>CM068297.1:15445556-16798627 GCA_034768395.1 Linum lewisii
ATATGTCCCCCCGTCTTAGTTCCCTATTTGTTTGCTGGACCTTGGACCAGTTCCATGTTCGCTCCAGTCGTCCCTCTCCCTCGTGCACCTCTACTTCCAGTGGCCGTAGGCGAACCATCCCACCCTTTCAACGAATATAACATAATTTACTAATTAATTACATACGTGATGGAATAAAACATGTAACTGTACTCACCAGGTGTGTGTTTCGGATGATGGATGCAACATGTGTTCCAGGGTGCTCCCAGTAGGCACTATTGGTCTGGCATGAAGAACCCATGTCCACTGCCTTGCAGCTACGCCTATTGTGGCCAGTCTGGTGGCACTTACTACATGTCATTACAGTGCCCCTCCTAGTTAGTGTAACGAAATTAGTTCCAGACAAGAAACCCTAGGCATTTCTAACTCCCAAGTCTCCTTCCTCCGTTTGGTCTGCTTAGCTCCCTTCTTTGGTAATGGAAAAGTTGGTGGGCCTAGTGGTTGTGCTCCACTATGACTCCACTATGTTGTGTCATTTAGTGGCTTGATTGAGCGTGCATACGAGGCCGTGTATACGTCTGTGTAATAGCATATGTCCACATATAGCTTTGGATCCTCCTGACAGTATTGTATGTAGCGGATGGCATGTTGCCATGGTATTCCTGAAAGTTGCCAACGACCACAAGCACAAGTCCAATAATTAAAATCCAACAAATTGACCATGTGGTCCACACACCTGATATTCCTTGTGATGAGCCCACAGTACCCCGGTCGGAGATACCCCTGACCCGAAGCCAAGTCAAGTCCTTCAAGCGGAATATTAGTGGCTACATGGAAGCTTGGAGCTAAGGGAAGCACGAAGAGGACACATAGAGGATCGTGAGGAAAGGCTACACTTTGCTGGAAATGAAGGCCCCAACACCTCAGCATCAAGCCTTAATGATGATTTCGATCCGTCCCCTAGCACTGATGCCGGGCCGAGTCAGTACTAGCCCAGGGCCGACACCAGTGCCAGACCGAGGACCGATGCCGGAGCCGCACCAAGAGCCCAGATGAACTGAAACCGCGCCGGAGCCCAAGGACACCCTTGAACAGATGCTGACACCCAGTCAGGCCCTGACGACCAAGCACAGGGCCGAGCCAGACCCCGACCCAGAGTTAAACCAGACATGAGCCCAGGGCCGATGCCAGGGCACCTTGAAGTGATCCCGGTCGACCAGCCGGCTTAGAATGCCTACTCCTATACTCCGCCGGGATCACCTACGAGAGGGAAGACCGTAAGGCCCTATAAGAAGCAACTGGAGCTTCGACAGATCCACAACCTGGCCATGCAGAGGTTTGTAAAACCCAAACATGTGGTCAAATTCAAATACAGCCCTCCACCACGGACCCAACAAGCAAGGATGAGCATTTGGTTCCAGCCAGCCCTAACCTGGGCGCCAATAACCGAAGCAACACCAAGTCCGGACTCGGCTCAAGGCTCGGGGAGCAATCCCTAAGGGATCAGGAGGTGCTATACAACCCTGGGACCCTCTGGATGCCTTCCTGGGAGAACGTCGGAAGAAGAGAGCTGAGAGCCAGGCTAGGGTAAACCCAGCGGGCCCTACCCTGGGCGCCGCAACGGGTCTAGCACCAAGGCTAGGCCTTCAGGAGCTTAAGGAACGGATGTCCGCACTAGGAGAACCTCTGAAAACTTTCCTGGACAGCTGGGCTAAGCAAAAATGGAAAGGCCCAGGTAAAAATGAAGAAAGCCCGGAGAAAGACTCCCTACGGGCGCTAGCACCGGCCCCGGAGGACCCCGACCGGACCTTAGCACCGAGCCAACAAAAGGCTCGAGCCTTGGGAGGTTTACCACCAGCGCTAGGCTCCATAGGATGCCAGGAGTATAGCCTGGCAGCCGTCACCCCAGGAAATGAAGGGAAGTGGGAAGAAATGAAAAGGCCGGAAGAGGAGGACCGCTCGGGCTTATCGAGCAAGAACCCCGGAGGCCGAGCAACATCAGCATCAGACCCCACGATGCCCAGCATTTGGAGCCTCGTGCATTCCCCATCCTTAGCACCCGACGCTGCCGCCATTTCTAAGCCCGACACGAAAGGTGGCGCCGGCTTTCCTAATCCGGACCGCGCGTGAAGCATCAATCCGACAGGATCCGCTGGTTTAGGGTTTTTGAGCACGTTTATTATTTTTATTCCCTTTTAGTTTTCGACTGTTTAGGGATATTTTAATCATTTTAGTAGTCTAATTATTATTTAGGAGTTATTTTCCTAGTAGGAATCGTCGAGCCTGTTCACGATTTCCTTAGTATAAATAAGAGGCTTCGACCTCTCTTTGTATTTAACATTTTTCGAAATCAAATACAAATCAGAACTTTTGTTCTCAATCCTTTTAAGTTTTTGCTCTCGTGCATAGCTTAGGGAACGGTGTTATCAACAGAAGCAACCTCTTCTGTCGTGGAGCCAATCGACTGGACACTTAGGGTTCTCGGTTATTTACAACCGACGGGTCCAAGTACTCATCCGCCAAGGATCCATAGGTGAGCATAGAGCCGATTCTCAAGACTAACGGTGGTTAGGGTCGTGTAGTAGCTGAGCCGAGTTTCCTCATCCGAAGAGGTGAGTGGGTTAAGGACAGCAGCCTACATGGTTCACATCAGTTTTGGTATCAGAGCCTTGGTTCAACACTAGGACCGCCAATCTATTCCAATATTCAGGTTTGAAATCGTGAATTGATACCTTTTGTTATTGAAAACTCGTGAGAAAAACCCTATCTTTGTTGCTTAGAAAATTTGCTAGAAAAACTTCATCTATTTTCTTCTTGTTCAAGTTATTTGTAAGGCAAGAAAACTCGGTGGCCAACAAGTCATCTAGAAAAATATATAAAGAAGATACAGAAATCAAAAGAAAACAAAAAGAAAAGCCACCTTGCCCTAGTATTCGTTCATTATAGGTTGATCTTAAGAAGAGGTGTAGATATCTTTGCTTTCGTTGTATCTAGCTAACATGGCATATGAAAGAATCCACAACATGGAGGCCAACGTCCACAACATCACTCAAACCCTATCTACATTACAAGAAGCCTTAGCTAGAATGGAGAGAAGAGCGGATGGATAAGAGTACGAGAGAGAAGGACCACACGAGGACAGAAACCGGAGGGACAAAAGGCCGCCCCAAGACATCGATGTTGATGTGAGCAGCCTCAAGCTTACAGTACCTAAATTCACCGAGAAAGCTAATGCCGACGAATACCTAGATTGGGAGAGGAGCATGGAAGACTTTCTGGAGTGCCACAATTACTCTGAAAGAAAGAAAGTCATGGTGGCCACTATCGAGTTCACCGACTATGCTGCCTTATGGTGGAGTCAGTACCGACGGCAAGTTCAGAGAGAGGAAGAAGAGGCCATTGGATCTTGGAGAGAGCTGAAAAGAAGAATGAGAAAGAGGTTTATGCCAGCAGCGTACACACGAGACTTGCATACCAAGTTACAAACCCTAAGGCAAGGCAGTCTATCTGTAGAAGAGTACAACAAGGAGATCCAGATGCTAGTAACAAGGCTTGATCTTAAGGAGGATGAGGAAGCTAGAATCGTCAGGTTTACCAACGACCTACAGAAGGATATCATGCATCAAGTCAACATCCTTCACTATGTTTACTATGATGATCTAGTGGCCTTGGCGATTCGAGTAGAAAGAGAAATCAAGAATGGCTTCAGAAAAAGGCCCACGCCACCAGCCGACAGTACCTGGAGAAGCGCCGCCAGCACCAGCCAACCCCCATGGAGATCAGGCCCCAACCGGGCCCAAGGAGGAAGGCCAAACCCTAGTACCGACATCAACCGAGTAACGTCAAACACCGCACCTACTATGCCCAACTCTAACACTAGGCCCAGTGGCATCATGTGTTTTAAATGTCAGGGACGAGGGCACGTAGCTAGAGAATGCCCCAACCAAAGGGTCATGGTGCTCAGAGAAGGGGAAGTCATCACCGACGGTGAAGGAGAAGAGATGGAAGAAGAAGAAAAGGACTCCGAGAGCGGGGAAGAAGTTGAGGCTAAAGGCCTAGAAAAGTTCACAGTGATGTTTGTCAAAGATCTAGCCCTAAGCCCTAAGACCGACCAGGAAGCCCTGACTAAGCCAGAACCGTACATCCCCGGTATCGGACCAGCCCTGGAGCAATTCCCAGCCAGCATCGGGTCAACCCCGAGCTGACTTCAAGCACTTCATTGGCCAGCATCGGAGCACCCCATGGCCAGCCCTATCCGTGTGATGGACCAGCATCCAGACACGCCTAGGCCCCCAAGGAGCACCGAGGCTCTCCGGGAAAGGCACACGGAAGAAGTGTCTCACAGGATCCTAAGGCTGGCACCAATCCGAGTCTGCAGACCTGTAGAGCAGGCAAGAGAAAAGGAGGACTTGAGCAAGAATGAAGGATCTAACTGGGAAGACACGTATTCCCCCATGTCTTCCACAAGCCTAAACATCATGGTAAGCAGCCCGTCGTCAGGAGACAGCATGAGCACCGACGGTGCAAGTTCAGAAGACCCGAAGTCGTGGTCAGACAGGGACTCCAATGAGTACCCCCAGCCCTCGGACCAATTCGGATCATGCCCTGACATCACCACTCAGGCAACCGACTTATGAAAGCAACCAACCAGTGATCGACCTGGAAGAAAGTGGGATTGGAGGACAAATCCCTTACAAGAAGAGGGGAATGAAGTGATCTCGGTCGACCAACCGGCTAAGAATGCCTACTCCTATACTCTGCCGGGATCACCTACGAGAGGGAGGGCCGTAGGGCCCTATAAGAAGCGCCTGGAGCTTTGACAAATCCACAACCTGGCCATGCAGAGGTTTGTAAAACCTTAACATGTGGTCAGATTCAAATACAGCCCTCCGCCACGGACCCAGCAAGCAAGGATGAGCGTTCGGTTCCAACCAGCCCTAACCTGGGCGCCAATAACCGAAGCAACACCAAGTCCGGACTCGACTCAAGGCTCGGGAGCAATCCCTAAGGGATCAGGAGGTGCTATACAACACTGGGACCCTCTGGATGCCTTCGTGGGAGAACGTCGGAAGAAGAGAGCTGAAAGCCAGGCTAGGGTAAACCCAGCCGGCCCTACCCCGGGAGCGCGACGGGTCTAGCACCAAGGCTAGACCTTCAGGAGGTTAAGGAATGGATGTCCGCACTAGGAGAACCTCTGAAAACGTTCCTGGACAGCTGGGCTAAGCAAGAACGGAAAGGCCCGGGTAAAAATGAACAAAGCCCAGAGAAAGACTCCCTACGGGAGCTGGCACCGGCCCCGAAGGACCCCGACCGGACCTTAGCACCGAGCCAACAAAAGGCTCGAGCCTTGGGAGGTTTACCACCGACGCTAGGCTCCATAGGATGGCAGGTATAGCCTAGCAGCCGCCACCCCAGGAAATGAACGGAAGTAGGAAGAAATGAAAAGGCTGGAAGAGGAGGACCGTTCGGGCCGATCGAGCAAGAACCCCGGAGGCCGAGCAACATCAGCATCAGACCCCACAGTTCCTAGCATTTGGAGCCCCGTGCATTCCCCAGCCTTAGCACCCGACGCCGCCGCCATTTCCAAGCCCGACACGAAAGACGGCGCCGAATTTCCTAATCCGGACCGCGCGTGAAGCATTAATCCGACCGGATCCGCCGGTTTAGGGTTTTTAAGCACGTTTATTATTTTTATTCCCTTTTAGTGTTGGACTCAGATTTCCCTTTTAGTTTTCGACTGTTTAGGGATATTTTAATCCTTTAGTAGTCTATTTAGGACTCTAGTTTATTTAATTATTAAGTAGGAGTTATTTTTTAGTAGGAATCGTCGAGCCTGTTCACGATTTTCTTAGTATAATTAAGAGGCTTCGGCCTCTCTTTGTATTCAACCTTTTTCGAAATCAAATACAAATCAGAACTTTTGTTCTCAATCCTTTTAAGTTTTTGCTCTCGTGCATAGCTTAGGGAACAATGTTATCAATAGAAGCAACCATCTTTTGTCGTGGAGCTAATCGACTGGACACTTAGGGTTCCCGATTATTTACAACCAACAGGTCCAATTACTCATCCGCCAAGGATCCATAGGTGAGCATAGAGCCGATTCTCAAGACTAACAGTGGTTAGGGTCGTGTAGCAGTCGAGCCGAGGTTCCTCATCCGAGGAGGTGAGTGGGTTAAGGACAGCCGCCTACACGGTTCACATCACACCTGGCAGAGGAGATTTGGGCCGAGCCTCAAAAGTACCCGTGCCTTTAAAAAATCCTTCAGCCACAAGGATTCCCCATACCATCAAAACAAACCTCCACTAATCCAAGTTCAATTCGGAGAAGAACTCACGGAGGACACATAATCCTTGTCTGACTGGGAAACCTAAATCTGGCCTGGGCACGGATGTAACATCCATCCCGAATCAACTTGGGTTTACTCGTGGTCGAATCGGTAAGAGTGCTATTCGAAGAACCAGCATTTAAAACAACGAATAAAAGGGAGCGGAAAACCGAAACAACTCTTAAATAGGTTTCAAACCAAAGGAGGCCTCCAATAAAATAAAACCGAAATACAATCCAGAAAACCAAAATCCGAACAACTGAAAGAAAACATAAATCCAAATCCGAAACAACAACCGATTACAAATCTCCCAACCCAATCTGTCAACTAAAAACAAAAGTAAAAGCAGAGTCAACTCCAATGTAGTGCACCAAATCTTCACCTCATAGTTCCAACCAGCAACTGCTCTGAACCTGACTGAAACTCCTGCACCTCAAGCTACTCAACCTAACCACGCAAACTTGAAAGGGGAAGAGGGGGGGGATCAATTTCCTAATGAAACTGAGTGAACCCATTGGGCTTAACTATGCGTCGAACCTAGCCTAAAGAGCAATCCCAACTCCGCACATATTCAACAATGGAATCTGACACACCTATTCATATTTTAATTCCCTAACATGGTCTAGGCGATCACATAAGCTCAAATCTCAGTTCAACATACACAAATCATGATACCTTTAACACGCGGAAGTTCAACATGCATAACCTCAACATCATACCACAACAGCTAACATTAGATAACAGTGAAGAACATCACACATATCACATATCATCCAACCATCACATCACAAGTGATCTTACAATACAACTCATACTCCTACATGCACATAGATCACACATTCAGCCACACACACATACAACACCAACACATACTCAAACATCCTTATCACCGACACATAAAATACATTCGTTCATCCATGTGAGTTTATTAGGCACCATTGGAGTTTACCCATACACCCCCCTTCCGGCCTGACGCACCCACTCTTCCAGGAGGGTCCAAGACACATCCTTTCTTACAGAAGGATCAGGGCCCAACATACATCAACACATCACACAACAACAATAGATCACGCCACTCTTCTAGGAGGCGTGACCGCACCTCACTCTTCCCGTAGAGGTGACAATTTGGGGGCAGTGTAGGCTCCAATCCAGTCTATCACTTCAATTAATTACATCAGTTAAACATGCATCAAGTTCATATATCAATCCCTTACTCACTTCCCTCATCCCAAACAATCAATTCCAATCATCAAGTCCAACCTCAATTCCATCATTTAACCAATTCCACACCACGTCCACATGTCATGACCCAATCAACCAATCATATCAACCAAGCAATTCAATCAATCAACCCAAGTTCAATTCCTCTACACAATTCCATGTTCCATATCTATTGTTCAATTCCATTAACCAATTCCATAGGTCAATTCCACGTACCAATTCCATTATCCAATTCTACGCATAATTCTACAACACTAATCTTATTAACAACCACAACCCAACACAACACCCTTGTCACCCAAACATCACATAATATCAATCATCCAATCACACATGGCATCATATCATCCAATGTAACTATCACAATCACATTATACCGCGTTCATCATCCCACACAACACAAACAGTTTAAGGTTAAACGGCTAGCTAACCACCTGCAAGTACAGAGATAGCCATGTCATGAGTCGTCGGATTACCCTCATGTTCATCCTTTATAGGACGACCCCAGATCGGCAGGGCCATCCACCTGTTTATTATTTAAAGGGCGACCCCGCATTGGAAGGACTACCCTCCTGCAACCACAACTGACAGCGCAAGATATATATACAGTTTACAAGAATCACATCCCAAACCTCCTAAACTCATTACTAAGTCTGATCCATTTAGCAACATTGTTAATCATTTCCCCAACCCAAGCACATCACAACAGCCCACAATCATCAACCAATGTATCAATTAACATTCACACGGCAATCATCAATCATCACAATTTACATAACAATCAAATGCAAAACAGTTTCCCCTTTTACTCTCTTTCAATTTCATGCAAAACCTATATTCAACTAAGTCAAGGTTGCAACTCCTCACACCGACCAATACTACCTATCATACACTAAACCCTCACCTGACAAGAAGACGAGGCTCTAAACTCTTTTAGGAACCCGGACAGCCAAGCTCCCAGACACAAAAAATGTAGCTCTTCCTTCTGCCACTGACAGCACCTCACTCCGAAATACCCAGAACCAAGATAGGCGATCTCTTCCTCTCATCGCCAGGAACACACAGGAAGAAAGGGATCCTCGATCGGACACCCGTAGCTCCCGGAATCAAACTTTGAAGTTGGAGCAAAGTTTGGTTCGTCAAAAGTATTTTCGGGGAAAGAGAAAGAAGGGGAAGTTGAAGAAACCCGTCAAAAACCCATCTTAAATACGCAGGCCATTATAGACGGTGTGTATCAATAACACATGGCCGTGTATCAATTTCTACCACTCTCGACGACTTTCTGAGGTTAAGGTACACGGTCATGTACCTTGAATACACGGCGTGTATTGTGATACACGTCGTGTATCACACTACACGGCCGTGTACTCTACACTGCACCGCTAACTCATTTGTAACTTCAACTCGATCTAAACACGAACGTCCCAGACCTCAAGAGACCCTCAAAAGCACTGTTTCTAGCACTCTAGTCACCCGAACTTGAGTTCTAAACCATTCGGTTGGGCGGGGATGTTACAAGTCTCCACAACTTCAAGAGATTTCGTCCCCGAAATCACAACCCAACTCACCCTAGCAATGAATCCACAAATCACAGCAAAACGCAGCAACACAAGGATCACATTACCTCCCGAAACTTCCTCTCAATGGTTCTAGCGACACGCACCTTCTAACAACTCCACTCACCCCTACTATGAACTTCTACCTAACAGACACGCACAACCGAACCACGAAAACACCACACACTACAAGAGCACAACAAAACACGAAGCAAACAAGAAAAGGACGCTACTAGCAAACACCCCAAACTGAGACTCCACACTCCTCAGGCACTCTACTAGCTCTAACCATACAAAGATCTACTCCTCCAGCCAACTCCTCCTAGCCTACCAACCACCACCACTACTACACTCCTACCACCTAAGCACCCACAAGAACAAGGAAGTGGGACGAGCCCGAATTCAAACAAAGATGCAAACGAAAAGAACCAAGAAAGATATCATATCGTTTGCTCCGTCGTTCGCATTCTCTTCTACACCTCCGACAAGAGCGTACAAGCCTCCCTGTTCTCCTCTGGCTCCAAGTGGTGTAGCATTAGCTCTAGTCCCTCTCCCAACACTCACAATGCCACGACCAACACTACCTCTCCCTCTACCTCCAAAACTCCCAGACGGAGCTCTAGACCCTTGCACATAACCTACGGACTAAGTCGGCACCGCCATCCCCGAACGACAGTTAACACTCCTATGCCCTGGCTGGCCACAGGTAAAACAAGTCACTGGAGCAGACCTCAACAGATGACACTCCCCGTAATGGGGTTTCCCAGAAGTGCCACAGATTGGCAAACCCGATGATGCTCCACCCGACCTAGTCATCCCCACATTCCTCAACCCGCACATGTTACTCTTATGACCAGGTTGACCACAAGTGTAACAAGTTATAGCTCCCCACTGTGGAGCTGACTGAGCACTCCAGAAACTAGTGTGAGATGACTGAGCACGCTTAGTTGGATGACTAGGTGCATCAGCCTGAGGGGGCGGGGCAGTCGCCTTCCTCTTCCTATCCTCCTTCTTCCGCTCTAGAAACTCTCTCTCTCTAAGGCAGCCACCTTCATCGACACTAAGCTCCCCATGTCACCAGACGTGACACCCTCCTGAATCTCACACCTCAAACCTCCCTTGAACCGACGAATCAGTTTCTGCTCCCGATTAGCCTGTTCATCATACCACTTGGAGAGGTTCATGAACTCCATGTAATACTCCAGCACCGACTTGTCGACCTGCACCAAATCCATGAACTCTTTGGCATTTGCCTCGCGCCAAATGTCAGGACAGAACTGGTTGCAGAATTCCTCAAGGAACTCCTCGAACTCCATGTCAGATGGGTACACTTGGCTCTGAGGTAAAGACTCCCACCAATCTAACGCATGACCCTTAAGCAGAAAAGTCATGGCTTGCAACTTCAGCTCATCCCCAAACCTAGCTCTCAAGAACTTAAACTTACCCTTGATCCACTGTTCAGCTACAATAGGATTAGCTACCTCTCCACTAAACTCACTAAAATTCTAGCCTTTCAGATCAGAGGGTTGGAACCGATGGGCAGCCACTCTAAGCCCAGAATGACCAGACATGTTGCTTCCCACCGCTAGACTCTCTTCACTATAGGAGGACACAAGAAAACGTTTCAGTTGACCACTTTTCAAAGACCGACAAAGCAAGTCAAAACACTTTTCCTTTCAAATTCAAACACTTCTCTTTTCAAAACTTCCCACCCACTTTAAAATAGTTTGAAAATCCCTGGAACGCCAGTACTGCATCGACGTTCTACCCTTTCCATTAAGAGGGTAGCTAATCTCCTAGAAGAAAGAATAGCTCACCTATACAGCAGATGCAACCAGGCTCTGATACCATCTGTAACATCCATCCCGAATCGACCCGGGTTTACCCGTGATCGAACTAGTAAGAGTGCTACTCGAAGAACCAGCATTTAAAATAACGAGTAAAAGGCAGCGAAAAACCGAAACAACTCTTAAATAGGTTTCAAACCAAATGAGGCCTCCAATAAAATAAAGCTGAAATACAATCTAGAAAACCAAAATCCGAACGACTGAAATAAAAATAAATCCAAATCCGAAACAACAACCGATTACAAATCTCCCAACCCAATATGTCAACTAAAAACAAAAGTAAAAGCAGAGTCAACTCCAATGTAGTGCGCCAAATCTTCACCTCATAGTTCCAACCAGCAACTGCTCTGAACCTGACTGAAACTCCTGCACCACAAGCTACTCAACCTAACCACGCAAACCTGAAAGGGGAAGAGGGGGAGGGGTCAATTTCCTAATGAAATTGAGTGAACCCACTGGGCTTAACTATAAGTCGAACCTAGCCTAAAGAGCGATCCCAACTCCGCACATATTCAACAATGCAATCTGATACATCCATTCATATTTTAATTCCCTAACATGGTCTAGGCGATCACATAAGCTCAAATCTCAGTTCAACATCCACAAATCATGATACCTTTAACATGAGGAAGTTCAACATGCATAAACTCAATATCATACCACAACAGCTAACATTAGACAACAGGGAAGAACATCACACATATCACATATCATCCAACCATCACATCACAAGTGGTCTCACAATACAACTCATACTCCTACATGCACATAGATCACACATTCACCCACACACGCATACATCACCAACACATACTCAAACATCCTTATCACCTACACATAAAATACATTCGTTCATCTATGTGAGTTTATTAGGCGCCATTGGAGTTTACCCATACACCACCCCTGCCGGCCAGACGCACCCACTCTTCCAGGAGGGTCCAAGACGCACCCTTTCTTACAGAAGGATATGGGGTCCAACATACATCGACACACCACACAACAACAATAGATCATGCCACTCTTCCAGGAGGCGTGACCGCACCTCACTCTTCCAGCAGAGGTGACAATTTGGGGGCGGTGTAGGCTCCAATCCAGTTCTATCGCTTCAATTAATTACATAAGTTAAACATGCACCAAGTTCATATATCAATCCCTTACTCACTTCCCTCATCACAAAAAATCAATTCCAATCATCAAGTCCAACCTCAATTCCACCATTTAACCAATTCCACACCATGTCCACATGTCACGACCCAATCAACCAATCATATCAACCAAGCAATTCAATCAATCAACCCAAGTTCAATTCCTCTACCCAATTCCATGTTCTAAATCCATTGTTCAATTCCATAGGCCAATTCCACGTACCAATTCCATTATCCAATTCTAAGCATAATTCTACAACACTAATCTTATTAACAACCACATCCCAACACAACACCCTTGTCACCCAAACATCACACAATATCAATCATCCAACCATCACATCACCAGTGGTCTCACAATACAACTCATACTCCTACATGCACATAGATCACACATTCACCCACACACACATACACACCAATACATATTCAAACATCCTTATCACCTACACATAATATACATTCTTTCATCTATGTGAGTTTATTAGGCGCCATTGGAGTTTACCCATACACCAACCTTGCCGCCCAGACGCACCCACTCTTCCAGGAGGGTCCAAGACGCACCCTTTCTTATAGAAGGATCCGGGCCCCACATACATCGACACATCACACAACAACAATAGATTACGTCACTCTTCTAGGAGGCGTGACCGCACCTCACTCTTCCAAGAGAGGTGACAATTTGCGGGCAGTGTAGGCTCCAATCCAATTCTATCACTTCAATTAATTACATTAGTTAAACATGCATCAAGTTCATATATCAATCCCTTACTCACTTCCCTCATCACAAACAATCAATTCCAATCATCAAGTCCAACCTCAATTCCATCATTTAACCAATTCCACACCACGTCCACATGTCACGGCCCAATCAACCTATCATATCAACCAAGCAATTCAATCAATCAACCCAAGTTCAATTCCTCTACCCAATTCCATGTTCTAGATCCATTGTTCAATTCCATTAACCAATTCCATAGGCCAATTCCACGTACCAATTCCATTATCCAATTCTAAGCATAATTCTACAACACTAATCTTATTACAACCATATCCCAACACAACACCCTTGTCACCCAAACAACACACAATATCAATCATCCAATCACACGTGGCATCATATCATCCAATGTCACTATCAGAATCACATTACACCGCGTTCATCATCCCACACAACACAACAGTTTAAGGGTAAACGACTAGCTCACCGGCCATCCCCACCTGCAATTACAGGGATAGCTATGTCATGAGTCGTAGGGTTACCCTCCTGTTCATCCTTCATAGGACGACCCCACATTGGCAGGGCCATCCACCCCACATTGGCAGGACCACCCTCCTGCAACCACAACTGACAGCGCTAGATATATATAAGTCTACAAGAATCACATCCCAAACCTCCTACACTCATTACTAAGTCCGATCCATTTAGAAACATTGTTAATCATTTCCCCAATCCAAGCACATCACAACAGCCCACAATCATCAACCAATGTATCAATTAACATTCACACGGCAATCATCAATCATCAATCATCACAATTTACATAACAATCAAATGCAGAACAGTTTCCCCTTTTACTCTCTTTCAATTCCATGGAAAACCTATATTCAACTAAGTCAAGGTTTCAACTCCTCACACCGACCAATATTACCTATCGTATGCTAAACCCTCAATGACAAGAAGACGAGGATCTAAACTCTTCCAAAAACCCGGACAGCCAAGCTCCTAGACACAAAAACGTAGCTCTTCCTTCTGCCACTGACAGCACCTCACTCCGAAATACCCAGAACCGAGATTGGCGATCTCTTCCTCTCATCACCAGGAACGCAAGGAAGAAATGGATCCTCGATCGGACACCCGTAGCTGCTGGAATCAAACTTTGAATTGGAGCAAAGTTTGGTTCGTCAAAAGTATTTTCGGGGAAAGAGAAAGAAGGGAAAGTTGAAAAAACCCGTCAAAAACCTATCTTAAATACGCAGGCCATGATACACGACGTGTATCATGATACATGACGTGTATCAACAACACACGCCGTGTATCAATTTCTGCCACTCTCGACGAATTTCTGAGGTTAAGGTACACGGTCGTGTACCTTGAATACACGGTGTGTATTGTGATACACTACGTGTATCACACTACACGTCCGTGTACTCTACACTGCACCACTAACTTATTTGTAACTTCAACCCGATCTAAACACCAACGTCCCAGACCTCAAGAGACCCTCAGAAGCACTATTTCCAGCACTCTAGTCACTCGAACTTGAGTTCTAAACCGTTCGGTTGGGCGGGGATGTTAGACATGGACACGACACCGCCTAGGTTTTTGCCAGTTTGGGGATTTACTTATTTTAGACAGTTTCCAAGTTTTAGTAGGATTGTTTTTCCTTTTTAGTAGATTGTTTAAGATTATTTTAGCTTCTAGAATAGGGTTCTAAGTTGGAATAGGAGATCCACACGACCACCCCTTGTACTATAAATGTAGGCCTTCGGCCACGATGAAATACAACTTAGAATACACACAAATTGATTTCAGAACTTTGTTCTTGTTTCCTTCAAACTTTTGCTCGTTGTCTCTTAGATTAAGGTTAGGTTTATCATGACTCGAGGTGCGCACAGTCGACTGCGTGGCACCATTCGACTTTGGACACTTATAAGGCTTCCTAGTTATTTACGACTAGCGGGTCCAAGTACTCTCTGCCGGCTCTAAGGTGGACTCGTTGTTCCTAATCACTCAACTTACGGTATTAGGATCATTGCCCACGGCTGCAGACGGTTCATATCAGTTGGTATCAGAGCACGGTTCAACACTAGGACCACTTTATCCCTTTATCTTTCAAGTTTTTTAAATTTTTTTGAAAACCCCCTAAAAAGTTTCATCTTGTTTACTGATTATGTTTGTTTTTGTGTTTCAGTTTGATTCTAAGGAAGAAAAAGCTGGTGGCCATCTAGAAAATACAAGAAAATAAAGAAAAATATATAAGAGGTCAAAACTAGGGTTGGCAATCGGGCGGATCGGGGACGATTTATAGTATCCATTGCCCGCCCGATTGAACCCCAGGGACGGATAATCCCCGGTTTCGAATATCCATAGGGTATTAAATTCATTCCATCCCCTTCACCGACGGTTTTTTGGGTTAACCGTCGGTGATTTTTAACCGATAAAAACCGAACAATAACCACCAAAAGTCCAAACCGTAAAAATTGATGCATTAAAAATTTGAAAAGTCAATAACATCAACACTGAACCAATTGCATCTGCTGCAAATTAAGCAACCAGGTACTACTACTACCAATTACCAAACCAAACACCAAAAATAAGAGCTTAAAATGTCAAATGAAACACCAAAAAAGAAGCTTGAAATCTCAACTCTCAAGCCTGAAGTGAGGATTTTGGAATCTAGATCAAACTAAATAACTACTGACTACTGGCAGAAAACAACAAAAGTCCTCTCATTTGTCCTCATTCCTGAAGCCTCATCTGTCTGATCTTCATCAAGTTATCGTTTGAGGAAGACTGAAACAAAGAACAGAACACATGTTTATCAGTTTTAGATCATTTCTGCAGTCTGCACTTACAATTTGACATTGTGAAATACATACATAGAGAAATTATTGAACTACGAATACCTTTCCTATGCAAATCAGTCAATGTCATCAAGATTGTAATCTGTGGTTGATCTAGTAGGCACTTGAGCTCCGCCTACACCACAAAAACACATGTTCTCTAAATTAGAGACTCCAATCAATATATCAATATTGAACATGGTCTAGGGTTTAGGGTTTTTGCAACTTACCTCTTTCCTCTATGTCGACTGGTTCATCATCACTCCCACTCACAGAGACAATGTCCATAGCTGTGAAGCAGCCCTCTAACTCCACAACTCGTTTCTCAACACCAGGCTCTGCATCAAAAAGAATATAGTTATGACTGTGTACTAATTTAGTAAACCAAGGATTAGTTGAAGAGTTAGAAAGTAGTACTAGTCTACCTTTGTCATGTTCATCTTTAAGCCAACTTCTGGTGCACATCAATGCCTCAACAGTGGCAGAATGCAACTTGCTACGATGGGGGTCTAGAAGTCGGCCTCCTGAACTGAAGGCCGACTCAGAGGCAACAGATGTAACAGGTATAACAAGAACATCTCTTGCTATAGCTTGTAGAATAGGATATTTCAATCCACTAAGTTTCCACCACATCAAGATATCAAATTCAGAAGAACGAGGAAGAACATCCTCGTTCAAATAATTGTCCAACTCAGTTACAATAGCAGTAGTACGAGCTTTTTTCCTTTGAGTAAGGAACAACTCAAAGTCATGATCATTACAGGATGCATTACCATCCTCTGGTGCAGATGAGCCAGCACCACAAGAGGATTGGTTTTTAGCAAACCTCGATTGATACTCTAGTATAAGATCACATAGTACTTGCTTTACAGAAGCAGCACTGAAGCCACAATCATCAGGCCCGATTTTTTCAGCGTAAAATTCAACAATCTCTAGCTTGTATCTAGGATCCAGTACAATAGCAACTGCCAAAATATGGTGAATTTCATCCCAATACTTACTAAACTTAGACCACATAGATTGAGCCATGTGGGATATCACAACATTTGGATCATAAATCCATTCACATATTTTTACCCTCAAATCGCATATACGAGGGAAAAAAGATTAGTTATGGGGTACTTGGAGCCTGAAAACATGTCTGAGATCAAGCTGAACACCTCAAGCTTCTCACAGACAATGGCAGCAAATTGCCAATGAGAAGTAGATGCCAAACAATTATACTGAGCATCTCTAAGTTTCAGCCTATTGAACACATCTCTATAAGGCATGGCACTGATCAACATTGCATAAGTAGAATTCCAACGAGTAGGGCAGTCCAAAACAAGTCTGTTATCATGTCTAAGCTTCAACTGCTTAGCAGCTTCTTGGAAGAATTCCACTCTCTTAGGAGTAGCCATCCAATAAGACACAGACTCACGTATTTTCTCAATTCCATCTTTCACAACATCAATACCATCTTTGACAACCAAATTTAATATATGTGCAGAACATCTCATGTGCAGTAAAGCACCGTCTTTGATCAAATAAGGTAAAGCCAACTTCTTCTTAACAGTTTCTAGCATTTTGTCATTGGTGCTACAGTTATCCAAGGTTATGGTTGATACCTTAGTGTCGACATTCCACTCCATCAAGCAGTCTACCAGAAACCTTGCAAGCCTATCAGCAGTATGAGGAGCTGGGACATAGATGAACCTACAACATCAACAAGGCAACAAACACTATCAGTTAAACAAGTAGATGAGCAGTTAGCAATTTGTAAAGAGAGATTTTACAGTTTAGGCTAAAGTACCTCAACAGTTGACTCCTCAAACACCATCCATTATCGAGATAGTGTGCAGTGACAGCCATGTAACCTTTCCTTTGGTTACTGGCTGTCCACATATCAGTTGTTATTGCCACTCTGCCCTTACTAGAATCAATTAACCTCTGAATCTTAGCCCTCTCATCACGGTACAGTCTCATCACATCCCTTTTCAATGTGTTCCTCGAAGGAACATTGAAAAGAGGCTGAAGAGAGTAACAGAATCTCTTGAAATGCAGATGTTCAACAATTGAAAGAGGGTACTCATGCATCAACACAGCAATAGCAAGTTCTTTCCTAGACACATCAGCATTATAGGCAGTAGCAACTAACTCGGTTTTGCCTTTACTTAACAAATTGGGACCAAGAATCTTTTGAGATCCATCATGTATTCTCTTCTGAATACAAGATTTTATATGACTCCTTAAATGGGATGTACCATTGTTAGAATCACCTCATAATAACTTCCTACAGTAGTTACACTTAGCCTTCCATACGCCATGAACCTTAACCCTCTCAAAGTGAAGCCAGACAGTGCTTTTACGCTTACTCTGTGTTGGAGGTGTCACTACCTCAGCATCTGCAGGAGGTTGCTGCTGATCAGGTTGGTGGTTGCCATTTCCAGCGTCAAGTTCATCCCTGGGATGCTCTCCTTGGTTGGCATGGTTGTCGTTCGGTTCAACTAAAACTGGCAGCTGCTCGACCTCAACAACCTCAGGTGGCATGACTCCTTTGTCATTCATATCGCCTACGAGAAAGAAGGAAATAATGAGATTTCAGATAACAAAATCAAAATCAGAAAACCCTAAAGAACTAAGATCAACAAGCAGTAAGCAATAATCAATTAAGAATTGTAAATCGATGAACAATTGAAAGCCTAGCTTGTAGTTGTAAATCGATGAACTGAACTGAAGAGATAGACTGACCTTGGGTGATTGAGTTGCAGAACTGAAGAGGGAAGATCGACGAGCAGCTGCAGAATGCAATTTATACTGGAATCCTACACACATGCAACGAACTAGGGTTAGGGTTTATTGAAATATCGGCGATCGAATTGAAGAACTTCATCGGGAAAGGAAGAGAAATCGAAGGGTTTGTGGTGTTTATTGGAGGATTGCAGTATGATAGAATGATTGAGCAGTCGATTTCGGCGGCGAAACTTGACACACGACAAGGATCCTCAGGCACGAGGAGAGATTATCGGCAATCGATGTTTCTGGAGAGTGGGGAGGAGAGAGTTTGAGAATGCGATTTCGGCGCATGCAAGTGAAATGTTTGGGGTTGCAATAATTAGGGTTGCAATCGGGGCATTTTAACCGTCGGGTCGGGTTTGGGGTCGGTGACGGTGCGGATACTACTGAATCCGTCACCGTCCGTCACCGTTAATAGACGGCGTCAGTTTTAACCGTCGCCGAACCAAAATCCAGTCAGCGCGGTCTTCTGCCCGTTTGACCGGTTCGGTTTCGGGCGGTTAACCAACTTATCGGTTGACATTGCCAAGCCTAGTTAAAACTAGAAAATTGACCCACACAAATTTTTGTGTTAAGTTAGTTTTCAAGAAGAGGGATTTTAGCAAGTAGATAGCTTTCATTGTGATTTAAATTTCTTGAAGCAAAACCCTAGAAATTTCAAACTATTTGCTTGTGTGTTTCTTCAACGAGTCATAGAAAAGATTGTACTTGTGACTAGAGAGAAAAACTCTAGGTTATAGGTCTTGTTGTGTCACACGTCACAATATTTATTAACTTGGTAGCTTCGAAGAAACTTGCAACTGTTTGAACTGAGCTTGAACTGGTGTTCTGATTTTCAAAACCTTCTTTGAGTGTTTACTTTAAATTCATACACGAAAGGTAAAATCAGAGTGAGTGAGGTTCATTAGAGTGATTTGTGAGGCCTTTATTCGAAACTAATCATGACAGACGGAACAGTACCCACACTAGAGGAGACCATGACCACAATGGCGCAAACCCTAGCTGACATCCAGGTCAGAATGACAAGGATGGAGAGAGGAGCGGAAGAACATGGAGTAGGCCCAAATGGAGAGCCCATCCAGTGGCTCCGGAGGATAATTCACGAAGTCGACGATGATGTGAGCAGCCTCAAGCTCACCGTGGCAAAGCGGATGAGTACATCGATTGGGAGCAGAGCATGGAACATTTCTTGGACTGCCATAATTATTTCGAAAGGAAGAAGGTAACTGTTGCTACTATCGAATTTACTGACTACGCTGCCCTCTGGTGGAGTCAACTCAGGTGACAGGTCCAGAGAGATGAGGAGATGCCAATCGAAACATGGAGGGATCTGAAGAGGAGGATGAGAAGAAGGTTCGTACCGGCTGCCTCCACGTGAGACTTGCATACCAAGCTTCAATCCTTGAAGCAAGGTAACATGGCGGTGGAAGAGTACACCAAAGAGATAGAGATGTTGGTCACCAGGCTCGACTTGAAGGAGGATGAAGAAGCATGAATAGCCAGGTTCACAAACGGGTTACAAAGGGACATATTACACCAAGTCAACATGATCAACCATGTTGATTATGAAGACCTACTGGCCCTTTCCATCAGTGTGGAGTGGGAATTGAAGAATGGATTTGGGGAAAAAACCATGGCAACGCCATCCACGACCAGCCCTTGGAGAGGAAGCTCTAGTGCTGGAAACACACGAATGCTAGCAGGTGCACCAGGCCACGACCAGGCCCTAACACACGAGGGCCAACGCCACAGGTAAAACTTAGTCCTACTACTCCTACTGTTCAGAATTCTAGCCCAACCCTAGTGGGATTGTGTGATTTAAATGTCGAGGGAGAGGAAACATGGCCAGAGACTGTCCAAATCAAAGAGCCATGGTGTTTAGAGAAGGAGAGGTGGTCACGGATGATGAAGAAGAGCTGACTGAAGTTGAGATGGACACGGGCTCAGACGAAGGAGAAGAAGCCACCCTTGAGGGCTTGGAGAAATTTGTAGCAATGTACATTCGTACATTGATCCTGGAGCAGGAGGCTGCCACGGTCACCCTGACCGACGTAAACAGTGTGACCACGCCGACCACACTGACCAACGTGATCACCATGGCCATAGTGACTGCCACAGACCCCTGTCTGATATGCCACCGTGCCCAGCCCCGGAGTTGAAGTTGAAGAAGCTGGAGAAGGAAAGCCAACAGGAGATGGGGAAAACCAGGTAGTAACCACTGGCACCAGCCAAGGTACCAATGCCGATAGCAGCACCGTGCCCAGCCCCAACACTAGTGCCGAAATCTGTGACTTGTTTATCAAGTAATCAACAAGAAGTTTATGAAAGCAGGGTTTTGTTCAGCTAAAATTCTAAGCAACGAAAGATACTAAATTTCGAACCCCTCTTCTTAAAACTCAACCTAACAACATACAAACACTTTCGTGATGGCGGCCTTACTTTGGGTTGGGTCATGAGTTTCATGTTTTTTAGACCTCTTTTGATTTTCTTTTCTTTACTTTGAATATTTCGTGGCCACCAAGCTTTTTCCATCTTACAAGCAAACGAAAACAAGAACACACAAATCAGTATACAACGATGAAACTTTTTAGGGGTTTTCAAAAAATTTTGAAAGCAATAAAGATAAAGGATAGAGTTAGTCCTAGTGTGAAACCGTGCTCTGATACCAACTGATGTGAACCGCTGCAACCGTGGGCAGACGGCCCTTAAACACCGCAAGCTGGATACCTTAGCAACAAGTTGAACCTATGAAAACCTAGGTGGAAAGTACTTGGACACACTAGTTATAATGAGCTAGGAACCCTAAGTGTCCAGTCGTAGGTGCCACACCAAGGGGTGAATACCCAAGATGATAAACCAAACCTTAAGCTAAGCAACAACGAGCAAAATCTTGAAAGGAAATAAGAACGTGCGTTCTAAAATTATAATTCTTCAAAGTGTGTCTTACAACGTAGGCCAAAGGCTTTTATTTATAGTTGAGGATTCGGGAACAATCTCTCTGAATCCTACTCCTATTCTATTTCTAGAATGCTTAAAATATTCCTAAACAATCGGAAACTAGAAGGAAATCTGAATAAAACATTGAAATAGTCTAAAAAGGCATAAAACACTAAACCGGCAAAACCAGTGAAACCCTAATCCGGCTCCGGGTGTGAATCCATGTCAGATCCGGATTAGGTGATCACGTCCTAATCGGGCAAGGACTCTGTGTCCTTCAGGAGTTCTTCTCCCAATCCAACAAGGATTGGTGGGGGGTTATCCTGGGCGCATAAGGAATCATTGGGCATGAGGGATTCCTGAAAGGCACGGGTAAATCTTCGGCTCGACATAATTCACCTCTGTGTGGTGTCTGGGTGTCGGCCCAATGCATGTGCTCGGCTCTGGACCCTCGTCTGATTTGGCCAGGCCTTCGGTATTCTGGATTTGGTTGTCCTTCAGGAGTGTCTATAGGGTGTCTTTAGACTACAGTTGGCCTTGGGGCTCACAGGTGCTGGCCTGGGCCTGGTGCTCGGCGTTAGTCTCTGCCCGGGGATGGTGTGGTCTCGGCTCGACATCAGCATCATGCTTCGGCTCGGCATCACTTCCTGGACTTGATCCGGCATCAGCTCATGGGAGGGCTCCTTAGCTTCCAAGAGGGTGTACCCTTCCTGGTGAGCCTATCTGCATCCTCTTCATGGTCCCCTTTGCTCCAAGCCTTCATGTATGAGTTGAGCCAATCCTTGAAGGCTCTCACTTGGCTCCTGATCAGGGGCAACTGTGGTCGGGTCCAGGGTACAGGTGTCTCATCATTCCCCTCTTCTTGAGAAGGATTCGGCCTCGAATCCGGATCTGCATACACATCATCATAGTAGGGAGTTAAGTCAGAAACATTAAAGGTAGCACTAACTCCATAAGAATTTGGCAAATGAAGAACATATGCATTATTATTGATCATTTGAAGAACCGTATAGGGTCCATCCCCTCTAGGAAGTAGCTTGGATTTCCTTTGCTCAGGAAACCTGTCCTTCCTAAAGTGGATCCACACTTGATCTCCAACTTCAAAGATCTTTTCCTTCATGCCTCTATTTGCGTTGCGGATGTATTGGGAAGTCCTCCTCTCAATGTTGGCTTTGGCCTTCTCATGTAGCTTTTGAACATACTCATCTTTCTCTTGGCCATCTGCATCTAAGAAATCATGTATAAGCAGTGGTGATAAATCCAAGGGGTTAAAGGGTTAAATCCATAAACAAGTTTAGAAGGGAAGTATTGAGTGGCTGAGTGAACAACCCTATTATATGCAAACTCTACGTGTGACAAACAATCCTCCCATATCTTAATGTTGGATTTTATAATAGCCCTAAGCATTTGAGATAATGATCTATTCACTACTTCAGTTTGGCCATCTGTTTGTGGGTGGCAAGTGGTTGAAAACATTAACTTAGTGCCTAACTTAGCCCACAAGGTTTTCCAAAAGTAACTTAGGAATTTTGAATCCCTATCTGATACTATAGTCTTTGGTACCTCGTGCAACCTAACTACCTCCCTAAAGAATAGATAAGCAATGTAGGATGCATCATCAGCTTTGTAGCATGCAATGAAATGAGCCATTTTTTAGAATCTATCAACTACCACAAAGATTGAATCTCTATCCTTCCTTGTCTTAGGCAATCCTAACACAAAATCCATAGATAAATAAATCCAACGATGCTCAGGAATAGGTAAAGGGGGTGTGATGACACTCGAATTGACATGATTATCAGCCTCATTTAAGTGACATTTGTTTGCTTAAGACATTGTTTTTAGGGTAGAATGACGAATATTCAACCAATTGCCATATATCATGCCACTTGTGTTACCTTGGCCCGTTTCGGGTCTATTTGATGGTTTTCTAGTGTTTTTACGTAAGAACAGGTTTTTGCCATCAAATAAAGTAACCATGGATGTGTCTGAAGCATTGGAACCTCGAGGAATTGAACCGGAATCGGTCAAAGAAGCCATTCAAGTTCGAACAAATTCTACCCAGTTTATACACATATTTTCGGCGAAACTACCCTTTGGTTTTCGCCAAAAATGGAAGAAGAAACCACTGGCCGATTGAGAGGAAGATTTCGGCGAAGATACCATGGAGATTTCGCCAAAAACAAAAGGAAGAATTCACTGTCCCGAGTATGAAGAAATTTTCGCCGAAATCCCTTCACTATTTTGGCGAAAATCCCAGTTGAATTCAGGAGAATATCGGGTTGGTATAAATAGAGAACTCGGGGCTATTATCGGGGAGGACGAACCATCACTTAACACACATCACTTTTTACAACACACACACATAAACGACGAGAGAGAGAGAGACAGGACGAGTAACTAGAGTTCGAGGAGCAGGAACGGATCGTGACGCCATCCATCCATCTCGGACAGCCAGTGCGAGGAGTTGAAAATCCAGCAGATTTGAGCTGCCAGGAAACATCGAAATTAGGTTTTGCAGTTCTTCTTGTCTTCCTACCTGAGATGTATTTCTTGTCTGTCTTCGATTCTTCTGTATTGAGTATGAGTAGATAAACTCGTGTAGCTTAGATTAGATGAACCCTAAGTGACCCAGGGCTTAAAGCAGTCACGGATCGGCGGTGATTAGATTCGAAATTCATTCAGTTTCATCTTGCATGTTTGATTTGTTCTTCGTTTTCTGTGTTTCTTGTCTGGTTTGGCCACCTAGATTAGATTCTTGTTAAGCTAAGGATAGAAGCGAACGCTCGCCTTACTTTAAAACACCAAATCGGACAGTCAACCTTATAATTGGAGTGTGCCTTCCGTAGGAACCGATTAGGGTTGATCCATTGCTAGAGTAACTCATTAATCACTAGAATTTGCACCAGTTAAGTTAAGTCGTTGCGAGAGGCGACCGTACCTGGGCGGCTAATTAATCGTGGTAGCTAGATCGAATAGAGCGAACGTTCGCCAGTCTTAAACCTAAGGGTCAAGAGTTATGATGGTGTCTGTGAACTGAATGAACTAGAATCGAAAATCGCTGGTCTGTGACTGTTGTTGCCTTGGTGATCTAAGGGGAATTCGAAATCTAAGCTTGTTTGTCATCTTTCTAGTCAATTAATCAATCTTCAATCTTTCTTCGGTTTAATTTTCATTTCTTCTTATTTTTGCATTCTTAGTATAGAAGTCGTGGAACTCACACCACGCACAACTTGTGTTTGAACTTGAATTAAAACTGTCAACTCCTTGGAGTAAGGAAGTAGAGGAAACCCCTGGAATACGATCTGCTATAGCCTTTTATTAGCATTAGTAGTTATTTGGTTGAACGCATCACAACGACACGCTCACCAAATTGGCGCCGTTGCCGGGGACTCTTCTACTTCGTTGAAAGAAGAGTTGGCATTTTTAATCTTCTACCTTTCCATCTTTCATTTTCCATTACACTTCGATTCTACACCGGTTGTGTTTGTTTTTGTCTCTTGCAGATCATAGCAGGTACAGAAGCAGATCACCTCCGTTACATTTTCTTTTACCGCAATGGTTACTCTTAAGAGTGTTGCGGACTACAGTAAGCCGCGCGCATCTAACCTCCGTTCACCCATCACCGTGCTTACTAATGACGATGATCCCGACTATGAGATTCAGATTCCTCTCTTGGAGCTAATCTCTAGGGACATACAATTCGAGGGAAGACCAGATGATAATCCCTGCACACACATAACCAACTTTTTGGTTGTCTGCGACACCTTCAAGTCTGGGAATCTCAATAAGAATGCATTATATCTCCGAGCTTTCCCGTTTTCTATCAGAGGTGCAGTTAAACAATGGCTTAGCAGCAAACCGCCAGGTCATTACACTGAATGGGAGGCATTAGCTCAAGATTTTGTTGAGGAATACTTTCCTCCTGCAAGAACAACTGCTTATAAGACCGCATCTCCAGGTTCACTTAGAGAGAGGATGCAAGCCTGTATGACACTTGGAACGAATTTCAGTCTCTTCTCTTTGACTGCCCTCACCATGGGTATGAACAGAGACAGCTGGCTGAATTCTTTACTCGAGGTATGCGCAAAGAATCTGCAAACTGGGTCAACACCCTAGCTGGCGGAGATTGCACTGCTCTCACTCCTCAGGATGCTCTTTTGCATTTTGCTGACTGTGCTTCGAAATCTAGAAACTGGGAGAGGCACATAGAAGGAACCAAGAGTCAGAGCCAGAGTCAGATAAATGTTGCAGAGCAGATCAAGGCAGAAGTTCAGAAGCATCTGCAAGCAGCTGGTATCCCTCTCGACTCTCCGTCAGCTACCGTCTTTTCGGTTGACTGTGGATGGTGTGGATCATGTGCTCATAGCGGCGGAAGTTGCCTCAATTTCGGTGCAGCAGAAGTCTTTTCTACTGAGGAGGTAAACTTCATTGATCAAGGTTTTGCCAACAA
The DNA here is from genome assembly GCA_034768395.1 of Linum lewisii. NCBI lineage: Eukaryota > Viridiplantae > Streptophyta > Magnoliopsida > Malpighiales > Linaceae > Linum > Linum lewisii. The sequence continues at coordinate 15,471,363 of CM068297.1, forward strand.
TCAGAAAGGCTATGCCGGTTACAGAAACTACGTGCCAAGGAAGCAAAGCAACCGGTTGGTAGATCCTTATTATAGACCTCCGGATTCATTGGAGGGCAACACCAGTTTCAGGCGAAGCCGTGCTACAATAGAGATATGGACTATGAGAGGAAGTTTGATCAGATCATGAGCCGACTTGACGACCATGACATTCAGTTAAAAGCCCAAGCCGCACTTAATCAAGGAACAAAGGCTCAAACCCAGAGGATAGAAGATGCAGTACTCAATATGGCAAAACTTTTTACTAGCAATCCTCTCCTTAATCCAGAAGCATTTCAAGCAGACTCCGATATAAGAAGTGAACACGCTCAAGCTATTACCACTAGGAGCGGCAAGCAAACAACTGATCCAAAAGCTCCGGAACCTGACATGATACCAGATACTAGTGCTGCCATGGATATGCCAGAAATAGAAGATATCACAGAAGAGGAAGAAGAAGCACCTGCTCCTCCTCCGCCGCCCAAGACAGCCCCTGAACCTGTCTTGGCGCCATATGTACCTATGATTCCTTTTCCAAAAGCTGCGAGGAGCAAAGCCAAGGATCACGACACTCAGTATAAGAAATGGTACAATGTTCTTAAGACTGCAGAAATCAAGATACCAGTGACAGACGCTGTAGAGATTATACCACCACTTGGGAAGTTCTTTAAAGACCTCGTGAAGAAAGTGAAGAGTGGCGAGGTGTACTCTATCACGCTCACTAATGAATGCGCATCTATTCTAGGTGCGCCATCTCCCATTCGACAGCCGCCACCACCCCCAGCTAAGTGTCCTGATCCCGGTTCTTTTACATTACCGTGCATTATTAATGGCATTCAAATTGATCGCAGCCTGGTTGATTCTGGTGCTTCTATTAATGTTATGCCTGTCTATCTATATGAAAAGCTGAATCTAGGGCAATTAAAATTCGATTACTCTGCATCTCGTTTTAGCCGATAGGTCTGTCAAACGGCCTAGAGGTATAGTAGAAGATGTAACTGTTTGCTGTGGTCCGTTTACTATACTGGCAGATTTTGTTGTTTTAGATACTCGTGAGCTAGACGGAACACTTATCCTAGGTCGACCTTTCTTAGCAACTGCTGGTGTGAATATAAATTGCAAACAAGGCTTATTAACTTTAAGTGTAGGTCAAGAGAGTGTTGCATTCCGCATTAAAGATAGCATGAGATATTCTATTGCTCAAGATGATAAATGCTATGCTGTTGATCCCTTAGAGACGGCCTCGGCCGACTCTGTTACTAATGCTTTATCTAGTGATCCGCTAGAGTTGTGTTTGATTTCAGGATTTGATAATGCGTTAGACGACCCAGAGCAGCGCTTATGGCAAGATGAGCTAGATGAACAAAAGGCAACATTCACACCCTTACATGCGCCTCCACACATCGAACCAGCTTCAAGTCGGATTACTACTTCATATGAGAATCCACCAGAACTTACTCTGAAGGAGCTGCCTGACCACCTGGAATATGCATTTCTGGGGAAGGACCGCCAGCTACCAGTCATCATCAGCTCCAATCTGACTTCTGAGCAGAAAGAGCAACTGATTGGGCTACTCAAGAAGCATGTCCGAGCTATTGCCTGGCAGTTGGCAGACATCAGAGGCATCTCTGAAACCTTCTGCAAACATCGGATAGTTGTTGATGAAGAATTCAAACCAGTCAGACAACCGCAACGCCGACTTAACCCTCAGATGCAGGAAGTCGTAAAGAAAGAAGTACTCAAGCTTCTAGATGCCGGTATCATCTATCCTATCGCCGACAGTCCTTGGGTCAGCCCGACTCAAGTCGTCCCAAAGAAAGGAGGAATCACAGTCATCCCTAATCCAAAGGGTGAACTCATTCCCACCCGAACAGTTTCAGGATGGAGAGTTTGCATCGATTATCGACGACTAAATGATGCCACTAAGAAGGATCACTTTCCACTGCCGTTCATCGATCAGATGCTTGAACGATTGGCTGGTCATGAATACTACTGCTTCTTAGACAGGATGTCCGGTTACTTTTAGATCCCCATTGAGCTTGCTGATCAGGAGAAGACGACCTTCACATGCCCGTTCGGTACGTTTGCTTATCGTCGTATTCCCTTTGGATTATGTAATGCTCCCGCTACTTTTCAGAGATGCATGCTTGCAATATTTGGAGATCTGGTAGAGAATGTGGTAGAGGTGTTCATGGATGACTTCTCTGTCTATGGAGATTCATTTTCAAAGTGTTTGGCTAATCTGGATAAGGTGTTAGCTCGTTGTGAGGAGACCAACCTAGCCCTTAGCTGGGAGAAATGTCACTTCATGGTTACCGAAGGCATTGTTCTAGGCCACAGGATCTCTAAGACTGGTATAGAAGTCGATCATGCTAAGCTTGAGACCATTGCCAGTCTACCACCGCCGACCTCAGTCAAGACAGTTCGAAGCTTCCTCGGTCATGCTGGATTCTACCGGAGATTCATCCAAGACTTCTCCAAGATCGCTCTACCAATGACCAAACTACTCAGAAAGATGCTCCGTTCATTTTTATAAAGCTTGTCTCGAAGCCTTTGAGACTCTGAAGACTCAACTTACCACCGCACCGATTCTTCAAGCACCAGATTGGAATCTCCCATTTGAGATCATGTGCGATGCTAGTGATTTCGCCGTTGGCACGGTTCTAGGTCAGAGGAAGGAGAAGAGATTTCATCCTATCTACTTTGCGAGCAAGACACTCAATGATGCTCAGAGAAACTACACTACTACGGAGAAAGAGCTCCTAGCTATCGTTTTCTCCTTTGATAAATTTAGACAGTATCTGGTTCTTTCGCATACCATTGTCTACACAGATCATGCTGCTCTGCGCTATCTTTTAGCTAAGCAAGATTCGAAGCCACGTCTCATCCGGTGGATCCTCCTCCTCCAAGAATTCGACATAGAAATTAAAGACAAGAAAGGAGCAGAGAACTTAGCAGCAGATCTTCTTTCTCGACTCGAGGAATCACAAACAGGTAAGTCTACTACCCCTATCAATGATTCTTTCCCTGACGAGCTGTTGCGTGTTGAGACATTTGAACAAGTTAACAGTATAGCTATTGAGCACTGGGCAATTCCTCACGCTCAAGATATGAGTAATGCCGCTGATTCAGATGAGCCTTGGTATGCAACTCTGGCTAACTATCTCTCACACGGCATTGTACCTCCTGAACTGGATTTCAATGCACGCAAAAAGCTTTTTAAAGAGGCCAAGTCATATTTCTGGGACGAGCCTTTCTTATACCGCATCAGTCTTGACGGGATGATCCGGAGATGTGTCTCTTACACTGAGGCAGCTGACATCATGCGTAAATGCCATGAAGGGCAGTTCGGAGGACATTTCGGAGGCAACCGCACGGCGAGAAAGGTACTCGAAACAGGTTTCTACTGGCCCTCCATTTATAGTGATTGCGATGTTTATGCTCGACGTTGTGATGCATGCCAGCGATCAGGTAACATTTCCAACCGTAATGAAATGCCCCAAATTGTTTCTTTAACCGTTGAAATTTTTGATGTTTGGGGGATTGATTTTATGGGTCCGTTCACACCCTCCAATGGAAACAAGTACATTCTTGTAGCCGTTGATTACGTTTCTAAGTGGGCTGAGGCTGAAGCTTTACCCACTAATGATTCTAGAGTGGTGGGTCGGTTCCTTACTCGTCTTTTCACGCGTTTTGGTTCACCGCGCTTCATCATAAGCGATAGGGGTACCCACTTCCACGGACAATTCGACCGGGTGTGCAAACGCTTTGGCGTCACCCACTGAATGTCCACGGCTTATCATCCTCAAGCGAATGGTCAAGCGGAAGTGACGAATCGTGAGCTCAAGCGGATTCTTGATAGAACAGTTGGCCGGTCTCGCAAGGACTGGTCATCTAAGCTCAATGATGCCTTATGGGCATATCGAACTGCCTACAAGACTCCCATCGGTACCTCACCGTATCAGCTGGTCTATGGCAAGTCATGTCATTTACCAGTTGAGCTTGAGCACAAGGCATTCTGGGCTAACAAAGAGTTGAATATGAGCTATGCAGTAGCAGGTAATAACCGCCATGACCAGATCGCTGAGCTTGAGGAGCACCGTCTCCACGCTTATGAGAGCACAAAGCTATACAAAGAACGCACAAAGAGAATTCATGACTCTCAGTTGAAGACGATCAAGCAGTTCTACCCGGGAGAGGAAGTGCTCTTATATAATTCTCGATTAAAGCTCTTTCCGGGTAAGTTGAAATCTCGATGGTCTGGTGATGCGAACCGCCTCCTCTAGGAAGGGATCGACTCAACACCCAAAACTATACTACCAGCTCCACGAATCCTAACCTTTCAAACCGCGGAGAACACTTGAAATCCACTAAGTATAGACTTAGGAACCCCAAAGTATTCAGTCGAATTGGTGCCACAAACAAAGGGTGATAACCTTTGATGATAAACCAAACCTTAAGCTAAGCAACAACGAGCAAAGACTTGAAGGAGAAAGAACAATGTTCTGGAATTTCAATTATCATTCAACGTGTCTTACAATGATGGCCGAGGCCTCTATTTATAGCTCAAGAGTGGCCTAAGCCGTCTCCAACTCTAAAAAGGAAAAACTAAAATATTCCTAAAATGTAGGCCAAGAAAAATGTTAAAATAACTAAGTTGTCCGAGATAAAAATTCCTAAACCGGCAGAATTTAGGAAGAACCCTAATCCGGGCGGATTAGGGCACGCCGGGTGTCCTTGTCCGGGTGGGACTAGGAAAACCCGTCGGTCGCGGGCTGGACTCCGGACGCGGCTAGGAAAAGTGCCCGGAACCCGTGCGGTGGCATTTCTATAATTACCGCGGGTTCCGGGTGACCGGGTGGTCGGGTGGCGTCCTTCGGCGCTGGTGACCGGCTCGGCATCAAGTGCTCCGGACCCGATACTAGGGTTTTGGTGATGCCGGGCGGTTCTGGCTTTCTGGGCAGCATTACCTCGGACAAGTGAGGTTTTCCTCCAAGCTTTTGACCTCCTGATTCTTCTGGCATCAACTTGTCCGCCAGGTTCTGAGTGATGAGCATGGTTGTCCGCTGTAGGGGCTGGTTGGCCGTATCCGCCGGGGCCCGGGCAGTGTCCTTCGGGCATTTGTCTTCCTCATGGGATTTCTGTCGGTCTTCAATGGTCAGCACGGTGCATCCTTCTCTGATGAACCTCTGATCCAGCTCTTCATGCTTGGCTCGACTCCAATCTCCTATATAGGCGGTGACCCTTGTCTTGAAGGTTTTGACTTGGCTCCGAGTAAAGGGCAGGTCTGGTCGGGTCCAGGGCACCGGGGGTTCATCATCTGGCCCTTATACCGTGGTCCGACAGACACCCTTAGGCAGCGTCTACATTAAATTGCACGATCAAGAGCCGTTTGTAGTCAACGGGCATAGGCTTAAGAAGTATCTGCAAGGGTTAGTCGTATCCTCCATAGACGTACACTACCTCGTTTTGGAATCCTGACACGAATCTAGGTATCGTCCGGCTCACGGACGTTAAACAAGAGCGCTTCGTGGGAGGCAACCCACGGATGGAGTCAGTTATTTTTCATCTCGACTTGTTTTGTTTTGAAATCTTGCATGTTAAAAAAAAAAAACAAATACCGCCGGTTTTTTAAATCACTTTCGGCGAAACTGTGTCCTTCCTTTCGCCGAAACCATTGTTCACATTCGACCTGAACCTCCTGTCCATACTTTTCGAACCAAAAACCCTACCATTTTCGCCGAAACCATTTCTTCATTGAAACTACTTTTATTTTCGCTGAAACTGCTCCTTTCGTTTCACCGAGAACTCTGGTTCAACTACCCCTGTTCCACCTGACTATTATTTTCGCCGAAACTAACCTTTCAGTTTCGCCAAAATCTCCCTTCGTCTTCGCCGAAAATCCTGAGTTCCCAAACGCCTATTTAACCGGGTCTCGGCCTCCTATTTTCGCCCCCCCCATTCCGAAAACTTCCCCACCCAAACTCTCCTTGTCTGCTCGCCGCCTCCATCGAAACCTTCGGCCCGCCGTCTCCTTAACCGCCGACTGCCTGCCGCCGCCGCCCCACTGAACAGTAACCGCCGCCGCCGACAGTCACCAACCTCCGTCCCTAGCCCCTGTTCCAAACCCTAGAACCAGCGTTTTCCAGCTCCGGTTCCGGCCGACCTAGTTTTCAAGTTTTTTCCCTGTTTTCGTGGAGTTCCAATCATTTTCTCGAATCATGTCTTCACGGTTAGTTGTTCAACCATTGATTGTGCATCTTTTGGCTTGTTCACTTCCGGTTTTCGGCATGGTTGACTTTTCGGTTCTCCCTCATTCTTCTTGAATGCTTTGTCAGGTGTCAATTGGCTAGGTTCTGGTGTTGTTTTTTGTGGCCTTTTAGGAAGCGTCACTTGTTGTCTGTGCGATCGTGTTCTTGACTCATTCCATTATTTATGCTTGCCGAATGAATTGACGGTTCTTCAATGATATATCTTGATTCTGTGATCTCTCGGTTAATTAGTCTACCCCAACCTGTCCCAATAAGTGTGGGGTAAGAGTCTTGTAATCTAATGCTGGTCATCTCTGAGTTGTGTTTTACAGGCCTCCAAAGCGTTTTAAGACTACCAGTGCAGATAGAGCGCAGCGATCATCAGCTCGCCAGAGCAGGACACCACCTCCTCGTCGGCCCGCACCAGCTGCACAGAAATTGACAGTTGTGGCCATCATTCCCGAGGATGCGCCTACCCCTGCGACTCCCATTTCCTCTATTCCTACACCTGCCAATGGGGCCGTGCATCCTTTCATCGACGCCCTGGAGCCGCACCAGCTCGAGGTCTTTCTGAATATCAAAGACATCCCTCTGGCTAAGGTGGCAGTTCTGTCTCTTGACAGTCTCAAAGCGCACAACCCGGCTTGGCACTCGACAATTGACACCGCTCTTAATAAAGCCGGATTGCGAGTGCTGACCACTCATGGATCCCCGTACCCGCTTGTCGCCCTTCAGGAGTTCTGGAGTTCATTTCGGCGCCTCACCCCGAAGCCCTTTCGTGAGCAGAAATCCGTTTCCTTTCGCCTCGGTGGTGTTCTTCATGAGAAGTCCCTTTGCGAGTTCGGCCGCTTGCTGGATCCGCATGTCAATTTCGATACTGCATTAGCTGGCTTTGAGGACACATACTCCATCACCAGTCCTCCTTACCCGGATGTGTGGAAATGGGCCTGCTGCGAGGATGAGAGCTCACCTATCATCCACCCCACGGTCGGTGACATCTTTCACCCTGTTCTTAAATTCTTGCATTATGTTTGGGTGCAATCTCTGTGTTTTTGCAGCAAGACGAGCCGCCACCACAGTTTCTCTGGAGGAGCTCGTATTATTCCGTGCTTTAAAAGAGGATGCCAACCTGCACCCCGGCTGGTGGCTTGCACGATTCTTTCACAAGCGCACTACCGCCAAGAAGCTTCCTACTGAGCTTCCAGGAGGCCCCTTCATTTCTATTCTGATCGACAACCTCCAGCTCGGTGATAGATGGGGCCCAGATATTCCTCGCATCCCGATTGAGCCTATAGGTGCTGAACTTGCATTAGCACGGCACATCGACCTTTCAGAGACTATTGAGAATTGCACTTTGCTCCCTCATCACACGGCCCAGCCAGTTGACCGCCCACCGTCGCGAGCACAATCACCGCGGAAATGAATGACAGGCTGGTGCGTATTGAGAAGTGGCAGCTAGACTACTCGGCTGGTTCGTTGCAATGGCAGAAGGACCGAGTGGCACATGAGGAGACTCAGAATGAGCGTTGGTCCACTCTTACAGCAATTCATGGCTGACCAATCAGCCAGACACATGGACGAGCTCGCATGGCGACAACAGATGGAGCAGCGGTTCGCCATATCCTCCATTCCCACCGCACCTCCACCTCCTCCTGCGGAACAGTGATCAGGATTTTGAGTAACTCTGCTCCGCGCCGGACTCTCCGTGCTCATCCGCTACACCACCCATCACCTTCCAGGTTCTTCGTAACTCTCTACTCTAGATTAGTCCTGTGAGGACACAGAACAGTTTAAGTGTGGGGTAGGGTGTTAGATAACCATGCATGATCTTGATTGCCTATATCTTTGTGTGTGCCTCGTGATTCCTGTCCAGTTCTCTAGCATCGAATTGCTCAATTCTTGACTTTGGATGTTAAATTGACTTCAATTTTGAACAATGACGTCTAGACTGTTCCACTTAGAACCTGTAACCAACGTGTCAGAACTGATATTAAATGAGTCTAGGTCAGAACAGATCATAAATCACTTCTGTAGTTGGAACTGGAATTAATTGAATCAACCAACTTGTAACAACAAAGCTCGATAACACCGTTCTAAGATGATAAATGCTAGCTTCTTCCATGTTTTTCAGTCCATATTTGATCACCTGTGATTGTGGCTTGAGATTAGACGGAAATCCAATCCGAAATCTTGTGTAAAAAGTTATAACTAGCTAAGATTAAGTGGCTAAATGGTTAAATCAAGTAATCAAGTTGTGCTAATCAATGCTAAGTTCTTTAAAGTGCTGAAAATAAAGCTAGGCAAGCCCGACACCTAAGTGAAGTGTTCGGGTTGAGCACTAGCATAGGCACAAATACTGTGAGCTAGGCAGGTCCAACACCTAAGTGAAGTGTTTGGTATCGAGCACTAGTATGCAGTAAATAAATTAAAGAAAGTTTGAATCTTGAAAGAAATTGTTGTTTAAATTGGTCCTAGCTAGAACGTGTAACGTACAGATCTAGAAGCGGATGAAGTCGAGTCGATAGCCACGTCACTTTTCCTGCCTCCGCGTCCATATCATGGCCAGAGCTTAAAGTCGTTTTGATTAGAATTGGTGTTATCGTAGTCGGTTAATCATGATTAATTGTTTTGCTGAGAAACAATCTGTGTTGAAACCACTACTGGAAGTGTGCAGAAATCAGTATGATCGGAAACTTGTTTGGTTGATATTCTTGCATGTGTAGGTCACTCTTTCTACGTGGAACAGTCTAAACCAAATCGTTAGAATTGAATCTCAGTTTAATCTCGTGTCATTTGTGAATTTGAGCGTGTTTCTATTCAGTTTGCTTGAGGACAAGCAAAAGCTTAAGTGTGGGGTATTTGATGACACTCGAATTGACGTGATTATCAGCCTCATTTAAGCGACATTTCTTTGCTTAAGACATTGTTTTTAGGGTAGAATGACGAATATTCAACCAATTGCCCTATCTCATGCCACTTGTGTTACCTTGGCCCGTTTCGGGTCTATTTGATGGTTTTCTAGTGTTTTTACGTAAGCACAGGTTTTTGCCGTCAAATAAAGTAACCATGGATGTGTCTGAAGCATTGGAACCTCGAGGAATTGAACCGGAATCGGTCAAAGAAGCCATTCAAGTTCGAACAAATTCTGCCCAGTTTATACACATATTTTCGGCGAAACTACCCTTTGGTTTTCGCCGAAAATGGAAGAAGAAACCACTGGCCGATTGAGAGGAAGATTTCGGCGAAGATACCATGGAGATTTCGCCTGAAAACAAAAGGAAGAATTCACTGTCCCGAGTATGAAGAAATTTTCGCCGAAATCCCTTCACTATTTTCGGCGAAAATCCCAGTTGAATTCAGGAGAATATCGGGTTGGTATAAATAGAGAACTCGGGGCTATTATCGGGGAGGACGAACCATCACTTAACACACATCACTTTTTACAACACACACACATAAACGACGAGAGAGAGAGAGACAGGATGAGTAACTAGAGTTCGAGGAGCAGGAACGGATCGTGACGCCATCCATCCATCTCGGAGAGCCAGTGCGAGGAGTTGAAAATCCAGCAGATTTGAGCTGCCAGGAAACATCGAAATTAGGTTTTGCAGTTCTTCTCTGTCTTCCTACCTGAGATGTATTTCTTGTCTGTCTTCGATTCTTCTGTATTGAGTATGAGTAGATAAACTCGTGTAGCTTAGATTAGATGAACCCTAAGTGACCCAGGGCTTAAAGCAGTCACGGATCGGCGGTGATTAGATTCGAAATTCATTCAGTTTCATCTTGCATGTTTGATTTGTTCTTCGTTTTCTGTGTTTCTTGTCTGGTTTGGCCACCTAGATTAGATTCTTGTTAAGCTAAGGATAGAAGCGAACGCTCGCCTTACTTTAAAACACCAAATCGGACAGTCAACCTTATAATTGGAGTGTGCCTTTCGTAGGAACCGATTAGGGTTGATCCATTGCTAGAGTAACTCATTAATCACTAGAATTTGCACCAGTTAAGTTAAGTCGTTGCGAGAGGCGACCGTACCCGGGCGGCTAATTAATCGTGGTAGCTAGATCGGATAGAGCGAACGTTCGCCAGTCTTAAACCTAAGGGTCAGGAGTTATGATGGTGTCTGTGAACTGAATGAACTAGAATCAAAAATCGCTGGTCTGTGACTGTTGTTGCCTTGGTGATCTAAGGGGAATTCGAAATCTAAGCTTGTTTGTCATCTTTCTAGTCAATTAATCAATCTTCAATCTTTCTTCGGTTTAATTTTCATTTCTTCTTATTTTTGCATTCTTAGTATAGAAGTCGTGGAACTCACACCACGCACAACTTGTGTTTGAACTTGAATTAAAACTGTCAACTCCTTGGAGTAAGGAAGTAGAGGAAACCCCTGGAATACGATCTGCTATAGCCTTTTATTAGCATTAGTAGTTATTTGGTTGAACGCATCACAACGACACGCTCACCAGGGTGTATAACCAATAGGGTTGAAGATGTGACTTAGCTCGTTGGCATTTAGAACATTGAGCAATGAGCTTCTCCACATCATGGCGCATCTTTGGCCAATAAAAGTGCTCCTTGAGGCAGGCCACGGTTTTGGCCACTCCAAAATGTCCCATAAGTCCTCCTCCATGAGCTTCTCTAGCTAGGACAGTCCTGCACGAATGGTTAGGTAAGCAAAGCTTGGATTCATTGAATAAATATCTATCCTTCTTGTAGAACTTCCCAAATCCTCCATGTGCAAGCTTCATACACATCCTTAAAATCAAGGTCAGTGGCACAGAGATCCTTAATATGTTCGAAACCAATGAATTTTGAACTAAGGACAGTAATTAGGGTATACCTTCTTGACAAGGCATCAGCCACCCGTTTTCCTTACCATGCTTGTACAGAATTATGTATTGAAAGGATTCAATGAACTCCACCCACCGTGTAGTTCTCTTGTTGAGCTTATGTTGAGCCTTCAAGTATTTGAGGGATTCATGATCTGTGTGGATGATGAATTCCTTTGGCCACAAGTAATGTAGCCAAGTCTTCAAGGCCCTCACCAATGCATATAGCTCCTTGTCGTAGGTGGGGTAATTGAGTGTGGCTCCACTAAATTTCTCACTGAAGTATGCTATGGGCCTCCGTTTTTGCACGAGGACGGCCCCCAATTCCCACTCCAGAAGCATCACACTTGATTTCAAAGGGTTTGATGAAATCAGGAAACATGAGCAGTGGGGCTTCAGTTAGCTTCTTCTTCAAGGCTTCAAAGGCCTCCTGTTGTGGTGTACCCCATTGGAAGGGTACATTTTTCTTGATCACGGCCGTGAGTGGGGCAGCAATGGTACTGAAGACCCTCACGAATCTCCTATAAAAGTTGGCCAGTCCATGAAAGCTCCTAACATCAGTGATGTTTTGTGGGGTTGGCCATGATTTTATTGCTTCGATATTGTCTTCATCAACCCTTATACTTGCTGAACTAACAACAAAGCCAAGAAATACAAAGTGATCTGTGCAAAAGGTGCACTTGGCCATGTTAGCATATAACTGTTCTTTCCTTAGGGTTTCTAAGATAGATTTTAGGTGCCCTAGGTGATCATCTAGGGTTTTGGAATAAATCAGAATGTCATCAATATAAACCACGAATTTTTTTCCAATGTAGGATCTAAGAACCTGATTCATTAACCTCATGAAGGTACTAGGTGCATTAGTTAAACCAAAAGGCATAACCATCCATTCATACAAACCTAGCTTAGTTTTAAAGGCAGTTTTCCATTCATCACATTCCATCATTTGGATTTGGTGATAGCCTAACTTAAGATCAATTTTAGAGAAAATAGTAGATCCATGCAACTCATCAAGCATATCATCTAACCTAGGGATGGGATGTCGATACTTAACTGTGATATTATTTATGGCACGACAATCGACACACATTCTCCAAGTTCTTTCCTTCTTTGGCACAAGGATGACTGGTACAGCACAAGGGCTCATGCTCTCCCTTACGTATCCCTTGTCCATCAGCTACTCTACTTGTTTCTGGATCTCCTTGGTTTCCTCTGGATTAGTTCTATAGGCTGCCTTGTTTGGCAAGGCTGATCCAGACACCAAATCGATTTGGTGACCAAATTGATTTGGTGCTCAATTCCTCTAAGTGGTGGCAGTCCACTTGGAATCTCTTCAGGAAGACATCTTTAAATTATTGTAAGAGTGAAACAACAACACTAGGCAAAGAAGTGTTAGGGTTAGAAATCAAACATTCTTTGCAAAGAATGACCACGAGGGATTTCCTAGAGACTAGGGTTTGTTTGATCTCACTATGGGTGGCTAACATGTTTTCTCTCCTCTCAATCTCACTCTTTTGAGCTCTTTGACCTTTTTGGTCTTGTAATTATGTTTTTGCACTAAAGGGTTCACTCTTTTCTTCTCTCGTCTATCTTTTCTTGAGCTCTATCTCTCTTTTTCTCTCGTCTCACTTTCCTATCTAGTTGATCTTTAAGGATCTCCATGGGTGAAAGTGGCTTGAGCTTGTACATCGTGTTGCCATGAGTTAGGTTGTACTTGTTGCTCCTTCCAAAATGCTTAGAATACCTATCTAACTGCCAAGGTCGACCAAGAAGTATATGGACAAGCCTTCATGGGCACAACATCACAAAGGATTAGATCTGTGTACCTTTCGATGCTAAAAGGCACGTGAGCTTGTCGTGTCACCCTCAATTCTCCACAATTGCTGAGCCAATGTAGTTTGTATGGATTGGGGAGCTTTTGATTTGAAGCCCAAAGCCTTCTACCAAGTCAATGCTCACAGCTTCCTCCATCAATCACCATATAGCAGATTTTGTCTTTGATCACGCACCAGGTGTGAAAAAAGATTGTCTCTCTGCTCCCACCCTTCTTCTACCACTTGAGCACTCAAAATCCTTCGTGAAACTACTGAAAATCATCAGTTGTAGTCGGGCAGAAGGCCGGTGCTAGGTGTCGGGGCCGTTCAGGGGCTGGGCGCTGTATCGGTGCTGGGCGCTAGGGCCGCTTCGGGGCTGGGCAAAAATCTGGGTGCTGTTTGGGCTGGTTCTCCAGCTTCAGTCGTCCCTGCTCTTCTTAGGACTTTCTCAGCTATTGCTCCTCTCTCCATCCTGGCCAACGTAGCTTGCATGTGGGCTAGGATTTGAGCCATGGTAGTCACAGTGGCCTCCACTGTAGCTATCCTTTCATCTGTCATGATTAGTAATAGAACAAAAGACCTCAAAAATCACTCTAATGAACCTCACTCACTCTGATTTTACCTCTCGTGTTTGGAATTTAAAATTAACACTCAAATAAAGAATCAGAACACAGTCAAGTTCAGCTCAAGCAGTTCCAAGTTTCTTCGAAGCTACCAAGTTTAGAAATACCAACTCGTGTAACACAAAAGACTTTAACCTAAGATTATTTCTCTAGCCAGCAAGTACTCTCGTTTCTATGACTTGTTTATCAAGTAATCATTAAGAAGTTTATGAAAGTAGGGTTCTAGTTCAGTGAAAATTCTAAGCAACGAAACCTACTAAATTTCAAACCCCTCTTCTTAAAACTCAACCTAACAACTTAGAAACACTTTCGTGATGGTGGCCTTGCTTTGGGTTGGGTCATGAGTTTTCTGTTTTTAGACCTCTTTTGATTTTCTTTTCTTTTCTTTGAATATTTGTGGCCACCAAGTTTTTCCACCTTACAAGCAAACTGATACAAGAACACACAAATCAGTACACATCGATGAAACTTTCTAGGGGTTTTCGAAAAAATTTGAAAGCAATAAAGATAAAGGATAGAGTCAGTCCTAGTGTTAAATTGTGCTCTGATACCAGCTGATGTGAACCGTTGCAACGGTGGGTAGATGACCCTTAAACACCGTAAGCTGAATACCTTAGCAACAAGTCGAACCTATGAAAACCTAGGCGGAAAGTACTTGGACCCACTAGCTATAATGAGCTAGGAACCCTAAGTGTCCAGTCGTAGGTGTCACACCAAGGGGTGAATACCGAAGATGATAAACCAAACCTTAAGCTAAGCAACAACGAGCAAAAGATTGAAGGGAAACAAGAACGTGTGTTCTGAAATTATAATTCTTCAAAGTGTGTCTTACATCATAGGCAAAGGCATTTATTTATAGTTGAGGATTTGGGAACAAGCTCTCCGAATCTTACTCCTATTTTATTTCTAGAATGCTTAAAATATTCCTAAACAATCGAAAACTAGAAGGGAAATCCGAATAAAACACTAAAATAGTCTAAAAGGATAAAACACAAACGAAACGTGAAACCCTAATCCAACTCCAGGTGTGAATTCATGTCCGATCCAGATTAGGTGATCACGTCCTAGTCGGGCAAGGACTTCGTATCCTTCGGGAGTTCTTCTCTGAATCCAACAAGGATTGGTGGAGGGTTATCCTGGGCGCATAAGGAATTCTTGGGCATGAGGGATTCCTAAAAGGCACGGGTAAATCTTCGGCTCGGCCCAAGTCGCCTCTATGTGGTGCCGTTTGTCGGCCTGGTGCCTGTGCCTGGCTCAGCTCTGGGCCTTTGTATAGTTTGGCCAGGCCTTCGGTCTTTTGGCTTTGGCTGGCCTTTAGGAGTGTCCCTAGGGTGTCTTCATGCTGCAGCTTGGCCTTGGGGCTCAAGGGTGCTGGCCTGGGCCCGATGCTCCGCGCTAGTTTCGACCCGGGGCTAGTGCGGTCTCGGCTCGGCATCAGCATCATGCTCCGTCTCGGCATCACTTCCTGGGCTTGATCCGGCATCAGCTTTTGGGAGGGCTCCTTAGATTCCAAGAGGGTGTAGCCTTCCCTGGTGAGCCTATCTGCATCCTCTTCATGGACCCCTTTGCTCCAAGCCTTCATGTTTGAGTTAAGCATATCCTTGAAGGCTCTCACTTGGCTCCTGGTCAGGGGCAGCTCTGGTCAGGTCTATGGTACAGGTGGCTCATCAAGCACGGACACGGCACTGCCTAGGTTTTTGCTGGTTTAAGGGATTTACTTATTTTAGACAGTTTCCAAGTTTTAGTAGGATTGTTTTTCCTTTTTAGTAGATTGTTTAGGATTATTTTAGCTTCTAGAATAGGTTTCTAAGTTGGAATAGGATATCCACATGGCCACCCCTTGTACTATAAATACAAGCCTTCAGGCACGATGAAATACCATTTAGAATACACACAAATTGAATTCAAAACTTTGTCCTTGTTTCCTTCAAGCTTTTGCTCGTTGTTGCTTAGTTTAAGGTTAGGTTTATCGTGACTTGAGATATACACCCTTGACTGCGTGGCACCATTTGACTCTAGACTCTTAGGGCTCCTAGTTATTTACAACTAGCGGGTCCAAATACTCTATGTCGGCTCTAAGGTTGACTCGTTGTTCCTGATCACTCAACTTACGGTATTAGGGTCGCTGCTCATGGCTGAAGACGGTTCATATCACCTTGTCACCATTGTAGGTCGGTGTGAAGGCCACAACTTGCTCTTTGTAGAGGTTCAATTTTGGTAGAGGTTTAGGGCACATCCAAGAATTCTTGTACAGTCGTCTAATTAAAAGAACCCTTATAGCTTCCAGGCAGCTGAGTATCGCCAATCCCCTAGGTTCTAAGATATACTTATTGAAACATTCATACAGATTGTTGAGAGCCATCTCACACTTGATTTCTGTCCGGTAGTAGGCCTTGCACCATTGCTCTGGACTCCGCTGTAACAACCAATTATAGGGAGTTTGTGCATCCCTTATATATTTATCCGACTCTTTCTCGATGAGATCCGTCCAAGCCTGGTGGTCAGACTTGTATGTTGCTCTGGCAGCCCCCCATAACAAGTCTTTCAGCCTCTTTGTTCTTCCAAACTTGTCGCTATAGTTGACATACATGTTCCGAACACAGCAATGGTGTTCAACACATGGATACATGTCACGAATGACATCAAGCCCTGCACACAGTCACAATAAGTATTTACAAGTAATTTAGTACACATAGTAGGCAATAATTAACATCGATGTAGAAAACTAAAAACCAACTTACCTTCTGACGATCAGACATAAAAGTCCATGAGGTGGGCTGGTCGATATCCAAATCTATCCCTAGGTGTCCTAGGAACTTTTCCCATGTCCCAGTGCATTCTTTTTCCACAATCGCATAAGCGATTGGATACATGCAATCGTTAGCATCTATACCAACTTGATGAAAGCATCTTCCAGCCTAGTACACCCCTTAAGTGGCAACCGTCTACCCCCAATCAACTTCTGACATACATCTAAAAATCCCCTTCTGACTGCATCCAAACACATAGATTTTATCAAATACATTGTTTATATGTTCCAACACAACTGTGGTACCTGGATTAGTCCTCTCAAGTTTCAGTTTGTAGTCCTCCAGGAGAGCAAACTGCATTGCATCCTCACCGTGTATTAGCTCCATTGCATATCTTTTTGTGTGGTATGCCTTCATGTGGGAGACATGTAGTCCCATGTCGGTCTGTACGGTGTGGATAATGTTGCTCATTGCCCATGAGGATCAATTTGAAATCGCTCCAAGTACTTATTCCCCAGATATACTTTTGTGCAAGACCTGAGGTCTGTTACCACACCACAAGTGTAACACCCATCCCAAATCGACCCGGGTAAACCCATGGTCGAATCAGTTATGAGCATCACTAGCGATAAACCGAACTGAAATAACCAAAACGAGAACAATGTAAAATAAAATTGGTGAAAATATAATCATTAAAACAAAAGACGGGGATCCCCATTAAATACATTTTAAACCTCAAACAGTCAAACCTCTAAAACAATATCAATGATAAATCACATTGAATATTCCCCAAGCTCTCAACTGAAATGAAAATACATAAAAATGACATCCTCGTCCTCGGTCACCACCCTTCAGTCTTCTAGCTCAACTCCAAGCTCCACTACCAACAACTGCTGCTCCTCGCTCTCACCAACTACTTCTAACTGAAAAGGGAGACTAGGAGGGGATCAGTTTCCTAATGAAACTGAGTGAACCCACTAGGCTCAGCTATGCGCCGAACTACCTAGGGAGCATCCCAGACTCCCACAATGGAATACAACAATGGGACCCATACTTACATTTCATTTTAACATCCTAGTATAATAGTTTTATGTGATCAGTCAATTCCCTCTACCTCTATTCCCATCATGCATCACCCCAAACATCATAAACAATCAATTATGAAACTCACATCATAACTTGAATACCAACATTACATCATCATCGCACATCAAGTACATAGTATACAAGAAACAGCATCACAAGGAAATTCACAGATCAATCACAACACAAGTCACAACAAGTCACATCACATGTAGTTCTATGTGTGTTATTAGGCGCCAAGGATTTTATCCTACACCACCTCTACCGGCCAGACGCACCCACTCTTCCAGGAGGGTCCAAGACGCATCCTTTTCCTTGAAGGATCCAGGGCCCAAACTTATAACGACACATCAACATCAACAATTACAACAGATCACGCCACCCTTCCAGGAGGCGTGACCGCACCTCACTCTTCCCAAAGGTGACAATTTGGGGGGTGTATGCTCCAACCGGTTCTAACATTTCATTCAATCACATCAATTAATCCATCGTCAAAATTCATCTATCTAATCCAACCATCAAGTTCATCATTAATTCTCTTATCAATTCCATCATAAATCCATCCAATTCCACACATTTCGTTACCTCTTTCAAACACAATTCAATAAATTCCGACACACATCCACTCTCATCAATCACTTCGCATTTCACAATCATCAATTCACCCACTTCATCACATAACATCAATTCACCCAAATCAACTAATTCCACATTTTCCACTTCAATCAATTACACATAAAATTCATGCATCAAAACCATAACAAGGGTAAACGGTTGGCTCACCGGCCACACCCCTACAAGTACCATGTCCTGGCTCACCGGCCATGTCCTGAGTCTTAGGGTTACCCTCCTGTTTATCCTTCATAGGACGACCCCACATTGGCAGGGCCATCCTCCTGCAACCAACATTCCACATGTATATATATAAATTGCACATTCAATAATTAAACCCAAATTCTAGCCACCTAATCAACCATACAATCAAACAAGTCAACCAAACATTCAAAGAGTCAACTCAAGCATCGCATATAACAATCAATCACAACATCATAAATTAACCATTTCAACTCTCCAATTCAAGCACCCCTATTAATTACTAAGTCGGATTATAATTCCTCACGTCTCTACCTATCGACGCTAAGCCCTTACCTGAGCCTAAAAGAAGACTCTGAATTCTGTTATAGAACGCGTGTCTCGTCGTCCTGATCCCACCCATCGGAGCTCTAACAAAGGAGTTACGCCTGAATCTCTGATCCGCCAACAATTGATTAGTCAAACAACCCCTTAGCCGAATTTCCCATTTCATTCCCAAATCAACAGAAATAACAAAGTGGCCACATATTTTCCTGAAACTGCTCAAAAGGTCACTGAACTCTTCAGAGGGTCACAAATCAGCCTCTCATCTTCTACCTTTAGCTCCGACGAGTACCTGTTCGTCGGCGAGGTTCCGTTCGTCGCCTCCGTACGCTCCTACAATCTTGGGGAACTGATTCCGGCCGCCTCTACTATGGAACTCTCCTCCAAAGTCGTCATTATGTCACCCATCGCCAACTCTGGTCTCCAATACCTCCATCCGAATCGCCGAGGCTGTCGATGAGTCTTTCGTCCTTCCTCTTGATTCCCAAGTCAGAACCAAGCTCCCTATCCCAATCTTATTCTGGACGAACACGAATCGTGGCCACCGCCACATATTCTTCCCTTCTTCCTGTACGCGTTTACAATCAGCCGCCAAAGCCTTGATTTCAGTGCCCAGCTGCCAATGATGATTCTTTCTCCCCCAAACTTCTCTTTGAACAATCCCCCGAACCCTTCTTCATGTAGCAGAACAACAAGTGGGCCTTTGGCCCACTCCTCTCTTTCCTTCCATCTTGGACCGGCTGAACAAGGCTCAAAGGCATGCCGGCCCACTCCTCGCTACACGCCCAGCTCTCCCTCCATCTCAGTTGAACAACATAAAAGGCCGACCCATTTCCCTTAACCTATACTGCTGCTGCTGTCCACCAAAGCTGATGGGCCTTGAGCCCATCAACTCCTTCTTTCCCTCATAGGCTCGGTCCCAAGCCAAACCATCGGTCGAGGTAATTAGTTTGACCAATTGATTTGGTCGATCGATTAAGAATTCGAACCCAACAATTAACCTGGAATGATTTATTCCTCCAACGAAATAAATTAGACTCACAAATTAATTAAATTAGACTTAATATCCTCTAAGGTTTAACCAAGAAAAATTGAATTCTAACCGGAAACTCAGAACTGGGATGTTACAACTCTCCACAACTTTAAAGCATTTCATCCTCGAAAAACTGGTGGCCAACATACCATCGAGAAAACCCTAAGTCGAGTTCAAGAAAAAGAAAAGAAAAGAGGTCAAAAGAAAATATAAAGACCCAACTAAAAAGAGGCCACCCTTGCCGAGATAGTAAGATCAATCCTAAGAAGAGGGGATAGAAGATTGGCTTTCGTTGCCCGACCCCAACACCGAGATCACCCACCGCCGAGGAGGAATCCCAAGGACAAGACGGAGAGCTCGCCAAGCCCTAACCACAAGGGAAATCTTAGAAGTTCAAGTCCCGACACCCACACGTTGGTAAGTATATCCTCAAAAGCTTTGAAGAAACTTGCAACTGCTTGAAGCTGAAGTGTTTATGTTCTACTTTTATTTGAGTGCATCTGTTATATTTTAAAAACACGAGAGGAAAAATCAAGAGTGAGTGAGGAAAAATTTTGAGAGATTTGTGAGGCCAGATACTTGTTCCGACTAACCATGACAGATCAGAGACTAGCCAAGTTAGAAGCTGCATTGGGAAGGGCTTCCCGAGTCCTGCAACAGGTGCAAGCCACCTTAGCTCAATTGGAGGCAGAAGCCAGCACCACCCGGCACTCGGCCCCCGCCCAGCGCTCGGCCCCAGCCCCGGCGCTGCCCGACCAGGCCCCAGCGCCCCAGCGCTCGGCCCCATCCCCGGCGCTACCCGACCAGGCCCCGGCGCCCCAGCGCTCGGCCCTGACCCCGACTGTTGCTGCTCGACCACCACCGACGCCCAAGCACTCAGTCCCGACGCCCGAGCACCAGACCCCGACGCCGCTCTCCCAAACCCCGACACCTGAGCACCCAGCCTCGATGCCACCCGACGGACCGCCCGCCCCCGACGCCGTTCTGACCAACGCCGACCCGACGCCACTCGCCCCCGGCGCACCCGACGAGACTCAAGACCCGGGCCCCGTCCTGACCGACTCCGCCCCGACACCACCTAACCCCGACGCACCCGACGAGCTTCATGACCCCGGCGCCGCCCAGTCCACCCCCGACCCGACGCCACCCGACCCCGGAGCACCTCGAGTACCTGCCCGGACCGGAGTTCTCACCCGGTCCATGACCCGCCCCGAGCCCTGGACGGCTTAGGCCTCGGCCCCCACCCGTGAACAACCCTAGTGCCCCCGACCCCCAAAGTCATCCCGACGACTCTCTGTTGTATCCCGACGAATCCTCAACGCACAAGTTGTGGAGGAAGGATGGGAACAACGAGACAACCTCTTTCATACCAGGTGTGTGATTCAAAATAAAATTTGTAGTATGGTGATTGATGGAGGAAGCTGTACTAATGCTGTAAGCCACGAATTGGTTGAGGGACTTGGCATTCCAACCCAAAAACACCTGAAACCCTATAAACTTCATTGGCTTAGTAACTGTGGGGAATTGAGGGTCACCCGACAAGCGCATGTTCCCTTCTATATTGGGAGATACAAAGATAACATTTTATGCGATGTGGTCCCTATGGAAGCTGCCCACATCTTGTTAGGAAGACCTTGGCAATTCGACAGGTACTCCACACATGATGGAAGAACCAACCGGTATAGCCTCATTCATGGGGATACTAGGTACACTCTAAGGCCAATGTCACCTACTGAGATTCTCCAAGACCAGTTAGATCGAAAGGCCATCAAAGAAAAGAAAGAGAGGGAGCTCAAGAACAGAGAGAAGAGAGAACAAACAAGAGACCCTATGAGTGTAAAAACAAAATTACAAGACCTTAAAGGTCCCAGAGCTCAAAAAAGTGAGAATGATAGGAGAGAAAACCTGTTAGCCACCCCGAGTGAGATCAAACAAACCCTAGTTTCTAGGAAACCCCTGGTGATCATCCGTTACAAGGAGTGTTTGATGTCTAACCCTAATATTTCTCTGCCTAGTGTTGTTACTTCACTTTTACAGGAGTTTAAAGATGTCTTCCCCGAAGAAATTCCTAGTGGACTGCCCCCACTCAGGGGCATTGAGCATCAGATCGACTTGGTGCCCGGAGCTGCCTTGCCAAACAAGCCAGCCTATCGTACCAATCCAGAAGAGACCAAGGAGATCCAAGCACAAGTAGAGGAGTTGATGGACAACGGATATGTCCGAGAAAGCATGAGTCCTTGTGCTGTCCCAGTCATCCTAGTTCCCAAAAAGGAAGGCACATGGAGGATGTGTGTTGATTGTCGCGCTATCAACAACATAACAGTTAAGTATCTCCATCCTATTCCTAGGTTAGATGACATGCTAGATGAACTACATGGTGCTACCATATTCTCTAAAATTGATCTTAAATCTGGCTACCACCAAATCCGAATGAAAGAAGGTGATGAGTGGAAAACTGCTTTCAAAACTAAGCTAGGATTGTATGAGTGGATGGTCATGCCATTCGGCTTAACCAATGCACCTAGTACCTTCATGAGATTAATGAACCAAGTCCTTAGACCTTACATAGGAAAATTTGTAGTGGTCTACTTTGATGATATTCTTATTTACTCCAAAGACTTAGGAGATCACTTAGAGCATCTCAAGGTTGTCTTAGAAACCCTGCGAAAGGAGCACCTCTATGCCAACATGAGCAAGTGCACCTTTTGCACAGATCACCTCGTTTTTCTTGGCTTTGTTGTTAGCTCTGCAGGAATAAGGGTTGATGAAGACAAAATCAAAGCCATCAAATCCTGGCCCACGCCTCAAAACATCACTGACGTTAGGAGGAGCTTCCATGGGTTGGCAAGTTTCTATTGAAGATTTGTAAGGGACTTCAGCACCGTTGCTGCCCCTCTCACAGCCGTGCTAAAAAAGGATGTTCCTTTCCAGTGGGAAGCCCCACAACAAGAGGCCTTTGAAGCCCTCAAAAGGAGGCTTACCGAGGCCCCTTTGCTCATGCTGCCCGACTTCACCAAACCATTTGAGATCGAGTGTGATGCTTCCGGAGTAGGAATAGGAGCTGTCCTCTTGCAATATAAGAGGCCCATCGCCTACTTCAGTGAAAAACTCAGTGGTGCCACTCTCAACTACCCGACCTATAACAAAGAGCTGTATGCCCTAATAAGAGCTTTGAAGACTTGGCAACACTACCTATGGCCTAAAGAATTCATCATCCACACGGATCATGAATCACTTAAGTACCTCAAGGCTCAGCACAAGCTCAACAAGCGGCATGCTAGGTGGGTAGAATTCATAGAATCATTTCCTTACATCATTCAATACAAGCAAGGTAAGGAGAACATTGTGGCTGATGCCCTTTCCCGAAGGTACACCTTAATCTCAGTCCTCTCTACTAAATTTATTGGGTTTGAATACATCAAAGACCTTTATGCCACTGACCCTGATTTTAAGAGTATCTTTGAAGCTTGCCAACAAGGAGGATTTGGTAAGTTCTACCAGCAAGACGGTTACTTATTTAAAGGATCGAAACTGTGTCTCCCTAACCATTCTTGCAGGAGTGTCCTAACCCTAGAGGCCCACGGTGGAGGTCTCATGGGACACTTTGGTGTAGATAAAACAGTAGCCACCCTCAAAGAGCACTTTTATTGGCCCAAGATGAGACACGAGAAGATCATATCTCAATGCTCCAAGTGCCAGAGAGCTAAATCTAAAATCCGGTCCCAAGGATTGTACACCCCTTTGCCCATTCCTGAGCATCCTTGGGTAGACTTGTCCATGGACTTTGTCCTGGAACTACCTAGGACCCGAAAGGGAAAGGACTCCATATTTGTGGTTGTTGACAGGTTCTCCAAGATGGCTCATTTCATTGATTGCCATAAAACTGATGACGCCTCTCAAATTGCTGACCTATTCTTTAAGGAGGTAGTTAGAATGCATGGAGTTCCAAAGACTATAGTCTCCGATAGGGATTCAAAGTTCTTAAGCTACTTCTGGAAGACTTTATGGGCAAAGCTTGGCACCCGACTAATGTTCTCCACCACATGCCACCCCCAAATGATGGACAGACTAAAGTTGTAAACCGATCCTTAGCTCAAATGTTGAGAGTAGTCATTAAGAGTAACATCCGGACATGGGAGGAATGTCTACCACACGTAGAGTTTGCCTATAACCGAGCTGTGCATTCAGCTACTCAATACTCCCCGTTTGAACTTGTTTATGGTTTTAATCCACTGACCCCGCTAGACTTATCCCCACTTCCTATACATGAGTTTCTAGATGCAGGTGGTCAAGAGAAGGCAGCTTATGTCAAGCAGCTCCACGAGAAGGCCAAGGCCAATATTGAAAGAAGGACTGCTTAGTACCTCCGCAATGCCAACCGAGGAAGAAAGGAGAAAATTTTCGAAGCCGGAGACCAGGTGTGGATACACTTCAGGAAAGATAGGTTTCCGGAGCAGAGGAAGTCCAAACTACTACCCAGGGGAGACGGGCCTTACACAGTCCTCCAGAGGATTAACAACAACGCCTACGTCTTTGACCTACCAAACTCTTACGGGGTAAGTGCAACCTTCAATGTGGCTGATCTAACCCCTTATTACAATGATGAACATGTAGGACAGGATTCGAGGACGAATCCTCCACAAGAAGAGGGGGATGATGAGCCCAACAAACCCTGGACGCCCTCAGCCTCCTTTCACAAGAAGCCAGACTAAGGCCTTCCGAGAAAAGCTAAACACCTACATAGAGTCTTGGAGTAAAGAGGGGCATGGAGAAGATGCTGATCGATTCATGAAGAAAGGCTACACCCTCTTGGAGATTTAAGAAGGCCCGGGCAGGAATACTAAAGCTTCGGACCAAGGCCAAAAGCAGCCGGAGGCCGACCGAGCAAAGCCCGCCGAACAGCCGAAGCCCGACCGAGCAAAGCCCCGCCGGGCCGCCACCGAAGACCAGCCGGCCCAAGAACCACCGATCGCCGCCGGATTAGGGTTTTTTCCCTGATTCGGTCTTTTATTCAACATTGAAGACTTCCACTATTATTTTATGTTTTATTCCTTTTTAGTCGGATTGTTTAGACGTTTTAGGATCCCAATTAGGATTAGGAGTCTTTATTTTAATATTATTTAGGAGGTAGTCTTTAGGGAGGAGAGCTTGTTCCCTCACCTATATAAGGAGGCCGCCGACCACCCTTGTAGAACACAACTTTTGAAATCAAAAAACCTCTGTTTGAACATATGTTCTCTTCCCTTCAAGCTTTTGCTCGTTGTTGCATCGCTTAAGGATCGACTTATCGTCAGAAGCATCCATCTTCTGAAGTGGCGTCTACAACTTGATACTTCTGGTTCCCAACTGTTATATAGCTGATGGGTCAAAGTCCTCATCCGCCCCCGGTTCCCGACGGTTCTACCTCGTTGCACAGTGTCCAACTTGCGGTGTTTAAGGGTCGTCTGCCCACGATTGCAGCGGTTCACATCACCTTCGTCTTCTAGATAAGGTCAGTGTGGTGGGGAGAGAGCATAGGGAAACTCAGCGGTTGGGTGTGTTTGTCGAGGGAGTTGTGTCATTGATTTGGGAGAGAGAGTAATTGATTTGGGTTGGCTAGGGTTGGTTACATGGGTTTAGTTGATTGGGTAAAAATCTGCCACCTAGATTGACTTGAATGACATGAAATCCCAGTTGGCATGTCCACGTAAGCTGACTAACGACATTTTGGATTTCCATAGACGGTAGTGACTGTTGGGATAATAGGTCGAAGTCTGGTGAGTGCTTGGTAATTTTCTGAATTCAGTGACTGGCGGGTTATTTGCCTAAAGTTCAGTGACCATTTTGGTGTCCATCTAAAAATTGGAAAAATGGAAACACTGATAAAAAAAACAGTTAATCGACGATTTAATTGGAAGAATTTGGATGACCCATCGTCAGTTGTTTAACTAGAAGAAGAAGTAGAACTGAAAGAGAGGAAGAGTAGAAGGAAAGGATTCAAGCTAGGGGAAATGAAAACTATAAGGAGTTAAAACAGTTGAAAGACTGGAAGTGAAAAAGTTGGCAAGAGAGTAGCTGAGAGAAATTAAAAAGAAACCATAAAAATATGAAAAGACAAAAAAAAACCTCCACTTATTTTAGATTCACAATTGTAAGATGGAAATCAAGAATAAACAGCTGTGATTCTATTTAAAATTTGTTTGAATCAACTTTTTCTTTGAAGTCGACGCGTTTTCATATATAAAAGTGGCTAGAATTGACATATTCGGTAAAAATTTAGCAAATTCTTATATTAACCTTATAGTTATAAAAAGTGTTATATAATTTTCTAGAGTTATTGATAATGCTTTAATCATCAAACTTTATATAAATGAAGTGATTGGTTTTTGTAAATGATTTACAGTGGTTCAACCAAAAATTTTAAATAGACGTTTGGGAAATGTGAGTTAGAATACATAGTATTTTATAAAGGGTGTTGCTATTTGTAGTTCACATTTTACTAACACAATCCATGTTTTCATATAAAATGACTATTATGCTGTTATAG
Source organism: Linum lewisii (assembly GCA_034768395.1). NCBI lineage: Eukaryota > Viridiplantae > Streptophyta > Magnoliopsida > Malpighiales > Linaceae > Linum > Linum lewisii. The sequence goes on from CM068297.1 coordinate 15,497,424, forward strand.
TTCATGTCTACTAACGCAACCCATCTTTACTAATGCAGTCCGACTTTACTAATGCAGTCCCCATTTTATTAATATAATTCATTTTTACTGACGCAGTCCATCTTTTACTAACCCAGTACTTTTTTACTAGCGCACTCCATTGTTTTACTAAAACAATCCATTTTTTTACTAAAAACTTCCATTTTTTACTAACACAATCCGTTTTTACTAACGTACTCCATTTTTTACTAAGGCGGTCCATTTTTACTAATATATTTTGTTTTCACTAACTCAGTCCATTTCTTACTAACATTGTTACTAACGAATATCCTTATTCATAATATATTAGGGAAAATGGGAATAGGAAATATAAATAGCGCTACCAACAATTACAATAAATTAATTTTATTGATGGAAAATCATAAATGTATAAATAAATAAATAAATATATTGATAGAATGTATCAATGAGAAAATATGAATGTTTAAACCAAATTAATAATATTGATGAAATATTTATACGTTTAAAAAAATTAATAATATTGAGAGAAAATATTTCTATGAAATTGTGTAATTAAAAAAATAATGGTTTTTTAATAATTTAACATAAACTCAAATTATATATTAATAAATAAAAAATTAAAATACATGTCATTCAAATAAAAATAATATTACTAACTATAAGTTATTACATATATTTGAAAAAATCCAAAAAATACTATGTATTTTTATTCTTGGTCTTATGTAGATAAATTTTTTTTATGAATAGAGGTGGTTTCATTTCATCAAAAAAATCATGATGCTCTTACAAGTAATCTAAGGAAATAATTACAAAGCACTATATACAATTCAAAATCCTTCTCTCATCCTTCCTTCCTTTTGCAAACATTTGGATGTCCCACCATATTTGCGTTATGCACTCAGGGGCTGTTTTACTTCGTCTACTATAGACCCAATAACATCTTTCCCGCCAAACTGAATTCAAAGGCATGATCCACTTGAGTCTCATAACCTTCCCTCTGGAGCCACTATTCCAAGAAACAGCTTTGTTGAGCCCCTCTTCCCAATCTGAACATCCTGCCAATTCTAGAAGTAGGTTGGCAATGATCTCACATGTGAAGGGGCAAGCAAAAAACAGATGATCCCGAGTTTCCTGACTACCAAAGCAAAAGAGAGCAAGTGACATCAACACTCAAGTCCCATTTCTGAATGACATTTTTAGTATAAATCCTATTCAAAACAATAGTCCAAGCAACAAAGTTCAGTCTTGGTATAACATACCTTGACCCGATAAGATCCCCCCACTTAACCTTTGCCTGCTTCTCTCTTATGATATCCCAAATGAGCTTAGGTTTAAATCTGTTCATGACTATATCATTCCAGCAAAACCTACCATCTTCCTGCTGAGACATATAAGATTGTACCTGAGAACGAATCTTCAATAGCCTTTTCCAATTCCAAAAACCATAATCAGATCTAACTTCCCAATTGCTTTTGCTCTTAAGCCTGTATTTGTATATCCATGCAACCCAAAGAGACCCCCCTTTAATAAACAGGGACCAAATATGCCTTGCACAGTTAGCATTGTTCCAGGTTCTCAAATTTTTTATGCCTGCCCCTCCTTCATTCTTAGGAACTGCAACATAAGACCAAGCCATCCTAGAACGTCCTCCATCCAATTTTCCCCAAGGGAACTTATTGCAGATTGCCTCAATGTCATCCATCAGATTTTGTGGGAGTAGAAAAATGGACATCCAGTATTGGAGGATACTTCCAATAACTAATTCTATAAGCTGCAACCTTCCTGCATAAGAGAGGAACTTGACCTTCCAGTCTGTTACTTTCTTAGTGATCTTATCCAGAAGGATCTTACAGTCAGCCCTTTTAAGCTTCCCATCAGTCATTGGAATACCAAGATACCTAAATGGTAGACTCCTCTTCCTAAACCTACTGGCATTGACAATGTCCTCAACCAAAGTCAAATCTCTACCCGCCACATACACTTCACTTTCTCAGGATTGTATCGTAGCCCTGAAATACTATGAAATCGATCCAAAATGCTCACAACCCCTTGGATTGACTCCACTGAACCCTTAGTAAAGATGATAAGATCATCAGCAAAACAAAGATGAGTAAATACCCCTTTACTTTGCGGATGATAAGCAAACATGCCTTTATCAGCTCCTTCATCCAACGTACAGCTCAAGACTTCCATAGTAATCACAAAGAGGTACGGGGAAATAGGATCCCCCTGCCTCAGACCTTTCCTAGCTTCAAAGTAGCCACACAGGCTCCCATTTAGGTTCACATATAACATTGTAGAAGTCAGGCAGGTAACAATCCAAGCTATGTAAAATTCAAGAAACTTCATACTATTAAGTGTAGAGATTAAGAAGCTCCAGCTAACTGTCAAACGCTTTCATTAAATCCACCTTTAAAGCAATTCTAGGAGTAACATTCTTAAGAGAGTAAGGCCTAAGCATTTCATGAGCCAATAGCACATTATCACTTATAAGTCTCCCTTTAACAAAAGCTGTTTGGGAGTATCAAGCAAGGAAGAATTTGCTCATTCTATAAGCAAGGATTTTTTTAAACAGCTTGTATACCACGTTACAACATGATATAGTTCTATAGTCCTTGACGTCATTTGCATTCGTTTTCTTAGGAATCAATGCAAGGATGACCGAATTAACAAAAGGAGGGAGTTTACCTGTATTGAAGAAATACAGTACTGCGTTTGTCACATCTTCCCCTACTGTACTCCAATGTTCCTTATAAAATGACACCGGGAACCCATCAGGGCTCGGAGCTTTGTCATTTGGCATCTTCATAAGCACTTTGGCTACTTCCTGAGAGGTTACAGGAGCAACAAGGAGGTCTCTCTATTGATCGTCCATTTTTCTCTTAATAACATCATCTAGATCCTCAAAACTGACATTACTAGCAGTGCCTAACAGGTCAGAATAGAACTTCACCACCACTGCAGACATATCATCATACTCATCCACCAAAACCCCTTCACTATTCTTCAGCTGCCTCACTGTATTCCTCAAAAAAAATTGATAAATAATTAGGGTTTTATTTCATCAAAAAACTATAAGGTCCAAACAAGGTATAACAAGGCATACAATCACCCCTTTACCGAAAAAGTAATGAGGAACCTATTACACTATACACCTCATGAAAGCGCCGAATACTAAAAATACTCCCTAGGTATTAATACTACCTAGCATTACATTCTCTTTTATATGACCTATTGCAAAGGAGGTCAGCATCTCCAAAATCCTCTTGCAAACTTCATCCATTGTCAATTTGACTCCTATGAATAATTGTCTACACCGCTCTCTCCAAACTTCACTTATTATAGCACACCAGCATAATCTCTTGAATTTTTGTCTAACTGAATCTCCACTCCAAGCATTAACTACAAATTGAACCATTGTCTCCTAAGTATCAAAACTCTGACACCAAGGGAAGAACTTCTGCATACATCCACTAGCATAGCTGCACTTCACAAATAAATTATCTCTGTCTTCATCGCCCTGCTCACACAAACAACATTTAGCAACAGCCTCTGCATCCCATTGAACCACATTATGCGATTCTTCATTATCAGCCAAGTTAACATATTGTTTTTAGGAATCCTATAACCAGACCAAGGCATAACAAACCATTGAACTCTGTCTTGCTTAGGCCTGATGGATTCACAGACTCTCTTTCCTTTAAATTTTGACATACTTTCACCTCCCCAAAGGATTTCCCCATTAGTAGTCCAAGAAATATGACTACAAGCTAGACTCCTCAAATTCAGGACCTTCCTCCAATGCCAGGAACCTGCATCACTCTTGAAAGTCCATATGTCCTTAGTCTTCAACCTATACTTCAAGATCCACGCCACCCATAATGATCTACTTTTAATCAAGATATTCCACAAATGTCTCATGATGTTTGCTGAATTCCAGCTACTTAGATCTTTCAGACCCAACCCACCTTCTTCATAAGGAAATGCCATGTGATACCAGGCCACCTTCACTCTCTAACTTTCATTCTTTCCCCATGAGAATCTTACACAAAACATTTCAACTTCCTTTAAAATTTACTTCGGTAAAATGAACATGGAAAGCCAATACTGCAGCACCCCATTGATTACTAATTTAATCAATTGTAACTTCCCAGCATATGTTAAAAGCTTCGCTTTCCAGTCTTTAATCCTCCCTGTGATCTTGTCTACAAGGCTTCTGCAATTAGCTTTAGAGAGCTTCCCAGCTGAAATAGGCATTCCAAGATATCTCATTGGAAGTTCTCCACCTCTAAAACCTGCAATCATCACCATCATTTCCTTCACTTCATCACTAACTTCTGCAGTGTAGAGGTCACTCTTCTCTGGATTTATTTTGAGTCCAGATATATCATGGAATTTGTCCATAATAGCCCTTACTTGAACCACTGCAGCTTCTGTCCCCTTAGTAAAAACCATCAAATCATCTGCAAAACACAGATTTGTTAACTGAACCTGCTTGCACTGTGGATGATACTGGAATAGGCCTTTAGATGCTGCTTCAATGAACAAATAATCCAGCATTTGCATAGCAAGAACAAACAGGTAGGGGGAGATTGGACCCCCTGCCTTAAACCCTTCCCTCCTTTGAAATAACCAAACAATGAACCATTTAAGTTCACTGAGAATCTAATTGAGTTAAACTGGGCCATGATCCACTGTATATAACGAGGAGGGAAATTCATCTCTTGAAGGAGGTTCCTAATAAAAATCCAATCCACTGAATCAAATGCCTTCATCAAATCAACCTTTAATGCACATCTTGGAGAAACCAACTTTCTGTTATACTTTGCTAGGAGTTCATGAGCTAAAATGACATTATCAGAAATCACCCTCCCTTTAATGAATGCAGAATGGGAATTACTTACTAAGGAAGAAAGCACTCCACACATCATGTTAGCTAGGACCTTAGAAATAGTTTTATAAATGGTATTGCAACAAGAAATCAGCCGATAATCTTTCATACTAGTAGCATTGGCCTTCTTAGGAATCAGCGTAATAATTTTTGAATTCACTTCCTTAGTTTTTGTCCCCTGATTGAATGGTATTCCTCAAATTTCGAGCCTTAACTTGCTTAAAAAAATAAGCACAGCTTTTGTCCCCTGATTGAATCCAAAGAGCTCTAGATTTTAGTCTAAAAATACACTCCTCGTCCTTTAACAGCTGCTCCAACTCTATCCTGCAAACTTTTTCCTCCTCAATGATTTCAGAGGAAGGGTTATCAATTTTCTCCTATGCTTGATCACCAACTCATACTTTTTATCCATAACTCTTCTTTGAATGTCTGAATAACTTTCAACATTAAGCTTCTTCAACTCCCTTTTAAGAGCCCTTAGTTTCCCATACAGTTTATAAAAAGGTGTATCTGAACTTCTCCTACTCCAAACACCATTCAGGATCCCCTGGAAACTAGGATGAGATGACCAGCAGCTAAAATATTTAAAAGGCTTAGGTTTAGAGCTAGGCTTTGGGCCAACCTCCATAATCAAAGCACAATGATAAGACACTTCACAATGGAGGACTGTTACCTTGCTAGATGGAAAAACATCATGCCAACTATTGTTTACAAGGACTCTGTCAAGCCTCCTAGATATCGGATCATCAGCTCTATTGTTAGTCCACGTAAAGAAAGGCCCTGAAGAAACATGCTCCTCTACTTCCATCTCGCCAACAAACTCCTGTAAATCAGACATGTTATTGAAACATGTTAACTGATTGGAGGCTTCTCTAGAGCTAAGAATAGCATTAAAGTCCCCTCCTAAGAACCAGGGCAAACCATGAGAATTAAGCCCTTGTAACTCTTCAAACATCTGCTTCCTCTCATTGATCTGATTTGGAGCATAAACAAATGTACTGCAAAAGGTACTTGGGAGATCCACATTTACATGAACAAAACTACTGCTAGTCCTTAGGACAATCATAGGGACATCTGGTTTCCAAACAAGCCAGATTTTTCCTAAATCTCCATCATAACAAAACTCTTTCTGCCAACCTTTGAATCTAGATTCAAAGATATTCACAACTTTATTTCTATTAATTCAAGGTTCTAAAAGAGCAAAAACATCTATTTTGTATTTACTTATATAAGTAATAAAGCAATCAAACTTACTAGGATCATTAAATCACCTCACATTCCAAATCCAAATAATCATTTCCTTCTCCTGTTATGCTGATGACGAGTCAGCACCCTCCCCTGAACTGGTGAGACAATAAAATCCCCTAATGTTGCTACCCTAGGGTGCTTTCTTTGAGTATCAGCAGCTTCCTCACTTATATCAGTTTATCCTCACTATGGCTAAGAGTGTCTTCCTCCACTGAACCAGCTTCAGGGGCATTCTTTTGGACAGATGAATCATCTACTCCCTTAGGAGTCTCTGACCCATTGCATGTCCCCCCTCCAGCAGGTTGAGCTGAGATAGCCTTACCAGGTGATTCCTCCTCTTCCACAGAAGACTTAGAATCATTGCCTGAGGTACTACCCAACCCAACGGGAATGTGGCTGCTAGGACTTCCTAGATGAACTACTGCTTTTGATGCACCACAACATTCTTTTTCACTTCCCACCTCTTACTCTCCTTTGAGGGAACTCTGCCATAACTCCTCTCTGCAAGGAAACTCACAACAACTTCCACTGGTTCTTCCTTTCCAATATCTACCCTTAATATGCCCTCTTCCCTCGAATCCCCCCTCTTTAGGACACACACTTTCACAACCAACCCTGACCTAACATGCTTATTAATCGGTTTACCATACTGAGTGGCCAACCAACTAATTCCAGTAAAAGTCATGAGTTCAGGGGGAACCTTCTCAAATCTAACCCAAACAGGCTTTTCCTCCTGAGAAAGGTCAATAGGCTCAATACCAGAAAACCATTTCCGAAGAATCAGTGGAACACGATGGATATGCCAGGAACGGCTCAACACCCACTCACACAGCTTCTCAGATGCAAATTTGAAAAGATAGAAGTTTGATTCCAGCTCGAAAACAACCACCTAACCTTCATAACCCCACAACCGATTTGCCATAGATCAGATAACCAGGAGGGGAGGTGCAAAACCTGCAAACTGCCCTACCACAGCTCCTTTCAGACGATCAACTCCCAAATTCACAATAGCTACAAGGATCCGTAAAACATCATCCACCACCGTACCAACTGCTTCCTCCACAAATCCAAGATCAGACTCTGGATGAGCCACCACTAAACGACCAGGATCGATTAGGAGGAGGTGAAGAAGAGGACGTCATCACGTAAGAGCAGTAGCGCCTCGCCGGTGTTCACCGAAAAAATGAAAGCAATGGAACAGAGCTAGGTTTTTTCAAAGAGATTCACGCGCAGCGCATGTCAGTGTTTCTCTTATTAGTTATTGTAGATAATTTTATTTTGAATAATACTAAAATAATATTACTAATGGGTATCCGAAATTTGGGTACCTACCTGAAATCCGATCAAATTGGGTGGGGATTACCCATTGACCGGGTAAAATTGATGGGTATGGGCAAACCTGGTGCCCAGTTAGAGGGGGTAACGGGTGGGGACGGGTTTCAAGGTATCCGCCCCATACCCAAGCTATCGGGTAGCCAATATGAAACAATATTGTATTAGTCATATTATATCATCTATGTTTAACGGACCAAACCCAATTTCTCCTTCAATCATTCAGTTCTTCACTTCAACTCATCGATCGAGTAGTCTGTCATTCCCTCTGGAAACTATAATGCTCTAAAAATCGTAGCTTCATCTCAAAAATATCTTTGCAATCTAGATGTAGAGAGATTTGGGGTTCACCCAATGGGTAGCGGTAAACTCGCTACCCATAATGGGACGGGGATGGTTTGGATTTTGTAACCGTTTAGTCTCAGTGGGCGGGTACGAGTAATACTTATTTAATAAACGAGTGGGTAGTGGGTATGTGGTATCTGGACCTCTAGGTACCCATTGACAAGCCTACTTTTTAAGTAAATATATATATCATGAAATTGTATTATGTCGTGTTTTTCAGATAGCGCTTATAAAATTTCGGGAATATAGCACTTTGCGGCCTCTACTTTTCCAACTTAACAAATAGCCTCATATACTATAAATCACTCTTTTACCCTCTCCTATTTTGATCACTTTGCCATTTGGGTCCTTTTGTTTCAACTATCATCTTCTTGACGTTAATTGATGCGCATTCATACACCACGTTAGTTCCAATAACTATGTATTAGCTTACTAAGGGTTTTTAAATGGAAATATAAATGTATTTAATTAGACTTGATGAAATCAACGAATAAAACATGTGGTTTTAAAACCATTCATATTTCAACATACTCTTCACGATACCTCCCCGATTTATCTCCCTAGCCAACTCTTCGTCTGCTACCTCCAATATCTCTCTCCGTGTGTGTGGGTGTTGTTGGAATTTTGGATTTCATGATATAAGTCACATGGATGACTCGTTTGGTTAAGAAGACTTAGGTTATTAATATAAATTCATTGCAACACTATTATTATTAGTGAAGGCTTGAATGGTCAATTATATTAATAAACTAAAGTTTTGAATTTTCTGCGGTTTGAAAATTCGTTTAGATTCGAAATCCAAATAAACCAATTTTTTGTTCGGTTTTGGCTAATTATTGGGTCACTTGTGGGCTGATTTTTTGGTCCAAAAATCAGGCCCATAAACCCTTAGTTGGCCGGCCATTTAGTTGGAAAATGGAGGGAATTTTTGTTTACCAAATTTGGTGGGAAAGTTGATTTATTTGATTTTAATGAAGGGTTGTGTTTATCCATGGTTGAACCAACAAAACTCTTCACCCTCACACCCTTCCATGGCCTATATAAAGAGGCATCTTCCTCATTTCGAAACACACCAATTCACCCAAATCTCCATCTCCTCTCAAAGGCTTCAAAGGTTCTTCAATTTCATAAGCCTGTTGATTTTGAAGTTGTTAGTAGTTTTATTCCATAAAGGAATTCCTTGTAACCCTAGGCTTTGGAAAAGTGTAGGAATGTTCTTTACGGAAAGTGAGTTCGTTCACGACTCTACTATAGTCCGAGTCACAACTTGGTTCGAGTTGATTCCAAGCCAAAGCCTCTCTACTTTCGACTAGAGTGTTATAAGAGAGCGAATTCTAAGGTTGACGGGACTTAATTGATCATGTGATCCCCTTTCCAATCTGGGTACACGAACTCACGTCGTGTATTGTCAACATTAATTCGTTCTTAGGAAAGTCCACACTTTCCATACTCGGTGAATCGAAACGTAGGTTCCAACAGTCGTAAAGAACATTTATCCATTGTGATAACTTGAACAAAAATTGGGATTTGCTTTCATGTTAAAACACAATGCCTGATTGTCCGAAGGTTAAGGCTCGAAAGCTCAAGTTACTCTTGATTATGTATGTAATCTGGAGCTCTAGATGCGTGGTGATATTTGTAGATAAGCAAGTCACGGTGGCAGATTGCATTGAGCTTTTCAAGAGTGATTTACGTAGTTTTGCTAATGGTAGGCAAGATGAGAAGATTATTATAGAAGGTCTCTAATTTTGTTTTTTGTAGGCTTGTTTTTTTTTTTTTGGCCGATTGTTAGTATATAGGTTAGCATCTTAGTATTGTACTTAACTGTTTTTTTTATGAAATGAAACCAAGCTATTCATAAAAAAAAACACATGGCCAATGACACCTCTAGTAAGAAGTTTTTGGTGTGAAACTTTAAAGTTTCAAAATGTGTGTCTTGGCCGATTGAGGAGCAAATGCAAAGTGTTATTCTATGTTTTGAAGCAATTCAAAAGGTTGTGTGATAACATACTCTAAGTATGGTAATCACAGAAATATATACTAATTATATTAGTATATATATTACTCAATATATATATAAATTTGGGAGTAAGTTAGCATTTTTATGATGAATATTATTGAAGTACTAATAATATTGTTGGATATGAAGTACTAATAATATTTTAAAATATTATTGAAGTACTAATAATATGATTAAATATTATTGAAGTACTAATAATATGGTTAAATATTATTGAAGTACAAATAATATTGTTAGATATTATTGATACATGAATAATATTTTTAGATATTATTAAGGTATTAATAATATTGTTAAAATATTATTAAGGTACTAATAATATTTTTATCACTAATATTTAGTTTTGGAAAAAACAAATATTGAATATTATTAATAATATTGGATTTACCAATATTTGGTTTGATAACCTAATATTGAATATTATTATTAGTATTGGAGCTACTTATATTTGTTTATTTGGTTTAGAATAACCAAATATGAATATTTTTAAAGCAATAATAATATTTTTCTCTAATATTTGGTTTGGATATAATCAAATATTTAATATTATTATATTTTAATAATATTAGTCTATGATATTTGGTTTAGGGATAATCAAATATTAAATATTATTAAGGTGTTAATAAGATTGTTAGTTTATATTATCTGGTTTAGACCGACATTGAATATTTTGGATCAAAATATTGAATCTTAGTAATATTTGTTTTCAAGTATTGGGATATGTATGTATTAGGATATGTATCAAATACTTGAAAGTTGGTCTTAGCACTTTGTTAAAATTGTTTAAAGGTAGGAGTTAATACTTTTGGTAAAACAATAAGACAATGTGCAAAGTAAATCATCATAAAACCCTCTTCATGATATTCATGGGAAGATAAGTATATTTTGATAACATTGAGAGTCTGAATTGTTAATGGTAAACTAGCGAACTTAGCTTGATCATTGAATAACAATTAGACAAGTGTTTTCATGATTATAAATGTGTCCTCAAAACATAGTCGAACTTGATTGTGGTGTACCAAGACCACTTAGTTTTTACCACTGGAGAGCAATTACAGTACTAGTGTTTTGGGTTGGTAAAAAAATGTGAGTGGTGTACTAAGTAAGTTAGTTTCACTACTAGTAAGTAATTTGAAAAATTAAATTAATGAGTGTCACAAGTAGCAACACTAATAAGTTTTAGTGATGGCTGTTTGTGACAAGTTTAATTTACTTGGACAAATGCTTGGATTTTTTGAGGTAAAATCATGAAAATCATGTTTGGTTATGATGGAAATTATCTTTTGGTTTAAAAAGATGTTAAGGTTGCAAGATAGGTTACCGAGATAGAAAGTTTATTCTATAAGTGGTAATGTGTTTTTGCTTGAGGGAGGTGCCATATTATGGATCTCAAATAAGCAAATCTTGCATCTTCAACAAATTAATGAAAGTTAGTCATGTCAAAATATGACTAAATAACTAGGGTTTGACTTACGATTTTTGTTTTAAACTAAATTTCACCAAAGATTATAGTAGTTATGATCTATAACTAAATATATCAGTTTTGAGTCTTGGAACTTAACCACGTTTAGGTTAATGAGGTAAGTGAATTGCCTCATGTGGTGAAATTAGTTTTGATTATTATCATTATTAATGAGTGACTTGACGAAGTGACTTATTAGGGACTTGGTGCACAAGTCAAGTGACGAGGGATGGGAAAAGTCCACATAAATTTCTAATCATGGGATACCCAATTCCCCTCTAGTACAACGCTATAGGCTGAATTCAATGTGGAAAGCTCATTCTTAGAAATTGAAGCACACAAATACATCATCCCGAAAGGATGTGCTTGTTACTCTGCATGAAAGGAGAGGATGAAGTTTAAATACTTCTTAATTGATTCTTTGAGAAAGTGTACGTATGCAGATACACGAATAAAAGAATCAACCTACGTGAGCATGAAGTGTAGCCGCTTCAAGAAACTTGGACTTTGGTTTCGTGTGCGCTCATGAGACGGATTAGGACACATGGCAGGAATAGTGTCAAAGTTTCCTTTTGAGACAACTATAGAACTTATGTGTGTATTACCTTCGAGTATTCAAATGAGTTATTGGGTTAATCGTATTCGACACCCATGTATTCGAATACTTGTTAAGTGTGATATACTAAGATGAAAATTCAATCGTCACGACATTTTCATTTATGCATATGTTTTATGAATTGAGGAACGATGGAATGAGTACCTAAGGTGTCACATGTGTTTTGTGACTTTATGGTGATTTTAGTGGATTCCAGGAATACACTAAAATGGGGGAGGATTGTTGGAATTTTGGATTCCATGATATAAATCACATGGATGACTCGTTTGGTTAAGAAGACTTAGGGGTCGTTTTCCGCGCGGAAATGAATTGTAGTGGAATTAAAAACCGGAAGGGATTCGATTGCTGGGCAAAGGCAGGGGTTTTAATTCCTTGTTTTCCACTGTATAATGAGCATGTGGATTTCAAACGAAGGACCACCTAGTGTGACGTAATTACCCTTATTAATCCGAAATAACTCCTACATTCTAGAAACGTAGCCATGAATCTACGAATAAACTAGAAAGAGCATAACAACACAATTGGTCAAGGGAAGCTAGTCATTAGTGGGAATATCAGAATACAAAAATCACCCAATTCCCAACGTCAGTGTTGTGATTTCAAAGTGGTTCGGTTTTAGATATGAAGGCAGTAGAGAAACCCAACATTACTTTAATGTTAATGACTCTTGATGATACATATATATATTGGTGAACACTCCGGTGCACCCGGTGCACCGAGTGCACCCGCTTGCGTTTATGCTATCTAGAGTCGTATTTTCATTGAATTGAATTTTTGAATCAATAGATTTAATCTTAATAAGTCTAAATTGAGCATAGTTGAAATTTTAGTCATCATAGTATAAGATTATACCTAATGTTCTTTAGGTTTCCTTCTATAGCGGTATTTTTTCCCAATATGATAGATCATCAGGTCTACCAAATTAGTTTTTCGTTCAAATCGCTCTATGTATCTTTTAACGACATGTAGATACTTATCCTCGAAAAAACAAGATTTTAAAAACATATTTATCTATCAAAACGCAAGCGGGTGCACTCGGTGCACCGGGTGCACCGGAGTATTTTCCTATATATATATATATGGAAACGACTACAATGCTCCCGGAGCACCAGATACTCCCCTCTGTTTGAACCATCAAGGAGAATTTCATTCGTTCATTTTGGAAGATCTAATCTGAGCCATTCATACATAAATTAATTTTATAATTTAAATGAATGATAATTAAAATAACTGAAAGGTCACTCAACATATTTCATATAAATAAATAATCATAACTCTTTATTTATATGTTCAAATTAGTTTTACCACGCCAAATTAAATTTGATCATCATAATAACATCAAATGCATATTAAATATAATTATTTTGTACTTCACCCTTTTCAAACATCCATCCAATCCATTCCTTTAGTCAATCAAACTTAACCACCCATCTTACTCACTCATCCCTACTGAGGGTATGATTTTACTCACCCAACTCACCCAAATCCTATCACCTCATGCAACACGATAGAATGGAGGTTTCCAAAACACTAAGAACCCTAGAATTCCATTTCTGCAATCACTCTCAGTTCATTATCGTTTCTCCTCCTCATTCTCTTATCATTTCTTCACCTCTCAACTTCATCCTATTTCGTTTATGGAAACCGCCCTCCCTGCCGATACTTGCAGTCGAGTCATTTCAATTTGTTATCAAAAGCCAAAGCTTATTTTGTTTGTCTGACACCAAATTCCTCTTCCAAAAATCTACCCAAATTCACATAACATATGACTTCAACCCGAATTCAGCGGCAGCATAACAGATGGGGACGATAACATCCAAGTGGTTAGATTCAAGGAGAGAATACACCTGAATTTCGAGACAATCCATGACCTGTATGAAATTTCCCTCTTCGTTGACATGGCCTAGTACTCTCTTCGCTTTCTCTCACTTGTTGCCCTGCCAGAAAGCTTCCCTTGGCTGAACCTTCCTCCCAAACTGCATCTCTGTTGATTTCTTTCGAGAAAACCTTCAGTTTGGGATCTTGAGCCCCGCCTCCCATTCCCCCACCTATTCTCTGCTCGGCTGGCCGGCCCAATCTTGACCACAGCGATGGCAAGCATCGATAGAGAGGGGAGTTTCCACAAACGCCAGCGGCTGAGGTTTGGATGTGATGAAATGGGGGAGAATGAGGAGAAGAAAGGATAATGACATGAGAGTGATTGCAGAAAATCAAATTTTAGGGTTTTTGAGAGTTTTGAATAGTGCCCTTATCTCGATTCTTGGGTTGCATGAATGATAGGAGTTGGGTGAGTTGGTTCAAGTTTGTTTGCAGATAAAATCAAATACGCAGGTGAGATGGGTGGAGTTTGTTTCCATTAGATTATGGATGGATGTTTAGAATGGGTGAAGTGATTCAATTTAATTAGCCTATACAATGACAAAATAATTGTACTTAATATGTATTTGATGTTCTTATGATGATAATAATTTAATTTCGTATGGATAAGACTTATATTGAACATAAAAATAAATGGTCATGATTATATAATTTATATGAACAAAGTTGAGTGACCTTTTAGTTATTTTAATTATCATTTATTTAAATATTAAAATTAAATTAGTTATGGATGGTTCAGATTAGATCTTCTGGAATGAACGGATGAGATTCTTCTTGAATGGTTCAAACAGAGGGGAGCATCTGGTGCTCCGGGAGCACTGTAGTCATCACCACATATATATATATATTATATATATATATATATATGTCGTTGCCGAGAAGCAATGAGACGGCAGCTAACAAACAAAATAAAAATGCCAGACAGCCTGAACAAACAAAAACGCCGACGTGAACCAAATCAGTTGACCAAAACAGAGCATCAAACATAATCCGACTAGCAGACCAAAACAGAGGAACCAGAAACGGAGCAGCAGACTGAAATCGAGAAGAGAAGAATCAACAGTAGATAATAGGAGGAAGCTTACCTGATTCCCGCCGCTGCGAAAATCGTCCGGTAGTTAAAATCTTTGCTGGAATGCCGATGGGGATGAAGGCAACTGCTGGATCAATTGTTAGCTCTGGAGAATAGTTCCTTGGAATATAAGGGGTATGTTGGAGAAATTAAAGGAAAAAAATTGAAAACCTACCGTTTCCATCTATTTTCAGCAGGTTTTGAAAACCCAATAGAAGAGGATTTTAAAGCCGGCCCAGATTTTAAAGCCGCCGATCTTGTGCGGCCCATTATGCTCGGAAAATAATGGTTTTGGACCAAGCAGGAATTTGGCTGAATTCCTGGTCCAATTCCTGCGCGGAAAACGACCCCTTAGGTTATTAATATAAATTCATTGCAATACTATTATTATTAGTGAAGGCTTGAATAGTCAATTATATTAAAATCAGGCCCATAAAGCCTTAGTTGGCCGGCCATTTAGTTGGAAAATGGAGGAAAATTTTGTTTACCAAATTTGGTGGGAAAGTTGATTTATTTGATTTGAATGAAGGGTTGTGTTTATCCATGGTTGAACCAACACAACTCTTCACCCTCACACCCTTCCATGGCCTATATAAAGAGGCCACCTCCTCATTTCTAAACACACCAATTCACCCAAATCTCAATCTCCTCTCAAAGGCTTCAAAGGTTCTTCAATTTCATAAGCCTGGATTTTGAAGTTATTAGTAGTTCTATTCCATAAAGGAAATCCTTGTAACCTTAGGCTTTGGAAAAGGGTAGGAATGTTCTTTACGGAAAGTGAGATCATTCACGACTCTACTATAATCCGAGTCACAACTTGGTTCGAGTTGATTACAAGCCAAAGCCTCTCTACTTTCGACTAGAGTGTTTTAAGAGAGCGAATTCTAAGGTTGGAGGGACTTAAGTGATCATGTGCCCCCTTTCCAATCTGGGTACACAAACTCATGTCGTGTTTTGTCAACAAGAATTCGTTCTTAGGAAAGTCCTCACTTTTTGTACTCGGTAAATTGAAACGTAGGCTCTAACAAATGTATCCATATTTAATGTTACAAAGACAAAAGTTGAAACGAAAGGACCCAAACGATAAATTATTGAAGATAGGAGGGTAAAAATAGCAATTTATAGTATAGGGGGCTATCTGTTAAGTTAGCAAAGTAGAGGGGGCCAAAATGCTATTTTTCCTAAAATTTATTGAATGATACTAGGCAGGGGGCTTTAGAATCCAATAGGCCTTTTGTTAGACTAATTCGTTCTTCCGTTCAATACACCACTTTTTCCTTTGCCCACAAAATTGGTGGAACTGTGGAACCGAGACGAACCGGAACCGGAAGCCCTATAACAGGGAAAAGTTAAAAAAAATACATAACCACCACCACCCATATATTTACTCCTATCTCACCCCCTATGCCCCTTGATTTCTCAGAGCAATCTCATTTCACAGTTCTTTATCAAAACAAAAAAAATCATATTCGACGGAAACAAAAGCTCTCTCTGAATCTTCTGTCTTCGTCACCGATTTGGACCCTTTCATGGAACTACCGTCGGGGGACCCGGGCATTGGGGGAAGCCCCTCACCGGTCAAAGTAGTCAAGCGGGCCCGGCGGGGCGTTGATGAGAGCACGGACATGACTGTTGATCCGACCCCCTCCAGCCCCATCTTGGAGGGAACTTCCTTCCGTGATAAGGTAACGGGGTTTTGGAACACCATCAATGGTGAGGATGACCTGGTCTTGTCTGACGAGTCTGATGTAGAAAAATCCGAGGAGGACCCTAGATGCCCAACAATCCGCATTTCCGGACTCGGAGAAGCTTCGTGTGAGACGTCGGTTTCGTCACGACATCATAATCAACATGCTCGATCGATGCTTCCCATTCGTTTTCATGAGTCGGAAATTGCCGCAGTTGTGGGAGAAAAAGGGTGAAGTTCAAGTGTCGGACGTAGGGTTCGGCTTCTATGTGGTTAATTTTGAGACGGTTGCGGATTACGAACGTGCTTTGTTCGATGGTCCTTGGATGATCAATGACCACTATGTGGTCATCCAGGAGTGGAAACCCCATTTTCGACCGGAGGAGATCTTTCTCTCTACGCTTCGGGTGCGGGTTCGTCTCTTGGGTATTTCGTTTGAATATTTCGATAGGACTATCCTCAAGATCATTGGGGATAAAATCGGTAGGACTGTAAGGATCGACCACGCAATCTTGGAGGGCGCCAGAGGCAATTTTGCCAAGATTTGCGTCGAAGTTGACCTTTCCAAGCCGTTGCTGTCAAAGTATAGGTTGAAAAGGAGAGTTCGTCGTATTGAGTACGAAGGGTTACATACCATCTATTTCAACTGTGGTTGCTATGGCCACAAGGATGACTCTTGTAAACAGAAGCCAGAAGCAGATTCGATTGAGAACCAAACTACCTCCTTTGCCAATCCGATCTTTCTTGAGGCGTTGGGATCAGAGGATCGCCCGGAAGTTGAGGAGGATTTCGGTCCATGGATGCAAGTTAAGAAAACTCGTCGAAAATCAAACACTCGGGTGGCGGCTACAACCTCATAGGATCGTCCGGCGAAGGAGACCAAAAAAGGAAACAGTTTCTCGGTCCTGGGAGATATGGAAGGTACCACTGATTTGGGGGTGCATAAATCAAGGGTGGAACCTCATCCTTCAATCAATATTAATGAGATACCTCAGGAAGAAGATTTGGTGGAGGGAAATAAGGAGAATTCTGCTCCTAAGGAGGGGGACCTTTTATGCCTGTTGGTACCACGACTGGTGCCCCCAAAAAGCTTTCGACGGGCCAGACTTCACACCTCTTAAGCCCACACATGGAAACTAGTGATTCAGCTACGGGCCTTGTGGGCCCGGCAGGTATGGGAATCCCTTTGCCTATCTCGGGTCTGGGAGTTTAGAACCCGCTGATCTCCCTAAAGTCCAGTCCTGAAGAAATGAAGGCAGGGGTCAACGAGACTCCCCAAGCCAGTTCCTCATAGTTGCCGAACAAGAAGACTCATGCGGTTTCTCAAGGCAGTAAGACCACTAAAGGAAAAGTGAAGGACTTGTCTCCCGACATTTATCAAGACAAAGGATGGTTCAGGTTCCATTGGAACCAACAGAGGGATGATGGCCATGGAGGAGCTCTAAGTGCGATTTTGTGTTCTTGACGTCCTATCAGGGAGTTTTCCTTTTTCTCTTCTCTTTTATGTTAGCTGATATTTTCTGTTGGAATTGCTGTGGCGTTGGCCACGGGAACTTTTTAACAAGTTTTAAGGCCTTGATGACACTCGATTTGACGTGATTATCACAAGTTTTTAAGGCCTTGATGACACTCGATTTGACACTTGATAACAATTTCTTAACAAGTTTTAAGGCCTTCATGACACAAGTTTTAAGCAACATTTCTTGGCTTAAGACATGGTTTTTAGGGCAGAATAACGAATATTCACTCAACTGCTCTATCTCGTGCCATTTTGGTTACTTTGGCCCGTTTCAGGTCTATTTGATGGTTTTCTAGTGTTTTGTAATAGCACATGTTTTTGCCGTCAGATAAATGTAACTAAGGACGTGTCTAAGGCATTAGAGCCTCGAGGAATCGCACCAGAATCGATCCAAGGAGCCAATCAAGTCAACACAAATCCTACCAAGCTTTACAAAGAAGATTTCGGCGAAAAGACCTGAAGTTTTCACTGAAAATCCAAGAAGAAATCGTCAGAGTATTAAAGAAGATGTTTTCGGCGAGAAGTCAAAGTCTTCGCCGAAAACTCTGAACGAAATTATCACAGGAGAACAGTCGACGGAAGCCAGCCTTTTTCAAAGAAGTTTTCGGCAAAAACTCCTGAAGTTTTCGCCGAAAATCTTAACCTGATCCGGCAATGAGAGGGTTATGTATAAATATAAACCGGTGGCTCAAAATAAAAATACACTTCATAATATACAACTTATCACAAGTTCCAGACCTAAGAAGTTCGAGAGAACAGAGTTTGAGAGTTCGAAGAGCCAGGAAGAGATCGTGACGCCATCTTTTCATCTCGGAGCTAGGAGTGAAGATTACCGGGGAGCAAAGCTTTGCCAGAGTCGTCTTAATTAGGTTTTACAGCCTCCATCTGTTCTTCCTTTTCATGATGAACTCTGTTTCTATCTTTGTTTCTGCTGTTATGAACATGAGTAGCTAAACTCGTAGAGCTTAGACTAGATGAACCCTAAGTGACCCAGGGCTTTAAAGCGGTCACGGATTGGGGGTGATTAGATTCAAAGTTCAATCAGTTTCTCTTGCATGTTTGATTTGTTCTTCGTTGTTTGTGTTTCTTGTCTGGCTTGATCACCTAGATTAGATTCTTGTTAAGCTGAGGCTAGTAGTGAATGATCGCCTCACTTTAAAACACTGAATCAACAATTAGGGGTCGTTTCCCACAAGGAATTTAATTGTTGTGGGAATCGACAATTTCAATGGAATTAGATTGCTGGAGGGATCAAGGATTCCACTGGAATTAAATTCCTTTTTTCCTCATCTAATTGCCAATATGGAATTGAAATTATACACCTCATACAATGTCTAAACTACCCTTAATTAGATAACAAAAGGCTAGCCAATCCACAATCGTACAATGAAAAAAAACCAACCCTATAATTATCATTAACCAAAATTATCTAAGAGATGATCATCACCTAAATAAATAATATTTTTGCAATCTCATCCCGTTATTTTGATCAAAATTGATCAACTAGAGCTAACATAATTATTGTATTGTATACTACTGTACAATATTGATTTATAAACCAAACCAATTACCCACACATGCTCACCATAATGAAAAACAATCCTAAAATTTTGAACGCTGATCGGTATGGTGGAAGGCGATTTTAAAATTATACTTGTAAAGAGAGTTGTTGTTCTTTACAATTGCCCCGACATGTCCAGGAGATGCCAAGCCGAGGAGGGGCAGAGATGTATAACACGGAAAAAATAAAACAATTCCCCCCCCCCAAAACCCACTCATTTCAGAAGGATTTCAATTCCTTCTCGGAGGTGATTTCAAAACTGAAAAGGATTTCAATTGCGCCGCAATTGGGTTCCTATTTCGGGTCAGGAAACAAGGAATTGAGATTGTCCAGGAATTTCCTTAATTCAACTCCCAAATCCCATCTAGGAAACGACCCCTTAACCTATTCATTGGAGTGTGCCTTTCGTAGGAACCAGTTAGGGTTAATCCACTTCAAGAGTAACTCATAAATCGTTAGTAATTCCACCAGTTAGTTTAGTCGTCGCAAGAAGCGACCGTACTCGGGCGGATAATTAATCTTGGTATCTAGATCGGATAGAGCGAACGTTCGCCAGTCTTAAACCTAAGGGTAAGGAGTTATGGTGGTGTCTTAGAATTGATTGAACGAGAATTGAAAACCGCTGGTCTGTTGATTGCCAATGCTCTGGTGATCTAAGGGGGATTCGAAGTCTAACCTTGTCTGTCATCTTTGTTGAGTCAACCAATCTTTCGTTTAATTTAGTTTTTAATTTACTCGCATTTCTAGAATAGAAGTCGTGGAACTCACACCACGCACAACGTGTTTAAACCTGAGTAATTTGCCAACTTCTTTGAGTAGTCAATTGGAAGAAACCTCGAGAGATTTGATCTAGTCTGCTTTGATAGATTAGTTATTTGAGAAAACAGGACAAAAGCGTGTCATCAGGCCTATATTCATTCTTATCGTTTGGCGGTTGTAGTCATCATGGAACCAAAAATTAGCGGAGTGAAGACGGCTGAAGTGGTTGACAAGCTGGGTTTTGATGCTAATTTCAGGGTCGATGCTGTTGGTTTCAAAGGAGGGGTGTGGCTCGCTTGGAATTCTAACCTTGTCTCCTTCAATATCATCCAGTCTGGTTTCCAATTTATACATGCCAAGGGAATCTCAAGGAGGGGTTGAGATTCTTTTTGATGGATGTCTACGCAAGCCCGAAGATGACAGAAAGAGTGCTTCTCTAGGTCACTCTGAAGGTCTTGGCTAGCTCGATGAATGGTCCCTGGGCGGTGATTGGTGACTTCAATTGGTGTTATCCCCTGATGACAAAAGAGGGGGAGCCGGGTTCATCAGGGCGCGCAATAAATCATTTATCGACATGGTCGATCTTTGCAGTCTTTCTGATCTGCCCGTCCAAGGTCCGAAGTTCACTTGGTCAAGAAATAATGTTCTCGTTCGACTGGATAGGGCGTTGGTGAATGATCTCTACCTTAATCTCTTCCCAGATTCGAGCATTCTGCATCTCCACAAGTTGAAATCGGATCACAGGTCGATCTTGTTGCGCTCTCACAATCAGGTGTACTCACCCTATACTAAACCTTTTCATTTTTTATCTGCTTGGCTTACGCATCCTAGCTTTAGTCATGTGCTGAAACATAAATGGTTGGGGCTCTTAACAATCTTACAATTGATCTTCGCCACTGGAATAAGTTTGTTTTTGGTAACATCTTTCCCAGGAAACAAAGGCTGACAGAGGAGCTGAAGAAGGCTGAAATCTGCTCGAGTAACTGCCCCTCGACTTTTAATCTTGAGGACGAAAGAAGAATCCGGTCGAAGCTTGAGTCTGTTCTTTGGCAAGAGGATGCTCTTTGGATCCAAAAGTCTAGATCAAAACGGATCTCTGAAGGTGACAAAAATACGAGCTATTTCCACTTGACTACCTTGCACAAAAGAGCTTTTAATAGGATTTCTTGTCTTAAGGACTCTGAGGGTAACTGGATCACTAGCCAGCCGGAGCTGCTGTCGCTGGCTATTGACCATTTCCGCAACTTTTATTGCTTCAGGGGTGGCCAACTTCCGGTCCTTAGGGGGTACTCGGCGTATATTGAGGTTGAGGACCGGGAGGCGATTGGCAGACATCTCTCTGATGTTGAAATTTTTGGTGCTGTCAAGAGCATGGGAGCTCTCAAAGCTCCTGGCAAAGATGGTTTCTGCCCAATCTTCTATCAGAGCTGTTGGGAGACTGTGGGTCGTGATTTCTCAGCCTTTGTGTTAAGATTCTTTCAGGACCCAGAGAAGATTTCTTAAGTGAACGAGACGCTCATTACGCTCATACCGAAGGGCCCTAATCCGACTTGGATAAGTGATTTCAGACCAATTAGCTTGTGCAACGTGGCGTATAAGATGATTACCAAATGCATTGCTAACCAGATGAAGGGTTTAATGGGTGGCTTGACTCATCCGTCCCAAACAAGCTTCGTTCCGGGACGGCACATCACGGATAACATCCTTATTATTCAGGAGGTGGTTCATACCCTAGCTTCTGGTAAAGGGGGTAAGCCGTCCATGATCATCAAAGTTGATTTGTCTAAAGCTTATGATAAGATTGAGTGGAGCTTTGTGCAGATACTCTCGTTCAGGCTTGCTTTCCCCCGAACCTAATCGAAGTTATTATGAGTTGTATCTCGACCGTGACTCTTCAGGTGCTTTAGAACGGTTCTTGTTCGGAGAGTTTCTCCCCATCCAGAGAGTTGAGGCATGAGTGTCCTCTTTCCCCTTATCTTTTCACACTCTGTATTGAGAGGTTGAGTAAGATGATCTCTTCCGCGGTTTCGAGTGGCCATTGGAAACCGATTCGGCTTGTTAGGCAAGGTGAGCCCCTGTCTCATGTTTTCTTTGCGGATGACTTGGTCTTTATGAGTCAAGCCACGGAGCAAGCTAATGTTATCGTTGATATCTTGGATCGTTTCTGTGAAGCTTCTGGTCAGAGTATTAACAAAGATAAGTCTATAGTGTTCTTCTCCTCCAAAATGGATAGGAGCGTCTCTAGGAGAGTGTCAGAGATTCTGGGGATTGCCGTGACCCAAAACCTGGGACGTTATCTTGGAGTCCCCGTTCTGCATGGTAGAGTGACTCGGGCAACTTATGAGTTCATTGAAGGGACTTAAGTGATCATGTGACCCCCCTTTCCAATCTGGGTACACAAACTCATGTCGTGTTTTGTCAACAAGAATTCGTTCTTAGGAAAGTCCTCACTTTTCGTACTCTGTAAATTGAAACGTAGGCTCTAACAGATGTATCCATATTTAATGTTACAAAGACAAAAGTTGAAACGGAAGGACCCAAACGATAAATTATTGAAGATAGGAGGGTAAAAATAGCAATTTACAGTATAGGGGGTTATATGTTAAGTTGGCAAAGTAGAGGGGGCCAAAATGTTATTTTTCCTAAAATTTATTGAACGATACTAAGCAGGGGGCTCTAGAATCCAATGGGCCTTTTGTTGAACTAATTCGTTCTTCCGTTCAATACACTACTTTTTCTTTCGCCCACAAAATTGGTGAAACTGTGGAACTGAGACGAACCGAAACCGGGAGCCCTAAATCAGGAAAAAGTTTTAAATATATATATATATATATATATAACTACCACCACCACCCATATATTTACTCCCATCTCACCCCCTCTGCCCCTTGAGTTCTCGGAGCAATCTTATTTCGAAGTTCTTTATCAAAACAAAAAAAAAATCCATATTTCGCAGTTAATTATTTCATCAATCAAAGCTCAAATCGCAATCCTCCGACGAGAATTCGCTTCAGCAAGGGTGAGGAAATTAGGGCAACAATGGCCAACCTTCCTAATTCTCTCAACATGAATGCGCCCTTTGGAGGACCTGGCGGTCCCAATCCTACTGCTGCCGGAACTTCAGCCGGAAAGGAACGGAAGTTGGCATCTGCTGAACACCTGGTGCTTGAGTTAAGCAATCCTGAACTTCGAGAGAACGCTCTCCTCGAGCTTTCTAAGGTGATCCATGGAATTCTTCTTCGTTCTTAACGATAGCTTTTCCTCATCTATTTTACATTTTTTTCATCTTTCTTTCTTTCTAATTTCGGGTAACTGCCACATGTCTGATGAGTACGCTAGCTTTTGTCAAGTTCTGAACTTTCAGTTTCATTTTGTGAGGTTAGTCGTATTATTCACGTTAGAGTTGGACAAGTGTTCTTCCGTGTCACTCTTTGAGAGAAAAACACCGAAGGAAACCCGTGAGGCATTTAATTTCACCCATCTTTGTTTGTTAGCAATTCAACGTGATAGCTTATCCATTCAATCGGTGTGGTTAACATCTTCAACTGGAATCTTTACTCTAATGAAATCGTGAACTGGAGCTATTTCCGCTTGCACTGTGCTGGCAGTCTTAGGGATGCGTATGCATAATTTAACAGAGATCCTTCTACTTAAGATAGTGAAAGTTGTAGCAGGTTAAAAATTCATCATTCAAAATTCAAAGTTGACCTTCACAGCTTGCTTCACTTCATTTCCACTTGTGCTAACTATTTGCTATAAGTCGTGACTTACTGACTTGATATGATCTGAATCTTAAGTCTTGAGGTTCAAGGTTTGTAGATATGAAACCCTCTGACCGAATTGCACGGTTGGGCCTCTCTTGTTGGCGTCTTAATGCTTGCGATTTGGTCCCTCCGTTGGACCACAATCTGTTAACTCCCGTGGTGCATCTAAGGATTACAAATATATCTAGAAGCTATAACTAGTCCAGCTTCAGCAGACATCCATCTATCTTAAGACTTGTAACTAGTCCAACTTCAGCATACATAGTGAAACTCTCTAGAAGTTTAACCAAAATGAAGTTCACCATATTCTTCCTTTGGTTACCCATCAATGTTCCAAATAATATTCCCTACCTACTCTATTGGATAGGCAAAGTGTGTAATAAAAGCTTATCCAATGAGTATTATTGACGTTTGGAAGCTGATACCTGATGAAGTTGCTGCAGCAACATTTTGATTTCGGTTGCAGACCTTTATCATAGGGGACTGTCAATGTATTTGTAGGTGTAAGTGATAGCATTTCAATAAATTGGTATGTCAATCAGTTCTCTTTGTTGGAGTAAACCTGGCTGCATATGTAGGTTTGTTATTCTACTGTACAAGGTACAAATGTTCCTGATAAACTCCTGTTTGTCTGTGTTGATGTTAACAGAAGAGAGAACATTTCCAAGATTTGGCTCCATTGCTGTGGAACTCTTTTGGTACAATTGCTGCACTTTTGCAGGTAAACCGTCTGTATGTAGATTGTTTATGTATTTCTTGTCTTATAATACCTTTCTAGATCTGGTTATATGTTTGTGGAAAGTTCATGTAAGAATTTCCTATAGTGTCTTGGTGAGTATTTTTCTAGGTTTGATGTTGTGTTCTTACAAAAAACTACAAGGAACTAACAGCTGGGCCATCTTTATTGAACATAGTTAAATCAAGGAAATATGAATATTCCACATATCTGAATACTTGCATACGTTTTAATGTACAATACCACTTCTACATTCTCCTCTCATATGCAAGAAGCTCATGGCTCTACTGAGTTGAATGATCACTCTATTGGATCAGTTTTGTAGTGTTCCTGCAACCCAAATAGGGTGTCCCTGATATGTCATATCTGTGTAGTATTGTGTTTAACAAACCAGTTGCAGTGTGTTGAGTATGAGATTGCTTCTTTTAGTTTATCAAATCATGATGTAGTTTATGTTACATTGCTAAGGCTTTTAATACTCATAATTAAGGACTGGATGAAAACATCAACCATTTTATATGGTATTTTTTTACACGATAATCACTATTACTTTCCTACCTGCAGGAGATTGTTTCAATATATCCTGTTCTGTCCCCTCCAGCCTTAACCCCGGCTCAATCAAATAGGGTTTGCAATGCCCTTGCTCTGCTTCAGGTTACAGACTATATGTTTACTCTACATCCTTGTTTACTGCACATTTATTGGTTGCAATGCCCTTTCAAAAAAAAACTACTTGTGTATAGTTGTCTGATTGTGAGTGAACTTGATAAATCAATTTTGCTGCTGATGATTTGGACATGTTCCTGTGTTCAGGCATGCAACTGTTGCTTAACCTTAAAGATCAACTCCATGGAATAATATTGTAGTAGTACTGGTGCTCAAGATAATTTTTATTGGTTAAATACCCTCATCATTATGCTGGTTTCCCCAATAAATTGCATGATTCAGACTTGATAAAATAGATAGATGAAAGGATTTAAGGAGAATCATTAGAGATTTGCCTGCAATTTTCGTTTTTCTCGTAAGTAGTTAATACTATTTCTCGATGCTTAGCATTATGCAGCTTCAGTTAAGCATTTCTTAAGAGGATACTACTGATGTGTACTATTTTTCTAAATTATCTCAGTGTGTTGCTTCTCATCCGGATACGAGGATGCTATTCCTTAACGGTACTACTATATTTTCTTACCGGTTCAATTATCTTTAACTCATATTTCTTCCTTATCCTGTCCTGGTGGCTAGTTTCTCTTTCAGAGATGGTAGATTTTGTGCAAACTCTTTTAATAGTTCCTGACATTTGTGTCTAATAATTCTGCAATTGTTAATTTGCAGCTCATATACCTCTGTATCTGTACCCTTTCCTTAATACAACAAACAAGTCAAGGCCTTTTGAGTATCTGAGGCTTACTAGTTTAGGTGTTATTGGTGCGTTGGTGAAGGTAAATGGTTATTATCTAATGTTCCATTGTTAGCCATGGTTATCCTATCTGATTGAGATTCGAATACAAAGTCAAAGATGTAAGTTTATTGCTTCATTGCAGAGATAATGGTTAATCTTTCTTTCATTTGACAGGTTGATGACACAGAAGTCATCAGTTTCCTTCTGTCAACTGAAATAATTCCTCTTTGTCTGCGTACCATGGAGATGGGGAGTGAATTGTCAAAGACGGTTGGTGCTCCTTTTCTATGCCTTCAATAAAATCGTGTTATCCTGTTCCATCCAAAGGACTAAACCACATTCTATTATGTTAAGTTCAATGAGCGCTCCATTGTGCCATATGAAACACGATGAAAGTTTTTCTTCATGGCAGGTTGCTACGTTTATAGTGCAGAAGATTTTACTGGACGATGTGGGTCTTGACTACATCTGTACTACAGCAGAACGGTTTTTTGCGGTCGGAAGAGTGCTGGGTAACATGGTTGCAGCACTTGCTGAACAGCCATCGTCCCGGCTGCTGAAACATATAATTAGATGCTACCTTCGACTGTCTGATAACTTAAGGTTTGTATAGTAACTGTAGCGCGCTGGGGCTTGGAGACCCCATAGTTGATGTACTAATCTCATTGTTTGTCTGGGTGATTGAATATCAGGGCTTGTGATGCACTAAGGAGCTGCCTACCAGACATGCTGAGAGATGCTACCTTCAGCAGTTGTCTCCGCGTAAGAAATCGATATGTGATCTTGTTTTTCCCCCTAGTAGCAAAAGGCATTTTGGAGTAATGGTGTAACTTGAGATTTTGCAGGAAGATCCAACAACCAGGAGATGGCTGCAGCAGCTGCTTCACAATGTTGGAGGGAACCGTGTGCCTAGTGCACTTCAGCCTGGGGGAGGATTTGAGCATATGCTGGTGAATTAGAATGCGAGATGTACAAAAAGATTCCGTTGGAGTTTAGTGTCTGTCTGATGTTCTTTCTTGGGGGCATTAGAATCATAGAAAAAACTTGTTAATGTTAGGAGAGAGAAATGAAAAGGTTGTCGTTCAAGTTATTGTGCCTAGTCTTTGAGACGCTAATTGTATGGTGATGTTTTAAGTGGGTAATCTTTGTTGAAGGTCGTCTGTATAAACTGATGGAAGGAACCAGCAGCTATTTTATTTTCTTTTATTTGGCTAAATGAAATTTGTTTCTGTACTGAATAATTCAGGGAAGATGGTGGAAATGTGTATGTTAAAACTAGGTCGTTAATCGGTCAAAATTGGTTAATCTATCATTGACGGATACTTAATAACTTCTGATGATGACTGATTGATAA
Organism: Linum lewisii; assembly: GCA_034768395.1. NCBI lineage: Eukaryota > Viridiplantae > Streptophyta > Magnoliopsida > Malpighiales > Linaceae > Linum > Linum lewisii. The sequence goes on from CM068297.1 coordinate 15,525,067, forward strand.
AAAAATCTGGCAAAAGCCCACTGAAATTTGGTCAACCAATGAATATATAATTTGCCTACTTTTGACTGAATTATAACTAGTTTAACCAACTTTGTGAATTAATATAATTTTAACCAAAATAAAATGTAAAAGTTTCATGTAAATTGAATAATATTGCAATCATACACTATGCTAATAAGTATTAGCATTAGAACTCACTATTTTATTATTGTTAATAAGGATATGATCTAATTGTTTTAATTAGTAATATCTATTTTCTTTATTGTTGATAATTGTTACCTTGTAGAGTTGTAGGGGTTATCTCTTTGATTTTCTTTCCTATCCATCTACAAACTTTGTACCAATTTTTGACTATTTAATAAATTCCACCAGGCCAAGATTGACAGGTGAGTCATTCTATTTTCATGGTATCAGAGTCGGACTCACATTTCAATTTAACCGTCTCCCTCTCTCTTTCCCCCCTTTCCCCAGTCGTCCACCACTACAGTCACCATGATTGATTCTTCTCCCAACTCTTTCTCTAAAGCTCACTGTCGAAGTCAAGTCATGATCTCGTAGATTTCTCAGAAAGAATGACTGCTCCTGCTCCGAGTTCTGCGGAGCCGCCTAGGGTTTCGACTGTTGGAGCTGCCGCTGTGCCCCCGCGGCCGCCTGATCCTGACCTTGGCTACATGCGGTCTCTTGGCCTTTCGGCGGCCCCTAGGAAGCGGGCTCGTGAAGAGTTCCCTTCACCGTTGTCCCACTTGTCAGATCTCGAAAGGGGGGCCCCGCCGCTGCCTGAGGGAGTGGCTCCGTTGACGTCTGAGGGAGTGGAACAACCTGTCCAGCCGAGTAAGGCTTCGCCCCAGCCCCAAGTTAAATCCTATAGTAACGCGGCTGGCTCAAACTCGTGGATTGTGGAAGATGACGTCAACAAAGTCTTTACTACGTCCATCCCCATGCAAGAAGATGGCGACGACGGTAACCCTAGATGCCCTAGAATCCGATTTTCGGAGGAAGAAATTGTCGCGTTCTATAAACCCTGGTCCAAGGCACTGGTGGTTCGGGTTCTTGAGAAATCCTTTTCCTACCCGTTCCTGAAGCGGAGGCTGGAACACCTTTGGGCGAAGGCAGGCCACATCCAGGTTTCGGACCTGTCCAATGAATTTTTTCTAGTCCGTTTCTCGTCAGCCGATGACTACCAACGAGCCATACTCAGTGGCCCGTGGAAAATCTTTGATTATTATATAATGGTGGCTCGCTGGTCGCCTGACTTTAACGAAGACGAGCCGCTCGGGAAGATGCTTACCTGGGTCCGGCTGCCAAAGTTGTCGATCCACTTCTTTAATCACATTGCGGTTAATAGAATTGGTAATCATATTGGCAGAACAATCCGAATGGATTTGGCTACTTCGGAAGGAGCTAGGGCTCGATATGCTAGGGTTTGTGTTGAAGTTGATCTGGCTAAGCCCCTTCTTGGGAAGTATATGATCGGGGAGAGGGTCTTTTTTGTGGAGTACGAGAGCTTGGAGAATGTTTGTCATACCTGTGGTTTATATGGACATAAAGCTGATTCTTGCCCGACCTTAGCCCCGTCGGAGAGGCAAGCGGATGTGGAGATGCCTGCCCCAGAACCTACGGCTGAAACAGAGTCAGTGGGAGATGTTGGAAGTTGGATGACTGTTACTCGTCGGAGGCAGAGGAAGACCCCAGATAAGAAGGTGGATGGCCAAGCTAAGAAGCAGTTTACTGCTGAGTTGCCGAAACAAGGGTCCAGGTTTAACATTCTGCAAAGTGATGGTAAGGAGAGGGACGTTGGTGGAGTCAGCTCTAATGCCAAACCTGATTCTGCTAAAGCCCCTGAGGTCCATGTGGTGGACCCTAATAAGTCAGCTTTCGGCTATTACGGAGAGGTTGTTTCCGCGAGGCACGAAGGCTTCTCCGAATCCCCCACGCCCCCTGGGGATAAGACTAACACCATGGCCACTCCGAGAGTCGGACCCAGCAGTAAAAAGACTCCAGGTTCCGTTGCTCCGGATGCCGAAGCGTTAGTTAATATCCCAGTCATTTATTCGAACCCCACCTTTGGAAGTGTGGCCGATTCCTCTGAAGGGTCGGCTGGGAAGGGTGGTGGACGGGGAAACACGCAAACGGTTCGAGCTAAAAAGGCCGTCGTCAAACAGCCGCGAAGCCTAAGGTGAAATGATGACACGCTTTTGGCGTGTGTCAAATAACTAATCTACCAAGGTAGAATAGATTGTATTTTACTCGAGGTCTCTTCTTCTTGTCTACTCAAATATGTTGGCAAATTACTCAGGTTTAAACAGGTTGTGCGTGGTGTGAGTTCCACGACTTCTAATCTAATAAAGCAGGAAAATAAAAGACAGAAAGATTAAAAGGTTGACTAACGAGAAGATAGACGAGCTTAGATTTCGAATCCCCCTTAGATCACCAAGGCAACGACAATCACAAGACCAGTGGTTTTCAATTCTAATTCAATCAGTTTCTATACACCACCATAACTCCTGACCCTTAGGTTTAAGACTGGCGAACGTTCGCTCTATCCGATCTAGCTACCAAGATTAATTAGTCGCCCGGTACGGTCGCCTCTCGCGACGACTAAACTAACTGGTGAAATTACTAACGATTTATGAGTTACTCTTGCAATGGATTAACCCTAACTGGTTCCTACGAAAGGCACACTCCAATGAATAGGTTAATTGGTTGAATTGATGTTTTAAAGAGAGGCGAGCGTTCGCTTCTATCCTCAGGTTAACAAGAATCTAAACTAGGTGATCAAGGAAGACAAGTTTATGCGCCAAAGCAGGGAAACTGTCTGGCGACTAACCCTAGCTTGCATAAACCTAATCTGGGCGACCAACCAGAAGAGAAACATAAACAATGAAGAACAAAACAACCATGCAAAGAGAAACTGATTGAACTTCGAATCTAATTACCGCCAATCTGTGACCGCTTTAAAGCCTTGGGTCACTTAGGGTTCATCTAATCTAAGCTCTACAAGTTCAGCTACTCATAACGATAACAGAAGAATCAAAGGCAACAAAGGAAATCATCATACAGAGGAAGAACAAATAAGATTTGAAAAACCTAATTCTGACGACTCCGGCGAAGCTTCGATCTCCTGGATCTTCAACTTTAAGCTCCGAGCTCTCCGAGGTGGAAGGATGGCATCACGATCTCTCCACAGATGTTCGAACTCTCTAAACTCTATCTATCGACCCTAGAGTCGGCTGACTCTCAAAAGTCTGATTTGTGAATAGTTGTTGGAATAATCCTCCCTCAAATTGAATGTTATGAGGTCTCCCTAATTTTGGGCCGCCAGTTAAGTATTTATACTTAACCCTAAGTCTGTCAGATTTACCTGGATTTTTCGGCAAAAACTTAAGGAGTTTTCGCCGAAAACTTCTTTGTAAAATGCTACTTCCGTCGGCTGATTCTCCTGTGATTTTCGGAGTTAGAGTTATCAGCGAAAACTTTGACTTCTCGCCGAAAACTTCCTCTTGCAAGCTCTGCCAATTTCTTCTGTACTTTTCGCCAAAAACCTGAGGAGTTTTCGCCGAAAACTGCAGTGTAAAACGGCAGACTTCGCTTGTGAGTTTCTTAAGGTATTTTCGCCGAAAACTATGTAGGTTTTTCGGCGAAAATATTGTGCTGGGTAGTTGGATCTTCGGTTCTGACTCCGGTTTGATTTCTGGTTCGATTCCAGTTCACTCCTTGAGGTCTTGAACATGTCTGTGGCTACGTAAATGATGGCAAAAACCTGCGCTCTTATAAAAACGCTAGAAAACCATCAAATAGACCCAAAAAGGGCCAAAGTAACCAAATCAGTAGGAAATAGGGCAGTTGAGTGAATATTCGCTATTTTACCCCTAAAACCACGTTTCAAGCAAGAAAATGTCGCTTAAATGAGGCTGAAAATCACGTCAAATCGAGTGTCATCAAAATACCCCACACTTAAGCTTTTGTTTGTCCTCAAGCAAACTGAACTAGAACACACTCAAATTCACAAATGACACGAGATTAAACTGAGATTCAATTCTAACGATATGGTTTAGACTGTTCCACGTAGAAAGTAGTGACCTACACATGCAAGAACATCAACCAAACAAGTTTTTGATCTCACTAATTTCTGCACACTTCAAGTACTAGTTTTAACAAAGCTCGTTTCTTGGCAAAATAATTAATTATAATTAACCGACTGTGATAACACCAATTCTAATAAAAAAGACTTTAAGCTCTAGCCATGATGTGGATGCGGAGGTAGGAAAAGTGACGTGGCTATCGACTCGACTTCATCCACCTCTAGATCTGTACGTTACATGTTCTAGCTAGGACCGATTTAAACAACAATTTCTTTCAAGATTCAAACTTTCTCCATTGATTTACTGCATACTAGTGCTCGTTACCAAACACTTCACTTAGGTGTTGGACAGTATGTGTGCCTATGCTAGTGCTCAACCCGAACACTTCACTTAGGTGTTGGGCTTGCCTAGCTTTATTTTCAGCACTTTAAAGAACTTAGCATTGATTTGCACAACTTTATTACTTGATTTAACCATTTAGCAATTTAATCCTAGCTAGTTATAACTTCTTACACAAGATTTCGAATTGGATTTCGCCTATCTCAGGCCACAATCACAGATGAACAAATATGGAGTGAAAAACATGGGAGAAGCTAGCATTTATCATCTTAGAACGGTGTTATCAAGCTTTTGTGATTAACAAGCAAAATAGTTTAATTGATTCAAATTTCAACTACAAGAGTGATTTATGGTCTGTTCTGACCTAGACTCATTTGATATCAGTGCCGACACATTGGTTACAGGTTCTAAGTGGAACAGTCTAGACGTCATTATTCAAAATTGAAGTCAATTTAACATCAAAAGTCAAGAATTTAGCAATTCTATGCTAGAGAAATTTCAAAATTGAACCACAGAATCACAGAAAATCAAGCAAGATCATGCAAAGAATCAAGCACTCTACCCCACACTTAAACGGTTCTGTGTCCTCACAGGACTAAACTAGAGTAGAGAGATATGAAGAACCTGGAAGGTGACGGTCGGTGTAGTGGATGAACACGGAGAGTCTAGAGCGGAGCGAAGTAGCTTCAAAAGATCCTACAAAACAAAAACAATGAAAATATAAAAAGGAAATCGGGACAAGTGTCCCGGATCCACACAGAATAAAAGTCGAACAAAGAAGGTTTAGGGGGATTTTTGAAATTATTTTGACTCTTTTGTTTTCAAATTCACGACACGACACTCCTCGAGCAATCTAGATCAACTAAACTCAATCAGTTCAGAAAAAATCACACCGAAACAGTAGACACGCAAAAGAGGTAGACCAAATTTAAACTCATCGAAATTTAACAATCAGCATGTCAAAATATTTGAAATTGAAAACCCAACAACTAACCTTTAAGACATGACTCAAGAAAATGGACGGAAAGCGACGAAGTTGGCCAAAAACGCGAAAAGCTTGTTTCGGGGATAACCGGAGCTACAGAGCTCCGATTTGGACGATCAAGTATGCGTTGGAATCGGACCGAAAAAAGGAAACTGGTTTTCAAAACAGACACAATTTTTTGGCAAAAACTTAAGAAGTTTTCACCGAAAACTTCTTCGAAAAACAGGCAAAAATAAAAAGACGCTCACTGTTTGAAAAATGAGACTAGTTTTCGGCGAGAACTTTTAATTCTCGCCGAAAACCTATTTTAAAACCATTTTATTTTTATTTTTAAAAACCCAACCGAAAATAAATCAAACCGAAAGGAAATTAAAATGACACTTTGGCTCCCCGAAACCGACGCGAACGACGAAAAAGACTAACTCAAAAATTCAAAACGGACTCCAGCCGTGGGTTGCCTCCCACGAAGCGCTCTCTTTTAACGTCCTTAAGCCGGACGGTACCTGTTAGGGACCCCAACTCAGAAGCTCCTTGAAGTCAATCGTCTTCTTCAAGGCCAGCGGTTGAGTGCCATGTAGCACTCTAGAAAGGTGATGCAGCCGGTAGTGCTCCAGTAGATTGCGGTTCTGGTTGGATGACCAGTTCTTCTCGAATTCTCCTACTGGAGGAGGAAAGAGGTAGTACGGCGTGGCATGGTCAATGAGCTCCATCTTCTCTACTTGATGATCATCCAGAGGTCTCTCGGGATCGAGTATGTAAACTTCTAAATCCATGACCTTGTTGCTTTCCACGTGCTTGTCTCTGGCTTGATCTACAGGTTGACTCGGCGGAAGTGTAGGTGAGGGTATCTCCTCAATCTCTATGTGCTCCTCTTCGGCTTCAACTTCAGGATGGATTGGCTCTATGTCTTCATCAACCACCACCGCCAATAATTCTTCATCGGATTCCTCTAGCTCATAATAGTCATGGACGGGCTCATCTTCTTCTTCGAACATCTCCTGAGCGTGTTCTTCCATTAATTTTTTTGGTTGCTCGAGCTTGATGTCCGTCGTGAGATGAGTTGTAGTATTGCAGAGATATTATCCAAGGCGGATAGAGTTCTCGACGAGCATTGTTGATGTTCATGAGCTTGTAGAATGATCTCTTCGTTATCTCTAGCGCCTCTTCGATGCTCTTGTTGGTGTATCTCTTGGTAACCTTGTAGCATTGAAAAGATATTATCAAAGAGGGAGTCAAATCTCGCCGTTTGTTATTGTTGTTGATGTAACATCTCTTGGTAATCTTCGATATATGGTGCTTCATTGATGTACCACTCTCGGTACCGGTCATCCCACCTGTTATCCTGCATAATCAAAACTCAAAAGCACTACCCAGGTAAATCATGGAAATATGGAGGGAAAATAAATGGTAAGGCGGAAAGGTAGAAGAATATTTGCCAACTCTTCTTTCAAACACCTAGAAGAATCCCCGGCAACGACACCAATTTGATGACACGCTTTTGGCATGTGTCAAATAACTAATCTACCAAGGTAGACTAATCGTATTTTACTCGAGGTCTCTTCTTCTTGTCTACTCAAATATGTTGGCAAATTACTCAGGTTTAAACAGGTTGTGCGTGGTGTGAGTTCCACGACTTCTAATCTAATAAAGCAGGAAAATAAAAGACAAAGATTAAAAGGTTGACTAACGAGAAGATAGACGAGTTTAGATTTCGAATCCCCCTTAGATCACCAAGGCAACGACAATCACAAGACCAGCGGTTTTCAATTCTAATTCAATGGGTGTCTATACACCACCATAACTCCTGACCCTTAGGTTTAAGACTGGAGAACGTTCGCTCTATCCGATCTAGCTACCAAGATTAATTAGTCGCCCGGGTACGATCGCCTCTCGTGACGACTAAACTAACTGGTGGAATTACTAACGGTTTATGAGTTACTCTTGCAATGGATTAACCCTAACTGGTTCCTACGAAAGGCACACTCCAATGAATAGGTTAATTGGTTGAATTGTTGTTTTAAAGAGAGGCAAGCGTTCGCTTCTATCCTCAGCTTAACAAGAATCTAAACTAGGTGATCAAGGAAGACAAGTTTATGCGCCAAAGCAGGGAAGCTGTCTGGCGACTAACCCTAGCTTGCATAAACCTTAGCTAGGCGACCAACCATAAGAGAAACATAAACAATGAAGAACAAAACAACCATGCAAAGAGAAACTGATTGAACTTCGAATCTAATTACCGCCAATCCGTGACCGCTTTAAAGCCCTGGGTCACTTAGGGTTCATCTAATCTAAGCTCTATAAGTTCAGCTAATCATAACGATAGCAGAAGAATCAAAGCCAACAAAGGCAATCATCATACAAAGGAAGAACATATAAGAACTGAAAAACCTAACTCTGACGACTCCGGCGAAGCTTCGATCTCCTGGATCTTCAACTTTAAGCTCAAGCTCTCAGAGGTGGAAGATGGCGTCACGATCTCTCCACGGATCATGGAACTCTCTAAACTCTATCTATCGATCCTAGAGTCGGCTGACTCTCAAAAAGTCTGATTTGTGAATAGTTGTTGGAATAATCCTCCCTCAAATTGAATGTTATGAGGTCTCCCTGATTTTGGGCCGCCAGTTAAGTATTTATACTTAACCCTAAGTCTGTCGGATTTGCCTGGATTTTTTGGCGAAAACTTAAGGAGTTTTTACCGAAAACTTCTTTGTAAAATGCTGCTTCCGTCGGCTGATTCTCCTGTGATTTTTGGACTTAGAGTTTTTGGCGAAAACTTTGACTTCTCGCCGAAAACTTCCTCTTGCAAGCTCTGCCGATTTCTTCTGTACTTTTCGCCGAAAACCTGAGGAGTTTTCGCTGAAAACTGTAGTGTAAAACAGCTGACTTCGCCTGTGGTTTCTTAGTATTTTCGCCGAAAACTATCGAGTTTTTGGCGAAAACATTAGTGTGGGCTGTGGATCTTCGTTTGATTCGGTTCACTTCTGAGGCTTGAAACACGTTCGTGGCTACGTATTGATGGCAAAACCTTTGGGTCTTACAAAAACGCTAGTAAACCATCAAATACACCCCAAAAATGCGCAAAAACCAATCGGTAGAATAGCAAATGGCCAAAGTAACAATTCGTAAATAGATTGAGTGAATATTCGCATTTTACCTAAACACGTTCAAGCAAGGAAATGTCGCTTAAATGAGGCTGAAAATCACGTCAAATCGAGTGTCATCATGAAAGAAAAAGTCTGAAGTTTTAAGCCCCAATCTACAACTAAAAACCCTCCGCTCGGGTCTATAAGTGACGAGGGCTGCTTTGTTGCTTCGGGCAGGCCCCCAGATGCGGTATGCTGAAGCTACTCTGATTCCACTGATCATTTTAATGATTGTGTTCGCCTGGAATTGCAGGGGAGCGGGGCACCGAGATTTTGTCCCGGCTTTCAAATTTTATATGAAGACAGTTAAACTGTAGATTGTAGTGATCTCAAAACCAAGAATTAGTGGGTGAGGGGCGTCGAATGTGATTAATCAGTTGGGGTTGTTGAAGAGGCTCAAGGGTTCACCGGTGGTGTGTGGGTGTTGTGGAACGCGAATGAGGTTTAGATGACAGAGGTGGGACGTTCTAGTCAAGCAATTCATCTGAAAGTTGGTGTCGGAGACCTTTCTCGGTTCCTCCTCTCGGCTGTTTACGCTCGTCCAAATGCTGCTAGTCGCGCGTTACTTTGGGATGAGCTGCAAAATTTGGTTGATTCGGTAGGGTTGTTGATGAGCTGTAAAACAGTGATCAATAACTACCAAGCTAGAAAGCTAAGCAGATCGTATTCCACAGGGTTTCTTCTAATTGACTACTCAAAGAAGCTGACAATTTATCCAAGTTTGAACACGTTGTGCGTGGTGTGAGTTCCACGACTTCTAGACTAAGATGCAAGAAAATTAAAATGAAATTGAAAGACAGAATGATTGGATGGTTCAGACAGACGACAGACAAGCTTAGATTTCGAATCCCCCTTAGATCACCAAGGCAACAACAATCAACAGATCAGCGGATTTCAATTCTCGTTCAATCAATTTCTATACACCACCATAACTCCTGACCCTTAGGTTTAAGACCGGCGAATGTTCGCTCTATCCGTTCTAACTACCAAGATTAATTAGTCGCCCGGGTACGGTCGCCTCTCGCAACGACTTAACTTAACTGGTGCAATTACTAATGATTTATGAGTTACTCTTACAGTGGATTAACCCTAATCGGTTCCTACGAAAGGCACACTCCAATTATAAGATTAACTGGTTGAATTGATGTTCTAAAGTGAGGCGAGCGTTCGCTTCTATCCTCAGCTTAACAAGAATCTAAGCTAGGTGATCAGGTTAGACATGTTTTAATGTTTAAAGCAGAGAAGCTGTCTGGCGACAAACCCTAATCCAACACAAACCTAATCTAGGCGATCAATCAGAAAAGAAACATAAACAATCAAGAACAAAACAACCATGCAAAGAGAAACTGATTGAACTTTGAATCTAATCACCGCCGATCCGTGACCGCTTTAAAGCCCTGGGTCACTTAGGGTTCATCTAATCTAAGCTCTACGACTTTAGCTACTCATATTAGGAACAAGAGAATCGACAACAAACAAGGAATACATCTCAGGTAGGAAGAACAGAGAAGAACTATAAAACCTAATTTGACGAATCCGTGAAGCTTCAATCTCGGTAATCTTCAATCCAAGCTCCGAGTCTCCGAGGTGAAGGGATGGCGTCACGATCTCTCCACGATTCTTTGAACTCTCTAACCTCTCTCTCGATCTTAGGTCTGGAAATTATGAGGTATATCCCTTTTGGGCCGCCAGTTAAGTATTTATACTTAACCCTAATTCCGCCGGATTTTGCCTGACATTTTCGGCGAAAATAGTAAGGAATTTTCGCCGAAAATTCCTTCACAAAAGGGGATGACCGCCGGCTATTTCTTCTGTGGTTTTCGGTTCAACAGTTTTCGGCGAAAACTTAGTGTTTTGCCGAAAACATCCTTCAGTTGACATCAGTGGATTTGTGCTTGCATTTTCGCCGAAAATACTAAGGGATTTTCGGCGAAAACTCCTTTGTAAACCGGGGCATGAATTTGTTTGACTTGGTTGGCTCCTTGGATCGATTCCGGTGCGATTCCTTGATGTTCCAACGCCTTAGACACGTCCTTGGCTACTTTATTTGACGGCAAAAACCTGTGGTATCATAAAAACACTAGAAAACCATCAAATAGACCCGAAACGGGCCAAAGTAACACAAATGGCACGAGATAGGGCAATTGATTGAATATTCGTTATTCTACCCTAAAAACCATGTCTTAAGCAAGGAAATGTCGCTTAAATGAGGCTGATAATTACGTCAAATCGAGTGTCATCAAAATACCCCACACTTAAGCTTTTGCTTGTCCTCAAGCAAACTGAATAGAAACCCTCATGTTCACAAATGATAAGATCGATTAAATTGGAGCTCAATCAAACACAATGAATTATTAGACAGATAGATCCTAGAACAAGAAACCTATCATGCATACAGATCAACCAAACCACCTGGTCTCACTAATAAACTGCACACGACAAGTAATCGTAACCAATTATGCACAAATTTGACCTAACCGACCAGACTCCTCACACAGGAAATATTTAGTAAATTGGGAACTCTCACTCTCCGTGTTTAAGGACGTGTTTCTGCTCTCAATCATTTACTGTTACTGAATTCTGTCATAAGTTTGCATTTTGACCACATCTCCACCACTGTGACAACACGAGCAACTAGTCAAGAAGGACTTCCCTGCTAGGACTGTAACGAATTCTGCACTACAAGGGTTTATGATGAGATGGATGATGGGAATGTATGATAATGGCTTTGGTGCGTGTAGCTTTCGACTAACTGCCCTCGAATCTAGCCTATGGCTTCCTACCGTCTAACCAGACACGGGTGGAATAATGAACGCTCGTCCTATGATACCCTCAAGCAACCTAGAACTTTATTTTCTTTACACATTTCTTTTCTTTTTTTCTTTTCTTTTGACTTCGTTCTTCCATTTGTAGGGAGAAGAACGTTTTATTGAACTAACAACTCCAAACTTTTCTGAATTTCTGCTTTTTTTTTGAAGTTTTCTTATTAGTTTTTTTTCTTCTTCTCTTTTTTTTTTCTTTGTGCCGATTCTTTCTTTTAGTTGGTAGAAGGGTTTACACGTTTGGACATAATAGCTAAGACCACCTGTTTAATGGCTATAGGCAGGTTACCACAAACCGACTTCCGGTAGCTCAATCTAGAACTACAACCACATAGGATCAACGGGGAATGAAAGAATGGGGGATGGCTGTAATGTATATCGAACCGAAAGAACAGGCCAAGCTCAAGGGTTTAAACCTAATGGATTTAACGTTGGGTAGGCTATCTGGCTTAGTAGCTGAATCTAGGTGCCCCTATCATTCTAGAACTCGTGTTATCGTGTGGTCTCGAGTAGGTCTCATGCAAATTCTAACTCATTCAAGCAAACAGAAAATCACTCAAAAAGAATTGAAATTGCAAGTTACGTGCAATGGATCAAAAGCTCACATTTGGTTTGCTAGTCAGATTCGGTCATTTTCATGCAATCAAGGCGACAAACTACAAGTGTGATTTTCAAAAATCTGTTCTGACCAGGCAATTTAGCATCAAAATATACACGTTGGTTTTCAGGTTCTAGGTTAACAGTCTAAGCATCATTATGACAGATTAAACAACAACTTAACATCAAAAATCAAGAACCGAGCAATTCTAATGCTAGAGAAACTGGAAAGGCTCCGAGAAACACACAACACACAATTAAGGGCAATCAAGTTCATGCAAGGTTCTCTAGCATCCTACCCCACACTTAAATCGTTCTGTGTCCTCACAGGACTAAACTAGAGTAGAGATATACGAAGAACCTGGAATGAGATGGTCGGTGTAGGGGATGAGCACGGATAGCCCAGAGCGGAGCAGAGTAGCTACTCGAGTTCCTCAAAACAAAAACAACAAAAAGATCAAAAGGAAACCGGGACAAGTGTCCGGGATCCACACAGAATAAAAGTCGTAACGAAGAAGGTTAGGGGAATTTTGAAAATATTTCGACACTTTTTTTTTCAAATTCACGGCACGACACTCCTAGAGCAATCTAGAAGATCTAAGCTCAAGCAGTTCAGAAAAAATCACACCTAAACAGTAGGCACGCAAAATGAGGTAGATAGAATTTAAACTCGTCAAAATTCAAAAATCAACATGTCAAAAGATTCGAAATTGAAAACCCAACAACTAACCTTTAAGACACGACTCAAGAAAATGGATGGAAAGTGACGAAGTTGGCCAAAAACGTGAAAAACTTGTTTCGGGGATAACCGGAGCTATAGAGCTCCGATTTGGACGATCAAGCATGCGTTGGAATCGGACCGAAAAAAGGAAGTTGAGTTTCAAAACAGACAGAAGTTTTCGGCGAAAACTTAAGAAGTTTTTCGCCGAAAACTTCTTTGAAAATCGGCAAAAATAATGCAGACGATCACTTTGAAAATTGTGAAATGTTTTCGGCGAGAACTTTTAATTCTCGCCGAAAACCTATTTAAGAAGTTTTTTTCTTCTTTTTTTTCCAAAACCCAACCGAAAACAAATCAAAACGAAAGGAAATTAAACTGACACTTTGGCTCCCCCGAACCTGATTCGAACGACGAAAAAGACTGACTCAAAAATTCAAAAACGGACTCCAGCCGTGGGTTGCCTCCCACGAAGCGCTCTTGCTTAACGTCCTTGAGACGGATGATACCTGGTCGGCGATCAAGAGACATCCCAACTCAGGATTTCTCTTAGGCCCGAGTTGGAGTTCATGAAATATGGCCTTGGGGATCCTCTGGCAAGTGTGAACTTCTTCCCGTTTGCGTGAATTAACTTGGTTCGTTCTTCGGGAAGATGACTAGAGATTTCAAATGGCCCGAACAGTTCTTTCGAAGGAGCGTCCTTCAGAGGATCACTCTTCTCCGGTGGCTCGGTAGACGGGGGCTGAGCAATCGGCTTCCCAACCGCCTTCGTCTTCTCTTTATTCCCCTTCTTTATCTCGCCAGGATCTTTAACTTTTGGGATTCATGAGGAGATGCCGTCGGATCCTCCTTCTTTCTCGGCTTTTGTGCCGGCAGCTTGATGCGCGAGATTTAACTCACAACAATCAAGGTCGTATTCCACGAGGGCTCTCTCAAAAGCTTGTACTCACACGGTTCATGGACGGTCTATTCATTTAAAATTGGTTTTAGTTTGAAATAAGAACAATTGAAAACATAAAAGAAACTAAACAAACATGCAAATCAAAAGGGTGCAAATCAAAGGTAAAAGAGGTTAACTTGGAAAGATAGGTTCATCATGCTCAAGAGGTATAAATGCACAAACAAGCCAAACATGATCGAGGATGCAATCGAATGACCACGCAAATCCCTTCTATAGACTCAATGCACTCTCATCGCACCAAATCCCTATCCTATAACCACTCAACCTAGGCTCTCGCTCTCAAGCTAAGTGACTAAGGATGCATTAAAGGTGTTTGATGAAATGCCAAGCTACAAAACCCTCTCCTATGACTCTATGACCACTAGGCTAGACACCACACTCTCATGTCAATGTCCTAACACTAAGAGAATCATCCAAAGACTAATCAAAGTTCAATTGAGTGAAAATCCTAAAGCACACCAAGTGTTCGATAAAATGCACAAGTGAGAAATCATGCAACTATGGTTGAATTGAGGAGATCTAATCTCTTAGAACACACTCCCTTCAATCCCTAGACCTACAATCCATGTAATCCAAGCACTCTCATGCATTACATTACAAATAATAGACCAATCAAGCCATAGCCATCAATGGAATTAACAACAAGTCATAGAGACCATCCTCATACAATCCAAGAACAATCATATCATGTTTGTACAATTCACCTCTATCCTAGCACAACCATCTATCAATCTAAGAAAACCTAGGAAATCAGCCACACATGGCCAAGGGTACACAAGAGAAAGAAAGAGAGATGATCACCAAGGGTTCCATGGCAATCCTCTTCTTGCAAGCTCCTCTCCCCAAGGTTGTGGGCTTCAATCCAAGCTCCTTACTCCAATTTGCACCTTGCTCTAAGGTTGATAATGGATTGATTGATGAGGAGAAAAGGATTTGTGAAGTTGAGAGGAAATAGGAATGATCGGCGAGTGTAAAAATAATAATGAGCTGCCCCTTTTAATTCGCCTCCTTCCTCTTTATATAGTGCACCGGACAACACCATAATTTTCGGCGAAAATGATGTAATATTTTCGCCGAAAATGTCTTTGAAAACGGCTGGGCATTTCTTCTAATATTTTCGGTGAAAACTCTTAGCTGTTTTCGCCGAAAATATCTTCATAAACCAAGCCTCCGCCTTCTGCTTAGAATTTTCGGTCCGAGAACTCTAGGTTCTCGCCGAAAATTCCTTCAGCTGAAAGTGCATTTTCTCCAATTTTGCATCGGCCGTATCTCCTCCGTCCTAGCTCGATCGACCTCCCGTTTGATCCCACGTGCTCCTTGTCACTGGTACTTTAATGCCAAGACCTGAAAATACAAAAAAACAGCTCCAATAGACATGGAATTGGCCTCAAAGTGGCAACTGGGCAACAAAAGGACACTTAGCACAAAACTTCAATAAAAGCATATAAGGCATGACATTTAAGGATCAAACACGGGCATTTCATAGGCTAATCGAAGGCTTAAAATGCACCAAATATAGTCACATCAAATTCCCCTACGACTAAGCTTTGCTTGTCCTCAAGCAAATGAACTAGAAAACATCCAAGTTCACAAATGACAAGATCGGTTCCATTGAAATTCAAGCAATAACAATTCGGCTTAAACTGTTCCACGAACAAACTTAACCTACACATGCAAGAACGTCAACCAAACAAGTCTAGACCTCACTATTTTCTACACACTTCAAGTAGTGGTTGATTGGGATACAGGAAAAACCGACCACGACAACACCAACTCTAATTAAAAGGACTTGAACTCGGGAAATGGATTGAAAGTGGTGAGTGATCATGACGTGGCTATCGACTCGACTTCATCCGCTTCTAGATCCACACTTTCAAACTCGGGCTAGGATCAAGGGCTACATTTGAGAACTTTTTTTTTCTTTCTCTTTTCTTCTTCATTTTTTTTCCTTTTTTCTTTTTTCTTACTGCATACTAGTGCTCGATCCAACACTTCACTTAGGTGTTGAACCTGCCTAGCTCACAGCTTTTGCCTTTGCTAGTGCTCAACCCGACACTTCACTTAGGTGCCGAGCTTGCCTAGCTTAGCTTTTCTTTCTTTTCTTTTGACTTTAGCCACTTGATCCTTAGCCCCTTAACAACTTCCATCACGATTTCGAATTGGATTCCGTCTAATCTCAAGCCACAATCACGAAAGATCAAAAAGAGAATGAAAAACATGGAAGAGGGGAAGAAATTCTGATTGCCTTCATCATCTTAGACCGGTGTTATCGAGTGGTACAAAAACATGTATCAAACCAATCAACCAACATACAAGAGTGATAAAATCTCTGTTCTGGCCTAGACTCATTTGATATTAGCTCTAACATGCTGGTTATAGGTTCTAAGTGGAACAGCCTAAACGTCATTATGAAAGCTTGAAGTCAATTAAACACCAAAAGTCAAGAACCGAATGATTCTACAATAGAGGAAATTGACATTCAATTAAGATCATGCAACTCATCAAAGCATAGCCTTAGACTTCTACCGACAAATAAACACACCAAACCTCAAACTCCCCTACGAATAACATGAGCATTGTCCTCAATGATCAAGAGAGAGAGGGTAAGGTGGAACGAAGTTACCGCGTTGGTAGATAGGAGCATAGGACGTAATAGATGTGAAAGAGTTCCACGATGATCCTTGGTGAAGAGTGATCCCAAATGCTTGCCAACCTTATTCAAAAAGTTAAAATAACACAAAAACTAAAAAGAGCAAACAAGAGCAATAAAAGTAAAGATAACATGGGGTGCCTCCCAAGAAGCGCTTGGTTACCGTCTTAAGCTCGACGATACCCGTGTTATGGTGTCCAACTTAGTACCTCTTTGATGTCAAGTAGCTTCTTCCATGATGAAGTTTGAGCTCCAAGTAGCAACAGAAGCAAATGGTAGAATGACCAATGAGCTAAGCTTAAGTTCCAATTGTTACCTTGCCATGGCCTTCTACCATTGAGCTTAGGAGTTTGAGGAAGAATGTATGAAAGGGGGATGCCATCGAGCTCCGTCGTCTCCATGTTGGTGATACCACTCAAGGAGTTTTCCGGTTCAAGTAGAGGTGGCTCCACTTCCACGGTTACCTTAGGAGGGGTAGAGATGCATGTCTCCTTGGGTTCTTGCACAAATACTTCATGATCAAGCAAGAAGATTGAAGAGCACTAACAATCTTTGGTGGGACCACAATAGAGTGGTGTTGTTCACTTTCGTGCTCCACTCTCGGTGTCACCTCTTCTTGAAGTGTCTCCAAATCATCTCTCACCTCCTCCAAAGAGTAATCATCCTCAAATCTCCTCGATTCTTCTATCCTCACATCATCGTTACTTGGTGTGTCATCGGTTAGAACATGTTCCTCAATCTCCTCCACTACCAATTCTTCTTCCGTGTCAAGCTCCTCGGATTCACAATGTCATCTTCATCATCATAAACATGCTCCAAATGATTGGGATGTCGCTCATTCTCAAGAATCTTCGTGACGAGCTCTATGCTTTGGGATAAGCGGTTAACTCGGTTTGCATTATCCTCCCGCATTATTTGTCAAGAATTCTCTAGCATAAAAGGTAGCGGTGAGCTTCACACTTTGAGTTAAACGATCCAACCGAGCCGCATTATCTTCCGCCATTTGCAACATCTCCTCAATTGTGGAGGAAGGTGGAGAATGTTGTTCATCCTCTAGAGCTTCCTTGATGAGTGTCATGCCTTGAGCTAAGCGATTAAGTTGGTTCGCATTGTCATCCGCAATCTTCAAAGCTTCCTCAAGCGTGGGAAGAGGTGGAGAAGGTTCCTCGTAGCTTACAAACTCCTCTCGAGGACGCTCACTTTCCTTCACCATTTTCAAGAGCTCCTCTAGCATAGAAGAAGGTTGAGAGGGTTGCTCATGACTTGTGAAATCCTTTTGATAATACTCCGGCAAGACTTGATGGTAGGGTGGATATGGATAGGGACATTGCTCATTCCACATGGGTGTTGAAGCTTGTTGTTCTTGACCCCACCATTGGCTATCTTCCTCACAAGGACCTTGGTAGTAGTTGGATGAAGTAGAATGACCATAGTATGGGTTACGAGGTGGATTCCACCCTTGATAGGTGTCATAACCATTACTTCCATTCCACGAGTTCATCTTACTTGAAACCTTGCTCCCATGAACTAAGTGAGGTGGTCTTAGGATAGGTGGATAAGGGACCTACAAACACGCACAACAAACACAACCAAGTAGTACAATAATGCGGGATAACAAAACCACAAGAACAAATACAAAAACAAATAACAAAGAAGCAAAACTAAAACGGAAGGAAGTGAATAGAACGGTCCACTACTAGATGCTTTCAAAGGATTGAGAAAGGTCCCCGGCAACGGCGCCAAAAACTTGATGCACGAGATTTAACTCACAACAATCAAGGTCGTATTCCACGAGGGCTCTCTCAAAAGCTTGTACTCACACGGTTCATGGACGGTCTATTCATTTAAAATTGGTTTTAGTTTGAAATAAGAACAATTGAAAACATAAAAGAAACTAAACAAACAAGCAAATCAAAAGGGTGCAAATCAAAGGTAAAGGAGGTTAACTTGGAAAGATAGGTTCATCATGCTCAAGAGGTATAAATGCACAAACAAGCCAAACATGATCGAGGATGCAATCGAATGACCACGCAAATCCCTTCTATAGACTCAATGCACTCTCATCGCACCAAATCCCTATCCTATAACCACTCAACCTAGGCTCTCGCTCTCAAGCTAAGTGACTAAGGATGCATTAAAGGTGTTTGATGAAATGCCAAGCTACAAAACCCTCTCCTATGACTCTATGACCACTAGGCTAGACACCACACTCTCATGTCAATGTCCTAACACTAAGAGAATCATCCAAAGACTAATCAAAGTTCAATTGATTGAAAATCCTAATGCACACCAAGTGTTCGATAAAATGCACAAGTGAGAAATCATGCAACTATGGTTGAATTGAGGAGATCTAATCTCTTAGAACACACTCCCTTCAATCCCTAGACCTACAATCCATGTAATCCAAGCACTCTCATGCATTACATTACAAATAATAGACCAATCAAGCCATAGCCATCAATGGAATTAACAACAAGTCATAGAGACCATCCTCATACAATCCAAGAACAATCATAGCATGTTTGTACAATTCACCTCTATCCTAGCACAACCATCTATCAATCCAAGAAAACCTAGGAAATCAGCCACACATGGCCAAGGGTACACAAGAGAAAGAAAGAGAGATGGTCACCAAGGGTTCCATGGCAATCCTCTTCTTGCAAGCTCCTCTCCCCAAGGTTGTGGGCTTCAATCCAAGCTCCTTACTCCAATTTGCACCTTGCTCTAAGGTTGATGATGGATTGATTGATGAGGAGAAAAGGATTTGTGAAGTTGAGAGGAAATAGGAATGATCGGCGAGTGTAAAAATAATAATGAGCTGCCCCTTTTAATTCGCCTCCTTCCTCTTTATATAGTGCACCGGACAACACCATAATTTTCGGCGAAAATGATGTAATATTTTCGCCGAAAATGTCATTAAAACGGCTGGGCATTTCTTCTAATATTTTCGGCGAAAACTCTTAGCTGTTTTCGCCAAAATATCTTCATAAACCAAGCCTCCGCCTTCTGCTTAGAATTTTCGGTCCGAGAACTCTAGGTTCTCGCCGAAAATTCCTTCAGCTGAAAGTGCATTTTCTCCAATTTTGCATCGGCCGTATCTCCTCCGTCCTAGCTCCGATCGACCTCCCGTTTGATCCCACGTGCTCCTTGTCACCGGTACTTTAATGCCAAGACCTGAAAATACAAAGAAAACAGCTCTAATAGACATGGAATTGGCCTCAAAGTGGCAACCGGGCAACAAAAGGACACTTAGCACAAAACTTCAATAAAAGCATATAAGGCATGGCATTTAAGGATCAAACACGGGCATTTCATATTCTAATCGAAGGCTTAAAATGCACCAAATATAGTCACATCAAATTCCCCTACGACTAAGCTTTGCTTGTCCTCAAGCAAATGAACTAGAAAACATCCAAGTTCACAAATGACAAGATCGGTTCCATTGAAATTCAAGCAATAACAATTCGGCTTAAACTGTTCCACGAACAAACTTAACCTATACATGCAAGAAACGTCAACCAAACAAGTCTAGACCTCACTATTTTCTACACACTTCAAGTAGTGGTTGATTGGGATACAGGAAAAACCGACCACGACAACACCAACTCTAATTAAAAGGACTTGAACTCGGGAAATGGATTGAAAGTGGTGAGTGATCATGACGTGGCTATCGACTCGACTTCATCCGCTTCTAGATCCACACTTTCAAACTCGGGCTAGGATCAAGGGCTACATTTGAGAACTTTTTTTTTTCTTTCTCTTTTCTTCTTCATTTTTTTTCCTTTTTTCTTTTTTCTTACTACATACTAGTGCTCGATCCAACACTTCACTTAGGTGTTGAACCTGCCTAGCTCACAGCTTTTGCCTTTGCTAATGCTCAACCCGACACTTCACTTAGGTGCCGAGCTTGCCTAGCTTAGCTTTTCTTTTCTTTTCTTTTGACTTTAGCCACTTGATCCTTAGCCCCTTAACAACTTCCATACACGATTTCGAATTGGATTCCGTCTAATCTCAAGCCACAATCACGAAAGATCAAAAAGAGAATGAAAAACATGGAAGAGGGGAAGAAATTCTGATTGCCTTCATCATCTTAGACTGGTGTTATCGAGTGGTACAAAAACATGTATCAAACCAATCAACCAACATACAAGAGTGATAAAATCTCTGTTCTGGACTAGACTCATTTGATATTAGCTCTAACATGCTGGTTATAGGTTCTAAGTGGAACAGCCTAAACGTCATTATGAAAGCTTGAAGTCAATTAAACACCAAAAGTCAAGAACCGAATGATTCTACAATAGAGGAAATTGACATTCAATTAAGATCATGCAACTCATCAAAGCATAGCCTTAGACTTCTACCGACAAATAAACACACCAAACCTCAAACTCCCCTACGAATAACATGAGCATTGTCCTCAATGATCAAGAGAGAGAGGGTAAGGTGGAACGAAGTTACCGCGTTGGTAGATAGGAGCATAGGACGTAATAGATGTGAAAGAGTTCCACGATGATCCTTGGTGAAGAGTGATCCCAAATGCTTGCCAACCTTATTCAAAAAGTTAAAATAACACAAAAACTAAAAAGAGCAAACAAGAGCAATAAAAGTAAAGATAACATGGGGTGCCTCCCAAGAAGCGCTTGGTTACCGTCTTAAGCTCGACGATACCCGTGTTATGGTGTCCAACTTAGTACCTCTTTGATGTCAAGTAGCTTCTTCCATGATGAAGTTTGAGCTCCAAGTAGCAACAGAAGCAAATGGTAGAATGACCAATGAGCTAAGCTTAAGTTCCAATTGTTACCTTGCCATGGCCTTCTACCATTGAGCTTAGGAGTTTGAGGAAGAATGTATGAAAGGGGGATGCCATCGAGCTCCGTCGTCTCCATGTTGGTGATACCACTCAAGGAGTTTTCCGGTTCAAGTAGAGGTGGCTCCACTTCCACGGTTACCTTAGGAGGGGTAGAGATGCATGTCTCCTTGGGTTCTTGGCAAAAATACTTCATGATCAAGCAAGAAGATTGAAGAGCACTAACAATCTTTGGTGGGACCACAATAGAGTGGTGTTGTTCACTTTCGTGCTCCACTCTCGGTGTCACCTCTTCTTGAAGTGTCTCCAAATCATCTCTCACCTCCTCCAAAGGGTAATCATCCTCAAATCTCCTCGATTCTTCTATCCTCACATCATCGTTACTTGGTGTGTCATCGGTTAGAACATGTTCCTCAATCTCCTCCACTACCAATTCTTCTTCCGTGTCAAGCTCCTCGGATTCACAAGTGTCATCTTCATCATCATAAACATGCTCCAAATGATTGGGATGTCGCTCATTCTCAAGAATCTTCGTGACGAGCTCTATGCTTTGGGATAAGCGGTTAACTCGGTTTGCATTATCCTCCGCAATTTGCAAGATCTCTAGCATAAAAGGAGGTGGAAGAGGTTTCTCATGACTCACGAATTCCTCTTCGGGAGACTCACCTTCTTCTTCTTCCATGACTAGCACTTCCGGTTCAAAGGTGTCGGAGATGAGCTTCACACTTTGAGTTAAACGATCCAACCGAGCCGCATTATCTTCCGCCATTTGCAACATCTCCTCAATTGTGGAGGAAGGTGGAGAATGTTGTTCATCCTCTAGAGCTTCCTTGATGAGTGTCATGCCTTGAGCTAAGCGATTAATTTGGTTCGCATTGTCATCCGCAATCTTCAAAGCTTCCTCAAGCGGGGGAAGAGGTAGAGAAGGTTCCTCGTAGCTTACAAACTCCTCTCGAGGACGCTCACTTTCCTTCACCATTTTCAAGAGCTCCTCTAGCATAGAAGAAGGTTGAGAGGGTTGCTCATGACTTGTGAAATCCTTTTGATAATACTCCGGCAATACTTGATGGTAGGGTGGATATGGATAGGGACATTGCTCATTCCACATGGGTGTTGAAGCTTGTTGTTCTTGACCCCACCATTGGCTATCTTCCTCACAAGGACCTTGGTAGTAGTTAGATGAAGTAGAATGACCATAGTATGGGTTAGGAGGTGGATTCCACCCTTGATAGGTGTCATAACCATTACTTCCATTCCACGAGTTCATCTTACTTGAAACCTTGCTCCCATGAACTAAGTGAAGTGGTCTTAGGATAGGTGGATAAGGGACCTACAAACACGCACAACAAACACAACCAAGTAGTACAATAATGCGGGATAACAAAACCACAAGAACAAATACAAAAACAAATAACAAAGAAGCAAAACTAAAACGGAAGGAAGTGAATAGAACGGTCCACTACTAGATGCTTTCAAAGGATTGAGAAAGGTCCCCGGCAATGGCGCCAAAAACTTGATGCGCGAGATTTAACTCACAACAATCTAGGTCGTATTCCACGAGGGCTCTCTCAAAAGCTTGTACTCACACGGTTCATGGACGGTCTATTCATTTAAAATTGGTTTTAGTTTGAAATAAGAACAATTGAAAACATAAAAGAAACTAAACAAACAAGCAAATCAAAAGGGTGCAAATCAAAGGTAAAGGAGGTTAACTTGGAAAGATAGGTTCATCATGCTCAAGAGGTATAAATGCACAAACAAGCCAAACATGATCGAGGATGCAATCGAATGACCACGCAAATCCCTTCTATAGACTCAATGCACTCTCGTCGCACCAAATCCCTATCCTATAACCACTCAACCTAGGCTCTCGCTCTCAAGCTAAGTGACTAAGGATGCATTAAAGGTGTTTGATGAAATGCCAAGCTACAAAACCCTCTCCTATGACTCTATGACCACTAGGCTAGACACCACACTCTCATGTCAATGTCCTAACACTAAGAGAATCATCCAAAGACTAATCAAAGTTCAATTGAGTGAAAATCCTAATGCACACCAAGTGTTCGATAAAATGCACAAGTGAGAAATCATGCAACTATGGTTGAATTGAGGAGATATAATCTCTTAGAACACACTCCCTTCAATCCCTAGACCTACAGTCCATGTAATCCAAGCACTCTCATGCATTACATTACAAATAATAGACCAATCAAGCCATAGCCATCAATGGAATTAACAACAAGTCATAGAGACCATCCTCATACAATCCAAGAACAATCATAGCATGTTTGTACAATTCACCTCTATCCTAGCACAACCATTTATCAATCCAAGAAAACCTAGGAAATCAGCCACACATGGCCAAGGGTACACAAGAGAAAGAAAGAGAGATGGTCACCAAGGGTTCCATGTCAATCCTCTTCTTGCAAGCTCCTCTCCCCAAGGTTGTGGGCTTCAATCCAAGCTCCTTACTCCAATTTGCACCTTGCTCTAAGGTTGATGATGGATTGATTGATGAGGAGAAAAGGATTTGTGAAGTTGAGAGGAAATAGGAATGATCGGCAAGTGTAAAAATAATAATGAGCTGCCCCTTTTAATTCGCCTCCTTCCTCTTTATATAGTGCACCGGACAACACCATAATTTTCGGCGAAAATGATGTAATATTTTCGCCGAAAATGTCTTTGAAAACGGCTGGGCATTTCTTCTAATATTTTTGGCAAAAACTCTTAGCTGTTTTTGCCGAAAATATCTTCATAAACCAAGCCTCCGCCTTCTGCTTAGAATTTTCGGTCCGAGACCTCTAGGTTCTCGCCGAAAATTCCTTCAACTGAAAGTGCATTTTCTCCAATTTTGCATCGGCCGTATCTCCTCCGTCCTAGCTCCGATCGACCTCCCGTTTGATCCCACGTGCTCCTTGTCACCGGTACTTTAATGCCAAGACCTGAAAATACAAAGAAAACAGCTCCAATAGACATGGAATTGGCCTCAAAGTGGCAACCGGGCAACAAAAGGACACTTAGCACAAAACTTCAATAAAAGCATATAAGGCATGACATTTAAGGATCAAACACGGGCATTTCATAGGCTAATCGAAGGCTTAAAATGCACCAAATATAGTCACATCACAACTCATTCTTCATATTAGGGACTTGTCCACCACCTGGCAAGCAAATTTCTGAAGAAACTCTAGCTTTTTCATTAGTAACGGAGTTGACCGACGCCAACTCCACAGCTTCAATAGATAAGCAATGCATCTCTTCTTTGACTGGGACTTGCATACCGTCCTTGAGGCGGAATGTCATGGTGTCCTTGCCGACCCTTAATGTCAACGAGCCATTCAGGACATTAATGGTAATGCCGGCTGTCGCCATAAACGGTCGGCCTAGGAGAAGAGTGACATCTTCCTCTCGAGTATCCATGACAACAAAGTCAGTCAGAATAGTAAAAGGACCACATCGGACAACCATGTTTTCTATTATTCCCCTAGGTAGTTTAACAGATCTGTCGGCAAACACTAAATGCATACTAATTGGTTTCAACTCTCCTAGGTTCAATTTCTAAAATAGGCAAGTAGGCATAACATTAATAGAAGCACCTAGATCAATTACA
Organism: Linum lewisii; assembly: GCA_034768395.1. Taxonomy (NCBI): domain Eukaryota; kingdom Viridiplantae; phylum Streptophyta; class Magnoliopsida; order Malpighiales; family Linaceae; genus Linum; species Linum lewisii. The sequence goes on from CM068297.1 coordinate 15,549,781, forward strand.
CTACGATCAATCTTCACATCATTAATAGTGCAAGGCAATGTAAAAGCACCGGGATCTCGACACTTAGCTGGGGGTGGTATGGGTGTCGCCTGGCCCTGGATGGCGGAGCATTCTTCCTCGAGGGAGACGGAAGACAACTCTTCCTCTTCTTCTTCTTCGCAGGATCCTTTGCGATTTTGTCAGCCTCCGGTATCACCTGGATAGCATCAGTAACTGGTGTCTTGATATCTGTATTCTTCAAGTATCCATACCACTTTCTGTACCGGGTATCATGATCTTTCTCCTTTGATTGCGCGGCCTTAGGAAATGGAATCCGAGGTTGATATGGAGGGAGAGGTGGCGCAGGTGTTGTCTTTGTCAGAGAAGGTGGGGCAGTCACCTCCTCTTCTTTTTCTCTATCCTCCCCCTCGATCTCTGGCTTGTCAATGGTTATAGCTTCAGGGATTATGGCTGGTTCAGGAGCTACAGTATCAGCTGATTGCTTGTCGCTTCTTGTGGAGACGGCCTTGACGTGCTCCCTCCTAATGGTAGAGTCGACTTGAACCGATGATTGATTAAGGAGGGGGCTACTAGTTAGCAAGCTAAACATGTTATTAATCATGCTCTCCATTCGTTGACCTCGAGCTTCATGTTCTTGATTTATGACGGCTTGAAGCTTGAATTTCTCCTCATAGTTATCGAGCCTTGCCATGATCAGGTCGAGCTTCTTGTCTACCTCGATATCCCTTATGTTCCCTGATGTAGATCTCTGAGGTTGATCTTGATAACTATCGCTCAAGTACTGATTCTGACTCTGGTTGAAACCAAAGTTGTAAGGAGGGCGCTCTTGGAAACTTCCTTGTTATTGAGGAGGTTGTATGAACTGACGATAATCGGGGTAGCCTCTTTTATTGCTGGTGAAGCCTTGATCAATAAAGTTCACTTCCTCTGAAGACCAGTTACCAAAAATCTTCTTCATTTCTTTCTGCACTTCAATCTTGATCTGATCTTCACGGCTTGGTCGGCTCTTAGTTGCTCCAAACTGTCTCTCCCAGCTTCTCGACTTAGATGCGCAGTTTGTAAAGTGAAGAAGAGCAGCTTCCGGTGCGAGTGCGATGTAATCTCCATCAGCTAAGGAGTTAACCCATTCAGATGACTCTTCGTTCATACCCCAAGCAAATATCTCGGCTAGCTACCTCTGAGTGAAGCCATGATGAGGGCAGCTGTGGAGGAGTTCCTGGAATTCATTCCAAGCGTCGTATAAGCTCATTCCTTCTTTCTGTCTGAACCTTGAGATGATGTTCCTGTAAGCATTTGTTTTGGAAGGAGGGAAGTATTCCTCTATGAATTCTTGAGCAAGATCCTCCCAGTTGGTGTAGTGACCGGGTGGCTTGCTAAGGAGCCATCTCTTTGCGGCGCCTCAAAGTGAGAATGGGAAGACTCGCAAGCACAAGGTATCCTTATCGAGGCTCCGACTCTTAAAGGTCTCGCAAAAAGCAAGGAAATCCGCCAAGTGTGTGCATGGATTATCGTGAGGCTTCCCTTCAAACTGTAGATCCCTAGAGATCATTTCCAAGAAGGCGGTCTTGATCTCATAGGCAGGACCGTCTTCATTGTGCGGCACAAAGATGGAAGACCGAATGCTAGCAGCACTTGGCTGATTGTAATCCGCAATACTCTTTTGAGCAGCCATTACGGTAGTGGAAGGTGGATCGGAAGTGATTTGCTTCTGAATTTTCTTAACCTACAAAAGACAAAAACAAGCACAACCAGTGTAAAATCAAAGTGTGATGGAATATGAAAGATGGAAAGTAGAAGAATAAAATGCCAACTCTTCTTTCAAACAATATAGAAGAGTCCCCGGCAACGGCGCCAATTTGATGAGCTGTAAAATAGTGATCAAATACTACCAAGCTAGAAAGCTAAGCAGATCGTATTCCACAGGGTTTCTTCTAATTGACTACTCAAAGAAGCTGGCAATTTATCCAAGTTTGAACACGTTGTGCGTGGTGTGAGTTCCACGACTTCTAGACTAAGATGCAAGAAAATTAAAATGAAATTGAAAGACAGAATGATTGAATGGTTCAGACAGACGACAGACAAGCTTAGATTTCGAATCCCCCTTAGATCACCAAGGCAACAACAATCAACAGATCAGCGGATTTCAATTCTCGTTCAATCAATTTCTATACACCACCATAACTCCTGACCCTTAGGTTTAAGACCGGCGAACGTTCGCTCTATCCGTTCTAACTACCAAGATTAATTAGTCGCCCGGGTACGGTCGCCTCTCGCAACGACTTAACTTAACTGGTGCAATTACTAATGATTTATGAGTTACTCTTGCAGTGGATTAACCCTAATCGGTTCCTACGAAAGGCACACTCCAATTATAAGATTAACTGGTTGAATTGATGTTCTAAAGTGAGGCGAGCGTTCGCTTCTATCCTCAGCTTAACAAGAATCTAAGCTAGGTGATCAGGAAATACATGTTTTAATGTTTAAAGCAGAGAAGTTGTCTGGCGACAAACCCTAATTCAACACAAACCTAATCTAGGCGATCAATCAGAAAAGAAACATAAACAATCAAGAACAAAACAACCATGCAAAGAGAAACTGATTGAACTTTGAATCTAATCACCGCCGATCCGTGACCGCTTTAAAGCCCTGGGTCACTTAGGGTTCATCTAATCTAAGCTCTACGACTTTAGCTACTCATATTAGGAACAAGAGAATCGACAACAAACAAGGAATACATCTCAGGTAGGAAGAACAGAGAAGAACTGTAAAACCTAATTTGACGAATTCGTGAAGCTTCAATCTCCGGTAATCTTCAATCCAAGCTCCGAGTCTCCGAGGTGAAGGGATGGCCTCACGATCTCTCGACGATTCTTTGAACTCTCTAAACTCTCTCTCGATCTCTAGGTCTGGAAATTATGATTGAAATTATGAGGTATATCCCTTTTGGGCCGCCGGTTAAGTATTTATACTTAACCCTAATTCCGCCGGATTTTGCCTGACATTTTCGGCGAAAATAGTAAGGAATTTTCGCTGAAAATTCCTTCACAAAAGGGAATGACCGCCGGCTGTTTCTTCTGTGGTTTTCGGTTCAACAGTTTTCGGCGAAAACTTAGTGTTTTCGCCGAAAACATCCTTCAGTTGACATCAGTGGATTTGTGCTTGCATTTTTGCCGAAAATACTAAGGGATTTTCGGCGAAAACCCCTTTGTAAACCGGGGCAGGAATTTGTTTGACTTGGTTGGCTCCTTGGATCGATTCCGGTGCGATTCCTCGATGTTCCAACGCCTTACACACGTCCTTGGCTACTTTATTTGACGGCAAAAACCTGTGCTATCATAAAAACACTAGAAAACCATCAAATAGACCCGAAACGGGCCAAAGTAACACAAATGGCACGAGATAGGGCAATTGATTGAATATTCGTTATTCTACCCTAAAACCATTCTTAAGCAAGGAAATGTCGCTTAAATGAGGCTGATAATCACGTCAAATCGAGTGTCATCAGTTGTCGTGGATGCTCATTGGTAACTTTAATTGCATTCTTACAGCAGAAGAAAAGGCGGGTGGTGCCGCGTTTAGTCCTTATCGGGCTGTCTTTTTTCGAAGTTGTCTCGACGACTGCGGCCTGTCGATCTTGGCTTCTCCGGTGCTCCTTTTACTTGGTTCAGGGGCAGTGTGTGTGAGTGGCTGGATTGGGCGCTTGGCTCTGTCAGTTGGTTGGACACATTCCCTGATTGCGGCGTTCAACATCTAGTCAGAATTTGATCAGATCATAGGCCGATTACTCTTAATACCCATGCGTCGCCTCCTCCTCATAAGGAATTAAGACCATTCTGGTTCTTGGCGCCTTGGTTGGACCATGATGATTTTCATCGCCTGCTCAACTCATCTTGGTCGGATAAGGTGGGAGTTAACCAAAACTTGAGGAAGCTTACCTAGAAGCTTTGGCGGTGGAATAGATAAGTGTTTGGTAAGATCCAGCTGCGGAAAGAGTCTCTCCTCTGCCATTTGGCTGATCTTGAGGAGCACCCTGGCGTTCCATCTCCACAGACTCTCGTAACGAGGCTCAGTGCAGAAGGGATCTTGAGTGTGCGCTTTGGGATGAGGAGCAATTATGGGCACAAAAATTGAGGGTCAACTGGATTGTTTACGGGGATAGAAACACTCATTTTTATCACTTGGCCACTCTCCGTAGGCGAAATGCTAATAAGATCCGCTCCCTCCGAACCTCGGATGGAACCTGGATTGAGGACCCTGATGCGCTCAAGGTAGTGGCGATGTCATACTTTACTAACCTGTTCCGGGATGGGGAGGACGTCACTATTAAGTTGCCGCATAAGTTCACCCAGCTTTCTACTGCCGTAGCGCGGAGGGTTGGATGTGCCCCGTCGATTGAGGAGGTTCGATTGGCGGTCTTGAGCATGGGATGACTCAAAGCGCCTGGCCCCGATGGTTATCAACCCATCTTCTTTCAACGGAATTGGCAGGTGGTTGGTACGGGGGTTCATAAATTTATTGTGAGCTGCTTTGTTAATCCAGCTAGGGTGGCGTTGGTTAATGAGACTATTATCACTCTGATCCCGAAGAGAAGTCAGCATGAGATGATGAGCCAGTTTCGACCTATTAGTTTATGCAATGTGATTTGTAAGATGATCACTAAATGCCTCATGAGTCGACTTAGGCCCCTGATGAAGGACTTAATTCACTTGAATCAATCGAGCTTTGTTCCTGGCAGGCAAATTTCTGATAATATTATTGTGTTGCAGGAAGTTATTCACACCACGGAGCATGATAAGGGGAGGCATAAAAGGATGGTTATCAAAATTGATCTTATGAAGGCTTATGATAGAGTCTGATGGTCGTTCCTGGAGGAGACTCTTACTTTGACAGGTCTTGGGGCGGAAACTGTCAGGTTGATTATGGCTTGTGTCCGTACAGCTAAGTTCCAGATTTTGTGGAATGGGGGGGGGGCTCACCGATTCTTTTACTACTGAAAGAGGGATCCGTCAGGGGTGTCCCCTATCCCCTTTCTTGTTCACGCTCTGTATGGAGTGGTTGAGCCATTTGATCGATGAGGCCGTCAGGACTAAACTGTGGGTGCCGATTTCACTGGTGACAGGAGGACCTCAGATGTCACATCTTTTTTATGCAGATTACCTTATCCTGCTTGGTCAAGCGTCCCTCGATCAAGTAGTGGCTATTGGGCGGTGCCTGGATGAGTTTTGTGCTGCCTCTGGTTTGAATATTAGTAAGGAGAAGTCACAGAATTTTTACTCTAAGAATACGATTAGAGGATTGGCAGCCTCCATCTCCTCCAGCTTGGGTATCTCTCTGACCCAAGATCTCGGCCGCTACCTTGGCGTTCCGATTCTTCACAGCCGTACTAATAAGGGAACGTATCAGGCGATTGTGGATAAGCTGGATAATAAGTTGTCTGGTTGGAAAGCGAAGTCACTCTCGCTTGCAGGTAGAGTCACGTTGGCTAAATCCACGCTTAGTGCGATCCCGGCCTATGTCATGCAAACTGCGGTCCCAACCACCACTTGTGAAGCTATTGATAAGCGAATCAGGAATTTTGTTTGGGGGTCTACTTCGGAGGAACGTAAAACTCATTTGGTCTCATGGGAGCAAATTTGCAAACCTAAGGAGCTGGGTGGACTTGGTCTTCGGCTCGCCAAAGATTTAAATACAACCTATCTCGTCAAGCTGGCTTTTATCTTCATGCAACAGCCGGAGCTCCTCTAGGTCCGCATTTTACACTCTAAGTACTTCTGGGAAACGGCAGCAGGCCGTCGACCCCGCATTCGGTCTTCCCAATCGGCACTGTGGAGAGGTTTAACTCGTGCCTGACCGATTATGGTGGAGGGTAGCAGGTTTGGGATTCGGGATAGAAAGGAGACTCTCTTTTGGACAGGTAGGTGGCTTGATTCAGGGACTCGTTTGATCGACCGAGTCGAGACTGACCTCGAGGGAGTTGATCTGAATGAGAGAGTTTGTGATCTGACTACGACAAGTGGAGATTTGGATTTTGCGCGTTTGCGGAGACATCTGGCTGACGAGGCTATTTATTAGGTTGCTGCCATGACCCCGTCGTCGGCCGATAGTGGCGAGGATACCTCGGTTTAGGGTTGTGAAAGTAATGGGAGGTTCTCTATACGCTCTGCTCACAACCTGGTTAATCAGCCTGTTAATAGTCGGCCGCTTGTTGATTGGAAGGTGATATGGAGGTTGGACGGTCCTAATAAGGTGAAGCATTTTCTTTGGCTTGCTGCTCATGGTAAGATCTTGACCAATGAGGAGAGAGTTCGAAGGAAGATGACCCAAATTGCAGATTGTCCCAGGTGCTCTGATGTTGGGGAGTCGGTACTGCATGTTCTTCGAGAATGCCCATTTGCTGCCCAGGTCTGGTCATCTTTGGGATTTCCCGCCGATCATCCCCTGTTCGCTTGTGCTGATCTGAGTGGTTGGATCAATGCTCTCGTCCAGCACGATAATTCGCTGCTCTTGGGGATCACGTGCTGGTACTTTTGGAAGGCACGGAATGAGTTGCTTTTTCTAATTCTTTGCAGCGGCCTCCCGATCTGGGGCAGCGGGCTCTCATCTGGACACAGGTGGTTAAGAATGCTATGGCAAAAGAGAGGTTCAGCCTGGGTATAGCACCTCCGAGGATGTGTTCGGAGATTCAGTGGGACCCTGGGGATGGTGCGGGCGGTGGAGTGATCCTTAACACGGACGGATCGGTTGATCCGAGGTCAGGACGAGCGACGGTGGGTGGACTCATTCGGGATCACCTCGGCCGATGTTCGACTGCATTTACTCTGAATTTGGGTTGCTGCTCTATCACTAGAGCTGAGTTGCGGGGCATCTCTGCTGGACTGAATTTAGCATGGGAGGCTGGGTTCAGACGAGTTTTGGTGCAGGCAGACTCTCGGGCCGCCATTAGCCTCATCACGACTGCCGAGATACCTACACATCAGCACGCTGGGGAGGTACTGCTTATCCGAAGGTTGATGCAAAGAGATTGGGATGTTTCTTTCTCCCATGTTTACAGAGAAGCTAATAAGTCAGCTGACTTCCTAGCGAGCTTGGGGTACAAGAGGGAGCTTGGCCTCCATTGTATTGATACGGCAAATTGTAGTTTGGGTTACTTTCTTCGACTTGATTGTATGGGTATTTCGGAGCCCAGACTTATTTTGATTAATTAAGGCGCTTTAAGCGCCGTTTCTCACCAAAAAAAAAAAGCTCACTATCGAAAATTATATATTATGGAAGCTCCAGTTCGAGCCGCGCCTTGCAAGTCATGATCTCTACGACCACATCGACGGAAGCACGCCCGTTCCTGATGTCAATCACAATTTGAGCATTAACCGACTTGCTGAAAAATGCTTAATCGTCCTCGACCAACTGACCAATCGGTTAACTGATTTTAGTCAGTCAATAGGTTTTGACCATTCACCTAAGTTGAATTGCAAACTCTAGTTAAAAGTTGGAGGATGTTAGATTGTCTTATTTAGTTGGTAAAAAAATAATATGGGAAGATGGTGAGTTCCACACAATTCTACCTGGGGGAGTTAAAATTTCTAATAAAAGTATAAATTCACATAATACACATTTTGAAGAAAAATTAGAAACTCTGGATATCTAAAATTTAAAAATGAAACTCCGTCATACAATTAGAAACTCTAGGTATCTTCTCCTCAACCTTGCTAACAATTCCATCGAAATGAAAGGGTTTGAACCGATTAAAAAGGCAACCTTTGCAAATAACCTTTTTTTTTAAACCTATGTAATATCTTCGTCTCTGCCAAAAAAAAAAATGTAATACCTTCGTCAGATTATTAGAGCATCTTCAATGCTCTTGTGTAAAAGGTTTAAAGCTTTTAGAAAAAGCTTTATAACCATAGAAGAGGTTGAGGTGACACTAAAAGCTTTATATACATAAAGCTTTAGGGACTACAATGGTAGGGTTTAAAAGTTTAAAGCTTTAAGTGTAAATATTATATTCTATAAAATAATATGAGGTGGAAATTTTAGAAGAGAGAGAATGCAAAAGCTTTGTATATTGAAAGCTTTTGGCAAAAAGTTTTGTGCAATTCACCAATCAACTCATCTTTGACCATCATCCATGCATGCTCATACTTAAAATGTTTGTTACGCATGGAGTAAAACAACTCTCGTGCAGCTCCCATAACTTGATCATCTGACCAACCGCTATGATTTTGTCTTTTGGTTTTGAATGAAGCATTGGTTAAATTCATTAACCGAAGGAATTATATTGAACCAATGTGATTTCAAGGATTGTTGCGTTCTATCATTACCGCTCGTAACATGATCGTTAAAGTATTTTGTTATTCGTTCCCAAAAGTCTTTTTTGTTCTGTCCGTTGCCTTTCACACTATTAGTTGAGATGATGAGGTAAGAGCTTGCAAGCAAATTTGTCATCTTCAACGGTCCACCTCTTGCGACTTTCGTCATTACTCATTCCGTCAGACTCCACCATATCATCAGGTCTTGTATCGATAGGCGGTGTTGGCATACTTTGCGGTGTATATTGTTGTTGCATTGCTGGATTGAAATACTCATAGTGTGGATACATGGGGATATGAGGGTTTGAATAATATGGAAAATTCGGGATACCTTGGCGTTCTTGAAACTGTGAAGAACCTTGCACCTGAGGTGGTGGAGCCGTGTGTTGAGGATGAACTGATTCGCCATTATAATGACTACCCAATAACCTCGTGACATAATTTGGCTCCATGTGGAAAAGTTAGTAATGTTAAAGTTTAATGTAATTCAATTTATAGAGGCGTTTTCATTCTTATCATCTTAGATTATGCGAAGTATATGGGTTACCTCCAACAAATCATGTATTTCTATTTCAGTAACCACAACCTATATTGAAGATATATATTTTTAGGCTTGGACTAAGTGATTGCATTTTTCATAGTATTCCATCAAACTAATTTAAATTGAGTTTGACCTGTTTATCTTCGAAGGGATGTATTATTTTAATTATATTATATTATTAATTTTTAGGCGATTTATTTGTCGATTTCATAATGTAATTATATATACTTATATTCTCAATCATAAAATACTTAGTCAGCTGATACATGGTCTTGGAGTTAATGTGGTGTACTGAATGCGTACCAATTGACGTCATGAAAATGATAAGTGGTATGGAAAGACCCAAAATGTAAAGTGATCAAATTAGGAGGTTGTATCTATATAGGGGGCTATTTGTAAAGTTGACAAAGTATAGGGGGCAAAGTGCCATTTTCCTTTAATATTTTAATCATATTATATTATTAATTAATATTTAAAATGTTATAAAGGTGTATAAGTTTCATGCCATTGTAGGAATAGCTTTATAAATTAGAGTGTTTTAAAAAAGTGATGGGGCATACCTTATAAAGCTTTAAAATACATGACCATTGTAGATGCTCTTAGACTATTTTGTTTGTTATGATTTTGTTTTTGGTTCTTAGTTGAAAATTTGATTAACAACGTCAAGAAAAAGGAGAAAGAAATCAATTACTTACTACTTCTCTCTTTCTTTTTTTCTTTTTATCGAGACAAACTCCTCATAGGGAGAACCTATAGATAACGATTCAACCTAGGAGATATAAAAAGAACAAGAAAGAGGGGAGAGGGGGAGGAAAATGAAAAGCAGAGATCAACACGAATTACGAGTAATTGTAGAACTAAAAATAAAATCATTTTCAACGAGAATGTATTGAAGCAAAAAAAAGTAACGTTCATTAGAGAGGATGATTTTGGCAAGAAACTTAGGACAAATTTTGCTATAATATGAGCTGAATTATTTTAATTTCTTGAAATTATGATGTAGTTCAACCTTGTGAATTTTGGGAGTATTTTCTAATTTCTTGTATCAATTACTTACTACTTAGCCTAAAAGACTAAAAATACTAACGACTTGTGTGATAAGTTTTACAAAAAGTATAATATATGTGACCCAGCCACCACTAAAACGACAGTGTTGGAACTCCTTCTCCAGCAAGGATTTGGTTTCTACTTTTTTATTCTTTTATTAATGATTTTCCATTGATATCGACTTGACTTGGGTCGTTCTTCTTTTATTCAAAGTCTTTTTCCCAGTTTCCCCCATCTTCGCCCTCCACAGTAAATTCCTTTCCTCCTTTTGCAATACAGTTTTTGAAATCACCGATATGGTTGATATTCTCCTCAACGAGTACCGCGATCGTCCACCCCCAGCAGTAGCACAGCCACCTGACTCTGTTTCGGCAGTGGAAGAAATTCTTAACTACAAATTCAGAGACAAAGGACTACTCGTGGAGGCCTGACGCATCCCTCCTCTTCCGCCCCCATTACGGATCCTGAAAATTATAATCGGCTTGAGTTTGTGGGTGACGCAGTGCTTCAATTAGCATTCAGCAATTACCTATATCTGCAGAATCCTCCTCTTGATCAAGGTTACCTGACGCAGTTGAGAGCTGCTAATGTCAGTACCGAGAGGCTTGCTCGTGCCGCGGTTAAGCATCAGCTTTACAAGTTCGTCAGCCGAAATTGTCCTGCTCTTGATCACCAGGTATTTGTGTATTGCTTTAATTGCTTCCTTCCCTGATTCCACAGAAGAAAGAAAATACATAACCACTTTCCCAATTAGGTTGACGGCACAGTACCCTCAAACTCTGAATTTAAAAAATTGTGATCAATTGCGTAACCAGGATTGGTATATGGGGGAGCCGAATTGTAAATAAAAAATTGGTGCCATCGGCAAAAAATTTTCTTCAAATTTGAATAATAGTATAAATTTTTCATACATCTAATACTAAGTAAAAATACATAATAAATGTTTTGGTTATAGGTTGCTTAATTAGTAAAATAATAATTATATGTGCCACCGGACAATTTTTTTTAAAATTTGGATAATTTATGATCAAATATTTAATTATTACACGCTATAAGTGAATTATGAGTAACTATTACGTAAAATTTAAGACAATATTTCACCGAAACAACGTAGTGGGGAAGCCGAACTTCAAATACCCCGACGTCAAATTCCGAAAATACCAAAAAATACATGTAATATTACAATCAAAATCGGGGGAGGGGGGCGCCATGACTCCCCCAGCTCCCTCCTAGAACCGCCATTGGTTGTGATTCCATAGAGTAAAGATTAAGTCCGAGAGGATTATGGTTTCAGAGACATCTTAGATTACTTGGGCACTAAGTTATAGTGTGTAAAGTAGAAAGTAGAAACCCAAACAAACGTATATCTACAGTTTGCGGTCCCTCTTTCCCATAAACGAAGAGTTAATCCGTTGTTTGTGTGTAGGTAAGGGAGTTCGAATATGCAGTTAAGCAAGAAGATACAGGCCCACTCGTATACGGTGGTTCAGTTAAAGCACCCAAGGTTCTTGCTGATATAATTGAATCCATAGCCGCTGCTGTTTATGTGGATGTGGGTATGAATCTTGAATCTCTGTGGAAGGTCTGATCTCATTTCTCTCCTTCGAATTTACAGATACAAAACTCTTCCTCCTGGTTATAAAATCTGTGTTTTCTGTATGAGGGACAGATATTTAAAGGTATCCTGGAACCCATTGTTACTGTTGAAGATATGGAGTTGCAGCCTCAACCAATCACAAAGCTGTTTCAAGTATGCCAAAAGCAGGGGAAGCATGTTGATATCAAACATTGGAAAAATGGGATGAAGAATGTTGCTACCGTCTTTGTTGATGGAAAATTTCTAGTCTCTTCTTGTTCTTCTAACCAAAAAGAAATTGCAAAGTTAGATGCTTGTAGGAGAGCTTTAGATAAGTTGGCCGACGCATCCAAAATTACAGATCTTGGTGGAGTTTCTGATGTTACCATCCCAGAAGCCAAACAGAAACTAAACCAGATATGCACAAATAAAAAATGGCCCAAACCATGTTACAGGTATCAGTATCAATTACTCTTATATATAATGAATCACTGTTCCAGATTCATTACTTAATTTGTTTGGAAATTAATGTAGGATTGACAAAGAGGAGGGTCCTCCTCATGACAAGAAATTCGTGTCAGCAGTTGAAGTTAAGACTCCAGATGGAAAGGTTTCAATCGTGGGAGATGCAAAGAGTAGAGTCAGAGAAGCAGAAACTTCAGCAGCTTATTTCATGTTACATGCTTTGCGCCACAAGAACATCAACTTATGACTGTTTCTTCCCAGATTTGGGTTTGCTGTATGTATTTATATATGAACCTCCAGATCTCAACTAGTAAACTTTCTGTTTTTTCCTTTCATATTCCTTGAAGGTCTGGGCTTGGCTCCTAGTCACCGGTCCACCTCCATTAATGCTTGCCCTAGGGAATCTCGCATGATCATGACCCAATTCGAACTCGAATTTCTTCATGCATCATCATCATAAAAAGACAATAATACAATACTCTCCCTAGCAAATCAATTCGATGAGCATTATTATTAATTCCTTGTAGAACTTTAAATGAACCTCTCTTCTAGGCAGCAACTTCAATTTCCTCTATCATGAAATCTCTCCTTCCGAAAGTGAATCCAGACCAAGTCTCCCGACTGGAACGCTTGTTCCTTTCAGCCCTTGTTGGCATTCCTCACGTATTGAGTCATCCTAATCTATATGTTGAGCCTTGCTTGCTCGTGCAACCAGTGGCGAAGCCAGGAGGAGCCTACACCTAACCGGTCGGGCTTAAGGTCTCCTGGACCCAAATAGCTAAAATATATGTATTTTTCTGGACGAAAATATATTCTTCCGATTGTATTTTATTTATCGGGCTCAAGGTCTAGTAGAACCATGGCTTCGCCGCTGCGTGCAACTCCTTCACATACTTTTCCTTAGCTTCTCCATTTGTATTGGCAAATTGGTGCAAAGGTAAATGTGATAATCCCAAAGAAGTTAAAGGGTTACAACCATACACAAGTTTAAAAAGGTGTAAACTATGTAGCCAAATGAACAACCTCATTATATGCAAATTCCACTTCTGGCAAACATTCTTGCTTAGTTTTAATAGTCAATTTGATTAAGCAATTGCTATAAAGACCTATTAACTACTTCAGTTTGACCACCAATTTGGGCATGACAAATAGTTGAGATAAAAAATCTTGGCCCCTAGTTTACTCCATAGGGTTTTCCAACAATAGCCAAGGAACTTAGTCACGATCACAAATGATGGTTCAAGGCATGCCATGAAGTCTCAACAATCTCCCTAAAGAACTACATGAGATGCATCATTAGTTTTTTTACAAGGAAGGAAATGTGCCATCTTCGAAAACTTATCAACCACCACAAAAATTGAATCATGTCTTACCCTAGTCCTAGGCAAACCTAACACAAAATCTATACGTATATCAATCCAAGAAGCACAAGTATAGGAAGTGGGGTGTATAGCCCATGTGGTTGAACTTTTGATTTGGCTTGATGAAAAACCGCACACTTAACTAAGTGTTTCTCCATGTCATGTCTCATCTTTGGGAAAAACAAATAGTGTTCTTGAAGACATGTCATGGTCTTGGTTACGCCAAAGTGGCCCATCAATCCTCCTCCACGTGCTTCTCTAACCAAAACATATCAACAACAATAGTTAGGTAAACAAAATTTGTCCTCTCAGAACAAGTAACCATCGAGCCTATAGAACTTCTTGAAACCTAATTTCTCGCATGCCCTAAACACATCTTCAAAGTCAAGATCAATTTCATATAAATCTTTAATATATTGAAATCTATAATGAAGTTGACTCCAAGTGTAGAGATTAAGGCATACATTCGAGATAGTGCATCGATCACTATATTTTCCTTACTTTGGTTGTAGCGGATGACACAAGAATGACTCAATTTACTCTACCCATTTTCCTTGTATCTTTTTTAGCTTGTGTTGAGCCTACAAATACTAAAAGCACTCATGATTAGTGTGGATGACAAACTCCTTCGGCACAAGTAGTGTTGCCACATCTCCTATGCTTGAACACGTACGTACAACTCATTATCATACATAGGGTAGTTTAGGGTGGTGCCTTGTATCTTTTCACTAAATTATGCTATTGGATTCTTATATTGCATAGGACATCCCCTATGTCTACTACTGAGGTGTCATACTCAATCTTAAAGGTCTTGTGAAGTTTGGAATGATCAAAACAGATACATGGGTGAGCTTCTCCTTTAGCAATTCGAATACCCTTTGTTGTGGCTCCTTCCATTGAAACAACACATCCTTCTTCACTACTATCGTGAATGGGTGATGCGAGAAATAATGCACACAAAATATTACTCACTAGAATGCTCTAGCGAGATCGTAAATCCCAAGGGTCTTTCCATTCTATTACTCAACAATTGTTAATTCAACTATTATGGTTTCAAAGGTCTGGTTTTGGTTTTGGGTTGTGATCTAGTATAACAAAGAATGCAAAGGAAACAAGTGAACAAGTTGGGGTTTTGAAGTATGACTAAGGCATTTTTCCATACTCGAATCCGCTCCAGTTTGGTTAAGACGGATAGATGCAATGCAATTTTGACTACTCAGACTTGATGACTCGGCACTTCCTAAGGTAATATTTACTCCTGTGTCAGGTCGTAGAGATACTATCCTATCAAACTCACAAGTTCTTATGGTCAAGTTAACTTGTGAATTGTCAAGAACGCATGCAAGGTCTTCGGTAAAATGCCACAGAGATAATGCAAAGAGATTAAGTCTACCGGTCCTATGGTCAAGTTACTGATAAAACTTAACGACTTCCTAGAATCTAGAATGATTCACGCTCTTGGTCAGATCCGCAAAATAAAATATGAACAAGAAACTGACTATAGGTCAATCAATAAGATTCAAAACGTTCAAATTAGGGTTTAAGAGAAGCGCATCAAAAGTCTGAATAAACCTCAACTAACATCAAAGGGTTAAAAACCCAACATCATCCACACAAAACCTCCCTAGAGTTTCATCTAATGTGAACAAACTTGAGAGTTTAGCTGCTCATGGTTCTAAGAGAAATCACAGATACAATAGATAGAAAATCAAAAGAGAAGGTCATTTTGTTTTGGAGTTGACTGATCTTGATGATCCGAACGAACCTCTGACCAATCTTGGTTTTCCTCCAGCTCAATCGTGCTTCCAAACTCCCAAAACTTCCTTTTTCTGTTGTCTGGTTCGTCAAAAGTCGAATGGAGAATGAATTATGTTCCATTTTCTCTTTCCAAGTTGGATAAGTACTAAATTTCCCGTCAGAGGCAGTAACCACGTTGGAGCTTCTACTCCAATTCTTCATGCTTGGACCGACTCCATGTCTCCACATAGGCATTGACCTTCGTCTTGAAATTCTTGACTTGGCTCCTAGTCAATGTGTGATCCGGTCTAGTCCAAGGTACTAGTGGTGCGTCTGATCCTTGTGCTCCATCAAACTATCACATACATAAACTAGGGGAGATTTCCTATACAATAAGGGGAATATTAGGCTTCCACAGAAGCCAAATGGTGCGAGAAATACGCACACCAAATTTTACTCACAAGATCGCTCTAGCGAGATCTTTTTTCCCAAAGGGTCTTTCTCTTTCTATTACTAAAAAATGTGTACAAAAACTAATCAGGGTTTTTGTCGTTTGGTTTAGAATGTGTTTATGAACTAATAAGTAAGAAAGCAATCCAAATCAAGTAAAACAGGTAAACAAGTTGGAGTTTCAAAGAATGACTAAGGCGTTTGTCCAGACTCGAATCCGATCTAGCTCGGTTAAGACGGATGATGTAATGTAAGTTCAGTTTCAACAGTCTTGATGACTCGACACTTCCTTTGGTATTTCTACTCCATGATCAGGACGCAAAGAAACTGTCCTATCAAACCTACAAGTTCCTATGGTCAAGATAACTCGCAAATTGTCAAGAATGCACAAAGAACGCGAAGTGTCACAAAGATATGCAAAGAGATTAGTTTCACCAGCCCTATGGTCAAGACACCGACAAATCCTAACGATCTCCTAAACTCTAGAATGATTCACGTCCATGGTCAGAACCGCGAAATCAAAGATGAAACGAATTCTATAATATGATCAATCTGTGAATTTTTAGAGCTTCAAATTAGGGTTAAGGAGAATCTCATCAAATGCCTCAATAAACCTCAATTAACATAAATGGGTTAAAAACCCGACATCATCCATACACAATCTAACTAGAGTTTCATCTAATATGAACAAACCTAAAGAGTTTAGCTCGACATCGCAACAGAAGAAATCATAGAAACAATGGAGAAGAGAACCGGAGAAGAAGACATCTTACTCCGAGAAAACCTAATCCCAATGAATCAATGAAAATCCCGAGCTAATCCTTGCTTCCTCTCGCTCAATCGTCTCTTAACAGTTCCAAAATCCTCTCTCGAGAGTGTCTGGTTCGTTGAAATTAGAATGAAGTATGAAGTCTGTCTTTTTCCTCGGGCTTAAAAATCCTACTTTTCCTCTACAATCCGGACTAGCCAAAAGTGCGCCTAACGGCACTTAAGAAGTGTGCCGACACACTTTTTCTTGTAAAAGACGCACTTTTGTTGGGTCAATAAATTTTCCAGAGCGTCGCTGCAAAGTGCACCTGGAAGCACCGAAAAAAGTGCTCTGGCGCACTTTTTGAACTCAGAATGGTTCCCGTTTGAAGTGCCGAGCTCGTGAAAAGTTTCCCCACAATGTGGTAACCTGAAATCTCAACAAAAACAATTCGAACCGATATCTAATGGCCCAAAAGAGGGACAAAGGATAATAACACGTAATTTTCACGAAAGTTCCTAAAAACTACAAAGAGGGGAATTTCGCTCGAATGTGGTGAGATAAACGTGATAAATCTACCGTCATCACCAAAATTTTCCAAGGTCTCCATCATAACTAAAATCAACATACCAACCAGCAAAAATAGAACTTGCATTTTCGTCTAATATGAGGCTGTAACATGGCTAAAAAATCCGTCTTATGTTTATTTATGTACGGAAGTAACTCAGTATACGTTTCATCATAGTTAAATACTATGACATTCCAAGACCAAATTGCATTTCCTTCTTGTCCTTTGTTGCAAAACTCTACCACCACGACCTCCCATTCATGTTCCTTCATTAAAAAAAATTGATAAGGATAACTGATATCCTCAACAACTTGTGATATTCTCAATAGATTTTATCTCTTATCTTTATCTTGTATTTGTTACTGTAACAGAATCAGTTGTAATCCTTCACTATAAGTACTTTATTGCTAATCAATAAACACACATGATTCATTCATTTTGTCATGGTATCAGAGCCACTTAGACTCTAAAGAGTTCTTCTTCTTCTTCAAACTCTCAACGCCATGACTATTGTTGCTCCAAACTCCTCCTCCACCATGTCTCTATCCCCTCCTTCCAATCCACAACTCACCCTTAAACTCAGTCCCACAAATTACTTCTCTCGAAAGTTCAGCTTGAACCTCTTTTACACTGTCATGTACTGATGAACAATGGCACTGGAGAGTCTTCTGCACCACTAGCCACACTCGACGGCTAGAATAACCCGACGTACTCAATATGGTTTTCAAAGGATCAACTTGTCCTTTCTTGGATTACTCTCTCTGTGTCAGAGGCTGTCATGCAGCAACTGATCGGTAAGAAAAATGCTTATGATGCCTAGAGTCGTCTTTCTTGTATTTACGCTTCCAGATCCAAGGTTCATATTCGTCAATTGAAATTATCTCTTTATAAACTCACCCGCAATGGAGAATCTGTGAGTAGCTATTTGCAGCGAGCTAAAACAATTGCTTGACCAACTCGGAGCCCTTGGATAACCAGTTTTCGATGACGATCTTGTCAGCCACATAATCCATGGCCTTGATGATGAAGTTTTCCGCCCCTTCACTCGCTCAATGGAATCGAGGCATGATCATCTGAGCTATGACGATTTGCACAACCTACTATTAAGCAAAGAGATTCAGCTACAACGCCATCAACGATGTCAAGCTTCTAATTTATCGGCCACGACTTTGTATGCTGGAAGCGGTGCTCGTGGAAACAAAGGAGGACGAAATACTCGTTTTGTGATAGGAGGAGAGGCGGTCGTCATTCCTTCCATGGCCGCCCTAATATTGTTGCTCATTACTTGGGCTCTCAACCCACTCACACTAATAATTATTATGCAGGTTTATTAAGTCCAACTCTAAATGGTTCATCCGAAGTCACTTGCCACAATTATGGAGGAAGAGGGCACATTAGGCCCAACTGTCCCAGCCCAACCTATCATCCTACCAACAAACCTAAACCTGGTCCAAATTCCCATCTAGCCGCCTCACCGATGCAACATCAAACAAACTCTCATGGGTTCCGGAACAAGTCATCATTTGACATCTGATCTCGCCAACATTGCCTCTCACACTGAGTACAATGGCACTGAAGAAGTCACATTTGGCAATAGTAAAACTCTCCCATATTTCATTCTGGTCAATCAGCTGTTTTTTCATCTCAAATACCTCTACTTCTCAAAAATATTCTCCATGTTCAATCTGCTCCTTACAATTTATTGTCTGTTAGCGCTCTTACAAAGGCTAACCCAATATCTATTGAATTTTTGGCTCCTCTTTTGTTATGAAGGATCTAGCCACGCAGAGTGAAATCTATCGAGGTCACTCCAAGGAAGGTCTCTATTCTCTTCCGTTGCATGTTGTTCGTCGCATCTCTTCAAGCAAGCTTTGTCTCATCATTCAATAAAATTTTTACTCTTCCAATAATAGTTTACGTCATGGTTGCTCTGTTAGCAAAATTCATAAACTACTTTTTCCCGTTTCTCAACATCAAGCTTCTCACCCTTTATAGCTTATATGTAGTGATCTATGGGGTCCAACTCCAATTTCCTCTCTTATGATAATCAAAATTATTATGTTCCATTCTATGACCACTACAACAAATTCTCATGGATTTATTTTCTCGAGTACAAATCTCAATTGATGAGTGTCTTCATTCAGCTCCGCCAATTAGTGGAAAAGTTTTTTGGTCGTCCGATTAAAAGTTTTCAATCGGATTGGGGTGGTGAATATCAACCTCTAACATCTTATCTTGCAGCGCATGGAATTCTCCAGAGGATATCTTGTCCATACACTCCGGAACAGAATGGTTTTGCAGAACGCAAACATCGACATATTGTAGACAACGGTTTGGTTTTACTTTACCATGCAACATTCCTCTTAAATATTGGACATTAGCCTTTGATACATCCACATATTTAATTAATCGTGCACCTACTCCTCTCTTAAACAATTATTCACCTTTCTTCGTTCTTATTCGACGTTACCCAAATATTTCTGATTTATGAATATTTTTGGTTGTCTTTGTTATCCTTGGCTACGCCCAGTTACATCACATAATTTTCAACCACATTCATCCCCATGTGTCTTTCTTGGATATAGTCGAACTCATAAAGGGTATCATTGTCTAGATATTAATTATGGCCGTATCTATATTAGTCGACATGTTTCATTTGACGAAAATTCTTTTCCCTTCACAGATCAGACGATATCAAAGGTCATAGGCCCAGTTCCAAAGCCCAATCATGAATTCCAACAACCAATAAGCTTACCTTATCCACCCAAATTAATATCCCATCACATACCCACGTCACCAAAACAACCCACTCACTCTACAACCCTAGCACATCAATCCTCTCCAACAAATACACAACATCCACCTGAAGAAACAATTCCAATCCAATCTTCCTCTTCCCTACCGATAACTACACCATAACCCGATCAACCGCGGCTACACAAAATGATAACTCGTGCTCAGACTGGATCCCTGAAACCCAAATCATATATCGCTCACACTCTTCCGACCACAACAAAACAAGAGCTGAAGGATCCATCATGGCGACAAGCAATGAGTGAAGAAATTGATTCCTTGCGAAGAAATCGGACTTGGGATCTTGTCGTTCCCCCACCATCAGCAAACATAATTTTCAGTAAATGGGTCTACCGAACCAAGGAAAATCCCGATGGGTCAATCGAGCGCTACAAGGCACGCTTGGTGGCTCGCGGTTTCCAACAAAAACATGGGATTGATTATACGGACACATATAGTCCAGTACTCGAACCAGCCACCTTACGGCTGATATTATCTATTGTCGTCTCTCGTTCGTGGTTTTTGCAGCAGCTAGACATTTCGAATGCCTTTCTTCATGGAACTCTGAATGAAGAAATATATATGTCCCAACCACAAGGCTTTGTCGACTCTACGCAGCCAGATCATGTATGTCGTATGCGCAAATCGATTTATGGCTTGAAACAGGCGCCTCGTACCTGGTACACATGCCTCTCTTCTGCTCTTCTAAAATGGGGATTTATTGCTTCCAAGACGGACTCTTCCCTATTCGTTTACTGCAACAAACAAGATGTGCTTTACTTGCTCGTTTACATCAACGATATTAAAATTACTGGATCTTCTAAGGCGTTACTGTTGCACCTTTTTCAGTATCTCCAAAAGAACTTCGCACTACGAGGTCTCGGTAATTTGTCATACTTTCTAGGAGTTGAAGTCTCCTCCAATACAAATGGTCTGCATCTATCACAGCGAAAATATATACTCAATATTCTTTAGAAGGAAAAAAATGGTGGATGCCAATGCCATATCTACACCCTGCACTCTCGATCAAGTTCATAAATCTGGTACAACTATCTCTGCTCCATGTGTTGATCCAACTCTTTATCGTACAGTTGTTGGCTCCTTACAATATTTGCACTTCACTATACCATATGTATCATTTGCAATAAACCATGTTTCACAGTACATGCATCAGCCATTGGAGGATCATTGGCATGCTGTCAAACGAATCCTCAGATACTTAAAGGGTACATTGGATCATGGCCTCCTAATTTCCAAACATGAAGCTCACACCCTCACTGGTTACTCAGATGCTTCTTGGGCCTCGAGTCCGCGAGATAGGAATTCTATTACAGGGTATGCCGTCTATCATGGACCCAATTTGGTGTATTGGTCAACTCATAAGCAGCGCTCAGTTGCGCGATCTAGTACGGAGGCAGAATATCGGGCACTAGTTACGGTTGCTTCAGAAGTTGTGTACTTTGTTAAAGGAATTATGTTTGCCTCTTTCTCTTCTTCCCACCTTATTATGTGACAATCTTGGTGCCACATATCTAAGCCTCAATCCAGTTTTCCACAACAGGTCAAAACACATGGAGATAGAGTTTCATTTCGTTCGAGATCGTGTTCTGAACAAGCAACTACAAGTCAAATATCTTCCTGCTCAAGAACAAATTGTTGATGTGCTCACAAAGCCTCTAACGCGACACGCCTATTGAATGTTCTGTTCCAAGCTTCATGTTATCCATATTCAGCTTGCGGGTGCATGATAAGGATAACTGATATTCTCAACAACTTGTGATATTCTCAACAGATTGTATCTCTTATATTTATCTTGTATTTGTTACAGTAACAGAATCAGTTGTAATCCTTCACTATAAGTACTTTGTTGCTAATCAATAAACACACACGATTCACTCTTTCTGTTCAAAAATCACCAAGAGTAGCCTGACTAGGAAGGGACTTAGTATCATCAATAAGATTCACTAGACTCCATGTTAGAGGGGCTCAAAGCATAATCACTTTGTTGGCTAGGTAATCCCTCTTCCTCCAACGAAGTCTTATGATTATTGTCTAGCCCCCCTCCAGTCAGAGTTTTCAAACCAGCATCAGGTGCAATAGCCTCTTCAGAAGAAGACTTAACTATATTACTGCTTGATGAACTAGTTGAATCCTCTCCAGCAGATGACTGGGAGACCTTTTCTTTCACAACCCATTTCTTCTCAAGATTATTGTAAGTTCTGTCAGCAGACTCAGAGTAAGAACTTTAATAGTAGCCTTTTCTTCTTCTCCATTTCATTAATAAACTTTAATGAAATTGAGAATAGTAAAATTGCAGAAGCCAATGATGTGAAAAAAAAGGGCTAGCATTTGCAATTGCTAAATGCTCTAGGCAGATTTGAAGAGCTGGTAAACATCATGCAATACCAATTTCTCTATTTTCAACTAGTTATAATTTGCTATCATGAATAGAAGAGTAAAAAAAAGGAAACTAAATATGAAGTAGCTAGTAGGTCTCTTGAGCCCTGGCATCGCTCTGCATCTTCAACTGATTGTAGAAATTTCCTATAAACAATTCAGCTTTGGTGAAAAGTTCCAGCCCTGATCTCGTCTCTTCAACAGCAGCTGCAGCTGCAGCTGCTTCTTCTTCATCTTCTTGTTGTAATTTATCGTCCCAATCGCGTTTGGAAGAATCATCAACAGCAGTAGTAGTAGTATTTCCCAGGTCCTATGAAGAAGATGCTTGGGAGTACTACAGCAATAGGACATTTTTCAGCAATCTTCTCCACTAGTACCTTCACTACTACTAAGCTCGTTTTAATCTTCTTAGGAGGGAAATCCTCCACCGCCCTCTTGGTCGACTCTTCAGCTAATCGAGCCTGATCTGGATGAGCATCCTCCACAGTAATAGTACTAGTACTAGTACTAGTAGTACTAGTCATAGTAGTGTTGTCCTCCTCGTGCTTTTTGCTGCTGGCAGTGGTATCATTGTGGTGAGAAAAAGAAGTGGAGAGGGAAGGTAGAAGGCCGGATTCAGCAACAAGGGCAATGATGAGGAAGTTGAAAAGCAAGTACAAGTACTTGGGGCGTAAGGAGATGGAAACTCGAGGAGCAACAAAGAGGAGGGCGGCCATTATGAGAAGCATCATCATCTGGGTTTTCCTGTTCTTCATCATTTAATATTAACTAGTATAGTATGTAGTTGAGAGGAAGATAGAAGAGAAGAGAAGAGAGATTGTGGTATGTGGTGTGGTGGGGAGAAGAAGAAGTAAGAAGTAAGAAGAGAACAAGTATGGGTCACTGATATTTATAAAACAGAGAAGAGGGACAGAGGGAGAATAGATATTATTGGGAGCAAGCAAACAGCCAAGTGTGAGTGAGTCACTGTACTGTTATCGTGTTACGGTGTTACCCTCACACTCCAAACCAAAAGTTGACGCAATGCGGCGGATGTTCAACCATAACTTTCCTTCCATGTTTTATATTGCAAAACAAAAAAAGAATTAATTATATACAAGTGGTTAACCATTCTTCGGGCTTTTCACTCAAATAAATAAAAAAAATTAACTATTAACCTAAATAAATATCAGTATTGATTTTTCTAAATATAATCGCCCAGGCCTAGGCGATATGCCCAGGCCCCAAGCGATATCGCCCCATCACCAGATATTTCCGATCCACCCGATTCTAAACTGCCCAACCACCGATTAAATGCTGTCTGGCTGGACAACAGGCGATCTCGCCCCAGCCATAGACGATCTCGCCCCAGCCATAGGCGATCTCGCCCAGCCTAGGCGATATCGCCCGGGCTACAGGCGATCTCGCCCGAGGGGTAGACACCGGGCAAACTCGTCCCAACCCTTATAAATACCCCATTTTCAACCCCACCATTCCCCCACACCACTCTTGAACCCCCTAAGGCAAAGGTAAGTCCCCTTTCTCCCTATTTTTTTTAAATTACATATTTAGTAGGTTTTAGGTTAGAGAATTAGTTTAGGTTTTAGGTTAGAGAATTAGTTTAGGGTTTTAGGTTAGAGAATTAGTTTAGGGTTTTAGGTTAGAGAATTAGTTTAGGGTTATTATGGTAGATAATTTTTTTCAAAGTGATTTATTAACACTGTCATATTGACGTTGTAGATTTTTTTAAAACAGAGAGGACCTTTGTTCGCACCGTTACACAAGGTACGTAATACATACATTATTTAATGTTCTTACGTCATTGTGAACCATGTCATTCTTTATGGATAGGTTAGAGAATCATGTTAGAGAATTAGTATGATTTTGAGGTTAGCGAATTAGTATAATATTGAAGTTAGACAATTAGTATAATTTTGAGGTTATAGAACTAGTATACTTTTGAGGTTAGAGAATTAGTCTAACTTAGTTTTCCTAACAATTTACTATACAATAGATGTCGAAGTATGGATGGGATGAACCGTTGGTGGATCGGACTCCCGAGAGCGTTAGGCCTCAACCTGGTGATTGTTCTCTATTGTGGGGGGAGAACAAGCATAGGGCTACTTTAGTGTGGCGTGACCCTCATGCGTGCAAGGCGCTGTAGTTGCGACAGCGTAGTTCTTGCTTGGAGTGGAGTTCAGAGTACGCCAATTGAACAATCCGATGTTGCCCATCGAATGTACTAGCCATCAACAACACTTGCTTGTACTTGCCCGTGAGGAATGTGCCGTCAATGATCATGACCCCAGCGCAGTGCTTGAAGGCTTCTATGCATGGGCCAAACGCCCAAAACACACTCTTGAACATCCTATAGTTACCCGCCGGGTTGGTTCTGATCTGTACCGTGACCCGGGGTTCGTGAGACGAATAACATTCAGGATTGTCTCAATGTTGTTGTATGATGCCACCCAGTCTCCGTACAGCTTCTCAACAACACGTTGCTTGCCAAACCACGCCTTCCTGTACGAAATATTGCGGTGGTACTTCTCCATAATGCAATCAATAACTGTCTCCACCTTCAGGCCCGGCTCTCTGCGGACAATGTGCATGATTGCATCTGAGATCAGCGTGACATCCAGCTGTGGGTGGGGCCCTAGTATCGTTGACCGGTCGCAACTGTGGCCGTTGTTGAGTTGTCGTATTATCCAGAAGCCATATTGTTGCTAAGTGTAGAACGCATCCTCCAAGGACACGTCGGGTCGATGCACTTGATGGCCCATTCCTTCGGGTTGGAAGTGATTACCCTGTACTTATAGTTACGGAGGACTGCTTGGCTCTTCGTTAGGGACACCAGTTGACCTTTTGTAGAGAATGTTTGACCCAAGAAGAATTTCATCTCCACCGACCAGTACGCCTTCGCTGGGATCTGGAAGCGCCTGTCCATGGAGTAGGTGTTGGAGATTGTCATGATGTCGTCACAGTCGTCACCCTCGCTCGTGGCATGTTCCAGTGGCACATAAACTTCCACGCTATTTGCTGTGGCTCCCCCTCCTTCATCGTCGTCTTCCTCGTCGGTTTGGCCAATGTCATCGTCGACGTTTGGATTCCCTTCGTCCGCTGAGCAATGGCTCCTTTCATCTCCAGAATCGTCGGTGCTGACATATTCATCTCGCGCCAACCCTCAGAACTGTATATCGGCATTCTCCAGACAAATGACTGGATTATCTGATCCGCTCCAAGACCCATTTTCCGCGAAACACGGTAACCACACTATCATAGGTCGCTCGCTTGGTCATCTTCAGACGGACATTATTTCCCCCTTCGTAGGATAAGCCGGTCCAATCCTGGACGATACGACCCCCCCCCCCCCCAGAAAACTTGGATCCGGAATTCTCGTGACAAAGTGTGGTCGGCCATTTTAGAATTTTAATTCTTTCGGTTTGGTGACTCTCTCCCGAAACTAACAAGGATTTAAAGGCTGGTTAGTGCTCCAAGAATTAGGCGATATCGCCCATGCTTTAGGCGATATCGCCCAGGCCCCAGGCGATATCGCCTAAACCTTGGCTATTTTCGGACCGTGACTCTGACACTGGTCAGGAATCTAATCACGGACCCGTTTCAGAGTCACGGGTGGAAATAACTGGGGATGGGGCGATATCGCCTGGGGCCTGGGCGATATCGCCTAGGCCTGGGGCGATTATATTTAAAAAATTAATATTTTTGAATGGTATTTATTTAGGTTAATAGTTAATTTTTTTTATTTATTTTAGTGAAAAGGCCACCATTCTTCTAAATTTCATCTCAATTGTCTTTTTGATAAAATTAAAATGATATATATTATTATAAACTATCCACACGATCAAAATATTAATAAAATACAACCAAATTAGATAATAATCTTGGATAATATAAAATAAAGCATCGTAAATTATGCTCAAAACCCACAAACACAATCTAGTGAATAAACCATATTGAAATGATGAACTATAAATTACATCACGAGTGGCTGAAATTAATAGATTCATTACTATTTTAAAAGAGATAGTAGCTGAAATTGAAGCTCTCTTGGTATGAGCCAGTTAATCATATATACTACTCCAAAAGGTATTGTATTACTTATTAGTTTACACAAGGGAAAATAGCACTTTCTCTCCTCTACTTTACCAACTTAACAAATAATGTCCTATACTGTAAATCACTCTTTTTACCACCTCCTACTTTGGCTACTTTGCATTTTGGGTCCTTCCATTCCAACTATCGTCTTCATGACGTTAATTGGTGTGCATTCAATACACAACGTTAGCTCCAATAGCCACTTATTAGCTTACTAAGAATTTTTTAATTGAAAATATAAGTATATATAATTACATAGGATGAAATCGATAAATAAAACGTGTGATTTTAAAATTCTTCTTATTTCAACATACTTTCCGTGATACCTCCCCAATTTACATCTCTAGCCAACTCTTAGTCTCCTACCTTCGATAACTCTCTCTATCGATGTGGGGACGTGTCCAAATTTAATGTTAAGAAGATGATATTTGGAATGGAAGGACCCAAAATGCAAAGTTATCAAAGTATGAGAGGGTAACAAGAGCAATTTATAGTATAGAGGGCTATTTATTAAGTTTGTAAAATAGAGGAGGGCAAAGTACTATTTTCCTTTTAAATTATATCAATGTTTTCGTATTAATATAATCAAATGTCGGCCCTCATAAGTATCAAATTTCGTATTAAAGTTTGACTCTCCCAGTATATTGTTTCAGTGAAATGTTGTCTTAAATTTTACGAAATAGTTACTCATAATCAACTTATAATGTGTAATAAATAATAATTACAATATTTGATCATAAATTATCGAAATGTAATGAAAAAATTGTTGTTGGCACATATAATTATTTTTTACTACTTAAGCAACTTATAATAAATAAAAAGTATTGTGTATTTTTGCTTAGTATTAGATTCATAAAAAATTTCTACTGTTATCTAAATTTGAAAAAAAAAATTTGTCGGTGACACCTCTTTTATATTTATGATTCGGCTCCCTCGTATACCAATCCTGGTTCCGCCTCTGTCGATGGGAATTAAAGTCTCACGTCGACAAGCATGCTTATTATTTTTAAAATGGCAAGTCATGATGTGTGTGACATTTTGTTTAGGTCTAACTAAACATCATATCATCATATTCTTAGTCAAAAATTTCATGTGGAATATGCCTTAACAATAAAGTCTAATTAAACATCATATCATCATATTACTAGTGGAATATGCCTTAACAATAAATTAATTAAAAAATTATCTTCAATTATTTTGGATGAATAAAATCTAAATGGGTGCTACTAATAATAATGCTGTTTCGACCCAGGTGGTTTGGCCGAGACAATAAAAAGTTTCATTTGAAGAGTCGTTCGTTTGAGTTGGGTGAAATGCATGTATAATCTTGAAGCACCTTGGAGTCCTCAAGCGTTCCTCGCAAAGCGTGTAAGAGACAATAGTAAACGCCTATTAGTGAGTAAGAGTGGGTGAGCATATTTGAATGTAAGACAGAGAAGCATCAAGGAGTACCCTTAAGAGAATATTGGTGGAGCCTTAAGCATGTCAATGGAAGGAACATTGAGCTTATAGCGTATGGTGTTAGGTATAGGTCAGTGTCTCATCAACGATGGGTCAGGTAAGTATTTGTAAGACCTCGAAATTCGAGCCGATCGCCATGTATCGTCGGTGAATTGGTGATCCAGCTTAGAGGCAATTCTAACCATTGAGCTACGAAGACTTGTGATTGTCTGAGTTAAAACCCTAAGAGCACGACGTATGGACAATTGTTGAGTGTTGGGTTCATAATTGTTGAGTTGACTAGAAAGGGCTGATCAGCGTCTAGGCTAGGATCCATCAAATGTTGTTTATTTGGAAAAAAGATTTTTAATGAATTTTAACTTGTAACATTTTCCGAATGGCCAAATTAGACCGAGAAGACATATGAATATGTGATTTGTTGATAACTCTGGACCAAAATTTACCAAAGTGACTAAGGGATAAGTCTACCAACCATTAAGATTAACGATAAAAGCATAAAAACAAGATAAACCTTGTAAGTTTGTGGAAGAATAAGCTTGATGTTTTAAAAATAAAACTTGAACTGCTCCAACTAATCCACAGAAACGATAGAATTCAGTTTTAAAAGAAATGGAATTTCCTGGAAAGTAAGAATGTCAATTGGTACGCAACTGAATCGATCCTAATCTACTGTCCAATGATGAAGGCGGAGCTTAGTGCCTTAGTCCATGTCCTGCCAATCCCTTAATTAATTTGGTTATCCAATTTCGTGTTTGGCCGACATCCTCAGCCTAGCCGACATCACCCACTCTACACCTGCTCCTTTTTTTTTTCTTTTTCTTTTTTCAAACAAAAATATTAACAGAGGTATTAACAAAAAATATTAACTCTCTATCCAACAAAAAATATTAACTAGCGATCTTGGCAGGTATCTGGGGCATTTACCCGTTTATATAACCGATCATATGGTGGGCCATAAACTAGGAGAATTTGCACCAACTAGAAATTTTCTAGGACATGCAAAAAAAAAAAGGATACGTTCGGTCCTACACGGTAGGATCAATAAAGGAACCTATAACTACCTTGTCGAGAGCATGGAGAAAAAGTTGGAGGGATGGAAGCTTAAGAACCTCTCGCTTGCGGGGAGGGTCACGCTTGCGGGATCGGTCCTTAATTCCATCCCTTCCTATGCTATGCAAACTGCGCTCCTTCCTGTCTCGACCACTAACGCTATTGATGCTAAAATTCGTAACTTTGTGTGGGGCGACACAGATGATAAAAAGAAAACTCACTTACTCTCCTGGGATGTCATTTGCAGGCCGAAATCTCAGGGTGGCTTAGGACTCAAGAAGGCTAGGGAGCTCAATGACGCGTATATGATGAAGCTGGGATGGCTCCTTCTCTAGGCACCGGACAAGCTCTGGGTCCAAGTACTGACTTCCAAATACTTGAAGAACACTGACCAGGGACTCGTCCTCAGGAGGAGGACCGGTGGTTCCTCACTTTGGCGGGGTATTAGAAGGAACTGGTCGGAAATGGCTGGCGCCTGCCAGCATAGCATCCGAAATGGCAAGTCCACCCTCTTCTGGCAGCATCGGTGGCTGGATAGTGGCACCCAGCTGATTGACTGGGCCACCCGACCCTTGGATGATAGGGAGCTGGAAATGTCAGTTGCAGAGGTCACCACGGAACCTGGCGTGTGGAACTGGGAGTTCTTGGGAGACCGCCTCCCACCCAACTGTTTGGCGCAGATTGCAGGCATGGATGCTCCTATTGATTGCGATGAAGAAGATGGTCTGATATGGGGTCCTGACCCGAGAGGGCGCTTCTCCTAATCGTCACCGTTTGTCTCGTCTCTCATTCTTGCTTGATATATTTCTGCCCGTTTCCCAACAGTGATATTAGAGCTCAAGGTTCATTGGGACTGTTCGGGTGTATGACAAGAATGGAGGAGTCGAATGGATGGATGATCAAGTTAACTTCGTCAAACTACTCGATTTGGAAGACAAGAATGGAGGACGTATTGATTTGCAAAGATCTCATGAACCCATTGAAAGTGGGAGCGAGAAGCCCGAAGACAAGACGGATAAGCAATGGGAAATGTTACATCAAAAGGCGGTGGAAATCATTCGACAATGGATTGACCAAAGTATCTTTCATTATGTTGCAAAAGATACTAGAGCGGATGAGTTGTGGCAGAAATTGGAGTCCATGTATGAGCATCAATTGGCTCAAAACAAAGCTTTGCTAATTCGGAGGATTGTCAACTTGAAGTACAAGGATGGACATAATGTCTTAGAGCATTTGAGTGATTTTCAAAGGCTTGTGAACCAACTAACCACAATTAAGTTGAATCTCGATGATGAGGTACAAGCGTTGTTGCTTCTTAGTTCATTGCCGGATAGTTGGGAGACTTTGGTGGTTTCACTTAGCAACTCGACACCGAATGGAACGATGATGATGGACATTGTCAAAGATAGTATGATAAATGAAGAGGTAAGGAGAAAAAAATTAAGGATCTCTTCGGATTCACATGCTTTGGTAGTAGAAAAATCTGAATATCGTGGAAGAGGTAGAAAACACAATCCCAATTTCAAGAATTATCGAGATTGAAGTAAGAGTCGAGGTAGACCTAGAGGGAGGTCAAAATCAGTCTCAATACCAAAAAAGAGAAATGACATGTGACGTGTGAATTTCAACTCACAGCATTCAAGGTCGTATTTCCACGAGGTCCTCTCATAAACTAATACTCACACTAGTCATGAATGGTCTAAACATTTGAGTTGAGTTAAGTTTAAACAAGAACAATTCAAAAGCTTAAACAATCTAAGTCAAACAAGGCAAAACTAACAAGTAAAGTTGAGGATCAAACAAGAGAGAAGTAGGTTAGCTTAGCAAGGGGTTTCTTCAAGCTCAAAGATCATGAAAGTTGAATTGAATCTCAAGCAACGATGTGCAAATGAATGACCATGCAAAACACTTAATTAGAATCAATGAACTCTCGCACAGTTGACTCTCTACTCCAAACCAAATGGACCATGCTCTCGCTATGTGAACAAAGGAATGGAGTGCTTTATCTAGCTCAATGAAATGCTCAAACACTTAATCTCTTAGCTAACATCCATCTAACACAAGGCAATGATGCAAAACATTCTCATGCCAATCATAGAACACTAGTCTAACAATCAATGAGTCTTTCAACCTCCAAATAACTGAAAACTAAGTGCACACCAAGTGTTCGACAAAATGTCAACAAGGAAAACAAGCTTAAAATGGTTACAATTGGAAAGTTTAATCTCTCAAACAATCAATTACAATCCTACAACCTTTGATCAACATCAATCAATCACTTTCATGTATTGAAAGATATAGAAAATGTACCATAAGAACAAATCATGTTCACATGGAACCTAAGCACAAGGTCTAGGATCATCATCTTACACAAAGGCTATGAGAAACTCAATCCACACAATCAATCATCTATCCTAGCTTGATCCATCCCCCACTAAACTAAACCCTAGGTCTAGCCTAGCATAACTATGGAAGAAACCTGAAATTGAGAGGAGGAGATCATCCTAGCTTCCATGGAGGAATCTTCACTCTTACACTTCAAGATGCCAATCCAAGGTGAGAAGCTTCAATCCTTAGCTCCAATTGCTCCAATTTGGGTCTTCAAATGGCCTCATAGGGTTCCAGAGGTGTTGAGGACGAAGTGGGGTGTTCTTGGGTCGTGGGTGATGAAAGAGAAGTGATAGAATCCCCCAAAAGAGTAAAAAACGTGGGTATTTATAGTGCAGGGGGCAGTGCAAGGCGTGCACCCCTAGCTAGCAATGGCCCTAGCTCCCTCTTCGGACTCCAATTGACCTCCCATTTGCTCCTATGTGCTCCTTGTCATCCGTACTTCGATGTCATAACCTGAAAATGCACAGAAGTAACTCCAATAGACCACAAATTTGGCTCCAAAGTGGAAACCGGACAACAAATGGACACTTTGCGCAAAATATCAATAAAAGCATATAGAGCATGGCATCTCACGATCAAACACGGGCATTTCATAGGTCAATCATAGGCTCAAAATGCACTAAATAAAGTCACATCAAATTCCCCTATGACTAAGCTTTGCTTGTCCTCAAGCAAATGAATTAGAAAACATCCAAGTTCACAAATGACAAGATCGGTCACATTGAGATTCAAGCAATAACAATTTGGCTTAGACTGTTCCACGAACAAACTTAACCTACACAAGCAAGAACGTTAACCAAACAAGTCTAAACCTCACTATTTTCTGCGCACTTCAAGTAATTGATCACAGAAAGTCCGACCACGACAACACCAACTCTAATCAAAAGGTCTTAAACTCGGGATATGATGCGGTTTAGGTGAAGGTATGAAGTATTTGGGAATTGGTGAGTGATTGTGACGTGGCTATCGACTCGGCTTCATCCGCCTCTTGATATGCACTTTTACGTACCCAAGCTAGGATCGCTTCAACAAGGACATCTTCCAAAACTTTTCTTCCACCATTGCTTACTGCATACTAGTGCTCGGTCCAAACACTTCACTTAGGTGTTGGCCGGCCTAGCTCACAGTCTTTGCCTATGTTAGTGTTCAACCCGACACTTCACTTAGGTGTCGAGCTTGCCTAGCTTTTCTTTCGGCATTTCAAGAATTTGAGAAACTTAAACACTTTCTTCACACACTAGCCACTTGATTTGTCAATTTAGCCACTTGATTTCAACTAGCTATAACTCTCACAAAAGATTTCGAATTGGATTTACGTCTAATCTCAAGCCACAATCACGAGGGATAAAAAAGGTGATAAAAACATGGAGTGGAGCTGAAAATGTGTGCAAACCAACAAACAGGCCAAGGCTCAACGGGGTTATCCTAAAGGAAACTGATTCGGGTAGGCATTTTGGTTGAATGTGGTGAAACTCTAATTGCCTTTATCTTCTTAGACGGTGTTATCGAGGGACTTTAATCAATTCAAATTACAAGAGTGATCCAATCTCTGTTCTGGTCACTACAAAAAAAAGCATTTAACGGCGGCAGAAATTGAATTTAACAGCGGCCGTGGCCGCTGTTAAAATAATTTAACAGCGGCCACGTGCCGCTGTTAAATTATCCAATGTAAAATGCAGATAACAGCGGTAAAAGGTGGCCGCGGTTAAACCAAATATTTTAACAGCGGCCTTAGGCCGCTGTTAAATTAATTCGTTGGTTAAAAATAAAAGCCGGAGCTCCGGCGAGGCAGTGTGAGCTCCGACTGTCTATCGTCGTCCTCTAGTTCCCTCCCAAGCACAACAATTAATCGATCCAAACGATTAAATCATATACAAAACTACAACAAAATTATATTGTGAACTCTCTACTCAAGCAATCCACACAAACAATCGACAGAGGGTTTCCAATCATCGGAGCTCCTCTTCGTCTTCTTCTGAGTAATCAAAACCGGAGCTCCTCTTCAGCTCAGCTTCAGGCTGTAAAACTGGTGGTCAGCGGTGGATTGAGAGGAAGAAGAAGCTTTAGTGTTTGTTGAACGGAGAGAGAGAAGAAAAGAGTAAGAAGAAGAAGGGGTCTGCGGTGGCAGCGAAATTAAGAGGAAGAAGAAGCTTTAGGGTTATTGAACGGAGATAGAGAAGAAAAGAGGAAGAAGAAGAAGGGGTCGGCGGCGGCGGCGAAATTAAGAGGAAGAAGAAGCTTTAGGGTTGTTGAACGGAGAGAGAGAAGAAAAGAGGAAGAAGAAGAAGGGGTCGGCGGCGGTTTTAGGGTTGTTGAGGGTTTGTTGAATAGTGAGAGAGAAGGGATTTAATCTCAGCCATTGAGATTAATAATCAGACGGTGTTGAAGGCGATCCGTGTGCATTTAATTTAACGGCGGCCACTTGGCCGCTGTTAAATTGTCTATTTTAACAGCGGCCTGTGGCCGCTGTTAATTTACCAATGTTAAACAAATTTAACAGCGGCTATATAGGTGGCCGCTGTTAAACCGTCGCCGTTAAATGGTCCGTTTTTTGTAGTGGGTCTAGACTCATTTGATATTAGTGCCAACATGCTGGTTATAGGTTCTGATGTGAACCGCTGCAACCGTGGGCAGACGACCCTTAAAACACCGCAAGTTGATGATCGTGCAACGAGGTAGAAACCGTCGAGAACCGGGATGGAGAGGACTTTGACCCGCTAGCTATATAACAGCTAGGAACCAGAAGTATCAAGTCGATGACGCCACACCAAGAGATGGATGCTCTCGATAATAAGTCGATCCTTCAGTATTGCAACATGCAAATACACTAAGGGTTTCAAGAACAAAGTTCTAAAAGGGGTTGTTTATTTCATAAAAGTTGTGTTTTACAAAGGGTGGCCGACAACCTCCTTATATAGGGAGGAACAAGCTCTCCTCCCTAAACACTACTTCCTAAATAAGAATAAAATAAAGAGTCCTACTCCTAAAAAGAATCGTAAAACCCCTAAATAATCCTACTAAAAAGGAAAAACATTTAAATAGTCTTTAAAACCGAAAATACAACTCAAAATAGGACTAAAACACTCAAAACCCTAATCCGACGGTTTAGGGTTTCCTAGTCCAGGTGGGACTAGGACTCGGCGGTCCACCGGTCTCGGGCCGGGCCTTGGCGTCGAGCTTCTTCTTAAATGGTGGTCCTTTGTCGGGCCTTGGGTCCTGATGCTCCGGGCTTGTTCAAGGGCTAGGGCCTTGCCAAAAGGCTCGGGCCACATGGTGGCTAGCCTCATAAAGTACTCCCGATGGGCCCGACTCTCGGTCTAGGGCTCGGGGCTGGGCCTTGGTGGGGTCTTTTCCATTTCTGCTCGGGGCTTCCTCTCCTAGCTTCGGGCATCTCCTTAGGTAGCTCCATATGTGGCTCTCATGGGCTAGGGTCGGGCCAGGAGTGGTGCCTTGGAACTAGGGGCTCCTATGCTTCTCTAGACTTGGCTCTAGGTCAGTCTTGGGTGGCCATCCCTTCTTGGCCAGGTACTCTTGAGCCCTCCTGTTCCTGTACTCCAGGAATGCCTCCAAAGGGTCTCTGGAGTGTGCCTCATCTTCAGGGCCCTTGGAGATTAGGCCAGGATCCGACTGGGGCTTATCCTCAACCCTAGGGTTTCTACACTCGGCCAGCAGCATGGCTTGGAGTGGAATTTCTTCCTTCTGAGTCTTCTTACCAGCAGGGGGAGGCCTTAGCCTATATTTCATCTCATACGTTGGTTTGAGGGCTTGTAGGTGGACTGCTCTTGGTTCTACACGTTTCTTGTAGGGCCCAGGGTTCTGCCTCGGACAGGTGACCCTGGTGGAGTGTAGGAGTACCTACGGGTACTAGGGCAGCCGAGCTGGTTTATATCATCCCCTCTTCTTGCCTTGGATTTGTCCCCAAATCCATCTCGGGTTCTCTTTTAGCACTCATCACCCTCTTCCAAACTTCAGCAATTTTATTGGTCACGGTCGGGGAAGATTCAGCATCATCTTTAGACCTAGGAGTGTCACTTGAGTCAGTAATGGACCAAGGCTCGGGTCCTTCTGTGCTTTCTCCATCGGTCTCCATAGCTCCTTCTCCTAAAAAACTATCAGCAATGATGTTAAGGCTTGGAGAAGTGTCCGGTGAGAGTTCCTCACTCATTTCCACATCCGGGTCCGCATCCGGATCTTCTTCGCTCGGGGCAACCCTTAAAATTCGTCGGGAGGTGATCTCCCATTGAATCTTGG
The DNA here is from genome assembly GCA_034768395.1 of Linum lewisii. Lineage (NCBI taxonomy): Eukaryota > Viridiplantae > Streptophyta > Magnoliopsida > Malpighiales > Linaceae > Linum > Linum lewisii. The sequence continues at coordinate 15,585,015 of CM068297.1, forward strand.
GTGCACATGGGACCGTCGGTGAGGCGTCGGGTCGAGGCACTGGGGTGCCGGAGGTGCCGGGGGTAGGCCAGGGCACGTCGGGCAGGGTGGCGGCGTCGGGCAGTGGGGAGGCGGCGTCGGGCAGTGGGAGGCGTGGCGGCGGGCAGTGATGCGTCGGGGTGGCCGGGGGCGTCGGGCGTCAGCCAGTAAGTGGCGTCGGGCATCATCGCGTCGAGGCATTCGGGGCCGAGTAGGACCGGGATGGAGCGGCGGGCAGGGACGCGCCGGACTTGTCGGGCAGTGATCCGTCGGGGGCCACGTCGGGTGGTGATGCGCCGAGGGGCGTCGGGCAGCGACAGGTCGGGGTCGGGTGCTGGGGCGGCCGGGGCCTGGTCGGGCAGAGTGGCGCCGGGTGCTGGGGCGCTCGATTTGGTCCGGGCTGGCCAGTCGGCGTCGGGGCCGAACGCTGGGGCGCCGGGGCCTGGTCGGGCAGCACCGGGGCTGGGTGCTGGGGTGCCGAGGCTGGTCGGGCAGCCTTGGCGGCGAGCTTGGGGCGCCGGGGCTGGAGCTGTCGGCCGCTGGCGGGCGCGCGGGGGCTGGGCGCCGGGTGCTAGGGTTTTAGAGATTAACCCTGCAAACTTCTCAAGCCCTTCTGGCTTAACTTGTTCTCCCTCATCTGATTCTCCTTCTTCTTCCTTCTTCTCCTTTTCTTCATCATCTGTCTCAATTCCTCCTTCTCTTACCACCATCGTCCGTTGGTTAGGGCAGTCCCTTGAGATATGTCCTCTACCTTGACATTTAAAGCATACAATTCCACTGGGACGTGGGTTAGAATTTTGAACCTTAGAAGTAGGTGGGGTAGGTGTTACCGGTGGTGCCGAATCCCTAGGGTTAGGGTTTGGCCGTGAGCTTGAGCCTCGGGGCTATTCGGGCTTCCATGGGGCTTGGCTTGCATTCGGGCCTCCTCTCCACGGGCATTGGTTGCTCTTCTCGTGTAGCCCTTCCTCACTTCTCTCTCCACGCGGTTAGCTAGGGCTTTGAGATCCTCGTAGTCAACATAGTTAAGTATGTTGACTTGATGCATGATCTCGGGGTGTAACCCACCCACAAACCGGGCTATCTTTGCTTCGGGTTCTTCTCGGAGGTCGAGTCTGGCTACCAACATCTCTATCTCCTTGGTGTATTGCTCCACGGACATGGTGCCTTGCTTTAAGTTCCGGAGGGAGGTGTGTAGGTCTCGGATATAGGTTCCAGGAATGAACTTCTTCCTCATTATTCTCTTGAGGTCTCTCCACGACTCGATGGGGTCTTCCTCATCTCTTTGAACCTGGCCTTTGAATTGGCTCCACCATAGAGCACATAGTCAATGAATTCAAGAGTGGCGAGGATTACCTTCTTTCGTTCAAAATAGTGATGGCACTCGAGGAAGTCTTCCATACTTCTTTCCCAATCTAAGTACTCGTCGGCATTGTACTTGCCGACAAACTTAGGCATGGTGAGCTTGAGGTTGCTCACATCATCATCAATCCTGGAGTAGCCTTCGTGGCTACTTCTGTTCAGGCTTCAGCTTCTACGGCGCATTCTCGTCCCCTCCTTTCTTGAACCAGGCTAGGTTCTTGGACGCGCTAGGGTAAACTCCAAGAGTCTGGAGGTGGCCTTCCATGTTGGCTAATCTCTCGTCTGCCATGGTTAGTACTAGAAGAAGCATTTCTATCCCTCTTCTTAGAAATAGACTTACAACGAAAGAAAATAATGTGGCAAGGTGGCCTGTTTTTTTTTCTTGACTTCAATTTTTGTTGATGTATGATGGCCACCATTTCTCTTGCCTACAACTTGAAACTGAAAACAAGAACTGAAATAGAAGGGGGATTTCGAATCTATTTTCTAAAAAGCAGTAAAGGATATGAATCCAGGTAAACCTGGAGAGTGGGATAGATTGTGTTCCTTGAGCTGAACCGTGCTCTGATACCAACTGATGTGAACCGCTGCAACCGTGGGCAGACGACCCTTAAACACCGTAAGTTGATGATCGTGCAACGAGGTAGAAACCGTGGAACCGGGATGGAGAGGACTTTGACCCGCTAGCTATATAACAGCTAGGAACCAGAAGTATCAAGTCGATGACGCCACGCCAAGAGATGGATGCTCTTGATGATAAGTCGATCCTTCAGTATTGCAACATGCAAATACACTAAGAGTTTCAAGAACAAAGTTCTAAAAGGGGTTGTTTATTTCATAAAAGTAGTGTTTTACAAAGGGTGGCCGGCGGCCTCCTTATATAGGTGAGGAAACAAGCTCTCCTCCCTAAACACTACTTCCTAAATAAGAATAAAATAAAGAGTCCTACTCCTAAAAAGAATCCTAAAACCCCTAAATAATCCTACTAAAAAGGAAAAATAATTAAATAGTCTTTAAAACCGAAAATACAACTCAAAATAGGACTAAAACACTCAAAACCCTAATCCGGTGGTTTAGGGTTTCCTAGTCCGGGTGGGACTAGGACTCGGCGGTCCGCGGTCTCAGGCCGGGCCTTGGCGTCGGGCCTTGGGGCCTGATGCTCAGGGCTTGTCCAAGGGCTAGGGCCTTGCCAAAAGGCTCGGGCCACATGGTGGCTAACCTCATAAAGTACTCCCGATCGGCCGGCTCTCGGTCTAGGGCTTGGGGCTGCGGCCTTGGTGGGGTCTTCTCCATTTCTGCTTGGGGCTTCCTCTCCTAGCTTCAGGCATTTTCTTAGGTAGCTCCATATGTGGCTCTCATGGGCTAGGGTCGGGCCAGAAGTGGTGCCTTGGAACCAGGGGCTCCTATGCTTCTGTAGACTTGGCTCCAGGTCAGTCTTGGGTGGCCATCCCTTTTTGGCCAGGTACTCTTGAGCCTTCCTATTCATGTACTCAGGAATGCCTCCAGAGGGTCTCTGGAGTGTGCCTCATCTTCAGGGCCCTTGGAGATTAGGCCAGGATCCGACTTGGGCTTATCCTCTGCCCTAGGGTTCTACACTCGGCCAACAGCATGGCCTGGAGTGGCATTTCTTCCTTCTGAGTCTTCCTACCAACAGGGGGAGGCCTTAGCCTATATTTCATCTCATACCTTGGTTTGAGGGCTTATAGGTGGCCTGCTCTTGGTTCTACACGTTTCTTGTAGGGCCCTAGGGTTCTGCCTCGGACAGGTGACCCTGGTGGAGTGTAGGAGTACCTACGGGTACTAGGGCAGCCGGGTTGGGTCATATCAGGTTCTAAGTGGAACAGTCTAAACGTCACTGCGAAAGCTTGAAGTCAATTAAACACTAAAAGTCAAGAACCGAACGATTCTGCTTTAGAGGAATTTGGAAATCAAACAAGCACATGCACACAATAAAAGCATAACATTCTACTTCTACCGAAAACAATCACACCAAACCTCAAATCCCCCCTATGACTAGAACGAGCATTGTCCTCAATGATCAAGAGAGAGAGGGTAAGGTGGAACGAATATACCGTGCGGTGAAGAAGAGAAGCCAGAGATTAAATACTGGGTCAAGTAACCTGTTCAGGACAAGGACCTGAATCAGGGGTACCTGTAGAAAACAAGAGAGGACACACCACACAAACACAAACCATAGTAAAAAATATGAGAGTACGTATGAGATGCAAAATCCGTGGTCCAAAACAGGTCCAGAGAACAGAAACGAAAAGAGAAAGTCGAAATTCAAACACAACACAACATGCAGTCAAACAACAGAAATAAAAGAAAAGGAAACAACAAAGGTCTGAGAAGTGTAGGGCCTTGTGGCAACCAGTATGGGTGTGGGTCCTAGTGGAAAGGTCACCGAGGTACGATAGCTCACCACACATGAGTACTGGAATGACACCTCCTGTAAAAACAACAAATGGAAAACCACAATTTACGGAGCAAGGCATACACCAACGCACTATTAGATCAAGAACAAGCCAAATTTCATTGGCAAACCGTCATGAACAAATACCAATGAAAAACCAAATAAAAATCACCCCAATACCTCATTAACACCCCCAAACGATTCAAACAATGAAAAAAATTGTGGGAAAAAATTGCAAGGGGGTGCACGTCGTGCACCTGGGTGCTGAAAATTTTTACTCACTCTCCTGGACAGCACGTGCACCCACCGTGCATAAGAGCACGGCGTGCATGGGTGCACGGTGTGTGATATGATCCAACAATGCTGTCCTGATGCCAAGCGGTACTCCTACACCCCACCAGGGTCACCTGGCCGAGACAGGACCCTAGGACCTCACAAGAAGCATATAGAGCCTAGGGCAGGCCATCTTCAAGCCCTAAAGCCGAGGTACGCCATGAAATATCGACTAAGTCCTTCCCTTGCAGGTAGGAAGGCTCCAAGAGATGGAATGCTATTCCAGGCCATGCTGCTAGCCAAGGCTATAAGCCCTAGCAAGGAGGAACAACCTCAACCTGCTCCTAGCCTGACCTCCAGGAGCCCTGAAGAAGAAGTCGGCCCCTTGAGTGACCCTCTGGAAGCATTTTGATGGAACGTCCGGTCGTTGTTCGGACGTTCGACCAAATAAACTAACAAAGCTACAAAAGCTAGGGTAGATCGTATTCCAAGGGTCTTCTAAGATTGACTACTTTAAAACTGGCAAAATACTCGAATGCAAGTGATGGAACCGTCGTTGTGCTGAGCTGGTTCTATCAAATAACTATCAAGTTCAAGAGCTAGGATAGATCGTATTCCACGGGCCTTCAATTGATTGGCTACTTCAGAACTAACAAATTACTCAAGGAAAACACGTTGTGCGTGGTGTGAGTTCCACGACTTCTAATTCTAAGGAATGCAGAAAAATTAAAACAAATTAAGCTAAAGCAGATTGAGAATTAGGGTTTGGAAACAAGAATGACAGACGAACTTAGACTTTGAATCCCCCTTCGTTCCCCAGAGCATTGGCAATCAACAGATCAGCGGATTTCGATTCTTATTCAATCAATTACTAAGACACCACCATAACTCCTTACCCTTAGGTTTAAGACCGGCGAACGTTCGCTCTATCCGTTCTAACTACCAAGATTAACTAGCCGCCCGGGTACGGTCGCCTCTCGCAACGACTTAATTAATTGGTGTAATTACTAGTGATTAATGAGTTACTCTTGCAGTGAATTAACCCTAACCGGTTCCTACGAAAGGCACACTCCAATTATAAGGTTAATTGTTCAATTCGATGTTCTAAAGTAAGGCGAGCGTTCGCTTCTATCCTTAGCTTAACAAGAATCTAATCTAGGTGATCAATCCAGACAAGAAACATGAACAATGAAGAACAAATCAAACATGAAAAAAGAACTGATTGAATTTCGAATCTAATCACCGCCGATCCGTGACCGCTTTAAAGCCCTGGGTCACTTAGGGTTCATCTAGTCTAAGCCCTAACGAGTTTAGCTACTCATGATCATTACAAAAGAAACAAAGACAAAGAAAGAGTTCATCATTCAAAGGAAGAACAGAAAAGGATCTGAAAAACCTAATTCCGACGACTCTGACAGACTCCGACCTTCGGTAAGTTACACTCCTAGCTCCGGTTCTCCGAGATGGAAGGGATGGCGTCATGATCTCTATCCGGCTCTTCGAACTCCAACTCTTCGCTCCAGAACTTCAGAGAAATCTGATCTCCAAAAGTTGTGTCCTTTTCGAATTATGAATTGTATCCTATATATGTATCCTGGCCGCCAGATTAAGTATAAATACTTAACCCTAGTTGGGCCGGGCTGAGCTGTCATTTTCGCCAAAACTGTAGGAGTATTTTCGGCGAAAACTCTTGTGTAAATGACCATGATTTCTCTGCCTTGCATTTTCGGTCCGAAGAGCTTAATGGTTTCGCCGAAATCAGTCTTCACTTGGCATCAGCTGATTTGCATTGTTAATTTCGCCGAAACTGTAGGGTCATTTTCGCCGAAACTGTAAGTGTGAATGGCAGATTTTCGGTTTGACTTTGATTGGCTCCTTTGATCGATTCCGGTTCAGTTCCTCGATGTTCCTATGCCTTAGACACGTCCATGACTACTTTATTTGACGGCAAAAACCTGTGCTTACGCAAAAATACTAGAAAACCATCAAATAGACCGAAAAGGGCCAAGGTAACACAAATGGCACGAGATAGGGCAATTGATTGAATATTCGTTATTCTACCCTAAAAACAATGTCTTAAGCAAAGAAATGTCGCTTAAATGAGGCTGATAATCACGTCAAATCGAGTGTCATCAAATACCCCACACTTAAGCTTTTGCTTGTCCTCAAGCAAACTGAACTAGAACACACTCAAATTCACAAATGACACGAGATTAAACCGAGATTCAATTCTAACAATTTGGTTTAGACTGTTCCACGTAGAAAGAGTGACCTACACATGCAAGAACATCAACGAAATAAATTTTTTCGATCTCACTAATCTCTGCACACTTCAAGTAGTGGTTTTAACAAAGCTCGTTTCTTGGCAAAACAATTAATCATAATTAACCGACTACGATAACACCAATTCTAATAAAAAAGACTTTAAGCTCTAGCCATGATGTGGATGCGGAGGTAGGAAAAGTGACGTGGCTATCGACTCGACTTCATCCGTTTCTAGATCTGTACGTTACATGTTCTAGCTAGGACTGCTTTTTAAACAACAATTAATTTCAAGTTCAATTTCTTCCTTCAATTTATTTACTGCATACTAGTGCTCGATACCAAACACTTCACTTAGGTGTTGGACCTGCCTAGCTCACAGTATTTGTGCTTATGCTAGTGCTCAACCCGAACACTTCACTTAGGTGTCGGGCTTGCCTAGCTTTATTTTCAGCACTTCAAAAACTTAGCATTGATTTGCAACACTTAATTACTTGATTTAACCAATTTAGCCACTTGATCCTAGCTAGTTATAACTTTTTACACAAGATTTCGAATTGGATTTCTGTCTAATCTCTAGCCACAATCACAGGTGAACAAATATGGAGTGAAAAACATGGAAGGAGCTAGCATCTATCATCTTAGAACGGTGTTATCGAGCTTTGTTATTAACAGACCATATAATTCAATTAATTCAAGTTTCAACTACTGAAGTGATTTATGATCTGTTCTGACCTAGACTCATTTAATATCAGTGCCAACACGTTGGTTACAGGTTCTAAGTGGAACAGTCTAGACGTCATTGTTCAAAATTGAAGTCAATTTAACATCAAGAGTCAAGAACTGAGCCATTCTAATGCTAGAGAGACTGAAATGGAATCACGAGGCACACAAAACACAATCAAGGGCAATCAAGTTCATGCAAGGTTCTCTAGCATCCTACCCCACACTTAAATCGGATTTTGTCCTCACAGGACTAATTCTAGAGTTCAGAGTGGAATGGAAGAACCTGGACCGAGATGATTGGTGTAGGGGATGAGCACGGGTCCTCGGAGCGGAGATAATCTACCCAAGCGAAGCAAAGGGAATCTCCCAACTGCCTACAAAACAAAAACAAATGAAACATAAAAAGGAAACCGGGACAAGTGCCCCGGATCCACACAGAAAAAAGTTGGACCGAAGTCCGAAAAGAATAAATAAAAAGAAAGGATAAGGAAAAGGACACCACCTGATCATTACTGGTCAGAGGTGTCGGGGTGGGGGAAGTGGAAGTAATCGCCGAGCTGTCGCTGCCACTCCAGCTGTCGCTCATATCGCCGGTCGGCTCGACGCATGTGTTGTTGCATAATAGTCCACCTAGCCTCTTGAGTGGCGTTGTCGGTGATGCGCCACTCCTGTAGTCGCTCGTACAACTCACCAATGTCCGCGGGGTGGTGTTGCGGCTGGTGAGTATGCGCCGAAATGGATCTGGAATGCGCGGCGGCGACTGGTGAATGTACCCTGCCTGATGGTGTGGCGAGGGTATATATTCTTGAAACTCAGGCGGCGGCTGCTGCTCCTCAGCATCATCGTGTCCTCCGACTCGACCGCAGGTTGGAGTGGAGGATCTGCTGCTACATGGGGACGAGACCGCGAAGTCTCCTTTAACGGTTCGAACTGGATGTCGTTGAATGTGAGGACCATATTCATGGCCGATGCCGAAGGAGAGGATGAGCTGACCGATGAAGTTGCCTCCCAAGAGTTTGCGTGGTTGCTTCTTCCTCTTGGTCCTCAGGCTGAAGATGTGAGCTAGCACCCAGCCGGGGTGGAGAGGGTAGCTCTCTCGGATGGCTCGATGAAGCATGAGCTCCTCCTTAAGGATATGGTGGCGATCCTTATCTCTGACATATAAAAGTGACCTCCGCCAAACCATATGAATAAACTTATAGAGCGGGTGAGAGAGAGACTTAACTGAGTTGTTCTTCTGAGGCGATCGCCAGGCACGCCTGTCATGTGGCTCCAGAGGGCGTGCAATGCCTCGTCGTCATCATCCTCGCCCCAACCGAGGTGGTGATCGTGATAGTGCTCGTAGGGGATGCCCAGATGAGCGGCAAACTCATCGTAAGTGAGCTGCCTGTACACCCCACCAAGAAAGAAAGTGATCACCTTCTGGCCTCGTCTCTTCTTATGCTCGTCCAAGTCAAATGTCACCCAGAACTCCTGGAGAGCAATGTCTGGGAACTCGGCGGCTATGGTGGTCAGCTCTAGGAGACCGGCCGGTGCTAAGGCGTCATGCACGTTCCGGTAGGAATCCTCGTCATGCTCCTGGAGCGACTCCATGGATAAAGGACGCACGTCAGCTCCCCGGATGTGCGCGATCTTCTGGAAGTTCTCAAAGTAGAAGTCCGGAAGACGGGCGATGGTGGGATGGTATCCAGCATGGCGAGGGAGTGCAGGTGGAGGACCCAGAATGGCGGGTGTGACGGGAGCGGCAGCTCCTGAGCTCGAGGCGCCATCAAGGCGTGCCTTAGTCCTGCGCTCAAAAGTGTTCCTAAAACCAGAATGAAACCAGATTAGTCGACCAAAACCTTACCCCACACTTAGTAGAGAAACTCAATTTCTCAAGGAAACGAGGGAAACTAAGTGGGGTAAGTAAAGCGGAGTAACCGGTAATCATAGACAATAGAGCACATGTCTTAAGAACAGCTATAATCAGGGAAGCGCAATCAGAGTTCAAAAAGTCAAACCGACATTTTAGAAAGTCAACACTAAGTCATATTGAACCCTAATCATGGCAAGATTATCACAACTTGAAAATTGACGGCATTATACGATTTCAAATGGCGGCACGATAATATGAACAAGAATAAACACTTATGACAGCCAAACGATCAATAACAAGTTAACGGCAAACCGACATATCTCACAAGTCAACAAAACAACGAATTCAATCGTATGCATAGCAACACATGACCAAATGATATGGAAATTAAGCACGGAACTCCCTAAGCATCCTAGAACGGTTCTATAAGTTCAGTCAATCCTAGTTCACACGAAACAGTCGGCACGCAAAACGAGGTAAACCGAAAAGTCAACCGAAAGTCAACCCCGACGAAATTCAGCAATCCATATGTCAAAATATTCGTATTGAAAAGTTATGCACTTTACCTTGAAGCCATGGAAGCAAAAACTGAACGGGTATGGGAGGAATCGGTGAAAAACGTTGAAAACTAGGTTTCCGGTGAACTGGGGCTGCAAAGCTCCGATTTGGTTGTTCTAGGGCTTGGTGGGATCGGATGAGGAGGGGGAGTGAGCGGCGGCGGTCGGCGAGTGAAACGGCGGCGGTGGCGGCGGGTTTTAGTGGAGGGTCGGCGGCGATATTTTTAAAGAGGGGGGGTTTCGGGTGTTGTGTGAGCGAAAATGGGAGAAGGGATGAGAGAGGTTGTCCGAAAATCGGGATTTAAATGGGGAGAGTTGGGTTATTTTTTTTTCAAATCGGTTTCGGCGAGAATAGGGCAGTGGTTTCGCCGAAACTACAGGTTAACAAGAATTGGCTGATTTGAACTGGGGTTTCGCCGAATATTTAAGCTTGGTTTCGCCGAAAATCTTGGTTGAAGTGGTTTCGCCGAAATCATAAAGTTTTTGAACCGAAAAGAGAAACAGGAGAAACAGGTTCGAAGTTTGAAAATTGGTTTCGCCGAAAACACTGGTAGTTTCGCCGAAATTTTGAACTTTCGGGTTTAAAATATTTTCGTAATTCCGACCAACTTCAGAAAATCACAGTTAAATCTTGAAAAATCGGAATGACCTCAATCAACTTGCAACTGACTATATGACACGCAGACTCTACACGAAAAATAAGAACACAAACAGACTGACACTTTTGGCTCTCCCGAACCGACTCTAAAATACCAAGGTTGAAACAAAATAAAACTGACTCTAGCCGTGGATTGCCTCCCACGAAGCGCTCTTTTATTAACGTCCTTGAGCTGGACGATACCTGGACGGTATTAGGAGACATCCCAACTAAGATTCTCCTTCACGCTAGCATCGGAGTTCATGAAGTACAGCTTCGGGACTTCTCCGGTAAACGTAATTTCTTCCCGTTTGCATGCAAAAGCTTGGTACGTCCGTCGGGAAGATGATCAACAAACTTGAATGGTCCGAACAGCTCTCTCGAGAGGTCATCCTTCTTTAGTGTGACGATGGAAGGAATGAGGACTGTCGGTTTCTCTTTATCTTCCGTCTTCGGCTTGGTATCACCAGGATCGGTGATCGTTAGTATTTCCTTAGGAGATGCTTTCGGCTTCTCCCTCCATACTTGTTCCGGCGCCGGTTTCTCGGAATCGAATTGGCGGTGCAGCTGGCTCGGTGGAGGGTGGTAGAGCTTTTGGTCTCCAAACCATTTGAACCTGCTTCTCCTTGTGATTCTTCCTCCTTGATCTACCCGACTCCTTGTGTGGCGGTTTTGAAGAGGCTTGCAGTTCCTTCTTCTTTGTGGCTTCTGAAGCGAGGCTTCTGGCTTCTTCCTTATAACCTGCTTTAATACTTGCAGCAACAACTGATCTAGAGACACTGGAAGAAGCATTAGTGAGGAGTTGACCGGAGTCAACTCCACAGTTTCAACAGCAAGGCAGTGAGATTCTTCATTCCTAAAGTCATGTTTCATGTCATCTTTAAGACGGAACGTTTTCGTTTCTTTGCCAACTCTTAAAGTCAAAGAACCAGTAGGAACGTTAATATTCATTCCAGTAGTAGCCATGAACGGTCGACCTATAAGGATTGTAGAATCATCGGTACTAGTATCCATAATCACATAGTCAGCTAAAAACGTGAACGGACCACATTTAGTAACAACGTCTTTGATTTCTCCCTTAGGGGTTTTAAGCGATCTATCAGCAAAGACGAGTTGCATACTGGGCGGTTCAAGGTCTCCTAGTTTTAATCTTTCATATAGACTCATAGGCATAACATTCACAGATGCTCCTAGATCAACTAAGCAACGTTCAATCTCAACATTATTGATGACCAAAGGCAAAGTAAAAGAACCAGGATCAGATAACTTAGCTGGATATGGAGAGACGGTGTCTTAGCACGAATGTCAGGGTATCCTTCCTTGTTCCCCTTCATGCCAGTCTCGATCCTTGCGTTTGGCAGCAATGCTCTAGGAAAAGGAGGCTTCACGACGTATGGTGCAAGAGGAGGGTCATCCTTAGGCGTTGGTTTCTGTTCCTCTTCTTCCTTTTCTTCCGGAGTTTCAGCGATCCTGCGTAAAACAGAAAAAACATCAGCAATTAAGTTCGGAAGTTTTCGAGCAGTTACCATTTTAGCCTGTTCTTTTCTTGGGTTTGGCTCTGTCTGGCTTGGAAGCTGGCCAAATGGTCGACCAGATGCTAGCATGCTCGAGATGTTGTTCACGACTTGCTCAATCCGTTGTCCAGATGCTATCTGTTCTTGATTGAGAAGAGCTTGAGCCTTGAACTGACTGTCATGATCATCGAGTCTTGTGATGATCTGGCTGAGCTTCTTATCCAGGTCACTGACATTGTTCTCTCTTTGCTGCTGCTGTCCTGGATAGGTATTATTGAAGTATTGGTTCTGGCGATTGCCAGGAGCAGTTCCATAGTTACCCGGATTGCGATGCGGCGGCTGGTAGACACCTGCCGGCGGATGATTAGGCTTCTGATCCTGAGCTGGAACAGCCGGGCGGTTGTTCTGGTTCTGGTTATGATTGGCGCCAGCATTGTAGGGAGGTCTGTCTTGATAGGTCCCTTGCTGTCTGAAGTTACGGTAACCAGCAATAACCGTTCTGATTATTGACGAAGCCTTGTTGAATGAAATTTACCTCTTCGGCAGACCAGATTTCTGCTTTACCAAAATTCTGACAACGGCCTCCGTTATGTGCGCAAGCTCCACACCACTCACAATCGGCAACATAGACAGAAGCTGCCGGTGGCTTGATTGGTGTGGTAGACTTCTTCAAATGCTTCTCTACCTCTGCCTTGATAGCTGCTTCGAAATCTAGCTTGCTCCTCGACCCTTCATATTGTCGCTCCCAGTTCCTTGACTTGGAGGCACAGTTTGCGAAGTGCAGAAGAGCAGCTTCAGGGGTGAGTGTAGTGCAATCCCCTTCAGCTAGAGAATTGACCCACTTGGCAGATTCTTCTCGAAGTCCTCGAGAGAAGATTTCAGCTAACTGTCTCTGCTCGAATCCGTGATGAGGGCAGGTGTAGAGGAGTTCTTGAAACCGATTCCAAGTATCATATAAACTTTTCCTTCTTTCTGGGAGAATCTGGCGATGCTGTCCTTGATGGCGGTTGTTCTGGCCGGAGGGAAGTATTCTTCAACAAAGTCCTGAGCCAGAGTATCCCAGTTAGTGTAGTAGCCAGGTGGTTTGCCAGTAAGCCACCTCTTAGCAGCGCCTTTCAAAGAGTACGGGAAAGCTCTCAGACAAAGAGTGTTTTTGTCGAGGTTTCCGTTTTTAAAAGTACTGCAGAGATCAAGGAAGTCTGCAAGATGAGTGCACGGATTGTCTAGGGGCCTGCCTTCAAACTGTAAATCCCTAGAGATCATGGTCAAGAATGGAATTTTGATCTCATAGTCAGGATCTCCTTCAATGCGCGGAACGGCAATGGCAGATCGAACGCTAGTCGCGCTCGGCTTGTTATAGTCTGCTAGACTTTTCTGTGCAGGTGGGGGTGGCGGCGGTTGATCGCCGTTTGGTGGTAATCTATCGGTCATGGTGGGAGATGGAGGCGGTGAAAGTGACTCGGTGTATGAAGCAGATGACGAGTGTGGTGAAGACGGAGATGAGGAACTCTCCTTCGGTTCCTCGATCTTGATCGGAGTGATGAATGGATTGGATCTGCCTTCCTTCAGAATCTGTGATCGTAGAGGTGTAGCAGAACTGCCTGGATTCCCTGCAATCTTAGCCTGTTCGGTCTGAGAGCGAGTCCAAGGACGGTGAGGCATACACCTGTAAACCTACAGATAACAAAGATAAACAAAACCAGTGTAAAATCGAAGTGGATGGAAAAAATGAACGATGGAAAATAGAAGAATAAATTGCCAGATCTTCTTTCAACAATCAAAAGAAGTCCCCGGCAACGGCGCCAATTTGATGGAACCGTCGTTGTGCTGAGCTGGTTCTATCAAATAACTATCAAGCTCAAGAGCTAGGATAGATCGTATTCCACGGCCTTCAATTGATTGGCTACTTCAGAACTAACAAATTACTCAAGGAAAACACGTTGTGCGTGGTGTGAGTTCCACGACTTCTAATTCTAAGGAATGCAGAAAAATTAAAACAAATTAAGCTAAAGCAGATTGAGAATTAGGGTTTGGAAACAAGAATGACAGACGAACTTAGACTTTGAATCCCCCTTCGTTCCCCAGAGCATTGGCAATCAACAGATCAGCGGATTTCGATTCTTATTCAATCAATTACTAAGACACCACCATAACTCCTTACCCTTAGGTTTAAGACCGGCGAACGTTCGCTCTATCCGTTCTAACTACCAAGATTAACTAGCCGCCCGGGTACGGTCGCCTCTCGCAACGACTTAATTAATTGGTGTAATTACTAGTGATTAATGAGTTACTCCTGCAGTGAATTAACCCTAACCGGTTCCTACGAAAGGCACACTCCAATTATAAGGTTAATTGTTCAATTCGATGTTCTAAAGTAAGGCGAGCGTTCGCTTCTATCCTTAGCTTAACAAGAATCTAATCTAGGTGATCAATCCAGACAAGAAACATGAACAATGAAGAACAAATCAAACATGAAAAAAGAACTTATTGAATTTCGAATCTAATCACCGCCGATCCGTGACCGCTTTAAAGCCCTGGGTCACTTAGGGTTCATCTAGTCTAAGCCCTAACGAGTTTAGCTACTCATGATCATTACAAAAGAAACAAAGACAAAGAAAGAGTTCATCATTCAAAGGAAGAACAGAAAAGGATCTGAAAAACCTAATTCCGACGACTCTGACAGACTCCGACCTTCGGTAAGTTACACTCCTAGCTCCGGTTCTCCGAGATGGAAGGGATGGCGTCACGATCTCTATCCGGCTCTTCGAACTCCAACTCTTCGCTCCAGAACTTCAGAGAAATCTGATCTCCAAAAGTTGTGTCCTTTTCGAATTATGAATTGTATCCTATATATGTATCCTGGCCGCCGGATTAAGTATAAATACTTACCCTAGTTGGGCCGGGCTGAGCTGTCATTTTCGCCGAAACTGTAGGAGTAGTTTCGGCGAAAACTCTTGTGTAAATGACCATGATTTCTCTGCCTTGCATTTTCGGTCCGAAGAGCTTAATGGTTTCGCCGAAATCAGTCTTCACTTGGCATCAGCTGATTTGCATTGTTAATTTCGCCGAAACTGTAGGGTCATTTTCGCCGAAACTGTAAGTGTGAATGGCAGATTTTCGGTTTGACTTTGATTGGCTCCTTTGATCGATTCCGGTTCAGTTCCTCGATGTTCCTATGCCTTAGACACGTCCATGACTACTTTATTTGACGGCAAAAACCTGTGCTTACGCAAAAATACTAGAAAACCATCAAATAGACCCGAAAAGGGCCAAGGTAACACAAATGGCACGAGATAGGGCAATTGATTGAATATTCGTTATTCTACCCTAAAAACAATGTCTTAAGCAAAGAAATGTCGCTTAAATGAGGCTGATAATCACGTCAAATCGAGTGTCATCAGCAAGCAAGTTGTGCGTGGTGTGAGTTCCACGACTTCTAATTCTAAGAAATGGAGAGAAATTTAAACAATTTAAACTAAAGCAGATTGGAAATTAGGTTTGAAAACAAGAATGACAAACGAACTTAGACTTTGAATCCCCCTTCGTTCCCCAGAGCATTGCCAATCAACAGATCAGCGGATTTCGATTCTCATTCAATCAATTACTAAGACACAACCATAACTCCTTACCCTTAGGTTTAAGACCGGCGAACGTTCGCTCTATCCGTTCTAACTACCAAGATTAACTAGCCGCCCGGGTACGGTCGCCTCTCGCAATGACTTAATTAACTGGTGTAATTACTAATGATTAATGAGTTACTCTTGCAGTGAATTAACCCTAAACCGGTTCCTACGAAAGGCACGCTCCAATTATAAGGTTAATTGTTCAATTTGATGTTCTAAAGTAAGGCGAGCGTTCGCTTCTATCCTTAGCTTAACCAGAATCTAATCTAGGTGATCAATCCAGACAAGAAACATGAACAATGAAGAACAAATCAAACATGAAAAAGAACTGATTGAATTTCGAATCTAATCACCGCCGATCCGTGACCGCTTTAAAGCCCTGGGTCACTTAGGGTTCATCTAGTCTAAGCTCTAACGAGTTTAGCTACTCATGATTATTACAAAAGAAACAAAGACAAAGAGAGAGTTCATCATTCAGAGGAAGAACATAAAAGAATCTGAAAAACCTAATTTAGATGACTCTGACAGACTTCGATCTTCGGTAGATAACACTCCTAGCTCCGGTTCTCCGAGATGAAAGGGATGGCGTCACTATCTCTTTCCGGCTCTTCGAACTCTAACTCTTCGCTCCAGAACTTGAGAGGATTCTCTGAATTCTGATCTCGAAAAGTTATATTTTGCGAATTATGATGTATATACTTTTTGGGCCGCCGGATACTTAACCCAACTGATCCGGATTCCTCTAATATTTTCGCCGAAATTCTTAAGGAATTTTCGGCGAAAATTCCTTTGCAAATGAGGGGGTATTTTTCGCTCTTCTCTGGACTCAATTTTCGGTTCGAACACTTGATCGATTTCGCCGAAAATTCCTTTGACTCGGCACCAGTTGATTTGTGATGTTATTTTCGCCGAAATCAATAGGTAATTTTCGGCGAAAATATCTTTGTAATCGGGCAGGATTTTGTTTGACTTTGATTGGCCCCTTTGATCGATTCCGGTTCAGTTCCTCGATGTTCCAACACCTTAGACACATCCATGGCTACGTTATTTGACGGCAAAAACCTGTGCTAACACAAAAACACTAGAAAACCATCAAATAGACCCGAAACGGGCCAAAGTAACACAAATGGCACGAGATAGGGCAATCGATTGAATATTCATTATTCTACCCTAAAAACCATGTCTTAAGCAAAGAAATGTCGCTTAAATGAGGCTGATAATCACGTCAAATCGAGTGTCATCAAATACCCCACACTTAAGCTTTTGCTTGTCCTCAAGCAAACTGAATAGAAACGCTCATGTTCACAAATGATAAGATCGATTAAATTGGAGCTCAATCAAACACAATGAATTATTAGACAGCTCGATCCTAGAACAAGAAACCTAACATGCATACAGATCAGCCAAACTACCTGGTCTCACTAATAAACTGCACACGCCAAGTAATTAGCAACCAATCATGCACGGATTTGACCTGACCGACAGACTCCTCACACAGGATATATATAGTACAATGGGGACTCTCGCTCTCTGTGTTTAAGGACGTGTTTCTGCTCTCGATCATTTTCTGATACCGAATTCTGTCATAGGTTTGCATTTCGACCCCATCTCCACCACTGTGACAACACGAGTATCTAGTCAAGAAGGACTTCCCTGCTAGGACCGTAATGAAATCTACACTACTCGGGTTTATAATGAGATGGATGATGGGAATGTATGATGATGGCTTGGTGCGGTGTAGCTTTCGACTAACTTCCCTCGAATCTAATCTATGGCTTCCTACCGTCTAACCAAACACGGGTGGAATAATGAACGCTCGTCCTATGATACCCTCAAGCAACCTAGCACTTATTCTTTTCTTTACACGATTTTTTTTCTTTCTTTTCAACTTTTCTTTTGACTTCGTTCTTCCATTTGTAGGGAGAACAACGTTTTATTGAACTAAACTTTGAACTTTTTCTTCTGATTTTTCTTTTCTTCATCATTTTTTTCGAATTTTCTTTCTTTTTTTACTTTACTTTTTTTTCTTTTTTTTGTGCCGATTTTCTTTTAGTTGCTAGAGGGGTTTACACGTCTGGACATATTAGCTAAGACCACCTGTTTAATGGCAATAGGCAGGTTACCACAAACCGACTTCCGGTAGGTCAATCTAGAACTACAACCACAGGGGATCAACGGGAATGAAAGAAATGGGAAATGGCTGTAATGTATTATCGAACCGAAAGAACAGGCCAAGCTCAAGGGTCTAAACCTAGTGGATTTTATCGTTTGGTAGGCTATCTGGTTTAGTAGCTGAATCTAGGTGCCCCTATCCTTCTAGAACTCGTATCATCGTGTGGTCTCGAGTAGGTCTCATGCAAATTCTAACTCATTCAAGTAAACAGAAAACCACTCAGAAAGAATTAAAATTGCAAGTTACGTGCAATGATCAAAAGCTCACAGTTGGTTTGCTAGTCGGATTCGGTCATTTTCATGCAATCAAGGCTACAAACTACAAGTGTGATTTTAAAATTCTGTTCTGACCAGGCAATTTAGCATCAAAGTATACAAGTTGGTTCTCAAGTTCTAGGTTAAGCAGTCTAAGCATCATTATGAAGGTTTGAACAACAACTTAAAATCAAAAATCAAGAACTGAGCCATTCTAATGCTAGAGAGACTGGAATGGAATCACGAGGCACACACAAAACACAATCAAGGGCAATCAAGTTCATGCAAGGTTCTCTAGCATCCTACCCCACACTTAAATCGGACTGTGTCCTCACAGGACTAATCTAGAGTTCAGAGTGAAGTAGAAGAACCTGGACCGAGATGATTGGCGTAGGGGATGAGCACGGGTCCTCGGAGCGGAGGGAATCTACCCAAGAGAAGCAAAGTGAATCTCCCAACTGCCTACACAACAAAAACAAATAAAACATAAAAAGGAAACCGGGACAAGTGTCCCGGATCCACACAGAAAAAAATTGGACCGAAATCCGAAAAGAATAAATAAAAAGAAGACACCAGAAAAGGAATACAACCCGATCACTGCTGGTCCGGTGAACCAGGAGGTGGAAAGTGGAGAAATTCGCCGAGCTGGCGTTGCCACGCCAGCTGTGCCTCATATCGCCTGTCGGCGCGGCGCATATGTTGCTGCATAATAGTCCATCGCGCCTCTTGAGTGGCGTTGTCGGTGATGCGCCACTCCTGCAGTCGCTCGTACAATTCCCCAACATCCGCGGGGTGATGTCGGGGCTGTTGGGGAGGCGCCTGGTATGGATCGGGAATGTGCGGCGGCGACTGGTAGCATACCCCGCCTGATGATGTGGCGAGGGTATATAGTCTTGGAACTCTCGCGACGGCTGGGGCTGCTGCTCCTCAGCATCATCTTCTTCCTCCGACTCGACCACAGGCTGGAGTGGAGGATCTGCTGCTACATGGGGACTGAGGTCGAGTTCTAAGTCGTACTCAACCGCTAAGTCTCTCCACGGTCCTAACTCAGTGTCGTGGAATGTTCGGGCCATATTCATGGCTGATGCCGAAGGAGAGGATGAGCTGTCCTATGAAGTTGCCCCCTAGGAGTCTCGAGGTGGCGTCTTCCTCCTGGTCTTCTGGCGGAAGATGCGTGCCAGTACCCAGCCGGGGTGTAGAGGGTAGCTCTCTCGGATGGCTCGGAGAAGCATAAGCTCCTCCTTGAGGATATGGTGGCGATCCTTATCTGGAACACATAAAAGCGACCTACGCCAAACAATATGAATAAATTTAAAGAGAGGGTGGGAGAGAGACTTAACTGAGTTGTTCGTCCCGAGGCGATCGCCAGGTACGCCTGTCATGTGGCTCCAGAGCGCGTTGTACTCCTCGTCGTCATCATCTTCGCCCCAACCTAGGTGATGATCGTGATAGTGCTCGTAGGGAATGCCGAGATGAGCGGCAAACTCATCGTAGGTGAGCTGCCTGTACACCCCACCAAGATAGAAGGTGACAACCTTCTGGCGCTGCTTCCTCTTGTGCTCATCCAGATCAAAGGTCGCCCAGAACTTCTAGAGAGCGATGTCTGGGAACTCGGCAGCTATGGTGGTCAGCTCTAGGAGACAGGCCGGTGCTAGGGCGTCATGCACGTTCCGGTAGTAGTCCTCGTCGTGCTCGTGCATGGATTCCATGGAAAGCGGGCGCACGTCAGCTCCCCGAATGTGCTCGATCTTCTGGAAGCACTCGAAGTAGAAGTCAGGTAGACGGGCGATAGTGCGATGGTATCCAGCCCGGCGAGGTAGTGCGGGTGGAGGACCCAAAACGGCGGGTGTGACGGGAGCGGCAGCTCCTGAGCTCGAGGCGCCATCAAGTCGCGCCTTAGTCCTGCGCTCAAAAGTGGTGTTCCTAAGACCAGAATGAAACCAGATTAGTCAACTAAAACCCTACCCCACACTTAGTAGAAAAACTCAATTTCACAAAGAAATGAGGGAAACTAAGTGGGTAAGCAAAGCGGAGTAACCGGTAATCATAGACAGTAAAATACATACTTAGGAACAGCCAGAATCGGATAAGCACAATCAGAGTTCAAAAAGTCAAACTGACATTTAGAAAGTCAACATTTATAGCACAATGAACCCTAAACATGGCAAGACTATCACAAGGTGGAAATTGTCGGCATAATATGAACTCAGATGGCAAACACGATGATCTTAACGAGAACAAGCACATAAGGCAGCCAAATGATCGCAACAGTTCAAAGTCAAACCGACATTTCTCACAAAAGTTAACATCACAAAGACTCAATCCTATGCAAAGCAACATATGATCAAATGATATGGAAATTAAGCACGAAACTCCCTAAGCATGCTAGAACAGTTCTATAAGTTCAGCTAACCTAGTTCACACGAAAACAGTCGGCACGCAAAACGAGGCAAACCGAAAAGTCAACTGAAAGTCAACCCTGACGAAATTCAGCAATCCATATGTCAAAAGATTCGTATTGAAAAGCTCTATAACTTACCTTGAAGCCATGAATGCTAAAAATGAACGGTTTGGGAGGAATCGGTGAAAAACTTTGAAAACGAGGGTTTCGGTGAACTGGAGCTGCAAAGCTCCGATTTGAATGTTTCTAGGGCTCAAATCGATCGGAATTGGGAGGGGATTTGAGGGCGGTGGTCGGCGACGGCGACGGCGGCGATAAACGGCGGCGGCGGGTTTTAAAGAGTGGTGGTGGCGGCGATTTGAAAACAGTAAGGGGGAGGGGTTTTCGGTGTTTGAACGAAAATGAAAGAAGGAGAGAGAGGATGTTAACTCCGGATTTTAAATGGGAAGTTTGGGTGATTTTCAAAAGAGTTTTCGGTGAAAATAAGAGGGTGGTTTCGCCGAAAAGTTCAGTTCAAATGCACTGCCGGTTTTCGAAGGTAATTTCGCCGAAAATAACCATATGGTTTCGCCGAAAATTTTAATTAAAATGGCTGTTGGTTTCAAAAATCTTTTCGCCGAAAACAAACAACTTTTCGAACCGAAAATAATGAACAGGGAGATTCAGTGAAAACCAAAAGGCGATTTCGCCGAAACAATGGGGTGGTCTCGCCGAAAATTTTGAACTACTCGGGTGACAATATTTTCGTAAATCCGGCCAACTTCAGAAAATCACAGTTAAATCCAAAAAAATCGAAATGACCTCAATCAACTTGCGACTGACTCTATGACACACAGAATCTACACGAAAAATAATAAATCAAACAAACTGACACTTTTGGCTCCCCGAACCGACTCTAAAATACCAAGTTCGACAATAATTAAAAACAGACTCCAGCCGTGGGTTGCCTCCCACGAAGCGCTCTTTTATTAACGTCCTTGAGCTGGACGATACCTGGACGGTATTAGGAGACACCCCAACTTAGATTCTCCTTCACGCTCGCGTCGGAGTTCATAAAGTACAGCTTCGGGGCTTCTCAGGTAAGCGTGAATCTCTTCCCGTTTGCATGTAAAAGCTTGGTACGTCCATCGGGAAGATGGTCGACGAACTTGAACGGTCCGAACAGTTCTCTGGAGAGGTCATCCTTCTTGAGTGTTATAATGGAAGGAATGAGGAATGTCGAGCTCTTCTTCTCTTTTATCTCCGGCTTGGTATCACCAGGATCGGTGATCGTCAGTACTTCCTTAGGAGATGCTTTCGGCTTCTCCCTCCATACTTGTTCCGGCGCCGGTTTCTCGGAACTAATTAGTGGTGCAGCTGGCTCGGTGGAAGACGGTGGAATTTTTGGTCTCCAGATCATTTGGGTCTTCTCTCTTGTTCTTTCCTCGAGGTCTGCTCGGTTTAATGCTCGGTGGCTTAGAAGAGGCTTGCAGTTCCTTCTTCTTCTTGGGCAGCTTCTGAACCGAAGTTTCTGGCTTCTCTTTAATAACCTGTCTAATATCTGCAGCAACAACTGATCTAGAGACACTGGAAGAAGAATTAGTAACGGAGTTGACCGGAGTCAACTCCACAGTTTCAACAGCTAGGCAATGAGATTCTTCATTCCTAGAGTCATATTTCATGCCATCTTTAAGACGGAACATTTTTGTTTCTTTACCGACCCTTAGAGTTAAAGAACCATTTGGAACGTTAATATTCATTCCAGTAGTAGCCATGAAAGGTCGACCTATGAGAATGGTAGAATCATCTGTACTAGTATCCATAATCACATAGTCAGCTAAGAACGTGAACGGACCACATTTAGTAACAACGTCTTTAATCTCTCCCTTAGGGGTTTTAAGTGATCTATCAGCAAAGACGAGTTGCATACTAGGCGGTTCAAGTTCTCCTAGGTTTAGCTTTTCAAACAGGCTCATAGGCATGACATTAACAAACGCTCCTAGATCAACTAAACAACGTTCAATCTCAACATCATTGATGAGCAAAGGCAAAGTAAAAGAACCAGGATCAGATAACTTAGCTGGATATGGAGAGGCAGGTTTCTTAATACGAATGTCAGGATATCCTTCCTTGTTCCCCTTCATGCCAGTCTCGATCCTTGCATTTGGCAGCAATGCTCTAGGAAAAGGAGGCTTCACGACGTACGGTGCAAGAGGAGGATCATCCTCCTTAGGTGCCGGTTCCTGTTCTTCTTCTTCCTCCAGAGTTTCAGCGATCCTGCGTAAGACAGAACAAGCATCAACAATTAAGTTTGGAAGTTTTCGAGCGGTAACCATCTTGGCTTGCTCCTTCCTCGGATTCGGCTCTGTCTGGCTTGGAAGCTGGCCAAATGGTCGACCAGATCCTAGCATGCTCGAGATGTTGTTCACGGCTTGCTCAATCCTTTGTCCAGATGCTATCTGTTCTTGATTGAGAAGAGCTTGAGCCTTGAACTGACTGTCGTGATCATTGAGTCGTGTGATGATCTGGCTGAGCTTCTTATCTAGGTCACTGACATTGTTCTCTCTTTGATGCTGCTGCCCTGGATAGGTATTGTTCAGATATTGATTCTGGCGATTGCCAGGAGCAGTTCCATAATTACCCGGATTGCGATGCGGCGGCTGGTAGACACCTGCCGGCGGATGGTTAGGCTTCTGATCCTGAGCTGGACCAGCCGGGCGGTTATTTGGTTCTGGTTATGGTTATGGTTGGCGCCGGCATTGTAGGGAGGTCTGTCTTGATAGTTCCCTTGCTGTCTGAAGTTACGGTAGCCAGCATAACCATTCTGATTATTAACGAAGCCTTGTTGAATGAAATTTACCTCTTCGGCAGACCAGACTTCTGCCTTACCAAAATTCTGACAACGGCCTCCGTTATGTGCGCAAGCTCCACACCACTCGCAATCGGCAACGTAGACAGAAGCTGCCGGCGGCTTGATCAGTGTGGTAGACTTCTTCAAATGCTTCTCTACCTCTGCTTTGATTGTAGCTTCGAGATCTAGCTTGCTCCTTGATCCTTCAGATTGTAGTTCCCAGTTCCTTGACTTGGAAGCACAGTTTGCGAAGTGAAGAAGAGCAGCTTCAGGTGTTAGTGTAGATGATATGACCCAACCCGACTGCCCAAGTATCCGTAAGTACTCATACACTCCACCAGGGTCACCCATCCAAGGAAGAACCTTAGGGCCCTACAAGAAGCTAATAGAGCCAAGGGAAGGCCACCTACAAGACCCCAAGCCCAGGTATGAGATAAGGTACAGGCTAAGGCCACCCCCTACAGGTAGGAAAGCTCAGGAGGAAGAAATGCCACACCAAGCCATGTTGCTGGCCGAGTGTGGAAACCCTAGAGCTGAAGGTAAGCCCCGGCCGGATCCTAACCTCCTCTCCATGGACCCTGAAGATGAAGCACACTCCAAGACCCTCTAGAGGAATTCCTGGAGTATAGGAGCAAGAGAGCTCACGAGTACCTGGCCAAGAAGGGATGGCTACCTAAGACCGACCCGGCGTCAAGTCCTGAGGAGAATTGGAGCACCGGGTCCCAAGGCACCACCCCTGGCCCGACCTTAGCCCATGAGAGTCACATATGGAGTTATCTGAGGCGATGCCCGAAGCTAGGAGAAAGCCCCGAGCAGAAATGAAGAAAGTCCCAAACCGGCCCCGCCCCGAGCCCTAGACCAAGAGCCGGGCCGATCGGGATTATTTTATGGAGATGGACGCCGTGCGGACCAAGCCTTTTGGCAAGGCCCTAGTCCTTGGACCAGCCCGGAGCATCAGGCCCAAGGCCCGACGAAGGCCCGCCATTGAAGAAGAAGAAGCCCGGAGCCGAGCAAAGGCCCGGCCCGAAGACCGGCTGTCCGCCGAGTCCTAGTCCCGCCCGACTAGGAAACCCTAAAACCGCCGGTTTAGGGTTTTAAGAGTTTTATTCCTATTTAGAGTTGGATTCTTGGATTTAAAGACTATTTAATTGTTTTTCCTTTTTAGTAGGACTTGTTTAGGGGTTTTAGGAGTCTTTTTAGGAGAAGGACTCTTTATTTTATTATTATTTAGAAGTAGTAATTAGGGAGGAGAGCTTGTTCCCTCACCTATAAAAAGAGGCCGCCGCCTCACTTTGTACTTACAACTTTTATGAAATAAACCCCATTTGATAGAACTTTGTTCTGAAACCCTTGTTGTATCTGCATGTTGCGATACTGAAGGATCGACTTATCATCAAGAGCATCCATCTCTTGGCGTGGCGTCTTCGACTGGACACTTCTGGTTCCCGCTGTTATATAGCCGACGGGTCAAAGTACTTTTCCGCCCCGGTTCCCGAAGGTTTCTACCTCGTTGCACGGTGTCCAACTTGCGGTGGTTAGGGTCGTCTGCCCACGGCGCGTTCACATCAGTTGGTATCAGAGCACGGTTCAAACACAAGGACCACATCTATCCCAGTCTCCAGGTTCTCCTGGATTCATATCCTTTTATTGCTTTCTTTAGAAAATTGATTCAAAAATTCCCTTCTATTTCAATTCTTGTTTTAGTTTCGAGTTAAGAAAAAGAAAAAAAAGCAAGGTCACCTTGCCCGTTATTTCCTTTCGTTGTAAGTTTATTTCTAAGAAGAGGGGATAGAAAATTTGCTTATGTTTGCTAGTACTAACCATGGCAGACGAGAGGTTAGCCAAAATAGAAGACACCCTTCAGAGTCTTAAAGTTACCCTGGCCTACATACACGGAGCCCTGACCCAGCGTGGAAGAGGACGAGGCCGAGACGGCTACACCAGGAGACCCGCCCATGACTCATGGAGAGAAGATCCGAGTACAAACCAAGCTCCATGGAAGCCTGAACAGACCCGAGCCCTCAGCCCACGCCAAACCCTAACCCTAGGGATTCGGCACCTCCGGTAACACTTGCACCATCTACTTATAAGTTTCAAGGCTCTAACCCACGTTCCAATGGAATTGTATGTGTCAAATGTCAAGGAAGGGGACATGTCTCAAGGGACTGCCCTAATCAACAAACGATGGTGATAAGAGAAAGAGAAATCGAGACAGGCGATGAGGAGGATGAGAGGAAAGGAGAAGAAGAATCAGATGAAAGAGAGCAAGTTAAGCCGAGAAGGCTTAAGAAGTTTGCAGGGTTCTTCTCTAAAACCCTAGCACCCGGCGCCCCGGCCTCAGCCCCGGCCCCTGCCCCGGCCTTAGCCCCGGCACCAGCCCTGGCCCCAGTACCCAGCCCCGCACTGCCCGACCAGGCCCCATCACCCCAGTTGATGTGAACCGCTGCAACCGTGGGCAGATGACCCTAACCACCGCAAGTTGGACACCGTGCAACAAGGTAGAAACCTTCGGGAACCGGGGCGGAAAAGTACTTTGACCCGTCGGCTATATAACAGCCGGGAACCAGAAGTGTCCAGTCGAAGACGCCACGCCAAGAGATGGATGCTCTTGATGATAAGTCGATCCTTCAGTATCGCAACATGCAAATACAACAAGGGTTTCAGAACAAAGTTCTATCAAAGGGGGTTTATTTTATCAAAGTTGTAAGTACAAAGGGAGGCCGGCGGCCTCTATTTATAGGGAGGGAACAAGCTCTCCTCCCTAAAGTCAAATTCCTAAATAATAATAAAATAAAGAGTCCTTCTCCTAAAAAGACTCTTAAAACACCTAAACAAGTCCTACTAAAAAGGAAAAACAATTAAAATAATAGTTGTAGTCTTTAAAGCAGAATAAAAGACATAAATTAGGTCAAAAACCCTAATCCGGTTGTGTGTGGCGGTTTGGGCCGGTCGGGCGCGTGTAGCGGCCCGGTGGGCTTGGCTGGCCGGGCGGCGGCCTTGTGTCGGGTGGCGGTGGCGGGCCTGGTGCTTCGGGCTGGTTCGGTGGCAAGGGCCTTGTCCAAAAGACATGTTCTTCGTGGTTGGCTCCTTGGAATTCCTCTGATCGGTCCGGTTGCCAATTTAGGGTTCGGAGCTTCTCTCTCCTTGGGCTTTCTTCCTTTCGGCTTGGGCCTTCTTCTTTAAGCTTCAGGTAGGCCTCCAAGTAGCTCCGGACGTAGCCCTCCGAGGTTAGCCCAAGTGTCATGCTTCGGGGCCACGGACTCCACTTCTTCTCAGGGTTCGGCTCAGGGTCAATCTTTGACAACTCTCCTCTTTGGGCCAAGGGTTCTTGGGCTCTCTTCCTTCTGTACTCCAGGAATGCTTCTAGAGGGTCACTCAAAGAATCGGCTTCTTCCTCAGGGCTCCTAGAGGTCAGGCTAGGGGCAGGCTGAAGCTTCTCTTCGGTGCTAGGGCTCATACCTTCGGCCAACAGCATGGCTTGGGACAGCATTCCATTCCTTGGAGTCTTTCTACCTGCAAGTGAAGGATTTAGTCGATATTTCTTGTCATACCTTGGTTTTAGGGCTCGTGGACGGCCTTCCCTTGGATTCATTCGCTTCTTGAGAGGCCATAGGGTCTTGTCTCGGCCAGGTGACCCTGGTGGTGTGTAGGAGTACCGATTGGCATCGGGGCGGCATTGTTGGATCATATCATCCCCCTCTTCTTGCCTTGGATTTGTCCCCAAATCCGTCTCGGGTCCTTTCCTAACACTCATCAGCCTCTTCCAATCTTCAGCACCATCATTCTTAGACCGAGGAGTCTCACTTGAGCAGTAACGGACCAAGGCTCGGGTCCTTCAGTGCTCTCTTCTTCAGTCTCCATAGCTTCTTCCCCTGAAAAACTATCAATAATAATGTTAAGGCTCGGGGAGGTAGCGGGTGAGAGCTCTTTACTTATCTCCACATCCGGATCAGCATCCGGATCGCCCTCGCTCGGGGTAGCTCTTGAAACTCGTCGGGAGGGATTCTCCCATGGAACCGGTGGTGAAGCGTCGAGCCGGAGCACGGGGGTGCCGGGGGTGCCGGAGGTAAACCAGGATACGTCGGGCAAGGTGGTGGCGCCGGGCAGGGTAGAGCCGGCTGTGGGCAGTAGAAACCTGGCGGCGGCGAGCAGTGGGGTGCCGGCGGCAGGCGGGCAGTGGAGGATCGGCGGGCGGCGGGAAGTGATGCGGCGGCGGCAGGTGGTGATGCGGTGACGGGCAGTGGAGGACCGGCGGCGGGTAGTAGAAATCTGATGGCGGCGAGCAGTGGGGTGCCGGCGGCGACGGGCAGTGGAGGATCGGCGGCGACGGAAAGTGATGCGGCGGGAAGTGATGCGGCGGTGGTAGGCGGTGATGCGGTGACGGGCAGTGGAGGGCCGGTGGCGGGTAGTAGAAATCTGATGGCGGCGAGCAGTGGGGTGCCGGGCGCTGGAGCGCTGGGACTGGTCAGGGTAGCGGCTGGGCTGGGGCCGAGTGTGGGGCACGGGGGCCTGGGGCAGTGCCGGGGCTGGGGCTGAGCACTGGGGTGCTGGGGCCTGGTGGGGCAGCGCCGGGGCTAGCGCCGAGTGCTGGGGCACTGGGGCCTGGGGCAGGCGCCGGGGCTGGGGCTGAGCACTGGGGTGCTGGGGCCTGGGGCAGCGCCGGGGCTGGGGCTGAGCACTGGGGGCTGGGGCCTGGGGCAGCGCCGGGGCTGGGGTCGAGCGCTGGGGCGCTGGGGCTTGGGATAGTGCCAGGCCGGGGCCGAGCGCTGGGGCCAAGGCCTGGGGCAGTGCCGAGACTGGGGCCGCGTGCTGGTGCAGGGCCGGGGTCAGGGCTGTGTCTGGGCTAAGGCCGGGCAGGGCATGGCAGGGGCCGGGGCTGAGGCTCGGGGCTGAGGCCGGGCAGGGGCGGGCTGAGGCCGGGGCAGGGCCGGGGCTGAGGCCGGGGCTACGCTGGGGCTGAGGCCGGGGCGCCGGGTGCTAGGGTTTTAAAAGTGAACCCTGCAAACTTTTCAAGCCCTTTGGGCTGAACTTCTTCATCTTCTTCTGACTCTTCTTCTTCTTCCTTCTTCTCCTCTTCTTCATCGTCCGTCTCGATTCCTCCTTCTCTTACCACCATCGTCCGTTGGTTAGGGCAATCCCTTGAGATGTGTCCTCTACCTTGACACTTAAAACATACAATTCCACTAGGACGTGGGTTAGAATTCTGAACCGTAGAAGTAGGTTGGACAGATGTTATCGGAGGTGCCGAACCTCTAGGGTTAGGGTTTGGCCGTGAGCTAGAGCCTCGGGGCTGTTCGGTCTTCTATGAGGCTTGGCTGGTAGTCGAGCCTCCTCTCCACGGGGCACTGGCGGATCTTGTCGTGTAACCCCTCTTCAATTCTCTCTCCACGCGGTTAGCTAGGGCTTTGAGCTCCTCGTAGTCAACATAGTTGAGTATGTTGACTTGATACATGAGCTCGGGGCGTAGCCCACCTACAAACCGGGCTATCTTCGCTTCGGGTTCTTCTCGGAGGTCAAGTCGGGCTACCAACATCTCGATCTCCTTGGTATATTGCTCCACGGACATGGTGCCTTGTTTTAAGTTCCGGAGGGATGTGTGTAGGTCTCGAGTATAAGTACTCGGAACAAACTTCTTCCTCATGATCCGCTTGAGGTCTCTCCATGACTCGACGGGATCTTCTTCATCCTTTTGAATCCTGCCCTTGTATTGGCTCCACCAAAGAGCAGCATAGTCAGTGAATTCAATGGTGGCGAGAATTACCTTCTTACGTTCGGAGTAGTGGTGGCACTCGAGGAAATCCTCCATACTTCTCTCCCAATCTAGGTACTCGTCGGCATTGTATTTGCCAGCAAACTTTGGCACGGTGAGCTTGAGGTTGCTCAAGTCATCGTCAATCTCCTGAGCTAGTCGTCGGGCTCTTCTATTCGGGTCTTCAGGGCTGTCCTCTCGGTGCCTGTCTCGTCCTCTCTCGGCTTGAAGCTGAGCTAGGATGGCAGCCATGGTAGCTCCAAGGTTCCGAACGTCGCCTTCTATATTGGCTAGTCTCTCGTCTGCCATGGTTAGTACTATCGAACGGAAGCAATTTTCTATCCCCTCTTCTTAGAAATAAACTTACAACGAAAGGAAATAACGTGGCAAGGTGGCCTTGCTTTCTTTTCTTTTTCTTTTCTTATAACTCGAAACTAAAATTGAAATAGAAGGGAATTTTCGAATCAATTTTCTAAGAAAGCAATAAAAAGGATATGAATCCAGGAGAACCTGGAGACTGGGATAGATGTGGTCCTTGTGTTTGAACCGTGATCTGATACCAACTAATGTGAACCGCTGCAACCGTGGGCAGACGACCCTAACCACCGCAAGTTGGACACCGTGCAACGAGATAGAAACCTTCGGGAACTGGGGCGGAAAAGTACTTTGACCCGTCGGCTATATAACAGCCGGGAACCAGAAGTGTCCAGTCGAAGACGCCACGCCAAGAGATGGATGCTCTTGAAGATAAGTCGATCCTTCAGTATCGCAACATGCAGATACAACAAGGGTTTCAGAACAAAGTTCTATCAAAAGGGGTTTATTTCATCAAAGTTGTAAGTACAAAGGGAGGCCGGCGGCCGCTATTTATAGGGAGGGAACAAGCTCTCCTCCCTAAAGTCTAATTCCTAAATAATAATAAAATAAAGAGTCCTTCTCCTAAAAAGACTCCTAAAACCCCTAAACAAGTCCTACTAAAAAGGAAAAACAATTAAAATAATAGTTGTAGTCTTTAAAGCAGAATAAAAGACCTAAATTAGGTCAAAAACCCTAATCCGGCCGTGTGTGGCGGTTTGGGCCGGTCGGGCGCGTGTAGCGGCCCGGTGGGCTTGGCTGGCCGGGCGACGGCCTTGTGTCGGGTGGCGGTGGCGGGCCTGGTGCTTCGGGCTGGTTTGGTGGCAAGGGCCTTGTCCAAAAGACATGTTCTTCGTGGTTGGCTCCTTGAATTCCTCTGATCGGTCCGGTTGCCAATTTAGGGTTCGGAGCTTCTCTCTCCTTGGGCTTTCTTCCTTTCGGCTTGGGCCTTCTTCTTTAAGCTTCAGGTAGGCCTCCAAGTAGCTCCGGACGTAGCCCTCCGAGGTTAGCCCAAGTGTCATGCTTCGGGGCCACGGACTCCACTTCTTCTCAGGGTTCGGCTCAGGGTCAATCTTTGACAACTCTCCTCTTCGGGCCAAGGGTTCTTGGGCTCTCTTCCTTCTGTACTCCAGGAATGCTTCTAGAGGGTCACTCAAAGAATCGGCTTCTTCCTCAGGGCTCCTAGAGGTCAGGCTAGGGGCAGGCTGAAGCTTCTCTTCGGTGCTAGGGCTCATACCTTCGGCCAACAGCATGGCTTGGGACAGCATTCCATTCCTTGGAGTCTTTCTACCTGCAAGTGAAGGATTTAGTCGATATTTCTTGTCATACCTTGGTTTTAGGGCTCGTGGACGGCCTTCCCTTGGATTCATTCGCTTCTTGAGAGGCCATAGGGTCTTGTCTCGGCCAGGTGACCCTGGTGGTGTGTAGGAGTACCGATTGGCATCGGGGCGGCATTGTTGGATCATATCATCCCCCTCTTCTTGCCTTGGATTTGTCCCCAAATCCATCTCGGGTCCTTTCCTAACACTCATCAGCCTCTTCCAATCTTCAGCACCATCATTCTTAGACCGAGGAGTCTCACTTGAGCCAGTAACGGACCAAGGCTCGGGTCCTTCAGTGCTCTCTTCTTCAGTCTCCATAGCTTCTTCCCCTGAAAAACTATCAATAATAATGTTAAGGCTCGAGGAGGTAGCGGGTGAGAGCTCTTTACTTATCTCCACATCCGGATCAGCATCCGGATCGCCCTCGCTCGGGGTAGCTCTTGAAACTCGTCGGGAGGGATTCTCCCATGGAACCGGTGGTGAAGCGTCGAGCCGGACCACATTTAGTAACAACGTCTTTAATCTTTCCCTTAGGGGTTTTAAGTGATCTATCAGCAAAGACGAGTTGCATACTAGGCGGTTCAAGTTCTCCTAGGTTTAGCTTTTCAAACAGGCTCATAGGCATGACATTAACAGACGCTCCTAGATCAACTAAACAATGTTCAATCTCAACATCATTGATGACCAAAGGCAAAGTAAAAGAACCAGGATTAGATAACTTAGCTGGATATGGAGAGGCAGGTTTCTTAATACGAATGTCAGGATATCCTTCCTTGTTCCCCTTCATGCCAGTCTCGATCCTTGCACTTGGCAGCAATGCTCTAGGAAATGGAGGCTTCACGACGTACGGTGCAAGAGGAGGATCATCCTCCTTAGGCGCTGGTTCCTGTTCTTCTTCTTCCTCCAGAGTTTCAGCGATCCTACGTAAGACAGAACAAGCATCAGCAATTAAGTTTGGAAGTTTTCGAGCGGTTACCATCTTGGCTTGCTCCTTCCTCGGATTCGGCTCTGTCTGGCTTGGAAGCTGGCCAAATGGTCGACCAGATGCTAGCATGCTTGAGATGTTGTTCACGGCTTGCTCAATCCTTTGTCCAGATGCTATCTGTTCTTGATTGAGAAGAGCTTGAGCCTTGAACTGACTGTCGTGATCATTGAGTCGTGTGATGATCTGGCTGAGCTTCTTATCCAGGTCATGACATTGTTCTCTCTTTGATGCTGCTGCCCTGGATAGGTATTGTTCAGATATTGATTCTGGCGATTGCCAGGAGCAGTTCCATAATTACCCGGATTGCGATGCGGCGGCTGGTAGACACCTGCCGGCGGATGGTTAGGTTTTCTGATCCTGAGCTGGACCAGCCGCGGCGGTTATTTGGTTCTGGTTATGGTTATGGTTGGCGCCGGCATTGTAGGGAGGTCTGTCTTGATAGTTCCCTTGCTGTCTGAAGTTACGGTACCCAAACATAACCATTCTGATTATTAACGAAGCCTTGTTGAATGAAATTTACCTCTTCGGCAGACCAGACTTCTGCCTTACCAAAATTCTGACAACGGCCTCCGTTATGTGCGCAAGCTCTACACCACTCACAATCGGCAACGTAGACAGAAGCTGTCGGCGGCTTGATCGGTGTAGTAGACTTCTTCAAATGCTTCTCTACCTCTGCTTTGATTGTAGCTTCGAGATCTAGCTTGCTCCTTGATCCTTCAGATTGTCGTTCCCAGTTCCTTGACTTGGAAGCACAGTTTGCGAAGTGAAGAAGAGCAGCTTCAGGTGTTAGTGTAGATGATATGACCCAACCCGACTGCCCAAGTATCCGTAAGTACTCATACACTCCACCAGGGTCACCCGTCCAAGGAAGAACCTTAGGGCCCTACAAGAAGCTAATAGAGCCAAGGGAAGGCCACCTACAAGACCCCAAGCCCAGGTATGAGATAAGGTACAGGCTAAGGCCACCCCCTACAGGTAGGAAAGCTCAGGAGGAAGAAATGCCACACCAAGCCTGTTGCTGGCCGAGTGTGGAAACCCTAGAGCTGAAGGTAAGCCTCGGCCGGATCCTAACCTCCTCTCCATGGACCCTGAAGATGAAGCACACTCCAGAGACCCTCTAGAGGAATTCCTGGAGTATAGGAGCAAGAGAGCTCACGAGTACCTGGCCAAGAAGGGATGGCTACCTAAGACCGACCCGACGCCGAGTCCTGAGGAGAATTGGAGCACCGGGTCCCAAGGCACCACCCCTGGCCCGACCTTAGCCCATGAGAGTCACATATGGAGTTATCTGAGGCGATGCCCGAAGCTAGGAGAGGAAGCCCCGAGCAGAAATGAAGAAAGTCCCAAACCGGCCCCGCCCCGAGCCCTAGACCAAGAGCCGGGCCGATCGGGATTATTTTATGGAGATGGACGTCGTGCGGACGAAGCCTTTTGGCAAGGCCCTAGTCCTTGGACCAGCCCGGAGCATCAGGCCCCAAGGCCCGACGAAGGCCCGCCATTGAAGAAGAAGAAGCCCGGAGCCGAGCAAAGGCCCGGCCCGAAGACCGGCTGCCCGCCGAGTCCTAGTCCCGCCCAGACTGGGAAACCCTAAAACCGCCGGTTTAGGGTTTGAAGAGTTTTATTCCTATTTAGAGTTGGATTCTTGGATTTAAAGACTATTTAATTGTTTTTCCTTTTTAGTAGGACTTGTTTAGGGGTTTTAGGAGTCTTTTTAGGAGAAGGACTCTTTATTTTATTATTATTTAGAAGTAGTAATTAGGGAGGAGAGCTTGTTCCCTCACCTATAAAAAGAGGCCGCCGGCCTCACTTTGTACTTACAACTTTTATGAAATAAACCCCCTTTGATAGAACTTTGTTATGAAACCCTTGTTGTATCTGCATGTTGCGATACTGAAGGATCGACTTATCATCAAGAGCATCCATCTCTTGGCGTGGCGTCTTCGACTGGACACTTCTGGTTCCCGGCTGTTATATAGCCGACGGGTCAAAGTACTTTTCCGCCACGGTTCCCGAAGGTTTCTACCTCGTTGCACGGTGTCCAACTTGCGGTGGTTAGGGTCGTCTGCCCACGGTTGCAGCGGTTCACATCAGTAGTGCAATCCCCTTCAGCCAGAGAATTGGCCCACTTGGCAGATTCTTCTCGAAGTCCTCGAGCAAAAATTTCAGCTAACTGCCTCTGCTCGAATCCATGATGAGGGCAGGCGTAGAGAAATTCTTGGAATCGATTCCAAGTATCATATAAGCTTTCTCCTTCTTTCTGGGAGAATCTGGCGATGCTGTCCTTGATGGCGATTGTTCTGGCCGGAGGGAAGTATTCTTCAATGAAGTCCTGAGCCAGAGTATCCCAATCAGTGTAATAGCCAGGTGGTTTGCCAGTAAGCCACCTCTTAGCAGGGCCTTTCAGAGAGAACGGGAAAGCTCTCAGACAAAGAGTATTTTTGTTGAGGTTTCCGCTCTTGAAAGTGCTGCAGAGATCAAGGAAATCTGCAAGATGAGTGCACGGATTGTCTAGGGGCCTGCCTTCAAACTGTAAATCCCTAGAGATCATAGTCAAGAATGGAATCTTGATCTCATAGTCAGGATCTCCTTCAATGCGCGGAACGGCAATGGCAGATCGAACGCTAGTCGCGCTCGGCTTGTTATAGTCTGCTAGACTCTTTAGTGCAGGTGGTGGCGGCGGCGGTTGATCGCCATTTGGTGGTGGTGGTGGTAATCTATCGTCCATGGCGGGAGATGGAGGAGGTGAAAGTGACTCGGTGTATGAAGCGGATGAAGATGATGGTACATGTGAAGATGGAGATGAGGAACTCTCCTTCGGTTCCTCGATCTTGATCGGAGTGATGAATGGATTGGATCTGCCTTTCTTTAGAATCTGTGATCGTAGAGGTGTAGCAGAACTGTCTGGTCTCTCTGCACTCTTAGCCTGCTCGGTTTGAGAGCGAGTCCAAGGACGGTGAGGCATACACCTGTAAACCTACAGATAACAAAGACAAACAAAACCAGTGTAAAATCGAAGTGGATGGAAAGATGAAAGATGGAAAATAGAAGAATAAATTGCCAGTTCTTCTTTCGAACAATCAAAAGAAGTCCCCGGCAACGGCGCCAATTTGATGGAACGCCCGGTCGTTGTTCGGACGTTCGACCAAATAAACTACCAAAGCTACAAAAGCTAGGGTAGATCGTATTCCAAGGGTCTTCTAAGATTGACTACTTTAAAACTGGCAAAACACTCGAATGCAAGCAAGTTGTGCGTGGTGTGAGTTCCACGACTTCTAATTCTAAGAAATGCAGAGAAATTTAAACAATTTAAACTAAAGCAGATTGGAAATTAGGGTTTGAAAACAAGAATGAAAAACGAACTTAGACTTTGAATCCCCCTTCGTTCCCCAGAGCATTGGCAATCAACAGATCAGCGGATTTCGATTCTCATTCAATCAATTACTAAGACACCACCATAACTCCTTACCCTTAGGTTTAAGACCGGTGAACGTTCGCTCTATCCGTTCTAACTACCAAGATTAACTAGCCGCCCGGGTACGGTCGCCTCTCGCAATGACTTAATTAACTGGTGTAATTACTAATGATTAATGAGTTACTCTTGCAGTGAATTAACCCTAACCGGTTCCTACGAAAGCACGCTCCAATTATAAGGTTAATTGTTCAATTTGATGTTCTAAAGTAAGGCGAGCGTTCGCTTCTATCCTTAGCTTAACCAGAATCTAATCTAGGTGATCAATCCAGACAAGAAACATGAACAATGAAGAACAAATCAAACATGAAAAAGAACTAATTGAATTTCGAATCTAATCACCGCCGATCGTGACCGCTTTAAAGCCCTGGGTCACTTAGGGTTCATCTAGTCTAAGCTCTAACGAGTTTAGCTACTCATGATTATTACAAAAGAAACAAAGACAAAGAGAGAGTTCATCATTCAGAGGAAGAACAGAAAAGAATCTGAAAAACCTAATTTAGACGACTCTGACAGACTTCGATCTTCGGTAGATAACACTCCTAGCTCCGGTTCTCCGAGATGAAAGGGATGGCGTCACTATCTCTTTCCGACTCTTCGAACTCTAACTCTTCGCTCCAGAACATGAGAGGATTCTCTGAATTCTGATCTCGAAAAGTTATATTTTGCGAATTATGATGTATATACTTTTTGGGCCGCCGGGTTAAGTATTTATACTTAACCCTAACTTATCCGGATTCCTCTAATATTTTCGCCGAAATTCTTGAGGAATTTTCGGCGAAAATTCCTTTGCAAATGAGGGGGTATTTTTCGCTCTTCTCTGGACTCAATTTTCGGTTCGAACAGTTGATCGATTTCGCCGAAAATTCCTTTGACTCGGCACCAGTTGATTTGTGATGTTATTTTCACCGAAATCAATAGGTAATTTTCGGCGAAAATATCTTTGTAATCGGGCAGGATTTTGTTTGACTTTGATTGGCCCCTTTGATCGATTCCGGTTCAGTTCCTCGATGTTCCAACGCCTTAGACACGTCCATGGCTACGTTATTTGACGGCAAAAACCTGTGTTAACACAAAAACACTAGAAAACCATCAAATAGACCCGAAACGGGCCAAAGTAACACAAATGGCACGAGATAGGGCAATCGATTGAATATTCGTTATTCTACCCTAAAAAACCATGTCTTAAGCAAAGAAATGTCGCTTAAATGAGGCTGATAATCACGTCAAATCGAGTGTCATCACATTTCTAGAGTATAGAAGGAAAAGAGCCCAAGAATACTTGGCCCGGAGAGGAGAGCTTCCAAGGATTGACCCTGAGCCGAGCCATGAGGAAAATTGGAGTCCTTGGCCCCGAGGCACGACACTTGGACCGACCCCACCCCCGGAGAGCTACATCAGGAGCTACTTGGAGGCCTACCAGAAGCTTAAAGAGGAAGGCCCAAGCAGAAATGGAGAGGGCCCGAGGACAGGCCAGTTTCGAGCCCTAGATCGGTAGCCGGACCGATCCGAGGGATCCCGTGAAGCCGACCAAGACGATCGGGCCTCTTGGGCGAGGCCCTTACCCCTGGACCAGCCCGACGCACCAGGCCCCATGACCGCCACCCATATCAGGCCCGATGCCCGACCGGACAAGCCCACCGGGCCGCCACCATAGCCAACCGGCCCGAGCAGCCGAATTCGGCCAGATTAGGGTTTTCGACCTATTTAGGTCTTTTATTCCATATTAAAGACTCCGTCATTATTTTATGTTTTATTCCTTTTTAGTTCAAGTTATTTAGGCGTTTAGGATTCTTTTTAGGAGTAGGACCTTTTATTTTATTCTTATTTAGGAAGTAGTCTTTAGGGAGGAGAGCTTGTTCCCTCACCTATATAAGGAGGCCGTCGGCCACCCTTTGTATTAACAACCTTTTTGAAATAAACAACCCCTTTTATAGAACTTTGTTCTTGAAACCCTTATTGTATTCGCATGTTGCAATACTGAAGGATCGACTTATCGTCAGAAGCATCCATCTTCTGAAGTTGCGTCATCGACTTGATACTTCTGGTTCCTAGCTCTTTATAGCTAGCGGGTCAAAGTCCTCTCCATCCCGGTTCCTGACGATTTTTACCTCATTGCACGATCATCAACTTGCGATGTTTAAGGGTCGTCTGCCCACGGTTGCAGCGGTTCACATCAGTGTGCACCTCTCAAGCAAAAAATCAATTTCTCATCACTTCAAAAAAAACGATCAAAACATCATTAAATCAACCCAAAACGGATCCCGAACTTCAGAATTTCAACACCTATGAGATCACAAAGGACACCACAACAACTCAAGGACCTTGAACACCACAAAAACACACAATCATGCAATGAAAACAAGAAGAAAAGGAATGAAAAACACTTGGTTAACGTTTTAAGCTCGACAAAGCACAAGGACAAGCTAAGTAAAACCATCTAATGTGACTTTATTTAGTGCATTTTGAGCTTATGATTGACCTATGAAATGACCGTGTTTGATCGTGAAATGCCATGCTCTATGTGCTTTTATTGAAGTTTCGTGCAAAGTGTCTATTTATTGTCCGGTTGCCACTTTGGTGATCATCTCTCTTTCTCTTTCCTTCATTTCCTTGGCCATGTGTTGCCGATTTCTTAGGTTTCCTCGGATTGATAGATAGTTGTACTATGATGGAGGATGGTTGTGTAAACATGCTATGATTGATCTTGGATGTAAGAAGATGATCTCTAGACTTGTTGTTAATTCCATTGATTGCCATGTTTGCTTGATTTGGTCTATTCTTTGTAATGTAATGCATGAGAGTGCTTAGATTACATGGTTTGTAGGTCTAGGGATTGAAGAGAGTGTGTTCTAAGAGATTAGATCATCTCAATTCAACCATAGTTGCATGATTTCTCTCTTGTGTATTTTATCGAACACTTGGTGTGCACTTAGTTTTTCACTCAATTGAACTTTGATTAGTCTTTTGATGATT
Organism: Linum lewisii; assembly: GCA_034768395.1. NCBI lineage: Eukaryota > Viridiplantae > Streptophyta > Magnoliopsida > Malpighiales > Linaceae > Linum > Linum lewisii. Next base: position 15,622,765 of record CM068297.1, read on the forward strand.
CTCATAGTGTTAGGACATTGACATGAGAGTGTGATGTCTAGCCTTGTGGTCATAGAGTTATAGGAGAGAGTTTTGTAGCTTGGCATTTCATCAAACACCTTTAATGCATCCTTAGTCACTTAGCTTGAGAGCGAGAGCCTAAGTTGAGTGGATTTAGGATAGGAACTTAGTGCTACGAGAGTGCACTGAGTCTATAGAAGGGATTTGCGTGGTCATTCGATTGCAACCTCGATCATGTTTGGCTTGTTTGTGCATTTGTTCCTCTTGAGCATGATGAAGCTATCTTTCCAAGTGAACCTCATTTATCTTTGATTTGCACCGCTTTACTTTCTTGCTTTAGTTTTGTTTATGTTTTTATTTCGTTGCTTTCAAACCAAACTCCTTTTAAATGAATAGACCGTCCATGAACCGTGTGAGTAGTGGAAATTGAGAGAGCCCTCGTGGAAATACGACTTGATAGTTGTGAGTTAATTCTTGCACGTCAAGTTTTTGGCGCCATTGCCGGGGACTTTCTCAATCCTAAGAAAGCATTTAGTAGTGGACCGATCTATTCAGTTCCTTCTGTTTTAGTTTTTGCTTCTTTGTATTTGTTTGTTTGATTTTGTTATCCTGCATTGTCGTGTTACTTTGGTGTCTTGTTGAGCTTGTGTGTAGGTACCTTGTGCTAGTGTATGAGTGATTCACTAGCTTCCAAGCACAACCTCAAGGCTTCGAGCAAGTCATTGATACACCAATATGTTCTCTACCTCACTTAGTTCATGGGAGCAAGGTTGCAAGTAAGATGAACTCGTGGAATGGAAGTAATGGTTATGGCACCTATCAAGGGTGGAATCCATCTCCTAACCCATACTATGGTCATCCTACTTCATCCAACAACTACCAAGGGACTTTTGAGGGAGATGGCCAATGGTGGGGTCAAGAACAACAAGCTTCAACACCAATGTGGAATGAACAATGCTCCTCTCTACCTCCACTATACCATCAAATCTTGCCAGAGTTCACAAGCTATGAACAACCTTCTCCACCGCCTTCCGTACTAGAGGAGCTCTTGAAGATGGTGAAAGAAAGTGAGCATCCTCAAGAGGAGTTCACAAGCCATGAACAACATTCTCCACCACCTTCCATGCTAAAGGAGCTCTTAAAGATGGTACAAGAAAGTGAGCGGCCTCATGAGGAGTTCATGAGCCATGATCAACACCCTCCACCTCCTTCCATGTTAGAGGAACTCTTAAATATGGTGAAAGAAAGTGAGCGTCCGCAAGAGGAGTTCGTAAGCTATGAGGAACCTCCTCCTCCTCCTTCCATGCTAGAGATCTTGCAAATGGCGAAAGACAATGCGACTCGGATTAGTCGCTTAGCTTAAAGCATGGAGCTCATCACATAGATTCTTGATAATGAACGATGCCCCAATAATTTGGAGCACGTCTATGGTGATGAGGATGACACTTGTGAACCAGAAGTACTTGACATTGATGAAAGTTGGTATTTGGAGGAGATTGAGGAACATGTTCTTCCCAAAGACACACCACATGACTGCGATGTTTGGATAGAAGAATCAAGGAAGACTTGAGGATGATGACACTTTAGAGGTGGTGAGAGATGATTTGAAGACTCTTCGAGAAGAGGTGGTACCGAGAGTGGATCACGAAAGTGAACAACACCACCCTATTGTGGTGCCACCAAAGGTTGAGAGTACCCTTCAAACTTCTTGCTTAATCATGAGGTATTTGTGCCAAAAGATGGACAAAAGCTTCATAGCCCCTCCTAAGGTGGTCATAAGAGTGGAGCCGCCTATACTTGAACTAGAGGACTCCTTGTGTGGCATCGCCAACTTGGTAATGATGGAGCTCAATGGTGGCACCACAGCTTACTATCTTCCTCAAGTTTTGAAATTCAATGGTAGCAAGCCATCCCAAAGTACCAAGTGCTATGCAAGCATCAATGTGCATTGGCTAGTCTACCATTTCCCAAGATGTTTCTTGGAGCTCAACTTTCATCATGGAAGAAGGTACTTGATTTGAAGGAGGTACTAAGTTGGACACCATAACACAGGTATCGTCGAGCTTGATGAACGTGTCGTTGTGTGTGCGTTCAATCAAATAACTAACAAAGCTAACAAAAGCTAGGTAGATCATATTCCACGGGCCTTCGAATGATTGACTACTCAAATAAGCTAGCAAATTAATCAAGTTAAACACTTCGTGCGTGGTGTGAGTTCCACGACTTCTAATTCTAAGAAATACAGAGAAATTAAAAATTGAAACTAAAAGCAGATTGGAAATTAGGGTTGAAAACAGAGTTGACAGACGAACTTAGACTTCGAATCCCCCTTCGTTCACCAGAGCATAGGCAATCAACAGATCAGCGGATTTCAATTCTCATTCAATCAGTTCTAAGACACCACCATAACTCCTAACCCTTAGGTTTAAGACCGGCGAACGTTCACTCTATCCGTTCTAGCTACCAAGATTAATTAGTCGCCCGGGTACGGTCGCCTCTCGCAACGACTTAACTTAACTGGTGGAATTACTAACGATTTATGAGTTACTCTTGCAGTGGATTAACCCTAACCGGTTCCTATGAAAGGCACACTCCAATTATAAGGTTAATTGTTCAGTTTGATGTTTTAAAGTAAGGCGAGCGTTCGCTTCTATCCTTAGCTTAACCATAATCTAATCTAGGTGATCAATCCATACAAGAAACATGAACAATGAAGAACCAACCAAACATGAAAGAGAAACTGATTGAACTTTGAATCTAATCACCGCCGATCCGTGACCGCTTTAAAGCCCTGGGTCACTTAGGGTTCATCTAGTCTAAGCTCTAAGAGTTTAGCTACTCATGTTCGTAACAAAAGAATCAAAGATAAAGAAAGAGTTCATCATACAAAGGAAGAACAGAAAAGTATCTGAAAAGCCTAATTAAGATGACTCCGGCAGAACTTCGATCTTCCGGTTGACTGCAATCCTAGCTCCGAGTCCTCGAGATGGAAGGGATGGCGTCACGATCTCTTTCCGGCTCTTCGAACTCTAAACTCTCCTTCAGAACTCTCAGAGAATCCTCGAAATTCTGATTATGAAAAGTGTATTATGATAAGGTCTGGAAGTATGGGCCGCCGGTTAAGTATTTATACTTAACCCTAAACGCCGGATTTTAACTAGGATTTTTGGCGAAAATATTAAGGAATTTTCGCCGAAAATTCCTTTACAAAAGTGGGTGACCACCGGCTGATTTCTCTGTAATTTTTGGTCCAACACTTCTCGGCGAAAACTTAGTGTTTTCGCCAAAAATATCCTTCAGTTGACATCAGTGGATTTGTGCTTGCATTTTCGCCGAAAATACTAAGGGATTTTCGGCGAAAATTCCTTTGTAAACCAGGCAGTAATTTGTTTGACTTGGTTGGCTCCTTGGATCGATTCCGGTGCGTTTCCTCGATGTTCCAACGCCTTAGCCACGTCCTTGGCTACTTTATTTGACGGCAAAAACCTGTGCTATCATAAAAACACTAGAAAACCATCAAATAGACCCGAAACGGGCCAAGGTAACACAAATGGCACGAGATAGGGCAATTGATTGAATATTCGTTATTCTACCCTAAAAACCATGTCTTAAGCAAGGAAATGTCGCTTAAATGAGGCTGAAAATCACGTCAAATCGAGTGTCATCAAAATACCCCACACTTAAGCTTTTGTTTGTCCTCAAGCAAACTGAATAGAAACGCTCATGTTCACAAATGATAAGATCGATTAAATTGGAGCTCAATCAAACACAATGAATTATTAGACAGATAGATCCTAGAACAAGAAACCTACATGCATACAGATCAACCAAACCACCTGGTCTCACTAATAAACTGCACACGACAAGTAATCGTAACCAATTATGCACAAATTTGACCTGACCGACCAGACTCCTCACACAGAAATATTTAGTAAATTGGGAACTCTCACTCTCTGTGTTTAAGGACGTGTTTCTGCTCTCAATCATTTTCTGTTACTGAATTCTGTCATAAGTTTGCATTTCGACCACATCTCCACCACTGTGACAACACGAGTAACTAGTCAAGAAGGACTTCCCTGCTAGGACTGTAACGAATTCTACACTACTTGGGTTTATGATGAGATGGATGATGGGAATGTATGATGATGGCTTTGGTGCGGTGTAGCTTTCGACTAACTTCCCTCGAATCTAGCTTATGGCTTCCTACCATCTAACCAGACACGGGTGGAATAGTGAACGCTCGTCCTAAGATACCCTCAAGCAACCTAGCACTTATTATTTTCTTTTAACACATTTTTTCTTTTCTGACTTTTCTTTTGACTTTGTTCTTCCATATGTAGAGAGAAGAACGTTTATTGAACTTAAAACTTTTGGCTTTTCTGATTTTTTTCTTTGATTTTTCTCTTCTCTTTTTTTTTCGAAACTTGCTTCTTTTCTTCTTTTTCTATTTTTTTTCTTTTGTGCCGATTCTTTCTTTTAGTTGCTAGAGGGGTTTACACGTCTGGACATAATAGCTAAGACCACTTGTTTAATGGCTATAGGCAGGTTACCACAAACCGACTTCCGGTAGGTCAATCTAGAACTACAACCACAGGGGATCAACGGGGAATGAAAGAATGGGAAATGGCTGTAATGTATTATCGAACCGAAAGAACAGGCCAAGCTCAAGGGTTTAAACCTAATGGATTTTATCGTTGGGTAGGCTATCTGGCTTAGTAGCTGAATCTAGTTGCCCCTATCATTCTAGAACTCGTGTCATCGTGTGGTCTCGAGTAGGTCTCATGCAAATTCTAACTCATTCAAGCAAACAGAAAACCACTCAAAAAGAATTGAAATTGCAAGTTACGTGCAATGGATCAAAAGCTCACAGTTGGTTTGCTAGTCGGATTCGGTCATTTTCATGCAATCAAGGCTACAAACTACAAGTGTGATTTTAAAAATTCTGTTCTGACCAGGCAATTTAGCATCAAAGTAGACACGTTGGTTCTCAAGTTCTAGGTTAAGCAGTCTAAGCATCATTATGAAAGTTTGAACAGCAACTTAACATCAAAGATCAAGAACTGAGCCATTCTAATGCAAGAGAGTTTGGACAGGAATCACGAGGCACACAAAAAACACGATCAAGGTCAATCAAGTTCATGCAAGGTTCTCTAGCATCCTACCCCACACTTAAATCGTACGGTGTCCTCACAGGACTAAAATTAGAGTTCAGAGTGAAGTAGAAGAACCTAGACCGAGATGGTTGGCGTAGGGGATGAGCACGGATCCTCAGAGCGGAGGGAATCTACCGAAGCGAAGCAAAGGGAATCTCCCTACTGCCTACAAAACAAAAACAAATGAAACATAAAAAGGAAATCGGGACAAGTGCCCCGGATCCACACAGAAAAAAGTTGGATCGAAATTCAAAAAGAATAAATAAAAAGAAACGACCAGAAAAGGAATACAACCGATCACTGCTGGTCAGGTGGACCGGGAGGTGGAAAGTGAAGGAAATCGCCGAGCTGACGTTGCCACGCCATCTGTGCCTCATACCGCTCGTTGGAGCGGTGCATATGTTGCTGCATAATAGTCCATCTCGCCTCTTGACTGGCGTTGTCCTGGATGCGCCACTCCTGAAGTTGCTCATACAGCTCTCCAACATCCGCAAGGTGCGGGTGGTGCTGCGGGTGAGGCGCTTGATATGGCTCTGGAATGGGCGGCGGCTGACTGGCATGCAAACCCTGCCTGATGGTGTGGCGATGGTGTATGATCATGAAATTCTGGCTTGTACTGAGGCTGAGACTCCTCAGAATCATCTTCTTCCTCCGACTCATCCTCGTCCTAGGGAGGAGGATCTGCTGCTACCTGGGGCTGAGGTCCAGCTCGAGGTTGTACTCGACCGCCAAATCGCCTCCAACGGTGCGTACTCTGCAGCGTGGGATGTTCGGGCCATATTCGTGGCTGAGGCCGAAGGAGATGATGAGTCGGCCTACAAAGTTGCCTCCTAGGAGTGAGCGAGGTGGCTTTGACCTCTGAGTCTTCTTGCGGAGTAGGCGTGCTGATGACACTCGATTTGACGTGATTATCAGCCTCATTTAAGCGACATTTCCTTACTTGAAACGTGGTTTTAGGGGTAAAATAGCGAATATTCACTCAACTACCCTATTTCCTACCGATTTGGTTACTTTGGCCCTTTTTGGGTCAATTTGATGGTTTTCTAGTGTTTTTCTGAAAGCACAGATTTTTGCCATCATTTACGTAGCCATGGACGTATTCAAGACCTCAAGGAGTGAACCAGAATCAAACCAGAAATCAAACTGGATTCAGAACCGAAGATCCAACTGCCCAGCATAATATTTTCGCCGAAAATACTACACAGTTTTCGGCGAAAATTACCTTCAGAAACTCACAGGCTGATTTACACTGAAGTTTTTGGCGAAAACTTCCTTAAGTTTTCGCCGAAAATCCTAGAAGAAATCACACAGGGGACTTTAACTAAGATTCGCCAAAATTTCGCCGAAAATTATTTGATATTTTCGGCGAAAATTCCTTCCAAATCCGCGCTGTATTGGAAACCTAATCGTACCTATTTAAATAGAGGCAGCCGGCAGACAGGGAATAATTAATTATTCATATTTTCACAAATCAGACTTTTGAGAGTCAGCCGACTCTAGGGTCGATAGATAGAGTTTAGAGAGTTCGAAGATCCGTGGAGAGATCGTGCGCCATCCTTCCACCTCGGAGAACTCGGAGCTTAAAGTTGAAGATCCAGGAGATTAAAGCTTCGCGGGAGTCGTCAGAATTAGGTTTTTCAGTTCTTATCTGTTCTTCCTCTGTATGATGATCTTCATTGTTGCCTTTGATTCTCTTGTTTCTGATATGAGTAACTGAACTTGTAGAGCTTAGATTAGATGAACCCTAAGTGACCCAGGGCTTTAAAGCGGTCACGGATCGGCGGTGATTAGATTCAAAGTTCAATCAGTTTCTCATTCATGTTTGATTTGTTCTTCATTGTTCATGTTTCTTGTCTGGATTGATCACCTAGATTAGATTCTTGTTAAGCTGAGGATAGAAGCGAACGCTCGCCTTCTTTAAAACATCAATTCAACCAGTTAACCTTATAATTGGAGTGTGCCTTTCGTAGGAACCGATTAGGGTTAATCCACTTCAAGAGTAACTCATAAATCATTAGTAATTGCACCAGTTAATTAAGTCGTTGCGAGAGGCGACCGTACCCGGGCGGCTAGTTAATCTTGGTAGCTAGAACGGATAGAGCGAACGTTCGCCGGTCTTAAACCTAAGGGTCAGGAGTTATGGTGGTGTATAGAAATTGATTGAATTAGAATTGAAAACCGTTGGTCTTGTGATTGCTGTTGCTTTGGTGATCTAAAGGGGGATTCGAAATCTAAGCTCGTCTATCTTCTCGTTAGTCAACCTTTTTACTTTTTCTGTCTTTTATTTCCTGCTTTATTAGATTAGAAGTCGTGGAACTCACACCACTCACAACCTGTTTAAACCTGAGTAATTTGCCAACATATTTGAGTAGACAAGAAGAAGAGACCTCGAGTAGAATACGATCTAGTCTACCTTGGTAGATTAGTTATTTGATACCGCTAAAACTGCAGCATCAAATTGGCGCCGTTGCCGGGGACTCTTCTAATTGTTTGAAAGGAGAGTTGGCAAATTATTCTTCTACCTTTCCGCCTTACCATTTATTTTCCCTCCATATTTCCATGATTTACCTGGGTAGTGCTTCTTAGTTTTGATCATGCAGGATTACAGGTGGGATGACCGGTACCGAGAGTGGCACATCAATGAAGCACCATATCTCGAAAACTCCCAAGAGATGGATTTACACACTTATGAGCATCAACAATGGATGGCAAGCACCCAAGCCGCGATCGACAACCTCCAATCAATGGACGATGCCGTTGATGCATGGAACGCCGCGCTCAAGCGACTAGGGCAATTGAAGGGAGAAGATGCTCCAGAACATTTTGAAGAAGAGCCTGAAGCTACACACCACCAACAAAATCACCAAGAGGTGTATATACCGGTTCATCAGCATCGACAACAGACGGCAAGAGTAGAATCCACCTTGGATGATCTCGTTTCGAAGCTACAAGCTCGTAACATGGTGGATGTCGAGCACAAGCAACCAAATCCACTAATGGAAGAAGACGCTCAAGAGCCGTACGAAGATGAACATGACAATCTCACCCATGACTATTGCGAGCTAGAAGAATCTGATGAAGAATCCTTGGTGGTGGTGGTTGATGAATACAAAGAGCCAATCCATCTTGAAGTCGAAGCCGAAGAGGAGCACGAAGAAATCGAGGAGATATCCTCAATAGAGCTTCCGCCGAGCCAACCTATAGATCAAGCCAGAGACGAGCACGTGGGGATCGAAGACGTCAAGGGTTTGGAAGCATACATACTCGATCCTAATAGACCTCTAGATGATCATCAAGTGGAGAAGATGGAGCTCATTGCCCATGCCGCGCCGTACTACCTCTTTCCTCCTCCAGAAGGAGAATTCGAGAAGAACTGGTCATCCAACCAGAATCGCGATCTACTAGAGCACTACCGGTTACATCACCCTGCTGGAGTGCTACATGGCACTCAACCGCTATCCTTGAAGAAGACGATTGACTTCAAGGAACTCCTAAGTTGGGGTCCCTAACAGGTATCGTCCGGCTCAAGGACGTTAAAAGAGAGCGCTTCGTGGGAGGCAACCCACGGCTGGAGTCCGATTTTGAATTTTTGAGTCAGTCTTTTTCGTCGTTCGAATCAGGTTTTAGGGAGCCAAAATGTTAGTCTTCTTTTATTTTCGTCTGTTTTAATTTTCTGTGTCAGGTCAAATTTTCGCCGAAAACTCCTCATATTTTTCGGCGAAAACCTTAGTCTGTTTGAGTCTGTTCTGTTTTTGAAGTTGTTTTCGCCGAAAAACTTCCAAAGTTTTCGGCGAAAATGTTAGTTAAGTCGTCTGTCTTTGTTTTCAAAGTAGTTTTCGCCGAAAACTTCACCAGTTTTTCGGCGAAAACTTTAGTTGGGTCAGAAAATTTTCGAAAACCTTTAAAAAAAAAGAGTCAAAATATTTTCAAAATTCCCCTAAACCGTCTTCGTTTCGACTTTTATTCTGTGTGGATCCGGGACACTTGTCATGGTATCCTTTTGAGCTTTTTGTTGTTTTTGTTTTTGTAGGAACTTGAGTAGCTACTCTGCTCCACTCCGGACTCTCCGTGCTCATCCACTACACCGACCATCACCTTCTAGGTTCTTCGTATCTCTCTACTCTAGATTAGTTCTGTGAGGACACAGAACCGTTTAAGTGTGGGGTAGGATTCTAGGATTATGCATGATCTTGCTTGCTATCTATGATTCTATGGTTCAAATTTGAAAATTCTCTAGCATAGAATTGCTCAATTCTTGACTTTTGATGTTAAATTGACTTTAATTTTGAACAATGACGTCTAGACTGTTCCACTTAGAACCTGTAACCAACGTGTTGGCACTGATATTAAATGAGTCTAGGTCAGAACAGATCATAAATCACTTCTGTAGTTGAAACTTGAATTAATTGAATTAATTGGTTTGTTAATAACAAAGCTCGATAACACCGTTCTAAGATGATAAATGCTAGTTTCTCCCATGTTTTTCACTCCATATTTGTTCACCTGTGATTGTGGCTTGAGATTAGGCGGAAATCCAATTCGAAATCTTGTGTAAAAAGTTATAACTAGCTGGGATCAAATTGCTAAATTGTTAAATCAAGTAATCAAGTTGTGCTAATCAATGCTAAGTTCTTAAAAGTGCTAAAAATAAAGCTAGGCAAGCCCGACACCTAAGTGAAGTGTTCGGGTTGAGCACTAGCATAAGCACAAATACTGTGAGCTAGGCAGGTCCAACACCTAAGTGAAGTGTTTGGTATCGAGCACTAGTATGCAGTAAATCAAAGGAAGAAGTCGAAACTTGAAATTAATTGTTGTTTAAATCGGTCCTAGCTAGAACATGTAACGTACAGATCTAGAAACGGATGAAGTCGAATCGATAGCCACGTCACTTTTCCTACCTCTGCATCCACATCATGGCTAGAGCTTAAAGTCTTTTTGATTAGAATTGGTGTTATCGTAGTCGGTTAATTATGATTAATTGTTTTGCCAAGAAACGAGCTTTGTTAAAACCACTACTTGAAGTGTGCAGAAATTAGTGAGATCGAAAACTTGTTTGGTTGATGTTCTTGCATGTGTAGGTCACTCTTTCTACGTGGAACAGTCTAAACCAAATTGTTAGAATTGAATCTCGGTTTAATCTCGTGTCATTTGTGAATTTGAGTGTGTTCTAGTTCAGTTTGCTTGAGGACAAGCAAAAGCTTAAGTGTGGGGCATTGATGACACTCGATTTGACGTGATTATCAGCCTCATTTAAGCGACATTTCCTTACTTGAACGTGGTTTTAGGGGTAAAATAGCGAATATTCACTCAACTACCCTATTTCCTACCGATTTGGTTTCTTTGGCCCTTTTTGGGTCAATTCGATGGTTTTCTAGTGTTTTTGTGAAAGCACAGATTTTTGCCATCATTTACGTAGCCATGGACGTATTCAAGACCTCAAGGAGTGAACCAGAATCGAACCAGAAATCAAACCAGATTCAGAACCGAAGATCCAACTGCCCAGCACAATATTTTCGCCGAAAATACTACACAGTTTTCGGTGAAAATTACCTTCAGAAACTCACAGGCTGATTTACACTGAAGTTTTCGGCGAAAACTTCCTTAAGTTTTCGCCGAAAATCCTAGAAGAAATCACACAGGGGACTTTAACTAAAGATTTCGCCGAAAATTATTTGATATTTTCGGCGAAAATTCCTTCCAAATCCGGCGCTGTATTGGAAACCTAATCGTACCTATTTAAATAGAGGCAGCCGGCAGACAGGGAATAATTAATTATTCATATTTTCACAAATCAGACTTTTGAGAGTCAGCCGACTCTAGGGTCGATAGATAGAGTTTAGAGAGTTCGAAGATCCGTGGAGAGATCGTGCCGCCATCCTTCCACCTCGGAGAACTCGGAGCTTAAAGTTGAAGATCCAGGAGATTAAAGCTTCGCGGGAGTCGTCAGAATTAGGTTTTTCAGTTCTTATCTGTTCTTCCTCTGTATGATGATCTTCATTGTTGCCTTTGATTCTCTTGTTTCTGATATGAGTAACTGAACTTGTAGAGCTTAGATTAGATGAACCCTAAGTGACCCAGGGCTTTAAAGCGGTCACGGATCGGCGGTGATTAGATTCAAAGTTCAATCAGTTTCTCATTCATGTTTGATTTGTTCTTCATTGTTCATGTTTCTTGTCTGGATTGATCACCTAGATTAGATTCTTGTTAAGCTGAGGATAGAAGCGAATGCTCGCCTCTCTTTAAAACATCAATTCAACCAGTTAACCTTATAATTGGAGTGTGCCTTTCGTAGGAACCGATTAGGGTTAATCCGCTTCAAGAGTAACTCATAAATCATTAGTAATTGCACCAGTTAATTAAGTCGTTGCGAGAGGCGACCGTACCCGGGCGGCTAGTTAATCTTGGTAGCTAGAACGGATAGAGCGAACGTTCGCCGGTCTTAAACCTAAGGGTCAGGAGTTATGGTGGTGTATAGAAATTGATTGAATTAGAATTGAAAACCGTTGGTCTTGTGATTGCTGTTGCTTTGGTGATCTAAAGGGGGATTCGAAATCTAAGCTCGTCTATCTTCTCGTTAGTCAACCTTTTTACTTTTTCTGTCTTTTATTTCCTGCTTTATTAGATTAGAAGTCGTGGAACTCACACCACGCACAACCTGTTTAAACCTGAGTAATTTGCCAACATATTTGAGTAGACAAGAAGAAGAGACCTCGAGTAGAATACGATCTAGTCTACCTTGGTAGATTAGTTATTTGATACCGCTAAAACTGCAGCATCACGTGCAAGCACCCATCCGGGGTGAAGAGGGTAGCTCTCCCGGATGGCGCGATGAAGAAGAAGCTCCTCTCGGCTGATGTGGTGGCGGTCCTTCTCTGGAGCATACAAAAGAGAACGACGCCAAACCATGTGAATGAATCGATAGAGAGGGTGAGAGAGAGACTTAACTGAGTTATGCTTCGTGAGGCGATCGTCGGGCACTCCAGTCATGTGGCTCTAGAGTGCATGGTACTCCTCCCCGTCGGCATCGTCGTCCTCCCAGCCGAGGTAATGATCATTGTAGTGCTCGTAGGGGATGCCTAGATGAGCAGCAAACTCATCGTAGGTGAGTGTCCTGTGCACCCCGCCCAGATAGAAGGAAACGACCTTTCTGTGCTGCCGCCTCTGGTGCTCGTCCAGATCAAAAGTCGCCCAGAACTCTTGTAGAGCGACGTCTGGGAAGTCGGAAGCTATGGTGGTCAGCTCTAGGAGTCCAACATGTATCAGGGCGTCGTGCACGTTCCGGTGGTAGTCCTCATCGTGATCGAAGAGGGACTCCATGGAAAGTGGGCGAACATTAGCTCCAGGGATGTGCTCAAGCTTCTGGTAGCACTCGAAGTAGTATGGGGGCAGGCGAGCAACGGTGTGGTGGTACCCCACCGGCCAGGGAAAGCTGGGGGAGGTCCATGAATGACAGGTGTGACGGGAGCGGGATCTCGGAAGCTGGAGGCGGTGTCAAGTCTCTGCTTGGTCCTGCGCTCATGAGTTACGTTCCTAAACAAGAAAACAAACCAGATTAGCCAAACTAAAACCCTACCCCACACTTAGTCAAAAAACTCAATTTCACCAAGAAACGAGGAAAACCGAGTGGGGGTAAGCAAAGCAGATTAACCGGTAATCACAAACAATAAAATACATGCTTAGGAACAGCCAGAATGGAATTATCACAATCAGAGTTCATAAGTCAAAACGACATTCATAAAGTCAACAGAATCGAACATTGAACCCTAACCATGGCAAGACTATCACAAAGCGGGAAATGACGGCATAATATGATCTCAGATGGCAAGCACAAGAATATGAACGTAAATGAGTACATAAGGTAGCCAACTGATCATAAACAGTTCATGGTCAAACCGACATTTCTCAAAAGTCAACATCACAAAGAATAAGTCTTATGCATAGCAACACAAGATCAAACGAAATAAAAATTAAGCACAATACTCCCTAATCATGCTAGATCAGTCCAACGAGTTCAGCTAACCTAGGTCACACGAAATCAGTTGGCACGCAAATCGAGGCAAACCAAAAGTCAACCGAAAGTCAACCCCAACGAAATCTAGCATCCAATATGTCAAAAGATTCGTAATGAAAAGTTCTACAACTTACCTTGAAGCCATGGACGCTAAAAGTGAACGGAGGAAGAGAAATCGGTGAAAAATTGAAAAATTTAGGGTTTGGGTGAACTAGAGCTGTAGAGCTCTGATTCAACTGTTCTAGGGCTTAAGATGATCAGAAATGGAAGGGAAAGGGAGCGGCGGCGACGGCGGCGGCGGTCGGAGTGGTGAAAAAGTGGCGGCGGTCAGCGATTTAATTGAAACAGGGGGAGGTTTTTGCTCGGTTTAGAAAATGAAGAAGTGAGGAGAGAGAGGGTGAATCGGATTTTAAAACGAAAATTTGGTTGATTTTCAAAGGAATTTTCGGCGAAAATAAGTGCAAGTTTTCGCCGAAAATGTTAGTGAAAAAGTACTGCCGGTTTTTAAAAGAATTTTCACCGAAAACATTAATACATTTTCGCCGAAAATGTTAGTTAAAAACGTCTGGAAAACTCAGTGGGATTTCAAAGAGAATTTTCGCCGAAAACAGGGTGTATTTTCGCCGAAAATATTGAACTCTACGATTGAAAATATTTTCGCAATCCCGGCAAACTTCAAAAAATCACAGTTAAATCCACTAAAATCAGAAAGACCTCAAACGACTTGCAATTGACACTATGACACACGGAATACACACGAAAAATAAGAAATCAAACAAACTAACGCTTTTGGCTCCCCGAACCGACTCTAAAACACTAAGGTTGACACAAATGAAAAACTGACTCCAGCCGTGGGTTGCCTCCCACGAAGCGCTCTTATATTAACGTCCTTGAGCTGGACGATACCTGGACGGTATTAGGAGACATCCCAACTCAGGTTCTCCTTAATGCTAGCATCGGAGTTCATGAAGTAGAGCTTCGGGGCTTCTCCGGTGAGCATGAATTTCTTCCCGTTAGCGTGTGTAAGCTTAGTACGTCCGTCGGGAAGGTGCTCAGTGATCTTGAATGGTCCGAACAGTTCTGTCAAGGGATCATCTTCCGCAAGGAAGACAGTGGATGGAATAAGAACGATCGACTCCTTCTTTTCTTTAACCTCCGGCTTGATATCACCAGGATCGGTGATCGTCAGTATTTCCTTAGGAGATGCTTTTGGCTTCTCCTTCCATACTTGTTCCGGCGCCGGTATCTCGGAACGAATTGGCGGTGCAGCTGGCTCGGTAGAAGGTGGCGGCACAATTGGTCTCCAGACCATGTGAGTCTTCGTCTTCTTGTTCTTCCCCTGGGATCTACTAGGATCTTTTCTCGGTGGCTTAGAAGAGGCTTGCAGTTCCTTCTTCTTTGGCGGCTTCGGAGGAACAGATTTCAGTTTCTGCTTGGTAATCTGTCCAGCACCTACAACAGCAATTGATCTAGGCATACTAGAAGAGACATCAGTAACGAAGTTGACCGGAGTCAACTCCATAGTTTCAACAGCTAGACAATGAAATTCTTCATTCTTTGGATTATATTTCATTCCGTCTTTAAGGCGGAATGTTATCGTTTCTTTACCGACTCTCAAAGTTAAAGAACCATTTGGAACGTTAATTTGCATTCTAGTAGTAGCCATGAAAGGTCGTCCTATGAGAATGGTAGAATCATCCTTACTAGTATCAATGATAACAAAGTCAGCTAAGAACGTGAAAGGACCACATTTAGTAACAACGTCTTTTATCTCTCCCCTAGGGGTTTTAAGTGATCTATCAGCAAAGACAAGTTGCATGCTAGGCGGTTCAAGTTCGCCTAGGTTCAATTTTTCATACAGACTCATAGGCATAACATTAACAGACGCGCCAAGATCAACCAAAACAAACATCTTTAATGACAAGAGGTAGAGTGAAAGAACCAGGATCAGAACACTTAGCTGGATATGGAGAGGAGGGTTTCGTGCTACGAGCATCAGGATTTCCTTCTTTATTCCCCTTCATGCCAGTTTCCATCCTTGCATGTGGCAGCAATGCTCTTGTAAACGGAGGCTTCACGTAGTACGGTGAGAGAGGAGGATCATCCTCCTTAGGCGCCACTTCCAGTGCTTCCTTCTTCTCTGGAGTTTCAGCGATCCTGCGTAAAACAGAACAAGCGTCAGCAGATAAGCTTGTAAACTTTTTAACAGATACCATCTTAGCTTGTTCCTTTCTCGGATTCGGCTCTGTCTGGCTCGGAAGTTGGCCAAATGGTCGACCAGATGCTAGCATGCTCGAGATGTTGTTCACAGCCTGCTCAATTCTTTGACCGGCTGCTATCTGTTCTTGATTGAGAAGAGCTTGAGCTTTAAACTGACTGTCATGATCGTCAAGTCTGGTGATGATCTGACTAAGCTTCTTGTCCAGGTCACTGACGTTGTTTTCCTTCTGGTACTGCTGACCTGTATAGGTGTTATTCAAATATTGATTCTGCGATTGCCAGGAGCAGTTCCATAGTTACTCGGATTACGGTGTGGCGGCTGATAGACACCTCCCGGTGGATGGTTAGGCTTCTGATCCTGAGCTGGACCAGCTGGGCGGGTATTCTGGTTCTGGTTATGGTTGGCGCCAGCATTGTGGGGAGGTCTGTCTTGATAGTTCCCTTGCTGCCTAAAGTTGCGGTAGCCAGCATAACCATTTTGATTGTTAACGAAGCCTTGTTGAACGAAATTTACCTCTTCGGCGGACCAGACTTCTGTCTTACCAAAATTCTGGCATTGGCCTCCATTATGCGCACAAGCTCCACACCATTTGCAATCGGCAACGTAGACAGAAGCTGCCGGCGGTTTTATTGGTGTAGAAGACTTCTTCAGATGCTTCTCTACTTCTGCCTTGATAGTAGCTTCGAGATCGAGCTTGCTCCTTGATCCTTCTGATTGTCGTTCCCAGTTCCTTGACTTGGAAGCACAGTTTGCAAAATGAAGAAGAGCAGCTTCGGGTGTGAGTGTAGTGCAATCCCCTTCAGCTAGAGAATTGACCCACTTGGCAGATTCTTCTCGAAGACCTCGAGCAAAGATTTCGGCTAACTGCCTCTGCTCGAATCCGTGATGAGGAAAGTTATAGAGAAGTTCTTGGAATTGATTCCAAGTATCATACAAGCTTTCGCCTTCTTTTTGGGAGAATCTGGCGATGCTGTCTTTGATGGCTGTTGTTCTGGCAGGAGGGAAGTATTCTTCAACGAAGTCCTGAGCCAGAGTATCCCAATCAGTGTAATATCCAGGTGGTTTGCCAGTAAGCCACCTCTTAGTTGCGCCTTTCACAGAGAACGGGAAAGCTCTCAAGCAAAGAGTGTTTTTGTCGAGGTTTCCGTTCTTAAAAGTGCTGCAGAGATCAAGGAAATCCGCTAGATTTGTGCACGGATTGTCTAGTGGCCTGCCTTGAAACTGTAGATCCCTAGAGATCATAGTCAAGAATGGAATCTTGATCTCATAGTCAGGATCTCCTTCAATGCGCGGCACGGCAATGGCAGATCGAACGCTAGTCGCGCTCGGCTTGTTGTAATCAGCTAGACTCTTTTGTGCAGGCGGCGGTGGTGGATTTCCGCCTGGTGGTGGTGGTGGTGGTAATTGATCAGTCATGGTAGGAGATGGAGGAGGTGAAAGTGACTCGGTGTATGAAATGGATGTAGGTGACGGTAAAGGTGAAGATGAGGAACTCTCCTTCAGTTCTTCGATCTTAATCGGAGTGACGGATGGAGGTGGATTGGTTCTGCTTCTCCTTGGAATCTGTGATTGTAGAGGTGGAGCATAACTGCTTGGTCTCTCTACACTCTTAGCCTTGTCGGTTTGGGAGCGAGTCCAAGGGCGGCGATGCATACACCCGTGAACAACCTACAAATAACAAATCAAACAAAAACCAGTGTAAAATCAAAGTGGGTGGAAAAGTGAAAGATGGAAAGTAGAAGAATAAATTGCCAGTTCTTCTTTCAACCAATCAGAAGAAGTCCCCGGCAACGGCGCCAATTTGATGAACGTGTCGTTGTGTGTGCGTTCAATCAAATAACTAACAAAGGTAACAAAAGCTAGGGTAGATCGTATTCCACAGGCCTTCGAATGATTGACTACTCAAATAAGCTAGCAAATTACTCAGGTTAAACACTTCCTGCGTGGTGTGAGTTCCACGACTTCTAATTCTAAGAAATGCAGAGAAATTAAAAATTGAAACTAAAAGCAGATTGGAAATTAGGGTTGAAAACAGAGATGACAGACGAACTTAGACTTTGAATCCCCCTTCGTTCACCAGAGCATAGGCAATCAACAGATCAGCGGATTCAATTCTCATTCAATCAGTTCTAAGACACCACCATAACTCCTACCCTTAGGTTTAAGACCGGCGAACGTTCGCTCTATCCATTCTAGCTACCAAGATTAATTAGTCGCCCGGGTACGGTCGCCTCTCGCAACGACTTAACTTAACTGGTGGAATTACTAACGATTTATGAGTTACTCTTGTAGTGGATTAACCCTAACCGGTTCCTACAAAAGGCACACTCCAATTATAAGGTTAATTGTTCAGTTTGATGTTTTAAAGTAAGGCGAGCGTTCGCTTCTATCCTTAGCTTAACCAGAATCTAATCTAGGTGATCAATCCAGACAAGAAACATGAACAATGAAGAACCAACCAAACATGAAAGAGAAACTGATTGAACTTTGAATCTAATCACCGCCGATCCGTGACCGCTTTAAAGCCCTGGGTCACTTAGGGTTCATCTAGTCTAAGCTCTAAGAGTTTAGCTACTCATGTTCGTAACAAAAGAATCAAAGATAAAGAAAGAGTTCATCAAACAAAGGAAGAAGAGAAAAGTATCTGAAAAACCTAATTAAGATGACTCCGGCAGAACTTCGATCTTCCAGTAGACTGCAATCCTAGCTCCGAGTCCTCGAGATGGAAGGGATGGCGTCACGATCTCTTTCCGGCTCTTCGAACTGTAAACTCTCCTTCAGAACTCTCAGAGAATCCTCGAAATTCTGATTATGAAAAGTGTATTATGATAAGGTCTGGAAGTATGGGCCGCCGGTTAAGTATTTATACTTAACCCTAAACCGCCGAATTTTAACTAGGATTTTCGGCGAAAATATTAAGGAATTTTCGCCGAAAATTCCTTTACAAAAGTGGGTGACCACCGGCTGATTTCTCTGTAATTTTCGGTACAACACTTCTCGGCGAAAACTTAGTGTTTTCGCCGAAAATATCCTTCAGTTGACATCAGTGGATTTGTGCTTGCATTTTCGCCGAAAATATTAAGGGATTTTCGGCGAAAATTCCTTTGTAAATCGGGCAGGAATTTGTTTGACTTGGTTGGCTCCTTGGATCGATTCCGGTGCGATTCCTCGATGTTCCAACGCCTTAGACACGTCCTTGGCTACTTTATTTGACTGCAAAAACCTGTGCTATCATAAAACACTAGAAAACCATCAAATAGACCCGAAACGGGCCAAGGTAACACAAATGGCACGAGATAGGGCAATTGATTGAATATTCGTTATTCTACCCTAAAAACCATGTCTTAAGCAAGGAAATGTCGCTTAAATGAGGCTGATAATCACGTCAAATCAAGTGTCATCAGAGCTTAAGACGGTAACCAAGCGTTTCTTGGGAGGCACCCCATGTTATCTTTACTTTTATTGCTCTTTTTAGTTTTTGTGTTGTTTTAGTTTTTGAATATGGTTTAACAAGCATTTGGATCACTCTTCACCACTGATCGTCATGGAACTCTTTCACCACTGTTACCTCCTATGCCCCTCTTCACCGCACGGTATATTCGTTCCACCTTACCCGCTCTCTCTTGATCATTGAGGACAATGCTCATGCTAGTCGTAGGGGGAATTTGAGGTTTGGTGTGATTGTTTGTCGATAGAAGTAGAATGATGTGTTGTGATTGTGTGCATGATCTTGATTGAATGTCAAATTCCTCTATCGTAGAATCATTCGGTTCTTAACTTTTGGTGTTTAATTGACTTCAAGTTTTCACAATGACGTTTAGACTGTTCCACTTAGAACCTATAACCAGCATGTCAGCACTAATATCAAATTGAGTCTAGGTCAGAACAGAGATTGGATCACTCTTGTATATTGGTTGATTGGTTTGATACGTGTTTTTGTACCGCTCGATAACACCGTTCTAAGATGATAAAGGCAATTAGAGTTTCACCACATTAAGCCAAAAAGCCTACCCGAATCAGTTTCCTTTAGGATAACCCCGTTGAGCCTTGGCCTGTTTGTTGGATGATACACATTTTCAGCCCTACTCCATATTTTTCATTCCCTTTTTGATCCCTCGTGATTGTGGCTTGAGATTAGACGGAATTCATATTCGAAATCTTGTGTGGAAGTTTTAAGGGGCTAAGGATCAAGTGGCTATTATGTGAAGAAAATGTTCAAAAGAAAATGCTCGAAAGAAAGTGTTCAAGTTGCTCAAATTCCTGAAGTGCCGAAAGAAAAGCTAGGCAAGCTCGGCACCTAAGTGAAGTGTCGGGTTGAGCACTAGCAAAGGCGGAGACTGTGAGCTAGGCCGTTTCAACACCTAAGTGAAGTGTTGGATCGAGCACTAGTATGCTGTAAGCAAGTGGCGAAAGAAAAGCCTTGGAAGAAAGAAATCCTAGCTTGAGCGTGTGGAGTGCAGATCTAGAGGCAGACAAAGTCAAGTCGATAGCCACGTCACGATCACTCACCATTTCATATCCCGAATTCAAGTCCTTTTGATTAGAGTTGGTGTTGTTGTGGTCGGTAAGAACTGTGTCCTAGTTAGCTTCTACTCGAAGTGTGCAGGAAATAGTGAGGTCTAGAATTTTTTTGGTTGACGTTCTTGCATGTGTAGGTTAAGTTTGTTCGTGGAATAGTCTAAGCCAAATTGTTATTGTTTGAATCTCGATGGGACCGATCTTGTCATTTGTGATCTTGGATGTTTTCTAATTCATTTTCTTGAGGACAAGCAAAGCTTAGTCGTAGGGGAATTTGATGTGACTTTAATTAGTGCATTTTGAGCTTATGAATGACCTATGAAATGACCATGTTTGATCGTGAAATGCCATGCTCTATGTGCTTTTATTGAAGTTTCGTGCAAAGTGTCTATTTGTTGTCTGGTTGCCACTTTGGAGCCAAATTCGTGGTCTATTGGATGTTTCTTTGTGCATTTTCAGGTTATGTCTTCAAAGTAGGGATGGCAAGGAGCACATAGGAGCAAACGGGAGGTCAATCGGAGCTAGGACGGAGGAGATAGAGCCGTCACAAGTTTGGGATTTCTGCACTTGTTTCTAAAGGAGTCTTCGGCGAGAACTATAGAAGTTGGTGCATCAGAATTTCCAGAAGGCGGAGATTGGATTTTCATGTAAATTTTGGCAAAAACTTATAAAGTTTTCACCGAAAACTTTAGGCTTTTCGAGCAGCCTATTTAAAGCAGACTCGGCGAAAACAAAGGAGACAATTCATTATTCAGATTTCATAGCCTTCGACATAAACCCTTTCTCCCTCTCTTCTTTTCATCTCCAATCCACAACCCTAGAGCAAGGTGCAACTCAAATTAGAGGAGCTTGGATTGAAGTCCACAACCTTGGAAGAGAAGCTAGAAGTGGAGGATTGAAGATTGTCCAAGGATCCAAGCCATGGTGTTCTTGGTGATCATCTCTCTTTCTCTTTCCTTCATTTCCTTGGCCATGTGTTGCCGATTTCCTAGGTTTACTTGGATTGATAGATAGTTGTACTATGATGGAGGATGGTTGTGTAAACATGCTATGATTGATCTTGGATGTAAGAAGATGATCTCTAGACTTGTTGTTAATTCCATTGATTGCCATGTTTGCTTTATTTGGTCTATTCTTTGTAATGTAATGCATGAGAGTGCTTAGATTACATGGTTTGTAGGTCTAGGGATTGAAGAGAGTGTGTTCTAAGAGATTATATCATCTCAATTCAACCATAGTTGCATGATTTCTCTCTTGTGCATTTTATCGAACACTTGGTGTGCACTTAGTTTTTCACTCAATTGAACTTTGGTTAGTCTTTTGATGATTCCCATAGTGTTAGGAAATTGACATGAGAGTGTGATGTCTAGCCTTGTGGTCATAGAGTTTTTGATTTCGTTGCTTTCAAACCAAACTCCTTTTAAATGAATAGACCGTCCATGAACCGTGTGAGTAGTGGCAATTGAGAGAGCCCTCGTGGAAATAAGACTTTGATAGTTGTGATTTAATTCTTGCAAGTCACCATCCCAACTCATCACCTCCTTAAAGTCGAATTCATTACCTTCATGTGGCAAAAGGAACTTGAATCGGATCTTACCAACATCAAGAGGTATGAGCTCGGGTCTCTTGGATGATGAAGAGGGAGCGATGGAGAAGGGGCCAAGCCATTTGGGGTGGCTCCTCTCATCGGGTGGCTTCTTAGATTTGCTAGGCTCACCAACCGGTGCGGCTTTCTTGCCCTTCTCGGGTGACTTCTTCACACCTTTCTTCTTATCCTTAGATGGCGACTTTGGAAGCACGAAAGGTGGAGCCTCCTTTACTTCATCATTTGTCTCCTGCACATCACTAAGTGCAAACAACTCTGCAAGACTATGACGGACAAGGTTAGTGCTATTAGTAGCCGAAGTAAGCTCATGCAGATTCTTAGGATCATGGTGACTAGCATAAGACAAAGTAAACTCCATGCCATTTGAACGGTCAAAGATCATGCATTCATTGTCGACCCTAAGTGTAAGTTTACCACCATAGACATCAATTAAAGCACGAGAGGTCGCTAAAAAAGGTCGTCCTAGAATCAAAGGCACATCGGTACCACCCATAGCAGCTAGAATAACAAAATCCACAAGGAATTCAAAAGCACCAACCATAACCAACACATCTTCAACAATACCACGAGGGGATGTCACAAATTTATCCGCTAATTGGACATTCATTTGAGTCGGTTTTAGTTCCCCTAGGCCTAGCATCTTAAACATGCAATATGGCATAACATTGATACTAGCACCCAAATCGGCAATGCCTCTAATTATTGCATGTTCACCAATAGTGCTAGGAATAGTAAAGCTATCTGGATCCTTAAGCTTTTCCGGTGGTCGCTTAGAGAGAATGGCGGAGCATTGTTTATTGAGATTTGTCGAGGTCACATCCGTAAGCTTGCGTTTGTTGGTGAAGATCTCTTTCATGAACTTCGCATATTGAGGCATTTTAGTGATTGCCTCCCCAAAAGGCATTGTGAATTGTACCTTGTCAAGAAGCTCAACGAACCTTTTGAAGTCCTTCTCCATGGAATCTGGCTTCAAGCAAGATGGATAAGGTGGCTTAGGCTTGTGCGGAGGCACAACCGATGCGGGAGGAGAGACCGGAGTAGCACTCGTCGTAGCCTCTTGAGAACCAATCTTATTGGTAGTCTTAGGAACTTTATTAGCCTTGGCTCCTTTATCTTTAATTTCAATCTTATCTGTGTCATCATTAGAGTCAACATCTTCCACCAAAACAAAATTATCATCTTGAGCACTTACCACCTTAGGTATGGCATCTTGTACTTGCTTACCACTCCTCAAAGTTACCATCATAAGCTCATCGGGACCTTTGGGATTGACCTCGGTGTTGGCGGGTAGACTACCTTTAGGTCTCTCCGAGAGTACCTTGGCAACATGCCCCAATTGAGTCTCTAGGTTGGAGATAGAAGCTTGTTGATTCTTGAAGAGTTGAAGAATAGCTGCATTAGTGTCTTCTTGTGAGATTGAAGATCCACCTTCTTTGTTTGGAGGAGGTTTGTTGAAGCCGGGTGGTCCATTACCCTTATGGTTATACATACCCGGTGGGTTAGCTTGATTTCCACCTTGAACTCCACCTTGGTTGATTTGATATTGGTCACCACCTTGGTTCCATTGGTTACCACCTTGATTCCATGGGGAGCCTTGATTGTACTCCTTGTATCCTTGGAATCCACCTTGATTAGGCTTGTTGTAATTACCTCCTTGGTTCCAAGGACGGTTAGAGTTACCACCTTGGTAATTCCCTTGAGGGTTGAAGTTTCCATAGAACCCTTGGCCTTGCACAAAGCTTACTTCCTCAATGCTTTCACCTTGGTTAGGCTCAGAGGTAGTGGAAGGACACACATTGACATCATGGCCTTGGCCTCCACAACACTCATAACAAAACACCATAGCAACCGATGGATTACCCAAATGAGATGACTTAGAAGGATACTTAGGCATGCTAAGATTGCTTACTTGAGAGGCCATGACATTAATCTTGGACATAAGAAGAGCGATCATGGGATCATCTTCATCACGGTGGCCCAGTAGCTTCGGCTTCTTCCCAAAACTAGATGACTACTTCGGTGCATCAACACTTATGGCTCTAGAGTCACAGTGAGTGTCGCTTCCATACTTAGATTTAGGGGGCTTTTGTCGAGACCAACTTCTTGTCTTGTTAGCCATCTCCACAAAGAGTTCTAGATCATCTCCGGGAGTGAGCATCCTTAAGTCACCTCCGGCCGCTTGGTTGATCATCCTTGTAATCTCAAAGTCAAGGCACCTAGCAAAGATGTCCGCCAAAGATCATTCGACGGTGTTGTGATGAGGACAAGACCGAAGAAGGGCTTGGAACCTATTCCAAGTATCATGGAAGAGCTCTCCCTTATGTTGCTCAAAGTGGTTGATGTGGACTCGAATTGCATCCGTCATATAAGGACGAAAGAACTCTTCAAGGAAAGCTTCGGCTAGGCCCTCCCATGTGGTGAAAGCTCTACTTGGTTGGTTCTCCAACCATGATTTAGCTCTACCTTTGAGTGAGAAAGGGAAGAGCTGGAGTCTCACGCAATCCGGGTGCACTTGATCATTCTTCACCGTGTCACATATCTCCAAGAAGTCCTTGAGATGCCTAGATGGGCATTCACCATCAATGCCATTGAACACCACTCCATTTTAAACCATTTGGATCATATTAGGCTTGAGCTCAAAGTTCCTAGCATTGACGGGTCTTCGAACAATGCTAGAGGCGGCCCCTTTGAGAGTAGGGCGAGCATAGTCCGCTAAGGTGCGTCTTTCACCTCTTTGTGAGTGGTCATCTTCATTAGTATGTTGAGAGTGCTCCGAACGATTGTCTTCATTGTCATGATGAGGCATGTTGTTGTGTGGGGGGCTATGAACTTCTTCTTTAATAACTAAGGTAGGAGGAGAGGTTGGATGCTCAAGAACTTGCTCAAGGCCTTGAAGTCGTGCTTGGAGTCGAGTGAGTAGACTCATACACTACCACAAGGTACCTACACACAAACACAACAAGCACACCAAAGTAACACGACAATGTGGAATAACAAAAATAAGCAAACAAGTAGCAAGAGCAAAACTAAATTGGAAGGAAGTGAATAGTTTGGTCCACTACTAAGTGCTTTCAAAGGAATGAGAGAGGTCCCCGACAACGGCGCCAAAAACATGACGTGTGATTTTCAACTCACAACATTCAAGGTCATATTTCCACGAGGTCCTCTCATAAACTAATACTCACACTGGTCATGAACGGTCTAAACATTTGAGTTGAGTTTGGTTTAAACAAGAACAATTCAAAAGCTTAAACAATCTAAGTCAAACAAAGCAAAACTAACAAGTAAAGTTGATGATCAAACAAGAGAGAAGTAGGTTAGCTTAGCAAGTGATTTCTTCAAGCTCAAGGATCATGAAAGTTGAATTGAATCTCAAGCAACGATGTGCAAATGAATGACCATGCAAAACACTTAATTAGAATCAATGAACTCTCGCACAATTGACTCTTTACTCGTAAACCAAATGGACCATGCTCTCGCTTTGTGAACAAAGGAATGGAGTGCTTTATCTAGCTCAATGAAATGCTTAAACACTTAATCTCTTAGCTAACATCCATCTAACACAAGGCAATGATGCAAAATATTCTCAAGCCAATCATAGAACACTAGTCTAACAATCAATGAGTCTTTCTATCTCCAAATAACTGAAAACTAAGTGCACACCAAGTGTTCGACAAAATGTCAACAAGGAAAACAAGCTTAAAATGGTTGCAATTGGAAAGTTTAATTTCTCAAACAATCAATTACAATCCTACAACCTTTGATCAACATCAATCAATCAATTTCATTTATTGAAATACATAGAAAATGTACCATAAGAACAAATCATGTTCACATGGAACCTAAGCACAAGGTCTAGGATCATCATCTTACACAAAGGCTATGAGAAACTCAATCCACACAATCAATCATCTATCCTAGCTTGATCCATCCCCCACTAAACTAAACCCTAGGTCTAGCCTAGCATAACTATGGAAGAAACCTAAAATTGAGAGGAGGAGATCATCCTAGCTTCCATGGAGGAATCTTCACTCTTACACTTCAAGATGCCAATCCAAGGTGAGAAGCTTCAATCCTTAGCTCTAATTGCTCCAATTTGGGTCTTCAAATGGCCTCCTAGGGTTCCAGAGGTTTTGGGGACGAAGTGGGGTGTTCTTGGGTCGTGGGTGATGAAAGACAAGTGATAGAATCCCCAAAAGAGTAAAAAACGTGGGTATTTATAGTGCAGGGGGCAGTGCACGGCGTGCACCCCCTACACTCTACATAAATCCCGAACTTGCAATGGCCCTAGCTTCCTCTTCCGGGCTCCAGTTGACCTCCCGTTTGCTCCTATGTGCTCCTTGTCATCCGTACTTAGATGCCATAACCTGAAAATGCACAGAGGTAACTCCAATAGACCACGAATTTGGCTCCAAAGTGCCACCGGACAACAAATGGACACTTTGCCAAAATATCAATAAAAGCATATAGAGCATGGCATCTCACGATTAAACACGGGAATTTCATAGGTCAATCATACGCTCAAAATGCACTAAATAAAGTCACATCAACATGTTATTACTGCAATCAGCCTGGTCACTTGAGGAGAGAGTGTAAATTGTTAAAACGGGAATAGTCCAGAGAAAGAGGTGGAGAAAACCGAGGAAAAGAAGAGTCTACAGCTACTGCCACGGCTGGTGAAGTGGTCATTGTTTGTGTTGCCGGTTTCATTAATCTCGCATACCAAGAGAGTACATGGGTTATTGATTCAAGTGCGTCATTCCATGTGACCTCAGAATATAATTTCTTTTCATCCTACACTAGTGGTGACTATGATTGTGTGAGGATGGGAAATGATGGAGCATTAAAGATTATTGGCATGACTGACATTCACCTAGAGACAAATATGGGGTGCAAGCTAGTCTTGAAGAAGGTGAGACATGTTCCCGACATGAGGTTGAATCTAATTTCCACCGGTAACCTTGATAATGATGGCCACACCAACTATTTTGGAGAAGGGAAATGGAAGTTGTCAAGAGGTTCTCTTGTCATGGCTAAAGGAAAGAAGGAAAGTACGCTCTACATGACGAATGCAAGGCATAGCAAGGAAGCAATCAGCCATTTGAGCGAGAAAGATTCTTCCATCGATCTTTTGCATAAAAGTCTCGGCCATTTGAGCGAGAAGAGGCTGCAAATACTTTCCAAGAAACAACTCTTGTCGGGAGCTAAAGGTACACTTCTAAAAACTTGTGTTGATTGTTTGGCCGAGAAAACTCATAGAGTTGTTTTCCTTAGATTCCCCCCTTCGAGAAAGAATAATGCACTTGATCTAATACACACCGTTGTTTGTTTGATACGAGATGAAACTCTTGGTGGTGCAAGTTATTATGTGACTTTCATAGATGATCACTCAAGGAAGGTATGGACATATGTTTTGACAACCAAGGATCAAGTGCTAGATGTCTTCAAGCAATTTCATGCCGAAGTTGAAAGGGAAACGGGGGTGAAGTTGAAGTGTGTAAGGGCCAATAACGGGGGAGAGTATAGAGGTCCATTCGAAAGCTATTGTAGATTTCATGGGATCAAGCTCCAGAAAAGTGTTCCCAAGACTCCGCAACACAATGGGGTTGCCGAGAGAATGAATAGAACGATATGTGAGAGAATCAAGTGTATGCTCTCACATGCCAAGCTACCTAAATCCTTTTGGGGAGAAGCAATGCGGACAGCCGTTGACTTGATTAATCTATCTCCATCGGTTCCTTCGAAGGGTGATATATATACCTCAAAGAGTATGGACGGGAAAGGGTGTCTCATACTAGCACTTGAGAGTGTTCGGGTGTAAAACTTATGTTCATGTTCCAAGGGATGAGAGGTTGAAGCTTGATGACAAGGAAAAACCATGTATCTTCATGGGCTATGGGCGTGAAGAGTTTGGGTATAGATTATGGGATCCAATTGCAAGAAAAATTGTTCGAAGCCGAGATGTGATTTTTCTTAAAGATGAGACAAATGAAGACGTTGAAAGAGGTGAAAAAAAAAGAAAAACACAACAGCTGATCCTATTAATTTGGAGCCTATATCTCTATCCCAAACTCATGGAAATGATGAGAAAGAAGTGCCCGATGAACCCCAAGGTGCACTAGTTCAAGTAGGATCCACCGCCTACCACCTACTCCTCCGCAATGGCTGATCCACCGCCGCGACTAGTGTTCGGTCTAGCATCACCGTTCCAGTCAATGATGCAGATCCTGACTATGAGATAAAAATCCCCTTCCTCACTACAAGAAACTGTCAGTTTAACAGCAACAGATTAACATCAGACAACTTTTTGCCACTGTTAAATTGATAAAGTCACGAAATCTGACAGCGACCACTTAGCCGCTGTTAAATTATACAGTTTAACAGCGGCCAAATGGCCGCTGTTAAATTAAATCGTTCTCATTGGTTGAAACAGCTAGACACGGATAACACTATATCCAATCTTAACCCTTCATTTAATCGTGGCCAATCTCAGTCGTCGATTTAATAAAAACCCTAATAGATCTACTTTTCTATTTCGGAGCCACCGCCGTCTCTAGTCGATCCTCTTCATCTTCTTCTTCTTCTCCACCGATACCCTCCTTTTTCTTCTTCTGCTTCTTCTCCACTGATGCCCTTCTTCTTATTCTTCTTCTTATCCCCCTCCGATCTTCTTCTTCTTCTCGATCTAAGCCTCGACGTCGACCTCAGCCCCATCTTCGCCTCACTCCTCTGACGCGCTATGAACCAACAACCAACCTCCTTTCCTCTCGCCATGAGCAGCGCCAGCCCGCCTTGACCTTCTTGCTCCAATGCCCAGCCGCCGTCGCCGTTTATTTTATTTCCTTGTTTTCTGCGTCTTCCCCCCGCCTCGACCTCCTTGCTCCAATGCCCAGTCACCGCCGCCGTTTACTTCGTCACTCGTTTCAGACGGAAGAGGAGGAGGAACAAGCAATGAAAGGTGGAGGAAGAAGAAGCATTCACCGTTAGATCTACTGTAACGGAATATGATTTGTCACTGGAGTTTCGGCTCTATCGCTGGAGCTCCGACTATTACTTTAATCGGTGAACTAGTTTAACAGCGGCTTGTGGCCACTGTGAAAATAAATGGGTTAACTGCGGCCACATTTTTCCCCTGTTAATATTATTTTACATTGACAAATTTAACGACAGCGCGTGTCCGCTGTTAAAGTATTTTAACAGCGGCCATGGCCGCTGTTAAATGCAAATTCTGTCGCTGTTAAATTCACAGTTTTTTGTGGTGCCTGTGAATGATCTCTAGGGATGTCTAGTTTGAAGGGAAGCCGCATGACAATCCATGCACTCATCTGGTGGACTTTTTTTATGAATGGCGTAATTTCATATCATCAAAAATAGAACACTCAATCTCCAAAAGAGAGAGATTAAGTGCAAGTTAAGAGCAAGAACAAGGAAAGAGAAATAATTACAAGAAGAACATGAGAAAAAAAACTCTCAAATATAACTAGCAACATCACTCGAATTCTTCTGGATGGCCAAGTAGCTCAAAGACAGCTTCATCGAAGAAACCAAATCCTCCATCGATTTCATTTTTGTACCAGAGGACCTAGCACATCTTTCCTTCCATATACTCGAACAATACGCTCTCCACAAAAGTCTTCCAGCAATATCTCTCCCACTACCACCCGTAAAGGAAGAAACCCAACTAGTAAGATCATTCCAATTAGAGCTGACTACATTAATATCCGGCTGGAACTTCACAAAAATCTTCAACAAGACTGCCTGACTGAATGCACAGTCCACAAAAACATGATCAAAATTCTCCTGAAAACCTTTGCAAAGGTCGCAAGTATCATTAGAAGTCAAATCCCATTTGCAAAGTTTGTCTTTAGTTGTAGTGAATTTTTTACATAACCATCCAAGTGATAAAACAGTGACTGGGGATAACAGGATGCTTCCACACTAAATCAGACCAACCCACACGATCATTTTTGGGATGAATAGTATGCAGAATGCTACTGACCTTAAACTTTCCAACAGGTAGACCATCCCAATGCAGTTCTCCCTCCAAGTCAAGAGTAAAATGAGGAAAAATCTTCTCTCTAGATTTCAAAATGCGTTTCCATACCCAGGATGCGTTAGCACTAGGTGTATAGCTCTAAATATATCTCTTCTGAATCCTATAAGAGTGAATCCAGGCGATCCAAAGTGACTCCCCCTCATAACAATAGCCCAAAGATGTCTTGCAACACAAGCTGCATTCTAGAAAGAAAGATTTGGAAGGTCCATACCTCCTTCCTCATAAGGAATAACAACCCTAGCCCAAGAGCATTTCACCTTTTTTTGGGACACTCCATCAACATTCCACATAAACTTATTACAGATCTTCTCTATCTCTTTAGTGATCATACCAGGGAGCAGGAAAATGTTCATCCAATAGTGAGAAATACTAAGAAGAACTGACTTAACCAATTGCAAACGCCCCACATAAGAGAGAGACTTTGCAGTCCAAGAAGAGATTCTAAAGACAATTTTATCTATAAGAACTTGGCAATCAACTTTAAGAAGCTTACCACTGATTAACGGAACACCAAGATATCGGACTGGGAGCTCTCCTATGTTAAACCCCCATCTGAGAAGTAATAGAACTTCTAACCAAAGGAGAGACAGAGGAAGAGCAAAACATATCAGTTTTCCCCGGATTAATCTTCAGACCAGAGAGAAGGTAAAAGTAGTCCAGAATAATTGAAATCTTCTTAATACCATCCATACTACCATTTGCAAAGATGAGTAGATCATCAGCGAAGCATAGGTGAGTAATACCTAGCTTCTTACATCTCGGATGAAAAGGATAAAGATTGAGCTTGGCCACTCTATTCAGCAAACAGTGCAGGACCTCCATGTTGATTACAAAGAGAAGAGGAGACAAAGGGTCTCCTTGACGGAGCCCTTTCATCCCAGCAAAATAACCAACTGAAGATCCATTCACACAAACACTGAATCTAGAAGTAATCAAACATTTCCTAATCCAATCAATAAACTGCACAGGGAAGTTCTACCTTCTAAAATGGTGAGAGTGAAGTTCCAATCCACCGGGTCAAAGGCTTTCATGATGTCAACTTTCAAAACACATCTGGGGGAGGTTTGAGCTTTGTGATAAGCACTCACTAAATCATGAGCTAGAATTCCTTACCATGTGCGAGACATTTAAGAGTGAGAACCTCGACAAAAACACTCTATGCTTGCGAGCATTCCCATTCTGACTCAGAGGCACCGCCAAGAGGTGGCTTAACAACAAGCCACCCAGTCACTACACTAATTGGGATGATCTTGCTCAAGACTTTGTGGAGGAATACTTCCTCCGTCCAAAACCACAACCTACAAAAACAGCATTGCTCGGCTCAGACAAAAGGACAGAGTCATCCTATATGATGCTTGGAATGAATTCCAAGAACTCCTCTACAACTGTCCTCATCATGGGTTCGAGCAAAGGCAACTGGTTGAGATCTTTGCTCGCGAAATGAATGATGAATCTACCAAGTGGGTCAACTCCTTGGCTGAAAGAGATTGTACTTCTCTCACTCTCGAAGCTGCTCTACTCCACTTTGCTAGCTGCACTGCGCCTCCAAGTCCAGGAATTGGGAGCGGCCATCCGAAGGATCTAAGAGCCAAGTGGGTCTAGAGGAATGTATTAAAGTTGAAGTCCAGAAGCACATGAAGAAAGCTGGTGCACCCATCAATCCTCCTTCACCTTTTGTCTTCGTTGCCGATTGTGAGTGGTGTGGGGCTTGTGCTCATAATGGAGGATGTTGTCAGAACTTTGCTAAGGCTGGTGTCTAGTCTACAGAAGAGGTGGACTTTGTCAATCAAGGCTTCATTAATAATCAACAAGGCTACACCGGTTACAGACAATACCGACAACCTCAACAACAGGGTAGCTTCCAAGAGCGCCCACCTTACAACTCTGAAGCTAATTAGAATCAGAATACCGACCATCTAGGTCATTCCCGGATAACAAGCCAGCTACTCAATCCTGTGGGGTATATCAGCCACCACACCGGAACCAAGGCTACTACGGTACATCACCTGGCAATCACCAGAATTAATACTTACATAACACCTATCAAGGGACTCCTGGGTTCACCGGAGGAAATCAACCTCAAAGGTCAGGGCCACAAAGTACTAAGGAGAGCGAGATAGATAAGAAGCTCGACCTAATCATGATGAGACTTGACGACCACGATGCACAATTCAAAGCTCAAGCCGCCTTGAATCAAGGCCAGATAGCTCAAGGTCAGAGGATGGAAGACCAGCTCAACAACATCGTCAGCCTCCTCTCTAGTGGTCACCCCATGGGCCAGTTACCAAGCCAGACAGAGTCGAGCCCAAGGAATGAGCATGTCAAAGCCATCTCGACAAGAAGTGGAAAGCAACTAGCAAGTTCTATAGCTCCTGATCTGGTCATGGTTCCTAATGACATTACCATTGACATACCAAAGATCGAGGAAGAAGACAAGGAAGAAGAAGAGGAAGTGATTGCCTAACATCCGAAGCCGGTTCCTGCTCCTAGTCTGCCCCCATATCAGCCTAGGATCCCATTCCCTAAGGCCTTGCTGTTAAAGGAAAAGGACCACCTGGTACAAGAAGTGGTATTCGGTCTTGAAGAACACGTAGCTCAAGATTCCACTCACTGATGTGATAGAGACGACACCACAGCTCGGAAAAGCCATGAAGGATCTTGTGAAGAACAAGAAGAAGGGAGAGGCGTCTACCGTCTCCCTTAATGAGGAGTGTAACATCCCGTTTCCGAGTTTCCAGATAGAATTTAAAATTCTCGGTTCAACCTCGTTGGTTAATACTTTGAGAATTTTAATTCGAATTTAATTAATTAATTAATTTGTGAGTGTAATTTGTTCCCTTGGCTGAATAAATCATTACGAGTTAATTGTTGGGTTTGAGTTTTAAATCGGTGGGCCGAATCAATTGGTCGAACCTAATGATTCAACCCAAGAGATGGAAGTTTTTGGCTTGGTCTTTTGTGTTAGGAGCAACCAACTTTTATGATTAGGAAAATTGGTGCAGCAGCCCGTTGGTTTTTAATGAACGGGATTAAGGAAAGAGGGGAGTTGGGGCTTCGGGTGTTAACAGCTGAAGGGGGATTGAGGTTGGGTTCAACCTTGTGTCGAGTTCAGGTGAGCGGGAAAGGAAGTGGAAGGGTTAAGGTATTGGGTCCAAGGCCCATTCGGCTATTGGATTTGGGTTGAGGGTTGCACGGAATTAATAGAGAGAGGGTTTAAGGGTTTGGGTAATTTGAGAGAGAGAGGGTGCACAGAATTTGAGGGCTGGTGGCTGTGATTTCCACATGGAAGTGGTGGGGGTTTGATGACGTTAGATTTACCACGTTTATCTCACCACATTTTAGCGAAATTTTCCTCTTTGTGCACCTTTTTGTGATAGTTTTTAGGAACTTTCATGAAAATTGCATGTTATTATCCTTTGGCCCTCTTTTGGGCAATTCGATGTTATTTCGAGTTGTTTTTGTTGATATTTCAGGTTACCACATTGAGGAGTACCTTTCTACGAGCTCGACGCTTCAAACAAAGACCAATTCGGAGTTCAGACGAAGCGGGAATCATCAAAAGAAGCATGGAGCTGAAATTTTTCTTCACAGCTCCAAAAGTGCGCCGGAGCACTTTTTCGTCGACGTTCTGCAAATTTTTTTCAACCCAACAAAAGTGTGCCTTTTACAAGAAAAAGTGCGCCGGCGCACTTTTTAAGTGCCGTCGGGCACACTTTTTGGCAAAAATATGGATTGGAGAGGAAAAATAGGGTTTTTAAGCTTGAGAAACAGACAGAACTCAAACTCTTCAAACTTGATTTTGTTTTCGACAAACCAGACACTCTCGAAGGAGGATTTTGAAGCTTTGAAGTGACGATTAAGCGAGGATTAACTCAGGAGTTTCTAGGATTCATCAGGATTAGGTTATCTCGGAGTAAGATGTCTTCTTCTCTGGTTTTCTTCTCCATTGTTTCTGTGATTTCTTCTGTAGTGATGTCGAGCTAAACTCTTAGGGTTGTTTAGATTAGATGAAGTGTTAGCTAGGATTTTGTATGGATGATTTCGGGTTTCTAACCCATTTATGTTAATCGATGTTTATTCAGACTTAGATGCGTTTTTTATGAATAATTAGAGGTTTTATTTATCACCAAAAAAACATTAAAGTCCTTACACAAGAGAGAAGCTCACTAAAACAACAATCCCAACTCAACTACAAAAAAAAAATAAGAGGAGCCTTTCAAGTCCCTTCGGTGCAAAAAGTAGGTAGGTTCGAGTCCCAAGCTCCCTCAACATTTTGAGGTGACTTGCTCATCTACACTACCTTTCAATTCCACCTAAGAACAAAGACTCTCTAACTATCATAACTACCTCTCACTATCGCCTCTTCTTTATGACCCGAGAAGAACAAACTCAGCTCAAGAGCTGACCCATGAATGATCACATCTGCAGATCTAGTGCCTGCCTAAAAAACTCTTCTACATCTCTCCTCCATACTTCACTCAGAATTGAGCACCAACATAAACGCTTTGCCTTGTTCACAATGCTATCAGTCTCCCAACTACTTAGCACAAACTGCAGATTAGCATCCCATGTAGCAAACTGCACTGCTGGGAAGAAATTATGCAAACACTTCTGAAAGAAAGGACACTCTGCAAAGAGATGGTCCCTGGTCTCAGGAGCTGTATTACATAGCACACAGGTGACATTAATACTGTTGTCCCATCTGCTTACCTTATCCAGTGTGGCAATCCTATCAAGGAGAATTAACCAGACCAGCAGGCTGTTCTTTGGTATCTTAAAATAGCTCCATAGGTATTTTGACCAAGCAACAATATCTCTTCTTGGCCTTATAGCCTCCCAAACCTTACTAACTTTGTACCTTTCCATGCACTCTCCATCCCAAAGCATGTCACCATCTGCATCTACTGTAATGTGACCGGCAGCCTTTTCCCTCAGTTTCAGAATTTGCCTCCAGTGCCATGATCCTGTCTTTGTTACATGGCTCCAAAAATCACCTTGCTTGATCCTATACTTCCACACCCAGGCCACCCACATAAAACCTCCTCTCCGAATAAGGTTCCATATGTGACGAATCACATTAGCCTCATTCCAGCTACTCAGATCCTTCAGACCTAACCCACCTTCTTCAAAAGGGAATGCCATATGGTACCAAGATACTTTTACTCTACTCCTCTCTCTCTTTCCCCAAATAAATCATGCAAAGATATCCTCAATTTCCTTCAGTACAACTATAGGGAATAAACATTGAGAGCCAATATTGCAGAATGCCTTGGATGACTGACTTTATTAGCTGCATTTTGCCTGCATAATTCAAGAGCTTAGCTTTCCAGTCTTTAACCCTATTGGTTATCCTATCCACCAAACATCTGCAGTCCCCCTTGCTCAATTTCCCAGCAGAAATGGGAATACCCAAGTACCTCATAGGCAGACTCCCCTCCCTGAAACCAATCACATACACCATCTGTGCAGCTACTTCTCTGCTTACACCTGCTACATACATTTCACTTTTCTCAGGGTTAAATTGCAGACCTGAGATTCTGTGGAAACTATCCATTATTTGCCTAACTTCTGTCACTGCCTGAACATTTGCCTTTATAAACACTAAAAGGTCATCAGCGAAGCAAAGGTGAGTAAGATGTATCCCTTTTGCTTGTGGATGATACTGGTAGAGACCCCTAGAAACAGCATCAACAAATAAACAGTCCAAAACTTGCATGGCCATAACAAAAAGGTAAGGTGACATGGGATCACCTTGCCTTAAGCCTCTCTTTGCTGGAAAGTAGCCAAACAGAGAGCCATTTAATTTGACTGAAAACATAGTAGATTTGAAGCAGGCCATAATCCAATTAATATACCTTTGAGGGAAGTTCATTGCATTCAAGAAATCACCTATGAAAGACCATTCCATCGAGCCAAATGCCTTCATCAGGTCTATCTTAAGTGCACATCTGGGGGACACCTCCTTCTGGTTATATTTAGAGAGCAGATCATGAGCAAGAATCACATTATCACTAATCATCCTCCCCCTAATGAAAGCCGATTGAGCAAAACCAATGATGGAAGGCAGAACTGTGCAAATTCTATTTGCAAGAACCTTTGAGATGGCTTTGTAAACTATATTACAACATGAGATAGGCCTGTAATCCTTCATATTTGTAGCATTCACCTTCTTAGGTATCAAGGTAATAATGGTAGAGTTTACTGAAGGATTCAGTTCTGCAGTGTCAAAGAAGCTCCCCATTGCCTGAATGACATCCTCCCCTGCCTCTCCCAACATTTTTTGTAAAAAGCTGCTGAAAAACCATCAAGCCCATGAGCTTTTTCAGAAGCCAGATCAAAAATTTTTCTTTCCTCATCTCTTCAACTATAACATCAGCAGCTAACATAACCACCTGCTCATAAGCTAATTTCTCCTTAACCAGTGACTGGAATGAAGAGTCTCCAACATGTGTAGATGTACCAAGGAGCTTGGAATAAAAACCAACTGCTATATCAGCCATTGCTTTTGTATCATCTACCATTGTCCCATCCTCTGCCTGCAATTGCCTTATGGTATTCTTCCCATTTCTTGAGGTAACATATCTAGCAAAATAGCTGCTATTACCATCCCCATGATTAGTCCACAGAGCTCTAGCTTTCAATCTCAAAATGCTTTCCTCAGTGGTAAGCAACTTAGCAAGCTCAACTTCTCCCTCCTTTACTTTTTTCACATTATCTGAAGAAGGGTTAGTAAACAAGTCATTTTTCAAACTTTCAACTACTTTCTTTTTCTCAATTACCCGCTGCTGTATATCCAAGAAGTGTTTAGCATTAAGGCCCTCAAGCCCACTTTCAGTCTGCGCAACTTTGCATAAAGGACAAAGAAAGGAGATCCCTTTATTCTCCTGTTCCAAGCCAAATGTAGAACCTCCTGGAAATTGCTATGCTCCATCCAGCAAGTGTAAAACTTAAAAGGTTTGGGGTAAGAGATTGTCTTGCAATTAGTTTGAATAACCAAAGCACAATGATCTGACTCAACTGTGGGGAAAACTGTCACAGAGCTACAGAACTTAGCCAACCAACATTGATTTACCAAAACTCGATCTAACTTTCTTGCAATAGGGGATTGGTCCTGATTATTAGTCCAAGTGTAGAAGGGACCTTGTGTACATGCTCACTAAGATCAGCATCCCTTACAAAATTCTGGAAATCATCCATACCAGAGAAAGAAGATGGCATATTGGAGGCTTCAATGACATCCAAGATTGCATTGAAATCCCCCCGCTATAAACCAAGGACAACTAGCAGTCTGCAGTCCAAGAAGATCATTGTATAGCAAAGCTCTTCTCCCTATATCATTAGATGCATATACTATAGTTGCTAGGTGTAACACCCGTTCCGAATCAACCCGAGTAAACCCGTGGTTGAGCCGGTACTAGGTACTACGAGTAAAAAAACAAGGGTAAAACAGGGAAATTGGCGGTGATCAAAAGACAGTAAAAACATGGAAGGCCTCCAAAGAAACGCGAAACTGAAATCCGAGTACAATCCAACCATCATAAATCCTCCAATCCAACATAAATCAGAAAGTACATAAAACCCCCCAAAATCCCATAGTCAACTGAAATGAACAGAAAAGTCAACTCGCGTAATCCCAGTCTTCACCTCATGGCTTCCGTCCAGAACTTCACGAAATCAACCTCGAACTCAGACTCCTCAGCCACCTCCACTAGCCACGAGATCCTGAAAGGGGAGAAGGGATCAATTTCCTATTGAAATTGAGTGAACCCACTGGGCCTACCTACACGTTGTCCTACTCTATGGAGCGGTCCCAACTCCGCACAAGACATCCAACAATGGAACCAAACCCAACCCCCTTTCCATATTTTAATTCCCTAATACAGTCTAGGTGATCACGTTGGTCAGTTCTTGTTCTCAAGCACAATTCATAACAATAGAATCACACAGAATTAATACATCAATCCACAGCACACACAGCATCATCACATCACATCCATCAACCAAGTCACTACCACAACCACAAGCACACAAACATTCACATTCATATTATCTAGGTGAGTTATTAGGCGCCAAGGAGTTATCCACACCACCACCGCCGGCCATCACATCAACCAGACGCATCCACTAGGGATCCTTCCACGAAGGAGAATACATTCCGACGCATCCATATAGGATCCTTCCACGAAGGAGAAATCAACCAACCTTGGCAACCCAGCCAAGGATTCACCCAGTGAATCGGACTCAATCACAACCAGTATTTCGGGTGGGGTAGTGTGGGCTCCTTCCAGTTCTATATTCATATTCGTATCACAACTCATACAATTCAGATTACTAATCAATCCATCCACACCATCTCATCATCACATAATTCCAACACAATCCAAATCATTCAACGCCTCCCACGGCACAAACAGTTTAAGGGTAAACGGCTAGCTCACGGCCACCCCCACCTGCAAGTACAGGGGAAGCCATGTCATGAGTCGTAGGGTTACCCTCCTGTACATCCTTCATTGGACAGCCCCATATTGGCGGAACCGTCCACTTGTCCATCGTGTAAGGGCGATCCCACATTGGCAGGACCACCCTCCTGCAATCCACAATTATCAACTCGGGCAGAACACAGCTACAACATTATATCCCAACCCTCCTACACTCGTTACTACCTCCAATCCATTAAGCATCAAGGTTAATATCTCCCCCATTCATAGCACATAACAAACAGCTCACTATCATCACGCAATCCATCATATCGACAAGCATACAACAACGACCAACTTTCACAAATGTACAACAATCAATCACATAACAAAATCCCCTTTTACTCTCTTCCAATTCATGCAAAAACCTAATCCCATCTAAGTCAAAATTGGAACTCCTCACCTCATCCAAACTACCTACACAACGCTAAGCCCTCACCTGGAAAGATGACGAGACTCTAAAATGACTCCCGAAACCCGAACGGCCAAGTTCTACAACTCCAAAGTCGTAGCTCCTCTCCTCCTCACTGACAGCAGCCTACTCCGACTCAGCCAGAACTACGACCAGCAATCTCATCCTCTCGCCGACACGAACGCGTAGCAAGAAACGGATCGTCAATCGGAGCTCTACAACTCCCGGAATCAAGGATTGACCCAAATGGGTTTTTGGTTTCCTTCAAGTACGGGTTTTGGGGAAAGTTGGAGAAAATGGCAAAGTGAAGAGGTTTGGGGAAAGATGGAAAAAGTGGAAGAGTGAAGAACTCCTCAAATCTGAGTTTTTAACACTCAAACATGACACATGCACTCAAAGCATGACACATGCACTCAAAGCATGACACATGGCTCATGTGTCATCAATAGCACCCCCAAAGTGTTTTAACTCGACCCAACTCAAATTCGGACGTCCGAACTTCGATGGGACCTCAAGAACACTGTTTCCAATGCCTCAATCACCCGAACTTGAGTTCCAAACCGATTGGTTGGGCGGGGATGTTACAAGTCTCCACAACTTCAAGGATTTCGTCCCCGAAATCATCCCCAACTCCTCCTAGCGACACGATTCAGAAAGTACAGCAAGAATTGCAGCAATCCAAGCATCCCTTTAACCCCCAAAATCCCTAACGACGATCTATCAGCCCTCCTTCAACCACCCAACATTCCTACACCAACTCCCCACACTAGGCCCTCACCAAACACACCCTAGACCCCTCGAGACTCTCACCACAACGAGCAAACACAAGAACACACATCAAGGGACGTAAAAACCTGAAGCATAAGCTTCCACTAATTCCGGATACCGCCGCCTCATATCCTCCTCGGTCTCCCAAGTAGCCGACTCACTCTCGTGGTTCCTCCATACCACCTTGAGCTGCGGAATCTGCTTATTCCTCAAAACCCGAACTTGCCTATCCACAATGCAACCGGCTTCTCCTCATAAGTCAAATCTCGCTCGATCTCCACTTCCTCCGGCTGAATCACATGTGCAGGGTCTCCATGATACTGCTTAAGCATACTCACATGAAACACGTTGTGCATCCTTTCTAACTCCTTCGGCAAATGGCAGCACATACGCCACCGGACCCGACTTAGCTAGAATCTCATAAGGACCAATGTATCGAGGGTGCCAACTTTCCTTTCTACCAAAACGCATCAGCCCTTCCATGGCGGACACCTTCAAAAATACTTTTTCCCCAACATCAAAACTCAGCTCTCTTGTACGACCATCCGCATACGCCTTTTGCCTATCCTGGGCCGCTCTCAACCTATCCTTAATTACCTTAATACGATCAGCCGTCTCTTGAACAACTTGAGGACCCGACAACACTCTCGCACCTTCTTCATCCCAACACAAAGGCGTCCTACACTTCCTCCCATACAAAGCCTCAAAAGGGGCGGACTTCAAACTACTATGATATGAGTTATTGTAGGCGAACTCCACCAAAGGTAACAATTCCGTCCATGGAGTTTGGAATTCCATCGCACAACTCCTCAATAATTCCTCCAAAGTCAGAATCGTCCTCTCCGATTGCCCATCCGTCTGGGGATGATATGCCGTTGAGAATTTCAGCTTAGTTCCCAACGTCGTATGCAGCCCTCCCAAAAGTGAGATGTGAAACTCGGATCACGATCAGAGACGATGGTGAGGAACCCATGCAACCTTACTACTTCTTTTATATACAGCTTGGCCAACTCCTCCACATTTGGCTTAAACCGAATGGGTATGAAATGAGCAACTTTTGTCAAACGATCGACTATTACCCAACGGCATCCTTCCCCTCTTTGGTTGGGGGGAAAAACCCGACACGAAGTCCATGGTGATGTCCACGAACTTCCACTCCGGAATTGGTAGAGACTGGAGTAACCCACCCGGAGCTCTATGCCCCGCCTTCGTCTTCTGACAAACCAGACAAGTCGCCACAAAACGTGCCAGTCCTTCTTCATCCCGGCCACCAAAAACTCAACTTCAGGTCATTGTACATCTTAGTCATTCCGGGGTGCATAGCATACATCGAAGAGTGAGCCTCTCTAAAATCCCCTGCCTCAACTCCTCCACCTCCGGCACACACACTCGTCCCTTTACCTCAATAACCCGCCTAACTACCTCAAACCCATTATCCAAGCCCTTTTAAACTTCCCCTCGAATAGCCACTAAAGTAGCATCTGAGTTGCTCCTCACCAATCCTATCATTCAGCATGGGTCGGATACTAAGCTTAGCAAGCAAACTTCCCACATCATTCA
Organism: Linum lewisii; assembly: GCA_034768395.1. Taxonomy (NCBI): domain Eukaryota; kingdom Viridiplantae; phylum Streptophyta; class Magnoliopsida; order Malpighiales; family Linaceae; genus Linum; species Linum lewisii. The sequence continues at coordinate 15,663,547 of CM068297.1, forward strand.
TTTGCATTTTTTACTCTCAACGCCCTAAGATCAACTAACTCTTTCCGACTCAATGCATCTGCAACCACATTAGCCTTACCGGGATGGTAGTCAATGGTGCAGTCATAGTCCTTCAAGAGCTCTATCCAACGCCGTTGCCTACCATTCAGCTCCTTCTGATCCATAAGGTGCTTAAGGTTCTTATGGTCGGTCATGATCTTAAACGTCTCACCATACAGATAGTGCCTCCACAACTTCAAGGCGAACACCACTGCGGCTAACTCCAGGTCGTGGGTCGGATAGTTCACCTCATGCACTCTAAGCTGACGTGAGGCATAAGCAACAACCTTCCCATTCTGCATCAGCACACACCCCAACCCTTGCAGTGAAGCATCACTAAATACCACATATTCGCCCCTTCCACCGGCAGGGTCAACACCGGAGCTGAAGTCAACGCTTCTTCAACTCCTCGAAGCTTTTCTGGCACGCCTCACTCCACTCATACTTTGACTCCTTCCTCAACAACTTATGTAGAGGGGAGGCTATAGTGGAGAATCCCTCGACAACCTTCGATAATAACCAGCCAAACCCAAGAAGCTCCTTAGTTGCGACACATCCTTAGGTGGGGACCAGTTAACCACCGCTTCAATCTTCTTCGGGTCAACCTCCACACCTCTCTTAGAGACCACATGTCCAAGAAACAACACCTCTTCCAACCAAAAGGCACACTTCGAGAACTTGGCAAAAAGTTGCTGCTCCCTCAACTTGTGGAAAACAATCCTCAAATGCTCCGCATGCTCCTTCTCATTCTTGGAATAGATGAGAATATCATCGATGAACACTATCACGAACTTATCCAAATATTCGTGGCAGACCTTGTTCATGAGAGCCATGAACGCGGCGGGAGCATTGGTGAGACCAAACGGCATCACCAGAAACTCATAGTGTCCATAGCGGGTCCTAAAGGCTGTCATTGGCACCGATCTTTCCTCCACCTTCAACTGGTGATAACCCGACCTCAAGTCTATCTTCGAGAACACTTCAGCCCCTTGCAATTGATCGAAGAGATCGTCTATCCTTGGAAGTGGGTAACGATTCTTGATCGTCGCCTTGTTCAACCGCCTATAGTCAATACACATCCGCATCGACCCATCCTTCTTCTTCACAAACAACACGGTGCCCCCACGGTGATACACTTGGGCGGATGAACCCCTTATCCAAAAGCTCTTGCAATTGCTCCTTCAACTCCTTTAACTCCGCCGATGCCATGCGATAAGGTGGAATAGAGATTGGAGCAGTCCCAGGGACCAACTCTATATTGAACTCCACCTCACGCTCGATCGGTGCCCCGGGTAATTACTCAAACACATCAGCAAACTCCCGAGCTACCCGGGACCTTTTCCAACTCCTCCTTCTGCTCAACCGATACCTGAACCAACAGAGCCTCACACCCCTCTCGAACCAAAGAGAAAGCTTGCATTGCTGAAATTAATCCCATAGGTGCTGTCTCCCTCTTTCTAACACCCTTGAACACCACCTGGCCAACCACCTTCCACCTGAAGCAACACTTCCTTCTTCCGACAATCAAGCAACGCCCCATGCCTAGCCAACCAATCCATTCCTAGGATAACGTCGAATTCGTTGAAAGGGAGCACCACCAACTCCGCCAAAAACTCTACACCTCCCACTAACACCTTACAACCCCTACACACACGATCTACCCGGACCGACGTCCCCAAAGGAGTTCTGACACCCCAACTACCGCCTAGACTACCAGCTACGACACCCAAGCTACTCAAACATTTCTCAGACACAAAGGAATGGGTAGAACCCGAATCAAACAAAGCGTAAGCGGAAAGATCTGAGATAGAGATCATACGGTTACACGTCATTAGCATTCTCTGCCGCACCCCTGGTGAGAGCATACAGCCGCCCTTGATCTCCCCCAGTTCCCACAGGCATGGCATTAGCACCCGTTCCTCGGCCAGCACTCGTAGCCCTCGTCCCATACTGCCGCCACCTCCGCCTCCATAGCTCCTAGACGGAGCTCTAGGCCCCTGCACCGATCCCACAGACTGAGTTGGTGCAGTACCCCTCCTCGGGCAGACGTTACTCTTATGGCCCGACTGTCCACAAGTGTAGCAGGTCACCGGAGCTGACCTTAGCATATGACACTCCCCGACATGTGGCTTCTTACAGATACCACACATCGGCAACCCTCCCGATGCTCCGCTCCTACTCACCAGTCCCGACCTACGGCAGGTAGCACTCACGTGACCCGGGAGCCCACAGGTATAGCAAACTTTCACACCCCTCGGTGGGGCAGACTGCGCACCTCGGAATCCAGAATAAGATGTCTGGGCCCTCTTAGCCGGATGACTATTAGTGACTGAAGGAGAAGGCTGAGCCGACGCCTTTCTCTTCTTCTCTTCCTTCTTCTTGTTCTCCAACCTCTCCCTCTGGAGTGCCGCCGCCTTAACGGCCACCAAACTCCCCATATCAGCGGTGGTGACTCCCTCCTGAATCTCCGCTCTCAACCCATTCATGAACTTACTGATGAGCTTCTTTTCTCGGTTAGTCCACTCGTCATACCACTTAGAGAGAGAGGTAAACTCTATGTAGTATGCGAGAACAGACTTCTCACCTTGCTCCAAGCTCATGAATTCCTTGGCCTTCTCCTCGCGCCAAAGGTCAGGACAGAACTGATCGCGAAATACCTCAACAAACTCATCCAGCTCCATCTCTGGCGGAACTACCCGACTCTGCGGCATCGACTTCCACCAATTCAGAGCATGACCTTTAAACAGAAAGGTCATTGCCTGCACCTTCAGCCCTCCCCAAGTCCCATCTGTAGGAACTTGTACTCACATTCCTGAAGCCACTGCTCGGCCACCTCAGGATCAGCCACTTCCCCATTAAACTCCCCAAAGTTCCACCCCTTCAACAGACTCGGTTGGAATCTGAGGGCTCCTTCTCTAAACCCTGAGTTCCCGGTGGACCTACTTCCCTTGCTTGACTGGATTCACTACAGGAGGACATTAAACATTTCAGTTGACTGCTCATAATCAAAAATTTTTTTTTTCCAAACAGTTTTCTTTCAAAACCATTCCCCAACCCGATTAAAACGATTGCAAAAACCCCTAGAAAGTTGGTCCCGTGCCGATGCTCATCTCTTCTCCCTATGAGGTTAATTACTCCTCTAGAAGAAGAGACAATTCACCCACACAGCAGCAACTAACCAGGCTCTGATACCACTTGTAACACCCGTTCCGAATCAACCCGAGTAAACCCGTGGTTGAGCCGGTACTAGGTACTACCGAGTAAAAAAACAAGGGTAAAACAGGGAAATTGGCGGTGATCAAAAGACAGTAAAAACATGGAAGGCCTCCAAAGAAACGCGAAACTGAAATCCGAGTACAATCCAACCATCATAAATCCTCCAATCCAACATAAATCAGAAAGTACATAAAACCCCCCAAAATCCCATAGTCAACTGAAATGAACAGAAAAGTCAACTCCGCGTAATCCCAGTCTTCACCTCATGGCTTCCGTCCAGAACTTCACGAAATCAACCTCGAACTCAGACTCCTCAGCCACCTCCACTAGCCACGAGATCCTGAAAGGGGAGAAGGGATCAATTTCCTATTGAAATTGAGTGAACCCACTGGGCCTACCTACACGTTGTCCTACTCTATGGAGCGGTCCCAACTCCGCACAAGACATCCAACAATGGAACCAAACCCAACCCCCTTTCCATATTTTAATTCCCTAATACAGTCTAGGTGATCACGTTGGTCAGTTCTTGTTCTCAAGCACAATTCATAACAATAGAATCACACAGAATTAATACATCAATCCACAGCACACACAGCATCATCACATCACATCCATCAACCAAGTCACTACCACAACCACAAGCACACAAACATTCACATTCATATTATCTAGGTGAGTTATTAGGCGCCAAGGAGTTATCCACACCACCACCGCCGGCCATCACATCAACCAGACGCATCCACTAGGGATCCTTCCACGAAGGAGAATACATTCCGACGCATCCATATAGGATCCTTCCACGAAGGAGAAATCAACCAACCTTGGCAACCCAGCCAAGGGATTCACCCCAGTGAATCGGACTCAATCACAACCAGTATTTCGGGTGGGGTAGTGTGGGCTCCTTCCAGTTCTATATTCATATTCGTATCACAACTCATACAATTCAGATTACTAATCAATCCATCCACACCATCTCATCATCACATAATTCCAACACAATCCAAATCATTCAACGCCTCCCACGGCACAAACAGTTTAAGGGTAAACGGCTAGCTCACCGGCCACCCCCACCTGCAAGTACAGGGGAAGCCATGTCATGAGTCGTAGGGTTACCCTCCTGTACATCCTTCATTGGACAGCCCCATATTGGCGGAACCGTCCACTTGTCCATCGTGTAAGGGCGATCCCACATTGGCAGGACCACCCTCCTGCAATCCACAATTATCAACTCGGGCAGAACACAGCTACAACATTATATCCCAACCCTCCTACACTCGTTACTACCTCCAATCCATTAAGCATCAAGGTTAATATCTCCCCCATTCATAGCACATAACAAACAGCTCACTATCATCACGCAATCCATCATATCGACAAGCATACAACAACGACCAACTTTCACAAATGTACAACAATCAATCACATAACAAAATCCCCTTTTACTCTCTTCCAATTCATGCAAAAACCTAATCCCATCTAAGTCAAAATTGGAACTCCTCACCTCATCCAAACTACCTACACAACGCTAAGCCCTCACCTGGAGAAGATGACGAGACTCTAAAATGACTCCCGAAACCCGAACGGCCAAGTTCTACAACTCCAAAGTCGTAGCTCCTCTCCTCCTCACTGACAGCAGCCTACTCCGACTCAGCCAGAACTATGACCAGCGATCTCTTCCTCTCGCCGACACGAACGCGTAGCAAGAAACGGATCGTCAATCGGAGCTCTACAACTCCCGGAATCAAGGATTGACCCAAATGGGTTTTTGGTTTCCTTCAAGTACGGGTTTTGGGGAAAGTTGGAGAAAATGGCAAAGTGAAGAGGTTTGGGGAAAGATGGAAAAAGTGGAAGAGTGAAGAACTCCTCAAATCTGAGTTTTTAACACTCAAACATGACACATGCACTCAAAGCATGACACATGCACTCAAAGCATGACACATGGCTCATGTGTCATCAATAGCACCCCCAAAGTGTTTTAACTCGACCCAACTCAAATTCGGACGTCCCGAACTTCGATGGGACCTCAAGAACACTGTTTCCAATGCCTCAATCACCCGAACTTGAGTTCCAAACCGATTGGTTGGGCGGGGATGTTACACTAGGTAAGGAATAGGCAGATTAATAGAGAAGTGCACAAACTGAGAAGATTTACTCAAAATACTAAGAGGGACATCCTTTCTCCAAACTAACCAAATTTTTCCAAGATCATTTTCATAGCAAAACTCACCTAGCCAACCAGGGAAACGAGAGGCAAACAGAGAAGCAGCCTTGCTGCTCCTAACTCTAGGCTCCAATATAGCAACCACATCAATACTCTCATTAGCTAAATAAGAATTGAGAGTTTTCACCTTACTCTTCTTGTTAAACACTCGAATGTTCCATACCCAGAACTTGATCATTTCTTAGTCTGCTAGCGTGTTTTAACTCCACCTCTACCCTTCCCCCTCCCTCGAGTGGAGAAATGAGTCTCATTCTGTAGGAACTCACCAAAACATGGTTTCTCTGGTATTTTTACATACTGTTCAGCAGTGCCATCATCACTCTTTCCCTCCACATCTTCACTAACACCAAGAGTATCATCACAATCCCCAACCGGCACCTCAAAAGCAGAATGCACTTGAATTCCAACTATAGGGCTCTGAGTATCACATACCTCCACTTCAGAAGAAGTTTCAGTAGCTCTCATTTGGTCAGGAGAACCCTCCACCTCCATAGAGGTCTTAGGTTCAGAACCTGACCCCCCTCCAACCTCCAATTCGTGAACACCTCCAGGCTCCTCTACCTCCACCTCCAAAGAAGTTTGAGTTCGGGAGTCCTTTGGCATTTCACTATTGGCAATAGTAGTAGGCTGGGAAACTGGAACATAAACTCTTTCAGGCCTTCCAAAAACCTTAGCATTTGGAAATTTCACATCTATAGACAAAATCTCTCCCTTGCCTAGATGAACTTTCAGAACTGAGCTCACATTACTCGATTCTCCTCGCAGGACACATACCTTGACATTCAATCCTTCTCGTACATGCTTATGAACTGGCTTCCCATACTGACTTGCCATCCAGCTTACCCCCTCATCAGAGAGCAGAGTAGGCGGCACTTTACAGAAAGTAATCCACATCGGCTTATCTTTCGGGGCTAGGTCTAAAGGTTCAATACCTAACCTCCACCTCCGGATGAGCATCGGATGATGGCGCACATGCCAAGATCGTGCCAGAATCCAGCTAGAAGTCTCCACCGACGGTCACTCTATCAAAAGAAATCGCGGCGATAAAAGAGATACCTGAATCACCTCTCCAAAACCCAAAAATGATTCAACATCGAGGTTATTACCTTGATCGGCGGCATCGTACCAACAAACTGAGATACCATCGCCGATTCTAAGCACTTAACCCCCAAATCAATCACCGACTGAGGAATTTGCAAGACATCATCCACATACGAGGATTCCAAAGTTTCAACAAACCGTAATCCTGATTCTTCACTACTCGAAGCTATCTGAGCCCAAGACTTGCCTTCAGCACCAAGAGAGGAAGAAGAGGCCATGAGAATAGCCTCCCCCGAGAGGCGACGACGGGAAACTCGGATCGGCAATGGAATAGTAACTTCGAAGGTCAGAGAAATTTCAGAGAAATTTCTTTTTTCGATGCGTTTTCTCCTAAACCCTAATTTAAACGTTTTGATCCTGACAAATTGATCAATTGTTAGTTTCTAAGTTTATCTTTGATTTGCGGGTCTGACCATGAACGCATTTCATTCTAGAGTTTAGGAGGTCGTTAGGTTCTCCAATAGCTTGACCATAGGATTGGAAGGACCTAATCTCTTTGCATGATTGTGTGACATTTCATCGTTCTTGTTCATTCTTGATTATTTGCAAGTTAGCTTGACCATAGGAGCTTGTAGGTTTGATAGAATAGAATCTCTACGGCCTGACCATGGAGTAGAGATTACAAAAGGAAATGTCGAGTCATCAAGTCTTTGAAACTGAGATTGCATTACTTCATCCATCTTAACCGAACTAGCGTGGATTCGAGTCTGAACAACCGCCTTAGTCTATCTGCAAAACCCCAATTTGTTTTGTTTGCTTGCTTGCTTGATTTAATTGCTTTCTTAGTTTACTTAGTTCATAAACCTAATTCAAACCAAACGACAAATCCCCCGAATAGCTTATTCCACAACCGTTGAGTAATAGAAAAATAGAGACCCTTGGGAAATAACGATCTCGCTAGAGCGATCTAGTGAGTAAAACTAGTGTGCATTAATTTGCGCATCAAGTTTTTGGCGCCATTGCTGGGGATTTTTCTTTTTTTTTAGGAAAGGCAAAGTGCGTTTAAGCTTTTCATTCATTCTTTTTATCATCTCTTACCTCCCACAGTTTTATACTACTTGGTTTTTCTTGTTTTTGGTGTTTCAGGCAAGATTGCAAGTACGGAAGAGAGAAGAGCGAGTAAGCGTATAACTGACATGGGCAGAATTTTCTACACTCATTTCAGCACTACTCCTATACCTCCTCCTGCAAAGACACCTAAGGCAAAGAAGACCCTTTTTACATCCTCATCCACACCCTCACCTTCACCATCCACCATTGCTACTACAGATCCTCCTATTCCACCTGAGGCAGAGATTATGGCAGAGAGGACGTTGAAAGATTATGGTCGTCCGACCATTGATGGGATGACCTCTTGCATTTAGATTACCAACACGGGAACTCGAAATCTGCAGATTCCCCCTCACAAGATCAACATGATCCAAGCTAATGGGAACACCTTCTCTGGAGATCTTAATGAGGACCCTAATGCTCATGTGAGGAATTTCATAAGGCTGGCTCACACCGTCTCCAACAATGAAGCGGATCATGGTGAGCTTTAGCTATTTCCTTACACTATGAAGGGACAAGCAGAACAATGGCTGTATGATCATCCGGCTAATCATTTTACTACTTGGGATGCTCTGGCTAAAGCATTATATGGCCTTTTTTAACTCGATCTTGAGATCTTCTTTCATTATTCAGTTATTGAGGATTTTTCAGATATTTTATTATTTGGATTGGTTCTTTAAATTGATCAATTCGTTAGTAATTAATTACCCATTTTTGGTTCATTCATGAGTTTGATCTGACCATGAAAACCGGAGATGGGTGTTACACACAAAGTTAGTCTGTCATTTGTAACGGGAAGCGAGTCGTATTTATAATTTGAGGCAAGCGATTGGTAGCCCCTCATAATGGTTGGTGGTATAGAGGCAACAGACATCGTAAATTTCAGGCAACTATCTAAATCTGACCATGTATGCTTTGGAGTTTGAGCGATCAAAACCATAGGCGACTAAAGTTGCGTATGGGTTTCTCGGGCCCACAGTCTATGTGTTTTATCCACGACAACTTTTTCAGGGTATGGGGCAACTCAGGGGTCTCTATCGGGCCCGAGCATGTAGATCTTTCTTCGGGGATCCTTCTTGTGGCTCTAGGGTGACCCAATGACTTGTATTATGCCAAGCGAGCCACCTAACCTAGATCCACATGATCACCCCAGCATGCCCTTCATTTGGATAGTAAAAAAATGATTCATAAGGAAGGAAGTAAATTATAGATTTGTTTTAGATCCTTGATTGTGGATGATTAATCACGATGCTTCAACATTTTATTACAAACAACTTTGAATACAACTTACTAATAAATAGGAAAAATGGTACGTTGCCCCCTATACTTTCTCAAGTTAACAAACAGTTGTATGTACTACGAAACACTCAATTTACCCCCTTCAACTATAACCACCTAACAATCAAGCTCTTCCATCCAATTTTTCATCCAAGATTTCGTTAAGTTATTACTCACCAATATGACTCATCCATTAATGATGACCATCGACATCTTTCATTTATCTTTGTTGTGGACTCAAATAAACTGAAAGGAAGAAAAAACAAAAAACATGAGAATATTTAAATTTATAATTTATAAATGAACAAAAACAAATTTAATTTTTTAAAATATTTTTAGAATTTTAGGTTTTATATTTTTTTTCCTAAAAATACCTTTTTATGTTTAAAAAAGTAAACTATTTATTAAATTTATATTTTTGTGAAATATATTTTTTATAAATGTGATTTTTTTTAAAACACATTAAAATCTAGGAAAAAATATTTAAACAATTATTATATTTTTAGTTAATAATTTATAAATTTTTCATATACTTTTTATTTTAGTGCCTTTTGTTTTTTATTCTTTTAATTTAAATGAGTCACCAACAAATATTAATGAAAGTCGCTAATGTAACAAAGTAGCATCACTAATTATGGATGAGTCATATTGGTAAATTATCACTCAAATTATCACTTAAGAAAGCCTTTGAATAAAAATTTGGATGAAAGAGTTTTATCATTAAGTTGGTTATAGTAGGAGGGAATAAAATCTTTTTTATCATTATAAAGGCAGTACTATAATAGTGAGAACTGGAATTGGTAAAATGTTAGTTGACGATTTAACATTAAATTTTACACTTTCTTCTCATTCGTACAGTAGATATAATGATTGTTTGTTGTGTGTTCTCCTCCTCACGCTTGAGAGGAATGAAATTACCCCACAAAATAACTAACACAGATTTGTATACACATAATTTCTAGTCACCAATCACCAGCACCAATGTAGCAAACTCCACAACGCAGCACTTATTTAGCCTTTGTCGCAACAATTCAGTTCCTCTTTCTCACGCATGTGCAGCATCAGAATTTGTTTCTACCACATCTTATCTTTCCAACAATCCCGTAAATGTACTTTGCTAACTGGAAGTTCTCATCAGCAAAGCTATTGCAAACCCTAATACAGAACCTGCAAGAACCTGCGATGCACGCATATTATTTCAGGTCTCGGCCACAATCCAATGGCCCAGAGAAGTTTCAGCCCCTTTGGAGCTGAAACTTCAGCACCAGATGCAGAACCGTTATTGATCAATATCATATTACTCGCAGCCCAATGAAGCATACGACAACTTCAATCGTTAATTTGTGCACCACCCAAGGAATCATACTACTCGGACAAGTTCCGGGGCAATGTGAAACAGAAATTTTGTTATTGCACTCAACTTGGGAACAATTAGAATAACAAACCTGAATGGGAGTATGGCCAAGACTATCCCGCAGTGGTCTGCAATTGGAGACAGGATGTTCAGGAGGCAGCTCACACACTATTTGATTCAATAACTGCAATAACATACATGTTAAGGTAAGCACAACAAAAGAAAGTTAGAACATCACCTTAGTAAGTATAAGAATAATACTACTTGAGCCCCAACTCCATATCTCAGATACTGTGAAACTCATCACCTTGGCTTCACTTAATATGAACCAAGCCTTTCACATATTCTGAATGCGGTGAACAAACATCAAAGTACTGGCCCTCTAACCTAGAGTGAATCAGGAGAAATTTATGACGTAGCATGTGTAGGTGCTTCTCCAGATAATTTAGAGAGTTTTACTACTCCAACAGAGACAAGCATTGTATAAATGAATGTATTGAGCCAAAACTTCATCATGTCAACGCAACAAAGATATAACATGTAATATACTTTAAGGATTATGCGCGAAATATATAACAGATGCAGATAAGAAAAGGTTCTAATATGCATGACTGGACAATAATTTCCTTCCCTGACAAACTTTACTTTCTTATCATAACCCTTCCCCACCTCCATCAAAAGAAAAGGGAAACCTCAATAAGAAGATACCAGACGCATGCCATTCAGATAACTTTACATAAGATAGATATATCGATAACCAAGATACCAATGTTACAACAAAATGAAAAGGCTACTTGCCACTCAAATATTCTTGTGATTTTTGGTAAAATCTAAATATGGAAATTTGAGAAATGATCTCACCTCAGCCTGACGGCCAGCATGAAGTCTAACACCAGTAGCGTCATACATAACCTAAAAAAGAATCCATCACACCAATCACAAGAAGTTTGGTGCCAAATAACATCCAGGAACACAAGTAACTGAATGAATAAGCAACACCAATTAACACTGAAAGTCCATGATGCCTCTCTATCATAAGAAGAACATACAAGAGAAGGGAAGCAAGATGTCATATTAAAACTAGGAAATAAGTGTAGTACTGGATACTAAAATACGGCAGTTAACCAATCCTACATGGCAACATCAATCACGAGATCTAATTCTAGAGGATCGTAGTTTGTTAGGACAAAATTGCACATTCATCCACTAACATAAGCATACTAGGAAATAAGCATAGTGATTTAAGGTAAGAAACCTTATCTTAACAAAGAAATTCACGAACTTCTAACTGAAGCATTAAAACTCCAAAGAATGATGAAGACCTGGATAATAAGTACATACAACGCAAGCCAAAACAAGTGCCACGGCAAAAGTTGGTGCCCCAGTTCCTTCCTGAAGTGCAATAGCCACAACAAGCGCTGTCACAGTTGCAGAATGTGAGGAGGGCATTCCACCAGATCCAAGCATCCTTCGAGAATCCCATCTTCTCTCCTTAAACCTTTCACATATTAAGTGAAAATTAATGTTGAGCACATACACAGCAGTAAAGATAAAGCAACGCTACTCTATTGCAGAGTTTCTGGTATAACCAATAAATAGGAATCCATTCCATAAACCAGCAACACACGGTTAAACATAACTCTAATAACCATATTTCTACCAAACATATCTCAGTGATTCAATACAAAACATGTTCCATGCTCAAATTCTTCAAGTGCCATTAGGATAAATGAAGACGGTGAACCAGTTTTGGAAAGCTTCTCTCTTACATGATTACATCCTAGCAAGATAGATTATTGTGGGGCATTCTTTCCGTTTTCATTTATGTTACTTATCAAAACAAGAGCTTTATAAATTGACAAGGTATAAGAAAATAGATTTTTAGAATTTCAATTTAAGCAGTAGAATACACAAAAATCATGAAAGTTAAATATATATGAAGAACAAAAGAAGAAGGGAGCAGGGAGGGAGTACCAGACGGTGAAAGGTTTGAGGAACTGGGCGATAGTTAATGCGAGGAAGGCGGTGATGAGTGGGACATTAGAAGGGATGATGGAGGGGTGAGATACAGCTGATCGGAACCTCGCCGATACATCAGCGGCTGTAATGACTTCGTTCATTGCAAAAGAGAGGGTTGATTGATTAGGTTAGGTTAGGGTTGTATGAAAGGGCATACTCTGCCGCTGGCGGTGGCGACGACGGTGTCGTAAAGGGGGGGGGGGGGGATTCAGATTCCGATCCCGTCAGGCGTCTGTGTTTCTGAATTCTGATCCTCCTCAGCTGCAACATGGACAATCCAACGACAATAGTAGTATCGTCCCTCTTACTAATTTTCTGATAGACATGTACCGTTGTACATTCTTTTCACTTTCTTTTCGACTTCGATTCCGGAGACAGCGTAATCTCCATTGTCTCCAAGACAATGAATCCCAGCCGTACAAAAAATTAAACCTAAATCTAACGGTTAATATATATAGGGGTAAAAATGACTTTTCATTTCTATCTTCAATCACGAACCTCCGTCCGTTCATCCTCCTCGTAGAACCTCTGTTCCCATCTTCTTCTCAAACGGCTGTTCCATCTTTCTCGTCGATCCTCTCCGTTGACCCTCAAACCCTCCCTTGCCGAGATCTAACTATGTCGAACTCCGACGATTTCGTCTCACACCGTCGGCGATTTCGTCTCACACCGCCGCCAGCCGACTCCCGGCACTCTAGCACTCACACCACTGTCTCCGGCGCTCTAGCCGACCTCTGGAGAATCTCCCCTTCATGCCCTGCTTCTCTCACGATCGATCTCTTCGTCTTCTTTAGTTATGGAAGTTCTCCTTATAATTACTCCACAAATGGTCAGCAGGCAAACCAAGCAAATCCAGAGAAGCCATCGTTAACCATGCCTCATCTTCTTTCAGCTCCCCAACAAACCCTCCATTCCGACACCACACTCAAACTCCCAATTCTCAACATTCTTCCACCAAAACCCAAATTAATACCACCACCCAACACCTGAAGCCTTCAACTAGCCAAGCGCAGACATCCCATCTTTCACTCCTCCCCTGCTCAGCATCAGCCTTGCAGCGGCCGGCTCCAACACCACCGACCGTCCAACACCGCCCAAAATCTAAAAGTGACCTCATATAGATTATAATAAATATAAATTATTCGATATAATATTGATGGTAGAAATCTTGTATAAAGTTATGCAGTTTGTACATACCGCATACAGAGGGTAAATAAAATATACAAATTGTACGATAAATATAATACATACTGTATGATATAATATAGAGAGTGTAACCTATACAAAGTGTATATACTTTGTACTGACCTCGTACAAAGTGTATAACAAGTACATACTATACAACATAATACAAAGTGTATACAATTTGTGCATACCTTGTACAAAGTGTAAATCATAAATACAAAGTGTACGACAAAATACAAACTATATACACCGTTTACAGAGTGTACAACCTCGTACAGTGTGTGTATATACTTAATATACACTTTGTACAGACCTCTTACAAAGTTTAAAGCATGAATACAAAGTGTACGATAAGTACATACTATGCGACATAATATAGAGTGTATATAGTGTAAAGACCTCGTGCAAAGTGTAAATCATAAATATAGAGTGTAAGACAAAATACAGACTATATACCATTTACAGAGTGTACACCCCCGTACAGAGTGTATGCAAAATATATACACTTTGTATATACCACATACAACTTGTACGATTAGTTGTCGGAAAAAATTATTGAAAAAAGTATTTTTTTTCAGAAAATTGATTTTTTTCCAAATTAGTAGATTTTTTTTGAAAGGGTAGATTAGTAAATCAAACGACGATAATCGCGTGGGTGAAGAAATTTTCATCAACGAAGGCTCGTGTTACCGTGAAATTCGTCCAAAACTTTTTCGATGATGGGAGATGGTGTTTCGGTGACCGGAGAAGGTTGTCCGATTACTGGAGTCAATGATCCGTCGACCAATAACAACTGAGTGGTTGGAAAATAAAATTAATTAATTAAATGAATAAGAAATGACCAAGTTACCCCTGACTAATCTAGGCCCTTGGATCATTTAATGATCAAAGGGCCCAAAATTCTGCTGTCTCCAATGCAGCGGGCGGAGACATTGTCTCCAGAACTTTGGTCTTGTCGTTATATTTCTGATTTCTTACATTACAAACACCTGAATGAATGATCTTCGTTATAGAAGGATTAATGGTAAATTTTTAGAGGCTTAACCTCTCAATTGGTGGTAAAGTTTTGATCTTATGGCTCAATTTCACCCGAAAGGGGTATAATGGTCTTTGAAGTTTAGGTTTATTGGGGGATAGATAGATGACGCAAACAGTCTACACCCCAAAGATAATTATCACGCTAGTTAGTTTGAATGCATAAAAATCATTATTTTAGTTGATAATTTTGTTTGAATTTGAATATTCGTCATATAAATATAACCCAGTGAGAAAGTGTCAACTGTAATCCTATTGACACACACACACCAAAAGAGCAAAACAAACGACTAAGCAAGAGTGACGATGTTCCTTCAGTAGATAAAGATAGTTATCAACGCTTAGTTGGCCGCCTTATCTATCTCTCATACTCGGTCGGCCTGCCTTTGCTGTGAGCATTGTAAGCCAACACATGCACAACCCTTTGCTGTGAGCATTGCTACCTACACATGCACAACCCTTATCTATCAACACATGCTTTACCCCTTGCTTACACCAAACAAGCACGCTCAAATTACACCATCTCTCCACGTCGAAGCCGCAGAAATTTTGGACAATTATATAATCAGGATGCTCAGTATTTCACCTAACATCATTACCAAATACAACACTGAGCTGGACAATCCCATCCAAACCAACATGCCTTCATCCAGGGCAGACCATATTTGGAGCCTTAATCTGGAGAATGGAACTTTGCCTAGTTGACTATTCCCATGAAATCACATATGGGATATTACTAGATGATGTTGTAATGATGCCTGCTGTTATACTCTCAAAATGCGAGTCAGCTTGTAAACCTGAAATTCATTAACAACATGTTCAGTATTCATCTTGGTCTCACAGGTGAGACGTCTTCTAAACCACATCAACTAATGTACTAACCTGGCCACTTCTGCTAGGCAATTGCAACTGTAAGTAGTATTGAAGACCGCCCACTCTGCATTGAAAAAATATGAGGAGTTCAAGGGAGGTAAACAAACAAAAATTGGTTTCCAGAGTAGGGAAGAAATAAGCACCTCCCAGTAACCGTTTTTCGAATATATTTCCCTGCCTCGATAGTCCCCTTGCCTCCATACTTCTCATCATCGGTATTCAGAATGATCTGCCGCCATCATCATAAGAGACCGTGCTTTTATCAAGTACCGAATCTAAATGCGCTGATATTTAATACCTTCTTTCCATACAAAAGTCAAGTTTTATACATTCTTTTCTACACATCAGTTGATATATTATTTTCCATACATAGGTTCAGTGTTTAGCGCCAAGCTGATCTTGGAACTAAATTAGCTATTCAAAAGCTGACAGTAACAAACGTATAGTAGAGCTCTTACTTGATACTCCCCAGCTTCTTCTACACCGACATTGTATGTTCTGTGGCAATCGGTAGGATGGAAGTTGAAGACAAAGAGCAGAGGACCTCTTGTGTAAGCTACCACCTGTTGATAACAACCCAATGAGTAGGAATCAGCCATTTCTTCCTCATATGAAGTCTGAACAGGGTAAAATACAGCATACCATGGCCGTGTCGTTCACATGGTGCACATTTGGCAAACCTCTTGAAATTGCCCTTTGATTTTCACCCAGTCCCATTAGATCCTACTTTCCAGCAGAGGATTAGTTAGCTATTGGAAACAATTGCTCCGGTTCACGCATCAGTATTTATTTTAAAACTAAACAACAGTGTCTGAAGTTATACACTTTCCATATCAGTACTTGTTATGTGGAATTGAATCATTGATTCACAAATCAAGTACAATATATTTGTGGGGTAGATATGCATATAGGAAAAAATGTAGTAAGTTAGTACCTTGTCAAACAAAAACAAATGCTGATGCAGGCCGACATTGTCGAGCAGATCCCACCGCCGGTTTGCAAGTGAATAAGAGAAGTTGTTGCTAAACACTGGGAACTCGACCCTCTGTAATGTGGGAAGTTTTCTTGATTAAAACTAGACACATAATCGTAACTAAAATGGCAAAGACAATGATGCAGAGGAAAGAAAGACAAATAACTCACTCACTTTGGGATGCCCAAATTCATTGCCCATGAAATTGAGGTAGGCATACCCACCACATAATGTAAAAGTAATCAATTTGATCATCTGACAGGAAAGCAAAAAATAAGAAAAAACCAAAGGAAAGCAAGACATAAAGAATGAGTGTCAAGAAACACAAGGCATTCAATTTCTTGCAACCTATTTATTGTGTATCAAAATGTTAGTCACGCTTTGTAACAGCCTTAGACATTTTGTACTGGTTCGCATCCAAGACCAGCAGTAAAGTTGAAACTAGGAATTGAAAGAAGAAACAAGGTGACGTTTACATTGAGTAGTGCACAACCCCTAAGCTCCACTGCCTCAGAGCCAGAAGACCGATCTACCGTTTCACCAATCAAAATCTCAGCAAATGACTGCCCTCCAGATATGGACTGAAGTGAACACAATTAAAGGAGCAAGAACATGAGACATTACAGAGCAATATCATAGTGCATCTTTCACAATAGTTAATCAGAGCTATTAATCTAAGAGAACAGAAAATATATTACTTGGTTATGATTTTCAGCATACACTAGCATCTTATCTGCATAGTGTTTGTTGCCCATTAATGTGCTGACAATCTGCGTCATAGATAAAGTTCAGCTCATGCTAGAAGTGGAAATCACAGAAACTCATACAATACTGACAGAAAATTCAAACACGAAACTCAGAACAAATTATTCCACTTCTTCTGACAATTTTACAACCTTGCTCATACTCCATTCTTGGTCTGGAACATTCTGAACAAATGATAACCACATCTCGGACACAGAAAGATTTACATAGTAATCAAATCCTAATCCACCTTGAGAAATTGGATCACAGAGTCCTGGATAGGATGTTGCCTGCACAATTGAAACAAATGAACTCGATTCAGACACATGGCTAATGTTATCGCTAAGGGAAACGAACAGACAAGTTAATTGGTAACAGCACATGATGTTAGAAAATTTTGCAGACTGCCAAGAATAGGAATTGATGTTTCTAGATGGGAGATTTGTGAGTATAAGAGTAATTGGGGAAAATGTGTTTCCTTCCCCAAATACAGTCACCTACGTCTTCTGCGATTGTGATTATATTAGGATGAATAGCATGCAAAAGCTCATTTGCGAACATGAGATATTGTAAGGCATCTTTGTCAACATATTGATTACAGTACCTGCAAAAATATGACAGCTCCAATCAAAACCAACACTATTATGAATGCAAAAATATTAAAGGTAATAATCATCATATGTTTATTATTGATAAGAGAACTCTGTATAAATAGAGTTTACAGCTGAAAGAGAATGATAGCTATTATGATTCTAGTAACTAGGTAACTTCCTATTCAATACAGGATAAATAAGAAAATAAAAAACACAAATAATCTGTCGTATCTCAACAATGAATATAATAATTCCATGAAAATGGGTAAAAGAAGTATAAATTAAAAACTGTCAGAAAAGAAGAATGAGACGACGCAGGGCTTACTCATCCAAATCGCCTGTAAACGAAGCAAAGCCATTATGTGTATAGATCATTGATGAGAGTGAATGGAACTGAAAGCCATCTATGCGATACTCCTCAACCCACCTGCTCAAACCACTTCTTGTAAGCTTTTCCCAGAATGTCATACCAAAAGCAGACACATCATACATTTTACAAGAAACGTGAGACGAGCCATAATATAACTAGACGCATTTGACATCCAAGCATAGATAATTCAAGACAACAGACGAATGCCTCTATCTACTGCTTACCAGTTTAGATTTGAGAGTAGAAACTGTAATACTTCTTGGTCACCATATTTGAACATTCTGGTGCCCCAAAATTTATGATGCCCCCGTTTACCTATCTCAACAGAGAATTGAAAACAAGTATCATATAATTTAGCAGCATTGATCACTCGTGTTGTTTGATAACAACCTCTATGAACACAGCCATTAGGCATACACAACGAAATAGCTTAAGGGAGCATGGAGAAACGAGAACTGACTAACTGGCAAGATTAATTCCAAAGAGGAAATAAGTAATTAGTTGGGGAAATAAAAATGAGAGCAACTGGTATGTTGCCTTGACAAAACAGTAAATAAATACAGCTCATCCAAAACAAAAGTGAAATGATAAATTTAAATCACTGGAAGCAACAATATCTCGGATGCACGCTTCCTCAAGAATAAACATAAAATAACTTTCAAAGAATTTGCTCAAAAAACTAATAGTACTTATGTTACACCAATGTATTATTGGTGTAACATAGACTGATTAATTCCTGGGCTACATGCCCAGAATTTGTACTCCATATCCTTTATATTTGAAGATTGAAAATGCAATATATATAGGAAATAATAGTCCTCACCAAGCAATAGTTTGAAGTTGTACAAGCAATAATTGGCTGAAAGCAAAGTGGATCCAACTTGCAGGTAAATTTTACCTGTGTGAAAGTAGCAATCGTTTGATCCATCAAACAATGACAGTCCAACCATTTCATCTGCAGCCGCATACGAATGAACAATCTCTAAGAACACCAGTAATCCCATTCCTGCAGAATGACGATAAATAGGAAAAGAATGAGTAAATATGAAAGTCAGTATATGAGGATGAAATAAGATTCACTTGTGTTTCAAAGGTACATCATATACATTGAAGACTGGTCCCCAATACAAACCAATTCGTAGTAATCTCAACATTTTCGAATGATATGGAACTCCGAAAAATACAAAATTACTTGCACATTCTTATACAGAAAAAGGGTGCACCATGAAACTGCTAAGTAGCTGGCATGTGGGAAAACCTATTCTGAAGTGGATATATCCCATGCATGATTAGTTGATATTTTACTGATGAAAAATTGAAGCAAGGTAGTAAAAGGAAGAGATGATAACCATGTGCCTCATCAACCAAGCGTTTGAAGTCATCAGGGGTACCATACCGACTGCTAACAGCAAAGAAGTTAGTGACCTACATTAATTCAAGGATCACATCAGAAGATGCACAACATGTACCTGAGTGTCCAGAAAAATCAACACATAGTGGCAATAAACGAGAAGTCTAGCTAGACAAGCTAGAATTGTATTACTCCATCAGCAATTTACATTAAGGTGCATAAATATTTAGTTGACTCCATATTCGGTAAATACCCTTACTCAATATAAACATTTTCGTGTAATTCCCCCATCTCCAATTACTTTGTGGAACCTAGTCCAGAATCCAGATTGTCCATATGACAATTTATGTTGAGCTGTCTAGGGACATAAGAAGCTTACAACAACGTAAAGATAGTTGGACTTACTCTATAGCCAACTGTGTAATAATCTTTGTGCTCAACAACTCCTATCAACTGAATAGCATTATATCCAGATTCCTTAACATGAGGAAGAACCTGTCAAGGAAAAATCTAGTAGAGATCAAAATACTGATAGTTATGATATTGAATGTGATTTGAAAGCAGCATAAACAAGTGTAACAAGCTACCTTATCAGTGAAGTTACTGAAAGATGCTATTTTCGGTTCAGATCCACTAATCCCAACATGACACTCATACATCCGCAAGGATTTTGGAACTTTTGGGGCTGTGTACTTCCACTTATAAGCACATTCAGGAGGTGGTTCCCAGTGAATGGCATAAGCTTGCTTCCCATTCACATCTAATATTCAGCAGAAACAAGATAAAAGTTGAATGACGGAAAAGAGAAACAGAGAGAGAGAATGAGGAGCTGAAAAAACAGATGGGGAACGTAGTAACGAAAAGGGGCCATCACTTGAAGTTCAAAAATATCAAGAACAAGAAATCTCACCAACTTTTGATTCAAGTATTCGGACTTTCTTTTTTACCAAAAAAAGGTTTAAATCAACCGTTAAAGAGTGAAATGAAGAAAGGAAAACACCTTCCTTTAGGAATTACGTTGTTACCTGGTTGTACATAGGTAGCCCAAGCAGGTATCCTTTCCAAATGGCCATCGGGAGTGTTGTAATAGACCCTGTATTTGCTTCCATGAGGAACAGCTGGGGTATACTTTTTCAACCATGCTTTCCTTCCTTTACGTATCTCAAGCCAATATGGTAAGGGAGGAGCCTTGGCACGAATCTTCTCTAGCCAAGCAGGGTCACTTTTAACATTGAAAATGTCATACTCCTTTCCTTGATCAATCACATCAAATGGAGGTAAGTTACTTGGTGGGTCATCTTTATGTTCTTCTTTCCATTCCTTATATCTTGTCTCTGCATCCTTGAGCGGTATCTCTTCAAGTTCTTCTAACGTCTGAGGTCCATTAGGGCCAAAAAATTGCTCATACAACTTTGCTGGCACTTTTAAACGATTTTTAATGTACTCATCCTCTCCAGGTTCCCAGTAGTCATCGCTTGATTTCTGGAAGAGTTCATCAATGCTAACACCACTATCCCCTTTATCATAGTCCTCCAAATAGTTGTACTGCTGAAAATAAAGTTCATCAGGTTCTTCTCCCTCCCTTAATTTATCTTCAAGTACGATAAACCAGTAACCATAATCATCATGACCAAGAAGACCCTCTCTAGCAGAATTCTCAGTTGGTGACCAGTCATTAAAGTCACCAACTAGTGAACCATAGCGAGCACCTGCAGCAAGTGAACTGAATATTCACTTCATACTTACTGAAGGGCATTTCAAGGTGACTGGATTTGCACGAGGTAAACAGAAAATTTGATTCCAGACTTTGATGAATACTGAAGGGAGAATGTCAAACCTGGTGCCCAGTCCATGAAATCCATGCGATGCTCTGGATGTCTATGCAGACCCAATAACTCGAATCTATACCATCAGGAGGGATAAAAGGAGATTAGAGCACGATACCATCATAAGAAGAAACAAAATCGAAAAGAAAGGAATTTTCTAATGAAATCACATAGTAGTATAATTCGAAAAGTCTAAAGCAAGTTGAGCGGAACATGGACGACTTAGTACTAGAAAAAGTGGATAATAGAAACGCAGGATAAAGAAAACGGAGCAGCGGGAGTTTACCCATAAGCAATGTCCTTAATCATAAGCTGTCTCTTGAAAATTTCTTCTTTGAGGTCTTTGTATGCTTTGTGCCTGACAACGTAACCAGTGATCAAAATTTGGAACCCACCAAAAATGAATTATCCAAGTTCCATGTCCTAGAAAATCAAAATATCAGCGAATTACCTTTCACGTAGAAAGATTGACAATTGTTTATGGGTAATGCCGAGTCTGGTGAGGAAGCCAACAGGGTTTACTCCTTTGTCGTCATCTTGTTCATTTTTATCCCTTTTCTTGCTGTGCTGCTGCTGTTTCGGCTGGTTCGTGGCTGAACATTTCACTGTGAGTCTAATTTTGGTGGGGAAACTGATATTCTGAAATCTTGAATGGGGAGGAAACTGGAAAGACGGTTCATTTGGATAGACGGAGATATAAATTTTGGTGGAGGAGACGAGAGAAGTCATCTCGGAACAGAGGTAATGAAAGAACACAAAGATACAGTTTGGGAGAGGTAGTAGGATGGGATGCTGAGGTTTTAGAGGTTTTAGATAAGAAGAACAAGTTGTGAACTTTTGGGTAACTTCGGCGAAGAAAATATTATTACATGTTGAAATTTTAAGAGAGAAAAATACTCGGGGTAGGGTTGTTTACGTACCGAGCCGAGTCGAGCCGAATTTTATTGTGCTCAAATTTGGCTCGTTGCTTTTTAGACGAGTTCGAGCTCGTATTCGAGCTAGAATTTTTGAGTTTGTGACGAGCTCGAGCCTACTCGAGTCTGGCTCGTTAACTACACTTGACAAGCCAAACTCGAGTTCAAGTCTAACTTAGGTCATTAAAACCACTTGATGCATCCAATTTTAGCCCAATTTGAAGTTTGTGCGACAAAAAACATTAATGAGTTAACCTAAAAAACAAGTGATCCTAAAATTTACAAGTTTTTATTGTATATGACAAACCACATGTTTCATTATTGAGTTTAGAATAAGTCATATAGTGGAGCTAGTATTCGAGTTGGCTCTCGAGCTCGAGCTAGCTCGCGAGCCTATCGAGTCGAACATACCCTGGCTCAAGCTTGGCTCGTTTAAAATCAAGCGAGTTATGAGCGAGCTTTTCTCGAGCCGATCGCGAGCGGCTTGGTTCGTCAATAGCCTTGGGGTCTGAACTTTAATGGGTAAAATACTTAATAAGTCCTGAAACTTTAGGCCTGGTTACCAATTGGTCCTAAAACTTTAATTTGTTATAGACTGGTCTCATTACTATGAAATGAGTTACGAAGTGGTCTTAATGACGTCAACGATCAACTTTTTAGGCCATTTTGCCATGTCATCATTGACACATAAAAAAATTAAATGTCTAGATGGCCAACTTAAACCAAACCAAATTCCAATCACTTAAACCGAACTCAAACTCAAATCCCTAACCGAACTCATATTAATTGTTTCAACATCTTCCCAGCTATTAATATGAGTTCGGTTAGGGATTTGAGTATGAGTTCGGTTTAAGTGATTGGAATTTGGTTTGGTTTGAGTTGGCCACTTAGACATTTAAAATTAATTTTTTCTGACGTATCAGTGATGACATGGCAAAATGGCCAAAAAAGTTGACTGATGACGTCATTAAGACCACTTTGTAACTCATTTCATAATAATGGGACTAGTCTATAATAAATTAAAGCTTTATGATCAATTGGTAATCAGGCCTAAAGTTTCAGTACTTATTAAGTATTTGACCCGAACTTTAATAGATAGAAGAAAGTTAGCCTATAATATTTGAAACGATAAACTTAAAATTGTAATTCGGGTCAAATACTTAAAACGTCCCGAAACTATGAGGAGAGTTACAAACTCGTCCTAAAACTTTAATCTGTTACAGAGTGGTCCTATTACTATGAAATGAGTTATAGAGTAGTCCTAATCACGTCATCAGTGTACTTTTCAAGCCATTTTGCCACATCGACATTGACATGTCATCGAAAATATAATTTAAAATTCATCTTAAACTTTTAAAATTATATCAATCTGACTCACTAGATTTAGTTTTGAACCAAATTTTATAAGTTAGATGAGTTTAGATTTAGATTTTAATTAGATTGTTGAATTTTAAATTATGTTTTTGATGATATGTCAATGGTGATGTGGCGAAATGGCTGAAAAGTACATTGATGATGTCATTATGACTAGTCTGTAACACATGTCATGATAATAGGACCACTCTGTAACGAATTAAAGTTTTAGGACGAGTTTGTAACCCGTCCTATAGTTCATGACGTTTTGAGTATTTGACCCATTGTAATTCATTAACATCCTTAATCTTTGTTTGATGAGAATAAGCAAATTCGGAGTATGCTTGGACTGTGTAGTGCGTGTTTTTCTCTGAAATTTCTTTGAATCACGATCTTGCTCTTCCTGGCGCCGGACGTTTTCATCAGTTTGACTTCCTTGAGTCCTCCGGTTAGGCTCAGTTTTCCCTTCTCCCCCGTCTTCTCCTTTTCTTGTCTATAAAAGCTACTGTTCCGTTGGAACCTGATAAATCGTGGGCATCGGTGGTAAGTCCAAATCCGAATGCGAATCTGGAATACTTCCCTCTGATTCTGGTGGATGGTGTATTGCAAATTCAATCGAAATTAGCTGATCTTGGAGTAGAGAAATTTAAAAGTGCCCTGGTAGGGAAATTTTTGGGTCCAGCGACTCCGCTCAGGGTTTTTCAAGCTTTAGCAAAGCGATTGTGGGATTTTGATGGTTTTGTTGTTGTATCTGAGCTATCTTCACGTGCATTTTTATTGAATTTCTTATGATTTTAGTGTGCGAGTGGGTGTTGTAGAGATTGTGGCACGTTCATCTTCTCCCTCTGTTCTTAAAGAGTTGGAGTCTTGAGATCGAACCGTTTTAACTTGGATGTTGCTAAAAATACCTGTTTGGGTACAGCTAGTTGGTGTTCCTATTCCTCTGTGCACTCTTTTAGGGGTGGGATACTTGACTATTCTGGTTGGGAAGCCAATAAATTTGTCAGGAATGGTACGACAATTAAAGTCTGTGTGCCCATGTCTCCAGATCATGAGAAACCAAAAGTACTTAAAGTTGTTGTGGTTGGTATCTTCATGATGTTGATGTGGTATATCCAAGTCTATAGGATACACAAATCCGAAGAAAGAGTGGAGAAAGTTAAATCAGTTTGGCAACAAAAGATCTCTACTGCTATTTCTGCAACAGAAAATGTGGTAGAGTCTTCTCTGCAAGATAAGGTCACACCTCAAGCAGAAATGGAAGCATATGTCGAACAAGTTCCAGGCAATGAATCTAAGTCACCTAATGGAGAGAAGGATTCACATGGTACTACAAAAGGAGGAAGTGAACAACTACTTGGCTCTCCTAAGAAACTTAAGAAGATTGTAGATGTTACATGGGGCATTGATCATACAAACAACTCTTCCTCTTCAAGGGAGGATAGTAAAACATCAAAGAAAGATCAAGAGGATCCATTATCTCCTGAAAAATTTCCCCGAATTGGTAAGAGGTGTAATAGAAGAGGTAGGAAGCGTTGATATGAATATTTTGGCATGGAATCAAAGGGGTTTTAATTCCCCAGTAAACAGAAACATATGTGAGAGTTATTAGCTAAGCATAATATTGATATTGTTTTTTTTATAAGTAATATTGATATTGTTGGTATACTAGAAACAAGGGTCCTAGAAAAGAATTCTGATGAGATTTTATTAAGGAAATTTAACAGTGGTGTAACACCCATCACCGGTTTCCATGGTCGAACCCATGAGTGAACCATAAATGGGTAATTACTAATGATTTGATCGAATCCAAAGCACAACCCATCAAAATGAAATAAACAAAAAAACATCATAAAGCTGAATATCTGAAATTGATCTAGGGGTCGTTTGGTTGTAGTGATATTGATATTGATACTACAGATATCATGATATTCAAGATATCATTGTTTTTTCTCTCCTGAATATCATGATATCTGGGGCCAAAAGTGATATCAATATCACTCAACAGATATTCATGGGGTGAGGTGAATATCTTCAGAGTGATATTGATATCACAGTTTTTGGACAATTTTATCCTCACCCAACCTTCCCAATTATAATGTTATCAATCCCGTTACCCCAATTTATTTATTTTTCTCATTTTTATTATTGTCTCGTGTTTATGTATTTTTATATTTATTTATTAATTAAGATAAATATTTATGATTTAGTTTTTAATTACTTAATTAGAATTTTTTAGTTAGATCAGAATTACACCATGAAAATTATTTTAACTTTTTATTTTATTTTGGCTAGAAGAGGGAGATGTGTTAGTGGTAAATATAATACTAATTATTTTCTTAATGAATTGGCATTTAGTATTTCTAAACACACGTGCTTTTTTATTAAATGTTAGCACTACTTTATACTTTGTTCAAGCAAATGAGGGTATTTTGGTACATTCATCCATGCAATCACAATTCACCACTTATTTAAATAATCACTACCCCAAACAGTGATATCAAACAACCATTTTTACCAATATCAATATACTAACATATCAATATATATCTCACATATCATGATATGTAGATATCATGCAACCAAACGACCCCTAGAGATCTAGTAAAAGTAGACCACATCCGGTCAAACCAAATCCTCAAAATACCAAAATACATCATAAAACATCCCAAATGAAAAAAAGTCAATTGAACGAAATAAGGTGTGAAATGATGAATCCAACCCAGTAGGAACGACTCCAATACTTCATCCTCAAACAGCTATTGAACGACTACTCTGATCCCACTGCACCAACTAAAAGCGATATGAAAGCGGGGAATAAATTTTTTTTGGGGGATCGGTTTCCTATTGAAATTGAGTGAGCCCACGTGACTTAACTATGCACCAAACTACCTGGGGAGCATCCTAGATTTCCACACTATAATACAATATTGGACCCATGCTTACGTCTAAATCATTTTAACATCCTATCCTAATACAATAGTGCTAAGTGAGTCATGTTCCCCTTTACCAATACCCGATCATGCATCACATGAAATCAGCATCATCAACATAATACCACAATGTCCACAATCCATCATCATCGTACATGCCTACAGTTTAGCCAGGTAGATCATACCACACACACACAATCACAATCACAACACAACCATATACTTCTAGGTGATTCCAATTAGGCGCCAAAGGAGTTGCTCTCCGCTACCCCGCCGACCCACAAGACTCACTTCCGTATACCGAGAAGTCCCTGACGCATCCCTCAGGATCCATCTCCGAAGGGAGCCCACCAACCCGTCGGTAGACCTCAACCAATTTTCACAACTCATCCCAGAGGTAACGTTGGCTCCTCTCCAACATTTTACTTTCATTTACAACAATCAAGCAAACACGTATGACACAATGATAATTCTCATTCCCAATTCCACATCCTAACATTCCCAACACGTCATCCTAGTATTACTGATTCAGTTTCACCATGCCATTTTCCAAACAATCAACAAAACATTTTCATCACTTGTTACACATGTACATTTCATTTCCTAAGAGGGAACAATTGTCCTCATCGATCACCCCACCTGTACAAACAAGAGACAGGGTATTCATGTCATGAGGTCCAGGGTCACTCTCCTGTTCATCCTTCACAGGATGATCCGTTATTGGGATCATCCTCCTGCAACCAACATTCTACAATTGTACTGAATGAAAGCCATATATATATATATAGCACTGTTTTGGCCCATTTGCCGATATGTGATATTTCAGTTGTTTAATTAGTATAATTAGTAATGATAGATCTAAAATTATGCATAGCAAATTATAAACCAACTAAAATTTTGAAATTCTGAGATTGAATTAAACTAAAACTCAATGGGTCAAAATAATTAACGTCTTACTTGATTGAGAACTTAAGTAGTTTAAAGTAAAAAAAAATATAAAAATATCTAGATAATTGTTTATACAATACCAAAAACAAAAAATATTAATTGAATATTATGATTGTTTTGAGAATATTTATAAATTAATAAAGTTTAGTTACATACTCAAATGAAATAGGTCCATTTATGATTTTTGGAAAGGAGAAAGAAATATTAACAATTACAATTGTTGTTTTATTTTTTATTTTTAAAATGAGTGATGTCTTCTAAACCAATATAAATTCAAAATTTTTGTAACAAAATATTTTATTTACCAACAAAAGTAAGTTTGAGACAAACAGATAACGAAGTTGCGGCTCGAAACATTTGCAAACAAATGAAGTAGAGGCTAAAAAATTCAACACTGTCCAAAAAAATCATTTTAAGGAATGAAACCTCAATTAGCTCGTAAAAACTTAGAAGATAAAAGAATATGGAAATAAGGGGAATTTTCACCATAATAAATAAAAAATGGAACTATGTACCAAAATAAATACCTATTCAAACTATGTACAAATATGGGTATATCCGCCTAGGGCATAGGCGTTTTCGCCCACCAAACACGCGAACTCGCCTATCTAAGTCAAATGTAGTAATTGAAAATTTTCATTTCATAATTACTTTGCAAATAGGATACCCGATTTTTTATAATTACAAAATGATCACTAGTTTATATAATTTTGTAAAATAATTATTGAAGTTTGAATTTCAATAATGAATTTAACCGTGCTACAATAAGTTTAAAAAATGGGATGGAGAGGTTCGTTCGTGGATGGATAAGTAGTGGAAGAATGCTGCAGAAATTCAAGCTCTCAGGGAAATCGTCTTCCTTGAGATGTTTGCAAATCCCATGAACAAGAGATCAAAGGCGCCAAGGCGGTACCCGAAACAGGGATGGTGCACTACACGGTCAATCCATCTCAACTTCCAACTCCGCGCTAAATTAAATTTTAGTCCGTATATGGGTTATGGAACAATGGCGGATTTGAACAAACTTTTTTGTTTAAGCAGCAACATTTCTACTTGGCCTGGTTGATTAGTAGTTTGGAATTTGGTTGGATTTTGTGTTCCCTTTGAATAGTATGTGTAATTGGATAATAGTATTTGACTGGAAAATATTGCTCGGTTACTTTGAATCTTATGGCGGAGTTAGTTTTTTTGTGGTTGATTCGCAGATTCCTCTTTTTTTATTTCTGGCCCATATGTCTTATTGATAAATACTATTATTCAGAAAATAGCATTATTATGGATCATTTAAAAAAGTGAATGGTTTTGCTGATTGATTAGTAGTTTGGAATTTGGTTGGATTTTGTGTTCCCTTTGAATAGTGTGTGTAATTGGATAATAGTATTTGACTGGAAAATATTGCTCGTTGCAGGCGCGATATTGATTTTATTCGGCTATGACTAAGGAAATATTTGGTAAGTGTGATCAAAATTGATTGCATAGAATAAATATAATATACACCCCTAATTATTACACTAAATCATATCAATGCCAATTAATTAGGGTGTAAATGCGAATTTGAGAGTGTAAATGCAACCCAATGGATCGAATGGCTGCAATTGATTATGTATGGATGACATAATAAAAATTATGTCACCATACTTTTGCCCGTGTTTAAATAGTGGCAGCCGGAGGATTACTCATGCAGCTAACATTATACTCTTGCTTAATACATGCAAGACAAGAAATTAAATTCCCAAACAACATATTAACCCATGCGTCAAAAGCAAATATACTACACCACCATTAAGATTATTAAGATGTTATATGTAATATTTAATATTTAATGTGTTACATTAACGTAATATATTATTATATATGTAATATTCTATATTTTTATTATATTAATAACTAATATATAACATTTTATATAATATATATAATGTTTATATAACATATTATATATAATAATCAATACTATATCAAATTGATCAATATATTTAATATGGTTGGAATGGAATGTATTTGTAACAAGCTTATTATAATTTTGTCGTAATTTAGATTGAAACATTAACTATGACGAAATATTTTATTTGTACTTTCAAGTTATTATGAGTTAGCAATGTTTGACAATGACACTTGGGATGGGTGGATTGTAAATTCATGTCCTTCAAAGAGTTTTCTAGCAATTCATGTCCACTTAATGTTATCACCTAGTTAGAAAAAACAAAAAAACATCTATAATATTGAATATTATATAATATATTATATGGAATATTTAATATTTTATGTATTACATTAACATAATATATTAACATATATTGCATATGTTATAATATAACATACATACATATATATATATACGTATATGTATATATTATATATAATATATATTATATATATGTACGTATATTATATATATATACATATATTACATATATATATACTAATATATATATATATATTATTAAATATATATATATATATATATATATATTTTTATAATATATATATATATATATATGTTATATATAACATATTATATATTATAATCAGTTTGTATCAAATTGATTTATATATTCAATATGGTTGGAACGAAATTAAGACAAAATGAGCTAAAATTATATTCTTGAAAAACCCCTATCTGTTTACTTGTTTAATTTTGTCACTAGGCTGCGTATTTTGGAAAATGTTTAAAGACCACTCAAGTTATTTTGTGACAACAAATCAGCGGTGTTATATTCCAACTACAATAGGAGTTCTTCTAAGTCAAAGCATATTGACATATTCCTAGTTGTTAAAGATAGAGTACAAAGTAGACAAATATCCATAGAACACATTGAGACAAACTTCGTGATTGTTGATCCGCTCACAAAAGGTTTACAACCCAAAGTCTTTCATGAGCACATTATTTGCATGGGTGTAATATCATTTGAGGATATCATGGTTTAGTGAGAGTGTTATGTATATCTACGAAGATTTTGTTATGTTTAGTTTATTCTGATCATAACAATTACTGCATTGCGTACGTACCGCATCCACTAATGAAAAAGGAGAAGACAGTCACGATGGCCATCGCTAAACTAGGAAAAATAGCCATCGTGAGCAACAATTTGTCGACCATCACGACCAAGGTTACTCCCATGGCCCTAGAATGAAACCTAAAAGCCTCCGGCTGTATAACCATGAGATTCCACCGAGCCCAACTCCGACCCCTACCTCCACTACTATATCCCCGAGGACAAACCATGCATAGGTAGTCCCGTCGCTCAAATGACCATGTTGTTTTAGTACTGCAAATAGCCCTATTATCTATGTTCCAACCATAGCCATGAACATGCCTATTGTCACCCATCTTTATCCTCCCATACCGATCCATTGTGAATAATGCCACCAACGATGCAACCGTCTTAATGCCCGTAAACAAGAGGTTTATAACGAGAAGGAACCAGAACGTGAAATCATCTGCGTTGAACAGAACCAGGGCCACCTTGACGCTGGTGAAGACCGCAAAATCACCCGACATCACCCCGATAATGTGCAAAACTGTCAGAAATAGTAGTGTGTCTAACAGGTGGCAGAATAATTGGCCCCACATCTTACATATGCCAGTCCGATTGGGTGGATTGTAAATTGGTGTGCTCCCTATGAGATGAGTGGTAGAAGTGGTGGATGTCATCTTGCATTGATTGATTCTTTCCTCAGCTTCCTCATTTGGACAATATAGTCTCTCCAAGAGCAAGGTTTTGGCCTTTCCCAATTGGCCTTTAGCCGCTAGGTAAGAAGGAGATTCGGGAAACCAGAAGAGGACGACAAGCATAAATGCAACATAAGGGATACTAGAAGCCCTATTGTGAGTTTCCATCTATGCTTGGTTCCGAGAAACACAATAGAGGTACTGCATCACGTATGCTAGTGCGCTCCCCATACACATCAACAACTATATACATGCACCAGAAATAAACATACAAATACGTTAGTCAAGAAATCAACTTATTCTTCTGAGGCCAAAGTTAAGATAAAATAAGTTTGACTGGAATTATACTTACTGGCGGGAGGTATCCAAGAACGCCACAACGATTGGATGCAGCAATTTCTGTGATATAGACGGGGCCAATAAGGACGCCGAATCCCAAACTGATACCCATGAACGTCCTCCCACCTTTGTACGCAGTGTAGTCGAATGTAAATGTAAAAATACTAACCCCAACGGTGTACAAAGCTTGCCCAAACCGAGTGGGCACTTGCGACCCATGTAATTTATCAGCAAAACGACTAAGAGAATCCCACCAAGCGTGAAAGTTGTGACTCTGCCCTCTAAATAGTATATGTCAGTCTTGAAACGCTTATGCAACAATTCGTGCCTAGTTAATGTGATCACCTGGTCTACAAAAAAGCAAGAGAACCCATCAATACGTAAATACATATGTATACACACGT
The DNA here is from genome assembly GCA_034768395.1 of Linum lewisii. Lineage (NCBI taxonomy): Eukaryota > Viridiplantae > Streptophyta > Magnoliopsida > Malpighiales > Linaceae > Linum > Linum lewisii. The sequence goes on from CM068297.1 coordinate 15,695,339, forward strand.
CATACAGTTAAAAAAAATGATCACAATTATGTACATACTGTATCCACTGAAGAAACAGGGCAAGGCAACCACCACTAAACGAGGGAAAAAAACCATCGTAATTACTATGAATGTTCCTAGGGGTGGGTGGTTTGATTTTGGTTTTTCTCTGGGATATGTTGTGTGCTTGTTTTTCTGCCGAATTAAGTTAGTAGAGTTTGTTTGTGTTTAGGTGTTGTGCATGCTTGGTAGGTAGGTGTTTAAATAGTGACAGCCGGAGGATTACTCATGCAATAAACATTATACTCTTGGTTAATACATGTAAGACAAGAAATTAAATTCTCAAACAGCATATTAACCCATGTGTCAAAAGCAAATATACTACACCGCCATTTAATATTTTATGTATTACATTAACGTAATATATTATTATATATTGCATATGTATAATATTATATGTGTAATATCCTATATTTTATGTATTATATTATTATATAATATATAAAATTTTATATAATATATACAATGTTATATATAACATATAATAATAATAATAAATAATATATCAAATTGATCAATATATTTAGTATGGTTGGAACGGAATGTATTTGGAACAAGCTTATTATACTTTTCTCGTAATATAGATTCAAACATCAACTATGACGAAATATTTTATTTGTACTTTCAAGTTATGCTGAATTTGCAATGTTTTACAATGACACTTGGGATGGGTGGATTGTAAATTCATGCCCTTCAAAGAGTTTTGTAGCAATTCATGTCCGCTTAATGTTATCACCTAGTTAGAAAAAATGAAAAAACATCTATAATATTGAATATTATAATATATGTTATATGTAATATTGAATATATTATGTTTTTTTGATGAAATTGAATATATTATGTATTGCATTAACATAATATATTAACATATATTTCATATGTATAATATTATATTAATATATAATATTTTATATAATATATTTAACATATTATATATAATATTCATTATTATATCAAATTGATTTTTTGGTAGAAATTATATCAAATTGATAAATTGATTTATGTATTTAATATGGTTGGAACGGAATTAAGCCAAAATGAGCTAAAATTATATTCTTGAAAAACCCCTATATGTTTACTTGTTTAATTTTGTCACTAGGTTGCGCATTTTGGAAAATGTTGAAAGACCACTCAAGTTATTTTGTGACAGCAAATCAACGGTGTTATATTCCAACTACAATAGGAGTTCTTCTAAGTCAAAGCATATTGACATTATATTCCTAGTTGTAAAAGATAGAGTACAAAGTGAAAAAATATCCATAGAACACACTGGGACAAACTTCATGATTGTTGATCCGCTCACAAAAGGTTTACAACCCAAAGTCTTTCATGAGCACGTTGCTTGCATGAGTGTAATATCATTTAAGGATATCATGGTTTAGTGAGAGTGTTATGTATACTCTACGAATATTTTGTTATGTTTAGTTTATTCTGATAAGAAATAAAGTATTAAGTTAATTCGATTTGGATTAGTAATTGGTTAAAGACCTCACTTAAGTAGGACCAGTTGGAATAGGCATGGTTGGTTACATTTCATGTAATTTCCACGCTACCACTACAAAAAAAAGTAATTTAGCTACGGCACACTACCGTAGCGAAAAAGGAGTAATGATGTGGCTAATAGCATTAGCCACGTGCTAGCTACGGCAATGCTTCCGTGGCAAAAAGTGTCGTGGTATTTGCTATTAGCTACAGAAACACATGTTGTCGCAAATGATTTGCTACGGTGCTTGCTACGGCATTTTCCGTGGCAAAATAATATTTGTCAAATACTGAAAATTCGCTATTTTATATTACTACCCGCCAGATTTATTTTCCCACCAAATTTTGAGTTCGGCTAAATTAATTTCCCGCCGTATTATTTCTCGCTAATTTTTTTTCCCGCCAATATTTTTGTTCCTAAATTTCATTATCGCTAAAATTATTTTTTTGCCATTTATTTCACCAAATTAGTTTACCATATTTTTCCCAGAATGGAAAATCTTTACTCAATTAATATAATAATTATAAATTTTACTGTAATACAATCAAGTTATCAAACAAAAGCTATTTACTGATTGATGATATCAAATGAATATTCATAAAAGAAGAAATAGTATATCAAATCCTAATTCACGACAAACAAAGTATTTTGTAGAGTAGTGTGATAAAATGTCATTCAACAAAAAATGAGAAATAATAATTGAAATAACCATTAGTCTCTTCTACTCTATATCATCTTCATTACTTGACTGCAAATGAGCAAAAGAAGTATTTTGTCTCCATCAAAAGATCCTCCATTCATTTCATAATCATTGATTTCAGCCATAACCTGAAAATGAAATAAAAAATGGTTTGACGTTTGAGAGCATAAACAAAACAATGCGTATAGCTAAAATCTCTACTCCATAAACTATTGAGTACCTGTTCATTATTATTCTTCAACTTGTTCGCTAAAGAACTCAACCGATTGTTAATCGCCTCAAACTTCTCCCCAAACTGAGATATTGTTTCAGTCAAACTCTTAAGCACATCAATACTATTCTCAGGTGATGTCGGTGATGGTGGATACACAAGATTTCGCGGCACACCCATACGTGCGACAGTATCCATGCCCATCCTCACCCATCACTATATGAAATACTTTATCTTTAACCAATTCAAGACTTCTTTGATCCTCAAGTTCCTGTAAGAGTAGCTCCTCATACTCTGCCTACATTTAGTTATATAAACAGAAAATCAAACAACTCAACAAAGATTCATATACTCATATATCAGCTAACAAAAATGAAAATGAAAATACTTAAGTATCAAACACATTCATCACCAAGCAAACAAAACATAAACTTATCACTACTTCAAGTAAACAACACAAAACAACTACAAGTGGTTAATTAAGCTGCATGATTACATCTATGATTAAAAGGAAAGGTTTAGGGAAACGTCATACTCTGATCATACTGACTGAATTGAAAGCCTTGCTCTCTCTCCCTCTAACTTTGAAACTTTACAGACGCATGGAAAATAGCATGAACCAAAAGGAAATGAAAAGAACAATTGCAGAAAGACAAAACAAATTCTTTAGATTACAGGAATAAAATCTTCTCAGATTGTAGGAATCAAATCTTCGCCATGCTAAAACCCTTATGCCCAACTATGCAAGCAGAACTTCACAGAAAGTGAAAACCAAGGCTGCTAATTTTGAATATACTCAAGCTAAATCTGTACAAGCCTAACATATATAGTATAATCTTTACAATCCCTGGAACATTATATACTTGGATACTAAGGATAAGAGTCAAGATTGAGGAAATGTGTAATGAACTACAGACTTAGATAGTTAATCAGTAACAGGAAAGCTGAAAATCAGACATTTGGGAGAAAATAAGAACCCATGTAGAGAAAAAACAGAACCAAATCAACACATTGACCAAAGGAGCTGGGAAGGGGAACAGGAGATAGAACTTAAAAGACGACTTTCGTAAGGTTCATAAATCAAAAAGCATATAAGACTAAATAACAAGAGCCCAGCAACATATTCTTATCTATCAAGGTTTTTTCAATTTCCTAAGAAAGTCTACTCTCACTAACAACTTGTGAAAACAAATTAGTACTTACAATCGCTTCAGCTACATCAGGATTTGTCGTACATGAGAGGTGGAGGTGGTGGCGGAGGCGGGGGCGGAGGTGGAGGTGGAGGCGGTACTGATGAGTTGCTACTACTCAATGCCTCACTCATTGTGCGTGGACGATTGAACTTTCTTCTTTTCATTATGATCTAAACAAACAGACATTAACTACTTAAAACATAGGAAAACTGTATTTATAACCAACATTCACATCCAACCATTATAAGAAACACATGATAACATAAAAATAGGAGTATTCAAAACATATTATAAGTATCCATCTCCAATCGTCAATTACAAAAATCCTCCTAAAAAAATTGGATCAATAAAAAAGAAACTTAAACCCCAATTCGCATCCACAATCAGTGTACTTGAGATGTTAAGTTGATTGTATATGAGATATATCTTTAAATGGCATTCTCACAACAAACAAACAGCTATACACAATACAATACACACACAAATGCATCATGAATTGGAAACCAAGAGATATGCGACTTAGGCTTTGTGTTTCCATAAGTGCGGCCTTTTTTTATATGCGAGATAGCCTCCACAGTGGAGCTTTTTTATATGGTTTTTGATTTATCTGTTTTAACTCTTTATTATGATCATTATCGTTAGCTTCTGCTGCATATGATGATGATCATAGGCTAGCCTCTCTCTATCTGGTTGGAATAAGGAGAATAATCAAGATACAGTACCATTTTAAAACTCCTCACCCCAATTATCAAACATTTTTCTAGCAGATTCTAGTACAAGCACTTAAAACCTGGAACCTCAACCAAAGCCTAATTTGTATCAACTAATCAATAAAAACTAAAGTCCCTCCCCTGTATCGCAAAACCAAGAAACCTCTGCCTAGAAAAAACTAAATTCGAACCAGAAACACTAGCCAAGGAAGGAACAAATCAAAGCACGTCAATCCCTCCCCTGCAATTGAGTCGAAGCTAGAGCTATATATTTCAATTTAAAAAACCCTAAAATTCAATTCCACCCAAACCCGCGAATTCAATATTAATCGACAAACCTGAGGGATGTATTGATCGTAGAAGGTAGGGGCGAGCTCCGACTTTGACACGAAATACCTACGCAACTGAGAAAGAGAAGGTATGAGAAGAGAACGAAACACCTACGCAGCTGATAGATGAATGGAAATTAGGACGATGAACAGATACATACGATGGATGACCCTGATAGAGGTGACGATGTAGTGAATAGAAGTAGAAAAAAAAAGAGATCGCCGACCCTTGAAATAGAGAATAGAAGAAGACGACTCTGAAGATTTAGAACTTTGGCTGGAGTAAAATAAATGATAGGCGTAATAGGGTTTGAATTTGTGGGAATGATTTGGGTTTAGAACTTTTGCGTAAATGGGATTTTTCATTAATTAGTTTTTCAATTTGTTTTTATATTCACCAAATTTCAATATATATACTAAATGAATCATATATTTTATTTTTATTCGTTAAATCTTAGATTGAATAGGAATTAATTTTTATTCATTTTTTAAAGTAACAATTTATATGATTATATATGAGAATACCGAATTTCTATAAATGTATATAGCTACAATTTATCTCTCCCGTAGCAAGTTATAAATCTATTGACTACAGTACGAAGATAGCCGTAGCAAACATACAGGTTGCAGCACTACACAACGCCTTTCTGTGGCAAACTGCATGTTGTTTGCCACAGTAGTTTAACACTGTGGCAACCTGTATGTGGCTAAAGCTAGATTTTTTTGTAGTGTACACTTCCATCACAAATCTTTGTCATTCAAGTATGCATATATTGTGACCATTGTTGAGTTTAATCATGAAGAAATATGACAGTGAGCTTCTTTGATTTGTATGTGTATAGTTGATGGACGAGATTGATGTAAAACGCAAAAGAGATAGAAAATTATGGAGCTCATAAGGTTGTACAATTTAAGTATACATATGTTGCCCAAGCGGGAGATTGTTGGAATAAAAATCCTTAGTTGGGCAATTATGGTAATGTTGTCATTAGTAAGAACAGAATTAAGTGACCAAATATGTTAATGTGTCATGGGTACTAAAAAGTCATGGAGATAAAGTGTAGATACCAAATGGTTAATTTATAATTTAATGAGGGGCTAAATTATAAACGACCAAATAATAGCCTTTGGCTATAAATAGGGTTATGGTCCCCAAGAATTAGTTGACCCATCTCATTCTTCTCATACCCCATTAGAGAGAATTCCAAGAAGAGAGGAACTACATTATTGGAAGATCCATCTCTCACTTTCGTTCTTCGACTATGGCTTCAGGTTAGTGTCCCGCTTTTTGTTTATCATTGTCTTCATCCTAATCTACCAAAGGTTTTATAGATTTAAGTCTAACCGAACAAATTTTAACATCACATCTACATGTTTCTCTTACCATAACCAGTGGCGGAGCCACATTGGGCCAAGGGGGTGCTCTGCAGCCCCCTTGGCGTTTATCAAAAAATATTTACCCATATATACAATGCACAGGGTCAAACCAAGTACCTCACAAGCATAGGTCAACGTCAACAACCATCCAACTGAATAGCATTACTTAAGTATATATGCACGCGTTTGTATTTACATAGATTAAAAAAACCCTAAATATAAATCCTAATTTAAAGCTTTTGACAAGGACAAACTGATGCAGCTTGCCACTTTCTATCCCAACGAGTTCCCTCCAAATGCTATGAAGTTTCTCGGTCATCATTTGAATTCATACATTTGTGATTTGTCATTCGATGACAGATTCAAAAACTTGAAAGGGGTTGACGAGTTAGCAAAAAAATAGTGGAAACAAATAAGCACAAATTGTATCCATATATTTATTTACTTATTAAGCTGACACTTATTCTGCCTGTTGCAACAGCAAGTGTGGAAAGATTATTTTCATCTATGAAATATATCAAGAACGAGCTTCGCAATCGAATGAACGATGAGTGGTTGAACGACGCAATGGTGATATATATTGAACAAGATTTATGTGCTAGTTTGGACAAAGAAGTTGTTATACAATCCTTTCAAAATATGAAATCTCGCAGTGGTTCGTTGTAATTGGTGATTATTTTAGGCCCCGTTCACTATAAATTATCTTAAATTATATAATCAAGTGAATTATATAATTTAAATAATTATAATTCATAATTGAAATTCTGTTTACTTGGTGTTTTATAAATTATGAATTTAAATAATTTATAATAATAATCTTGTTCATTACTTAAAAGATGACTTAAAAATTATGAATACTGCTAGAATACAATGGAATCACATATAACACTCACCAACACTCGACTAATTATTAGCACATTCATTTCCTCGAGCATCGTGTCAAGCAGTAAATTTTCTTTGACTGGAGACCATACCAATGATCCACCAATCTCCACACAGTCATCGGATTGTTGTGGTTCATGATTCATACTAAATACTAATTAACACCAACAATCTAATTAAAAATAATGCTCGCTAATGTAATGTCACCAACTAATCATGGGAGAGAAAGAACACATAATCAATATATAAGTTACTTTGAATTGAAAATTCACTAATCATAGAGCTCATACATGGTACACTTGAAAATAACTATGTATGAAATGTATATGGATTGATTTGATTAGTATACCTTTAATGGTGACTTCTTAGCACATTAACAATGGAGTTTAATTTCATGGATAGAAACTTTGCTTCCTTTACTTATCCACCAAACGCCACGTGTGGGGTTATATATGACATGTGGATGTCAATTTGATAAGTAGCTGGAGAGTAAGCTCATTCCAATTTTCATTTCCTTATCCGCATTTTGGGAGAATAACTAGAGAGGAAATAGGGCAGAGGTTCAAGCGAGATAAGCTCAAAATGATGTTATCCCTTTCGATTCACACCCTGCCCCCTATCCTATCTGATCTCGTTGGTTCCTCCGCTATATACGCCTCATACAGAAGCATCTGATCTCGATCATCTACCGTCGGCGGCAACGTCCCACAACAGTGATGAACAGAGAAATGAAATCAGAAAACAGAGCCTCTCTATCTTCTTCTTCCTCCTCTTCTTCAATTACTAATTAATTTCGTTTTAGTTTTGGTGATTTAATAGTGATTGATGTAGAAACAACATGATTCTGCAGGAGCGTAAGTTTCATGAGCTGGCTGAATGGACAATTCACGACCTACAAGAGAGATTGGTGGTTCGAATGCGAAAGAGTTTTCCATGGTTTGTTCGAATTGGATTGATATGGATGATGGATCATTGGTTGCTGTGGTGCTTTGGTGGCAGGAATATGATGATACGGTTCAAGTGGATGGATTTGATATAGGCAATGGGGTAAGCAAATCTCTAATCAGACACAACATTTGATAAGTATGAGGATGAATTTAACAGTGAATGTAATTTATAGTGATTGTAATTTATATTGATGATTAGTTGTTGTTAAGTTATGCTAGAAATTAGTAGGGTAGCTGAGATTGCAGTGTAAATAAATCTGCAGAATAGTTAGTTGGTTGAGGTATATGTGGAAGGGGTTGTTAGGGATTGAATCGTGGGCTAAATTCAAGGAAGAGATGATAATTCCCTGTCTCCTAATTATGAAATGCATATTTTTTAATTTTCATAAGTTACTTTTTTTTACTTTTATAATTCAGCCGAAATTATGTTTGTATTATTTTATTGCATTTTTTATTTTCTAACTAAACAGTATTATTAGTATATTATGACATTATTTAATTTGATTATATAATTTTTAGATTATTAATTGATAGTGAACAGGCCCTTAATGTATGAATCTTAAATGTTATTGTTGACTCTTTGTTTCGTTTATTGTTATTTGTTAAATTATGTGATTTTTTTTTCGAACCAAGCACCCCCTTGGTCAAATTCCTGGCTCCGCCACTGACCATAACATAATACTCATGAATGATAATAATACAAGCAACTCCATTGTTTTTAACATGAAATATCATGAGTTGAAATTCTTCGGATTAGGAGTGGTGACAAAATTATGGATTATGTCTATAAGACATAATCCATAAGAGCCATTAGATCTCCATAGAATAGATCTAATGGTGGAGGGATTATAGTAATAAAATAATGAGATTCCCCTATTTATTGTGCCATATTAAATATTTTTACTACCCCAAATTCCATTATACTACTTACCTTTTCCATTTTCATTCCTCTTTTAACCGTTGCCACAAAACAAACCGCACCCCCATTCTCTCCCAAATCTTCCTTGCAGTAAAAAATGAGTCTGCTCTTAGTCGCCGATTGCAACCGCCGTCGCTGGAAGAGCCGACTCAGTCTTCTCGTTTAGGTAAGCACTACCGAGCGACATTCCCTCTGCCGATTCATCCCAACTAATTTCGATTCCTGATTTGGTGCAGTTGTTTGGTGCAGCCGCTGTGGTTTCGTGCAATCAGACGTTTTTGGGGTTTCGATTGTGTTGGGAATTAGGTTTCTTAACCAGCATTCATCGCGATTTTCCGTTCTGCTGCAATTGTTTGGGAATGGTTTGGGTACTATTATTAGGTTAATACTAGTATCGCATATGAATCTTGTTTGAAATGTCTATGTTTCGATTTCCCGTTTTGCTGCAAATGTTTGGGAATGGTTTGGAGATCTAATACTATTATCAGCAGAAGTTGTTGTTTCAGATGAATGATTTGTGTTATTGTGGTTTGTTTGATTCCTTTTGTACGAGAATTCTTGTATTTAGTTGAATGACTCTGTTTTTGTGTTCTATGAAGGGTTGAAGTGGTGCTAGATGAAGTAATAATAGTATTGTAGCGTTACTATTATTGATTTCGTAAGCCTGATGAACATCAGAATTGATAAAATACTATTATTAGATATATAACATTATCGGTTATTTGAAACTAAAAAGGAACAATGAACGAAATATCAACTGAAGATGATTATGAACACAAAACATAAAAAATAAATCATTTATTATCGTATTGAAAATCGAGTTGATACTGAGTAAGTAAAAAATGAAAGTTTAGAAATAATAGTATTAGCTGGATAATATTATTAGTTGCATACTGTGTCCTTGCAAAATTTCGAGATGTCTGCGATGGTACAATATCTCAGTCGTTCTGAATGATTTTCGTCGATTGATCATGGTATGAGATTAATCAAAACTTTCGCTCTAGGCTGCTGGTTGGCTTCATCGATTACAACATGAGACTCCATGAGACAAGCAAACAGCGCAAGCTAGGAATGAGAATAAGACTGAATATGAAAAAATAGCAGGTAAGATATAGGTTAATCTCGGATTTGACAGGAATATATTAGTATATTGAAACAAATAAAGATGATTACAAAGAATAAGATAATATCATTATATAAATCCTTCCAAATGACATAATCATGCAATTATTGACTAATTCCCATTAATTAGCACAATCCGATCAGATCTATGACTTGTGAATCCAACGGCTGTGAGTGGATTTTGTTTAGGTGACATAATTTAAATTATGTCACCATCCTTCAGCCGGAAATTCTTATTGACAAAAACTAAACTATAACTTAAAGACCTCTTAAAAATAATTAATTAGCTACTCAGTTATGACGTACGACGAAGGAGTGGTCGGAGTGAGAGAAGGTCCGACGACTGCAGAGTATTGTGGTGGGTTTCCTGGCATAATCGAATTGGAACGCCAATGTGTAGTGTTTCCATATGTAATAGGAACTTGATGATGTTGTCTCCGTTTATTCTTATTCCTAATATTGAAGAACTTAATCCAACTCCATATCTCCATGGCCAATGCGACCAGGACAAGACATGCGAGGATGCCAATGTAAGCCCATTTCCATATGTAGTTGGGCTTCAAGATAGCAATTCCTTTGAACATGTTAATTATGATCACTGAGTATAGGCCGTACCCTAGAAAATGATGGTACAAATTCCAATACTTGCGGTACTCGTCTCCCTTCCCTGGCTTAAAGAAGAGCGCTGTTACCTGTGTGTTGGAAATGATGTATGAACATATATAGATTTCGAGTAATAAACAACACATATTGAATAGATAGATAGTAAGTGTACATACTTGGAGAGTGGCGAAGGCGAAGATGAAGATGGCGTAAAGACGGTGGATTTTCATGACGTAGAGCTTAGTTGAGTTGCCTAGGAAAATGCCAACGATCCACCCGGCGCTTCCAATGGTGTACCCAATAAGTTGGCAACATCTGTGGGCGAAGAACCAACGAGGGTATCTCACTTCTAGAGGGAATCTTGAGTATCTTGCAATTATACCTCCTATCGGTAATATTGTTCCCCATCCTATTATACTTAGGATACCATGGACCTGCATCGATCGATTCGACGTATAAATACATATCAAAGTATTTTAATTTTACTGTATTTAGATCGAATGTTATGATATGATCATACATTTCGGAGGTATCGGCGGTGTTGACCAGCGTGCTGATGAACAACGCCGCTTCTTAAATCAATGGTCTCCGTACTGTCAAAATGCTGAAGATTGGAAACAGGATGGATCCGGGGCTCCATTCCTTCAGCCCTGTACCCGACCTGCCACACGTGGTTCAGCCTCGATAAGTCATAAGATCGGGTAGGAATCCCAACTGTCGCACGCATGGCGTAGTAATCGATTTCGCTCACGTACTCAATAGATGCATTTCGAAACTCCACCTCCAATCCCGCAATGGGCACAAGCCCGCATCTCTTCCTCGTTTTAGAGGTCACGTTGTAAGTGGCAACCCTGAATAACCCGGTTTCCGGATCCCGGACGGCAATCATGGCCCGGGTACCGGCCATCTGTGGACGGCGCGGGTTGACCCCCCAGGCAATCCATGCGACGTCATCTGATAGTCTAGCTCCAAAGATGACGTGGAACTGGGAGAGGTTCAGTGGGTTTAATTCCCAGGCGAGCTCAGCTTGGAGAGTGGCTAGTTTCCTGCATTTAGTGAGGTTGTTTTGGTGGGTGGTGAAGATGCGGAAGGGAATGCTGCAAGGGGAAGGTTGCGCGTAACTACTTGTGGTGGAGATTATTACAAAGAAGAGGAAAGCAATGGTAGACAGTAGTAGTAGTGTGACAGACATCTTAGTTATTAGATTTAGAGTAGAGCTAGCTATATGACCTATGTGAGTAGTTTGTTATGTGGGATGGATGATGGATAGCTAGCTAGCTTCCGTAGAGAGCAACCGGACGGAGGCTACAGCTTGATGCAGTCTGCATATATGCTCTTTCTCTACTCGTTATTAGTATTTAATTTCCTTTTTTGAGTATAAAATCAATTAAACACAGCAACAACTGAGGCTGAGTGTTGAGGGAGGGTGTGCTTTTTGGTTGTTCTACTTTTGTCTCCTGGGCTAAAACGCAATAATATAATAATATGGGAAAAAAGTAGAAATACCTGCCCAATTACTTATGATGGTGGTGATTATACTTTGCCAAGCCAACAAGTTCTTTCAATCCTCCTCTTATAATATAATAATAAAAACTATCATTTTCATTTATTTATTTTTGACAAACAACTCCATTCATTACCAAACGGGTCATTCACATTCAGGGCTATATAATCGGGATGGTAACGTCAAAAGTGGAAGTGGTTCGCCTTTGCTATTATTATGTCTACCAAGCCGAGCCGAACTTCATTGTGCTCAAGCTTGGCTCGTTGCTTTTTAGACGAGCTCGAGCTCGAATTTTTAAACTCATGACGAGCTCGAGCCTGGCTCGTTAACTACACTTAAAAAAATTGATCGAATTATTTGGTTTGGTTCTAATAACAATAATCCATTAGTTATTAATTCTAAAAGACGACAGAAAAAGAGAAATCAACATCTACAAACTAATATAATAAATATGTATTGTTAATGTTACTTAAACCTATCCATTTGGGAAATAATGGAGGGGAATATCAAGCATCTCCATTGGTAAATCATAATAAGATATCATATATAGTAGTGGATATATCACATGTTCATTAGAGTTCAAATCCCTGACGTAACCAAGCCAAATATCGTTGTCTAAGGACAACTTAAGGGTGATAAAATAACAATCTCGGAATAAAGGCTAAAAATAAAACTAAGGTATCGTTTTACATTCGAAAATGAATTACTGTGAATTTTACTGATTTAAACGGAATTGAATTATTGGGAAAATCACTAATTCTACTGGAATCGAATTCCTTATTTTCCCGTTAAAATGATCACATGGATTTAAAATAAAAGACCATATGAAATGATTATATTGCCCTTACCCTGAACCTTATTCATGTCAACTCTGCATATTACCTAATATATTTCCCCTCAACCACGCCATATAATTAAGCAACCACATAACTAATGGCTTTTTTGTATGTCATCAATTAAGCAACCACACCATATAATTAAAAACGGGTCAAATACTTAAGTAGTCCCGAAACTTTGGGCCCGGTTACAAATCAGTCCCAAAACTTCAATTTGTTACAGACTCGTCCTGTTAGTATGGACTCCGTTACGACGTGATCCTATTAACGCCAATGAGGACATTTTCTGGCAGTTTTGCCATGTCAGCCGGTCCACATCACTAAAATATATAATTAAATAATATAATTAGAAAGGGATTGAGATTCAATATTTTTGGTTTAGGTTAAGTAAATCAGTTCGAGTAAAGGGTTTAATTCGAAATGGGTTAATTATATTATTTAATTATATATTTAGTGATGTGGACCGACTGACATGGCAAAACCGCTAGAAAAAGTCCCCGTTGGAGTTAATAGGATCACGTCGTAACGGAGTCCATACTAACGGGACGTGTCTGTAACAAATTAAAGTTTCGGGACTGATTTGTAACCGGCCCAAAGTTTCGGGACTACTTAAGTATTTGACCCAATTAAAAACTAATTAATCTGTGAAGAAATCTTCCACCGGAGAAAAAATACTGACCGAAGTAGAGGTAAGAGAAGAGAAAAAGAAAGAGAATCAATTTGGGTAATAACTAATTATAGGATGTGAAAATGGGGTTTGTTTTCTTCCGTAACTGAAAATGAGGAATGAACTAACTTTGTGGGCTTGTGGCCCAACTAACACAGAAGCTAAAGAGTAAAGAACAAAATGGGTAGTATTGGAATTACATTGGTCATAAGAAACAGTAATGAACAATATAGTTCCCTACTGCTTTTTATGTCTTAATATGACAAATCACATGTTTCAATATTGAGTTTATAATAAGTCATATAATGGAGCTAGTATTCGAGTTGTCTCTCGAGCTCAAGCTCGAGCTCGAGCCAGCTCGCGAGCCTATCGAGTCGAACATGCTCTGGCTCAAGCTTGACTCGTTTAAAATCGAGCCGAGTTACGAGCGAGCTTTTATCGAGCCGATCACGAGCGGCTTAGTTCATCAACAACCTTATGTCCTTGATAATTTTCTTGCACTTGTCACTAAATAAAGAGCTATCATCCACTGCAGTAGTGTATGAGTCACTTTTATCGGTGCAGGGAGAGTGGTAACCGACTAATTTTGCGATAATTTAACAAATCCATGGTTTAAGTCACTTACCGTGTAAAGCACACAAGCTGGAGATGATAGTTATACTTTGCCCACAATACCTTTCTCAACCAAGGCATCAAATCTTGTCACCCCCATTAATAAATTATTATGATATAGAAAAGCACAATTCCACTGATTTGGCCTTCATGGTTTCCCGTAATATAAAACATATATATCAGCAGAATTTCTTCACAACTATTGTCGATTTTTGGTATTTGTCAATTTTCAGGATGAAATTAAAGAAAAAAACTAAAGTAGTGGAACTGCTAAGAAGAACCAAGCAAGTAAAGAACAAAAATTAATATAAACAACTGACCTCAGTGCCAGTTTCATTCCCGCTAACTAAATTATTCATTCATTACCCAAAAAAAAAAAAAAAAAAGACACACTCTGAACAAATATTGTATTGAAAAGACATATTCTTCATAATCAAGTTGCAGCCAGCTCCCCTGGATAGCCGGTGATATAAATAAACCTTTTAATTAAGACAGGAAATCAGCACAAGAAACAATTTAAGGAGTATGGAGCAGGATTCCTTGTTCGAAGATGTGATGCAGGGCAGGTGGGATAGAGTTGTTATAGCCTATGAAAATCCTGAAACCCAGATGTTGAAAATCACCACATCAGAAGACACAGTGTTGCACATTGCTATTTCCAACGGCCAAACTGATACTGTTAGGCAACTTGTTCAACAGATAGACGATACAAAGATTGAACAAGTTTTGGGGTTACAGAATGTGATGGGTTCTACTGCTATCCACCTAGCAGCCTCATTTGGTGATGCATCAATGTGTGAGTGCATCACTTCCAAGGCTCCCCGGCTCATCGGGATCAGCAACAATGACGGTGAGACCCCCATCTTCCTTGCAGCTGCCTTCGGTAAGAAAGACAGTTTCTTTTGTCTCCTTGAGAAACTCCACAAGAAAAAAGCTGATGAGATATGTCACAGAAGGTCTCGTAAAGGTGACACCATTCTTCATGCCGCACTCTCTGGGGAACACTTTGGTAAACTTCACTATGATGTCCATGTCCATTTTGTTTTTAAATATTCCCCCATGTACATTAATTTGGATTCATGTGAGCAGAATTGGCATATCATATAATACACAAGTACCCAGAGCTTGTGAACACTAGAAGGGAGGATGGAGCGTCTCCTCTGCATATACTAGCCAGCAAGCCCAATGCATTCAGAAGCAGTTCTCATTTTGGACTGTTTGATCGTATCATCTACTGCTGTGAGTATTCCTGTTTCCATCACCAGCTGCTGCATTGATTATATATGTATATTGTTAGTTAGGTTAAGCTAAGAAAAACACCTCTCAAAAACTGCAATTTTGCTATATTTAATCTTAGCAGGTGCAATTGTTGATGACCTAAATGAAACACATGGTTCGTCAGGCTTGAAAGATTTGGGCAAAAGTAAAAAATATCCCGAAAACTACGAGACATGCATGACCTTGTTTCATCTGATGCACAAGATTGCAGGTGGTTTCATATGAATATCAATATAATCTTTACCAAGGAATCGTAGCATAGTATTAATGTTTGTTGTTACATACTTGTGCAGCTACGGCTTTACGTTCCATTTCTCTAATAATAAGAAACTGCATCAGAAGCAAAAGCAATGAGGAGGATCCAGAAAGCTTCAGCCAAAACAACGAAATACATTCAGGTGGTGGATTGATAAGAAGAGGCAGCCTAAGAGAAATGTTTCCACCCAATTATGCAACAACAATAGAACTTTTCAAGTTCATTACCAGGGCACTGCTTATTGTTCTGGGACTCGGTATGCATCTTTCTTTTCACTGTTGATTCAATGAGAAATAAGTGCTGCAACATCTTCTTTACTAGATTGAGGATCACATGTTATGTAGGACACTCTAGAGTATCAAAGGTCCAAAGGATGAAAGTGGCACATACTTGGGCTACACTAGTCCTGAATGCATTAGTCGACAGAGCTTCACTTTACATGTACCAAGACAGCGGCCGAAAACCCCCCATTGGAGACATAGATCAGGGGACCATCCCCCAATTCGGAATTGATGACCAGACAACTCAGAGATCTCTAGTCAATAAGTTTGTGCCAGACTTGGAGGTGAACACCTAACTATATATTTTCAGTTCCTCAACTTTCCTTCTAACATGTTTATTCACCAAGACATGTTTATTCATGAATAATTTCTATATATAATTAAGTTTCCTCCTGCTTTGCTAATTAATGAATATTGAACAGAAAGAAAGGAGGAAGCCATACTAATTGCAGCAAAGATGGGGATAACAAACATAGTGGACAAGTTCATCAAGGCATGTCCAGCAGCAATTCAAGAAATAAACACGGAGGGGACAAAGAATCTAGTCTTGGTGTCCTACGAGAAGGAAAAACCATCTCATTTTGAATCAGTAAACAGAGAAACCCCAATATTGATAGCAGCTAAGATGGGGGTGAAAGAGATGGTGCAGAGAATACTAGAAACATTTCCTGTGGCCATTCATGACTTGGACTGTAATAACAAGAACGTTGTGTTGTTGGCAGTAGAGAACAAACATGTACAAGTGTTTAAACTGCTTAAGGAGAAGGTCATACTAAAGGAGAGTGTGTTTGGGAAAGTGGACGTAGATGGAAACAGCGCCTTGCATCTGGCTGCTACATTTGGAGACTCAAGACCTTGGCTTATTCCAGGAGCTGGGCTGCAAATGCAGTGGGAACTGAAGTGGTACAAGGTACTACTAGTACTACGTATATACAGTGCCGTAGTAGGTGATAATTTGTTAATTTAAACCCTGTTTGTGCAGTATGTGAAGCAGTCGATGCCGCCAAACTTCTTTCCCAGATACAACAAGAGAGGTTACACCCCAAAACAGATATTAGCAGAGACACACAATCAGCTTGCTAAAAATGGTAGCGAATGGCTTACGAAAACAAGCGAGTCATGCTCAGTTGTGGCTGCACTTATAGCAACCGTTGCGTTTGCAGGATCAGCAACAGTTCCAGGTGGTAATAGAGAAGACACTGGTGAGCCAGTTCTTGTGGAGGAGCCTGCATTCAATGTCTTTGCCATAACATCTTTGGTTGCACTCTGCTTATCTGTAACATCACTTGTCACCTTTCTCACGGTCCTCACATCCCGTTTTGAACACAGGGACTTTGCCAAGACACTTCCTCGGACCCTTATTTGGGGCTTAACAACACTCTTCCTCTCCATAACTGCAATGTTGGTCTCCTTTTGTGCTGCACATTTCTATATCCTGGAAGACAGCCTTAGGATGTTTTCGTACCCGGTATATGCTGCAACTTGTTTGCCAGTTACCATTTTTCTTCTATCAACTTTCTCCCTCTATTATGATCTCATTTGGGCTATTTACTCCAAGGAGCCACAACACAGCTTCAAGGAGTTTCACCCTTAAGCTAGCTAGCTTATTATTATGTAAATCTCTCACAGTGTCATATATTGAACCAGATTTTAAGAAAATACAACTTTTTATTGAGTTTTGATGGTAGATAAAATAAACAAGTACGTATAAGGTGAAGCGCAAGACGAAAATCACACACGTATACTTGTTACAAATATGAATGACATGGATCATAGGGTAGGCAACGGAACTGAACTTGAGGATGGCCCTGACATGCCATGTTCTGACTTCCTGCCAGAGTCATAACTACCAGAAGCCTGCAAGTTGTTGTTGTTGTTGTGTTGTTGTTATTGTTGTTGTGAAGTTGATGAGGCGGGTCGGGTTGGTAGAATTTGATCCAAGTGTAAGTCTCAAGAGTTAAAACGATTAAGGCTAGAGCAACAAGGATTCCAATGTAAGTCCATTTCCAAGTATAGTCTGGTCTCAAAATCGCAATTCCATGGAATATGTTAATGACGATCACAGCTAACAGCGCGTATCCCAGGAAGTGGTGGTACATGTTCCAGTATCTTTTGTACTCATCCATGGATCTTGGTCTCAACTTTACTGCCAACACCTAAATGTATAAAATCAAATTAATCAGTTGTGAAGACTTGTAGTAGGTAATTAATCATGGACACATACGTAGTAGTTACGTACTTGTAAAGTGGCGAAGGTGAAGATGAAGATGGAGTATAGACGGTGAGTTTGGAAGGTATAAAGAGTAGAGGCATTTCCAAGGTACAAACCAAGTATCCATCCAGCGGTGCCAAGGCAGTAACCAACTAGTTGGCAAGTGAGGTGTGTGTAAATCCACCAGTTTTCATCTACCTGGAATGGATACCTCATATACCTTACCATTATTGCCCCTACTGGCAGCAGTATTCCCCACCCTATTATGTTCAATATCCCATGTGCCATTCTAAGCTGACGCTGGAGATCACCAAAGTGAGTAGAATCCAATGTAACCAAGTCCAAACTCTCAGTACTATCCACATGCTGTAGTGTAGATGGATGCATCCCGATGTCCATTCCAACTGCGTCATATCCCACCTGCCAAACGTGGTTCATCTTCGGAAAGGAGGAATTACCTTCTTTCCGGAGCAACACTGTAGCCCAGATGATAAAATAATCGATTTCCTGCAAATACTCAAACCGTGGGTCCCTGTACTGCACGAGCGGGTCTGTGTCTGTGTCAGGTGAGGGCTTAAGCCCGCAGCCCATCTTGGTCTGCAGGGTGAGGTTGTATGGCGCAATAGCAAACGAGCCATTGGATAGAACGACCCCGATCAGCGCCCTTGTACCCACCATTTTGGCCTTCTTTCCCGGGTTCACCCCCCACGCAACCCAGACTAGGCCATCGGTTATCCTAGTGCCGAACATGAACTCGACAACGGAATAAGAAGTGCCAACAGATGGAGGTAAGGGTGTGGTTACCTTGTTGTTGTTGTTGTTATTTGTATGTGAGTAGTTGTAGTTGTGTCGAATCTGCCAGGCGAGTTCAGCTCTTAGGCTGTTGAGTCGCTTGCAGTTGGTGAGGTGTCTGGTCTCGGCCATCTTGAGGAAGTCTTGGTTGCATTGGTGGAAGTGAGAGCTGGCCACGCCGATCCAAGTGAAGAAAACGAAGAATGAGATGATGGAAGTGAGGAATGTAGGAAAGGGAGGATAAGTATCCTTCCTCAGACATAATTTGGCCTTCATAGTAAGCTTTGTTAAAACAGAGGATTATTAACATGTATTTTATATATATATATAGACATCCGGAAGCCGAGGTTTATAGGATGTTTCTGTTTTGAAACACATTTACTGACGACGTTGGTCTTCACTCTTCAACTGCAGTAGTAAGTAGTACGCAGGGATGACATGACAAACTGAGGTTTAATCTGTTGGGGAAAAAGGAGTGCAAGTGAGTGAGGCCAATTTTCACTTTATTCCCAGGCCATGTAAGGACTGCTGGACTGGGAGTGGTTAAGAAGCAATGCATAATTTGATATTATGTGTATCAGTCTTTTTCTCCAAGTTTCAGTTATCAATCATAGTACTCAAATTAATTAAAGCAAACTTTTGGATATACATATACGATAAGTATATCTCTAATCCTTAATTAATTTACATATGGAATGGAACGACCTACTAAGTACTAACATTACTTAAGTAGGCTGACTGACCACCGTAACAACTTGAATGGTTATTCCAAGAGTAGAGTATATTATTAGCTAATAATATATAAAAATTATTTAAATAATAACTCTGAAATTTCATGAATATCATTAGAGATGTCGTGTTTCATGCAGCAAGCCAAGCCACACTATACTTTTACTTCTTGGCGGGAAATTCCCGTGAGCCTTTTATTTACTAAAAAAAGCAAAAGAGATTAAAGCAAGCAGAGATTCCAAACCCCCTTTAGTTACCAGTCTTTACATTGTTTTTGCCCTTCTTGGCTACTACTTCCTCCTCATGGATATCAATCTATGTCTCTACCTACCAATGTCTTTAGAATCAGACATTAGAGTGATTCAACCCGAATTAGATCGTAATTATTAATTATTTCAGAGTCAAACAATTTAAAATATTAAATAAATAAATAAATAAAATTAAGGTTGACAGGTCAAAATTTTAATTGTGTCGGATCAAGCCGTTAGTAAAAAGAGTTCAATTTGATACCTAATTTGTTAAAAACATAACATATTGAATCATTTTATATAAACAAATTAAAACATATTATGACTTCAAAATAATTATTAAAGAACTAGCATTTTTTCGGCCCGTTGGCCGATATGTTATATTTTAATTATTTATTTAGTATAATTAGTAAAAAAATATTTTTATCATGATTTAATTTTATTTTTAGTAATTGTAAATTAACAAAAAATTTAAATTGAATGATTAAAATGAAACGAACACTCAATGGGTCAAATTAGTTAACATATTACATAGTTGAGAAATTAAACAATTTAAAATAGAAAATATAGAAAGAAAATAAAATTAAAAAGTGGGTTTCACATTATTTTTTAAAATATATTTTGATAATTTTAATTAATCTAACTTCAATGGGAAAGTGTACTTTTTCCTAAATTTCATCATGTATAAAAAATATTTGGATTTTTATTTATTAATTACTTGAAAAATTTAAAATCAGTAGAAACAAAATTATATGATATGTTAGTATCCTATTATTAAGGAGAGAGTTATAAATTATATCTCTCTAATTTTATATGCTCATATAATAGCAAAATAATACGATACCAAAAAATATATTATATTTAAATTGAATATTATGATTAATTATAGGATATTTTGGACATTAATTAATTTTAATTACATACTAAAATAAAATGGCCGATTTATGATCATTACATAGGATAAAATATATTAAAATTATAATTTTTAAACAAACTTTCAAATAAGTGATGTCCTCTAAACCAATACGAATTCAAATACTTTACCAACAAAATCAGTTCAAGATAAAAGAAAAAAAATTGTAACTCTCTCGAAACCTTTAAAAACCAATAAAGTCGAGGTTAAAGAAACCATCACTGTAAAAAAAATTGTGGAATAGTTAAACATAAAGAAAATTGGAACCTCAATTGGCCTATCAAAACTTAAAAGAATTTGGAAATAATGATCATGTTATATGAATATTTTCGATTTTATGAATATGCTTAATTCATACTAATAAACTCGATCAATACTCTAAATTTGTTAATAGTTAATGACATGTAACCCGTTTTACTTACGATCTCATGACTCATACTCTTAAACACTCATGATCTCACACACCATTGATCTTACTAAGATACAACCTCATTTTTTTAGTTTTCTCTAGATCAATAAATATATTAATTGAAAAATAATTCTCTTAAATGTTCATGATTTTTAAAAATTTATCCATGATCAAATTAATTAACGAAAACTTTGAGTCCTTCAAATAACTTACCAACAAAAGCCATTTCAAGACAAATGATTTTTTTTTGCAAATCTCTCGAAGCATTTGCAATCGAATAAAGTCAATAGTACATAATCTATCATTGTAAAGAAAAGTAGGAATAGCTGCACATAATGAAAAATGAAACTTTAATTGTCCTTTTAAAACTTAAATGAATTTGAAAATAAGAATCATGTTATAGGAATGTATTTAGGCTTAATGAATATGCCTAGCTTAAACTAACTCAACTCGATCAATACTCTCATTTTTTTAATAGTTAATGACATGTAACCCGTTCTACTTGCGATCCTATGACTCATACTCTTGTACACTCATGACCTCACTCACCATTAAGGTCGAACCTTATCTCTTCAATTTTTTTATATTAATTAAAAAATAATTCTCTTAAATATTCGTACGTTTTTATAATTTATGCATCTTGAACCTTGATTAAATTAATTAATGTCTTACCAAACATGGAGTCCTTCAAATAATTTATCAACCAAATTCAGTTCAAGACAAATGAAAAATAAAATTATAACTTTCTCGAAGCATTTCAAACAAATAAAGTCGAGACTAAAGAAATCATCATTGTAAAAAAATTATTTTGATGAATAGTTACACATAATGAAACCTCGATTATATTGGCCCGTTAAAACTTTTAAAAAATTGAAAATAAATATAATGTTATATGAATGTATTTAGGTTTAATGAATATGTCCAATTCAAACTAACTCAACTTGATAATTACTCTCGATTTGTTAATAGTTAATGACATGTAACCTGTTTTACTTACGATACACTCATAACCTCAGTCACCATTGATCTTACTAATGTACAACCTTATTTCTACAGTTTTCTCTAGCCCAATAAATATTAATTGAAAAAATAATTCTCTTTAATATTCATAAAATTTTAAAATTATGCAGTTTCATCATTGATCAAATTAATTAATGTCTTAGCAAACTTGGAGTTCTTCACAAACTTTATGAACAAAAGTTAGTTCAAAAGAAATGGAAAATAAAATTGCAACTTTCTCGAAGCATTTGCAAAAAAATAAAGTCAAGACTAAAAAAGCAATCACTTTAAAAATATTATTTTGAGGATTAGTTAAACATAATAAAAATGAAACATCAATTGGCCTTTTATAACTTAAAATAATTTGAAAATAAGGATCATGTTATACGAATGCATTTAGGTTTAATGAATATGTCCAATTCAAACTAAGTCAACTCAATCAATACTCTGAATTTGTTAGTCGTTGATGACATGTAACCCGTTTTATTTACGATCTCATTACTCATACTCTTATACACTCATGACCTCACTCACTATTAATGTTTTCTCTATATCAATAAATTAACAGACAAATAATTTCATTAATATATTAAAATTTAAGCAGTTTGATCCTTGATCAAATGATTTAATGACTTACCAAACTTGGGGTCTTTCAAATAATTTACCAACAAAAGTTCATTCAATACAAATGGTAGACAAAATTGCAACTATCTCAAAACACTTGTAAATAAATAAAGCGGAGACTAAAGAAACCATCACTACAAAACAAATTGAGGAATAGTTAAACATAATAAAAAAATGAAATTTCAATGGGCCATTTAAAATTTAAAATAATTTAAAAATAAGAATATATTTATGTTTAATGAATTTGCCCAATTCAACTCAATCAATACTCTAAATTTGTTAATACTTAATGACATGTAACTCGTTTTACTTACGTTCTCATGACTCATACTTGTATACACTCATGATCGCAATCACTATTGATGTTAATGAGGTACAACTTTATTTTTTGAGTTTTTTGTAGCTCAATAGATATATTAATTGAAAAAATACTTCTCTTAAATATTCATAATTTTTTTTAACTATATGCAATTTGATATTGACCAATTAATCAATGACTTTTTTAAGGGAATTAATCAATGAATTAGTTTTTGTCTCCTAGGTTGTTTCACGATCTATAGCTCACTCCCGCCCAGGAGTGCTACGACAAAAAAAATCAATGAATGAGTTAGCTTCAGGGGCGGAACTAAGGGGAGTCGGGCCGAGCCCCGGCTCACCAAACTTTCGGTCCCGAGCGTTTAATCCGAGTATAAATTTGTGATTTTTTCAAATCCGACTCAGTGCAAAATTTAAATCTGGCTCAGTGTTATTTTAATTCGGCTAAGTTCATTGTTATAATTTCAAACTTAACAACTAAATATATTCTAATACCTTTGTCTCTTAAAAACCTAATATAGTTAATATACTCAATCATATTAACCATACCATTCCCTAATGCTAATGTTTCGTCAACATGTGTAGAGGGTTGAGTTAGCCCAGTAGCATTTTATCTCGACTTATGAATGAGTAAAAATATAATATTTGATGATAAATCGTTCAAATAAAAAATCACCGGTGGCACATTCTAATTTCATTTTTTCAAGAGTAATACTAATAATCTCAAGAACAAACATATCGGGCACAATGATCTAATGGTAAATAGTATTATATATTGAAAGTAAAATAATATATGTAACATAATATATATTATAGTAATAAATTTCGGTTCAGGGCATTTTCTAATCCTGGTTCCGCCCCTGGTTAGCTTGAATGTTTATTAAAAATTCGCATGAGCAAATACATTATTCAATATAAAGATTTAATTATTCTACATAGAGTGTTAGAGCTTGATTATTAAAAAACACGGAGCCAATTAAAAAAAAGTATCATCACATTAGAATAAACTATATGAATAAATTATTATCATAATTTCATTCACTATGCTATTTATTCAACTTGTTAGTGTATTTCTACAATAAATTATTGGTTATCATACAATTAATGAATGTGCAAACCATTAAGGGTGAAATGTGTTTCAATTTGTACGATAAAATATCAAGAGCAATGTGGTTTAACATCTTAATGTAATTATAAATAAGTTTGTCTAGCTTAGCTGGTAAATTGTAGTAACTTTATCTTTGAGGTTGTGGGTTCGAGTCTCGTAGTGTCTGAGAAGTTATCACCTTTATAAAAAAAATATTTTTATTCAAAATAAATTATATAAATTTCATTGATTGGCTCATTTCCTACAATTAGGGAGAAGCATGGAGAATCCTAGGTGGCAATAGGAAAAAGACTAAAATGCTTATATATGTTTGTAGATTTAGATGTTATAGTACATTCTATATAATTTGAATACTAAATCCAGGGTCGGAGACAGGAGGAGCCGGACCAAGCACAGACTGTGACATTCTAGCAAATCTTACATTGACAAAGCACGGGAGAGATTCATGGGTTATGGAAATAGTTCAACATTAATTGACAAGACACGTTTTAGGGTAAAATGAAAGAGTTCCTGTAAGAACTCCGAAGTTAAATGTGCTCAGGTTGGAGTATTCCAATGATGGGTGATTGATGTACGCGTTTTCACCACGTGTAGTCAAATAACTATCAAGCACAAAGCAAGATAGATCGTATTCCACGGGTCTCTACGAATTGTTTACTCAAATATGCTGGCAAATTACTCAAGGTTTCACAAGTTGTGCGTGGTGTGAGTTCCACGACTTCTAGACTAAAATGCAAGAAAAGTAAAATGAAAGCTAAAGAAAGAATGATTGGTTGGTTGACTAACAGGATGCAGACAAGCTTAGATTTCGAATTCCCCTAAGATCACCAGAACATTGGCGATCACAAGACCATCGGTTTTCAATCCCGATTCATTCAGTTCTCAGACACCACCATAACTCCTGACCCTTAGGTTTAAGACTGGCGAACGTTCGCTCTATCCGATCTAACTACCAAGGTTAATTGACTGCCCGTGCACTCACTTCTGCAACGGAAAACTAACTAGCGTGATTACTAGTGATTAATGAGTTACTCTAGCAGCGGATTAACCGTAACTGGTTCCTACAAAGAGAAATTGTTCCAATGAATAGGTTAACTGTTGATTTGAGGTTTTGAAGTGAGGCGAACATTCGCTACTATCCTCAGCTTAACAAGAATCCAATCTAGGTGGCCAACCAGAAAAGAAACACAACAACGAAGAACAAACCAAACATGCAAGAAGAACTGTCTGAATCTGAATATAATTACCGCCAATCCGTGACCGCTTTAAAGCCCTGGGCCACTTAGGGTTCATCTAATCTGAACTCTACAAGTTTTAGCTACTCATATTCGAAACAAGAGAAACGAAGATAAACAAAGAATACATCTTCAAACAGGGAGAACAGAGAAGAACTATAAAACCTAATTTCAGATGAATCTATGAAGCTTTCAATCTCCTGGATCTTCAACTCCCAGCACCAAGCTCTCTGAGATGGAAGGATGGCGTCACGATCTCTTCTCGGCTCGTCGAACTCTCTTTACTCTATCTGCTTTCTGAAGTCTAGGAAATTAATCATTGGAAAAGTATATCTTCATTGTGGCCGCCGATTCTGTATTCATAGGGTTTTCAAATCCCAACCGAAAAAGGGAATAGTTTTCAGGCGAAAAGCTTGGGAGTTTTCGCCGAAAACTTCAAGTGAAACCCCGGCTGGATCTCCTGTCTTCGACTAACCAGTTTGTGCCTTAGTTTTCGATCGAGAACTCTGGAGTTCTCCCCGAGGACTTCTTTCTCCCGGCGGGCAGTAATATTGTCTGTAGTAGTTTTCTGCGAAAACTTGGTAGTTTTCGTCGAAAACTTCAAGTGAAATCAGGGGTTGATTTGTCTTAACTCGAAAGCTCCTTGGGTTGATTCTGAGCTAATTCCTCGAGACTCCTTCGCTTCCCGAGCTCGTCTGTGGCTACGTATTTGACGGCAAGAACCTGTGTAATCTTAAAAACACTAGAAAACCATCAAATAGACCCATAACGGGCCAAAGTAACCAAAACGCCAAGAATTAGAGCGATTAGGTGAAAACAACCTAAACTACCCTAAAACCCGAGATTCAAGCAAGTAAATGTAGCTTAAATGAGGCCGATAATCACGTAAAATCGAGTGTCATCAGTGACCTCTTGGGAAGTCACCATGACGCACCCAAAATAAAATCCGTGAGGGCCTAGGCGCAAAGCGGACAATATCTTGTCCGATAAGGTTGGGATGTTACACAGACTCACCCCACTTTCGCTTTCGAACGTTAAAATCAAGTATAAATTTATTATTATTTGGAATTCGACTTAGTGCAAATTTTAATTTTGGCTCTGTGTTATGTCAATCTACCTCAGTCATTGCTATAATTTCAAACTTGAAAACCAAATAAAGTTTTAAAATCCTTGCCTTTTTAAGAAAACTCAGGTTGGAGCAGTCTAGTCATGGGTGATCTCTTGGGAAGTCACCATGATGCACCCAAAAGAAAATCCGTGAGGATCTAGGCCCAAAGCGGACAATATCTTGTCCAAAAAGGTTGAGATGTTAATGTTACACAGACTCACCCCACTTGCTTTCGAACGTTAAAATCAAGTATAAATTTTATATTATTTGGAATCCGACTTAGTGCAAATTTTAATTTTGGCTCTCTGTTACGTCAACCTACCTCAGTCATTGCTATAATTTCAAACTTGAAAACCAAATAAAGTTTTAAAATCCTTGTCTTTTTAAGAAAAATCAATATAGTTAATAGACTTAATCATATCCTTCTATAATATTGATATCCTGTCGACACATGTAGATGGTTGAGTTTCATAGACTCTAATTAAACTTAACTCAAATGTTTAGTTTCATAGAAATTTTCGTTTCAAATTCGGCTCAATGCATCTTCAGTTTCTAGTTTTGCCCCTGACTAAATCATAATATTACTTGCATATAAAGAATAAATTGGGGTTGTTTGTTTGGGGGAAGATTGATTGTGTATCTTAAAAACATTGTATTTGCCAATCCCTCTGATTGTTTGGCTAAAAACTGCAGTGGATTTTTCATTTTTGTTTCCTCCATATCCCACATTATCTCCCTCGCGAGTCACGAGTAATCTCCTAATTTTCGCAACCCCCAAAATTTTCAAAATGGTGGGGTTTTATTGGGCCCACTAACATTTATTTTTGTCTCATGTCTGTTATACCCTTCTACGTACAATTGTCTCAGTGAGAGACCATCTCCAATCTTAGTTTCATAACCCATAATTTAAAACTTTTAAAACCAAAGACACTTCCAATCACATGATAAACCCAACAAAAAAAAACCAAATCTCATGGAAAAGCTCCATATTTATCGGATTAGGAATGTTGACTTGATGCGAGAAATTCGCACACCAAATTTCACTCGCTATATTGCTCTAGCGAGATCATTTTTCCCTAGGGTCTTTCTGTTCTATTACTCAACGATTGTGAATTAAGCTCTTCGAGTTTCAATGATTTGGTTTTTCAATTGTTGTGAACTAATATTAATCTAAGAATGCAAAAAAGTAGCAAGTAATCAAATAAACAAGTTGTGGTTTGGAAGAATGACTAAGACGTTTGTCCAGACTCGAATTCGTTCTAGTTCGATTAAGACGGATGATGCAATGCAATTCCGGTTCAACAGACTTGATGACTCGAAACTTCCTAAAGTAATCTCTACTCCACGATCAAGGCGCATAGATACTATCCTATCAAACCTAAAAGTTCCTATGGTCAAGATAACTTGCAAGTTCTCAAGAACGCACACAAGGTGTTCAATAAAATACCACAGAGATAATGGAAAGAGATTAGGTCTACCGGTCCTATGCTCAAGATAGCGGCAAAACCTAACGACTTCCTAGACTCTAGAATGACTCACATCCTTGGTCAGAACCGCAAAATCAAAGATGAAACAAGAACCCTACGATATGGTCAATCAACAAATTGACAAAGCATCAAATTAGGGTTTAGGAAAATCGCATCAAATGTCTGAATAAATCTCAGTTAACATAAACGGGTTAAAAATCTAACATCATCCATACAAAAACCTAACTAGAGTTCCATCTAATCTGAACAAACTAAAGAGTTTAGCTGCTCATGGAGCTAGAAGAAATCAAGAATACAACGGAGAAGAAAACCGAAGAGAAAGACATCTTACTCCCGAATAAACTAATCCTGATGACTCAATGACGCTCCCAAACAAATCCTAACTTCCTTCCACTTAATCGTGTCTTCAAAGCTCCAAAATCTCCTCCTGAGACTGTATAGTTCGTCTAGAATTTAATGAAGAATGAATCTGCCAATCTGTCTCTCCTAGGGATTAAAAACCATTTCTTTCCTTTGAAATCCGTAATAGGCCAGAGGTTTGAATATGAGATATTGCCTACTTTTTTTTTTCCCACGTCACCAGCGCCTGAACCCTCTCACCTTGCGCTGCCAGATCCCCCAACACCGTCTGCACTCTCGCCCCCACCGCTCTCAGCTTGTCGTACCTCACTCTCACAATCTCCCCCGCCCTCCCGCTGGGCATCTCGTCGAACTCCTCGTCCAGCTCTTCCCTGTCCACCACGTCCGCCAGCGACAACTTCGGATCGAAGTGTGGCGGCGCTGCCTTCGATGATCTGAATCAGTAGTTCCACGCGCCGATCGCGAACACGTAGAAAGCCAACGTCTGGATGATCAGATCTGAGAACCAGACCAGCAGTACCATCAACGCGTGGACGAGAATCGTGACCGTTGAATTCTTCCATACGCGCGTGTTGTCTATCCATCGTACGATATCAATCACGCCTGCAATCACGTTGATGTTCCGTATCCAGTTTGCCCGAACATTTCCTCATGCTGAACGAGTGGGAATCCGAGTGAGCATATGGAGGACCACTTCCCGTTTAATGTGTGGCTCAGATCGTGACAAGTGTTCGGCTATGATCTTCACTGCGACGTTCCTCAAACCTTCTTGTTGGACAACTCCAAGAGGCTTAACGTGATGCATCAACGGTAATAGAGGCTGCGAGTACACGTGTAGGAAATCGAGGGTTGGTACGAACGGATGAATCCACCGCTACATCAATCTCTCCCATTTTCTTCACCCCGTTGTTGGTCAACACAATCAACGGATACGAATTGCGGTAGACTTTACCGGTTTCGAGCGAAGATATACGTATCCTCACCTTTCCCATTCGAATATCAGGACGCGTGGCAGAAGACCTCAAACCAAGTTAGGCTTCAATCAGCTCCAGTTTCATTAGGTTTTGGTGGGATTTCGGCGTCTTCCGCTTCTGCTCTACGCTGGTTTCCTCGTCCTGCTTAACTTTCTTGCTGATTCGTTTTCTGCTCTATTGTTAAACTTACTCTCGAGCGAGCTCCATTGCTCAGCTATCTTGGTTTTTTTTTAAAACTTTTAGCGTGTCAATTCTTTTCTGCATCGAAGGATAGATCTGAGTTGTTGATTTTTGTGTGTCGTGGTTGAAATTCTAGGTGATCTGTTTCGAAGCTGAAGATGGGATTCAGCTTGAACTCTGCGTTATTAGGGGTACGCTTGGGGAACCAGATGCTGCCCCTGTTCGTGCCATAACTCTTATTTTATGGAGCTGTGTTTTGTTCATGGTTGATTGATCAATCTTATTTGTTTATCTTCTTCGCCTATTGCGGGTGAGGATTCCTCCAAATGATTGTCTGATTTATTTATCGGAAACAGTTCGTGGTGAATTATCTATTCATTACACGAATCTGAATGCGGTTTGGTTTTTGACCTATACCGGGAAATTAGGACTTTGTCCATCTAATCCCTCCTTTGTGGGGTGAATATTGTTATAGTGAGAAATTTTCATTGAATTTGTTCCTAGTCTCAATTTTTTATTATTTCTTTATTATTATTACGTAAATGATGTCAATTTTTTTAATGCGTATTTTATTTTGACGAGTAAATCTTGGAGAGAATTGAATTGTAACTTTGCTTATTATTTTGGCCAGGTGGCCAATAAATTGGCTTAAAATTTTTTGAATCAATCAATTACTTATATTACGCTACATTAATGCTTTTAGAAATGAAAGTTTGTCATTTCAATTAATAATTAAGATGAAATTAATTAAGATGATATATTGTTACCCTTTCCGTAACCATTAATCACCCATTGATTGATTATCATTATAACCATATTTTGAGGAACTTAATTTAATACTTTTTTATTTGATTTCAATTTGGGTGTAATTTTTTTTAATTGACAAAAGTTGTTTGG
Source organism: Linum lewisii (assembly GCA_034768395.1). Classification (NCBI taxonomy): domain Eukaryota; kingdom Viridiplantae; phylum Streptophyta; class Magnoliopsida; order Malpighiales; family Linaceae; genus Linum; species Linum lewisii. The sequence continues at coordinate 15,725,878 of CM068297.1, forward strand.
ATTTGGAACTAATTAAATCTTACCTCAATTAGTTAATTTAATATTTAATGCTTAATTTACTTAATTGTGTCTTTGATTGATTAATTTTTAATGTGTTTGCTAAACTACTATTTTTTTATATTGGTGGGCCTAACTTTCTCGTTTTAATCTACTCACTTAAATAGGGTAGCTAAATCATGCTCAATGTTACTCTGTTTGCAGCATGGTTTCTGTATGCATAATCTTACTCTGTTTGCAGTCCAAATTCATAATTAAGGGTTAGCCTTAGGTTTAGGTTTGTCCTTTAAATCAAACCCCCCCCCACCCCACCACCCCCAACCCCTCCTTTTTTCCTCTTTCTTTCTTTTTTTTTAGTAAGGATGGTGCACGATCTATGGTCCTCCGTAACTGGAGCTGCCACGACAAAAAAAAAAAATCCGGAATAGGCCAAAAATGCACCTGACAGCACTTAAAAAGTACGCAGGCGCACTTTTCCTTGTAAAAAGCACACTTCTGCGAAATGATTTTCTTCGATTTGATCATTTGGATTGACATTAAGATCAAAATCATTAATCAATGGAGGATTGTTAGCTTGCTCGATATCTTCCGGAGGCTCCATGAAAAAAATGGTGGTTAGAAAAATAGCGGATTGGGAATGTAACAGTGAAGTTGAAGGTTGTCGGAGGATGGCTAGAAAGTTATTGAAAGCTGAAGGTTGCGGATAGTTTATTATCTTATTTATTCTTTAAAATATGGCTCATATTTGGCAATGGGATAATAAAGAATAAAAATTTCATGGTAAATATTGATTGCAAATAATTAAGATAATAAACTGCCATAGTTAATACAATCAATAGAATCAAAATGAATCAAAGGATGAGGGTTGTTATGTAAAGATGACACAAAATCCTTATGTCAGCTTCATCCAGCCGCATATTTAAGACTTTTCCATCCTTGGTCTTAAAAAGTGGGCCCCACTTATTTCCCTTCTACCAATGCAATCAGTATCCAATCACACTCATTTTATCCACTTAATTAAACTTAGACAATAGATTTAAAGTCACTTTATCCACTTAATTAAACTTAGCCAATAGATTTAAAGTAACCAAATAATAAAATATATTCTAAAATATGGTGTTGTAGTGGGATGGTAATCAGTCGGTTAGATTAATAACCAATGGATTTTGGTCGATCGAGCGGTTTAAAAATTGCAAACTTTTTAATCATTAACCAACCAATTTGGTGTGGACTTCATCGAAAAAACCCTATACAATATAATCAGACCTTTTTATGATCAATCTAATCAGACTTCTTCCTTCTTCATAGTATTTTCTCGCCGGCCATTATCCAGACAACCCAACCCCAATCTGAGCCTCCTGCCGCGACTTCAAATCCACCGCCATCCCCTAAGGGAAAAGGGAAAAAACGAGGAGCTCGTCGTCCTCATGAAAAAAAATCGTCGCCTGCTGCCAAGCGACGGAGGTCCTCCACCCCTGATCGTACGGAGCCCATCATCATCACGGACGACGCCCCTGAAGAGCCCGTGACCTCGCCTATGAGGGATACTGCAGATCCCATTGTACCGCCTCCGGATAACCAAGATGACGTTGAGCGCCACAACACTCATGATTCTGATCCTCCGCCTCCCCTGGAAGTGAGGCCACAGGACCCGGGCGAGCGAGAGACTATTTCCTTCCTCCACGATGACTCGCCTTTATCCCCCCACAATGATGAAGAAGGTCATCGCGCCTTGTCTCATCGAGTGCGGGAGGACTACTCTGCGCCAAACTACATGAAGCCGGACGGCTACTTCCCCGTCATCTACCCTCGACGCTCTTAGCTTTCTGCCGACGTGGCACGCGATATCGCCGAAGAGCTAACGTCTGAAGTTTTGCAAGGTCTGGACGACGTGAAAGTTGGCGATTTCAACCCTGCCATGGGAAATGTCTATGTGAAGCACCATGAGGTTGGCTGCCACTTTGCCACTCCGTTACACACCCACAGTATTTACGGCTTTAATACATATACTCTGTGTTGCAGATGCTGCTGGCCTTGAGTATTGCTGACAAGTCTCGCCAACTGCTGATGCATAAGGCACGCGAGCTTCGAGATGAACACACCACTCTGCAACAGCGTTTGGACAACGAAGAGGTAAACTCCACGCGAATCGAAAATTAACTCTGTATTTTTTATCACTGTCGTAACTAAGCTTCTCTTCCCTTGTCGACGCGTAGTCTGCTCATCAGTCCACCCGAGGCGAGCTAGCCCGCCTGAACGAAGCTCAGGCGACTCTGCAGCAAGCCTTAGCTGAGGCGAACTCCGACAGGGAGCGCCTGACCAATGAGCTGTCTGCCTCCAAGTCCCGCATCGCCCAACTAGAAAAAAGCCTGGGAGAGGCTAAAGATGCCGCTTCCTCTTTCGCGAAGAAGCTACAAGACCAGGAGCTCCTCCAAGGGCAGATTCGGGACTTGACCAAGGAACGCGATGCTGCCGCCGAGGCCCAAAAATGAGAGTCCACCCACTTGAAACATATAGCTCTTCTTACTGAAGAGCGGGCAGGGCCAGGCGACAGGCTCAGGCGATGATCGTGGAGAAGGACAAGGCTCTGCAGACCGTGAAGAAGACTGAGGCACTCAGTGCTCGCCAATACTCGACCGCTGTGGCGCTTATTCGGAGATCAATTCCGGTGATTATGACCGCCGTCAAGCAAAAGTTTGCGGCTGTTGTGGGACCAAACCCTCCATTCCGGCGACGCGAATTCATGGCAGTTGCGTTTAAGGCCGTCAATCGTCTTCTGAATGGGGTGCCTGACCCGAACACAGACATTGACGCTGAGTACATCACTGTGATGAAAGAGGTTCAGACGGCTGACAAGGAGTACATCGCCGCGGAGAAAATTCCCGAGAGCGCGCGAAGGCTGAGGCGTCCGCAAAGGCTCAGTCGGCGGGGGGGAAGGGGGAGAAGGCCTCAGATAAAAGCCTTGTGGTCTCCAAGAGCGACCGGGGTCAACCGTCGAGGCAAGAGAAATAAGGAGATTGCCAATAAGGAGATTTTTTTTTGTTTACTATTAAGACAGTCACCTGCGATCCGCTTAAATTTTATGTGCACAATGCCTTTTATTTTGCCTTTATCTTATAAGGTAAGCTCGTAAGCGATGTTTTATTAGTTCGAAAGCCTTAGCGCGATTGTCTTCAGCCATCATAGGCGACGTATTGGTTCTTTTTAGCCTTAGCGATAGGTAGTTTGCTAATGAGCGACGTTTTATCTTCTTTTAATGCCATTTTTAGGCGACGCTGTTATTTAGGCCTTAGCGAAGTTTTAAACCTTGATGCCTCGTAGGCGAAACGAGTTCGTGGCGATCATGTGGATTCTTAGCTCGTGATAAGTTTCAGGTAATAACAATGGCGATGGTGAGATATAAATGATAAAATGAGTCGTCCAGCGATATAGCTATCAGACACTCTTTTTCATTGATTAGGGAAATGAAAAAACCATACATGCTCCTAGGCGACTACTCATGGTACTTGCGGAGATGCATCGCATTCCAGGTCCGGGGGATCTTTGTTCCATCCAGCCTGGCTAACTTGAAGGTGTTTGCTCCCATAACCTTCCTGATCCGAAATAGCCCTTCCCATCCAGGATCAAGCTTCGCGGCTCCCTCCGATGGCCTGAAGATCTTTCGTAGTACCAGATCGCCCAACTTAATGTGATGTGGCCTTAACTTTTTGTTGTATCGTCTGGCTAGCATCTCCTTTTCCGCTATTAACCTCATCTGGGCGACCTCGCGCTTCTCTTCAACCATATCGATACTATGGATGAGGTTTTGCTCATTTTCCTCTGGATTGTAGCTGTTCAAACGGACGGAAGGAATCGTTATTTCCACCGGAAGGACTGCCTCTGAGCCATAGGTCAGTGTGTAAGGTGACTCGCCTGTTGACGTTTTGTAGATCGTTCTATGTGCCCACAGTACATGATCAAGCTCCTCAACCCACGTGCCTTTTTTGCCTTCGATCCGTCGCTTTAAACCCCGTAATATAAGCTTGTTTGCAGCTTTAGCTTGCCCGTTGGCTTGCGGATATGCAACCGAGGCGAATCGCAGAAGGATTCTATATTCTTGGCAGTACGTTTGAAAACTCTGGCAATCAAATTGGGTGCCATGGTCACATATAATGCTGTGAGGAATACTGAATCGTGAGATGATATGTTTGAATGTGAACTTCTCAATCTGCTTAGCGGTGATGCTGGCCGTCGCTTCAGCCTCAATCCATTTTGTGAAGTAGTCGATGGCCATAATCAGGTACTTTCGCTTTCCAGAGGCTTCAGGAAAAGGTCCCAGAATATCCATTCCCCATTGGGCGAAAGGCCAAGGGCTAACGATCGCCTGCAAAGCCGTGGAAGGCAACTTATGATAATCGGCATATTCCTGACACTTGTGACACTTTTTAACCAACTCCGCCGCCTCTCGTCGCATCGTCAGCCAGTAATAGCCTTGGTATAATAAATTCTTCTCCAGACTTTTAGAGCCTAAGTGTGTTCCACATACTCCAAAGTGTACTTCCCGGAGGCTATAATCAGCATCCACTGGTCCGAGGCATCTTAAATAAGGTCCCGCGGCGGACTTTCTGTAAAGATCGTCGCCTATTAAGGTGCATCTGCCGGCTCGTCGCCTTGTTTTTGTAGCCATCGCCTGATCCTCCGGGACTGTTCCATCCTTTAGGAACCTAATAATGGGGGTGCGCCAATCGTCTTGTATGTCTCCATCTTCCTGAGTATCGTCGATCTGGAAGCATGTGTTTAGTTTTACTTCTTTCTCCACCGTCACCATCCTTGTTTCCTCAAAATCAACCGCCGTGGCTAGCTTTGATAGCGCATCAGCGTGGCAATTCTCATCTCGGGCGATCTGCACAATGTCTACCTTACTAAAATCCGCTAGGGCTAGCTTTATCTCATCAAAATATGGCATTAGTGACTCCTCTTTAATTTCAAACTCCCCATTTAACTTGTTAACCACCACCGCTGAATCAGAAAAAATTTTCACATATTTGACCCCCATACTTCTTGCAATTCTGAGTCCTGCCTCCATCGCCCCATATTCGGCAGCGTTGTTGGTTCTAGGTGACGCGAAGCGCAAGGCGACCTCATGAATAGCCCCCTCTGGGCTTTTTAGTACTATGCCGGCTCCCGAACCATTTATACTGGAGGCCCCATCTGTGAAGAGTGTCCAAGTTTGGTTCTCCCCCTTTTCTTCCTGTACTGCCCCCTCTACAATAAAGTCGGCGAGAACCTGGGCTTTGATTGCTGTTCTTGGCTTGTATTGAATGTCATATTCGCTGAGCTCAATGGCCCATTTTGCAAGTCGCCCAGCCACGCTCATCGCCCGCAGGGCGTTTTGTATTGGCAGGTTAGTTAATACTGTTATAGTATGAGCCTGAAAGTATGGTCGGAGTTTTCTTGCCGCGCATACCACAGCATAGGCCATCTTCTCGATGGCGGGGTACCGAGTTTCAGCGTCGACCAATGTTTTACTTGTGTAAAAAATGGGCTGGTCGCTTCGTTCCTCTCGTCGCACTAACACCGCACTTACTGTTGTTGGCGATATCGCGATGTACATAAGTAGCAATGTCTAAAGTCACGTCTCTAACAGACTGTACCGTGCTGATCCATCTCTCAAAGAAATCTTTTAGCGACTCCTCCGGCCACTGTAGCAAGTTAACTAGGACCTGTACTGGGACCTTTCGGTGCCGCCTACTCTCATACTTCATCAAAAAAACCCTAGCAAACTCATCCCATGTGTGAATAATTCCTTCTGGCAAGCTCATGTACCACTCTCTTGCTGCCCCTCCTAAAGTAGCTGGGTAGGCTCTACAGAATGCTGCATCGCTGGCGCCCTGCATTTGCATGGCGATTTGAAAATTTTGCAAATGTTCCTCAGGATCGCCCAACCCCAAATATTTCTCCATGTTTGGTGGGACCAAGCCAATTGGTAGTGCTTCGGCGAAGATAGCCCTTGCGAGAGGTTGCCGAATGACCCTTTGCTCGGCTCCGGTTTCGACTAGCGGTCGAAATGCTCGTAGCATTTCCGCGTGGGCGTCATTGTCCGGGGCCTGTACGTTCTTAGCTCTGGGTGTCTGCGCCTGCTGAGCGATAACCGTTTTTAATAATTGAGTAAGCTCCAAATTCTGTTTTTCCAGAACCTGAAAACGCTGTTCAAGGACTTTGTACGCTTCTGTGTTTGGTGCTTCCTCCTGTAGTACGCCCTTTCCTCTGGTGTTACGAGGAATATATGAGGAGTCGGTGTCTGTGTCTCTTGGCACCCCTTCTTCCTCCAGATCGTCTCTCAAGTTTCTACCCTCAAGTGGTATGCTTTGGGCCCCCGGATTCACTATTTTAATGGTGTTTCCTCCGTCTCTCCTTCAGGCCTTACAGTCGACGCTTCTCCTCTTACCATTCTTCCAATATTCCCCTACTCCATTGCTCAGCTTCCTCAGTTCTTGATTAGTCCCCTATCTGGCGCGCCAATTGTTCCGCTCTTGTCGCCTGGAACAATGAGGGAGCCGACCCGGTCGCCTAAGTGACTCTGAATCGCTTCACAATAAGAGAATGAGGGCAGTAATCAGAACAAAGGGTGAGGAATGAAATGGACGATGATGTAACAGAGTGTACCTAGGGATTGCTCCCAGAATTTGGTCGTGTCCGCTATCTGCTCTTCCTCCCTGTATTTATAGCCTGGCAAACCTGCCAAGACCGTTAGGCAATTGGTACGGTGCTCGGCAGATTACGTCACGTGGCATTGAATCCTAGCCGTCGCTTGGCGAATACGAAAGCTCTAGGATTGATCCACGTGGCTTTTTTACGGTTTTCCAGGATGGCGGACGCACTGTTGCCTCATAGCTTCTTCTGGGCTCGCTCGTCCAGGCCCATCCTCTGCGCGACTCTAGGGCACCTGCTTTGGTCAACCCTTGCCTGAGGTGTTGACTTTATTCGGCTCAGTGGGCCCCTTACACGTCCAGGCCCATCTCTTGAGCGGCTCTAGGACGTCTGCCTGGTCAACCCTCGCCTGAGGTGTTGACTTTCCTCGCTTGAGGTGTTGACCTCTTTTGACGGCGGACCCTCTTTACCCATTGGGCTATCCAACTCAGGGTGGCCCATCAAATTTATAGCTAGAGGTGGCGGTGGTGAAGACTCTGGTGGTGGCATAGAGGGAGTTCGGTGATGGATTTTGGTTGGCTAGTGAGATTGATTTTCGCTGGTGAGGAAGTAGGAATCGGAGAGGAAGATCCGGGTGTAGAGGGAGGCGGACGCTGTGGAGTTACAGTTGAGAGTTAATGTTTTAGAATTAATGTTTTTTCCTGTTAAGAGAATTAATGTTTTCATTTGTTTTACTTTTTTCAGGATTAATGGTTTTTAATTTAAGTTTTGTTTTTCATTTTTTATTAATTAAAAATAGAAGTGGTAGCTGATGTGGCATACATTTGATCGGTCAAATAAATGTCATGTCAGTTTCATTTGCCACATCACTAACGGTGTTAAAAAGTTAACGGTCAATTTGGTAAACTAGATATATTTGACACAATAATTAAATGTTTGTCCTATTTAGTGTCACTAAAAAAGAAGTGACTAGATTTGACATAAACCAGAAAGGTTTGGCTAGATTAGTGTATTAGGCCGAACTTTTAATATTGAAATACTAGTATTTTTGTAATACCATTGTTATTTCATTCAATTTTTCTTCTCTATATATTTATTGAAATACTAGTATGTTTGTAATAATAGTATTATTTAATGCAGATTACATTATAACATTCTAAATATATCACTTGTATAGTTATAAATCAACAAGAAAATAACTAAATCAATATGCAAATGACAATTAGCATAACATACATTTGACATCATTTCTCCAGATCATTCTCATCGTCCAAGCGATCCTTTAAATCTTTAAGTTCGACCCTCTCTTTCTTGGTAGCTTTAGCATATTTGAGTGCGCGAGCTTCCACCATGGAATCCACCTTGTGCCTCGTTGTTTTTTCCATCTCTATCTTTTTGGCACCCCTTTGTAGCTCATGCACGTTATACACATCTTCTTCATTTATTTTTAGTGTCATATCCCGACCAACTTTGAAGGTATGTGAGCTCAAATACCAGTATCCACAAACAACACAACAACTGTTGCAAAATACTAGTATTCTAATAACATTGGAATCCAATCAAAACCCTCAAATTAAAATTTTACGATATTCCCATTGAATCCAACAAATACGATTAATCAAACAATGCCCCAAATTCCCTTATTGATGAGAAGAAATTTTTTTATTTTAAGGGAATACTAGTATTTAATTAAAAGAACAAAATTAGTTGAACTCGATTACAACAAAAAAATTGAAATAGAGTACTAGTATTATTTCAGGGTTATCATACCTTGTCGGATACCTCCTCATAGTCGGCCAGCTAATTCGGGAGATGAAGGGGGATTTTAGCGTGCAAGGTTATAATCAATCTCGGACGGACAATGCTCAAAATCCTACTGTTGAGATTTAAAAACCGCCACCGACTTTAACCAAAATAGAAGTCATGGTACCGAAATAGAGAGATGGGTTGGCAGCGGTAAATCGGACAGTGGCGGCGTCCGGTTACCGGTAAGCAGTTTTGGCTAGGGTTTTCAAGAAGCTTTGGATATTTGGGAGCTTTTGTGGTAAAACCTAGATCTAGGTTAATGTAAAAAGATAATTTAAATCTTGAAATTAAATGTAATTAATATACTAGTTTTTTATGCCCTGTGATTTGTCAGAATAAATCTAATGACCAATATTTAATTTTGACTAGGGGACAAAAGTCCCCTTTTGTCACCCACCATGGTCCAGGTTGAAGGGCCCACTTGTTGGGCTAAACTTCAAAGAGTAATTAATTAATTATTAAAGGTAAATAGGTGTTGTGATGGGAAAAACTATTCCTAAGCAACAATAACAAATAGTAATGAACAGTATAAAATATTCATGCTTTTTATGTTTTAGTAGTGTAAAATTTAGGATTTAGAAATTAAGGTAGAATTATGGTTTAATAAAAATTAATTTTTAGAGTACCATTTGAGATTTAGAATTATGGTTTAAATGTTAAGCTAAAAATTAAGGTTCATAGGGTTTACAGTATAAGAGTAATAGTTTAGGCTTACACTCCATACAGAATAGGTTAATACATAATAACATTAATCAGCTTTATTGATTACTAGATTATTTTCGGCCCATTGGCCGATTTTTTTTTGTCGTGGCAATTCCTCAGCGGGAGTGATATAATATCATCTTTAAATAGAACTATATGAAGTGAAATTTAAGAAATAGAAAGAATAAAATAGTAAAAAATAATGCATATGTGTAAAACAAAGTAGCAATTCACTACAAAAAAGGCCCTTTAGCGTCGCTTGAAGGGGAAGCGTTTAGCGTCGGTCGACCGGAAACCGACGCTAAACCCTTGACTCGCGTTTGACCAAGGGTTTAGCGTCGGTTGTTTGCTGACCGACGCTAACACTGACCATAAACCGACACTAAATTTGGTTTTGGGTCAGAAACGAACCCCGTACCCAAAAACCAACTTTAGCGTCGGTTACCGACATGTTTTAGCGTCGGTCAGCGAACGACGCTAAAACACGTATATATTTAAACCTCTCAGCCGACCCTAACCCTAATTGCATCTTCTTCTTCCTCCTCCAGCCTTCTTCTTCTTCCTCTTCCTCTACTTCCTTTTCCAGCCTTCTTCTTCCTCTTCTTCTTATTCTTCTTCTTCCTCTTCTTCCTTTTCCAGATCTCCAGATCCAGCCTTCCTCTTCTTCTTCTTCCCTCTTCCTCTTCTTCTCCTCCTCTTCTCCTCTTCTCTGTTTCTCCCCAGCCATCCGCCACCACCGCCGCCACGCCATCGTCGCCGCCTCCCCCGCCGCCACCATCACGCTGACCACCATCACGCTGACCGGTCAAGGATTGACTGATTGGACAAGAAGTGACCAAAAGGGTGACCTAATAAATCTAAGTGACCAAGTTGTATAACTGGAAAATGGAGTGATGATTGGACATTAATAGAAAATGGAGTGACAAAATAGAAAATGAATATGAAAAACGAATAAAAAAATGAAAACAAAAAAATTGGGTTGGTCACGACCCATTCGATCAAGGATTTAGCGTCGGTCGCTTTCTGACCGACGCTAAAATTTAGCGTCGGAAGAATTGGCGTCGCTTTTTTGAGCGACGCTAAATCCTTTAGCTTCGGTCAGCAGCCGACGCTAAACGACGTCGGTGACCGACGCTAAACAGTAGTTTTTTTGTAGTGATTGTTTTAGTGGTTCAATTGCATATCCTCAACTAAAAGTAGTGTCGTCATTTGTGATGTCTTTGATGTACTCTGACGCTTCTTCCTCAGCTCCGTCAGAGCTGACCAACCGCCGAATCCGCCGACGCGGGATTTTTTCGGTGACAAAGTCTAAACTTTGTCACCTATACAAAGTTTAATCCCAACCATTGATTTCATCTCAACTTCCTAATTAATAATTAATTTAATTTAATAATATTAATTAAACACCCCACCCCACGGCTGCCACATAATGTCCGAATTTTAATGGTGGCCCACATTATAACCGCCGGTTAATTTATTATTAAAATTTTAATTAATGGTTAATTTATTATAATGATTTTTAAAAATCTCATCCTTAAAATATGCAACCAAATATTTTCTTAACAATTTTATTAATCCTTTCTTCTTCCTCTTATAATTATGCCATCACTTTCATTGTTTAAAATTCGGCAGTCACCATTAAACTTAGAGTTGTCATTTTTTCAAACCCGCATTGTTTGATTTAACTCTCGAGTGTTGTAATGGATGAACCCGGTTCGAGTTCCCAAGTCAACAAACCTTCTTCCGTACCTCTTTTTGATCTAAATAATTCTCCGAGTGATCATTGTTGATGCTATATCTGAACCAGATGAGGATGCAATCCTGACGCTAGATGAACAAGGAATCTTGCGTGGCTACGGTGTGTTTTCTCTTTTTAAAAGCCACTGAGATGTTTAAAGTCATTGTTAAAGATTTTTTTAAAGATTGGCAATGGAGGAAAAATTCACAGAGATCATTAAAGCAAAGTGTTCTTTAAAAAACCGAGTGTTTAAAGCTTGGCAATTTTCTCATCTGAGATGTTAAATATCTACCTCTATCGTTATGGGCAATATACAATCACAACATTATATCGGATACATTGATAAACATTCAGCTACACAAACTCTATAATACACAATCACAACATTATAATCCAATAAAGAAGCTAATGAAACAATAAACAAGTACCGATACTAGGCTGAAACATACTAGTACCACGAGCCTACAAGTATTCTATAGAAACCAGTTCATTGAAAGTGAAAGAAAGATCCAGCTGAAAAGAAACACCTGAAACATAGTACTGCTATGTTATTACTACATGAACCCAAACCTTTCTTTAACATTACTTTTCACTCTCTCCCTCTAACTATCTATTTGCTTTGTTGGCAGAGGGAGTAGTTGAAATTACTTATCAAGATCATCATCATCTATCATTAGACAAAGACCTCCTTCAATCTCTACTAACCATTTTAACTCCTGCTGCTGCAATTGCTAGCATTTGTTCTGTAAATCTATCATCCATCATTACTATCTAACTACATGCACTAGTTATTGTATGTAAAGCTTCCAACAAAATCCATATATATACCATTTGTTTCTCAATTCCAATTTTGCTAAAACTTCGCCCGTACATAGATCCTGTAAAACACAATCACAACATCATAATTCAATAAACAAGCTAATTAAACAATAAATAACCGATACTAGTGCTGAGGCATATATATTATGCATGTTTCCAACTTCGAAGAACATGCTTTCATGAACATGGTCAAAAAAAATACTAGTACTACGAGCCTACAAGTATACTATAGATACAAGTATTCCAAGCGAAAGGAATAAGGAATGTGAGAAACAAACACGAAGCAAATAATGAATTGGCTGTTTTCCTAAGTGATGACAGTGAATCCTTTGTTTCATGGTAATTGTTTCATGTTTCTCACGTGTTTGATAAACATACGAAACGAGCTCAATTAGGCAATTTTCATAGTTCCCATTTAACAAATACTGACACCGCAACACAAACCAAATGACTCAGATTTGCATTACTTGGAAGGCAAAATCATATTCAGGTAGGCATTTCATGACGATCAAACAGATTCGTAATCAAACCATCTCATCTCCGAGGAATCAGACATTAATTAGTCCTAAAACAACACAAGTACTTCAAAACTACAAAACACCCACATTCAAACCTTTGCAGACACCCTCCCAAATACAGCAATACAATTAGTATACAATGCAAACTAGTAAGGTACAGATACTAGTACTAGGTGGTTTGAAAAACAATTTCAGCAAACAGGAATCACAATTGAACAACGAATGAATCACAGTGCATAATCATACAAACACTATGAGCAAACAGGAAACACAATTCACATTCAAACCCATGCAGAAACCCTTACATTCACATTCGAAACCACAAAACACTGAAATTCAAATTGAAAATAACATGTCGTCTGAACACAACTAGTATTCAACACAAACTAGTAATTGACAGATACTAGTACTAAGGGTCGGAAAACAAAAACCTAACAATGGCGGGGAGCTTACCTATTGACTTCGTCGGCAGAGGAGCTTCCCTTTTTCGCCTCACCGATCGACTGCAGAGTGAGCAAAGGCACAATATTAGAATAAATAGGGGAATGGCGACGGCGTAAAACTAAAGTGATTACCGGCGACAAGGAAAATGGTTGATTACCGCCGCACCGAAGTCAGTCTTGAGGAGACCGCGATTGATGGAACGGGGAGAACAGGCGAACCGACGACTGCTTTGTGGAGTGGAAATAACAAACCGCCGGTGACTGCTTTGCGGAGGAGGAAGGTGGATGCAGAGGGAGCCGTCTGAACGACGACCCGATGATATCGCCGGCGCCGTCTGGAGGTGTGGGTTTGATTTTCCCGATATCAGAGGTAGTGGTGGGCGGTTTACCCTAGGCTAGTGGTAAAAAACAATCCAGTAATTTTCCCCTCTTTTATACTAGTACTATCCACCGTTAGATTAAATTAGGGAGATCTGACGGCTAAGAATCAACTTTGTATAGGGGACAAAGTATAGACTTTGTCACCCACCAAGCTCCGCGCCGACGCTATCATCGCCAGCTGGAGCTGAAGGAGAAAACTACGCGGAGGAATAGCTTCTCATCCTCCTCCCTTGCTTTTGGTAAATAGTCTTTATTCGTTTTTGGCTTCCCTCTGCACATTCCCCGATGTTTCCTAAACTACTTCGATTAATTCGATTCTCTCTTTTTTCTCGTTGTTAGCTTAGTTTCTTGCTTCCGAAGTTGCAACGATTGCTTTTCAATTTTTGTTCGTTTTCGGCTGCTGCGATGAGTGTTTGGCGGCATCAGATTTATCAGTTGGCGTTAATTTTGTTAGATATAGTTTATTTACTTTTCTGTTTTAGGAGTGTCTAATGTGTCAATGAGTTATATTCAATTATTTCATCAATTACTCCAAGCTCCGCCATGCTTTCCGTCTTCTGTTACACCAAGTTCGTCGTCGATATTCCCGTTGCAGATGGGGCTCCGACTCAGGACCTTTGTTCTACGATTATTTGGCAAGTCCAATATTTAGTTACCAGACAAGTTCCATTTTTCATTCCCGGACAAGTTCCGTTTTGTATTTGTCTCAAGAACAAAGATCTTGACATTATCATGTCATCTTTTGGTTCTGTTCTTGATACCAAGAAAGACGCCGACGAAGGTTTTTTTTTTGCCGTGATGCACACCGGAGGTTGCACTCCGGCAAACCAACTTTGGAAAGTTTCAAAATTAAGGCAGTTTTAATGCATTAATTATATTAATTAATCGATTGATTTTATTATAATTAAAGATTATTACATTTTAAAATTAAGGCAGTTTTAATGCATTAATAGTATTAATTAATTGATTAATTGATTTTTATTGTAATTAAAGATGATTACATTTCAAAATTAAGGCAGTTTTAATGCATTAATAATTCTAATTAATGGATTTTTATTGTAATTAAAGATGATTACATTTTCTTGCCATTCTAGAATCATTTTTTATTAATTGTTTTCTCTTTCCTTGCTTTTAATTTGTTAAAGTGAAAAGGAAAATTGATGGCATTTAAATGAGTATAATGCAATTTTTCTTCTTTATGTTTTTATTAATTGTGCAGTAAATTTAATTTTTTTCATTAATATTTTTACCCCATAATATTAGTATTAATGATGGTTGTTAATTTAGAGAGATTGTCATGGGGTGATTTGCTTTGTAGGGTATTATAGTGTATTTGAAATTTATTACCAAATCTTAATATGGTAACAATACAGAAGGAAGACAAATTTATTCTTTTTAAAATAAATTTGATTTAATTTTCCTTCCAAAAACTTCTATTCCAATGAATCTTACTCTTTTTGCTTTTATACATATTTATTGAGTTTTTTTGGTAATTTGTGAATACTTGTTAATCGTGTTGGTCTTTTTTCGTTTCTAACCCTCCCCTCCCCTCTAAACCTTCTCACTTTTTTTTCGTATCTCCTAGGTTGACTCGCTATCTATAGATTCTCCCCATGAGGAGTAGGCTTGACAATGGGGCGGGTATGGGGCGAATGTATATATCCCCATCCCCATACCCGTTTTTGTAACTCATACCCATACCCACCCCCATCCCCACCGAATACTCAATATTCATCCCCGTCCCCGTCCCCGCCGAATTACGAATACCCGTGGGTATTCCCATACCCGTAAATATGCACAAATAAATAGCAATAACATTGCATAAATAATACCCAAAACAAAGAAAATAATTATAAAAATTTGAAAACAACAAAATGGTATTAAAATTGCAGAAACAGCAACAAATTAGTTTCAAAATTGCTAAAACACAAATGCAACATTTGTTCAGTCTTAACTAAAACATATATGACTCTCATTACAATGAAAAATATCCTTGTATCAACGAAAAATGAAAAGTATCCTTGTATCGGCTGAAAGTACTTGAATGAACTTCGAACAATCACAGATCAATCCAAATCTTCTTCAGACTCATCATCAGGGTGAACATCAAGACCTGTGATAGAGATATCTCGAAACAAATAAGTAGTAACTCATTTTAGTTTAACTATCACACAAAAGTTTAAAACATTAATTACCAGCCATGGCTTCAATGAAGATTGGATCTTCATCTACATTCACAGTTGAAGTAGTATCGCAAGGTAGCGTCGAAAGATCCTCTGCACAAAAGACAATATTTAATAAAAACACAACTTAACTTCATGTTGACTGATTATATGTAAATTAAGTTACCTTTTTGAATATGATTTAGCAACCAACTTTGTGTACACATAAGTGCTTCAACAGTCTTGGTATGAAGTCTACTTCGTTGAGTGCTGATCAATCTACCACCGGCACTAAATGCCGACTCAGAAGCTACAGTGGACACAGGAATAGCAAGGATATCTCTTGCTATCAAAGCCAATGTTGGATACTTGGTTGCATTTGCCTTCCGCCAGTTTAAGATATCAAAATCATCACTTCTACGCAAGACATTATCTTCAAGATAGCTATCCAACTCATTTTTTCCCCCACTACTTTCTGCTAACAATCTGTTCACAAATTGGTCATATTCCAACATTCTCCCAACACCAGCTTGACCCAAAGAACTACCAACTGAAGATCCTGTACTTGCATTGTTCGAATCAGATTTACCCTTGTAATCCTTAACCATATCAGACATCAGCTTGTGAACTTTTTGAAGTTCCATATTTGCATCAACTCCAAAGACCAATGGATAATAAAAGTTCAACAATGCCATCTTATACCTTGGATCTAATACAGCAGCCACACTCAGAACACCATGGATCACACTCCAATACTTGTCAAACTTCTGAATCATCTTTTCTGCCATCTTCGACACAAAAGGATTTATATCATCCAACCAATTAGATAAACTCACTTTAATGTCACATATTTTGGCAAAAAACAAGTTAGATGTAGGATAATGTGAACCAGAGAATATTGCAGTTACTTCATAGAATATTTGCAGCTTTGCACATACTTCTTTTGCAAATAACCAATCTGTTTCACTTGGAGCAACCTTATATTGTGGGTCTCTGATCTTCAACCTGGAGAACACATCCTTATAAATCAGTGCATTGTCTAGCATTAAAAATGTGGAGTTCCATCTGGTTGGGCAATCTAGAGAAATCTTTTTCTCAGTTGGAATTCGCAATTGACGAGCAGCTTCTTCAAACTTTTGTTGCCTTTTAGGTGTGGCAGTCCAAAAAGAAACACTTTCACGAACATTCTCTACACTTTTCTTGATAACATCTAACCCATCTTTGACAATCAAATTCAGAATATGTGCACAACATCTCATGTGAAGCATAGACCCAGATCGTATCAAATTGTGAGGATCCAACTTGTCTTTCAACAAATCAATAAGAAGGTCATTAGTAGAACAGTTATCTAAAGTTACCGTAGATAACTTTCTGTCCAGGTTCCACTCAAATAAGACCTTGTGAATTGCAGTTGCAAGAGCCTCACTCGTATGTGGGCATGGTACATAGCAAAACCTGTTTACACATAAGAAACACACTTAGAAAATAATAATAAAACAATTAGCCGCCGAATTTTCCACCAGCCACTGCACATAACACATCCCCACTTTATTAAACATAAAAAATTGCACTAAAATAAGTAAATTTGGTCATAAATAACATAAATCAAGAAAGGTAGTAATATCCCCTGACCGCCAATAGCCGAGAGAGGTTTATAGTTACCTTAGAATTTTACATTGTTTAATCAATTTATATCATCCATGGTTTGGTATGTGGAAAAAGCTACTAACCAATAAGGATGAGGTGTGAATTTGACATTCTACCAACCCCAGAAACAACAACAAGCAGTAATGAGAAAATAAGTTGTAATAGAAAGACAAGAATGGTTCACAGATTTCGTACCTGATAATAAAGTTTCGCATCTTCCATGTTGCATCAATGAAATGAGCAGTGACAGCCATATATCCTTTTTTCTGATTACTAGCCGTCCACATGTCGCTAGTGATTGCAACTCGGCTGTCGTTAGCTTCAATCAGCTTCCTTAAATCAATTTTCTCACTCTTGAAGATGTTAAAGATATCACGCTTGATTGTATTTCGAGATGGGCACTTAAACAAGGGTTGTATAACACTTAAAAACTTTCTGAAGTAGAAATGATCAACAATGGCAAGCGGATATTCATGCAACACAATCATAGATGCGAGAGCCCTGCGTGCCTCTTCCTCACTAAAGTTATGAACCGACTTCTGAGATATCCGTCCTGAGAAATTTTTCACAAGCACTTGTTGTCTAATGTCATTGACATTTTTGTGAAATCTCTTGTAGTGCGCATTTAGATGAGTTGTACCATATTTAGAACCACACACAAGCTTTTTGTTACAGTAGTTGCATTTTGCTTTATCTAGCTGACCAACTTTCACCTTCTTGAAGTGAGACCAAACATTACTCTTACTTTTAGTATAATCAGAAGGAGTTCCTTCTTGATGAAGAGAATTTGTACCTTGAGTCTCTGTAGTAGGATTATTGGTATTGTCACCTATTATAGGCTCACTAATTGGTGCAGCTGCTGGATTTGGAGATGGAGTTGGAGCAGTTGGTGTGCCTAGTGGATTAGTTGGGATAGTTTGATTTTCCACTACCATGGGTGAAACTGCATCAGCTTCTAAAGAATTAATTTCCATTCCCTGCATAAACATATATAGAACAATATTTATTCATATACGCGTTATATATTAGGTACATATATAAATATAGAGATAAATAAACGGACTGCAAAACTGAAATCTACAAAGGTAAACATACGACAGATATATAGATAAACAAATAGACTGTAAAATACAATATTACAATTGCTTAAAATAGTTATGATTATGAGAGTGAGATGACATTGACATACCTTAAGGACGAAGAAAATAACTTGGTCAAACTGATTAAAATATAAGCAGACTGATGAAGCTAGCGCCTAGCAGTTGGTGGACCACAATAATAGGATGGAAAGGGTGAAGAATAATCCTTATTATATATTGTTTTTGGGGAAGATGATTGGATGAACTATGGAAGGAGAAACCCTTTGTTTTTGGAAGAATGCAGAGATGGAGAAGGTGGCGTGTACTGTGTACAGGGCTAAAGGCTAAAAGATTTAGGGTTTTTTTTTCCATAACACAAAATGGTCCATCATCCATATTCCATAGGCCCTTTAAGGTTAATAATTAAACATCATAATTATTGGGCTAATGGGCTCTTTATACTTTTAAGTTATATAACTTATTTGGAGATTAGTATTAATATATGAAACTATTAAATTATAAATGAATTTATATATGGGTTGGGCATGGGTATGGGTATGGGTATGGGGCGAATAGGTGTAAACCCATCCCCGACCCATCCCCGTGTATTTTTAAGTGGGTATTCCCCGTACCCGCCCCGTAACCCGGTCAATGTGGGTATTCCCCGCGTTGACCGAATTGGGCAGTGTCGAATACCCATGGGTATGGGTTTGATTGCCATCCCTAATGAGGAGTTGCCTCGGCAAAAAAAATGTTTTAGTGGTTCTTTACATTTTGGCTTAGTCCCATTTTTCTCTCTCCAATTAATCACAACATCCACATTATTATTATTTATTTATTCATTATATAAAAACTAGGGAAAATGGTACTTTGCCCTCCTCTACTTTGCCAAGTTAACAAACAGCCCCTATACTATGAAATGATCAATTTAACCCCTTGTACTATGCCATCCTAACAAACAGCCCCTTCCATCCAAATTTTCATCCAAAATTCCGTTAAGTGATGACTCACCAATATGAGTCATCCTCAATTAATGACAGTACATTGCCACATCATCGACTTTTATCCATCTCAACTAACCTAAAAAGAGAAAAAAATAATTAAAATTTAATTCATAAATAAAATATAAAACATAATTTTTTTAAATATTTCGTTTATGGATTTTAATATTAAAAATTAAAATAAAATTTATTATAAAATAATATATAATGTTTTCTAAAAATAACTTTGAATTTTTTAAATACAAAATATTTATTAAATGTAATTTAAAAAATTAAAAAAATAAAAATCCATAAAATTAAATATATTTTTTAATTTATAAATTTTAAATTACTTTTTTTATTTTGTTTTAAATGTTCTAATTTAGTTGAGTCACTAAAAACATGGATGAAAGTCGATGATGTGGCAATGTACTGTCATTAATTGAGGATGAGTCATGTTGGTGAGTCATCACTTAACATAATTTTGGATGGAAATTTGGATGGAAGGGGTTGTTTGTTAGGATGGTATAGTAGGAGGGGATAAATTGATCATTTCATAGTATAGGGGGGCTGTTTGTTAACTTGGCAAAGTAGAGGGGGGCAAAGTACCATTTTCCCTAAAAACTAATTTTATTTTTTGATGAATGGTGAATATATTACTATCAAAACAGCCGATCAAAATATCAACACCGCTATACAAAAACAAATAGTGGTTATGGGAATTGAAGCCGACGTGAATCGAACACGCAACCTTCTGATCTGGAGTAGTAGGAGAGATAATCAAGGAGAAGGCTTAAAACTTGAAAAATGCTGATGTTGAACCCGGCTTGAATCGAACACGCAACCTTCTGATCTGGAGTAGTAGGAGAGAGAATCAAGGAGATGACTTCAAAATGAATATATGTTGATGTGGCAACTCCAAAATGGAGAATCTCCTTTACGGGTCGTTTGGATGAAGGAATTGTAAGGAGGAATTGAGGGGATTTTAAGGACTTCATTAAATTCCTTGTTTGGATGACCCATATTCTGTCCGGAGAATTGGATCTCGAATTCCCCAGTGACATTGTAATATCCTTTTTCAGAGATTTCGAATAACCTAACTACTGTTAGGGAATTAAGATATCTCTGTCTAATTTACAACTATTGTCCCCGACAAACCACACTTGTCCTCGACAAACCACATGAATCAATTCATAGTTGTAGCCGCCAAAACCTATTATCCCCTAGAATCAAATGCCTCTATTATCTCTGCTCGTCTGAGTTCTGACGACCAAAAATCCTCTGCTTCAGACCGAAGAAAAATAGAGGATATTGAATCGGGCTCTGATCAAAAGAATCAATTCATTTCGATTAGAAGAAGAAGAGATCACAAAACCTATCTAGGGTTACCAGTTGATGTGCTTAAAGGCGGTGAACCAACAAGGCGCAGGCGGCGGCGGCGGTGATCAGTACTTCTCCCCTTCCATCTCTTCTTCTTCCTACGGCGGCGATGATCAGGATGTCGAACAAGACGGCGGAGGTGTAGGTTTTATCCTCTTCCCGGACACCCAACATGATTTTACCCCTGCCCATTTCCATCAATTCCAGTTTAATCAGCCGAATCAGCAACAAATCGGAGGCGCGAATTTGAATCTGATGATGGCGAACAATAAAAATATATAGTTCATCCTCCTCATCAGCCTCATTCTTATGGGTCGTACAAAAGCGATAGCCGATAGGGAGATGTCCACCATGGTTTTCGATCACCCAGGTCATCTCCGGCACCGGACGGTGGAGTTACGGCGGCGGACAACCAGCAAGTGAATCTTCAGGGTTGTGGGCAGTTGGGCAAAAAAGAAGGTGAAGAAGAAGAAGGTGACCTTCTGGTAATATTTGATTGATCGGAAAATGATTTCCATGGAGGTTAATGTATTTGTAGATGTAGAAGAGTAACGGGGTTGGTTACTTAATTGGTCACTGAACTTTGGCCAAATAACCCGGAAGTTGCTGAACTAAAAAAATTGTTATTGACATTACCAGAATTTGACTCATTATCCTAAAGGTCACTCTTACACATCCATTATTCCGTCCATCCGCCTATGTGAACTTGCCAACTCCAATGCCACGTCATTTAAAGTGTCACATCAATTCTATCTACCCAAAATCAACCCAAGCACCCAACCAATTACCTAATCTAACCGAAAAAAACAGATATGGTCAAAAACCAGATGTGAGACTCTCTCTCCCTCCTCCAATTACCCTTTCTCTAATATCCGCCGCTGCCTCCTTCCTTACATCTCTAATTGAAAATCAATGGATGCCCATGTATCCACCTTGATCCCATAGATTAATATAATGAAGAACAAATTATTATGTTTGTTATGTCACTTTATTTTCAATTATTGTTTATAAGTAACATACATATGTAATATTTAATTTGTGTATAATGCGACTAATTAAAAAAAAAATACGAAAAACCGTAGTTTGACCCCCTCTACTTTACCAACTTAACTGATAGACTATGAATTGATCTTTTTAACCCTCCTACTTCAACCACTCCGCTTTTTGGGTCCTTCCGCTTCAACTTTCGTCTTCTTAACGCTTAATTAATATGCACTGAACCCACCATGTCAACTCCAATAATCACGTATTAGCTTACTAAGAATTAATATAAACGGTTAATACACTTTTTTGACCTCATACTATGAAAGTTAACAAACATAACCCTCTATTAATTTTCAACCTAATTTAACTCCTCTACTTTAAGACTTTTAACAAATGTGTCATTCTGTTACTTTTTTCATATATTTCCCATCTATTATACATCTGACTATTTTATTCATGTGGCCTCTCAAGTAAACTTTAAACTAAAAAATCTAAAAATCTAAATATTTAAGACTTAAAAGATAAAGGGATATTGCACATCCCTCCCCCCTATTTCCCTTCTTTTTCTTTCTAAACACACCACCTCTGCAAAAAATTTATTCTCTCAGCATCCATGTGTACAAAATAGCTTACTAGATATGTCCAGTCTACAAATTTAATGGGGAATGGATGAAAAAGTTAACGGAAGTGCGCATTTGTTAAAAGTATAAAAGTAAAGTGGTTTAATTTGGTTGAGAAATAAAAAAGGGTATCTTTGTTAACTTTGCATAGTAGAAGCGCAAAAAGGTGAATTAACTCTAATATAAACTTATATAATTACTATCCCCTCTTCTTTTGAGAGTATGAAGGATTTTAAAGAGCAAAAAGGTATATTAACCCTAATATAAACTTATATAATTACTATCCCCTCTTCTTTTGAGAATATGGAGGATTTTAAAGAGTGTGTTCATGAGTGTGAGCTATTTGATCATATTTTTACTAGGCCTCTATTTACTTGGATGAACAATCGTACTGATGGTATTGTTGCTAGGAAGCTTGATAAAGCTCTGATTAATATAGTTTGGCAGCTGGATTTCCCTAGGAGTAAAGTAATCATTATACCAACTACTGATTTGATCACTGTGCATTCTTCTTTGATACAATTAGTGATGATTGCTCTCAACCAAAGGTTTTCAAGTTCTTTTCATGTTGGACTAATTCTGATAACTATAGTGAGAAGATTTTGGAGCACTAATATTCGAGGGCCAAATTTCTTTCGCCTATCTAAAAAATTGAGGTTACTTAAGGAAGAGTTAAAGAGGTTGAATAAGGAGAGCTACGTAGATATTCAGGTAAGGGTGAGACGTAAGGAGGCAGAGTTGATTAGTTTTAAGGAGGATTCCTTTAACAACCCCTCTGCTAGTAATATTGAGATTTGCCAGAAGCTAACTATTGAGTTACAACAGTTGAAGGATGCTGAAGAGAGTATATATCGGCAGAAATCTAGAACTAACTGGATTAAATGGGGGATCAAAACTCTAGGTTCTTCTTTAATTATGTAAAAAACAAGGCAAGCTACCAGCACCATTAGACAGTTACATGGTGAAAAAGGTAATATGATGGAGGATTTTGAAGATTTGACAAGAGTTGCAATAACCTACTATAAGAGGTTGCTAGGGGAGAGTCACGTTGTCAACACAAATTGTATTCCTTCTATTATCAAGAGGACTTTGAATGATACACAGAGAGATGAATTGGTTGCTCCTGTGACTGAGAATGAGATAAAGAAAGCATTGTTCAGTGTCTCGAATGACAAAGCACCAGGCCCTGATGGGTTTAGTGCAATGTTCTTCAAGGATAGTTAGTCAGTGGTCAAGGTGGATGTTATTGATGTTGTGAGGAATTTCTTTTATAAGAGTTACATGCTTAGGTATGTTAATTCTATTCTGCTTGCTCTTATACCTAAGAAAAAAACGCTGCTGATGTGAAGGATTATAGACCAATTTCTTGCTGCAATGTAATCTACAAAATTGTCTCTAAAGTGCTTGCTAATAGATTGTCTATAGTACTGCCTTATCTTATTGACCCTACACAAACTACATTTATAAAAGGGAGAAGTATTGGAGATGGAATTTCGCTTGCACATGAATGGCTTGGTCCCTATAATACTTTGGAGTCTCTCCTAGACGTGCAATGAAGATTGACCTAATGAAATAATTCGATTATGTGGAATGACAATTTGTTTCTGAAACCTTGAAAGCTAAGAAATTTCCTAAAGAGTATATTAATTGGATTTCTGCTTGTTTTACTCCAACTATGTTGTCTGAATATCAATGGTACTTCAAAGGGCTATTTCCCAGCGAAGTGTGGGATTAGACAAGGAGATACTATCTCTCTGTATCGTTTTGTTATATCTATGGAGCTCTTGAGTTGTTTGTTTCAATAATCTATTGACCATGGAAAGTTTATGTTTCATCCTCAGAGCAGAGGAATTAATTTATCTCATCTTAGCTTCTTTGATGATCTAATGGTGTTTACTAAAGCTAATGAAGGGGTTGTGGAAGAGGTCACTAATATACTGAACAAATTCCAATAGTTCTCAGGTATGAGATTCGACCCTAATAAAAGCTCCATTTATGTTGCTCGTATCAGTCAAGTCTTGCTGCTAATTCTAGGTTTTGTAAAAGAGAATTGCCATTTCTTTATTTGGGGATGCCACTCACTTCAGGTAAGCTTCGTAGAAGTGACTATAAAGTGCTTGTTGATAAAATCACACGTAAAATTACAGATTGGAGAGCAAAAACACTCACTTATGCTGGGAAATGTCAGCTAATTGATTCAGTGATATGTGGCACTCTGCAATAATGGATGCCTCATTTCATTTTACCTTCTAGTGTCATTAAGGAGGTAGAAAAGGTGTGTAATGACTACCTCTGGGGGAAAACTGACGACAAAGGAAAAGAACAAGCTGTTTGGCATAGTATTGCAATTCCAAAAAATGAGCGAGGGCTAGGGTTAAGAGATATGAAGAATTGGAATTGTGCCAATGCGGTGAGACATATATGGGCCTGCTGATAAAAGAAGGCCCCCTCTGGGTTCCCTCGGTATCTTACTACCGATTGAAGGGTCGTAGCTTTATGGAAATTAACTCTAAAAATGGATGCTGGCACTGACAAACATATTCAACATTTCATTACTTCTGACCAGGATGGGGATTATATGTGGAATGGTGGTTATATGGTGAAGTATAAGGCCAGTGTAGTTTGGAACACTAGTCGTATCAAACTCCCTCCAGTTTGTTGGTATGATGTAGTGTGGACTAGATATGTGATCCCCCTAGAAGATCATTTGTTGCCTGGCTGAAAGTTATAGATAGAATATATATTAAAGACAAGGTACAAAAAATGGAATGTTGTAATAGATAGTAACTGTGTACCCTGCAACAGGTATGAAGAAACTAGACAACACCTTTTTCTGACTGTGAGTACTCTAAGCAGGTTATGACTTTCATTGTACCTGAGATTGTTGGCCTAAACTGGGACCAAATGCTTGCTAGTACAGTTGCTTGGAATGGGGCAAGGGTTGAGAGGAAGGCTAAACGACTGGTTTGTGTTATATTTGGCTTTAGAGATGTAGCAAAGTGTTTGATAAGCCTTGCAGAGATAGTATGGTGCTTGTGGATTGCGTAAAAGAAGAGATTAGATCATATGCTGCTGGAAGACATGATGAGGATGATATTATTAGAGTTCTATAGTCTTTTGTATGTTTTTAGTTTTACTTATGTAGAAGGATTTTTTTACAGTCATTCCACTCTTTTGATGAATAAAAACCGCTCAAATCATAAATAAACTTATATAATTACATAGGATAAAACTGATGCATAAAATATGAAGTTTTAAAATTCTTCATATTTCACCATTTCTTCAAACAAAATGTAGGCACTCCGATTTCTAATTTTTCCGGCCGAACTTCCTATCCCAGTGGTAGGGGGTCGTGGTCGCCAAGGACACTGATGGGGAAGAATAAATTATGGAGTCGGCAGGAGGAATTTTCAACCCTATAATATTGGACCTTCTTCCACTTCCAATAATCCATTTTGTCATTCTTTTGAACGTGGCCCAACACCTAATTATGGGTCTCTCGATGCAACTGGACCACTAGTATGCTACAATTGCAATGGATCTAGCCATCACTTTAGGGCCTGCCCATCTCCTCCACAACAACAATAGACTCCTTCGGTCAACTACACAACCACCCCATCCCAACAGACAGCATGGACACTGAACTTGGGAGCAAGTCATCACCTTACCAACAATCTCAACAATCTCACCTTGCATACGGAATATCAAGGGACCGACAAAGTCCAAATAAGTGATGGTACTCTCGTTCCAATTTCCCACTCTAGCTGATCTTCTGTATCTCTTAATTCAAATCCTATCGCTCTTGATCTCATTTTACATGTCCAAAAGTTGTGCCAAAATTTATTGTTTATTAGTGTCCCCACTTGTGACAATCATATTTCTATAAAATTTTATCATAAAAATGTTGTCATACTGGATTTAGGTCCTCTTCCATGGCCAGGATAGAAATTTTCTCTACCCAATCCCCGATGAAAATTCTTCACTCTCGTGTCACTCCCACTTCCCACTCTGCCAGCCTTCTAGTGTGGCATCAAAGATTGGGTCATGTCAATCTCGATAATGTCAAACGTCTTCTATGTCAACATTCCTTGTCTTTTTCCAATAAACGTGTACCTTCTTTTTGTCCTGGTTGTTGCTTAGCAAAAATGCACAAATTACCTTTTTCCAGTTTCCTCATTCAAAGCCTTTGGACTACTAGATTTAATTTGTAGTGATGTTTGGGGCCCTTCACCTGTTGATTCGATTAATCATAAGCGATATTACATTCTTTTATATGATCACTATAGTAAATATTTTTGGGTATACTTTGTTTGATACCGTTCTGACTTGCTTGGTATATTCATTGAATTCCGAAAACTTGTGGGAATTTTTTTTGTCACCCAATTAGGGCTTTTCGTGCAGATTGTTGAGGAGAATACCAAAAATTGTTATCCTACCTTGCAACTCATTGAATAACTCAACATACATCATGTCCGCATACCCAGAGAAAAATGGTTGTGCAGAACGAAAACACCATCACATCACAGAAACTGTTTTAACCAAAAAAACAGAAACTGGTAGGGCGCTGTTACACCATGCCAATGTGTCGCCCCAATATTGGGCATATGTGTTCAAAACTGCTTGTTAACTACTTCATAAATTGGTTGCCAATATCCACTATTGATTTTGATTTCTCTTATCATCGCTTGTTTTACTCTTACCCGGATTATTTATCCTTGCGAATTTTTTCTTGGATATAGTAGCCAACACAAGGGCTTGGTTGAAACCACATGATTCGGGAAAATTGGCACTAAAGTCCGCACCATAAGTTTTTCTTAGATATAGTACCCAACACAAAGGCTATTTTTTCTTGAATTTACTTACCAAGAAATACTATTTGATGAACCATCCTATCATTTCAGGTATCATCACTCATACTGATGCAATCGAGTCCAAGTCCAGTGCAACTGTTTCCCCGACCAAGACTCCCTTCGTTGATATTGCCGCCCTCATCATCACGCTTTCCACAAGCCTCCATATTGGTCCCTACTCCAAATTCAGTCCAACCAGTCACCCATCTACCATACAACACTCAACACCAAAAATTGCCAACCCAACTCTTACCGAACCTGTCGTTGATCCATCTCACACCACAAGCCCCCCATATCTCAATCAATATCCACGCCACCATCTCCATCACATTTACGACCCACATTATCCTCCTTCAATTACAAACACAACATGGCCTCCCGTGGCTTGAAAAACCATTCTAAACCTAAATACATTCTCATAGCCGCCACTTCCTACAAAGAAACATTAACCAACTTGATTCACTACAGTAAATCAAAATTCCAAATGGAGAATTACCATGGTTGATGAGTTTAACTCCTTGCTTCAACAACAAACTTGGTCTTTGATACCACCTCCGCCAAACCAATCAGTGATTGGTAACAAGTGGGTGTTCCGAATCAAACATAACTCGAATCGCACAATCTCGAGATACAAAGCTCGCCTGGTCGCAAAAGGTTACCACCAAATCGAGGGGATCGACTAAAACGGGACATACAGTCCTGTCATAAAGCCAACATGAATCCGTCTCATTTTATCTATTGTTATTGCACGAAATTAGCCAATCCGCCAACTGGACATCTCCAATCCGTTCTTACATGGCCGACTGTACGAGATAAATTATTTGGCTCAACCTTCGGGCTTCTTCAATCCAAGGTACCCAGACTATGTATGCCTCCTACATAAATCATTATACGACCTCAAGCAAGCTCTGAGACTTGGTTTGCTTGTCTACGAGATGCCTTGTACGCTTATGGACTCGAAGGCTCAAAGACAGATAATTTGCTATTTTTCTACCACAAGGAGGCCACCACGTTGTACGCCCTAGTCTACGTCGACGACATAATCATCACAAGCTCACACAACAACAAATTGATGGACTTGTTCTCCTATCTAGCTTCAACGTTCTCGGTTAAAGATTTGGGCCATTTGCATTACTTCTTGGGAATAGAAGTAACATGTACACCATCAGGTTTACACATCAGCCAAAGGAAATATATTGGAGATTTTATTAGAAATGGAAAATATGGAGGACAACAAACCAATTACTACACCAACAACTACATGATCCCCAACAGTTGAAGGCCACTTCTCTGATCCAACGTTGTATCGTCAACTTGTCGGAGGCTTGCAATATGTCTCGATGACACGAATGGATCTAGCATACTCAACAACCAAGCTCTCCCAGTCAATGCACTCACCACTCAGCACGGATTAGGTACACCTGAAGCGAACTTCAAGGTACTTAGAAGGAACACTTGACCTTGGTATTCAAATTAATAAACATTATGCCCATGACTTGACAGCTTATAGTGATGTCGATTGGGGCGGGGACGATCTCGTCAACTAACACTCAACAACAGGCTACACAGTGTATCATTGCACCAACCTCATTTCTTGGTCGAGTCGAAAATAACTCCCATTGTCTCGCTCATCCACCGAGGCAGAATATAGAGCTCTCACAACAGTGGCATCCAAAGTTATATGGCTCCAACCTATTTTACAAAAAAAATGGCAGCCTCTAACACGTTTCTCCGTCTTTATGGTGTGACAATATAAGTGTGACGTACCTAACCGCAAATCTTATTTTCCACTCTCAGTCAAAGCATCTCGAAATCGACTTCTATTTTGTCTGAGAAATCTATAAAAGTAAGGGTTGATACAAATTTTTGCCTTCCTACTATGCGAAGTTAAAAAAGATACCCCTCTATTATTTCTCAACTGAATTAAAACCCTCTACTTTCACACTTTTAACGAATGTGCCCTTTCGTTAATTTTTCCATCCAATCCCTGTTAAATTTGTTGACTAGACATATCCAGTAAGCTATTTTGTACACGTGGATGCTGAGAGAATATGAAATTTGCAAATGTGGTGTGTTTAGAAAGAAGAAGGCATATGGGGGCAAAAATGTGTATTAACCCTTTATTTTTCAAGTCTTAGTTATTTAAATGTTTAGTTTAAAGTTTACTTCAAAAGTCACATGAACAAATAGTTTGATGTGGCTTTTACAATCAGCATAATAGATGGGGATAGACGAAAAAGTTATTGGAAGTACACATTTGTTAAAAGTGTTAAAGTAGAGGGATGTAATTTGATTGAAAATAGTAGAGAGTTATGTTTGTTAACTTTGCATAGTATGAGGGCAAAAAGGTGTATTAACCATAAAAGCAATTGCTATACTTCAAGGGAAGATGAGCAATTTATCCTTTCTTCAATTATATTATGGGATATGAGCCTAACTTTAGCTTGTTAAGGTTTTTTAACGAGTCGGCTTGGCTTGAGTTTGTTAAGAGTTTATATTGAGCCAAACTCGAATCGTGAGCTTGATCTTAAATTTTTAGGTCGAGCCGACTTCAAGTTTAGAATTTATGGCTCGATCTGAGTTCAAGCCGAGCTCATCAAACTTGGGCTCAGTAACGCTCATTTTGATCTGAGCCCGAGTCGAGTTTGATCTCTAATTTTTTTTTAACGAGCCGAGCTCGAGCTCAAATCGAGTCTGAGTCGAGCTCGGTCCGGCCTTACACCTTATCCAGCTGAGTCTGAGCCTGAGTCTGGCTAAATCTCGACTCAATTACAACCCTAATAATGAGGGAGGATATAAGAAAGATACACGCCATGAGGGGAATTGGAATTTTGTAGCCTATTTAAAATTTTATGTACCGTCAGTAGCCAATTGCGTAACTATGTACAAAACTAGCACAATCTGACTGACAGCCAGCGCGTAGCCAGTCAGCCAGCGCGTAGCCAACCAGGCAGCACATTGCTGGTCAGCCAGCGCATAGCTGGCCAGCTCGCGCACATACTCTGAATTCATTTTTGTCAGTTGAAATCAAATATTGTAACATTGCAATTTGGTCACTTTTTTTTGTCTATTTTACAAATGGATTATTATTATTATTATTAATTTGATAATATACCGGTCTTGATAAAATAATAATATATAAGCTATAATTAATTAAAGAAAAATATATTAGCCGTCACAATCTCTTGAGTTACGGATCCCGAGGTCACGTTTGTTGGAGGCACAACGATGAAGGAGACAACGACTTCCAATAATAGTTTTAACTTTGAATCAATCAGTGCATAACCAACGCAACGCATAGCCAGGCCAGCGGGACGTAACGGGTCACGTTTGTTTTAACTTTGAATTACAAATCCCAATGTCACGTTTGTCGTTTGTTGTTGTTTTAACTTTGAATTGTTGTGCCTCCAACAAACGTGACCTCGAGATCCGTAACTCAAGAGATTGTGACGGCTAATATAATTTTCTTTAATTAATTATAGCTATATATTATTATTTTATCAAGACCGGCTTATATTATCAAATTAATAATAATAATAATAATCTATTTGTAAAATAGACAAAAAAAAGTGATCAAATTGCAATGTTACAATATTTTATTTCAACTGATAAAAATGAATTCAGAGTATGTACGCGAGTTGGCCAGCTATGCGCTGGCTGGCCAGCTATGTGCTGGCTGGCTGGCTACGCGTTGACTGCCAGTCAGATTGTGTTAGTTTTGGACATAGTTACACAATTGGCTACTGACGGTATATAAAATTTTAAATTAGGCTACAAAATTCCAATTCCCCGCCATGAGCATATATTCATTAGTATTGACTCTAGCTATTGTCATAAAATGTGAGAACGTTATTAGTCGTATTTATACCTCGGAAATGTAATTTTAGTTTATTAAATTTCATTAATCATGTGATATATGCATATCACAGAAATAAATAAATTAAAAATAAAGAATGGAACCATCAAAATCAATAAAGCGACATGACACAGTGTTATATACGCTATCTGTTCAGGGGTAATTACAGAGGCCGTAGAGACAGAATTCACCGGTAGCGCAAGGTGAATCGCACTTGCCACAGTGGCGCTTGTCGAGGGCAAGGAAGACGCACTTCCCACGGCAGCACTCATCCTTGAACGCACACTTGTTTTTGCATGACCCACAGTTGTGCTTGTCAACGTTAAGGTTGATGCACTTGTTGTTGCAGCACTCGAATCCCTCTCCGTATAAAGCCTTGCACAACCCAGGGTCCTTGTTACAGTGGTCCGCAGCTCGGGGATTCTTGATCCCTCCTCCCCCAACTCCATTTCCGTTGTTGCCACCTATGCCCGGGATTCCATCCACTGGGTTGGTTTCCTTAAGGAATCTGCTGATCACCCTCTTGGAAGCCTGCTTTGTAGGATAATCATTATGAGTTGAAGTAAGTAATGACTCTGTTGTTTGTTCATGGTTGATGGTTCGCATTGTGAGGGTTACGGAGAGTGCGGTGGCTACGAATATGAACAGGACTGTCTTCAGAATAAAGGTGGCCATGGTGTGTGTTGCGTGGAGAATGGTTTGTCCTCTGGTTTCGATATTTTAGGGAGAGGGAAAGAATTGGAGGTTTGGAGGGTGGCCTTTGTTGAGGAAGGCTGGTTTGGTGTGGTGATTGGAGATTGGGTTTATATAGTTAGAGAAATGAAAGGAAGACTCTTTGAGTGAAATTTAAGAAGAAGAGAGGAAGAGGGGAATTTGGGGTTGTGAAAGGTGGAGTGATATGTTAGCCATTAGGAATGTGCTTTTTGCAAGGAGTGTGCTCTAATATATTTCAACCTGTTTATGCATGCCTTCTTATGAAATGTGAATCACTTCCAGTTGGTAATTAATTGTCAACCACGATACCCGTATCACTTAACAAATTTGTGTTTGTCTTTAATTATAATTATGGTGGTTTGGTTGATAGAATTGAGTCTGGAAATTATTTGGGTTAATATCTAGTGGGCCGGAAATTGGAACCCAATTCATATGGTTTGAGAGTTTATACATAAAACTAGAAATTTAAGAATAAAATATATTAATTAATTGTATTTGAATTTTTTGTTCTTATTATGATCATACAAACGGGTGACAGCACCGCCCATAGGGCAGTAGGTAAAAAAGCTAGTAAGAGGAAGAGAGAATCTTGTAATAGAAATGGGGAAAGATAAAATAAGAGATTAATGAGATTGAAAACTTAGTTAGAATAAAACAAAATTAGAATGAGATGATAAATAAACTCTTTAATAAATAGTAGCACTTGTGTGCTTTATACAGATTTAATAATTAATAATTTGCACACCCAAAACAAAGACCAATGAAAAGGTAAAATGGAGGTTAACAAAACGTTAGAACCGAACCGGATTGAAACTAAAAAAAATTAAAGGGGAACTAAGAAAAAACTTTATATGCTTTATATATGTTTAATTTTGATAGAAAGCTAATGCTCCAAAAGTATATGATTTGTTGAATCCCAATCTTTAGAGCTTAGGGGTGGCACCCAACTAGATCAATTGAATCAGTAAGCACGTAAATTAAGGCTGTCCATTGAAGAAAGTCAAACATTTTATATAGTTGATCATGTCAGCAAACGTAAAGTGAGGCGGATGGGTCATTTGCATATGGAAGAAACCCCAACTCCCTAAGCCTTCCTAATTACATTTTCTACCGATGTGGTTCACATGTTGCAGTGCAACCATTAACTTAAGAAAAACACAGATACCATAAAGAAGGGATTTGAAATTTTATAGCAGATTATTCGTTGCTATGTATCGTTAGTGGCAAAACGTATGAAAAGAACAATATTCTTTATATAGTAATTTTTGATTCAATTTCCTAAAAGCATCCCTTTGACATATTTTCTGCCCCATCACGGATTATACTGTTACTAATTTTGATTATCTAACACTAAGTTTACAACAGAAGCACAATGGAATGAATAATAAATATTCATAGTGATCATTAAGCAACAATGGTACTATGTGTTGACCAAGCTACCACCAATGAAAAATGAATCAAGTGTGAGCGTATGGTTTTGCTCCAGTCCGATGTTACCGTCTTTCTTTGCCGAGTAACTTGTATTAGAAAAAATCATACGGTCAAAAGCTGTGTACAACCATTTTTTGTATGAAAATTATAGTTGACATGGAGTGTGATTACTGGAAAAGGCCTGATGGTTTCTCTCAACGCAGAAACGTTGACGATGGTATAACCACTTAATCCCCAATTGGGGGAGTAGTGAAAAGCAGCACGACTTAGGTAATTAGGTTCCTTTCTTTCTTCCAGCCCACCATTCTCATTTCCCCGAGCCAAACCTATTTCATCAGTGGGCTAAAGCCCTCTTCATCTGCACCTTATAATCTCCAAACTAACAAATGTGGTTGGGCTTAATTATTGGGCCGAATATGTCACAGTGAGCTGGCCGGATTAGGGGTTGGCCACCGGGTCAATTGATTTAACACCTCCACCCAATGGTTAACTCCAAAAATTTATTTCCGCCAACCCAGATTGATTAAATCCGTTTATTAAGTACGTCACACTAATTAACAGTTACTTATTAATATTTAAATTAATAAGTATTTAGGAGCTGGATCCAGCTCCAACCATTTCTTGGGTTGGAATCCGGTCCAACTCTTTTTTAGCTATTAGATCACCTTTGACCCTTTGACCAATCCAATGGTCTATATTGTTATGAGTATTTAAGACTTTACACACATAATTTAATTATTATATCTAAATTAAATAATTAATATTCCCAGGGAACTGTCGGTGACTCTCCGGCGATCGGCCACTGTCGCCGGCGACTTTTTCGGCGACCGGCCGCCGTCGCTGGCGACTTTTTTTTTCTTTCAAAAAAAACTAGTTAACACCTTTTTTTTTGCTGTTAACTAGTTAACACTGTTTTTTTAACTGATAACAAGTTAACATGTTTTTACTTGATAACTAGTTAATATCGTTTTTTGTTTGATAACTAGTTAACATCATGATTTAGATAACTAGTTCACATCATGATTTAGATAACTAGTTAACAAAAAGTTTAGAACTCAATCACCAAACTGAAAAATCAGCAAGGTCATTGGATTCACGTACCAAAAGAATTGACAGATTACACAACTATGTTTTTCACTAACCTCTTCCAGGAAACTGGGAGGGAACCAAATTTTCACCTTTTGCAGGACTTCCCTACGGTGATTACCCCCCAAATCAATGAGGCTCTCACTACTGAATTTACGATCGAGGAAATCCAAAAAACTGTTTTCAGTTTGGGGGCTCTGAAGAGTCCGGGACCGGACGGATTCTCAGGGGTTTTTTTCCAGAAATATTGGGGACTCGTGGGACAAGAACTTTGCCGTGAAATTCAAGACTTCTTCACCTCAAGAAAGATGAGGAAGAGTGGAATGATACTTTCATTACCCTAATACCAAAAGTTCTGCATCTAGAGATGATCCATCAGTTTCGACCTATTGTTATGGCAAATTTCAGATATAAGGTTATTGCAAAGATAATGGCAAGTCGACTTGGGAAATGGATGTCAATCTTGATCTCTGAGCTTCAAAGTGCCTTCACAGACTGTAGAGCAATTCAAGACAGCATAGTCGTGTCCACGAAGCTATTCACTATCTCAAACACTGCAAGAAATCGAAAGAATTTAGCTTTCTTTTGAAACTCGACATGATGAAAGCCATTGGCCCTGAAGGCTTTGAAGACCGCTGGGTTTGGAAGTATGATATCAAAGGGAAGATGTCGGTAAAATCTGCCTACCATATGATCTTCAAGTCTAGAAACCATATATTGGGCATTCAAGACGATAACGTGGACTTATGGAAATGGTTATGGAGCCTTTCACTTCCAGCAAATGTGAAAATGTTCTTGTGGAGAGGAGCTCGCAATGCTCTGGCAACAAAATTAAATCTATTGATTCGTAAGTGTTCTCCTTCAGCTGATTGTCCTTTCTGTCCAGGTATTCAGGAGACTTCTGACCATCTCTTCAAGACTTGCCCGAAAGAAGCTGAGATTTGGGCTCTCTTCCCCCGGTCTGCTCCTTGTACACCTAATGAAGATTGGAACTTCTTACGTTGGATTAGATCTGGCATTGATAGCCTCTCCTCCCAAGACGCTTCAATTTGCCTCTTTTGCGGGTGGCATATTTGGAAATGAAGAAACATTTTCATCTTTCAGGAAGAGCTGACACAAACCCTCACAACTGTCCACATGATCAAAACAGAGGTCAGTGAGTGGTTTTCTTCCCAAAATGAAGTTACTTTAAGTCCCCTGTCTCAACCCAGGGACCCTCAACATCCTGATCCGCTGCCGAGAACCTATGATCTCTTCGTTCTGTGTGATGCTTCATTTAAAAATGACATCCGGAAGGCAGGTATTGACATCATTATCAAGAATGCTGAATGATAGATAGTTGACGGTGGGTAGAGAAAATCTCTTGTCGTAACCCTTTAGCAGCAAAGGCTTTGGCCCTGTTGACAACAATTAGGTTGGCTTCCACTCTTCAAGGTAGAGTTTGTGTTGTCTCCGACAATAGGACTCTTGTTGAAGCCCTTTCCAGAAATCACTCTGATTGGCCCATTGTTTGCAGCGCTACTCTTGCTTCCATCAGTGATACCATTTCCTCCAACAGCTATCAAGTCCTTTTTTCGCCGCATGAATTCTCTTCAAGAAGCTGATTGGCTTGCTCGGTGCTCCTGCAACAATGTCCTCCCAGCAGATTGGCGTTTAGTGCTTGGACTCTAGCTTCTCTTTTCTGTTCATCTATTGCTTTTGTCTTTTTGCTTATTCTTTTTCCTTTTTTGTCCTCTTGATTTTGTCCTGCTGCTTTCCCTAAGATTCATTTCTGAATCTATGGTATTTTGTTATGTTACGACTTTGGCTTGATTAATATAATCAGCTCTTTTCGATAAAAAAAAAAACACTAATTAACAGTTACTTAGTAATATTTAAATTAATAAGTATTTAGGAGTCGGATCCAACTCCAACCATTTCCTGGGTTGGAATCCGGTCCAACCCTTTCTCAGCCATTAGATCACCTTTTGACCCTTTGACCAATCCAATGGTCTAGATTGATACAAAAGAAAGTTTATGTCAATATATTTGTTTATCCACGGACGGGAAAAAAGATCGTTCACCATTTTAGGAATAAGAAAGTTTATGTCAATATATTTGTTTATCACCAAAAGAATATATAAAATTCAAAAATTATGTTCATTATCAATTGATACATTCGATCCATGTTTCACTATCTTATTCCTAAAATGTGCATTGGATTGAATTATTGTTTATTTTACAGTGGAGAAAAAGGTCATAGTTGAGTTGTTAGTAGAACAATATCCAGGTTGATAATTTGTAACAGTAGGCATAAACATATGGTCCACATGTGATTATGGTAATGTAATATACAAAGAAATTATATCCTTTGTTGAGATGGGAACCAAAACCCTGACCTTGAATTAAGATTATGGTATCGGTTTCCAACAGCAAAAAACGTGATGAAACCCAGAAAACAATTCCAACCAATTATATCTATCCATAAGAGTATGGGTAGTTAGAGGATATGATAGGTGAGACATTATAAGACAAAGGGGAACGGAACCCATATCCTCCCTATATACAAAAGAAATGACAAAAGTGATACAATATTCAGAATGTGGTCCCTATTTCCGTCCAACTGAAATCTGTTCTCGAAAAGCGAGATATGGATATATCACAAAAATTCATTCCCCACCCACTCCCCACTATTTATATCACCCAATTCCCTCAAAATCATTCCCAAACCGGCAGTGTCCCTTCACTTAATAGTCATAAATACGTGTGTTGCAAATCAAACTTATAGTATGTCAAGTACTGCATTCTCAAGAGGAGCACACACCATGAACGTCATGTTCAAGTATACATCTACTTCCTTTACTATAACCTCACCAATCATCAACCTCGATCATTTCTAAACCGTAAACTTGATCATTTTTCCTTTAATTACATTGTCAAATATGTTGATGTTGAAATATATGTGCATGTGCAGGCCAATGGTGAGGAAAGGCTACCACAAGAAGAGCTCTGGGGACACATTCAACGGCCGGGAGAAGGCGGCCAAGGCGGAAGCAGAGGACGCTACGAGTAAAGGGAGTTGTTCATGCTGGGTTCCAGACGAGAAGACAGGAATATATTATCCAAAAGGACAAGAAAAAGTGATGGAAGGAATTCCTGTTGGAGCTGCCAAATATGTTGATGAGGTTCATTGGTACGCTGACAATTACCAACAAAATTGCCTCTAATATTAAATGATGTTATGTATGTACAATATCGTTACAAAATAAGGCCCATTTGAGTAATTTTTTTCGCAAGAGCAATATCTCATCAAACCACCACATGTAATAATATTTTACAAACTTGATGGTCAAGCTTTTGTCCCCCATTTCTGTTCCGCAATGTGCCTCTTTGGATGAGATTAATGGGAAACGATTAAGGTTGGGTGAATTCGCCTAGCTAGGAGACGAATTTGCCCGACAATGGTCTTTTGAACGTTTAAGTCATATCCTTAGTGATGTGGTGGACGTAGAAGGTGGAAACCGATTCGGTTGGCTAGGAATGACCCTGGTTTATCTTATCTTTTCTTTAAAGATGACCTTGTCCTCTTTGCAAAAGCCTGCATTCAGAAAACATAGGTTATCTTTGGTTGCCTTGACCTATTTTGTGCAGCCTC
The DNA here is from genome assembly GCA_034768395.1 of Linum lewisii. Lineage (NCBI taxonomy): Eukaryota > Viridiplantae > Streptophyta > Magnoliopsida > Malpighiales > Linaceae > Linum > Linum lewisii. The sequence goes on from CM068297.1 coordinate 15,763,335, forward strand.
CAGCCAATCCATTAGCCGCACCAAGTCAGTCATCTTCTTCTCCAAGGCGATTCTTCGAAGCACTTATGCTCCTATTGCTAGCCTCCTAGGAATCCCAATTACTTAGGACCTGAGCAGATATTTGGTCCTCCCTATCCTGCATGGGCGGGCAACTAACAAGACTTACCAGGGTCTCCTAGATAGGAAGGATATTGATCAGAAATTGACAAGTTGGAAGGCGTCTTTGCTTTCACTCGCTGGTAGAGTTTTCCTTGCTCAATGTGTTTTGTATGTTATTCCTTCTTATATTATGAAGACTTATGTGCTTCCTAGTCATACGTGTAGTGGGATCGACAAGAAAATAAGGAACTTCGTCTGGAAACCATGAATAGAAATCCCAAAGCGCACCTGATATGAACGCCTAAATCGAAAGGAGGGTTTGGCCTTCGATCGACCAGACAACTTAACCAAGCTTATATGATGAAACTGGCAATACAAGAAACACTAGAATTAATAGCAGAACTTTAACTATGGCTATCCTAGAGCCGTTGTTAAATTTATTTAACGGCAAAGGTTTAACAGCGGCCAAGTAGAATTATGGGTGCATCTCTTTCAAACCAAATATTTCAAGGAGGAGGAGGACTATTTTTTAGCACAACATACTAACTCAAAGTCGGCTTTCTGGCGTGGTATGATGGCTGCTTGGCCACGGGTGACTGAGGGCGTTACATCAGGGCTAAGGACTGAACGGGGAACCCTTTTCTAGACGAATCGATGGGTAGATTTGGGATGTCACCCCATCGACTTTATTTTTTTTTGGATGCACCAAACCCGACCTGGTAGCTACGACGACTGATTTCTACACACCCTCAAGTGAGTGGGATCTTCCTTCTCTGCGTTCTTGGTTACCAGAGGATTTGGTGTTTCTGATTACAGGTACTTCCCCTCTAGCGGCGTAGTAATGATGTTACAACTTGGGGTATTGAGAAAGACGGTCACTTTCGAATTCGATCAATTTATGAGCTCATTAGCGAGGCTGATGGTCGACATAGAGAGATTGTCTGGGAGCTAGTTTGGCATTGTAAGAGACCAAATCGTGCTAGACAATTTTTGTGGCTCGTGACTCATAACAGGCTTCTTACCAACAAGGAGTGATGCAAGCGGACGTGGATAAATGACATATCGTGCTTGAGATGTGGAAACCCTCATGACACAGTCTTGCATGTGTTGGGAACAACTGCCTTTTTTTTTAAGACTGAACTACTTGGGATTTTCTACATTAGCCTTGGATCACACACCATTTAAAGGTGTCGACCACTAGCCGTCTTTTTGTGGTTTCCTTGGTCTTTATAGAGAACCATGATGATGTTAGATTTACCGCGTTTATCTCGCCACATTTCCCTTGTTTGACACCGAATTGTGATGTTTTCGAATGACTTTTATGAAAAATGTGTTTTATTCCCCGTTGGCCCTCTTTTGGGCCATTTGATGTCGTTTCGAGTACCTTTTCACGAGCTCGGCACTTCAACGGGGATCAATTCGGAGTTCAGACGGAGCAGGAATCATTGAAAGAACCAAGTAGGACAAATGGGAGCTGAATTGAGGAAAAAATCATGCTGATGGTGTCTTCTGGGCACCATGTGTCTAATTGACACACCCTGGGCCGAAAATTAAGCCTTTTCCAAGTAGGAAAAGAGTTTTAATTAGGAAAATTTCCTTTTTAGTGGGGATCACGAATTTTGGAGTATATATTAGACTTTTTAGAGAGGAAAGAAGACACTCTTCACACAATTTCATTCGTCTTTCTTCCCCGACGAACCAGACACTCTCGGAGGGAGAACTCGGAGCTTTGAAGTGATGATTGAGCGAGGATTAGCGAGGATTGACTCAGGAGTTTCTAGGATTCATCAAGATTAGGTTTTCTCGGAGTAAGATGTCTTCTTCTCCGGTTTGCTTCTTCTTTGTTTCTGCGATTTCTTCTGTAATGATGTCGAGCTAAACTCTTAGGGTTGTTTAGATTAGATGAAGCGTTAGCTAGGATTTTGTATGGATGATTTCGGGTTTCTAACTCGTTTATGTAATCGATGTTCTTTCAGACTTAGATGCGATTTCTCCTAAACCCTAATTTAAGCTTTTTTATTCTGGCAACCTGATCAATTGTTAGTTTCTGAGATTATCTTTGATTTGCGGATCTAACCATGAACGCATTTCATTCTAGAGTTTAGGAGGTCGTTGGGTTCCCCAATATCTTGACCATAGGATTGGAAGAACCTAATCTCTTTGCATGAATTTGTGGCATTTCAATGTTCTTGTTCGTTCTTGATTTCTTGCAAGTTAGCTTGACCATAGGAGCTTGTAGGTTTGATAGAATATAATCTCTACGGCCTGACCATGGAGTAGAGATTACAAAAGGAATTGTCGAGTCGTCTAGTCTGTTGAATTTCTTCGATTGCATAGTTTCATTCATCTTAACCGAACTAGCGTGGATTCGAGTCTGAACAACCACCTTAGTCTATCTTTGAAACCTCAATCTGCTTTGCTTGTTTCATTTGTTTTAATTGCTTTCTTAGATAATCATTTCATTCACAACCAATTCCAAACCAAAACGAAACCTCGATCAGCTTTAACACACATTTCTGATTAATAGAGAAAGGAAGAGCCCTTGGGAAATAACGATCTCTTAGGAGCAATCCTTCGAGTAAAACTAGTGCAGGTTAATTTTTGCACTAAGATTTTGGCGCCGTTGCCGGGGACTTTTCTTTTTCTAGGAAAGACATTGTGCGTTTAAGCTTTTCATTCATTCTTTTTATCATCTCTTTTCTCTCCATCTTTATCATGATTTACCTGGGTAGTGCTCTTGAGTTTTGAGATGCAGGACTACAGGTTCGATATCAACCAAGGGTGGTATAACAATGGAATGCCACTTAATGATTACAACCAAGAGTGGAGTATATCAGGGAAACCACCTATGCCAAACTGGAATGAGGAACCACCACCCTTGCCTTCCTGGCCAGAGCCACAAGCTACACACTACCACCAAGATTACGAGGAGGAATATCTACATCCACACCAGTACCAACAACAAGAATCTTATACAGATTTTCTCTTGAACCAGATCCTTTCAACTCTGCGAGCTCCTAATGTTGTGGATGTCAAGATTGAGCAACAGAATCAACTGATGGAAGAAGTTGCTCAAGTGTTGGTCGAAGAAGAAAATGATAATCTAGCCCATTACTGTTGTGAGGTAGATGTATCTGATGAAGAATCTTTGACAATGGTGGTAGATGAAGATGTGGAGCTTATCCATCTTGCGATTAAAGTTGAAGATGAGCATGTGGAGATTGAGGAGTTATCCTCATTTATGCTTCCGTCGAGCCAGCCTGTAGTTCCAGCTAGAGATGAGCACGTGGATATTGAAGAGTCATCTTCATTTTTGTTTCAGACGACCAAAATTGAGGAGGGCAATGATTCTGAGGCGTGTGTGCTAAATTGCAAGAGCAATTTGGATGACATTGGTGTGGAGCAGACGGCAATCGTTGATAATAGCACACCATACTATCTATTTCCTCCTCCAATAGGAAAATTTGAGAAGAAAAGGTCATTCGAGCATAACCAGGATCTACTTGAGCACCACCGACTACATCTTGCTCCTTCTGGCGTGCTATTTGGCACTCAATCGCTAGCCTTAAAGAAGGTGATTGACTTCAAGGAACTCTTGAGTTGGGGTTCATAACCAGGTATCGTCTAGCTCAAAGACGTTAAATAAAGAGCGCTTCTCGGGAGGCAACCCGATCTTTGAGTCTTTTATTTTATTTATTTTGAGTCATGTGGTGTGTCTTGTGTCGAGTCAGTTGAGTCTGGATGAAAGAAAAGAATTGGAAAAAAATTAAGTAAAATGGATTTTTGGAGTGTCTTCACAACACCATGTGTCAAGAAAGCACCATAGGTGAAAGTTGAGGACTAAAATAACTGTTTCAAGACACCACAATGGTGTTTTCAAGACACATGGTGCTGGAATTAAAACAAAAAAGACTTAAAAAAATGAAATTCGAAAAAAAAAATCAGAGCAGCAGCAGCCTCCCGTCATCTCTTCTTCTCCTATTCTTCCATCTTCTTCTTATCCCAAGCCACCACCAACCGCCGGCCGCCTCTCGGAACACCATCGCCGGCCACCCCCTCGCCAGCCGGAACCCACCAGACCACGCCGCCGTCCGCCGGCTCCTCCCCGTCGTTCCGCCGCCGTCCGCTCCGCCTGCCGCAACTCGAGTTCTCAGCCCTCTCAAACATGATTTTCAGCCCATCTCTCTCATCTTCGTTCGATTTATTGAGTCTAATTCGACCACCAGGTTTGTACATCAATTATCCTACCTTTTAGATCATTATTTCAGTGATTTGTGCCATCTAATTTTGAGTTGCAGGTACAAACTCGAATTTTGGAGAGGATGAGCAAAACCCTAATTTTTCAAGTTGGGGATTTTGTAAAATTGATCTGATATAATTGAAATTGGTGGTATATTGAGCTTACATTTTGAATCAGGGGTTATTTCGATATCGTTTACCCCTCCAATTCTGCATTCTCATTGACTTTTCATACCGACATTGCTCGAAATTGGGGTTTTTTTGCATATGGCCAAATTTGGATGAATTGTTGCTTCGAGACTGATCTTGTGATGATTATGAATGTGTTTGAATGCTTGTTCTCGAATATCTTTGGCCGTATTATGTTTAAATGATGAATTGAGCGTTCTTTGTGATATCTCGCTTTCATGACTTTGTGCCTTAGCATATGTGAATTGTTGGGCTGACTTGGATGTGTTTGTTACTTGATTTATGATAAGTTGTTGATTAAGTAATGACTTTTCCTTGTTCCATTGGTTAATTGCTCGATTATGATCATTTTGCTAAGTGTTGTTTTGTGCTTTGAGATGTGTTTAAGGGACTTTGGCCTAAATTGTTGGCATTTAACATACATTCTTTGGACTCTGTTTTTTTGGTGTTTGTTGTTGTTTCCATTTTTCAGGATGGACAAATCAAAATGGAATACTTCTTCTTTATCTCGAAAGGGCAAGGGAGCAACCTAGATTTCAAATGGAGAATCGAGCGCAGTGACTTGCTATCGAGGGGAAGGTCGTTGAAGCCATGAGACGCATTGATTGAGAAGACATGGAGGATTTTTCAGTGATCTTAGTGATCTCAGGACTTTTTCTTTATTTTTCTTATCATCCAGAACTCTGTACTTTTATTGCTTTATTTGTGTCGGTTTGTCTGTTTTGAGTCTTTGTTGAACTATGTTATGGATCCAGTCAGTGGTGATTTCGTATTTTGAATGCTCTAATCGTGTGTTGTTCTTTACTTCCCATTCTCTCAGGATATAATATGTACTTACGATGCTCCGATCCATATGCCATTTTCCACTTGGTATTTCGCCCTCGTCATTCTCTGGCGCCCTCATACTCACTTATCAGTACCTCTATACACTTTTCTTCCTTTTATGTGGTCCATTGAGGACAATGTCCTGACTAAGTGTGGGGTGGGGTATTAATTTTTTAGGGTTGCTTTGCTGTGATTTATGTGCACTTTCTCTGATTGGAACTTGCTCTGTTCTTGACTTGCAATGCTAAACTAATTTTCAATCTTTTACAATGACGCTTAGACTGTCTTATCTAGAACCTGTATCCAGCATGCTTGAATTGATATTAAATGAATCCGGTCATAACATATTTTAGAATCATTCTTGTAGCTTCACTTTGAATTGCACGAAAATGACTCGAACCTGACTAGCAACCAATTGTGAGCTTTTGATCCGTTGCACGTAACTAGCAACTTGTTTCTTTTTTAGTGGCTTTCTTGTACTTTGAATGAGTTAGAATTTGCATGAGATCTATTCGAGACTACATGATAACACGAGTTCTAGGAGGATAAAAGAACCTAGAATTGCTACCTAAGCCAGAAGCCAACCTGACATTAACTCCCCTAGGTGTAAACCTTTGAGCTTGGCTTGTTCTTTCGGTTTGATACTATGTTACAGCTTATTCCCATGTTTTTTGTTCACTCTGTTGATCCCTTGTGGTAGTAGCATGAGATTAGCTTACCGGAAGTCGATCTGTGGTGATTTGCCTATAGCCAGAAACCGGTGGTCTTAGCTAGTATGTCCAGACGTGTAAACTCCTCTAGCAACTAAAAAATTCAGCACTAAAAAAAACAGAAAATTCCAAGTAAAGTTTCAAGTATAAGTAGTTTTTAGTTCAAAACGTTCTTCTCCCTACATAAGGAAGAACAAAAGCAATAAGTAGTAAAAAAAAAAGAGAGAAAAAAATCGGAAAAAAATAAATAAAGTGCTAAGTTTCTTGAGGGTATCCTAGGACGTGCATACATTATTCCATCCGAGTCTGGTTAGACGGTAGGAATCCATAGATTTTGATTCGAGGGAGGTTAGTTGATTGTTGCACCGCACCATACCTTTCATCATCATTTATCCCTTCATCCATTTATCATAAGCCCCTGTAGTATAGAATCAGTACAGTCCCTTGCAAAGTCCTCTTGGCTAGTATCTCGTGTTGTCAGAGTGGTGGAGATTGTGGTCGGAGTGCAAACCTATGACATAATTTGGTCAAGAAAGTGACTGAGAGCTTAAACACGTCCTTAAACACAAAGTGTGAGAGTTCCCTATTACTAAATATTTTCTGTGTAAGGAAGTCTGATCGGTTAGGTCGACATCCTGCATGATTGGTGATTGTTACTTGTTGTGTGCAGAGAATAGTGAGACTTGGATTTGTTTGATTGACTTTCTTTAATGTGTGGGTTGCGTTTTCTAGATGAAACAGTTTAGGTTGAATTGTCAGAAATTGAACTTCGATTTAGTTGGGCTTGTCACTTGTGAATTTGAGCGAGATTCAATTTTTACTTGTTTGAGGACAAACAAAAGTTCAAGTGTGAGGTGATTTGATGACGTTAGAATTACCGCGTTTATCTCGCCACATTTGAGCAACATTTCCCTTGTTTGACACCGAATTGTGATGTTTTCGAATGACTTTTATGAAAATGTGTTTTATTCCCCGTTGGCCCTCTTTTGGTCCATTTGATGTCATTTCGAGTTATTTTTGTTGAGATTTCAGGTTACCACGTTGTGGAGAACCTTTTCACGAAATCGGCACTTCAAACGGGGATCAATTCGGCGTTCAGACGGAGCGGGAATCATTGAAAGAACCAAGTTGGACAAATGAGAGCTGAATTGAGGAAAAAATCATGCTGATGGTGTCTTCTGGACACCATGTGTCTGCCTGAGACACCCTGGGCCGAGAATTAAGGGGTCGTTTTCCGCGCAGTAATTGGGGCAGGAATTCTGCCGAATTCCTGCTTGGTCCAATTCCCTTGTTTTCCGAGTAAAACATGCTACACAAAACTGGCGGATTTCAAATCTGGGCAGGATTTCAAATGAGCTCCGGCTGGGTTTTCAAAACCCTTTGAAAAGGGAAGGAGATGCCATGTTTTATATTTTTTCCCTTGATTTTTTCAACAGTACCCCTTTATGTTATATTTTCTAACGTGAGAGAACAACTTTTTGATTAATCTTTTTTTAATAAGAAAAAATTCTATAATATTTTAATAGGTGAGATGAATTAACATTGAACCACCATTGGTCATGAGATGCAGCTCATAGAATTTTTTATGAAGCTAAGATTCCATATTATTTCACTTTCTTTGAATGTTTGAATAATTTTGATTATTTAAATATTCATGTTTGGTCGATATTTTTTTTTAAATATTGGTGAGCTCGAATTTTATGAGTATTTTGTGTAAAAAATAGCATAAATGAGATGCAGAAAGAAAGTATGAGTTGTTCGGATTGATAGAAAGAGTAGTTCAGTCATGTTAGGTGCTCCTTTGTTCGAAATCCATATAGTAATGGTACAGTGGAAAACAAGGAATTAAAATCCGGAAAGAATTAGGGTCTTCCCCAGCAATCGAATCCCTTCCGGATTTTAATTCCACCGCAATTCATTTCCACGTGCAAAATGACCCCTAAGCCTTTTCCAAGTAGGAAAAGAGTTTTAATTAAGGAAAATTGTCTTTTTAGTGGGTACCACGAATTTTGGAGTATATATTAGACTTTTTAGAGAGGAAAGAAGACACTCTTCACACACAATTTCATTCTTCTTCTTCCCCGATGAACCAGACACTCTCGGAGGGAGAACTCGGAGCTTTGAAGTGACGATTGAGCGAGGATTGACTCAGAAGTTTCTATGATTCATCAAGATTAGGTTTTCTCGGAGTAAGATGTCTTCTTCTCCGGTTTGCTTCTTCTTTGTTTCTGCGATTTCTTCTGTAATGATGTCGAGCTAAACTCTTAGGGTTGTTTAGATTAGATGAAGCGTTAGCTAGTATTTTGTATGGATGATTTCGGGTTTCTAACCCATTTATGTTAATCGATGTTCTTTCAGACTTAGATGCGATTTCTCCTAAACCCTAATTTAAGCTTTTTGATTCTGGCAACCTGATCAATTGTTAGTTTCTGAGTTTATCTTTGATTTGCGGATCTGACCATGAACGCATTTCATTCTAGAGTTTAGGAGGTCGTTGGGTTCCCCAATATCTTGACCATAGGATTGGAAGAACCTAATCTCTTTGCATGAATTTGCGGCATTTCACTGTTCTTGTTCGTTCTTGATTTCTTGCAAGTTAGCTTGACCATAGGAGCATGTAGGTTTGATAGAATAGAATCTCTACGGCCTGACCATGGAGTAGAGATTACAAAAGGAATTGCCGAGTCGTCTAGTCTGTTGAATTTCTTCGATTGCATAGTTTCATTCATCTTAACCGAACTAGCGTGGATTCGAGTATGAACAACCGCCTTAGTCTATCTTTGAAACCCCAATCTGCTTTGCTTGTTTCATCTGTTTTAATTGATTTCTTATATAATAATTTCATTCACAACCAATTCCAAACCAAAACGAAACCTCGATCAGCTTTAACACACATTTCTGAGTAATATAGAAAGGAAGACCCTTGGGAAATAACGATCTCTTAGGAGCAATCCTTCGAGTAAAACTAGTGCACGTTAATTTTCGCACCAAACCAAAAATGAAGTTTATTTTACCAATACTCGCACTACTCTAGACCCTGTCATATCGTATCAGACAGTGTGAATACGATTGTGAAAGCACTGATACATGACTAGTCATCCATCACACCTGGTCATCCCAAGAAGATGGTGGTGGATGTCTTATGGGTGCCACCATCACTAGAGTGGGTTACTCTCAACTCTGTTGGCTCCATCGTACTTGAGACCGAACGGACAACTACAAGACCCCTGGTTCATGATGCAGATGGACACTACTTAGCAATGTTTAGCATGAACCTGAGATTTGTTCGATCACCAGGGCCAAGTTGAGAGTAGCCATGAAAGGGTTACAAATTGTTTGGGAGAGAGGATTCTAGAACTTTCAGGTGCATTTGGACTCACGAGTTACAATCCAACTTTTACTAGGTGTAGAGAGGATACCGTCCATCACTTTTTTGAGATCGGCAGTTTCCCTGAGATGCTGGATCGAGACTAGATGGTTAAGGTTGTAGCAAGGCTTGTGTAGCGGTTATGTTGTAATAGTTCTTCATAACCCGTACAATGGGACCAGGGGCGGATCCAGGATTGAATCATGCACTGAGCCGAAATTGAAGGAAAAATTTTCAAGTCGTGACAACAAATTTGAATAACATAAAAAGTCTTCAATTTTATACCTACAACTTCAATTATACACTTCTAATTATGAATGGGCTATTAATATTTGAATTTTAATTAATTAAAATGGAAACTAAGCCTAAAATTAATTCACGATTGAGTTGAACTAATACAAGCCAATATTCGAAAATACACTAGAGTTTTAATTACAATAGTTGAAAAGGAAAATAATTAAAAAAAGAATAAATCAAAGGAAAAGGGAAAAGATTATATGAAAGTTCATTGGGAAGGAAAAGGATTAAAATGAAACCATTTTTAAGGATTAAATTATAATTACGTTTGGTTTATGATTAAATTAAACAATATTTTAGGTTTTAGACTTTTAGGGGTCGTTTACTTAGGTGATTTGAGTTTAGGTGATTTCAAATCTCTAGAGATTTCAAATAGCTAGAGATTTTGGTTTCCTAGCTATTTGAGAAGAGCCATGTTCACTTGAGAGATTTGGTGGTAGAGATTTCTTAAACCTTAAAAATAAATTAAAATATGCATATTGTCAAAGACCAATATACCCTCAATATTCATCTTCTGTAATTTATTTGAGGGCATTTATGTAAAACTGCAACACAAACCCCCCAAATCTCTCTCAAATCTCCCCAAATCTCTAGTCTTAGGAGAGATTTCAGAATCTCCCCCAAATCTCTAGGGCCCCACCTCGAAATCTCAAATCTCCCCCAAATCTCTAAACTACAACTGCAAAGTAAACGAGTGATTTCGTCCAAATCTCTAAGGTAGAGATTTGAGCCCCAAATCACTCACAATCTCCCTCCCAAATCACCAAAGTGAACGACCCGTTAGCTTTAAAGTTAGAGGAAAAATAAATAAAATAAAAAGACATTGCAATGGCAAGGTTCGAACCTAAAACCTCTTGGAATTAATCTAACAGTCTAACCATTATACCATATGCCAACTCTTGATTTTGTAGGGGCCATGGACCCTACTAGTGAACATAGCTCCCCTGAATATATACTTGATTTTCAAGGACGGGATCGAAAGGGGGTGAGCCGGGGCTCACCCGGGCACCCCCTAAATCCGCCCCTGAATGGGGACTATTTCTAGATTTTGTTGTAGTACTTGGTAAACCTCTATAATGGAACCCCTACAATAAGTCTTGTTTCTTGTAGTGACATTCATCGGGCGGTAACCAGGCAGCTGACTTCTTAGCTGGCCTTGGGGCATAATTTGTTCATTGGTGTTCATGATGTTTCTATTTCTAATCCATGTCTTTCACATCATATTTTGTATGACTTGCTTGGTATTTCCCAGACCCGTTTGATTATGATTGAGAGACAAGGCGTGATTGCGTCTAAGCTTATAAAAAACACAAAATACTGAATAATGGCATAAAGTTACAACTGATTTGTTAGAAACGATAAAATTATAACCCAATAGAATTTAAACCACTAACTGAATGGGAAAAACACTAAAACATAAAAATAAATTTTATTAGTTATTAGCTAAAATTGAGGGAGAATGCATAAATAGAGAATTAATTATAAACGCGTATAAAAACTATTTATATAAATGAGGCTAGCGCTCCGGTACCTGCATGGTACCGGTACTCACTGCCATGTGGCACTTTATAATTGGTTCACATAATTAACTAGAAAATTATGCTCTTTTGAGCCTAAATTTAATGTAAATTACTATTTGATCATTATAACTTTCTCAAAGTTAATTTCACTTTACCATCCACTGTTTAACTTTACCATCCACTTTACAGTGCTTATCTTATCTACTTATCTTTCATATATTTATTCATTAAAATATGAAGCTTATCCAAAAAGGTTCCAGTGAAGCGACGATGCCACCAAGGAGCAGATGACCAAAATGGGACAAGATGACAGACGACAAGGCGTCGGAGTAGGCAATCACCGACGGCGGTGACCCACTCAAAGCTCAGTGCTAAAAAACGTCATGAAGGCGAATCAAGTTGACGTAGGCAATTCAAGCTTCATGAACAAAACAAAGTAAAACCCCCCTGATTTACCCCCTTTGCCTACGCTCTCGTATCTTACTCTTCTCACTGGGTCGTAAAAACCTAAAACTCGAATCTACCCTCAAGGGTGATGTTGGTACAGTTATTCCACGGGCATTTGAGTAAGCTAGATTACCTCGGATTTACTAACAATTATATATTGTAATGGATTATTTGAGTTTCTGATTTCCATAAGCTTGACCTTCTTGTGCGATTAACATGTTAAAAAATAGTTTACCAGCTATGTTTCTATGCTTTGTCATGGGCGTCTGAAGTGTAGAATACTATATTTCTATTAGGGAATCAAATTTCAAAAGGAAAGCGATGAATTGACGAGTTATGCGTTCTGCAAGTCATGTTAACCACACAATCTTTTGGAAGAACCTTGCCTCAGCTCTTGTAAGTTCAGTTTTCACCTTCAAGTGGCCTCATTTTTTCGGTTATCTTATAGATCAACTTTAAATACCTGTAGGAAGGCGGTGGCGAACCACCATATGGTTCATTGGGCTCGGCTACTAACAACCATTTCGGCTATGAATGCATTGGTACAAAAGATGAATGCTGAAGGTGCTGCTCTTCAGGGTTCTGGATTGGTCGTAAGCTACTGTTACTTTAGTTTGTGATTGATAACAAGGTTTCTGCTTGATCAGCTGGGTTGATTAACCATTTTGTTGTGTGCTTTCATAAAATTTCCCTTGTAGTGGCTTGGTCTTGACAATGGTCTCCTTAACTCCCTAACTTCCTCCGTCGTCGAAGGTGAGAAGTTTCAGGGTCCAAGACATACTTCATTTAATTTGGTTTAAATTGGAGGAAATTAATATGAGATTGTGCAGTAGGTTCATCATTTAATGGATATATGATTTTGCAAGAATGGACTGTAATTTTGTGATGAGATTGATTCAAAAGAGCTCATGATCCATTTGAAAGTCCTGGCTTCTTTGTTTCTCAGTCAAAACAACCTGGAATTTGCTTTGATGGCTTCCCAGGTAACTGAAGTTTCTCTAAGAAGTGTTTAAGAACCTGACGTGCCAATAATCAACTAAGAAAGTATGATTATTAACAATCAAGGTCGTATTCCACGGGGTTCTCTCAATGACTAATACTCACACTTCTCATAGACGGTCTAGACATTTGAAATTGGTTTTGGTTTGATTAAGAAATTCAGAAGCAAAGGCAAAGACTAGCAATACTAACAAAGGTTAAACAAGAGAGCAAAGTGGTTCAAATCAAAGACAAAGGAGGTTCACTTGGAAGGATAGTTTCATCATGCTCAAGAGGAGTAATTGAACAAACAAGCCAATCAAGGTTGAGTTTGCAATCGGATGACCATGCAATTCACTTCTATAGACTCAATGCACTCTCATAGCACCAAATCCCTATCCTAGCACCACTCAACTTAGGCTCTCGCTCTCAAGCTAAGTGACTAAGGATGCACTCTAAGTGTTTGATGAAATGCCAAGTCACAAAACCCTCTCCTAGAACTCTATGACCACAAGGGTAGGCACAACACTTCATATCAATGTCTTAACACTAAGAGAATCACCAAAAGACATATTAAAGCTCAATTGAATGAAAAACCAAGTGCACACCAAGTGTTCAATAAAATGTCTAAGATAGAAATCATGCAACTATGGTTGAAATAAGATGATTTAATCTCTTAGAACACACTCACTTCAATCCCTAGACCTACAATCCATGCAATCCTAGCACTCTCATGCATCAAATCACATTGAATAGACCAAATCAAGCAAACATGGCATTAAGAACAAGTCTAGAAATCATCCTCATACAACCAAGATCACTCATGGCAAGTCTATACAATCATGCCTCTATCATGGCATAACTACTCTACTCATCCAAGATGAATCCTACAAACTTAGCCACACATGGCTAAGGGAGTAAAGAAAAGAGAAGGAAGATTAATCACCAAAAACACCATGGAATGAATCCCTTGAGATGATTTTCAATTCTTCACTTATAAGCACCTCTCCCAAGGTTTGTTGACTTCAATCCAAGCTCTAATTGCTCCAATTAGCTCCACTTGGCTCCATAAATGTGTCATAGGGTTTATGGGGTCGTGGATATCTGATTTGGGATCAAAGGGTGTGTAAAGAATGAATTTGAATCCCAAAAATCATCTTTAAATAGGATTCTGCTGGGCATACACGTCGTGTAAAACTACACTTCGTGTATCCTAAAATCTGTACAAACCGCAATTTTGCTTCTCTCGTTTCTCCAAGCTCCGATTTAGCTCCCGTTTGATCCTATGAATTCCTTTTCACCTCTACTATCATGGGTTGGTCTGAAATGTGCACAAATGAGACTAGAAAGCACATCAAATGGGGTCACGAGTGACCCCCGGGCAACAATAACTCAACTTGTGCAAAAGGACTCGAAAGGAATGCAAACCAGGATAGAGAGGGACCAAATCACGGGGTAAATAAGGGTAGAACGTAAGATAAACATGTATGAAATAAGGTCACATCAGAACCCCCTTTGTAAATTTTGTTTACGGCTCTATGGTTAAAATTTGGTTCATGGAGTAGGAATAACTAGCAAGCAGTTTATTATCTTGAGTTCTGATAGTAATTGACAGCAGCATGACAAATTGGATGATATATTGAGTTGTGAATGAAAGATAGCTATCAAATGCTTCTATGTAGTTGAAAGTACTTACTGGTGCCAGGTTTAGGGATGATCCATGGGATATAGAACTATTATTACTTGAAAGTAGTTTATTATTTCTATTGATCGTGCAATTTCCTTAGTACTTTAGTCTTACTTTTATTGGATTTTGACATACCAGGCTACCTTGTGTTTATATTGTTCATCTTTCTCAATGTCACGTACTGTGGAGCTATGTTAAATGGCTCAAGCAGAGTGGAGTGCTTCTTGGTCTACTGAACTTCCTTTTATGTAGGGATTAATTATGTTTGTTTATGTTGTTCTTTTATATTTACAGGAAGTCCTTTTGAGGACCTGTAGTTCATCGGTAATCTAAACAAGGGTGATTTTGTAGCTACAGCGATTTGCGAGGTAATCTCTATTCTTCTAACAGTTGCTGAATAACTATGTTGATGTTTATCTTTCAGCGCTTAGTAATCTAATGAGGTTCACATGTTGAAGAAGAAACAGACATTCAGTTCAAACTCGAAGACATAGTTGACCTGATAGCTTTTCTCGATGCAAGTACTGGGCAGCGAGTTATTCCATCTCCGGTATGTTAGACATGATTTCGTTTTACACCCTTTAGGCATCAATCTATGCTTGTCTTTGGATATGGTCAGGGTGGATGCGATGAGGAAATCAGTGTCTTCCTTTATAGAGGAACCGTTGCCAAAGAAGTTATACACAACTTTTGTATTACATTTTATCAGTTTCGTGTATTTTCTCTCATGTGGATTCCCAGAATGTTCTGGGAATCATAGGAATGGAAGAACTGCTTTCTCATTTTTGGTTCATTTCTCATATTCTGGAAACTCAAACCACAACACTCCATTCTTCCGCTTTGAATGTAAATTTTGTATTATGGAGTGTTTGCACGATGTGATGAGACACATAAACAAGTGGTTCAACCAGGATTAACTTTGGCTTACATCCACTCAAAGAAACAAATAACAAATTAACATAAACGCTAGACATAATCATGACATGAGTCACATGTTAGTGGTCTTACCATGTAATCCCAATCTACTTATGATTATTGATTCTTATGGCAACCTTAATCCATCACCCTACCATGTAATCCTAATGTTTAGTTTCATTGACACCTATTGATCAACCGACCCCTTAAACATAACCCACATTGCCGTTACCCCCTAATCATACTAATCACATTTTATCAATATCCAAAATCTCAAGCTCACAAGTAGAACCTATTAGAACCCATGCCACAAACCCTAAGTTTGTCAAGACACACGACATGAGACAAACTTTAGTAACTTGATAGTTTGTAGTCCTTTATGAGTCTACTAGATTTCATACTTGCTTCTGCTTTTTATCACTTCTTATGCGCTCTAATATTCCTTGTTGCTCTCATGATTTCTTCATGCTATATGAGTCAGTAGGTATTACACAAGTTGACGCTCACTGAGGAATACACATTGAGTTATTGATGATACAATCAGTGTGATGATAATCTCTCTCTTCTCTTGTACATTGACGATCAATGTTAGTAGTTTGTAATATGGATGGACCTTGTTCGTAACCACTCAATCCCATAACCAAAAAACCAATTCATTACCCTCCATATGAAACATGTGCATAATATAATATGGATGGACATGTAGACCCCTAAAACACTAACACCATAAATTATGTCATTCTCGTTGAGTGATTAGTGTTGTCGTATAAGTATCATACTCGTTGAGTGATTAAGAAGACATATAAGTATGGTCATAAGCATTCTCGTCATGTTATTTACAGATCAAGGTGTGTAGTTTGAACTTCGTGGTTGATACATAATGTTCAACCAACCCCCCACACCATAAATATAACCCACGTTTACCTTACCCCTAGTCCTACTAATCAAATCTTATCAATATCCTCAGTCCTAATCTCACAAGTAGAACCCTAAAGAATTGTATACCATTAACCTACGTTTGTAAAGTCTCACGACATGAGACACACATTAGCTTGTAGTCCTTTAAGTTATACCAGATTTTCTTATATCTATTTATGATTATCCTATCATTGAATTCCCATCAAAACCCCAATTCATTCATGAACTTGAGAGTGGTTTATAAAATTTCCTAACCACAACGTATTATAATTTAAAAGCAAGAACTACGCCCCCAAATCTAGCCCAATTTCGGATTAGTTAATGTGCCAGTCCTTTTTGTAAAATTATGAACTTTTAAAATCAAGTTGCTAATAGAATAAAATTGGTAACTTGTTTATAATGAAGTTTAAGAGTGAAGGTTGTTTACTAGCTCAATTTGAATGACACGGATTGACATTATCAGCCGTTAGATTGATTTTAATCCCACGGTTACCCATGGCAATTAGTGTCATATCCTTGAAGATATTTGGTATCCAATTCAGCAAACCGACTTTCTTCACTCTTTGATATGCCTTCCTAAGAACGCCTCCCTCATCCTCCTTTGTACTCTCCTTCGCAGAGCCACCAACGATGTCGCTTCTTCGTACAACCACCACCTCTGATGCCGCTTCTTCGTAAAGCCACCATCGACGATGCTGCTCCTACGCAGATCTACCACCACCGATGATGTCGCTACTCCGTAGATCTACTACTACCGACGATGCTGCTCCTCCGTAGATCTACCACCATTGACGATGCCGCTCCTCTGCAGATCCACCACCACCGATGTCGATCCTCCCCAGATCCCACCACCGATGTTGATCCTTTGCAGATCCACCACCGATGTCGCTCCTCTGTGGATCCACCACCGTACGTCACTCCATTTTAGATCAACAATCGGTTTTTGATTCGTATGTTGATACCATCCTCTGGTGTCTACATAGACATGGTAAGAATCTCCTTCACCCACCCCTTCTTCGTCCGATATTCCATTCAGAAGCTAACTAGTCTTTTACTCTAAATTGTAGCGGATAATGTTTGGTAAGAACTGAGAGTGTTCTTACTTCAAATTCTGGATTTATTGAACTTGTGAAGCGGTTTCTTATTTTTACAAGCTCTG
Organism: Linum lewisii; assembly: GCA_034768395.1. Classification (NCBI taxonomy): domain Eukaryota; kingdom Viridiplantae; phylum Streptophyta; class Magnoliopsida; order Malpighiales; family Linaceae; genus Linum; species Linum lewisii. The sequence goes on from CM068297.1 coordinate 15,780,685, forward strand.
TTTGTTCGCAGTTGTAGCTTGTGAGACATCGAGGAGATTGGCGCCTAGTAAGAACTAATGATGGGGCTTTTCAACTACTATGTTCGAGAATATTCCTTTGTTAAAAAGTAGCAAGTTGGATAATATTTCTTCTTTAATAAATTTGATTCTATTTTAGTAGATCGGTTTATCCTGGTTTATTCTCTAATGTTAGTGTGGTGACCTAGGCACTGATTTTGTGTTTATGTTCTTTCCGACTGCGATTAAAATGTATAAGCTTGTTGGTGAAGAAAGATTTTTGCTCCGGGCTATCTGTATCTTCCAGTTACATGTATATGCTACTTTCTTTGTATATTACACTTCTTGATGTATGAGTGATTAGTTTTGTTTGCTCATATTGTTTCGATGTTGATTATTGTCTCTTCATTAGAACCCGTTATTCACTGGTATAGGGCATGTTTAGTGTAACACCCCAATTTTATGAAACGTAAAACGACAACGTGTCCCGGGACAGACGATGACTCACAGGTTGAAAAATACAACTTTGACCAACTACTTTCAAACCAATCATAAAACTAGGGTATTAACCGTCAAATCATTTACAGCAGAATTGGGCCCAACGACTTGAGAGCAATCCTCCAAGCCGCCAATACACCGTCTCATGATCCACTGCTCCGGCACGCCTTAAGAAACTCTGGTGGTCCGTTGCTTGTCCAGGAAATTCCTGCAAAACTGGTGGGTAGCTCGGAGTCAGTCCGTTATCATGATTAATCCGTATAAACAGGAATAAACACATTTAATGGAATTAACAACGCAGACCAGCAATTCCATAATCATCCTTCCGTAATGAAGATTACCGTTACCGTTTATCAAATGACCTATCACAAGGAATATTAATCCAACATTCCAATCGTGACCTATATGTGAAACATTAAACACATAATCACAAGTCAATAGGACATCCCATGAACTATTCTAATAGTACCACACAATATCGAGATCAAACTCGAACAACTTTCACCAATCAATAGGGCGTCCCCTCTTCCCGCCTAGCTACTTCTGAGCCTGTAATAGGGACTTCACAAGAGTCGCTATTCTTCCCGACTACCATGAATCGATTGGGGCTATCAATACCCAACTCCCATCATCCGGTCGAGGCTAATTCCTCCCAACTCTTATCATTCGGTTGGGGCTATCCGTACCCATCTACCGTGAATCGATTGGGGCTAACAATACCCAACTCCCATCACCCGGTAAGAACCCGTATCCATCGATGTTCCTGGCGAGGACTAACTAGCGAGGCTTTACTTTCCACCTGTATACACAAGGTGCCAAACATCATCAGATAACATCACGATTTAACCATAGTCGAATCAGACATAATTGGGTATAAAACCAATGGTTCCGGAAAGATGGAACTTTTCGTAGAAACGACACCTTGTTGTCAAAACCAAGACTTTCCGTCTTAATTTCCAGGTAAGTAGGGGAGTCACTCGGACTACTTAAGTCCCTCTAACCTTAGGCATCATAACTTTATAAACCAGAATTAATGAGGATCCGCGTCACTCATTACTCTGAATAATCTAACCTATCGGGAAAATCAACTCAGACGGGTTAGTACTCGGTTAGCAGTAAATCACCATGAAAATTATAAGGACCTTAATTTAAGCATGCACGAGTCCAAAATAAGGCCTGAGTACCTCACTCGTTGATCCGGCTCCCGTCAAACGATTAGTTCGGAATAATCACAATATTTGGTTAATGACAAAGTTTAACCAAATAGCTATTTATATTGAGGAATTAATTAATCCAAGGAATTTACCCCCTTAAACCAACCCACCTATAAATCGAGTCGATTGACTTGGAAATCGGTTCCGTAGCTTGAATCGGATGGAAATAAGGAGTTAACGAACCGTCGTAACTCCCGGGCCAAATTGTACTAACTGAAAAGTTAGTTGGGCCAAATCTGTCACCATTTAGAGTTTAGGATTAAACTAAGAGAATAGAATACCTGAGGGGCCAAACTGTCAAAGACTAATAGGCTTGGACCATGATAGTAATTAAATTAAATTTGAGGACTGAACTGTGACATAGAGACTTGGGTGACCAAACTGCAACTATTCCATCTTCTTCTCCAATTTGCAGGAACGCTCCAGCCGCCGTGTCTGATGCCGACGATGACCAAAACCCCACGAGACTTGCTCGAAACCATAATTAAATAGGGGGGAAAGCTTCGTAGACTCGAGATGGATTGATTGCTGGCTTTGCATCGATTCGACGAAGCCCGGAGTGTACCGACCGAACCTTCATCGGAAGCATCATCGGAGAACGAAGGAAATCGAGTTAGTTGGATTTCGAGTGGCGCAAGCTTCGAACTGAAGCAAAGGATGGTTTATATAGACTCGGAGGTGTCGAATAACGCCAAAGAGGATAAGATTATGAGCCGATTCGTAATCTAGAGGTGTCGCCGTCGTTTTCTCTAAAGTCGTCGGAGTAGGGACGATTTCTAATCAATCTTGGCCGTTTCCTAATGGATTTATGTTTGTAGCATGATTCCAGGCTTTAATCCACGTTCTGGTGGGGTCCCACGTTCCAAAAATGCTAAAAAAATGGCCCTTGACCCTTGGGAAGAGTCGCCGGAAAACCTGGGTCGCCGGAATAATGGATCCAAGGAAGGAGACGACCAAAACGGCGTCGTTTTGGGTGCTGGTCGAAAATAAAATAAAAAAAGTCATTGCTGGGATTCAAACCTGGATCGGCTGAATGCTAGTCTGGTTTCAAAAGCAGCTGGTCTAATAGTCCTTCATCAATCATTATTACCTAGCTATTTCTTAACTCGGTCTGATTGGTGATTCACCTTTTCACATTGAATCCTACCAACGACCAACTCGAACTAACCCTTAAGCCTCGAATGAACCCTTTTTGTTAAAATTCGAAAAAAAATTCAGGGTGTAACATTTCTCCCCTCCTTAAAAAGATTTTGTCCTCGAAATCAGACGACAGTTAACTTTAACGGTGTTAAAACCAGAGCAATTCACAAATGTGAGAAACTTTTTTTTTTCTAGAAAACTAAAAGGGAGGCAAGCCAGATACAAGATCAGTAAACAGATGATGATCGCCGTTTTCTCGAATGCTTTCACAGGTCCATCGAAGACGCCCCTACGATAACCTATGCACACAAAGTAAAAGAAAAAAACGATGAGAAGGAGGCATCCTGTCCCGAAGATGTTAGCCTTCTTCATGGCGTAGTCCTCGTCGTAGACCCTTTCCATTCTTGAAGCGACTGCGATGGAGGACTTCAAGATTTCCACCGGTGATTCAATTGTCGAGAGAAAGAAGAGAAGAGAGGGGGGGTTCTTAAAGAGAAGGGGAAGAGGAGGTGTCATCATTGAGCCTCTCCCACTTGCGAGTGTCGGCAAGTATGGTTAAACAGACGCGGATTACGAGTTCATCTTTTTAAATTCACTAGTTAAAGAATCGATACAAACTATTGGCATCTCTTGGTTCATCTGCCATCCACAAGGATTCTGAGAAGCAGAATTCTCACCATCTAGCCACTGATTAAAGAACGTATGCACCGTCTGAGACGATACATTCTTATGTCCCAGGCAAAAACCACAAGAAAGAGAATAAGGTTACAACATGAATTTGAAGAAATACTAAGGCATGCAGGATGGGACTTCTGTTCGACTCCGCCGAACTGGTCCTTCCGGAGGATTTTTTTGACGCCTTCGTCGGTCTATGTGTTTGCATATATAATTTATGGATGAAGGTGGTAGCCACGAAGAGAAGAATGACTATCAGAAGGATGAAATTTATCCCACTCAAGGTTTCCGTTTCATCAGAGCAAGTCATTTTTCTTTAGAGAATGACTTAGAGGGAGGGCGTCAATTTAAAGAAGAAGAGGTTACGGTTAGCTTGCCCAAAAAGCCGCTGTTTGGACTCGAAAGTCAAAAACAAAAAGAACGACATGACACACAGGTTCAGGCTTTATCAGAGCCTCAAAAGTAGAGCTGATGCGGTGGACGATTCTCAGCCGTTCACGTGTCTTCGCAGAAAGCGAGAGATTTATGTAGATCTTGTGTCGGAGATCAACGTTTCCTTCACTTGGGTATTTAACCCAGATGAAGCTCGGTTCCAAGTGTCACCCGCATGGTGCTCTGAGGGGATTCCGTCAATACTTACGGGAGGTTCGGATGGAAGTTTTCGGTGAAGGAAGGAAAAATGCAGGAGCGACTCCATTCCTCAACTTTTTTCCCAGCGCTGAGAGTCTACCAGTCCCTCCTAGTAATCCTTACTTGACCGATTTATGTCCCTTTTGCGATTCTATCAAAATAGAATTGACACTAGATAGCAGCTACCCTAATCACATGACACCGAATGAAAACTCCTTCGTTTCTCTAGATCGTAGCTTTAATCAACTCGTTTCCTTTGGAAGGGGTTCCAAAGCAAAGTTTAAAGGGAAGTTCGTAGGTTGGGTCCCTTGATCATACCGAACGTGTTACTGATCTCTAACATTGCCGGTAGTTTCATTAGCATGAGCCAGCTTATGGAATTGAATTTTTCCTTCCATTTTAAGGGAGGGTGGTGTACAATTTTTGATCATTTCAGAAACCCTTTTCTCTTTGTACCAAAAGTAGGCAGGTGCTTTCCGCTTAACATGGCTCATGTTGCGCAGACAGGAGTTGCCATCAGGGGAAGACCAGACCAAGCAGGAATAGTCAAGATTTGCCGTGGAAAGAAATGGTTTAAGGACGGGATTCAAGAAACGGCAAGTAAGATACTGGAGGCTGACAAGGGAAAGAAGCGAGAGCGTCCGATCGAGTTCATGGATCTTTCAGAGAGTTAGTTCTTAAAAAAAACGTGACCTGAATGGTCATTTTGTACTACCAGTTCATGTACCCAGTTCCTTCTTAATAATAATAATTTTCTACTTCTCTTCCACCTTTAGACATTTAAACCAGTTATTCCATTTAAGAAAACTAACTCAAAACGCAAGATCACAACTTAAAACATGAGTTACCACAACAAAAGTTAGTACGAAATTAAAGTGGTCTACTCATCATGTAAGTTCTTGCGATTGAGTTCCCGACGCGTTCCTCAGCTGTCTCTGACATCAGCTTCCAGATAACGAAAATTTGACCACACATGATGATCAAGGCAAAGATTACAAATCCCACGTCACGCACACTGCCATCCTCTTGATAGCACATTCCTGGAATTGAGAGAGATTACTAAGCAAGGGAGAGAAAGCGAAAAGATGGTGATGGTGGTCAAGTTTTCGAAACCCGGTTTTTATGGAAGCCAGTTTCGAGAAGGGAGTGGTCACAATACTTGTGACACCACTCATTTCATGTCGGCACGCAAGGACAAAAAGAGGCAGCCAATGAGTCAAGGGCTATGAGGATAGGGTTCGTCCCTTTAAATAGACGGTATCGAAATGCTTTGGATAACAGAGTAGAGGTCGGAAAAAATACCTCATTCATCGCTTTTATATCAAAGAAATGGCTACGATTCCCATTTGCCAATGCGGGGAAGCCACGATTATAACAACATCCTGGACGGAAGAAAATCCAGGGTGAAGGTTTTTTTAGCTGCAAAAGACGTCGCTCGGTAAGTCAAAAGTGCCTTACGAGTTTCGACTATCATTTAAAACTAACCAGAGAGAAACTCATCTATCCCTTTGGTTTATGGCAGAGGATGAACAACTATTGTAGTTACTTTGCATGGTTAGATCCCCCGATGCAACATCGGGCCAAAGTCGTGATCAATGGTCTCTTATGAAAATTAAACATCTACGAGCGTACCTTCGGAAGTGAAAGACAAGCAATTTCAGGAGAGACTATTCTCGATACTGCTGCGTCATCTGCATCTTCCGTCAGGAACAAGGCTAATAGTGGTTTTCGTAATAGAAACATAGAAGTTACCTACAAAACTTCCTTAGCAGTCCTTGCCGTTGTTTGTATCCTTGTCGGAACCATTATCATTCGCGTGATAAGCAAATAAATTCTTACTTATATCCTGTAACATTGTCATAATAACGAATTATTTCAACAACGTTAGTTATAGAACTCAAGAACGTCTCACCGTGGAGGTTTCTGTGCCGGTGCCATGATGCAGGGATCTGAGACCGGTGCCTGTGAAAAACCTTTCACTTTTAAACCTTGGCTTAAAATCCGTCAAAACTTAATACCCTTTTTCTTTAAAATCACCAGAATACCTCTCGCACCAGACCGATCTTCCAGTGTTTCCTGGTAACCCGAGAAACAGGAGGAAGCCGGCTCTGATACCAAAATGTAACACCCCAATTTTAAAACGACAACGTGTCCCGGGACAGACGATGACTCACAGGTTGAAAAATACAACTTTGACCAACTACTTTCAAACCAATCATAAAACTAGGGTATTAACCGTCAAATCATTTACAGCGGAATTGGGCCCAACGACTTGAGAGCAATCCTCCAAGCTGCCAATACACCGTCTCATGATCCACTGCTCCGGCACGCCTTAAGAAACTCCGGTGGTCCGTTGCTTGTCCAGGAAATTCCTGCAAAACTGGTGGGGTGGCTCGGGGTCAGTCCGTTATCATGATTAATCCGTATAAATAGAAATAAACACATTTAATGGAATTAACAACGCAAACCAGCAATTCCATAATTATCATTCCGTAACGAAGATTACAGTTACCGTTTATCAAATGACCTATCACAAGGAATATTAATCCAACATTCCAATCGTGACCTATATGTGAAACATTAACACACATAATCACAAGTCAATAGGACATCCCATGAACTATTCTAATAGTACCACACAATATCGAGATCAAACTCGAACAACTTTCACCAATCAACAGGGCGTCCCCTCTTCCCGCCTAGCTAACCTCTACGCCATCATCGATAAGGCTTACTTTTGAGCCTATAATAGGGACTTCACAAGAGTCGTTATTCTTCCCGACTACCATGAATCGATTGGGGCTGTCAATACCCAACTCCCATCATCCGGTCGAGGCTAATTCCTCCCAACTCTTATCATCCGGTTTGGGCTATCCGTACCCATCTACCGTGAATCGATTGGGGCTAACAATACCCAACTCCCATCACCCGGTAGGAACCCGTATCCATCGATGTTCCCGGCGGAGGACTAGCTAGCGAGGCTTTACTTTCCACCTGTATACACAAGGTGCCAAACATCATCAGATAAGATCACGATTTAACCATAGTCGAATCAGACATAATTAGGTATAAAACCAATGGTTCCGGAAAGATGGAACTTTCCGTAGAAACGACACCTTGTTGTCAAAACCAAGACTTTCCGTCTTAATTTCCAGGTAAGTAGGGGAGTCACTCGGACTACTTAAGTCCCTCTAACCTTAGGCATCATAACTTTATAAACAGAAATTAATGAGGATCCGCGTCACTCATTACTCTGAATAATCTAACCTATCGGGAAAACCAACTCAGATGGGTTAGTACTCGGTTAGCAGTAAATCACCACGAAAATTTTAAGTACCTTAATTTAAGCATGCACGAGTCCAAAATAAGGCCCGAGTACCTCACTCGTTGATCCGGCTCCTGTCAAACGATTAGTTCGCAATAATCACAATATTTGGTTAATGACAAAGTTTAACCAAATAGCTATTTAAATTGAGGAATTAATTAATCCAAGGAATTTACCCCCTTAAACCAACCCACCTATAAATCGAGTCGATTGACTTGGAAATCGGTTCCGTAGCTTGAATCGGATGGAAATAAGGAGTTAACGAGCCGTCGTAACTCCCGGGCCAAATTGTACTAACTGAAAAGTTAGTTGGACCAAATCTGTCACCATTTAGAGTTTAGGATTAAACTAAGAGAATAGAATATCTAAGCGGCCAAACTGTCAAAGACTAATAGGCTTGGACCATGATAGTAATTAAATTAAATTGGAGGACTGAACTGTGACATAGAGACTTGGGTGACCAAACTGCAACTATTCCATCTTCTTCTCCAATTTGCAGGAACGCTCCAGCCGCCGTGTCCGATGCCGACGACGACCAAAACCCCACGAGACTTGCTCGAAACCATAATTAAATAGGGGGAAAGCTTCGTAGACTCGAGATGGATTGATTGGTGGCTTTGTATCGATTCGACGAAGCCCGGAGTGTACCGACCGAACCTTCATCGGAAGCATCTTCGGAGAACGAAGGAAATCGAGTTAGTTGGATTTCGAGTGGTGCAAGCTTCGAACTGAAGCAACAGATGGTTTATATAGGCTCGGAGGTGTCGAATAACGCCAAAAAGGATAAGATTACGAGCCGATTCGTAATCTAGAGGGGTCACCGTCGTTTTCTCTAAAGTCGTCAGAGTAGGGACGATTTCTCATCAATCTTGGCAGTTTCCTAATGGATTTATGTTCGTAGCATGATTCCAGACTTTAATCCACGTTCTGAAAACGCTAGAAAAATGGCCTTTGACCCTTGGGAAGAGTCGCCGGAAAACCTAGGTCGCCGGAATAATGGATCCAAGGAAGGAGACGACCAAAACGGCGTCGTTTTGGGTGCTGGTCGAAAATAAATAAATAAAAGTCATTGCTGGGATTTGAACCTGGATCGGCTGAATGCTAGTCTGGTTTCAAAACCAGCTGGTCTAATAGTCCTTCATCAATCATTATTACCCAGCTTTTTCTTAACTCGGTCTGATTGGTGATTCACCTTTTCACATTGAATCCTACCAACGACCAACTCGAACTAACCCTTAAGCCTCGAATGAATTGTGTTCCCCTTTTTGTTAAAATTCGAAAAAAAAATTCAGGGTGTAACATTTAGTGCCCTGAATAATGCAGGAGTCATAGAAACTAAATTTTGTTGCTGCTTGTTCGTGCTCAACACAAGACTGATATGAATTTCAAAATACATTCATGTGTGATATTTACATTCCGTGTCATCTTTTTTTTTTTTTTTGCCATATTTTCTGTTCTCTGGTTTCTCAAAGGTTGGTTGATTTTGCAGCACTTTTCGTCTATATCTCTATATTATATTGAAGCAGCAAGCCAAATATGGTGATGCATCAGAAGTTCTTTCTGGAAAATTGACGAGGGGGTGGAAATCAGTAATCGGTTGATCTTGTCTTGTGTACGATAATTCATATCTAACCTAAAGTTTCAACCCAAAATCACAATCCCATCGTTCGGACATCCCCCATCGAAGTTGATTGTTCCATCGTTGGTGGCCTCTCTACCATCGTCGGTTTTCCAGGTAAGTGGTCTCTTGTTTTTTTGTTTTAGTGGAGAAATTTATTACTTATGAGAGTGTTGAAATTGGGAGGGGGGTTCATTTGTGTGAAACTACAACATCTACTGCTACAAATTCAACTGCAGTATATATAGGTTGTAGTTTGATAATGTGGAATTAAATGATTGTAAGTGGAATGTAGGGATGATTGTGGTAGATGGGGATAATAATGTGACAAATCTGAAACTTTATCTCGTCTTAGAATTGGATCATGTACATTGTCATTTTACTGAACATGATTACTTCTTGATTGCTTTCTGCAAGTGAAGGAAGAAAGTGTCCTAGAGCATTGACAAGGAGAGCAAGAAGGGACAGTTTGAATTCCTAAACATTGAAGTAAGGTATGTGATCAAGGAGGAGGTTGAGGGCTACTGATTTAGTGTTTGTTCAATTTTTGTTAATGGGAATTTCTAAACCAAGCCATTTGTCTCGGGGTGATTTACGAGCGATATGGAAGTTTTAGTTTTGAATGTTTGTCATCTTCTTGGGTTTAAGTATGAAAATGGAACTCATAAACTGAAATGAAACAAAGCGCTAAGCTGATTTTACTTGTAGTAAGGAATTTTTTTGATAATTTTGTTACAGGCTGGACTTCCTGATGGTGTTTAGAACATAGTTTCTGGGTTTGGTCTTACTGCTGGAGCAATAAATGCGAGCCAAGGTACCATTTTTCTCGAGAGTTATTTCTTCTAATGATTTTGGTTTAAAAACTTATAGTGAGTTATCTATATTTGTAGCTTGCTGTCACTGGATAAACTGATATAGGATAGATTGTTCTCGAGCTAGGAGCGAAAAGAAACTTAAAGCCAGTAACTTTGGAGCTTGGCGAGAAATCCTCATTTACTGTTATTATTTTAAAGTTATTATTGTAAAGATTAGTTTGTGCTAGGATTTTAATTACAATTAGGACTTTAAGTAATTTATAATTTTAGGGAATCCATTCCTAAATAGGAATAGAATTCGTCCAAAATATTTTTTTTATTAATATTTTAATTATTAGCTTTATTTTTCCTATTTTGAAGGAGAAAACCAAGCTATATAATAGTAAATTTCCTATACCGTTTATGTATTACCGAGATTCATAGCAGTTTCTGTGTTCCCAAAATCCCATCACAGTTTTGGTGTTTTTGTATTACCGAGATTCACAATAGTTCTTGTTTCCAAAAATTTAAATTTTTTGGTCGAACACTCCCACGGAAGAGAGTGCCAAGATCACCTAAACTAGGGAGAAAGGGGGGGGGGAATCTAATTTTTTACTAAGTTCCCAATAAATCCCCTAAAAAGAGGACAACTAATTACCAATTAAATTTAAGCAATAAATACAAATTAAATAAATAGCAAACCCTAAAAATGAAGCACAAAAGCCAACAATAATACAACAATAGACTTCAAATGAAAAACGAAAACAAAAACAAATAAACCCACTACCTACTACCACTCCACACATTCACGAAAAATTTTGCAGCAAAAACAAAAAAATAACAAGCATGATCTCCTAGAAAAACTCAACCACTTCCAAACAAACCAACAACCATAAAATAAATTGGACCAAACCAAACCAAAAAAAGAATAAGCAAAACGATCGAAGCCAACCGAAGTACGTGAAGAGCCCACGTCGTGTCCCACCAGAAAGCGTCCGACCGATCCACCACCGATGGACCACTCAAAGTCACCGAACATCCATAATCGAATCCAAAGCCTCCGCTTGAGCCGGAGCAGAGGACGAACTGCAAATGGCAAACCCAGACGACTTGCGCTATCAGGCCTGTGAGTCCCCAACTACAAGACAATCGGAGAACAGATTTGGCAGACCCACGATCGTCGAAACCCGAATCAGAAAATGAAAGCCAAAAAAACTAACATTCAACAATCCAAATCCTGCAAAAATTTGAAGTAAAAGCACCACAAGGGTGACCTCAGGATTCAAGAGAGCCTGTACATCAGACAACGGGAAACCCGTGCATTACAAGAAACTACCAATTTAACGGCAGCAAGTTAACAGCAGTTATTTTAGCGCCGCTGTTAAATTTTATTCCCATCGGCTATTTAATAGTGGCTACATGGCCGCTGTTAAATTAAATATATATAATGCCCTGTCGCGTTCCTTCTCTTATTGTTTGCACTCTTCTTTTCTCAACTCCTAAACGCGTTTCCCTCTTCTCTGCAAACAACGCCAATTCTGTCCCGCCGTTCCGCCGCCCCGCCGCTAGTAGCTACCACGCCGCCACTCTATATGCCGCCACGCTAGCCACCCGTCATCCTTTCTCCTGCAACAATCAATTGTGGTAAGTGAAAACCCTAATTAGAAAAATTGGGGGTTTGTGATTTTACGAGTTAATTCGTTAGATATGAGTAAGGGCATTTGTTATTAAGTATGAAATTGTTGTGACACCTTCAATTTCATGTTTAGCATACAATTACTCATACATGTTATAATTTATGTAATTTTGCAGATGAACCCTAATTTCCAAATTAGGGTTTTGGTTATGTGAATTAGGAAATATGCGCTGTTAAATTACTCCAAGACTCTCAAGTTTTGGACTTTGACAAATTTGACGTTGTCATTCTTGGAATTCGATGAATTAAGGTAAGTAATGCGATCTTTCTTTCAGATAAAGTATGTATGTCATGTATTGGTTAACGTTCTAACTATTGTCCTAGTTTATTTTGTTAAATGGTCGAATGCTCATACATGTTAGGATTTGTGTAATTTTTTAGATGAACTCTAATTTCCCAAATGGGGCTTTTGGGTGTGTGAAGTAGGAAACTGAATTTGCGGTGTTAAACTACTCCAAGACGCTCAAGTTTTGGACTTTGACAAATTCGACGTTGTCATTCTTGGAATTTGACGAATTAAGGTAAGTAATGTGATTTTCTTTTGGATAAAGTTTGTATGTCATGTATTGGTTAATGTTCTAGCTATTGTACTAGTTGATATTGTTATAATAGAATGCTTATATGTTATATATAAAATGTTCTAGCTATTGTACTAGTTGATATTGTTATAATAGAATGCTTATACGTTATATATAAAATAATGCTTATATGGTGTATTAGAATGATTATGTGTAATTGTGTGTTATGACTATATTAGAATGCTTATATGGTATAATTAAGTTGTACAAATGGATGGATTGTATATTATTTTTGTAGGTTGAAGAGTATGAGATTAAGTATACATACAAATAGGTCATGTCGATTTTTTTTGAAAGTATGCACATATAGGAGATTTTGTTGTAGTTAATATTAGTGTCACTACAAAAATTCGTCTGTTTAGCGTCGGTCAGCAACGCTGGATAGCGTCGGTTGTTGACCGACGCTAAGGGATTTAGCTTCGGTCGAAAAAGCGATGCCAAATCTACCGATGCTAAATTTTAGTGTCGGTCGAAACGCGAGCGACGCTAAATCCGTATAACGAGCGACGCTAAATCCTTGATCGAATGGGTCGCTGACCAACCCAATTTTTTTTGTTTTTCGTTTTTTTATTCGTGTTTTATTTTCATTTTTTATTTTGTCACTCCATTTTCTATTAATGTCCAATCAGTCACTCCATTTTCCAGTTATCCAACTTGGTCAGTTAGATTTATTAGGTCACCCTTTTGGTCACTTCTTGTCCAATCATTCAATCCTTGACCGATTAGCGTGATGATGGTGGCGGTGGTGGCGGTGGTGGTGGCGGCGGCGGATGACTGGAGACGGATGGCTGGGGAGAAATAGAGAAGAGGAGAAGAAGAGGAAGAGGGAAGAGGAAGAGGGAAGAGGAAGAGGGAAGAGGAAGAGGGAAGAAGAAGAGGAAGAGGAAGAAGTGGAAGGCTGGATCTGGAGATCTGGAAAAGGAAGAAGAGGAAGAGGAAGAGGAAGAAGAAGAAGGTGGATCTGAAGCTCTGGAAAAGGAAGAAGAAGAAGAGGAAGAAGAAGGCTGGAAAAGGAAGAAGAAGAAAAGGACGAAAAAGAAGAATTTCAGAAAAAGTTTCAGAAGAAGAGAAGAGGAAGAAGGCTGGAGGAGAGAGATGCGATTAGGGTTAGGGTGGCAGCTGAGAGGTTTAAATATAAATGTGTTTTAGCGTCAGTCGGCGACCGACGCTAAAACATGTCGATAACTGATGCCAAAGCTAGATTTTGGGTACGGGGTTCGTTTCTGACCCAAAACCAAATTTAGCATCATTTTTGGTCAGTTTTAGCGTCGATCGACAAGCGTCTGACGCTAAACCCTTGGTCAAACGCGAGTCAAGGGTTTAGCATCAGTTTCTGATCGACTGACGCTAAACGCTTCCCCTTCAAGCGACGCTAAAGCGCCTTTTTTTGTAGTGTGTAGTTATAATAGAATAAATGCATGTGTATCAATGTTCAAGTGTAAGTGGGCCAATACACTTACTAGTAGGGGTCTCAAAGTAGATGACTTAGGATTCAAATGTGTGAACTTTGAGAATCCAATACACACTGGGGCACATGCAAACGATGAACCATATATCTTAGCCACTATTGCCAGAATGATGTATTACGTTGATGATTTGAAGGATATAGGTTGGTCCATTCCAATTCATATGAAACCAAGAGTCATGTATGATATGGGCGACGGAATGAACAACATGTCTGATCTGTTTCAAAAGCAAAATTTGCCATTGTCGAGGACAAACCGAATTTAACACTGGTCAGACCAGAAGTTGATACAGAGTTCGAATAAGCATATGATGAAATTATATAGTTGATTTATAATAGTCATGTATAGTCGAATAAGATAGTCATGTATAGTCGAATAAGAGTTCGAATAAGCGTATGATGAAATTATATAGTTGATTTATGGTAGCATTCGATATACATGACTATCTTATATTTTAATATCTTTTTTTTTTGTACAATGCAGCACTGATTGCAGATGTGATAACTGTTGGCGTTGGTGTGATGGGTGGTGGAGCTGGTGGGGATGGCGGTGATGAAAACCGTCACCAAAAGATGCCCCCGCGGAAGATTACAAACTCCATATGATTGGTGAGTTTCAAAAAGCTAGTACATATTTAGGACTGTAATATAGTAATTACTTACTCTTACATTTTCCCCCTTGGATGTATATAGATTGCAATACTGGAGTTCGTTGGGTGGAAAAGGCGAAAGTAAAAGATTGGGCTATTGTAAGGGAGAATGGGGGGTGCATCGAGGTGAAGTTGGATAGAGACGGTGTGCCTTGTGGTGCCGAGGGTAAGTATTTGCGCCAGTATCTTGGCAAAATCATAGGACATCCAAATATTCTCCCCATTGGAGTTGATGAGTGGTTACAAGTCCCAAAGTGTGACAAGAATTATATATGGGGAACCTTCATCCATGTATGAGTTTCTCAAACCTTGTTAAATTTATTGATTATTTCATTGTGTTAAAATTTATATTGTGGCATGATAGTGCAACTTTACTTTGGATGACAATGATGATACGAAGATTGATTAATTTGTCATGCGAAACCTAGGCGTCAAGTGGAAGGAACGAAGGGGTCGACTATGGGAAACATGCAAGGTGTGATCCAACTCAAGGGTTGGAGTATAACTTGTCCCGGAGGCCAAATGATGTATTTGAACGGGATTGGGATATGTTCTGCCGGTACAGGTTGAGACAGACAACCTTGGTAAGAACGAGATGAACAATAATACACATACTATTTGATCTCACCAAACAAAATGAATGGTTATTTATAACTATTATTTTGTAGGATGCATGTGCAAGGAACGCTGCTAATCGAGCAAATCTAGACATCTATCATACAAAGGGATCAAGACCATTCAACGTGGAGCGTGAAATTATGGTAAGTAAGCCAACTTATTTATAGAAACTGTAAGTGTTTCAATTGGTGAATGTGGAAGTAGGTGTATCAGTTAGTTTACATATTGTAGCCTATAATATTCTTTGTTTTGTAGGAAAAAGAGAAGGGGCTGGAAGTGAGTAGAACCGAACTCTTCATCAGATGCTATGAGAAAGAGTCTGGGAAAAGTGCGAACCATGCAACAAAAGCATTTGTGGTATATGTAGTAGTAGTTTATTAGCATACCTTTTAACTTAATTACATGAGAATTTGTTATTTACTGATACATGTGTGAAACTGAATGTGGGTTTCCGTTAAAGAGTTCCAGTATGATCCTACTACTAACTCGGGGACCAGCTGAAATGATGCTGTTTCAAGAAACAGTACGTCATCTTCGCTTTCGGGCAAAAGCCAAAAGGGTAAGTGATAAATGGTTGTAGATATGGATGAAGGAATGAATGCATTGTGTGTTATTTTTGTAGGTTGAAGAGTATGAGAATAGGTGAATGTATGAATAGGTCATGTCGATTTTTTTGCAAAATTGCTTATTCAATTGTTTGTTGCAGGTGTATCGTGGGTCCTCTTCTTCTTCTGGTTCCCGGGAATCATCCAACCCAACCCCTCCCAAGTTGGATGACATTTGGTGCGAAGATCCTGGAGCACTTGGACAAATAAATTGGTCTATCTCCGGACTTGGAGGAAATGCAAAAGCCAATGAGGATGTAGTGCAAGCGCTCCTACCCCAACAACTAATGACAACATTCCTAAAAATGAAGAAGAGAATGATGATGCAAGTAACGACGATGATGACGCTTAGATGCTATCGAGGTTGTAGGTGTACTTAGTAGAGGACAAAATGATTAAGTAATATGTAGTCTGGATACTTAGTAAATTTTGTATTTCAGTGCGACTGTGAACAATGAAGTTGTGTAATGGCTATAAATTTGTTTCATAATTAATGAAGTCTTTCAAATGTCCCAAACGTGAAATGTAAAAAAAATTGAATAGCACATGACTGTTGCTGCTGGGCAGGGAAAAAAATTAACAGCGGCCGTGGGCCGCTGTTAAAATTAATAATTTAATTGCGGCCATAAAATTACGCTGTTAAATTACCTTAACATTGAGTAATTTAACAGCGGCTTCAGCCACTGTTAAAGTAATTACCAGCGGCCACGATCGCTGTTAAATCGCTTATTTGCCATTGTTAAACTAGCAGTTTGCTGTAGTGGTGACTTCCATAGAACCACAACCGTATGACCCTTTAGGCCACCATACGGAAGGGAGATCAAAGAAAACAAAAATCCGAGCCAGAAAATCTTGTCGGAAGACAAGAACCACACGGGGATTTGCAAGACGAGAGAGAGGCAAAAGAGTTGATGAAGGCTTGGTTTTCTTCTTGCTTGAGAGACAACCATTTTGTTTCCACAAAATTCCAGCACACAGTTTTGGTGTTAATTGCAACAGTCCTATTTCAATTTATTGTGCTGAGATTTTGCACCACTCCATCACTATAGTTTTTGTCATCATGAACAAGTAAGACTCATCTCTAGTTTCTTACAAACGTTATTGTAATTTTTCTTTAATGCTTCATGTGCTTTATTTCTACTTTGATCTTTGAGATTGTCGACGATTTTGCTATTTCATGTTAACATATTAACATTAATAATTTTCGTGATATTGAAGGTTCCTCAGTAAATTTGAATTATTTATGTCCAAACAGAGTGATATTTTTGCTGAAATAAAAGATGCATTAGTGTCATTGAAGCAATCATCTGAAAATAAGATCAATCAAGATGTGAAAACCACCCCTCCATCTGTTCGTGGTACTAAGAGACCACAAACTCCAAATCTCACTACTACACCTGTCGTAGACCTTGAATCTGATGATGAAACAAATCATCAAAGCAATGTAAAGTGTTCCACGATTAGTTATCCAGATGAGGTAAGACATGTATGATTTTCTAAAATTTTTACTTCCATAACAAAAAAAAGTAAAATAATATGTGCATGATTTAGTCCATGTTTATTTTCCTATCAGGTTCGAAAATTAACATTCCCAATTCCACTAGAACTAAGAATTACGCGTGAAGAAGCTGCTGCTTGTTGTTATGTTTTTTCTGAAGGGTATCCTACCGAAGAAAAATTAATTATCATTTATGGTATTTCTTGTACTCGTAACGATCTACATAGTCTACTTCCAAAGACTTGGATTTGTGACAATGTTAGTATTTCTCATAATTCTTAGCAATTTAAGTGTCAATATTCTTTTGTACATCAACTAATTCATTCAGTTTGTTCATGTGGTTCATACGCAGATCATTAATGTTGTAGCTACCCAACAAATATGGATGCAAGAACAAAACATAAAAGATGGTTGATTGATGAGAAGACTGTACACATGGTTGATTCTTTGCCCGATATTAATCATACTACAAAACGGGAAGAAGATATTCGAGAAATGGTATGTTGTCACTTTATGAATGCTTCAAATTTGTGCATATGTCATACTAATACATCCTTTTTCGACCTATCAATTTAGCTGAGTTTCCTGTACCGGTCATGAGTCAAATATCAATTGATATGGGAGATACTACTAGGGCTCCAAGAGTTATGGATTGGGAAATCGTCATTCCTTAAGGTGTTCCTCACCAAGAAAACTCGTGAGTACATTTATGACATTGGTTTCAATCTTATTTATTATCGTAGTTACTTAACGATGACACTAATGTAACTAGGTATGATTGTGGGATGTGGGTTTGTCATTGGATGATGTCTACACATTATTCAAAAAATTACGTTGCGATAAGAACACATATATTTAAATTTGTTACAGTTTTAGCAAAAGGACAACAACTTAACACATACAATTTTTGTTGTCGCTTGTAGTACTGTGGCTCACATGAACGCATGTGCCTGGCTAAAGATTTGATCATGGTTCCTAGTAATTATGCATGGAGTATGATACACGAACGAGTATCTCATGACACACCAAAATTTGATGCCATTATTGAACAATACATCGAAGAAAAGATAAAGAAAGATGAAGAGATCGACATAATGGCACGTCTGCATATGCTTGCATCGGGATGCGATGAGTAATATAATGATGTGGACAAATGGATCAGTTAGCACTGTTAGGAAATATTCTGATGCAATTTTTGTAGTAATCGACTATTATTGTTTTTTTTTTTCAATTTCACCTACGAATTGTTTATTTGATGAACAGACAAGTGTCATAAACGAACTAGACAAGTAAACTTTGATGTTTAATATATAAATTTTTGCAACTCTAAACTGATTTTTTGGCGCAATGGCATCCTCAAAGCAGTGCTATCTGAATGCACCTCAACGCTTCATTTGGAGGACATGACTCCACAATTGTCAAATCAATGGTCTCTAATGCTTTGTTTTCTCTCCACAACTCCCACACCTATATGATTAACGACATCAAAAGTATTATACACTTTGCAAAATGATGATTATAAGAAAATGACATTCATCACTTACATATGTTATCAAGTTTCGGGATGGATCCTCCTTGCAAAAGGCACTAATCTTCCTCCCACTAATAATCTCCAACAACATTACCCCGAAACTGAAGAAATAAGATTTCAATGAAAATTTTCCAAACACAGCATATTCTGGTGACAAATATTATGTGTTTACCCACAAAATATGAACAAGAAACTAAAGATGACAACTACGAAAACGAATAGATTGTGAACAGACATCGAGAAGAGGATAAACAATTCGGAAAATGGTGTAGAAACAATTTGACAGTCTTGGATGGTCATCATTGGAAGAATGAACACCAAGTCAGAAGCTCATTTATTATCGAGACTTCAGATATTTCCCTCCAGAAGAACAAACTATAATAGTACTTGTAACAAACTATAGATGTCATGATTTGAAAACGTAGTACTCGTGCCTTTCAGGATTCCTTTGGCTCTAAGCAATTCCTAGACCTCTAAGGTAAGCCTCCCTCAAGCCCAGCTCAGCTCAGAAATGAGCGCACCGAAAGTCCGAGGGAGCCGATGCTAGGTACGAAGGCCAGGCCACCACCTGAGCCTGGTCTGAGGAAGGATGATCGAACATAAGTGAAGCGGGACACGAAGATAACCAAGCAAAACCCAGCACTGATGATGGGCCAAGAGATCATTCCATGGCCGAGCAGTCACAGGCCAATATTGGCCCAATGCTGGATTTCTAGATAGATTCCTAGTCGGACAAAGATTGACAAATTTGGGTTACTTAGTGGCGGAATTTGCGCTGATGTCCAACATGAAAGTTGAAGACCATGGTGTCTACTACTGTCAAAAAGATTAATTTTTAGAATTTTATTGGTATTTATTTGGCGAATATTTCCAAAACCCATTGAGCTGTTTTTCTACCAATTTTAGAGTCCTAGTTTAGGGAGGAGTCTTCTTTAAGAATAGGATTAGTTTAAGTCCTTTTCAGTAGTTTAATCAGGACTCTTATTTTTCCCTTTTATTATTTTATTATTTTTATGAATTAGAGTCATAGAGGAATTGGAGAGCCTGTTCTCTACCCTCGCCTATATAAAGAAGCCGTCGGCTTCATTGTAAGACAGACTTTGATTAATAAAATTTCCAGAACACAAGTTCTTTTTCCTTTCGAGCTCTTGCTTGTTGTTGCTTAGATTAAGGTTTAGGTTTATCATCTAGGGTATACACCCCTTGGTGTGGCACCATTCGACCACACACTTTGGGTTCCTAGACTTTGTGTGCTAGTGGGTCCAAGTACTTCCACCAGGTTTCCATAGGTTCTACTTGTTGCTTGGGAATTCAGCTTGCGGTGGTTAGAGTCTCGACACATGGTTGTCGTGGTTCACATCAGCTGGTATCAGAGCATGGTTCAACACTAGGACCGACTGTATCCCAGTTTCTAGGTTCTTCTTTGATTCATATCCCTTTACTTTCAGTTTTTAGAAAAAATTTAAAAAACCCCCTAAATAGCTTCATCTTGTTAGTTATTTGCTTCGTATTTTCAGTTTCATTGTAAGGCAGAAAAAGCTGGTGGCCATAAAATCGATCAAGGAAAAGAAATACAAAAAGAGGTTAGAAAAATAGAAAAAAACCCAACCAAAGCAAGGTCGCCTTGCCAAAATTTTCAATTCATTATAGGTTGATCTTAAGAAGCGGGGTACAAGTTTTAGCTTTCGTTGCTTGTGTGTGTTTCACCAAGCCACACCCTACTTTTTATTTGACTATATTGTTGTTTGACTTATCAACGAGTCTTAGAAAAGAAAGTACTTGCTGGCTAGAGATATAATCCTAGGTTTCAAGTCTTTTGTGCCATACGATTTGATATTTCTATACTTGGTAGCTTCGAAGAAACTACCAATTTCTTCAGCTGAACTTGACTTTGTTCTGAAACCCTTTTGAGTGCCACTATCAAATTTTAAACACGAGAGGTAAACTCAGAGTGAGTGAGGTTTATTAGAGTGATTTTGTGAGGTCTTTGTTTAACTACTAACCATGACAGACGAGAGGTTAGCTACATTGGAGGCCACCATGATTTCCATGACTCAAACTCTAGTCCAGATACAAGCTAAGTTGTACAGGATGGGGAGAGGGGCCAAGAAAAATGGAGCCAATGGAGCCCGAGTGGTGCCCAGCCTCAGGCCCAACATCGTGCCCAACCCTGTGCCCAGCACCTGCCTAGCACTAGCCCAGCCCCGAGCTCAGCGCCCAACGCCAGCACCGGCCCCAGCCCAGGCTCAGTGCCCAGCCCCAGCACCGGTCCTAGCCCTCGCTCAGTGCCCAATGCGAGCACTGACCCCAGCCCAGGCTCTGCGCCTAGCGCCAGCACTGGCCCCACTTCAGGCTCAGCGCCCAGCGCCAGCACCAGGCCCTCGCCCAGACACGGCCGTGCCCCAGCACTAGCCAAGCCTAAGCTCCAGCACGAGCCCTAGCCCGTGCCCCAGCGTGAGCCTATGCCCATGCTCTAGCGCGTGTCCCAATACGAGCCTACGCCAGTGCCCCAGCCCATGCCCCATCATGAGCTCTAGTACCAGCCCCAGTACCCATAGGTGCCCGAGCCATGAGCCCTCGTACCAGCTCTGGTACGGCCCGATACCCGAAAGAGCCCTAAAGAACCACCAGGTCAAGTCCCACACTTCTAGCCCTTATTTTTAAAACTCCTAAGAGCTCAGCAGGTGCAGATTCGATGATGAATCTTTCGAAGAAGAGGGGAATGAAGTGATCGCGGCTACCAAGCCCGGCGCGAACACGACACCACGAGCACAAGGCCCATACCTCTTCATAAAGGCACCAGACCAAGAGCGGAAAATAACTGAAGTGCCGGAGCCAAAAGACACCCATGGGAGGATGCTGATCCTCTGCCATGCCAAGGAGGCCAAGCCTAGGCCCATAGTAGCCAAGGCCCGTACGAGGAGCACTTTTAGCCGAGCCTCAGAAGTAATCATTCCTTTAAGGATTCCTTTGGATCTAAGGATTCCCTAGACCTCCAGGGTAAGCCTCCCAACTCAGTTCAGAAAGGAGCGCACTGAAAGTCTGAGGGAGTCGATGCTAGGTACCAAGGCCAGACCACCTCCTGAGCCTGATCCGAGGAAGGATGACCGAAAATCAGTGAAGCAGGACACGAAGATAACCAAGCAAAACCCA
Organism: Linum lewisii; assembly: GCA_034768395.1. NCBI lineage: Eukaryota > Viridiplantae > Streptophyta > Magnoliopsida > Malpighiales > Linaceae > Linum > Linum lewisii. The sequence goes on from CM068297.1 coordinate 15,802,370, forward strand.
ACACTGATGATGGGCCAAGAGATCAATCTATGGCCGAGCAGTCACAGGCCAATATTGGCCGAATGCTGGATTTCTGGACAGATTCCTAGTCGGACAAAAATTGATGAATTTGGACTACTTAGAGGAGGAATTTGGGCTGATGTCCAACATTAAAGTTGAAGCTCATGGTGTCTACTAGTTAACTATCAAACGTGTTATTTTTCCGAATTTTTTTGGTATTCATTTGGAAAATATTTCCAGAACCCGTTGAGCTATTTTTCTGCCAATTTTAGAGTCCTAAAAGGGAGGAGTCTTATTTAGGAGACTTTCCTTCCTTGTAGGAATAGGATTAGTTTAAGTCCTTTTCAGTAGTTTAATTCGGACTCTTATTTTTCCCTTTTAGTATTTTATTCTTTTTAGAAATAAGAGTCATAGGAGGAACTGGACAGCCTGTTCTCCACCCTCACCTATATAAAGAAGCTGCCGGCTTCATGTAAGACAGACTTTGATTAATAAAATTTCCAGAACACAAGTTCTTTTTCCCTTCAAGTTCTTGCTCGTTGTTGCTTAGCTTAAGGTTTAGGTTTATCATCTAGGGTATACACCCCTTGGTGTGGCACCATTTGACTGGACACTTATGGTTCCTAGACTTTGTGTGCTAGTGGGTCCAAGTACTTCCACCAGGTTTCCATAGGTTCTACTTGTTGCTTGGGTATTCAGCTTCAAAAGGCCACACGATTGTCGTGGTTCACATCAGAAGGCCACCATTAGCTAAGAGACAGAAAACCCCTAGACGCTTATCAAGTTTTGGTTGCAAAGCATCTTGTAAGTTTAAACTCGAGAAATCCTCCTCAGGGCATAAAATCACAAAGTTATTAAACACACACAACCATGAGTACACCAAAGCACATCTCTTACATCATATGCCAGCAATTCAAAATGTTGGAGAGGCGGACAAAGAAACACTGAGGCATTATAGAGAAACCAGATTAAGACCCAGTGAGGCATATGATCTCGAGCTCCATCCCTCAGGAGGACATGCCAACATGGGTTACACCAAGAGAGATGCTTTCAACCAATCCCACAGAGACGACATTGAGAAACTTTCCAAATGTGATGCTACAACAACACTTGCCTAATTGAAGTCTAAAACCAACGATGATATGGATTTTTTTCATGGAGTACATGGTAGATGAAGACAAAATGATAGAAAAAGTGTTTTGGGTTGACTGCTCGAGCATTGCAGATTTCAAAGCTTTTGGCGACGTTTTGATATTTGACACTACCTACAAGAAAAATAAATACAACCTTCCTTTTGTTATTTTTTTTGGTTCGTACTTCAACTTATTTTCCTTCATTAGAATATTTCCTTAGTTGGCAACAAATATTTGGCTAATTACTACAACACTAAATGATTTTGTGTTATATCACAGGTGTGAACCATCACTACAATACTTGTATATTTGGATGCACATTTATGCAGCACGAGAAGGAAGATAACTATACTTGGGCACTGGACACCCTAAAAAAAGCCATGGGACGTAAAAATCCCACCGCACTCATCACTGATGGAGACAAAGCTATGTCAATTGCGATAACGAAGGTATTTCCAAAAGGTATGTCAATTGCCATCGTTTTTGCTCGTGGCATCTGGACAAGAACATGGCACAACACGTGAATGATACTCAGTATAAATCAGAGTGGTCGAAGTTTGTGGATGCAGAGTTACAAGATAAGGAGTATAGTGTCAGATGGAATGATTTTGTGGAGAACTGCTCCCTACAAACTAACAATTGGGTGAAAAAATAATTTGAAAAACGACGTGAATGGGCTCACACTTATTTTGATGGTGTTTTTTTGTTGGGATGAAAATGACATCAAGATGCAAGTGCTTGAATTCAAAACTGGACAAATACGTTGGACATAACTGCAGTCTACTTTTATTTTGTGTCAACTTCGATCATTGGATGGAAGATATGAGGGAGTAGGAGCGTAGATTAGACTATGAGTCTATTCACCACACACTAGAACTCACATCAAAGACAATGAGGTCAGTGGAAAAAAGTGCATCTAATGTTTACACATTGAAAGCATTTGATAAATTCAAACTTGAGCTAGAAAAATCCTTGAGTTGGAGTAAGGAGAGAGAAGAGACGATTGGGGATTATCACATATACATACTGAAGAAGTATGAACATAACAACAATACAAGAGAGAAAGTTTAATATGATGTTGTAAAGAAGTTAGTCGAGTGTACTTGCGCCTCCTTCAAGAGTTTGGGAATACTGTGCCAACATATGATAGATATGTTGAAAGAAGAAGCAATATTTGAGATTCCAGACAGCTTCGTGATTCAGAGGTTTACAAAGAAGCCAAAAAATCATAAACGATCGAGAATTCAGTAAAACTATACCGACGAGGCCTATCAGACCAGACGAAGTACATGGAAATTTGTTGTCTTCCACCAGAGAATTTTTGAAGTTGGGGGCATCATCAACAGAGGCATATAAGGTTGCTCAAACTGGCATGGACGAAGTGATGGACAAGTTGCAGACGATAGAACACACTCCTACACCTGCTTCGACTGTGAAAGTAACAGAGGAACTTCAAGGAATAAAAGACCCAAAAAATGTCAAGTTTAAGGGATGTGCAGAAAAAGAAGGTAAAAAAGCAATCAAAATGAGAAAGTGTAGCAATTGTGGTGTGGTTGGTCACTATTCAAATCATGGGAAATGTGAAGTTAATAAAGCTTCAAACAATCAGGAAAAAATGTAACATTTTTTCATGATATTCTGCATGTGCATCGTCACTAGTTTTTATTTCATTATAGTGAAATATTACTTCTTGGTTGATGGTTGTTTATTATGAATTAAAGGATGATTGAGGTTAATTAATGTAGTATAGAAGCTGCAAGCTATTGGCGAGTGGAGTTAGAGTGCATGATTAGATAAATGAGAATTGTAATTTAGAAGCTATTTTTTCCGAGTATTGAACTAAATTTACTATTCCGAGTACTGAACTAAATTCACTATGATGATTTGTCTGCGCAATTATTTCAATTCAGTTCGCAAAAGATTGGTATAATAGAAGTCACTTTTATAGAATTTTAAGCAAATCAAACAAAAAAGGATGAACAGTAGAAAACACACAAAGAGAGATGAGAATCCCAAAAGGAAAGTTGCAACAAGGAAAATTCAGAAGCCATGTCGATGTTCTAGGTAAATATACCGGCTGCTAGGCCATGTACAGCAGGATTGGCCCTGCAGATTTTGAAGATTGAGCTTCGCAACAACTGAAACATAGTCATGATGTTTTAAGGAAGACATTGGTGACGAAATATGTGCTGAACCAATCGTACATGGTTGAAGAACAAACCAAAATGAGCAAGCTCAACAACCTGATCCACGTCAACATCCTCACAAAGGGGATTTCCCTCCAAGCTCCAAAGTGACCGGCTCCTTCCTTTATCTAGTGAAAGCAAGTTGCAAATACAGATAACTCATCGTAAGTTTTTAAACCAAAATCATTAGAAGAAATAACTAAATCAGTAGCCCTAAACCTCCTCCTTGATGACATACCTTACTTCACTGATTAGGAATTCAGACCCTCCCTTCTTGCTCTCCTTGTCAATGCTCTAGCACACTATCTTCCTTCATTTGCAAAAGGCAATCAAGAAGGAACCATGTTCAGCAAAATGACAATGTGCATGATCCAATTCAAAGAAGAGATAAAGTTTCAGATTTGTCACATTATCATCCACATCTACCACAATCATCCCTACATTCCACTTACAATCATTTAATTCCACATTATCAAACTACAACCTATACTGTAGTTGAATTTGCAGTCGTAGTTGCTGTAGTTTCACACAAATGAACCCCCCAGTTCAACACTCTCGTAAGTAATAAATTTCTCCTCATAAACAAAAAAAAAACAAAATCAACAAACCATCAAAGCTAGAGCTTATTTGAAGTAGTTAAAATCTCTATTTTTCTGTTTGCAATTCCACCCATTAAATCTGATTCGTTATAAAACCTTAACAGTGCCACGATTCCACCCATTAATTTCTGTTCAAACTAGACCTAACCGAACCTTACTCTTCTTAAGAAAATATCCCCTGCGAAGTCTAAAAGTAACATAAACTTAGCCCAACTTGCTCTCCTCACCATTGTTTGAAGCTTCGAGTCGTCTAGAAAATGGGAAAACTCTAACAAGATACCACTTACCTGGAAATCCGATGATGGTAGAGAGGTCGCCGATGATGGAAGAATTTACTTGTCCTTTTCAAGCTTGAGAGACTGGTTCTCCACAACAGTTCTTTGCTTCTAACTTTCAAGCTTCTCAATTCAAAGCAGAAGATCGCTTTTCTTCTTCTCTTTCCACCCCTCTTCTGCCTGCTTCTTATCCTCAAGATAAACCTCCAGAGAGTTCTTGTACTCAGTTTGAACATTAGGGTAGAGTTGGTTTGAACATCTGTTTCAGGTAACTTGATCAGACGATCCTTCAATGATCATAAGAGAAACCAACAATTAGAAAAACTGTTAAGTCTGATCAGAAACATCAATTCGTAGAATGTTGATCAGATGAGTGGATTAGAAACACACCATTTCTTCAGACACATTAGAATTTCAGTGTCCTTTCACATCCCTTCAGCATTGCATTGTACTCAACAACATTCAGAGCAGAACTTACAGTGTGAAATGAACAGAGGGGAGAGAGTCACTGGAAATGGCTAAGGCAACTGAAAATCCCTCCAAATGTGAAAATTTTCCTATGGAGGGCATGCTGTAATATTCTTCCTACAAGACGGAATATATATAGGAGACGATGTTGTAACTCGAATCGGTGTCCCAACTGTGGAGAACAGGAGGAGACTACAAAGCACATGTTCCTCCACTATCAACGAATCAGTATGTTCTGGGAGGAGGCATGTCCAACCAGATGTAATATAGATACGGACGCCACCTTCAAGGAGTGGTTTGTGGCTCTAAGTAACAATCGGAAATCTAGCGAAGTTATAAAGATGATTGGCTGCTGTTGGATGATATAGAAACAGAGAAACGATGTTGTCTTCAGGACTGAAAGCCTTAATCTAAGCGAAATTAGAAGACGATTGGAGAATGAAGTCTCAATGTGGGCTGATAGCAGCAAACCAGAGCCCCAAAGTAGCCCCAACTCAGGTATGACCAACGTTCAAAGTGTTCCACTGCCATTGAATTTCCGATGGAAAATTCAGTGTGATGGGTCTTATCAAGATGACATCCATAGGGCAGGAATCGATGTCATTTTGTTTGATGTCGAAGGCCACACAATAGATAGAAGAGCGGGTGATTTGTTTTGTCAAACTCCTAGTGCAGCGGAAGCCTACGCAGTTCTAATTGCAGAGCAGTTAGCGAAAGAGATGGAATGAAGAGTGCATATTGTCTCAGAGTGTTTGTAAGAGGTTAGCGCAGTTAACAGTCATGAACATGATTGGCCTTGGGAGATTGGGGCGATCATTGCAGACGTAAAAACCATTTTCCAACAGTCATCAAATATATTGATATCTCATTGCAGAAGGACTGAGGTAGCTCTAGCTCACGACGTTGCCAACCGAGCTCGCCTGGAAACCCTTCTCCCCAATTGGCTTGCGAATTTCTAGTTTTCAATTTTTTTCGTATAGTGTGTTGTAATCTTGAAAACTATTTTGATGTACTCTTTTGTTTGTTGGACGAAAGCTGATTTATAAAATCAGAGACCACTTATAAAAAAAAAACAACTTTTAAATTTTGGTATAATTACATTTTGGTACTTTATGTTTAAGAAATTCTTAAACATACATGTATTTCTAATATAATTTCACTTTGATATTGAAATTATAAGTAATAACTAAAAGCTAATAATCAATACCTAATTTTTTAAAGTACTAGTGTGACTGGTTCTTTATACCTGGTTTTACAGTTTGATCCCGGTTGAACCTTTGACCCTCAAACATCTTCCTCGGTTGGGTTAACCACCGGTCCGGTCTTAACAACATTGAAAAAAACTGTCACTTTTCTTTGGTTAACCACCGGTGCTGGTGATACATTGTTTTATTTTTGTATAGTATGTATTGGATGTGTATATAAACTGTATACACTTCATATGAGATTTGTACACTGTGTTTATTTTTTTACAATCTGTACGGGAGTTGTATACACTTTGTACGGGAGTTGCATACTCTATATTTATTTTTGTTCAGTTTGTTTTTTTCATATTAATTCTTCAACCAACGAGAAGAGATTTCTATTATGATTGGCTTTTCATCTATTTTGGTTTACCCATTGGAGTCAATTATACGTTCTTGTAATTGGGGCGGGTGGTACGACTGGAATCTGTGACGATTGGCACAAACCCATGACGGGCAAGATTAAATAAACGTAGATGTTGCGATTTTTGCGGATTAATGCAGACACGGGATGAGGGCTATCATGAGGGATGATGGGACTTCACCAACAGTCCCAAAAGAAGCCGAACGGGCGAGTTGTATGAAGGTATACCGCTCCCAAAACAAGTTGAGGCTATGACGTTGCTCGAGGCAATCAAATGAAGCGGTGATATTGGTTTGCACGGTGAGATATTTGAGGTGGAGAATCAGCTAGTTCTCCATGTAATGTAAAGTGAACATGAGAATGTTACAGAGTTCAACCGGATTAGTAAGGAGTGTCACGAGTTAATGAGTCATTGATCTAATTTCACGGTTGTCGCTGTTAGGACGAATAATACTAAAGTAGCTCATGCTATTGCAAGGAGAATCGTTTACTCGGTTTAATCTCTAATTATCTCTGTACATCACGACTAACCAACTTTGGTTCAGATCGATGGTCAGCATCTGTGGTCTAATTTACAGACAAAATGACTCCGCATGATGAACATTCGCAAGAAAGTGTAACCAGAAAGGAGGGGAGCCATCAAGGTAGAAGCCTCCCCGTCAAGAGGGAAACCCTAAGGTCGACTCCATGATGATGATGTCATCATGTCAACCTCCTCGCCAAGAGGGAAGCATCATATCAATTTCCTCATCAAGATCTCATGTCGACCCATTAAGATGGAGATCTCATATCGACCCATCGAAGTGAGGATCTCGTGTCAACCCATCGAATTGAAGATCTCATGCCGACCCATCAAAGTGAAGATCTCATGTCGATCCATTAAAGTGATGATCTCATGTCGACCCATCAAAGTGAAGATCTCATGTCAACCCATCGAAGTGAAGATCTCATGTCGACCCATCAAAGTGAAGATCTCATGTTGACCCCATCAAGAGGGAAACCCTAAGGTTAACTCCATGGGGACAGTGTCATCATGTCAATCTCCTCATTATGACGAAACCCTAAGGGCTGACATGATCAAATCAAACCCCACTAAGGAGTACAAGCTTCTACCACCAACGTCACTAATCCTCCAAGGAAGTTGAAGAGAGAAACCGCCACCACCGCGATGATAGCCACGTTCAAGAGATAGAAAGTAACCATGGCAGTTACTTCCTCCACTTGCAGTTACCACTCATATTTTCCTATAAATATGAGAAATATTCGACAGAGACAAAGCCCCGCACAATCACACAAGCAGACACTCTACCCAAATTTCTACTTTTCTCTGCAACTTCAGTTTCAGTAGCGATAGTTGTTTTACTTTTGGAGCTCTCTCAGAACCTCCATAGGAGTAGTAGTATCAGTAGCAGTAGACATAGCCAAAAAACATCGAACACCCTCGTTCGAACATTGTTTGGAGAGGTGTAAACCGTGTAAATATTCCTTGTTCCAAGAAGTCAAAACAACTTTTATTGTGTTCAAACACTAAAGTTTCTACCACCAGAAACAGTTTATAACTCCAAGTTATTTTAGTTTGTTGAAGTTTCCTCCCATTTCCGATCACCGAAAAGTTTCTCAACCAATTTCCCAGTTACACGAGCCTCCGTTGGCGAAATTATTTTTCTAAAAAAAAAATTTCTTGACAAATTTCTTGTCGACAGTCTGTACAATTTGTATATGGTCTATACAAACTGTATACACTGATGGTTGTACAAGTTGTATACAAATTGTATACACTTTGTACAAGAGTTGTACACTCTATATTTATTTTTGTACAGGGTGTACGAGAAGTATATACACTTTGTATGAGTTTTACATTGTTTTATTTTTGTATAGTATATACTGGAGGTGTATACAAACTGTATACACTTTGTACGAGATTTATACACTGTGTATTTATTTTTGTACAATCTGTACGAGAGTTGTATACACTTTGTAAGTGAGTTGTATACAATGTATTTATTTTTGTTCAGTTTTTTTTCGTACAGTAGGATTGTAAAAATTCATACAAACTATATATACTCTATATGAAATACGTACACTATGTATGAAAATCATACAACATGTGTATAACATACACTCTGTATGAAGTTTGTACAGATAGTATTGACGAAATAATTAAACGCGCCATCATCGGCGGAGCCGTCAAGTAGAAACGATGTCCTAAAAAATTAAATCTATCTCTGACCAACTTGAGGACCATAGATTAAATGGATGACTGAGATTGTTGGTAGTTGGAGACAGCACATGAAGAGCTGTCTTCAGCACCTAGTCTGAAAATATATAGAATTATAAGACCATAGTAAAGAATCACAAGGAAAATATAAAGTTGTTAACAATAGTTCGAAAAATCATAAATATAATTGAAACTGATTTCTATTTATGATACTCTAAATTTTATCATTTTAAAATTAGAAAATGGTAAGATATTCTATGTGAAGGCTCTGGATCCGGACCTAACCCTTTCAAGGTTGGACCGGTTCCAACCAAAAACCAGAGGGGCATTTCTGGTATTTTGCAAAAAGTTATTAAACCCTAACAGACTGCAGCCGCTATCCTCTGTAGACTGCAGCCGATATCCTCCTCCCTCTCCGGCTTCCTCTTCCTCAGATCCACCATTCAGCCACCTTCTCCTCCGATCCACCTCCTCTCCAAGCCACCTCCTGTTCGTCTTCTCCTCTGATTCATCCTCCCTCCTCCTCCTTGTCTTCTTTGCAGCGGCGGAGCAGATCCGGGAGAAATCAGATCTAACAACAGACGGAGGGTCAGTGGGGGCAGGGGCTGGGACAATGGTGGAGGGATGGCGACTTCTGTAACTTGTTTGGAACTTGCATTCTCTGTTTAACGGAAATTACTTGGCCTATGCACATCATTTTTTCAGGTTTATTATGCGTTATCGGGTCATTGACTTAAAGAGTCCCGTAAGTTTCAGAATATAACGTGTCAGTCACCTATGTATAAAACTCGTCAAGATGGTCCCGTCTAAAAATTCCGTCCAACTTCCATCCAATTTTTCCGTCCAATGCTGATGTGGAAGATGACTCAACCGACCCAGTCAGCATAAATAATAATAAAATATTAAAAAAATAAATAAAAACTAACCAATTCCTCCACTCCTCTCTCTCCCCTCTCTCTCCTTCCTGCAAAAGTAAAATCTGGGATCCAACATTCCTCATCCATCCTCCTCCGTCGCCGTTGCTGCCTACATCTGAAACCGTAGAAATAGTCCTCTACACCGCCGATCCTCTAACCAAATCCGATTACGTATCAACTTCATATCTAACTTGGATCATAAATCATGATACACCATACTCCAATAAAACCCAGGGAAGTTGTGGCTTGTATCTTGTGTGATCGAATCACAGATGAAAATCAGTACTAGACAACAACATCAACTGCAACCATCGGGGTTGATATGGAATTGGAGCTTGTGCTTGAACAGATTGGACTCTCATTCCCACGCTGCAATTTGCTGCTACCATCTTCCGTTACTTCTTCTTCGTCGTAGTGTTGACTCATCCTCTTCTATTGTTCCTTATCTCTAGAAGACCGAATTGGAGAAATCCTCTATAACAAACAGAGAAGACGAAGGAGGTGAGAACAAGCTGTGGCTGAACAGGACGAGTTGGGAACTCCGGCGGAGTATGGCGTCCAATTGGGAGGCTTCCGGCTTTGTTACGCCACCGTGATAAAGAGCTCAGCTTTACATGATTTTAACGAGCAGTAGTCGTACAACAACCTCCTCCCTTGGACGCAGAAGGCTTCCTTGAGGGAATCACGATGGTAGTAGATCCCGGCGTGGATGACTTTGCTGTTCTTTGAGCTTGTGGAGGCGCCCAATGTCAGAGCTGAATCGACGACGAGAACCTCTCTTTTTCCCGTCAGAGCAAACGCTCTAGCAACTGCTATTCTACTATGCCGGCTCCGATCACCACGCAATCAATCTTCTCCTTGGGAGAATTAGCAGATTTTGTGGGGAAATTCTTCAAGAGCTTCTTCATCATCATCTTCCCCCTTGGTTGAATCGAGCTTCATCGGAGCTGAAAGCTCAGTGGGCTAAAAAAATGGTTGAGGATTGAGGATTGAACGGCGATGAACGACACCGAAATTTGGGGAAGGGGAGATAGAGAAGAGTGGAGGAATTGGTTAGTTTTTATTTTTCTAATATTTTATTATTATTTATGCTAACTGGGTCGGTTGAGTCATCTTCCACGTCAGCATTGGACAGAAAAATTGGATGGAAGTTGGACAGAATTTTTAGACGGAACCATCTTGACGAGTTTTACACATAGGTGACCGACACGTTATATTCTGAAACTTACGGGGCTCTTTAAGTCAATGACCCATGCGTTATCTAATGACTTCCATCTGTCTTATAGGGACCGAGTGGTGGTACATCAGGACCAGTTGAAGAATTCAGTGACAACAACAATGCTTTCCAAGAGGATTTGTTCAGAACCCCTAGCTTTAAGGCGACTCCTAATGCATTTGTTTCAAAAAGATCCAACAATGTGAGGCTACCTGACTTCAATCCTCTCCCAGAAACTTTGAGCAATGTGGCTGACGAAGACACCTGGATGAAATTAAATCATGGTTTCACCATTGATTTAGATTCAATTCATATGACCCCAGCTAGAAAAGTTCAGTCCTTCCCTGCAAACGACGTCACTACTGTGAGTCCACATATATTTTGGAACTTGCTTGTTCAGTCCTTCCCCGCAAACTAGTTATCTACTTCAGGTGTAGTCTCTGTGTAAGGATTGACAGTAGTGTATGCTATTGCTGGAGGGGAATCATACAGCTACATACTCCAGTTTGCCATTTCACTTGGTCAGCTATATGGAACTGTTGTCTGTTTCATTACCTCTCTTCTTGAAGGAGATAACTTTGCTGCCACTCCATTTTACTACTATGCTTACTACATTTGTGCAAATGCTTCCTGACTTGTCATGCCTTCAACCTCCAAGCTAATAATAATATAAAATAATAATTGATTTAGTCTTCCTCTCTCCCCTCATATCCGCCTCCTCTACTGCAACTACTTCTTCTATTTTTAGCTATTTGTTACATTAGACTTTCTCCTGTAAATGAATCCATTGTAATCTCTCTTTTAATATAAATAAACATCTCCAAGGCCAAGGTTGGCATGGAAGATTTTCCCTAATTGTTTATGGTATCAGAGCATAAAATCAAAGCCACAATCATGACCACCAATTCTTCTTCTTCTTCTTCCTCTCTTCCTACTCTTCCCATTCCTTCTGCAACCTTTACAGTTAAGCTCACCTCAAATAATTACCTCCTTTGGAAGCTCCAATTCGAGCCATTCCTTGCCGGATACGACCTACTTGGCCACGTAGATGGATTAGACGAGGCGCCACCCGTTCTCACCGAAGCTGGTGCACGCAATCCCCAATACACTGATTGGTACCGCCGAGATCAAATCGTCCTCGGTTGGATTATCTCCTCCATCTCTGAGGGGGCCCTTCAGAATCTGGTTGGACTCTCCTCCGCCACCGCTACTTGGACAGCCCTTGCTGCCGCCTACGGTCAAGGCTCTCACTCGCAAGCCCAAGCCTACAAGTCTCAGCTCTACGAAATAAAGCAATTGACGGACCCGGCGGCAGTCTATCTCCAGCGTGCGAAGTCCCTCGCCAATCGTCTTGCCGCTCTCAATGAACCAGTTTCCGAGGCCGATCTCGTTCATCACATCCTTCATGGCCTCGCAACCCCATATAAAGCCTTTGCTCGGAGCGTTCGTCACACTACAAAAAAGAGCATTTTGGCGTCGGTTGAAACGAAAGAGGATAGCGTCGGTCGACCGACGCTAAATAGAATTTCGCGTTTTACCATCGATCGTTTGGTCGACCGACGCTAAATACTAACCCTAATGAGCTGAACGCCCTCCTCTCTTCTCTCTTATCTTTCTCTTTTCCCTTCTTCATCTTCCACTCCCAAACCTTTCTTCTTCTTCTTCATCTTCATCTCCTAAACCCAAACCTCTCTCTTCTTCTTCTTCTTCTTCAGCCGCCGCCGCTCCACCTCTTCCAAAGCCACCACCGCCGCCCCCGTCGCTCCACCTATTCCGCCGCCGCCCCCGCCGCTCCACCTCTTCCAAAGCCTCCGCCGCCGCCCTCACCGCTCCACCTCTTCCAAAGTCGCCGCTGCCACCGCTCCACCTTTTCCAAGACCGTCGTCGTCGCCGCTCCACCTTTTCCTATGAAGAAGGAGGAGGGAAGAAGAAGAAGAAAAAGAAGAAGAAGAAGGAGGCTAGAAGAGAGAAGAAGAAGGCTAGAAGAAGAAGCAGATGCAAGACGGAGGGAAGAAGAAGGAGGGAAGAAGAAGAAAAAAGCTGCAGCTGCATCTACAGCTTTTTTTTTGTGATGTGAACGCATATTTAGCATCGGTCGGTCTGTGCCGTAGCGTCGGTCGACCTAAAACTGACGCTAAATATTAACGTCACCACATCTGGCGTCGGTTTTGTCGACCGACGCTATTAAATTTAGCGTCGGTCGGTGACCGACGCCATAACGCGCGTCTGACCGACGCTAAACTACCTTTTTTTTGTAGTGTCACCGTGCAACTCCTCCCTCCTACACCGAGCTACACGGACTGATTCTGACGGAAGAGATGGAGCTCGCCGCGGAGGAGACGTCACTGACAACCGGACCCGCCTTCTCTCACTTTGCTGGACGCGGAAACGCCGGTCGTGGCCGTGGAGATCGCCGGCTGCCGACCAGGGGGCAGTTCCCTCCACACCATGCCGTCAGGTCGGCGCCCTCATCCCGCCGCCAGCCGACAGATCACCGACTCCAACCCTACTTCGGCCCATCTGCCTACTTCCCGGGCCCAGCCTCTTATAACCCAGCAGCTGCTCCACATGGCAGAGGTCTGCTGCCGACTCCACCACCAGGCCACCAAGCCCAAACCGCCGGCCCAAGGGAATTGTTTTGCTTCAATTGCAATGGAAGGGGTCATCACTATCGTCAATGTCCTTCCCCACGCCAACAAGCCCACTTCCAGCCCACGGCCCACTTCACCTACTCTCCTGAACCTCATCCGGTCGACTCATGGACTCTGGACTCGGGCGCGAACCATCACCTAACCAATAACCTCGCCAACCTCCATCTCCATTCTGAATACCAAGGAACCGACCAAGTCCACCTTACCGATGGTAATACCGTTCCAATTTCTCACTCCGGCTCTTCTATTTTTCATTTACATACCTCTCCTGTCTCTCGAAACAATATTTTATATATACCCAAGTCTTGCCAGAATCTTTTATCTCTAAGTGCCTTAACCCGTGATAATAACATTTCTGTTCTGTTTTATCATGACCTTGTTTTAATTCAGGATTTGATGACCAGAAGAGTCCTCTACCGAGGCCGGAGTAAGAATGGCCTATATGTTATTCCCATGTCTTTGTTTCGACCCCCCATTGTTGCTCATGCTGCTTCTCTCCCTGTTTGGCACCAAAGATTAGGACACGCACACTTAGAAAATGTTAAACGTGTGCTTCGTCGTTATCAAATTTCTTTCCCCAATAAAAGAATTCCCTCTGTTTGCTCTGGTTGTTGTTTAGGCAAGATGCATAAACTTCCATTTCCTCTTTCCAATTATAAAGCCGATGGCCCACTTGATTTGATTTATAGCGATGTGTGGGGTCCGGCCCCTGTTTTGTCTGTCACCAATCAAAGATATTATGTGCTTTTTTATGACCATTTTAGCAAATATGTCTGGCTATATTTTGCTCGTTACCGTTCTGACCTCCTATCTATTTTTATTCAATTTCGTTCTTCCGTACAGAAATTCTTTGGTCGTCCTATCAAAACATTTCGTGCAGATTGGGGTGGCGAGTACCAAGGATTGTCTGGATACCTAGCCCAACATGGAATACTTTAGCAAACATCATGTCCCCATACCCCCGAGCAGAATGGTTGTGCTGAACGTAAGCATCGTCACATAACAGAGACGGGTCGAACCTTACTCCATCATGCTGCAGTTCCACTGGAGTATTGGACCTACGCCTTTCAGACAGCCGCCTATCTCATTAACCGGTTACCTACCTCGCCAATTGCCTTCGACACACCTTTCCATAAATTATTTTCGGCTGATCCTGATTACACTCACCTTCGTATTTTTGGTTGCTTATGTTTTCCTTGACTAAAACCATATGCTAGGCATAAACTTGATGCTAAATCTGCTCCGTCTGTCTTCTTGGGCTACAGTCTTCAGCATAAAGGCTATTACTGCTTGAATTTATATACTAAAAAGGTTCAGATTTCCAGTCACGTTATTTTTGATGAAACTGTGTTCCCTTTCCAAGTACCCAATTCTATCCCTCGCGCCCCGAGTCCGGACGAGTCAGGCCTCTTCCCTCGACCCAATCTGCCTCTTCCTCTCCCCATTATACAGCCAGGCCCACTGGCCCACTCGCCCCCCACACAACATCAGCCGGAAACCCAGCCGTCCCCTAGCCCACAGGCGGCTTCCCCACCGTTGGGCCCACCTTCGCCCGGCCTGCCAGACCCCCCACTGACCCAGCTTCACTAAACCAGCCGGTCCCCTCCACCCAACCGGCTGGACCACCTCCAGCAACCCGACCCCTACCCACACTCACCCAATGGTCACAAGGGCCCAAACCGGCAACCTCAAACCCAAATCCTACTCCACCCAAACCCAAGACTCCACTATCGAACCAACTTGATTCACAGTTGCAAACAAACAACCTGAGTGGCGGCAGGCAATGCAAGACGAGTTCAATGCCTTACTTCACAATGATACGTGGACACTAGTCCCCCACCCATCGCACGGGAAGAGGATCGTGGGCAACAAATGGGTTTACCGGGTCAAACGCCACCCAAATGGTACAATAGCTCGCTACAAGGCCTGTCTAGTTGGGAAAGGATATCATCAAACTGAAGGCATTGATTACACGGAAACCTTCAGTCCAGTCATCAAACCGGCGAGGGTGCGCCTCATCCTTTCCATTGCTCTCTCACGGAGCTGGCCCATCAAACAATTGGACGTCTCCAACGCCTTCCTCCATGGTGATCTGCAAGAGACGGTATATATGTCTCAACCTCCTGGTTTTGTCAATCCAGTTTATCCTAATCATGTTTGCCTTTTGAAGAAATCTCTCTACGGATTGAAACAAGCTTCGCGGGCCTAGTTTGCTTGTCTCCGCGATGCGCTATATGGTTTTGGTTTCACGGGCTCCAAAACTGACCACTCACTTTTCTACTACAACACCGGCGGTAATACCATTTTTGTCTTAGTCTACGTCGACGACATCATTATCACCGGCTCAAACCCAGGTCTAGCCGCCTCCTTGGTCAAACACCTACAAGACTGTTTCTCCCTCAAAGAGCTCGGCGACTTGCACTACTTCCTCGGCATTGAAGTACATCGCACGCATGATGGGATGAACCTATGCCAAACCAAGTACATCCGTGACCTCCTAGCACAAGCTGGCATGTCCGACTGCAAGCCGTTGCACACGCCATCACCAACTACGGCGCCACTATCCACCGATGCACCCTTCCATGATCCGACACTTTTTCGACAGTTGGTCGGCGGCCTTCAATATTTATCCATGACAAGACCTGACATGGCCTACACTACGGCGCGTCTATCACAATTCATGCACGCGCCTCTCACCTCACACTGGCAGCATCTCAAGCGAGCCCTCCGATATCTCCGAGGCACCCCCACACTCGTTATACACCTCTCGGCGAACACATCTCATCACTTACTTTGCTTCACTGATGCAGATTGGGGCGGTGACTCAGTTGACCGACGGTCCACTACAGGATATGTCATCTGCCTAGGTTCCAACATTATCTCTTGGTCAAGTCGGAAACAGAAGACGGTCTTGCGCTCCTCCATCGAAGCTGAGTACCGTGCTCTTGCCACGGTCGCTTCCGAAGCTTTATGGCTTCAATCTCTCCTTCGTGAGATTGGTTTTCCCGCGACACGACCACCGAACATCTGGTGCGACAATCTATCCGCCACCTACCTGTCCGCATATCCAGTATTCCACTCACGAAGCAAGCACCTTGAAATCGACTTCCACTTTGTTCGAGAGCAAGTAGCGGCAAAGAGTCTCCTAGTTTCGTACATCTCCACTAAAGACCAAATTGCGGACGCACTCACTAAGCCATTACCAACCAAGCGCTACGAGGATCTTCGGCTCAAGCTCAAAGTCCGACCGTCCTTTGGCTTGCGGGAGGGTAATAATAATATAAAATAATAGTTGATTTAGTCTTCCTCTCTCCCCTCATATCCGCCTCCTCTACTGCAACTACTTCTTCTATTTTTAGCTATTTGTTACATTAGACTTTCTCCTGTAAATGAATCCATTGTAATCTCTCTTTTGCTATAAATAAACATCTCCAAGGCCAAAGTTGGCATGGAAGATTTTCCCTAATTGTTTACAACCATCATCCAGAAAGACCAAAACTCGCTGACCAACTAATCTCAAATGTTATTGTGTCTCTGTCTCTTGGGTTTGGTAATCTGGGATGCTATTTATTGTCTTTTGTTCGATTGGATTTTGGATTACACTAGACCTTGAGTTGGTTGTATTATTTCCTCTTCCATCTTCGTTTGCTTCGTCCCACAAAGCTATAACCAACTTTATTTCTCCCTTGAACATCCTCTTTCTTGGATTGTTAACTAGTTAACAACTTGATAACTAGTTAACTCGGATTGTTAACTAGTTAACAAAAATAACAAATGTCGAGTAAAAAAGTTTTTCACAAGTTAACTCGATTATTTAACTAGTTAACAACTTAATAAGTTAACTAGTTAACTTGGTTGGTTAACTAGTTAACAACTTGATAACTAGTTAACTCGATTGGTTAACTAGTTAACAACTTGATAACTAGTTAACAAAAATAATTGTTATCAAGTAAAAAATTTGTTAACTAGTTAACTAGTTACTAATAAAATAACTAGTTAACATCAAAAGAACATGTTAACTAGTTAACGGGTTGGTTACCTAAATAGTCACTGAACTTTTTAAGTAAAAAATAAATTTTTGAAAAAGTAGCCGGCAACGGTGGCCGGTCGCTGGAAAGTCAACGGTTATTCTCAGTGAATATTAATATATTTAATCTAAATATAAAAGTTAAATGGTGTGTGTAAAGTTCTAAATGCCCCTAACAATCTAGACCATTGGATTAGTCAAAGAGTCAAAGTATGATCTAATGGTTGAAAAAAAGTTGAAAGGCTTCCAACCCTTGGAAAGGGTTGGAGCCAGATCTGCAGCCCTATGTGAACCCAATATTTTAAGTATATTGGTTTATTAGTTATAAAAGAATGCGATTAGAGTGACGACCTCCTCCACGTAGCGACTTTCCTCGAGTATTAATAACAACACAATGGTCAACAATGTTTGCTTAAAGGAAAAAACTTGAACAGTACGCAACAGCTTACCTGACTCCATACAAAGTCTTTTGTTTGCTTGTTAAGTCTTGAGGGTCTCTGATTCTCTTATTAACTGGCTATTAGTTGTTTAGTTGTAAAAATGGATATTTTGAATTTGGTTTATTTAAAAAATTTATATGGTTAGGAAAAATAAATAGAAAGGGGAAAGAAAATGAAATATATTAGCGGCTGAGCAGGTTAGTCAAAAGAAATCCCATCTCTTCTCTTTCACTCACCACTCATTTCAGAACTAGTCTTTAGTCCAAACTCCTCCTTTGTATTTTACTAATACCGAGTCCAATGCATTTATCCTTTTTTAGCTTCTTATTTTTCTTCTCTAAATAAAGAAGAAAAATTTGAGAAATAAGGTGAAGGAATGAGTAGGAGGGGAAGACTTAAAATATTCTTTTTCTTCTCCTTGTTTCCTTCCTATTTCTTCTCTGTTTCTATGGTTGAGAAATCAGCTTAACTAGCTCTTCTTTCTTGCTAATACACACTAGCTCTCTAATTTCTCACCCTTTCACAATTACCCACATCATAAATTTACCTACTCATGTAGTTAATAATCAAGTATCTTTCTTTCTTTCTTTCTTTCTTTCTGCCATGTCTGGTATGGTGATGGACCCCACGTCTACTCCGGCAGCTAGTGATGGCACGACTGCTACTGATCACGATCAAAACCCTCCTCCTCCTCCGCCTTCTCCTCCACATCATCGTAATCATAACCATCATCTTTACCAATCATTTTCTCAGGATGAAGGAAATGACGACAATGAACAACAACTAGATGAGGAGGATCATAATGATCTTTGTCAAGACAACCAAGACTCGTCACTAGTAGTACATGATGTGTTTTCACCAACAAGGATGGTGATAAGTGAGGTTGATTTCTTCTCCAATGATCTTCTTCTTTCCAAGAAACCACAACACGCCAATATGGATGAAGGAATTGAAGCTATTTTAATGGCCCAAGACGCCATCAGCAATGATCTTCATCCCGGCCTCGTCAACGTACGTAGATTATATAGGGATTAATCTCTACATATTAATTCAGATTTTGGGTTCATTATATTAATTTCTAATTAGTATCTGAAATATATATGGGGGAACAGACGGGGCTGAATCTGCTGACGGGTAGCAGCGGGAGCGACAAATCGAGTGCGGCGGACGACGGAGTGTCGCAGAACACGGAAGATCGCGGCCGTAGGAGATCAAATGAGGTATATTATTATTATTATATTATTATTATTATTCATATGCCTATATTTTTTCTTCATCTGAGATAAGATTGAATTAGAATTCAGATCTTGTTGTTGTTTACTATTTTCGTATTTAATTGAACACGGTTTCAACAAAGCTGAGCTTGTTTGGGTGTGGGAATGCAGTTGGCGGTATTGCAGGCGGAAATGGAGAGAGTGACAGCAGAGAACCAACAGCTAAGAAGCAGCTTAAACCAAGTGAATTCTAACTACAATGCATTACAGATTCAGCTCTTTGCTCTCATGCACCAACCTAAACCCACCATCGATAATAATAATAATAATAATAATCAGGTCCCTCACACTTTTTAAATTTTTTCCCTACACAATAATTAATTATGAAGATATAATTAGTTTAATTTTGTTGTTGTAGATGAAAAGCATAGATCAAGACAAAAATGGGGTAGCAATGGTGGCTAGACAGTTCATTGAGATGGGAAAAGGTGATAACAAAAACAGTATGAACGGGCTTGTTGCTATACCAGAGGATCACAGGTCACATGAGTCAACTTCTGAGGAAGAAAGGTCAGCTGATTGCTCAATATCTGCAGGAGGAAACATTATAGTTGTTGAGTCAATGACTTCCTCCTCTCCAAAGTGCAGCAGCAGCACTACTACTAGTAACATGGTTTTGAGAAGAAGCAGCAGAGAAAACAATAATGCTGCTCAAGACAGATATGACTTGAGATCATCCTCTTCAGATCATCACCATAACAACAACAATAATAATATTAGTATAAATGACCATCACAACGTTAATGGAAACAATACTCAGAAGCACCATGTACAGTATCATCATCATCAGCAACAGCAGCAAGGAGGATGGACGCCAAACAAGGTGCCGAAATTCGAGGCTAGTTCGTCTTCGTCAGCAGAAGCAGAGGAGCGCAAGGCTGAGACTCTTTCCATGATCAAGAAGGCTAGGGTTTCTGTCAGAGCCCGCTCTGAGGCTGCCATGGTATGTATATTACAACTTACTAATTCATGCAATGCATGTACTTTGAGTTATAACTGTGGGACAAATTAAAAATGAATATGGAAAATGTACAAGTGTAGATGAATGATGGATGTCAATGGAGGAAGTACGGGCAGAAGATGGCAAAAGGGAATCCTTGCCCACGAGCTTACTATCGATGCACCATGGCTTCTGGTTGCCCCGTTCGCAAACAGGTACCACTATCTACTTCACTTGTACCCTTCTCTCCATCATCTCCCCGCACCATTGATTTCATATGTGCATCATTTCTTCTTCAATGTTCTCCAGTTTGATGGCTTAATATTCATTTTGGTCATTTACTTATAGAAATTTTTATTGTGTGGTCATTAACCTTCAAAATGTAACTTAGTTGTCACTAACCTATTGTAGTTGTAACAATATGGTCATTCTGTCAACTCTCCATCTAAAATTTATGTTAAGTGCTTATATCATAAGCCAACTCATCAGTTTTGTCTATGTCACCCAATTCCATGTCAGCGAATTCACTCCCAAACTCAGCCTAACAGACCAATCCAACCCAATTTAACTAACCAACCAAAACCCAATAACTCATTCTAACCTAACATTCTTCTTCCCCACTTCATCTTCCTCCACTAACATCTAAAATGGCCCAATCTTGAATCAAACATCCAATACAACGTTTAGCCAATCTCCTTCCGTAATCAAGCACCCAATCTTCCCACCAACGTCTAGTGTCCCTGCAACTTGACCACTATTGCAATCCCAAGCATGAAGAACGCCATCACTGCTTCTAGATATCGAAAAGCTTATCACTCCCAAAAGGAAGAGAAAGCCCTGAAACAACAGAACTACCATGCCCTTCAAGCCTAGCAAGCATCATGAACCCATCTCCACGAGACCACGAGTGTGAATACCGGCACTTATCACTTCTTAAGCAATTCCCAGACATTGATTCTTGACAAACCGTCACTTTCTTCCTCTTTTGAGTGAAGATTTGAGAGAGTAGAGATGAGAATCAAAGAAGAATAAGATCGGATAGAAGATAGAGAGAGACGAGATCGAAGAGTTAAGAGATTGTGAGTATGGAGATGAAGAGTTTAGAGAATAGAAAGAAGAGTGTTTTTGTATTCCAAGTCATGATCTTTTCTTTCTCATACATTGTGTTTATATAGAGACTAAACAAGAGAATAATTCAATGAATGCATTAACAACAATGATTCAATGAACACAAGACCATCTCTTTGACTTCCATTCATTTATGCCAAGACTCTTCCATTTCCTATGTCATTCAAGACTCTTCCATTCCCTATGTCATTCAACACTCTTCCATTCCCTATGTCATTCAACACTCCTCCTCAAGATTGGTTGGTGGAGATCCCTTAAACCAATCTTGCCATGAATCTTTTCACACACTTGCGAAGTAGTTGCTTTTGTAAAGATATCCGCAAGTTGTTCTTCACTCTTCACAAAGGATGCTTGAATTGTCCCATCTTGAACTTTCTCTCGAACAAAATGACAATCCACTTCAATATGTTTGGTTCTCTCATGAAACACCGGATTTGAAGCAATGTGCAACGCCGCCTTGTTATCACAATACAAATTGATAGGATGATCATTTTTCACACCCAAATCCTTCAAAAGCTCCTTCAACCAAATCAACTCCTTAGTAACCTCCTTCATGGCTCTATACTCGGCCTCAGCACTAGATAGAGACACAACCTTTTGCTTCTTACTCTTCCAAGTTACTAAGTTACCTCCAATAAAGGTACAATATCCGGTGATAGACTTCCTATCTTCTTTATCTCCAGCCCAATCCGCATCACAATATCCAACAAGATCGGTATTTTGATTGTTGTTAAACCAAATACCCTTTCCCGGATTCATCTTCAAGTACCTTAGAATCCTTTCCACCATGTGCCAATGATGAAGCGTTGGGGCTTGCATATGTTTGCTTACTTGGTTCACGGCAAAACATATGTCAGGCCTCGTGATTGTTAAGTAAATCAACTTCCCTACCAACCTTTGATATCGCTTAACATCCTTCCAAGGCTCCTTCATAACATCATCTTTGTAATTATCTTCAATGGGAGTCTTAGCTGGTCTCGTTCCTAATTTCCCGGTCTCACTAAGTATCTCCAAAGTATACTTCCTTTGACATATGGACATCCCCTTATCCGTCCTAAGTATCTCGATCCCAAGGAAATATTTGAGCTCTCCCAAGTCTTTGATATCGAACTCCTCCTTAAGCATCCTTTTGGTTTTCTCAATTCCTTCAACATTATCACCAGTAATAATAATATCATCAACATAGATAAGAACAACCACCGTCCTTCCTTGTCCATGCTCCACGAAAAGAGAATGGTCGGCCGAAGATCTCGAGAACCCCTTCTCCATTAGACACTTGCTCAACCTTTGGTACCAAGCTCTAGGTGATTGTTTCAATCCATAGATTGCTTTCTTGAGTCTACAAACTTGATCTCTTCCCTTTGACACAACTCCTTCGGGAATATCCATATAGACTTCTTCTTCCAATTCTCCTTGCAAGAATGCATTCTTCACATCCATTTGCCAAAGTCCCCATGACTTGTTTATAGCCACGGAAAGGAGCACCCTTACGGTGTGAAGCTTTGCTACGGGTGCAAAAGTATCTGTGTAGTCTTCTCCATATACTTGAGTATATCCCTTTGCAACCAACCTAGCCTTGTACCTTTCTAGTGTTCCATCACTCAATCTCTTGATCGTGTACACCCAACGATTCCCAACACACTTCTTATCCTTGGGACGCTCCACAATCTCCCAAGTATCATTCTTCCTCATAGACTCTAGCTCTTCTTCCATAGCATTCGTCCACTTAGTCTTTGATCTAGCTTCTTGGTATGAGTTCGGGATCTCCTCATTATCCAATTCCACCAAATAACACTGATGCATCTCTGGCAACAACTCCAAAGTATAATAATCCTCAATAGGATAAACACACTTCTCTTTCTCCTTTGAATTGGAAGATTCCCCTACATCAACAAAATTGATATAGTAATCTTTCCAATGACTCGGAGGATACTTGATCCTAGTACTCTTCCTTAGGCCAGGTACTTGTTCTTGAGTGAGTGGAACCTCACGAAGACCGGTTGGAGAGTCACTTCGTGATGGACTTAGCAATGGTTCATAAGAAAGAGGTGATTCCTCCATAGTTTCTTGAGATTCCTCCTCTTGAAGATTATTCTCCTCCATGCTTTGGTGTTCCTCCTCTTCTTCTTGAGGATCTCCCTCGCGTCCACTAGACTCACTCACACTTCCACTAGAATCACCATCTTCATTGGTGTGATCCGAGTTTACAAGCTTGTTTAATCCTTCCAAGAGAACCTTCAAACGTTTAGCTTGATCCTCAGTAGATTGAACAAGTTTCGCTCCTTTAGACCAATCCTTCTCATTGAAGTAACTTGATTCTTCATCAAACTTTACATCCCTTGAGACATACATTCTTCTTGTCTCGGGATTGTAACATTTCCACCCCTTTTGAGTTGATGAGTATCCTAAGAAAACGCACTTGATACTCCTTGGTTCAAGCTTGTTTCTCGTTCCTTCCGGAACATGCACATAACAAATGCATCCAAAAACCCTGAGATGATCAATCTTGGGTTTTTCTCCATTCAGAATTTCATAGGGAGACAAATTGTTGAGATTTGGTGTGGGTAGACGATTTATAAGATAAGAAGAAGTCATGACCGCATCTCCCCAAAATGTCTTGGGAACACCTCTAGCAAATAGAATTGTCCTTGTCATCTCCATTAAGTGCCTATTCTTCCTTTCCGCCACTCCATTTTGTTGTGGAGTATAAGGACACGTTGTTTGATGAACAATTCCATGTTTCTCAAGAAACTCCTTCATTTGGTGATTCATGTACTCTCCACCATTATCACTTCTAAGAGTTTTAATCTTAGCTCCATATTGAGTAGAGACATAGCTATGAAACCGGATGAAGCATTCAACCGCTTGACTCTTAGAACTCATAAGTGTGACCCAAGTATATTTGCTCTTCTCGTCAATGAACGAAATAAAATACTTATATTGATCACGGGTAGAGCAAGGAGAACTCCATACGTCAGTGTGGACCAAATCAAAACAACTTTCATAATGACTACTAGAGTCCGGAAAACAACTCCTACTATGCTTCCCCAAAATACAAGCTTCACACCCTTCTAGTTCCTTGGTTAGGTTTGGAACCATAAGTTGTAAAGTCTTGAATTGTGGATGTCCAAAGCGTTCATGCCATCTACTCGGAGAAAGCTTGGCAACGAACCCCTTTTCTTTATTCGCAGCTACTTTATTATTGTCCACCATGTATAAACCATTCTTAACCTCTCCTTCCCCAACCGTGATCCCTGATTTCTTATCCTGAAATACCACACCATTGGAGTCAAATATCACTTTGCAATCCAAGTCACTAGTTGCCTTGAAAACCGAAAGCAAGTTGTTAGTGAACTTAGGCATAAGCAAAGCCTTAGTCTTCCCATTAAGAATGTGCAAATCACCAATTCCTTCTATATTAACACTATCCCCATTCGCAACACATACTTTCCCGGAATGAGGTCTTAGATTCTCAAGAAGATTAGAATCACTAATCATATTGTGAGATGCACCTGAATCAACAATAAGAGGTTTAGAAGTACTAGCAAAGAGACTTTTACCCTCGGTGAGTTTGTTAATGCTCTTGATAAGAGCATCCAAATCGGACTTCTTCACAAACTCCTCGTTCTCCTCCTTAGCCATGTTAGCAACCTTCTTTGGTCCATTAGAACCGGATTTGACAAACCATGAAGGAGCGAGATGAGGATAGAGAGCCCAACACTTGTCTTTAATGTGTCCTTTTACTTTGCAATGAACACAAAACAAGTCCTTCTTTTCGCCATAAGACCCACGCCCTTGAGACCTTTTCCATAGTGAGCGGATTCACTTGGGTCTTTCAATAGAGACTTCGACCCTTCTTCCTTTTGGATCGCTAAGCACACCTCATTGAGGCTAGGGAGTTTTGCATACCTAAGTATGTGCTTAATGAGATCCTTGAATGAATCATCCAAGGTGAGTAGGAGACCAAACACTTGATCTTGCTCCTTCCTTTCTTGCAACACGATAGGGTCAGATGACGATGGTCTCAACATATCCATTTCTGCCCAAAGTGCCCTAAATTCTCCAAACAATTCCTTGAATGATTTCCCTTCTTGTTTGAGATCGTTCAAAGCCTTCTTCACTTCAAAGATACGGCTTAGATTAGATAAATTACCAAACACACCCTCCAAAGTATCCCAAAGATCCTTGGCCGTTTCAGAGTAAGAGTAGGCTGCAAGGATTGATGGATCAAGGGAGTTTTGTAACACCGAAAGAACAAGTTGATCATCTTGCTCCCATTTTTCTTCACCAGATTTTCCGGAAGGTGAAGAGTCACCCTCAGTCAATACACCCTTCCCCTTCCACTCGGCCGAGAGAATATGCTCCCAAAGGCCCTTGCTTCTAAGGGCAGTTTTCGTGGTCCTAGACCACAAGAGATAGTTGTTCCCGTTTAGAACCACGGGCAACACAACATTCTTAGAATTCTCCATTGATTTTCAAGAACCGATTGCCAAGATCTAGTTAATGCTCTGATACCATGAAGATTTGAGAGAGTAGAGATGAGAATCAAAGAAGAATAAGATCGGATAGAAGATAGAGAGAGACGAGATCGAAGAGTTAAGAGATTGTGAGTATGGAGATGAAGAGTTTAGAGAATAGAAAGAAGAGTGTTTTTGTATTCCAAGTCATGATCTTTTCTTTCTCATACATTGTGTTTATATAGAGACTAAACAAGAGAATAATTCAATGAATGCATTAACAACAATGATTCAATGAACACAAGACCATCTCTTTGACTTCCATTCATTTATGCCAAGACTCTTCCATTTCCTATGTCATTCAAGACTCTTCCATTCCCTATGTCATTCAACACTCTTCCATTCCCTATGTCATTCAACATTGAGCGTCTTCAATGATAACGATGATCTCGTCAGCGACATTGGGTTTCTAGATAGTAGCGTGTTCAAGGAGGCCACTTTGGCGCCATCCACAGGTGTAGACGTCAATTTTAAAAAAGATCCTCAAGTGTAGACATGCGAACAAGGCGTGATGAGTATAGCAACAGAGATGCTAATGAATAATCTTCGTGAATGAATCTACAGGGGTTACGATTGCATGTTCCCTATTCCCAGAATCGATAAACGTTAAAACAGTTGCCAAATAAAAAATCTAAGAGAATTGTGAAATAAAGGATTTCATATACGTACATGCAGAGAGCGAGAAAGAACTGGAAAACGACAGTGTTGAATAATCGTAAGCAGTAGAGAGATGAGAAGATTAGAGCTCGACTTCTGAAAACCCTAACGATGACGAAGTGGGGAGAAGATGACATTGGGTGGAGGAAGAGGAAGTGGAAGTTGGTCGTTTCAGACGACGGTGGAGGAAGAGGAAGTGGGGAAGAAGAAGATTATGTAGAATGAGTTATTGGGTTAGGTTGAGTTGTATTTGTCTGCTCGGTTGAGTCTAGGGTGAATTAGCTGACATGGCATTAGGTGACGTGGAAAAAAAAATGATGAGTTGGCTTGATGATATATCATCACTTAACGAAAATTTAAGATAAAGAGTTGACGAAATAACCACATTATTACAATTCCAATAGGTTATCGACCACTAAATTATATTTTAAACATTAATGACCGCTCTGTCTGTTACACTCTTATTGGTTAATGAATAAAAATGGACATTAAGTCCTCGTTTGAATAATAATATACCGTATTTTAAAAACTAGAACTGACTTACAAAAATATTAATCGTAGTAGAATTTCCAAACTTGGAAAATATTAGTTTTATTTATGAATTTTGATCGTCTGACATTAATAATTAGCGTATAAGATAACTCATGAATTATGTTAGTCAAACCCAATGCTGTCTAGATATTAAATGATACAATTAAATTCTTCGGAAAAAACTGAGAAGACTAAAACAAACAAGAGAAGAAGAAGAGTATTTCAAAGTGGGTGGAATAATATATACTGGAATTGTGGTGGTCTAATCCTTTCCTTTCTGGAACTCGTAGTTATTCTGATTATAGTGTAATCCACATGCTAATTATGATTGGCATTCAGTGACTATTATCATTTTTTCAAACTAAAAAGATCATTTGGTGAGTTAGTAAATTGAATAAAAAATCTATGTACACCACAATTTACTAAATACCAAATTAGGAATGAATCAGCAATTTTTCCTTTAGGAGGGGATGGTATTATTACTCTATTAAATTGTGATGGTAACATCCTTTTGTGCAAAATATATATGTGAGTGGTAGACTTTTCGACTTGACAAACACTTAAATTTTTATTCATGTATGGTTATTTTATTTTCACCTACTAGATACTAAACATAATTGATATCTTATGTATTTTACTCGTATTCTAAAACGTAGATGATATAAATACACAGGTGCAAAGGTGCGCGGAGGACCAATCAATCTAATAACAACCTACGAGGGACATCATAACCACCCTCTCCCACCGGCAGCAATGACAATGGCATCCACAACCTCTGCAGCGGCTTCAATGCTACTCTCAGGGTCAATGCCTTCCTCTGACGGCCTCCATAACACCAACCTCCTAGCAAGAACTCTTCAGCTCTCCTCACCTCCCAGCATGGCTACATTGTCTGCCTCCGCTCCTTTCCCAACTGTCACATTAGACCTCACTCATCCATCCGCCGTATCCCCCTTATTGCAACGCCAACAAGCCTCCACCCATTTCCTCTCTTCCCCAAACTTCCCTGCCACTGCGGCGCAACATCTCTTTGGAATGCACCCTGAAGGGAATATCAATGGTAGCACTAATGCAGGGTCGTCTCAGTCCCCGGCTGACATTGTTAGTGCTGCCACGGCGGCCATAACTGCCGATCCCAACTTCACGGCTGCCCTGGTTGCGGCAGTTACTTCCATCATTGGGAATGGACATGGCGGCAACAATGGGAATAGCAGTCCTAATGTGAGGAGTCACATTGATAATACTTGATTCTCAATAAGTTCTTTATATATTAGCATTCAAGTTGAGTTTTTAGCTCTGAGTTTCAGTATTTTTGTTAATAATTTTATGATAGCTGCAAGAGTTAGTTTTGGTTTCTATCATCTCAGGTTTGGTAGCCTAAGTTCAAGTTCATTTTAAAGGTAGTGAAAAATTTACGTTAATTTTTATTGTTTGAAGAAGTAAGAACAGTTTGCTCACTTTTGCAATATGACGAGGTAGTTTCCATACTTTGTGGTATATAAAAAAAATTCAAGAAAAAATATAAAGAGAGTCTGTACGAATGTTCAAAAGGATAAATAGTCGGTCAATCAGTAAAATTGATAATCGGATTTCCAAGTCCAGTTTGGTGCTCGATTTGAATACGCCCGCCAATTTGCGTTATTTTTGTTCGAACATAAACTGTTAAAATTGGTCAGGATTAAGCATTGACTAGTTGATCTAAAAAAAAAAATGTTTTTTTTCTATGTTTGACAAGTTATCGAACAAACGGGGAAATCAAACAAAAAAATCTAGAATGAGGAAGATGAGGAAGTAAAATGGAAACATGGACTATTCTCAAGAAGAAGTAGAGTCGTATCGATGGTAATACAAGCCCAATACTTATTTCGTCGACCCCTTACAACCTGTAAAATGCAACCCCGGATTCATTGACATTGACAAGGTTTATTTAATGAATAGATAAGTGTGGAGAAAAAAATGAAACAGGTTGAAGGAAGATAACCATATGACTTTGTTTTGAAAAACCCTATTCCAATTCAGACGAGAAGTAAATGTAATGCTATTGTTCAAATAGCAATAAACTTTTCCTCAAAAATAATTAATTTTCTTTCAAATTCCCCATACCATTTCAAAACTTTGAAAATCCCATGGAATGTCTATAATTGTGGTCAGAATTGCAGTCTGGTTAGGCCGATGTGATTTTTGAGTTGGTTGAGAAGTTTTAAGAAGTTACAATTCAGTAATTTGGCATAACTCGCTCGTTTGACGTCCAAATGACGCACCGTCGGAACTAGTGGTTTCAGAACAGAAAGCTCTACCACGACCACTGAGAGTTTTCCAACGGTCGTAGTACACATGGGGCTAGGGGCGTTGGTAAGGTAACAACGACCGTAGTCAGTTTGTGGACACCGGGCGTTGTTTCAAGCCAACGGGCGTTGGGCCCTATCCAATGGCCGTTGTATGTAATTGTTATTAAAAGGGATGAAAGTATGTTGCACAACCGAAGGAGGAAGGGGGTCTAGGTCTTAAAGATATGCGAAGTTGGAATCGAGCTAATGTCATTAGACACATATGGAGTTTACTTCTCAAAGCGGGTTCCTTATAGGTAGTCTAAATCTACATATATTAGGGGTGAAAATCGGTAGGTTTAGGTAAAACCAAACCAAATTTGGTCGGTTAGCAAAATCAAATTCACCCAAATTGAGTGACCGTGACCGTGGCCAAATTTGAATTCGGTTGACCGTGCCCGAGTTTGATTCAGCCACGGTCACTCGAGTTGACCAATTTATGGCCAATTCAGAACGGTTTTCAGATCTGGAAAAAAGAGAAGAAAAAGAGTTGGGTTTGGGGGGAACTCTCTAATCGTCGATCTGAAAAAAGGAGGAAAAGAAGAAGAAGAAGATCTAAGCCCCCATCTCTGTTCGACGATATGATGAAAAAGGAGAATAAGAATTGGGGTTTGGAGGGGAGAGAACCATCTATTCGCAGATATGGAAAAAAGGATGAGGAGAAGTAGGAGAGGAAGAAGAAGAAGATGATGATATGGGTTTGGTGAAGGTTCCCCACTGATCTGCTCGATGACCTTTGATTCGTTCGACAATCTAGAAAAACGGATAAAAAGAACTGGGTTTGGGGGGGAGGGAGAGAACCCTCTGTTCGCAGATTTAGAAAAAATAAGGAGGAGAAGAAGGAGAACAAGAAGATGATGATGTGGGTTTGGTGAAGGTTCTCCCACTGATCTGCTTGACGACCTCTGATTTGTTCGACGAGCTAGAAAAACAGAGAAGAAGAACTGGATTTGTGGGGGAGAATCATCTGTTCTTAGATCTGGAAAAAAGGAGGAGGTGAAAAGGATAAGAAGATGATGATCTAGGCTTGGTGAACCCCTTTGATATGTTTGACGATTTGGAAGAAGAAGAAGATGATGATGATTTTATTGATTTTGGTTTGGTGAAGAAACAAAAGAAAAAATATAGGATTAGAAGAAGCTACGTGATGAAATATGCTAAAGAAGATCTCAGATTTGCAGAAATCGGTCATTCTGTCAGTTTTGGCCAATTTGACCGATGACCATAAATTCTCTGAAACCCATAATCACGTCCGAATTTGAAATGGTTAATTCGCCTTTTCAATCACCAAAACTGATTTAAATTTGGTCAGTTTTTGGTCGAACCGAATAACCGGGCCTGAATTTCCAGCCCTAATAGATATAAAATGAAAAGCAAGAGTATGTGGGATGTCAAAGCTTTTGTGGGATCTTGGCACTGGATCAAACTCCTGAAACTTAGAGCTACTGTCAGAAAGTATGTTACAGTGGATATCGATGGTGATATCATGTGGGATGGAAAGTATATGCTAAAGTACTAGCACTACAAGAAATTCAGTTTTACGCGACGAATATTTTGTGACGGATGAAGATCCGTCGCTAATAGTCCAACTTTTGGCGACGATTTTATTTATCCGTCGCTCTAGGCGCATATCCTACGTCAACGAAGTTATCTGTGGTTGAAAGATGGTTAATCGTCACCCTAGGTCTTCACTCTTTATCGACATAAGCTTTTTCATCGCCGTAGGATTAAAATCTATTCTCGACGGAAGATTCTCCGTCGCCATAGGGTAGAGGTCTTTATGGACGGTTCCCTTACGTCTCTGTAGGTTTATAGCTCTTTGTCGATAGTTGCTTTCCGTCGCCGTAGAGTTGTAGCTCTTTGTCGGTGGTTTCCTTCCGTCGTCGTAGGGTGGTAATTGTTTGTCGACGGTTATTGTCTGTCGCCGTAGGTGGTGAGTGTTTTGTCGATGGTTCTTGTTTGTCGCCGTAGGTGGTGAGTGTTTTGTCGACGGTTATTGTCTGTCGCTGTAGATAGTGAGTGTTTTGTTGCGGTTATTTCGTAGCCGTAGATATGAGTGTTTTGTCGACGGTTATTTCTGTCACAGTAGGTTGTAATCTTTGTCAACAGTGCTCTTCCGTCGGCGTAAATGAGAAAAATAAAATGTCAATTGCCAGATTTGAACCTGAATACAGACGCGAAACACCTTGGATAAAAAAATAATACGTTTTCAAATATAAAATAAACCTTGTCATGTTCTTCTCCGCATACAGATTACAGACGCTCGAAAGCTCATCTCCTCCGCGCCAAACCCAATCTCTCGACTCGTAGCCATCGAGTCCTGTTATCCTCACCGTCGAGTCCATCCTCTCCCCTCTTCGAACTTCGCAACCTAGAGTCCATCCTCTCCCCTCTATTCTGTGAGTTTCAGGCATTCGCTTAAACCCTATTTGTTCCATTTTTTGAAGTTAATGTTATGCTCTTTTCCAGGTCCATATGTACTAACCACGAGGATCGATTCAAGGTTAGAGCAAGCACTAACCACGATTCAAGGTCTGATATGCTTAAATCTACGTTCTGTTATGTATATCTCTTCTTTTCTTCTATTCTTTCTTCTGTTATCGGAGCATTGCTACGGCGTTTACTTTAGGTTTTTTTTGTTTTCCTTCCATTTGATCTATCTGTTCTAATCATCCTCTAGTTTAATTGGTGGTTGTGCCTAATTTGAGAAGATCATCTTGTGGTTTGCTTGCATAGGTACAAAATTACCTCTGGTTTAATCGGTGGTTTCCTCTGGTTTAATTGGTGGTTGTTTCATGGCTGCTTTTTAGGCGTCTTAGGCTCAAACTTAGATGGAAGATGTTCTCTTTGAGTTAGGTGATGAGATTCAATGAGGCATTGATGAATCGAACATGAGAATTTGGTGAAGTTCCGGATTATTAGGTTACCAATTAAACCACAACACAGGGGAGGGGGCTAGTATTATTTCTGTTGCTGCTTACTTCCTATTGCTGCTTTCCTTTGCCTTTTACAAGCAATTGCATACTGATTTTCTAGGTTATCCACTTTAGTTGACAATTGTTGTTTATCATGTCTCTCAAAACCTACACCAAGCTAGCCCTACATTCTTCACACTTTTGGCTTGCCAGCTTGATGTGCAAATTAATGCACACTAAGTTTTACTCACTAGATCGCTCTAGCGAGATCGTTACTTCCCAAGGGTCTTCCTTTCTCTATTACTCAGAACAGTGTGTCAAAGCTAACCGAGGTTTCATTTTGGTTTGGGATTTGGTTTATGAACTAATCAACTAATAATGCAAATGAAATCAAACAAAGCAATTAACAAGTTGGGGATTCAAAGATAGACTAAGGCGGTTGCTCAGACTCGAATCCAGCTAGTTCGGTTTAGATGGATGAAACAATGCAATCTCAAATTCGACAGACTAGATGACTCGACAAATCCTTATGTAATCTCTACTCCATAGTCAGGCCGTAAAGATTCTATTCTATCAAACCTACAAGCTCCTATGGTCAAGCTAACTTGTAAATAATCAAGAACGGATAAAGATCAATGAAATGTCACAAATTCATGCAAAGAGATGAAGTCTATCCAATCTATGGTCAAGCTATTGGAAGAACCTAACGACCTCCTAAACTCTAGAATGAAATGCGTTCATGGTCAAACCCGCAAATTAAAGATAAACTTAGAAACTAACAATTGATCAAGTTGTCAGGATCAAAACGTTTAAATTAGGGTTTAAGAGAGATCGCAACTGAGTCTGAAAAAGCATCGATTAACAAAGACGGGTTAGAAACCCGAAATCATCCATACAAAATCCTTGCTATCGCTTCATCTAATATAAACAACCCTAGAGAGTTTAGCCAGACATAGCAGGAGAAGAAATTAGAAAAACAAGAGAAAAGAAAACTGGAGAAGAAGACATCTTACTCCAAGAAATCCTAATCCTGACGACTCAAGAAATCTACCGAGCTAATCCTTGCTTCCTCTCGCTCAATCACGTCTTCAAAGCTTCGTCTTCTCCTCCGAGAGTGTCTGGTTCGTCGGGGAAGAAGAGAAAAAATTGAAGTAAAAAGTCTCACTCTAAAACTCCTCAAAATTGGGTTTAAAACCCTTTTTTCGTCAAAAAAGCTGAAAATTGCCAAAAGTGCGCCTGGAAGGGGTTGAAAACTGCGCCGGAGCACTTTTCTCTTCACAAATAGCACTTTTTCTGCTGAAGAAAATTTTTGCCGAATGTAATTGCAAAAGTGCGCATGGCAATACTTAAAAAGTGCGCCGGCGCACATTTTACCACAAAATGCGCACTTTTTGAGCTGGGACAAGAAACATTTTTGACTCCTTACTTTTTTCGTTGCTCCCTGCCTCGTTTGTACTCCGACGTGGACCCCGTTTGAAGCGCCGAGCTCGTAGAAAGGTTCTCCACAATATGGCAACCTGAAATCTCAACAAAACAACTCGAAAAACACATCAAACGACCCAAAAGAGGGCCAACGGGGAATACAACACATTTTTATCCAAAATCACTCGAATACATCACAATTCAGTGTCAAACAAAGGAAATGTAGCTCAAATGTGGTGAGATAAACGCGGAAAATCTAACGTCATTTAAACTAAAAACTACTTATACTTGAAATTTTATTTGGACTTTTCTGTTTCTCTTTTTTTTCTTCCCTTTTTTTAGTGCTAATTTTTTTAGTTGCTAGAGGTGTTTACACGTTTGGACATACTAGCTAAGACCACCGTATCTGGCTATAGGCAACTCACCACAGACCGATTTCCGGTAAGCTAATCTCAGGCTACTACCACAAGGGATCAACGGGGTGAACAAAAATTTGGGAATAAGCTGTAACGTAGTATCGAACCGAAATAACAGGCCAAGCTCAAAGGTTTACACCTAGGGGAATTAATGTTGGGTTGGCTTTTGGCTTAGGTAGCAATTCTAGGTGTCTCTATCCTCCTAGTACTCGTGTTATCGTGTAGTCTCGAATAGGTCTCATGCAACTTCTAACTCATTCAAAGTACAAGAAAGTCACTCAAAAAGAAACAAGTTGCAGGTTAAGTGCAACGGATCAAAAACTCACAATTGGCTGCTAGTCGGGTTCGAATCATTTTCGTGCAATTCAAAGTGAAGCTACAAGAGTGATTCTAAAATCTGTTCTGACCGGATTCATTTAATATCAATTCAAACATGCTGGTTACAGGTTCTAGATAAGACAGTCTAAGCGTCATTATGAAAGACAGAAAAACAGTTTAGCATATCAAGTCAAGAACAGAGCAAGTTCCAATCATGGAAAGCATACCGAAATCACAGCAGATATCAACCCTAAAAAATAAACACCTCACCCCACACTTAAAATCGGACATTGTCCTCAATGGACCACACAAAACAGTGAAGAAAAGTGTATAGAG
Source organism: Linum lewisii (assembly GCA_034768395.1). Classification (NCBI taxonomy): domain Eukaryota; kingdom Viridiplantae; phylum Streptophyta; class Magnoliopsida; order Malpighiales; family Linaceae; genus Linum; species Linum lewisii. The sequence goes on from CM068297.1 coordinate 15,836,889, forward strand.
GTACCGTGAAATAAATCACGAGGATGCCAGAGAAGGCAAGAGTGAGTCGCCGAAGTATACATCCTGATCAGGGCCGAATTCATGGGAAGTATGACAATGATTCCACGATAACGGAGGGTAGATCCCGGATGCGGCCTACAAGCACAGGAGAGGAAGACAAGATGGGGAGGTGGAACCCCTCGTTATACCATAAAAGAATAAAATAGACACACAAAAGGTCAACCACGACTCGACAAGAATTTTTAAAATTTTTTGAATTTTTTTTTGTCAGTACGGAAAGTACGCCCGGTCAACACTAAAAAATGCGCCGGAGCACTTTTGCCCCAAAAAGGAGCACTTTTTGACCTGAAGCTGAATTTCGACGAACCTAAATGCAAAAGTGCGTCGGAGCACTTTTGGGCTAGAAATTAGCACTTTTTGACCTGATGCTAGGAAATTGAATTAATTCCATAAACATTCACTTAAAATCCTTAGCTCGGAAAAGTGATTATGACCTCAAATTTGACACTCGGGGACTGACACATGCATAAAATTAACACCACGACTCTACCACGGACTCGACTCAATAAATTTAAAGGCTCTAACCTTGGGTTGCCTCCCGAGAAGCGCTCTCGTTTAACGTCTTTGAGCTAGACGATACCTGGTCTAAGGTGTCGCTTCCCAACTCAGAACTTCTTTCAGACCGCCATCCGTGTTCTGAAAGAATAGCTTCATTGCTCCACTCTGAAGCACAAACTTCTTCCCGTTAGCGTGGACAAGCTCCAATGAACCATCACCACGCAATCTAGCTACCCCAAATGGTCCAAATAGCTCCGTTTTGTCCAGAACCACATCTAGGGGTTTGGCAGGAGTACTGTCATGGGGCAGTGCCCTAGCTCCCTTTAGAGGCTTATTCTTCTTCGGAGTGCCTCCCATATCTTGAGTAGTCACCATCGCCGCTACATGATCCCGCAAAGATGGAGACGAATAAGGAGAATCCATGTCTGTAAATACAGTATAAACTGAAGCATTCTCAAACACTAACGACATGGGTTTTTTGGTGGAGGAGTGTAAATTGGGATTTGGTGGAGAAATTTTGAATATTATAACTTTTTCTTTATCCTGAAAGGTCAACCTCCCAGCCTGCGCATCTATGAGTGCACCAGCAGTGGCTAGGAAAGGTCGTCCCAGGATAAGGGGAACATTAATACTTTCCTTGTAATCAATCACCACAAAATCAGTCATGAAATAGCTATCATACACCCTAACTATAACATTTTCAGCAATACCCTTAGGGCGTCTAACCGTTTGATAAGCTAAGTTAATATTCATAGAGGTAGGGGTTAGCCTAGGCAATCCTAAACGTTCATACAACGAATAAGACATAACACTGATGCTAGCACCCAGATCTGCAAGAGCTCTTTCAATCAAATACATGCCAATATAACAAGGGAAAGAAAAACTCCCTGGATCAGGACGCTTTGGCACCACAATGCTTTCTTCTGGATCAGTCGCACAAGCTTCATTGATGGTGACTGAAGCTATTTCTTCTATCTCGTCCTCCCTCATCTTTGAAGGGGAGATCTTGGGAGAAGAATTGTCAGTCTTGACTTTCTTCTTGTCAGGAATCATGTTTCTCAGCTCCTCCACCACAGCAGCAGCTTCTACATTCTTCAGCTTCTACATTCTTCGGCTTCTTCTTCTTGGTGAGAATTTCCTTCATGTGTCTCGCATAATTCGAGTTTGAGGGAAGTTCTTCCAATAACGCAACTCCCATCTTCTGGTTGTGAATTGAGTTTCAGCAAGAATCTTCTCCAACATGATCTCGGTATTGGACTTAGGCGCAGAAGAGCTTGAACCACTGTTGTTGTTCTGATTTTGGTTTTGATTACCATTCCAGTTTCCTCAGTTCTGCCATTGGGAATTATGGTTCTGATTGTTGTTCCAACCCCCTCTATCCTGCCATTGGGAGTTCTGATTCTGATATCCTCCCTGGTTCTGGTTATTCCCTTGGTTTGGGCCACCAACATAAGCAATCTCCTCTTGTTGTTGGTCCTGGTTACTCTTGAATCTCCATGTACAGCCCTCTGCTGAATGACCTGCACCACCGCAATTCGAACACGGAGTGGATACAACTGATACATTCTCTGTCCGAGTAAGCACCTTGAATCCTGGCAGTGGAGCTATAGGAACACCTGGGGAAGGAGCTATCTTAGCCCTTTCCAACTCATGCTTCAATCTCTGCACTTCCATCTCCAAATTTGAGTTATCCAATTCCAACTGACTTCTAGCATTGTCCACTGGTGCAGGAACTGTCAGAACAGGGTATGACGAATCAACAGAGAATCTCTTCTTGTCTGTCGTCCATCTTCAATGGGTTAGCTTGCATGAGAGATTTGATTTTCATGACAAAACTCTTGCAAACATCTAAGGCTGCGGTCGCGGTCATGTTGTTTAAGTTCATACTCAGCTGCAGAGAGAAATCCTTCCTCTTCTCATAGTCCAGGCCTCAAAGGAATGTAGAGGCCTTGTTATAGTCATCCCGTCCATGGTGAGGACAAGCCCGAAGAAGCCCTTGAAATCTCTACTAAGCCTCATAGAAGTTTTCCTCCGAACCACTCGTGAAACCTGCTATCTGTGCTCTGAGTGCATCTGTTCTAGAAGGAGAGAAGAACTCTTCTAGAAGTGCTTTAGCTAGACCATCCCATAATTGGATGAAATCTAACCCTTCATTAAGATCTAGGGGTTCTTATTGATTTGGTCTACTAGACCAAACGGAGGCCTTGGGCCCCTATAAGACCCGTCAAAGGGAGCCTTGGACAAATCAGGTGGAATGACGGTGGGAGGAAATCTAGGGTGTGAGGTAAAGTAAAAAGGGATTGTCTCGATTTATGTGCGGTGGAGAATCTTAGTATTAGGTTTTTTTTTCTCTTCGGTCAATATTTCTGAAACAAATAATTGGATGAAATCCAACCCTTCATTAAGATCTAAGCGTTCTTGTTGATTTGGTCTACTGGACCAAACGGAGGACTTGGGCCCCTATAGGACCCGTCAAATGGAACCTTTGACAGTTCGAGTAGAATGGCGGTGGGAGGAAATCTACGGTGTGAGGTAACCTTAAATGGGATTGTCTCGATTTACGTGCAATAGAGAATCTTAGGATTAGTTTTTTTTTTCTCTTTGGTCAATATTTCTGAATTAAATAATTGGATGAAATCTAACCCTTCATTAAGATCTAAGGGTTCTTATTGATTTGGTCTACTAGACGAAACGGAGGCCTTGGGCCCTTATAGGATCCGCCTCATCTCTTAGGGGTCAGTGGACAGGACTTCTCCTCAAATTTACTTGTTCTTTCGTCAACATGATATCCCCGTCGTTCTTCTTCTTATTTTAAATAACCTACTTTCTCAGTTAATCAATTATATTTTCTTTCCTTGACAAAAGAAATTCAGTAAAAAAATCTAGCTATAGAGGCAGTTTCATTAAATATAATTTTAGAGAACAAAATCTTAATTTGCCTCTATACGTAACAATATTTTCATCTATTTATAAAATAATATTTTATTATAATATTAATAAATAATAGGAAGATAATTTATAATTTCCTCTATAAGTTATAAGATTAAATCTTTTAGAAGCAGATAATTTATAACTGCCTTTATAAGCTATACGGAAACTCTTTTAGAGGCAGATAATTTAGAAGTACCTCTTTATAGGTTATAAAATTAAAATTTGTAGAGGCAGATGATCTACAATATCCTTTATAGGTTGTGTGATTAGCTTTTTTAGAGGCAAATAATATATCTATTGCTATATGTTGTATGATTGAAATTTGTAAAGGTAGATAATTGATGTGGGCAAATATATGCACATTCATTCCCAAATTAAGAAATATTCTTGAGTTATTTTTCATGTATTTTTGGTGATTCTTACTCACTTGATGATAATTGTTATTAAGTTACCATATTGTTCCAATTTATGTTTGGTTTTGTTGTTTTTGACATGTTTCGGGTCAACTTCAATGATGGAAATTATTGAAAAAACAAGTGGGACAAATGAGAGTTGAATTGAGTGAAAAATCATGCTGGTAGTGTCTTCCTGACACTCCTTGGGCAAAAAATTAGGACTTTCCCAAGTAGGAAACAACTTCTAATTAGGGGAAATCACCTTCTTATTGGGGACCATCACTTAGAGAGGGAAAATTAGATTTTATAGACAGGAGAAATATCATCATTCATCCTCTTTTCAATTTGCGACGAACATCTAAAACTAAACATCAATAGAATTTCAATAAAACATCTACAACAAACCAAAACCAAAAAAAATTCTTGTACTAGTACAATGCAACAAGATTGTATCTTCATCAATTCATTTAACCATACACCTAAACAAACATTCATCAAACCCGACTCGAAATTGCAGATAAAAAGCTAGCTATAAAATAGAAGCTTACCTTGAGTTTTGTGAGGTGAAACGACGGTGTGAGGGGGAATTGGGATCGCCAAAGAGAGCTTTCGCCAGTTCGAGTGGAATGACGGTGGGGTAAAATCTAGGGTGTGAGGTAAACTAAAAAGGGATTGTCTCAATTTACGTGTGGCGGAGAATCTTAGGATTAGGTTTTTTTTCTCTTCGGTCAATATTTCTGAATTAAATAATTGGATGAAATCCAACCCTTCATTAAGATCTAAGGATTCTTATTGATTTGGTCTACTGGACCAAACGGAGGCCTTGGGCCCTGATGCACTCAAATATTGGTGTATTCAGTCCGTCATTAGACGACATTTTTCGTACTCTACTTGATCGTTTTGCATGATTTTGCGTGAGTTTCGTACCTCTTGGCTGTTTGAACCATTTTGTGTTGTTTTGCATGTTTTTAATGCGTTTCAAGATATATTCGATGTTGGAGGTCGAACTCGAGTTGATTTACCAAATATGCATAAGGATTATTTGAGCTTATGGGGAATAGAAGAAATGGTCTCATCCAAATATTCATCACACGTCATCATTATGAGAAGGATTTATTAATCCCATCCTTTGATTATTTATCAAAGTCCCAATCATCACAATCTGCTTGTCATTTGAACTTTGAAGTAAAGATGTCATTCTCAGAGGAAAAGCTAGTTAAATATTTGGGCCAAGTGTATGTTAAGAGGCGATTCTTGTTTGTTGGGCCAATTATCAACGTGAGCCCATCATCAACTCTAAGGAGGGACTGTAATCGGAGGAGTCCAGAGATAAAAAAAAATAGTGGGGAATTAATTCAATGGTGGGGGACAGCTGACGGCGAGTAAAAAAAGCAGAAGATGGGAATTTTATTTAGGGCTGGCTAATGGCATAGTGGGTAATGGGTATCCGTGATCCCGGCTCGTACCCATTCGGGTAGTGGGTACCCATTATCCGAACGGGTTCGGGTTACGGGATGTCTTTGGAGGCTTATGGGTACTCACTACCCGAACGGGTAATACCCGTGGGTACCCATTAACCCCGTTTAGCCCGATTAAATAAATAATAATAAAATAAAATGCCAAACCTAATTACTTATCAATTTCATATTCGGTCATTCTCATTCTGAATTGCTAAACAACACTTTTAGTCATTCATTTATTATCTCTCTCCTCCATTCACGACATCATCCCCTTTCCTATTTCCCTAAAACATTCATATTTACTATTTATGCAATTAAATAAATTTTAATTATATATTATTTTTTGTTATTAGTGGGGTTTAGTGGGTTTAGTGGGTACCCCAGCCCGATCCCATTATCATTAATGGGTACCCACTACCCGAACGGGTTCGGGCTACGGGATGAGTTTCGAGTCTAATGGGTACCCACTTCCCGTTTCTTAATGGGTACGGGTACCCAAACCCATCCCATTAGCCAGCCCTAATTTTATTCCCTGTTCAGCAAGCTGGAGCGGATATATAATAATTTGGCCTTTGGCCAGTAGACAGGAGAAGAAATACGAGTGAGAGTTGGAGGCAGCGAGCAGGTGGGTGAATTAATTCCCGGAGAGGAAGCGAGGATTAGCTTGGGAGTTTCATTGATTCGTCAGGATTAGGTTTTCTCGGAGTAAGATGTCTTCTTCCTCAGTTTGCTTTTCCCTTGAATCTTTGATTTCTTCTTTTGCTATGCCGAGCTAAACTCCTAGTTTATTCAGATTAGATGAAACTCTAGTGAGATTTTGTATGGATGATGTCGGGTTTTTAACCAGTTAATGTTAATTGAGGTTTATTCAGACTTAATTGAGATTTTTCTTAAACCCTAATTTGAAGCTCTAGAATTCGCAGATTGACCATATCGTAGAATTTGCTCGTCTTTGATTCGCGGTTCTGACCATGGACGTGAGTCATTCTAGAGTTTAGGAGGTCATTAAGATTAGCCGGTGTCTTGACCATAAGGCCGGTGAAATTAATCTCTTTGCATATCTGTGTGGCATTTCATTGTTCTTCGTGCATTCTTGGCAATTTGTGAGTTATCTTGACCATATGAACTCATAGGTTTGATAGGATAGTTTCTCTGCGTCCTGACCATGGAGTAGAGATTGCCAAAGGAAATGTCGAGTCGTTGAGTCTGTTGAAACCTTAATTGCATTGCATCATCCGTCTTAATCGAGCTAGAGCGGATTCGAGTCTGGACAAGCGCCTTAGTCAATACTTGAAGCTCCAACTTGTTTGCCTGCTTTGATTGGTTTAATTTGCATTTTTAGATATTTAGTTCATTCACCACCAATTCCAAACCCAACGTTTAAACCCGATTAGCTTTAATCCACATCGTTGAGTAATAGAGAAAGGAAGACCCCTTGGGAAATAACGATCTCTTTGGAGCGATCCATTGAGTAAAACTTAGTGCGCGTTAATTTGCGCATCAGGCCCCTATAAGACCCATCAAAGGGATCCTTAGACAGTTCGAGTAGAATGACAGTGGGAGGAAATCTGGGGTGTGAGGTAACCTAAAAAGAGATTGTCTCGATTTACGTGTAGTAGAGAATCTTAGGATTAGTTTTTTTTCTCCTCGGTCAATATTTCTGAATTAAATAATTGGATGAAATCCAACCCTTCATTAAGATCTAAGGGTTCTTATTGATTTGGTCTACTGGACCAAATGGAGGCCTCGGGCCCCTATAGGATCTGCCTCAGCTCTTTGGGGTCAGTGGATAGGACTCCTCCTCAAATTTTCTTGTTCTTTCGTCAACATGATATCGCCGTCGTTCTTCTTCTCATTTTACATAACCTACTTTCTGAGTTAATCACTTATATTTTCTTTCCTTGACAAGAGAAATTCACTAAAAAAATCTACCTTTAGAGGAAGTTTCATTAAATGTAATTTTAGAGAACAAAATCTTAATTTGCCTCTATAAGTATCAGTATTTGCCTCTATTTATAAACTAATATTTTATTTTAATATTAATAAATAATTTTTATAGTTTTAGATGCAGATAATTTATATTTGCCTCTATAAATTATAAGATTAAATCTGTTAGAAGCAGATAATTTATAACTGCCTTTATAAGTTATACGGAAAACTCTTTTGGAGGCGGATAATTTAGAACTACCTCTTTACTAGCTTTTGTACCTACCGCCCTATGGCGGTGAATTATTTTAGTATCATTATATATCATACGTAAGGATCATCAATTTAAATATTGATAAATTAGTGATTTTATTATAAATAAAAAATTAGTATCTAACTATATATATATGACGTATTATCAATTCTATATTTTTTATTAATCGTACAATCTTATAATTTCTTTAATGAACTATAAAATATTAACTTGTGTTTATTTTTTAGTTAGTATTATGTGTGGAAAACCTTACAATATTTGATCCTTCATTTCATTATAATTAATTTTTAATTGCGTACACCATTTCCCCAAGTTCACTCTTGGAGAATGTGTTCCATGTACCAAATGAATGCTTGGTGCATTCACAACCTCCAATACATGAACCAAATGTTAGTTCATGTCTCCAATTAATTCCAATGACTTTTGCCAATCCCAACAATCTCCACCTTGGCGAAAGTTCCTCCAAACACGAAACCAAGTGTGGATGCTGCCAAAACACACGATCAATATTGTCGCCCAATGTTGGGCACAACTTCAATTACTGGGAGTGTAAATGACACCATGTCATCAAACCGAGCAGGTCTTCGAATCTGCCTTCTAGGTCTATTCTTTGCAATAGACTCGCGTTCATCTTCTTGCGGATTTTGCTCCACCTCTTGTGAATTCTCCTCCACCTCTTGAGGATTCTCCACCACTTGCTCCATCAAACTTCTCAACTTAGAGATGAGAACTCAAAACCTTTATACCACGCCTTGATTGAGATGTCTCCGCCATCTCTACGAGTGATGTGTGTAGATGTACCAAGTAGCTCAAAAGCCACAACCAAAGCTCTGATACCAATTGTTGTTCTACGAACGGAAGCGAATCGAATGAACACCAACACACCCACACAAGCTAAAGGAAAGAGGGACACAAGGATTTAACGTGGTTCTGAGAAAATGTTTCTCCTACTCCACGGGCGGCAGCCAACACACAAATTCACTATCTCGAGTGATTACAAAGAGTAGGAAGTGGACACACACTCTCCTATCTTCACAAGAGTTTCTCACAACTCACAAATATCTAAGAAGACTCACATTCACCCTCACATGGATTATTACAAAGAGTAGGAAGTGGACACACACTCTCCTATCTCTACAAGAGTTTCTCAACTCACAAATGTCTAAGAAGACTCACACTCACCCTCATATGGATGATTACAAAGAGTAGGAAGGGGACACACACTCTCCTATCTCTACAAGAGTTTCTCAACTCACAAATGTCTAAGAAGACTCACACTCACCCTCACATCGATGAGTACAAAGAGTAGGTAGTGGACATACACTCTCCTATCTCTACAAGAGTTTCTCTAAACTCACAGATGTCTAAGAAGACTACATACTCGCTCTGAAATAGATGTTTAGAATGATGATCTCTACACCATTCTACCAAAGCCTTTTATAGGCTCACACTCCACACATTAGATGAGCACATTCAAATCACCTAATCAATTCATACATGGAACCACATCAATGCATTTCCCCAAGTTCACTCTTGGAGAATGTGTTCCATGTACCAAATGAATACTTGGTGCATTCACAACCTCCAATACATGAACCAAATGTTAGTTCATGTCTCCAATTAATTCCAATGACTTTTGCCAATCCCAACATATCGTAGGTAATTTTATATTTCAAAATGTATCCATTATTTTCTTTCAGTTTTTGAAAATAAAAATATCTAAACAAATATGTAGTGAACTTCACGATTATATGTTTTAATTGGTTAATTGATATAAATAAATGAATTTTTAATCATAATTTTTTTACTTGATTATAAAATTAACCTCCAAATAGGATAATACTGCATTATATATTATATGATTGATATAAAAAATCTATCTAATAAATTATTAAGCCAAAGTGTTTTTGAATTTCTATCATTAGGTGTCAAATTACTCCATTTATTACTTGTTAAAAACATAGCTCAAAGATAAGTCGTCCAAAATGGCCAATACATCATATTCGGACCCGGCCTGAAGCACCTGCTTAACCTAGCCCAACCATATATACCAAACTTTACTATGATCGAACAACCTAGTACATGTATAACTCATGACTCAATGAATCTGAACATTTGACCTATGATATGATTGATCGTTTCCCAATTAATATGAAACTTGATTAATTTAGCACATCTAATAATTTGATTGACTTGAATGTTATACATAGTCATATACATTTTCCTTTCACAAACTCATTAGAATAATTATAGATGTATGCAAACCAATCATTGATCTCTATGACACCAACCATGATTCGATAAATCAATACATGTTTGACATGTGATATGAATGATTGTAGCCAAATAACCCCAACTCAGTAGGCATAACTCATCATACAAATCCAAGATTTTTCATAAATCATTGAAATAATTTAAAATTTATGCAAATCAATTGGCCAGCCTATTCTAATCTTGAATCGACAACAAATTAGCAACTCAAAATTATATGGACCCAATATTCAAATCACATATATAACTTGATGAACTTAACATATCAAGTGCATAACATGCCAAATTATCACTATTCACATGAACTACCTATAATATATGAATAAAATTTTATTAAATATATAGAGGCTAACCTACTCAAACATCGTCATACCTATACTTAAATAATAATAAACACAAATTTTTCTGGCTTAATATTTTTTATTAATTTACTAATAATCCTACATGATATTTGCGTTCATTTTTTCGCCTTAAGTTATATCATAATACATTTATATTATTTAATATTAATTAATATATTTATAAATATATTTTTCTAGTTCGGTATTGGATTCTAGTTATGGTATAGTAACATAACCAATTAAAATATATTAAAGATTACATAACTTTTTAAATTGTAGATAAATAGAAATTATTTAATTTTAATAATCAGATTATAAAAAATTGTATAGTATAAAATTTATACTTATAATTCTAAGGTACTAAATAAACATTGAGGGAAAGTTAGAAATAAATACATATGTACAATTAATAGGACATTTAATAGGAAAGATAAACTATGAATTTTGGTAAAAAAAATTACGAATGATGTGGAAATGTGAGAGAAGGGATACATACTATTTGGCAAAAAAGTTCCCAAGTTCTACCATAGTATATTTTAAGATAGGTTATAAAATTAAAATTTGTAGAGCCAGATGATCTACAATTTCCTTTATAGGTTATGTGATTAGCTATTTTAGAGGCAAATAATTTATCTATCGCTATATGTTGTATGATTGAAATTTGTAAAGGTAGATAATTGACGTGTGCAAATATATGCATATTCATTCCCAGATTAAGAAATATTCTTTAGTTAATTTTCATCTATTTTTGGTTATTCTTTCTCATTTGATGATAATTGTTATTGAGTTACCATTTGTTGTCCGATTTATGTTTGGTTTTGTTATTTTTGACATGTTTCAGGTCAACTTCGTTGATGAAAATTATTGAAAGAACAAGTAGGATAAATGAGAATTGAATTGAGTGAAAAATCATGCTAGTGGTGTCTTCCTGACACTCCTTGGGCAAAAAATTAGGCCTTTCCCAAGTAGGAAAAGAGTTCTAATTAGGAGAAATCACCTTCTTAGTGGGTACCATGACTTAGATAGGAAAAATTATTTTTTTTTTAGATTGGAGAGATATCATCATTCATCCTTTTTTTTTTACAGAAAATCATCATTCATCCTATTTTCAATTTCCAACAAACATCTAAAACTAAACATCAATAGAATTTCAATAAAACATCTACAACAAACCAAAACCATAAAAAATGCTTGTACTAGTATAATGCAACAAGATTGTATCTTCATCAATCCATTTAACCATAGACCTAAACAAACATTCATCAATCCTGACTGAACATTTCAAATAAAAAGCTAGCTATAAAATAGAAGCTTACCTCGAGTTTTGTGAGGGGAAACGACGTTGTGAGAGGGAATTGGGATCATCAAAGGGAGCCTTCACCAGTTCGAGTGGAATGGCGGTGGGAGAAAATCTAGGGTGTGAGGTAAACTAAAAAGGGATTATCTCGATTTATGTGCGGCGGAGAATCTTAGGATTATGTTTTTTTTTCTCTTCGGTCAATATTTATTAATTAAATAATTGGATGAAATTCAACCTTTCATTAAGATCTAAGGGTTCTTGTTGATTTGGTCTACTTGACCAAACGGAGGCCTTGGGCCCCTATAGGGCCCGTCAAAGGGAGCATTCGACAGTTCGAGTGGAATGGCGGTGGGAGGAAATCTAGGGTGTGTGGTAACCTAAAAAGGAATTGTCTCGATTTACGTGCAATAGAGAATCTTAGGATTAGTTTTTTTTTCTTTTCGGTCAATATTTCTGAATTAAATAATTGGATGAAATCCAACCCTTCATTAAGATCTAAGGGTTCTTATTGATTTGGTCTACTGGACCAAACGGAGGCCTTGGGACCCAATAGGACCTGTCAAAGGGAGCCTTGGATAGTTCGAGTGGAATGACAGTGGGAGGAAATCTAGGGTGTGAGGTAACCTAAAAAGGGATTGTCTCGATTTACGTGCTGTGGAGAATCTTAGGATTAGGTTTTTTTTTCTCTTCGGTCAATATTTCTGAATTAAATAATTAGATGAAATCCAACACTTCGTTAAGATCTAAGGGTTCTTATTGATTTGGTCTACTAGACCAAATGGAGGCCTTGGGCCCCTATAAGATTCGCCTAAGCTCTTTGGGGTCAGTGGACAGGACTACTCCTCAAATGTTCTTGTTCTTTCGTCAATATGATATCCCCATTGTTCTTCTTCTCATTTTAAATAACCTACTTTCTCAGTTAATCAATTATATTTTCTTTCCTTGACAAGAGAAATTCACTAAAACAATCTAGCTTTCATTAAATGTAATTTTAAAGAACAAAATCTTAATTTGCCTCTATAAGTATCAGTATTTGCCTCTATTTATAAATTAATATTTTATTTAATATTAATAAATAATTTTTGTAGTTTTAGAGGCAGATAATTTATAATTGCCTCTATAAGTTATAAGATGAAATCTTTTAGAAGTAGATAATTTATAACTGCATTTATAAGTTACACAGAAAACTCTTTTGGAAGCAGATAATTTAGAACTACCTCTGTATAGGTTATAAAAATAAAATTTGTAGAGGCAGATGATCTACAATTTCCTATATAGGTTCTGTGATTAGCTTTTTTAGAGGCAAATAACTTATCTATCGCTATATGTTGTATGATTGAAATTTATAAAGGTAGATAATTGATGTGTGCAGATATATGCACATTCATTCCCAAATTAAGAAATATTCTTGAGTTATTTTTCATCTATTTTTGGTGATTCTTACTCATTTGATGATAATTGTTATTAAGTTACCATGTTGTTCTGATTTATGTTTTGTTTTGTTATTTTTGACATTTTTAAGGTCAACTTCGTTGATGAAAATTATTGAAAGAACAAGTAGGACAAATGAGAATTGAACTGAGTGAAAAATCATGCTAGTGGTGTCTTCCTGACACTCCTTGGGCAAAAAATAGGCCTTTCCCAAGTAGGAAAAGAGTTCTAATTAGGAGAAATCACCTTCTTAGCGGGTACCGTGACTTAGATAGGGAAAATTGGAGTTTCTAGATTGGAGAGATATCATCATTCATCCTTTTTTTTTTACTGAAAATCATCATTCATCCTATTTTCAATTTCCAACAAACATCTGAAACTAAACATCAATAGAATTTCAATAAAACATCTACAACAAACCAAAACCATAAAAAATGCTTGTACTAGTATAATGCAACAAGATTGTATCTTCGTCAATTCATTTAACCATAGACCTAAACAAACATTCATCAATCCCGACTCAACATTTCAAATAAAAAGCTAGCTATAAAATAGAAGCTTACCTCGAGTTTTGTGAGGGGAAACGACGTTGTGAGGGGAATTGGGATCGTCAAAGGGAGCCTTCACCAGTTTGAGTGGAATGGCGGTGGGAGAAAATCTAGGGTGTGAGGTAAACTAAAAAGGGATTGTCTCGATTTATGTGCGGCGGAGAATCTTAGGATTATGTTTTTTTTTCCTCTTCGGTCAATATTTATTAATTAAATAATTGGATGAAATCCAACCTTTCATTAAGATCTAAGGGTTCTTGTTGATTTGGTCTACTGGACCAAACGGAGGCCTTGGGCCCCTATAGGGCCCGTCAAAGGGAGCCTTCGACAGTTCGAGTGGAATAGCAATGGGAGGATATCTAGGGTGTGTGGTAACCTAAAAAGGAATTATCTCGATTTACGTGCAATAGAGAATCTTAGGATTAGTTTTTTTTCTTTTCGTTCAATATTTCTGAATTAAATAATTGGATGAAATCCAACCCTTCATTAAGATCTAAGGGTTCTTATTGATTTGGTCTATTGGACCAAACGGAGGCCTTGGGCCCCAATAGGACCTGTCAAAGGGAGCCTTGGATAGTTCGAGTGGAATGACAGTGGGAGGAAATCTAGGGTGTGAGGTAACCTAAAAAGGGATTGTCTCGATTTACGTGCTGTGGAGAATCTTAGGATTAGGTTTTTTTTCTCTTCGGTCAATATTTCTGAATTAAATAATTAGATGAAATCCAACCCTTCGTTAAGATCTAAGGGTTCTTATTGATTTGGTCTACTGGACCAAATGGAGGCCTTGAGCCCCTATAAGATTCGTCTTAGCTCTTTGGGGTCAGTGGACAAGACTACTCCTCAAATTTTCTTGTTCTTTCGTCAATATGATATCCCTATTGTTCTTCTTCTCATTTTAAATAACCTACTTTCTCAGTTAATCAATTATATTTTCTTTCCTTGACAAGAGAAATTCACTAAAACAATCTAGCTTTCATTAAATGTAATTTTAGAGAACAAAATCTTAATTTGTCTCTATAAGTATCAGTATTTGCCTCTATTTATAAATTAATATTTTATTTAATATTAATAAATAATTTTTGTAGTTTTAGAGGCAGATAATTTATAATTGCCTCTATAAGATGAAATCTTTTAGAAGTAGATAATTTATAACTGCATTTATAAGTTATATAGAAAACTCTTTTGGAGGCAAATAATTTAGAACTACCTCTTTATAGGTTATAAAAATAAAATTTGTAGAGGCATATGATCTACAATTTCCTTTATAGGTTGTGTGATTAGCCTTTTTAGAGGCAAATAACTTTTCTATCGCTATATGTTGTATGATTGAAATTTATAAAGGTAGATAATTGATGTGTGCAGATATATGCATATTCATTCCCAAATTAAGAAATATTCTTGAGTTATTTTTCATCTATTTTTGGTGATTCTTACTCATTTGATGATAATTGTTATTAAGTTACCATGTTGTTCCGATTTATGTTTGGTTTTGATATTTTTGACATGTTTCAGGTCAACTTCGTTGATGAAAATTATTAAAAGAACAAGTAGGACAAATGAGAATTGAATTGAGTGAAAAATCATGCTAGTGGTGTCTTCCTGACACTCCTTGGGCCAAAAATTAGCCCTTTCCCAAGTAGGAAAAGAGTTCTAATTAAGAGAAATTACCTTCTTAGTGGGTACCATGACTTAGATAGGGAAAATTGGATTTTTTAGATTGGAGAGATATCATCATTCATCCTCTTTTCAATTTCCGACGAACATCTAAAATTAAACATCAATAGAATTTCAATAAAACATCTACAAAAAACCAAAACCATAAAAAATGCTTGTACTAGTACAATGCAACAAGATTGTATCTTCATCAATTCATTTAACCATAGACCTAAACAAACATTCATCAATCCCGACTCCAAATTTCAGATAGAAAGCTAGCTATAAAATAGAAGCTTACCTTGAGTTTTGTGAGGGGAAACAACGGTGTGAGGGGGAATTGGGATCGTCAAAGAGAGCCTTCGCCGGTTCGAGTGGAATGGCGGATGGAGGTGTGAGGTAAACTAAAAAGGGTTTGTCTCGATTTACATGCGTAGCGTTAGGTTTTTTTCTCTTCGGTCAATATTTATGAATTAAATAGTTGGATGAAATCCAACCCTTCATTAAGATCTAAGGGTTCTTATTGATTTGGTCTACTGGACCAAATGGAGGCCTTAGGCCCTTATAAGACCAGTCAAAGGTAGCCTTGGACAGTTCGAGTGGAATGGTGGTGGGAGGAAATCTAGGGTGTGAGGTAACCTAAAAAGGGATTGTCTTGATGTACGTGCGGTGGAGAATCTTAGGATTATTTTTTTTCTCTTCGGTCACTATTTCTGAATTAAATAATTGAATGAAATCCAACCCCTCATTAAGATCTAAGGGTTCTTATTGATTTGGTCAACTGGACCAAATGTAGGACTTGGGCCCTTATAGGATTCACCTTACCTCTTTGGTTCAGTGGATAGGACTCCTCAAAATTTCTTGTTCTTTCATCAACATGATATCCCCGTCGTTCTTCTTCTTATTTTAAATAACCTACTTTCTCAGTTAATCAATTATATTTTCTTTCTTTGACAAGAGAAATTCACTAAAAAAATCTAGCTATAGAGGCAGTTTCATTAAATGTAATTTTAGAGAACAAAATCTTAATTTGCCTCTATAAGTATCAATATTTTCCTCTATTTATAAAATAATATTTTATTTTAATATTAATAAATAATATTTATAGTTTTAGAGGAAGATAATTTATATTGCCTCTATAAGTTATAAGATTAAATCTTTTAGAAGCAGCTAGTTTATAACTGCCTTTATAAGTTATACGGAAAACTCTTTTGGAGATAGATAATTTAGAAGTACCTCTTTATAGGTTATAAAATTAAAATTTGTATAAGCAGATGATCTACAATTTCCTTTGTATGTTGTGTGATTAGCTTTTTTAGAGGCAAATAATTTATCTATCGCTATAGGTTGTATGATTGAAATTTGTAAAGGTAGATAATTGATGTGTGCAAATATATGCTCATTCATTCCCTAATTAAGAAATATTCTTGAGTTATTTTTCATCTATTTTTGGTGATTCTTACTCATTTGATGATAACTGTTATTGAGTTACCATGTTGTTCTGATTTATGTTTGGTTTTGTTGTTTTTGACATGTTTCAGGTCAACTTCGTTGATGGAAATTATTGAAAGAACAAGTGGGACAAATGAGAGTTGAATTGAGTGAAAAATCATGCTGGTGGTGTCTTCCTGACACTCCTTGGGGAAAAAATTAGGCCTTTCCCAAGTAGGCAAAGACTTATAATTAGGGAAAATCACCTTCTTAGTGGGGACCATGACTTAGAGAGGGAAAATTGGATTTTTTTGACAAGAAAGATATCATCATTCATCCTCTTTTCAATTTCTGACAAACATCTAAAACTAAACATCAATAGGATTTCAATAAAACATCTAAAACAAATCAAAACCATAAAAAATTCTTGTACTAGTACAATGCAACAAGATTGTATCTTCATCAATTCAGTTAACCATAGACCTAAACAAACATTCATCAATCCCGACTCGAAATTTAAGATAAAAAGCTAGCTATAAAATAGAAGCTTACCTCGAGTTTTGTGAGGGGAAACGACGGTGTGAGGGGGAATTGGGATCGTCAAAGAGAGCCTTCGCCACTTCGAGTGGAATGACGGTGGGAGGAAATCTAGGGTGTGAGGTAAACTAAAAAGGGATTGTCTCGATTTACGTGCGGCGGAGAATCTTAGGATTAGTTTTTTTTTCTCTTCGGTCAATATTTCCGAATTAAATAATTGGATGAAATCCAACCCTTCATTAAGATCTAAGGGTTCTTATTGATTTGGTCTACTAGACTAAACGGAGACCTTGGGCCCCTATAGGACCCGTTAAAGGGAGCCTTGGACAATTCGAGTGGAATGGCGGTGGGAGGAAATCTAGGGTGAGAGGTAACCTTAAAAGGGATTGTCTCGATTTACGTGCGATGGAGAATCTTAGGATTAGTTTTTTTTTTCTCTCCGGTCACTATTTTTAAATTAAATAATTGGATGAAATCCGACCCTTCATTAAGATCTAAGGGTTCTTATTGATTTGGTCTACTGGACCAAATGGAGGCCTTAGGCCCTTATAAGACCAGTCAAAGGTAGCCTTGGACAGTTCGAGTGGAATGGTGGTGGGAGGAAATCTAGGGTGTGAGGTAACCTAAAAAGGGATTGTCTTGATGTACGTGCGGTGGAGAATCTTAGGATTATTTTTTTTTATCTTCGGTCACTATTTCTGAATTAAATAATTGAATGAAATCCAACCGCTCATTAAGATCTAAGGGTTCTTATTGATTTGGTCAACTGGACCAAATGTAGGACTTGGGCCCTTATAGGATTCGCCTTACCTCTTTGGTTCAGTGGATAGGACTCCTCAAAATTTCTTGTTCTTTCGTCAACATGATATCCCCGTCGTTCTTCTTCTTATTTTAAATAACCTACTTTCTCAGTTAATCAATTATATTTTCTTTCTTTGACAAGAGAAATTCACTAAAAAATCTAGCTATAGAGGCAGTTTCATTAAATGTAATTTTAGAGAATAAAATCTTAATTTGCCTCTATAAGTATCAATATTTTCCTCTATTTATAAAATAATATTTTATTTTAATATTAATAAATAATATTTATAGTTTTAGAGGAAGATAATTTATATTGCCTCTATAAGTTATAAGATTAAATCTTTTAGAAGCAGCTAGTTTATAACTGCCTTTATAAGTTATACGGAAAACTCTTTTGGAGATAGATAATTTAGAAGTACCTCTTTATAGGCTATAAAATTAAAATTTGTATAAGCAGATGATTTACAATTTCCTTTGTATGTTGTGTGATTAGCTTTTTTAGAGGCAAATAATTTATCTATCGCTATATGTTGTATGATTGAAATTTGTAAAGGTAGATAATTGATGTGTGCAAATATATGCTCATTCATTCCCTAATTAAGAAATATTCTTGAGTTATTTTTCATCTATTTTTGGTGATTCTTACTCATTTGATGATAACTGTTATTGAGTTACCATGTTGTTCTGATTTATGTTTGGTTTTGTTGTTTTTGACATGTTTCAGGTCAACTTCGTTGATGGAAATTATTGAAAGAACAAGTGGGACAAATGAGAGTTGAATTGAGTGAAAAATCATGCTGGTGGTGTCTTCCTGACACTCCTTGGGGAAAAAATTAGGCCTTTCCCAAGTAGGCAAAGACTTATAATTAGGGAAAATCACCTTCTTAGTGGGGACCATGACTTAGAGAGGGAAAATTGGATTTTTTTGACAAGAAAGATATCATCATCCATCCTCTTTTCAATTTCTGACAAACATCTAAAACTAAACATCAATAGAATTTCAATAAAACATCTAAAACAAATCAAAACCATAAAAAATTCTTGTACTAGTACAATGCAACAAGATTGTATCTTCATCAATTCAGTTAACCATAGACCTAAACAAACATTCATCAATCCCGACTCGAAATTTAAGATAAAAAGCTAGCTATAAAATAGAAGCTTACCTCAAGTTTTGTGAGGGGAAACGACGGTGTGAGGGGGAATTGGGATCGTCAAAGAGAGCCTTCGCCACTTCGAGTGGAATGACGGTGGGAGGAAATCTAGGGTGAGAGGTAACCTTAAAAGGGATTGTCTCGATTTACGTGCGATGGGGAATCTTAGGATTAGTTTTTTTTTTCTCTCCGGTCACTACTTTTAAATTAAATAATTGGATGAAATCCGACCCTTCATTAAGATCTAAGGGTTCTTATTGGTTTGGTCAACTGGACCAAATGGAGGACTTGGACCCAGGTGAATCCTATAGGGGCCCAAGGCCTCCATTTGGTCTAGTAGACCAAATCAATAAGAACCCTTAGATCTTAATGAAGGGTTGGTTTTCATCCAATTATTTAATTCAGAAATAGTGACCGAAGATAAAAAAAAACCTAATCCTAAGATTCTCCGCTGCACTTAAATCGAGACAATTCCTTTTTAGGTTACCTCCCACCCTAGATTTCCTCCCACGGCCATTCCACTCGAACTGTCGAAGGCTCACTTTTACAGGTCCTATAGGCGCCCAAGGCCTCCGTTTGGATCAGTAGACCAAATCAATAAGAACCCTTAGATCTTAATGAAAGGTTGGATTTCATCCAATTATTTAATTCAGAAATATTGACCGAAGAGAAAAAAAACTAATTCTAAGATTCTCCGCCGCACCTAAATCGAGACAATCCCTTTTTAGTTTACCTCACACCCTAGATTTTCTCCCACCGCCATTTCACTTGAACTGGCGAAGGCTCCCTTTGACGATCCCAATTCCCCCTCACACCGTCATTTCCCCTCACAAAACTCGAGGTAAGTTTCTATTTTATAGCTAGCTTTTTATCTGAAATTTTGAGTCGGGATTGATGAATGTTTGTTTAGTTCTATGGTTAAATGAATTGATGAAGATACAATCTTGTTGCATTGTACTAGTACAAGCATTTTTTATGGTTTTGGTTTGTTGTAGATGTTTTATTGAAATTCTATTGATGTTTAGTTTTAGATGTTTGTCAGAAATTGAAAAGAGGATGAATGATGATATCTCTCCTGTCTAAAAATTTAATTTTCCCTATCTAAGTCATGGTCCCCACTAAGAAGGTGATTTCCCCTAATTAGAACTGTTTTCCTACTTGGGAAAGGCCTAATTTTTGGCCCAAGGAATGTTAGGAAGACAGCACCAACATGATTTTTCACTCAATTCAACTCTCATTTGTCCCACTTGTTCTTTCAATAATTTCCATCAACGAAGTAGATCTGAAACATGTCTAAAATGATAAAACCAAACATAAATCGGAACAACATGGTAACCCAATATCAATTATCATCAAATGAGTAAGAGAAACCAAAAATAGATGAAAAATAACTCAAGAATATTTCTTAATTTGGGAATGAATGTGCATATATCTGCACACATCAATTATCTACCTTTACAAATTTCAATCATACAACATATAGCGATAGATAAATTATTTACCTCTAAAAAAGCTAATCACACAATCTATAAAGGAAATTGTAGATCATCTGCCTCTACAAATTTTAATTTTATAACGTATAAAGAGGTAGTTCTAAATTATGTGCCTCCAAAAGAGTTTTTTGTATAACTTATAAAGGCAGTTATAAATTATCTGCTTCTAAAAGATTTAATCTTATAACTTATAGAGGCAATATAAATTATCTGCCTCTAAAACTATAAAAAATATTTATTAATATTAAAATAAAATATTATTTTATAGAGCCAAATACTAATACTTATAGAGGCAAATTAAGATTTGTTCTCTAAAATTACATTTAATGAAACTCCCTCTATAGCTAGATTTTTTTAGTGAATTTCTCTTGTCAAGGAAAGAAAATATAATTGATTAACTGAGAAAGTAGGTTATTTAAAATGAGAAGAAGAACGACGGGGATATCATGTTGACGAAAGAACAAGAAAATTTGAGGAGGAGTCTTGTCCACTAACCCTAAAGAGCTGAGGCGGATCCTATAGGGGCGAAAGGCCTCAGTTTGGTCCAGTAGACCAAATCAATAAGAACCCTTAGATCTTAATGAAGGGTTGGATTTCATTCAATTATTTAATTCAGAAATATTGTCCGAAGAGAAAATAAAACTTAATCCTAAGATTTTCCGCCACACGTAAATCGAGTTAATCCCTTTTTAGTTTACCTCACACCCTAGATTTTCTCCCACCGCCATTCCACTCGAATTGGTGAAGGCTCCCTTTGACGATCCCAATTCCCCCTCACATCGTCGTTTCCCCTCACAAAACTCGAGGTAAGCTTCTATTTTATAGCTAGCTTTTTATCTAAAATTTTGAGTGGGGATTGATGAATGTTTGTTTAAGTATATGGTTAAATGAATTGATGAATATACAATCTTGTTGCATTGTACTAGTACAAGCATTTTTTATGGTTTTGGTTTACTGTAGATGTTATATTGAAATTCTATTGATGTTTAGTTTTAGATGTTTGTCGGAAATTGAAAAGAGGATGAATGATGATATCTCTCCTGTCTAAAAATTACAATTTTCCCTATCTAAGTCATGGGGATCTACTACCATGAAAACACCCCTTGGTGTTTTCTTATTAGGACACCCCTTAGAACCTTAGGATTAGAGAGTAAAACTAATGGCCTAAATTTAAATGGACAAAATAGTCATTTGAAACTAATATATATAGTAAATCATACTATGGGTTTCACCACAAACCCTAAAAAAATATAATAAAAAAAATGTGCTCTCAACTCGCGGAACTCAACCACCGCCGCACCACACGCCCCTATCGTCCTCATCGTCCAGCCGCCACCAATTGTCCAGCCGCCACCAATCGTCTAGCCTCCACCAATCGTCCAGCCGTCATCGTCGATGCATGTCCTCCACACTCTCGTCGCCGCATGGCACCCACTGTCGTCGTCGAAGCATCTCCTCCACGCCCTCGCCGCCCCCTGCTAGTTTGTCGTCCATATCGATCATCGGCACTCTAGCCGCCTTCGTCATCATCCTCAGGCGGCAGTGGAATAAATTCACCGTCGGCGACGTCAATAGATCCATAGGAGGCACCTTAGGAACACAGGTCAAGTATGTATAGGGTTTAGATATAATTTGGTTCACTGCCCCTTGATTGAATTCACTCTAATATCGATGATTTGTGTTTTTTTTGGGGGGGGGGGGGGGGGTGGTGTTCTGTAGCTTTTAGGGTTCAACAATGATCATAAAAGGGATATTCAGAAGGTACGAGAGATGGAATGGGATTAGGGATTGGATGTGGTGTTGGTTGGGGTACTAAATTTGGCCCTGAGGTGATTGGTTATGTTGGTTATGATTTGGCCCGGTTTAAAAATGAAAGTTATTCCGGTTGATGATTTAGGAACAAATATTTTATGAAAATTGTTACTAAATATGAAAATGGAACAGTGAATAAAAATATATTTTAAGAAGATTGTACCTAAATATGAAAACGGAACAATGAACTAATATATATTTTAAGAAGATTGTTCATAAATATGAAAATGGAATAATGAACAAATATATTATAAAATATATGTTCCTAAATATTAAAACGGAACAACGATCGACTATAAAGTATGGCCGGAGAAGATGACCGGAAAAAATATGGCAGGAGAAGCAAAAATAACGTGCAGACGGCGGAAAAAATGAACCGTAGGAAGAGATGAAAAATTATAATAATTTAATTTAATTATAATTAAAGACCTTGAAAAGTAAAAATCTAAAAAATTAAATACATACAATTACACTTCTATCCTTTAAACATGGACCACTAGATCTCCCCTTAAAAAATGAATGGTTATGATGGGTGTTTTGATATCAAAACACTAAGGAGTGTTTTCATGGTAGGACATCATCACATGATTTTTAAATTAAAATTTAATTATTTTCTCTTATCTATTATTAAATGCTAATGTATTAAGTATTTAACATTAAATATATTATGAATTAATTAATAAAAATTAATAGTCTTAAATATAATTAAACTAACATGAGATGATGATAATAATAATAATAAATAAGAATAAAACAATTTATAAAAATCATCAAAATTATTCTTAGAGTTGTTAGTGTGGAAAATTTTATATGTTTTGAATTTATTTTATTTGAGTTATATATTAGTAAAGTTATATACCAATAAAATTGCAGGTTCATCATATTTCATATTTATAGGATTTTGTTTAGATGAAATTGGTTAACTTAAGTCATCGATCAAATTGGGTCATGTTGCATAAAATTATAATTTCTAAGTGGATTATTTAGAAAAAACTATATTCTATTTTTATAGCATTGGAATCGACCAAAAGTTATATATGTTTTATGTTCATTGGTTTTATCAACCGCTTTAAGAGCTATTTGTATGTATCAAAATGTAGTTGATGTAGTCAAATAGAGGTGAATGTTAGTCATATTATGAGCTCATCTTATTATATGTTTCAAACGGTAAACAATTTCAAGAAATGAACAATTTTATCCAGCCACCAGGCTGGGTACAAAACTAGTTTTAATTACATTCAACCCTAACTCAACAGTATCTATCAATTAATTTCAATGTAAGGAAAATTGATTGAAAATGCATACCTTACACCGGAACCAGAAAATAGAGATTTGGATACAGTGAGTAGAAGGTGCAACAACTAGTAAAAAGTAATGTGAAATGAAGAACTAGATATTGCATCCTATTTATAGGCTAAAGCCTGGGAAGCTAGAGGGACTGAAATGGGAGGAGGGAAAATTGGATAGGTCTATATGTAATTTTTCATGTTTGGATGAGGGGACACTTTGTATATTACATTTATTACTCCCCAATCTTTTCATTTTGTTCCTTACGTGTTTTTTTCTTATTTTGGATATTGATATTGAAGCCCAATTAGCAAAGAAAATCTATATCATGTGTTTTTTTATATGTTTGTGTCCATACATTCATATTGGTAAAGGTTAACCATATATATTGTAGTTTTCCATAAACGGGAGGAGTAAGCCCAGAACCTTCGGAACGGGCCCAAGTATTCATCGAAGAGGCCCATGTGTCTGTAGCGGCACTTCGTAGTTGATAATGGGGAGTCATGTAAACCCAAAATGACATTTGTGTATGCGTTTTCAAATTGGGATATCTCAGTATCTTAGTTACTATTTTTGTTAGTAATTTTGTGTTATGATATTGTTAAGTAATTAGATAATTAATTTCTTAAAGTCTAGGAGTTATCAATTCTCCTTGTTTATAATCTTCTAGTTTGACAAAGTTATAGGTTTAATTAGTGAGTTTACATTGATTAGGGTTTGATACGAATGAAATTTCCAAACTTACACGTGTAAGAACAATACGTGGTTAGTGATAGTCTAAGATTGTATTAATAATGTTGACGAGAAGATGAGTAAGTATAACGATGAAGGCACTTCTAAAACCAAATGTGAATGAAGTACACGTGTTACATGCTCATTGTATGATGCTTATATATAGTTAGTGATGATTGATTCACAAGACATTTAGTCAATTGACAATGAGTTATCCATTTCATATGCATTTATCTAAGGTATGCATGAAAGTTACACGTGCTCACTTATAATCTAACCGGCTGTGATGATATTTGTCTTAAGAGCGAGCTATAAATGCTAAGCATATGCGTTAATACTCTAATTCATTCTAAATATGAAACTCGTGTGAATAATTTATTAACTGAACAAAAGGTGACCTCATTGGAACTAGTATATAGTTTCAATGACTAAAATTAAATGATGCAAAACTATAGTGGGAGAGTGGTATTCTAGTTATTTAATGAGTGGTCGGTTACAAAAGACAACAAAAAATGTGTGTGATATGGAAAGTCATTAAATAAGATTTTATATTTTGGTATGCATTAATTGATTTAGATTGTGTTCTTTCCAAGGGTATCTTCATTGATACCATGAATCACACGTGTCTACGAAATAAAATAAAAATTACACTTGGCAATTGATATAAAAAAACAAAGTACCCACCCAAAATCCAACTAATTTGGGCCAGGATTATCCGTTGACTGGGTAAAGTTGGCGGGTATGGGTAATACTAGTTTGAGTGGGTAACAGGTTTGAAGCTATCCGCCCATACCCAACATTACAGGTACATGGTATGAAACAACGTCGTATTAGCCACAACGTTCTATGTTTAATGGACCAAACCCCATTTCTCCTTCATACAATCAGGTCTTCACTTCAACTCATCAATCCAGTAGTCTGTCGTTCCCTCTCGAAACCCCAATGCTTTGAAAATCATAGCTTCATCTCAAAAATTTATTTGCAATCACGATGTACACAGATTTGGAGTTCACTCGATGGGTAGCAGGTTTACCCGACACGTTCTTATGTGGGGTTGGTTTGGATTTTGTACACATTCAATCTAGTGGGACATGTACGTGTAATACTCGTGATATCCGGACCTATAGCTAGGTACTCATTGTCAAGCGTAATAAAAATTCTTTCAGGGGTAATCATTTAAGTATTTTTTTTGTCACAACATTGACAACTATGTTACAAGTACGAGGAATCTGGGAAAAATGGTATGGATCGCTACAAGAATACAAGCCATTTGTCACGGTTTTTAGGGGTAAAAAAAAATTAGGTGGAGGGCAGTCGTTGAAGAAAGGAAGTTGGAGGGGTGGTGGGTTTAGGGAAGAAGATGTCGGAGGGATGGAGTTTGGTGAATGAAGAACGAAGGAGGAAGGAAGAGTGGGGGCAAATGAAGAATGAAGAGAGGAAAGAAGAAGGGTTGCAGGTGCGGATGGTGAAGGAAGGAAGAAGAAGGGTGGAAGGCAGTGAAGAAGAAAGAGAAGAAGTGAAGAGAAAGAGAGAGTGTGGATTGCCAGCGTGTAAAGAGGGAAGGAATTAGTCACGGTTCATATAAAACCGTGAATAATATTTGTCACGTTTTACTAAAACCGTGACAAAATTAGTCACGGTTTCTTACAAACCGTGACAAAATTAGTCACGGTTCACAATTAAGGAAGGAGAATATTTCAGTTACAATTTTTTAGGAAGTGAGATTTTTTTTTTGACAAAGTAGGAAGTGGGATGATTGGAAAAGATTAAAATAATAAATAGTCATCAAATACAAAATATAAATTAATTAGTGCGGTTAAGGTAATTGAGGAAAGAAATTATTAAAAATCAGAATATAAAGGAAAACAAAAAAAAACTGAGATCAACGGCTAGGATTAAATTTTGGCAAAAGAAGGATTTTGTCACTGATAAAAATTCCGGTATTTTAGCACATTCACCCATGCACTTTCAATTCACCGCATATTTAAATATCACTACCCAAATAATTATATATTTTTTGATGAATAATTAGAGCTTTTTATTCACCAAATGAACCAAATTAGGAAAAACTTCCTAAAATGGAATAGAAGAACACAATCCGAAACAGCAAAAGAAAGGAAAGGCAACATACTAACCTTATCTAACAAACAAACAGAAGCGTAACAATAAAGAGCAAAACAACACTTAACAATTCAACTATCACTTCCCCATGCTTTTTATATTGATATCAACCTCGAAATTAATCACTTCAACTAACTCCTGAATTGTTCTCTTCCCTTCGCCTGCATTTCGTCTACAACGTTCATACCACATGTTTGCATAAATGGCCCTCCATATCAGACGTCCCTTCTTTGTGTGCAGCAGTACACTTGCTTTAGCAATATCATCCTCTCAGCTGCTACCACTCCACTTCCAATCTTTGCATTTGCTAATGACTCCTTTCACAAAGCTACAGTCATGGAAGATATGATTCAACTCATCAACCCCATCTTGGCAAAACAAGCAACCAATGTCAGTGGTAAGTCCCCAATGAGCCATGTTTTCTCTGCAAATGAGCCTCTTCTTGATTGCCATCCACACTATAAAAGTATGCTTGAGTATAACAGGCGCCTCCCATATCAGTTGATACCAAATAACCGTGGGGGGTTTCTCCCTTATGCTTTCCCACACCTTACTCACCGAATACTTCAACATTAAACTCCATCCCAATAAACCATCTCATTCTACAATCGAAAATAAGACTGAATTTGTACTCTAACCTTCAGCAACCATCTCCAGACCCAAGAGTGATAAAGATGGCTCTTACAGCTCCAAATCGACCCTTGCTTCACCCTGTATTTCAGCACCCAAGCCACCCATAAAGAGCCAGCTTGAATCAGAACATTCCATATATGTCTAACAATACATGCATCATTCCAATTAGCAAGGTCCTTTACTCCTAGCCCCCCTTCAGCTTTTGGTTTTGCCAACTCCTTCCATGCAACCTTTGCACGCTTTCTACCATCTATACCCACTTTCTAGAGGAACTCATTACATTTTTTCTCAACCTGCTTAATAACAGTTTTAGGCAATAAAAACACTGCCATCCAAAACTGATTGAGAGCAGTTAGGACCGTGTTAACCAGCAACATCCTTCCCGCATAGCTCAGGGTTCTGACTTTCCATCCATTGATCTTTTTAGTTATCCGTTCCACAAGGATGTCACACTCTTTAGCACTTAATTTCCCAGAAATGAGAGGCACTCCAAGATATCTGACTGGTAAACTGCCCTCCTTAAACCCTGCAGAACTTGTAATCTCCTTTCTAACTTCATCAGGCACAGTAGCAGAATAGAAAATTTCAGATTTATTAGGATTTATACTAAGTCTTGTAATATCATAGAATCTGCCTAACATCTTCTGAATCTCCTTGACCCCATCCTTCGTTCCATTAGTAAAGATCAGGAGATCATCAGCAAAAACAGAGCTGCACGATATCAAGAGCTTTACGCTTTGGATGGTAGGGAACAAACCCTTCCACAACTGCCCTATGTAATAAGCAGTGCAGGACTTCCATAGTGATCACAAAAAGGGTTGGAGAAAGGGGATCTCCCTGTCTTAGACCTTTCTTACTACTGAAATACCCTACCGACCCTCCATTAAAACCTATACTTAACATCACACTGCCAAGACAACCTTTAATCCACTTGACAAATAAATCTGGAAACCCCATAGCAGCTAAGACTTTTATCAAGAATCCAATGTAACTGAATCAAAGGCCTTACGTAAGGCAATTTTCAAAGCACATCTTGGAGTTGTGTGTTTCAGATGATAGACACTTACTAGTTCATGTGTCATGAGTATATTATCCCAATCTGACGTCCTTTTACGAAAGCAGATTGACTGTTGCTGATGACTTCTGGCAGAGAAACAGAAATCCTGGAAGTGATAATCTTCGTAACACATATGTAAAGCACATTACAGCAAGCAATTGGTCTAAAATCTTTAATATTTGATGCATTATGCTTTTTAGGGATAAGAGAAAGCAAGGTGGAGTTCACAGCAGCAGGCATCTCCCCATCTCTGAAAAACCGTCTGATAGCAGCACAAACATCCCCTTTCACCACACTCCATGATCTCTGGAAGAAAGCTGAGGTAAACCCATCAGGCCTTGGACATTTACTACTACGAAAAGCAAACATGGAAACCTCGATTTCCTCCTCACTAACATCCTGACAAAGTGAAGCAGCAGAATCAACTGATAACTTTTTTAAAAGTATCCCTCTTAACTCAATAATTGAAAGCTGCATGACATTCCTATCAACTTCCCCAAGTAATTTTCCATAAAAGTCCACTGAAATGTTTGTCATTTCATCCACATTTGAGGTCAAGTTACCATCTTCTCTCTCCAGTTGAGTGATTTGATTTCGAACCTGCCTTATTTTAACAGATCTATGAAAAAATGCAGTATTTGCATCCCCAAGCTTTAGCCAAGAGATTCTAGACTTCTGTTTCATTAAAGATTCTTCTGCTTGTTTCAAACTATGCCATTTAGTTTGCCAATTCTTAGCCTCAACTGCTAACCCAAGAGAGGGATTAGCCCAATCCTCCAACTGACATACCCTCAACTTTTCTTCAGCCTCCTTCACCCTTTTGGATATATCCGAAAATCTATCCATATTAAGCTGCTTTAGTGCTTATTTCACATTCTTAAGCCTTGCATAAACTCTAAAAAAACCAGTATTATCTCCCAACCCTCTACTAGAAATCCAGGCTCTCTCAACAGTTGCACCATAGTCATCATCCGTCATCCACATATCAAAGAATTTGAAGGATTTAGGCAGACTCTTTATTGATATCTCAGTTTCTAACAAAATTCCACAATGATCTGATTTCTGCGGGGCAAGCAGCTCAACCCTACTACTACTTTTATCCTTCAGCCAAATCTCATTCACCAAACAACGATCCAATTTCCTATAAATTGGGTCATCAAGCCTATTATTAAACCAGGTAAATCCTGGTCCAGCAACTACATGATCAGTAAATCTACAATCATTGATCCAATCAATAAAATCTCTCATACCAGCAGTGATGCCAACTCCATTTGAGGCCTTTTGTGGCTTAGCTATGACATTGAAGTCACCCAAAACACAGATAGGATGAGTAAGCCCTCCCATCAGCTGACAGGTACTTTCAAACAAGCTCCTACGCTCCCCTACTTTATTTGCACCATATAAGACTCCTACGTAAACAGGGGAATTTCCCTTCACCAATAGGAGCACTATCTGTTCAGAATAGAAAACCACCTCAATATCCAAGCTACTCCTCCAAAGGACCCAAATTTTCCCCAGTTTACTCTTATCATAGTTCAGAAAATACTTCCAACCAGCAAACTTATCACCTCAATTTCTTTGCATTTATGTAAGTAACCCTAGTTTCTAAGATCCCCACTATATCTATTTTCTTATTAGTAAGAATATTAGAGATGAAATGATGCTTACTAGGGGAGTTAAATCCCCTCTGGTTCTAGACTAAAACTTTCATATTAACGTTTTCTGCCTCTACGCCCTCCCTTCTTAAGAGGCGGGAAAAACTCTGGCGAAAAGGCTCTAGGAACCCCCTCAACATCTCCAATTCCATCAGTATCATACTCCTTTTCTCCTTTGGATGGATCATCACTTTCCTTAGCACCATCCGCTCTATTGTCACCTCCAGAAGTTGATGGATCATGAAGAGCAGCGATCTGCTTAGAGGCAGCATTTGCATCTTTGGCACCCTTGGTAGATTTACCAGCAGCAGTACCAGCAGTAACATCCGAAGCTTCCACTTGAACATCCTCCTCCACCATGTTTGGTGTAGTTTCCCCCACCTGTTTAAAGAACCCTTCCTCAGCACTTGGACCTGGATCGGGGGTAACCCTTCTATGCACTTGCTTACTCTTACTATCTGCTGTCTTCCTCTTTTCATAAGTTTTGTATTCAGGATACTCAATTTCCACCTCATGGCTTTTTGCTGCAACCTGAACTGTAAGTGAAGTAGGCCTAGCATCATCTGTGCTAATCAACACACATACCTTGACCGTAGTCCCAACTCTAGTAAACTTGCTTAATGGCCTACCAATTTGGCTAGCAAGATGGCCAACTCCCAAATGATTACACAAAGGAGGCGGCACTCCCTTCAAGGTAATCCACACCGGCACTTCAATTGGTTCAATCACAATTGGTTCCAAGTCAACCTTCCATCTTCTCAGAATCAAAGGTTGATTATGAATATGCCACAACCTAGATTGAACCCAATCACACAGAGATTGAGTGGGAAATTCAGTCAGCAGCAAGCCATTGTGCTCGCCAAAGAAGCAGCGACACAGCAACGTGTCCATCATATCCCCAAAGATTGCTCGCCAGAGACTGAATCACCCTCAACGGCGGAGAATATCCTATCACTTGTCCCACCAGCACCTTCCTTAATTCCTTATACCCCAACTCCAACACCGACGAAGGAATCTGAAGAACACCGTCAACAATCACCGGTGGAAAGTATTGAAGATTCAGATTACGATCAGACCCTACCACGGACGCCCAACTTTTCCCCCTAGATCCGACGAGTTCTTAGGTTTACCAGAATCTACCATAAGAGCCAAGAAGAAACACAAAGAGCGAAGAAAAACACTACAACAAAACAGGTGTTTACTCGCAGGCGACCGGGCTGTCTGCCACTAAGCTAGTGGCAGGCGGGCTGGGCTTAGTGGCAGGCGGGCTGGGCTTAGTGGCAGGCGGGCTCATAGCCTGCGAGTAAGGTTGGGCCCGTAAGAAGTTACTCGCAGGCCGCCTGCTAGTAACAGCAGCCCGCCAGCACCGCAGTGGAGGAAAAAAGTATCTTCTTCAACCTTCCTTACTGGGAATTCAATTTGTTGCAGCACAATCTCGATGTGATGCACATCGAGAAAAATGTATGCGACAATATTTTGTTCACATTGATCAATGACAAGAACAAAAGAAAAGACCACTTAGCTGCTCGACTAGACATGAAAGAAATGAAGATTAGAAGTCAATTGTGGCCTTTGAAGGATGGTAAAACCTGTCCTGCTGCCTCATTCACTTTGGATAAGAGGAAAATTGAAGTTGTCCTAAAGTCCCTTAAAGAAATGTCATTTCCAGATGGATATGCTAGGAATATCGCAAGATGTGTGGACCTGAAGAATGTAAGATGCTAGGGTTGAAGAGTCATGATTCGCATATGCTATTACATGATTTGTTACCTCTTGCGATACGTAATGTCTTACCCGTCTCAGTAGCAAGGGTTCTAGTCGAAGTCGGCTCTTGTTTTAAGGAACTGTGCTCTCCCGTGGTCAATATAATAGAGCTTGACAAGCTCCAAGATAGGTTTGTCATAGCTTTATGCCATATGGAGATGATTTTTCCACCCGCCTTTTTCACGGTCATGGTGCATCTAGTTTTGCACTTAGTTGATGAAGTTCGACATGGAGGACCAGTTAAATATCGCTGGATGTACCCAATTGAAAGGTAATTTCACATTGGTCTACACTCTTTGTCATTGTTGCTAATTAAGAGTGTGCATGACAAAATTTCCTCTATTTAGGTACTTGGGTAAATTGAAAACTTTTGTTGGCAATATAGCACATCCTGAAGGTTCAATTGCTGAAGGTTGGCTGACCAAAGAGTTGTTCAACTTTTCATCATTGTATTTTACTGATGATGTTGAGACCAGATACAATCGACCAAAGCGAGTCGTGGTTGAGCCAGAAAGTTCAGTCGATGAAAATGCATCAATCCTTGTTTCGAGAGGGGTTCCTAATGGAAACGGAGAATCATTCAAACTCTCACATTGGAGTGGACTCAAACATTTCGTTATGTGTTAGTGAATAGTCCAGCAGCACAACCATTGTTGAGGTATGAATTATTATCATATTCATCCTTTTTACAATGTCGCTGATATTAATTTGCAGCGAAATTCAATGGTTGTTTAGAGAATGTGAAGCGGAAACTAGAAGAGAAATGGGTGGAAGGCGTGCAAAATGAAACTGCAATAAATAAAGATGTGCACAAAAGAATTGTAGGATGGGTCCAAAAAAAGGTATTCATTTATGATTCCAAATACTTTCCTTATGCTATTAACAAAATCAGATTCTTAATATAGCATATCATAAACAGATTTTGGACCAATAAGCAAGTCACAGTGATGATTTGATGACACTAGCTAGGGGACCAAACGTGCATGCAAGACGTTTCACTACTTATGACATCAACGGCTTTCGCTTTCGAACGGTTGATCGAGAGCACGGTAAAAAAACTCAAAACAGTGGTGTTGCGGCTAAATTTGGCACTGACAGCGTCTCCAGCTCATCTGATAACAATCCAATACGCAGTGACATCTGGTTCTATGGGAAACTTGTCGATATTGTGGAATTGGATTATTATTCACGAACGATCACATTATTCAAGTGCAAGTGGGCTGATACTGTTACTCCAACATGGGTGAGGAGAGATGCACTCGGAATAACGATGGTCAACTTCAGTCACTTGCGAGATGTCGGTGACAGAGTTGAAGATGAGCCGTACGTAAGCACAAGTGATGCACGTATGGTCTTCTACGTGGATGACACACTTGAGCCTGAATGGTGTATACCGGTTCACTGCAAGCCAAGAGATACATATGAGATGGGAGAAGAGGGAGCTATTTCTCACGAGTGTTGCTTATCATTAGCTCAACAACAGTTACCTGTAACTGACACCATCCCCGATATGCAAATTGTGGGAAGTGGTGTAATTAATTTTGAGATTGAATAAAATTGTGTGATGTTTGTGTGGTAATGGATTGATTTTGAGATTGCAAATTATATGAATTATTCAGACATTGAATATAAAGAATTTGTCCTTTGGTAATAACAACTTGTCCTATTTGATCTCTTAGTGATGGCTTCTGGTAGTGGTGATGGCATGCCTCATTCTCCTACCCGGTCTATCCCTACCCGACTCCCCTTGGTACCGACTCTTCTTCCTCTTCTTCTAGGGAGCGATACACTCATGAGCTTACTATCATCGGTTAGCACTAACAGTTCATAACAATACATCTAATAGTTAGTTGGTAAAATGTCTTTATCCATACTTAGCTTTTGGATTAAAATTGTGCAGATCGAGGCGGTCTAACGAAGGTCATGAAATTCAAGTTCAAAGACCACCGTCGTATCACGAGCGACGAAAACAAGATCGTGTTCAACCTGAGCAACATGGGAGCTAAGCCAAGTGGACCATTGTTGTCATTCATGGGAATGTACGTTGGAGAGTGTTCAAGGATTTGGTCTTACTACCCCATTTATCCAGCCACTTGGAAGCATGTGTCAGAGTCGGTGAAGACTCGTGCCTTCGAGCAGTTCTTTTTGGTAAGATATGAAACAACTAGCTAATTAATTACTGGCTAATTTTGTACTTCAAAATTTAAGTACAAGTTCTTGATTTTTGATTCAGGGGAAGTTCCACTGCGATACAACCCTCATACCAGCTGCTCGAGCATACTGGGATCACAAAGTCTCATTAGCTTGGGCTAGATCGAGGCTTGACGCGTGGAAGGCGAAGAAGAAGTATGCTGCTGAAAACAACCTTCCGTACGAGTGGGTTAAGCAAAACCCCCTGCAGGCTGTCCAGAAACTGATTGGTTGGCATACATGAGACACGTGGATAGTAAGGAGTTCAAGGTAATACATGCATATTTAACCAAGTTAATGTGAATCACGTATTTGTTAAATATTGAATCGTTCACATTGTTTTGGTTTAGGATCGGTTGCAAGAAACAAGGCTAATCGAGCATGCCAAGAAGAAAATCACACTGGAGGGTCCAGACTGTGGGGTCTCTACATAGAGGAGGAGGCGAAGAAGACTGGTCAGCGACCTTCAAGGGGGCAGATCTTTATCAAGTACTATAGTTGGCCGAATGGAGAACCAAAGAGTGCTCATGCTGGCGCAATAATGGTAAGGAAATTGAATAACCACTATTCTAATAAGTGGAACATTTAGAGTGTTCACTAATGTTGGTTGGTTTGATTTAAAATTATAGGAGACTATCCGCCAATTGGAGGCGGCCGGTGTCTCGACGGAGTGGGGCCCAAATGATGCATTTTCCCAAGCCCTTAACAAGCCAGAACACTGAGGGCACGTAAGGATGTTTGGTCGGCATGCTAGTAAGAGTCAGGTAATTATATTTAAACACTAAAACTTCAAATATGATTTAATTGTGTTGTTCACCAAGTACTTTTATGTTTTTAGGTCTTTGGGATGAGTGCTGAGTCATCTACGTCGGCCACTGGTAGTATCTCTTCCCGGCCCACACCAGCTCGTGCGCATGATGCAGCATATGATAAGCTGAACCGGGAGCTGGTTGACACTCGGTCAGAGCTAGATGCCACTCGGTCAGAGCTGACTGCCACACGGGATGGGCTTGCTGATGCTAATCGCAGGCTGGCATCATTGGAGCAGATGATGTTGCAATTCGTGAGCCAGTCTCAGACTCAGTCCCAATCTGCTAGTGGATCTGCTCCAGTTGTGCCTCCAGTTGTGCCTCAGTTGTGCCTAATGTAGATGATATCTCCCAGTGGTTTGAGGCCCCGGATGTTGGACCTGATTTTATCCAGCAGCTTGCTATGGTACGTGTACAAAAGTCAGTAATTACTTATGTAATGTTTTATGTAATGTTTTTATATCTCTCACACATATCTGTTTTTGTCTGTGTAGAATGGTGGTGGTGGTAATCGTGGTGGTAATGGTGATGGTGATGGTCCGTACGTGCATCCTTGGGATGTTGTGTAGTTTGTTATCTATTTGTACTATTATACTGTATTGTACTGTTTGTTAACTATATTTTATTGTATTGTACGTGCATCATCTGGTACTCTGTGTGTTTGAATTATGTATTATTACTATTGTACGATCATTAATATATTAGTGTGTGGTGTTTGATATTTCGTAATGTTTTTTGTTGAATGATTTGAAATTGTTTTTAATTTTGTTATCGTAGTCATTTTAATCCATCAATGACCCAGCAAACCAATCGGTTCAGCCTAGCAAACCAATCGGTCCAGCCTAGCAAACCAACCAGCCCAGCCCAACCAAATCGGCCCAGCACGCCCAACCGGCCTGGCCCAGGTAGGTGGTTAGTGGCAGGCGCCTGCCACTAAGCTCAGTGGCAGGCCAGAAAGTTAGTGGCAGGCGCCTGCCACTAAGCTTAGTGGCAGACCATTGGTTAGTGGCAAGCGCCTGCCACTAAGCTTAGTGGCAGGCCATTGGTTAGTGGCAGGCGCCTGCCACTAATTAGTGGCAGGCGCCTGCCACTAACCAATGGCCTGCCATAACCACCTGCCTGCGAGTAGCTTACTCGCAGGCGGGGCCTACCACGTGTTTGGCTTCCTCGCAACTGCTTTACTCGCAGGTCGCGTCGTGCTTAGTGGCAGGCCCGGCCTGCGAGTAAGCTCTGTGTTTAGTGGCAGGCTGCCTGCCACAAAGCACGACGCGGCCTGCCACTAAATCGTTCGTCTGTTGTAGTGAAAGAATCAACAACTAATCATTGATCACGGGGCACGCCAGACAGCCGCCGATAAGAAGCCTGATCGGAACCCTCTGCTGGAGCTCACCCACAACAGAACAGCTCAACAACCACTCTTCCAATCCCGCAAACGCAAGAAACAGGAACAAAAGAATCAACGAGAAACGAACTCAGATCAAGGATTGCTAAGATATCAGGTATCCTCACCGGATCGACGATGAAGCTCGCCTGAGAGGAGCGCACCCACACTCAGAGCTAAACTCCGACGAAGAATCGCCTCTGGATCTGACGAACGAACGAAATGTATTTTCCCGCCAATTCTTTTCAGAGCATTTTCTCACAGCAAGAAAACAAAATAATCGTGCTAGTTGGTTTAATGAGTCCAAAACAATGATATCAAACAATCACTTTTACTAATATAACATATCAGTATATTTCACATATCATGATGGATAGATACCTCCCACCAAACGACCCCTAATGAATTTTTAATTTGATATTATTTGATGTGGGATTATGAAGAGATAGAAGGAAAGCTTTAAGACGCAGAAAACATTGGCCATAACTCTGAAAACTATAAAGCATTTACAAAACCGACGATATGATTTAGTAAAACACAGTTTAATATGAACAAGCTTTTCCAAATGTGGTTTTTAGCCTTTTAGTAAATAAAGCGAAAAGACAAGGAGGATAGAAGAAAAAATAGCTTCTTTTAAACATACTGTACCCTACGACTGTACTACTACTGTATCCCATTTTGCTGCGACTACAAAACATTCCAATAGCTTTGTTACTACTGTAATAACATTAATGTTTGTTAATGTGTGTATGGGAAGACGTAGCCCTAGCTAGCTACATGCATGGCTAATTTAATTTATTGTGATGATTTTTAATTTTTATGTGTCCAAAATGTATATTGTTCTTGTCTTATTCCTTAAAATAGTGATAGTATGGTGGGTCTGATTGAAAAAAAAAGCTCTGAAACCCTAATCCTAGGGTTCTCGCATCAGGCCCGACTTTTATGGATAACGTGTTGGCGGCGACATCGCCGCCGTCCCTGCCTCATACCTCGGTGGGAAGCTCTCCGGGCAAGGAAGTCAAGAGGGCTAAGACTCTTGACGTGGACGGAGTGGTCAAACGCGATGTTACGCAGCATGAGAAGCATGTAGAAAGTCCGCTACGTTCGAGCCATGTTAAGCAAGGGGTATCTTTCCGTGATACTGTTATGGGGGACCAGCTTGGTAATACAAGTGGCTTCGACGAGGAGTATATTGTTTCTGACGACTCAGATGATGAGGGGGAAGATGACCCTACTTGTCCAACCACCCGAGTCTCGAAAGAGGAGAAAGTCCGGGTTAGACGAAAGTGGAGCTGTTCTCTCATCCTACGTACCCTAGGGAAATCTTTCTCCCATGCATTCATGACAAGGAGACTCCAGGCCCTATGGGCTCGTAAGGGCAGAATCTAGATTTGGGATGTGGGAGCTAGACACTTCGTCGCTCGTTTCGAGGAAGAAGAAGATTACTCTAGAGCTTTCTTTGAGGGTCCATGGCTGGTTGGAGATCACTACGTCGTCTCGGAGGAGTGGTGACCCAACTTTGAACTGGGTTATTCTCAAGTCAACAATGTTCGTGTTTGGGTTAGGCTGCTAGGACTCCCCATCGAGTATTTTGACGAGGGCATACTTAGGTTTGTTGGTGACAAACTTGGAAGAACTATTAGGGTTGACGGTACCACCCTTTTTTGGTCTCGAGGCAATTATGCGAGAATTTGCAACGAAGTTGACATCCATCAGCCTCTCATCTCAAAGTACCACCTTCACCGACGGGTTCGTAGAGTCGAATACGAGGGCCTACATGAAATCTGCTTCCATTGTGGACGATATGGGCATAACAAGGACTCATGCCTTGACTTACGTCCAATGGAGGATGTGGGGATAGGAGAGACTCTCACGATGAACCCGATCTTCTCTGCTGAGCCTCTTTGTCCTGAGCTTGAGGAAGAGTATGGGCCGTGGATGCAAGCGAAGAAGAAACCATCAAAATCTCGTAAAGCTCCGGGAGCTAGACCTTCAACTAAGGAGACCGCTGGGGCGAAGGGATCTAGATTCACTGTCTTAGATGAAGTTGAATTGGAGAGGCCAACCCCACAACGCAGTTTCCTTCTAAGCATATACATGCTACCAAGAAGGTCCATGCTGAGGATTTTAAGGGTGGAAAGAAGGTTGACAGAAAACTGAGTTTTGATCAAGAGACGGATGCGACGCCAGGTGGTGATGGGGCCCAAAGAGGAAATCCTATTTGTATTGAGGCCACTTCTTCAGATCCTTTACTTGAACCTCCTGTTATAGACATCAAGAAGTCGGATGGAAGGTCTGAGCAACAACCGGTACATGGGGAGCCATTGTAGGAAACTATTCCCAACAAATTGACCCCTCCCTTGGTCAACACTTCCTTGGCAAGTGAGAAGAAGAAGGTCAAACCTCCTAGTGGCAAGGATGTCTTGGCGTCTAGTTCTTCGACTTAGAAGCAGGTGGTTTCTAACTCGAGAAAGGTTAAGGAAGCCCTGGTGAGTAAATGGTTAAAGGAGGGTCCTGGTAGAGATGGAATGAGCTGTTGACCAAGCTCCTTGGTTGATCCCTCATCTTATGATCAGAATTTTTAGTTGGGAACTGTCGTGGCACCAGCCACAACAGCTTTCGTACTGCGTTCAAGAATTACATGAGGAAGTTTAACCCGGATATTGTTATCTTGGTTGAACCTAGAGTTAGTGGATCTACAGCTGATGGAGTTTGTCGAAATTTGGGTTTTGAGGAGGTTCGTCGTGTGGAAGCTATTGGTTTTGCGGGCGGGATTTGGGTATTGTGGCACCCGTGCAAAGTCACACTCACTGTGATGGAGCAATCTAACTAGCTTCTTCACCTTGAGGGCATTAACAGTAGCATGGGAAGCTTTCTTATGACTGCTACTTATGGAAGTCCCAGCTCTACAGAAAGAGAGCGGTTGTGGATTGACATACGCCGTCTTGCAAGGGGTGTGCAGGTTCCTTGGATTCTAGTTGGAGACTTTAATGCTATGCTATCGTCAGCTGACAAGCGAGGTGGAGTAGATTTTAGTTATAACCAAAACAAATCCTTCATTGATTGTTGCCATGTTGCTCGCCTTTCAGAAGCAAGGTTCATCGGGCCGCGCCACACGTCGTACATGGAGACGACATCGGAAAGGATTGATAAAGCTCTCACAAACGATCAATGGCTTCTGACTTTCCCTTTCTCGAGGGTGCATCATCTTACGAGAGTTTATTCAGACCACCGGTCGATCCTGGTTAGGTGTGACGACATCACAGGGAGTAGAATGGATAAGCCTTTCCGTTTTCTTGCTCCATGGCTGAGCCATGAAGAATTTCGAGACTGTCTCCGAACCGCTTGGTCGGAACGCGAGGGTCTATCAGTGCAACTGTTCCATCTTTCTACCAAGTTGAAAAAGTAGAATTCTGAAGTGTTTGGTAACATTTTTAGAAGAGAGGAGTCCCCGATGAACAGATTGGTTGGCTTGGAAAAGAGGATTGATGATAACCCCTCTCGCGCACTCTGGTGAGAAGAAAGGGTTGTTCGGATCCAATTGGGAAGAAGAGCTGGTTTGGATTCACAAAGCAAGGCAAAAAGGTACTTGGAAGGAGACCGTAATACCTCGTTTTACCACAAAGCCACTCTCCGCCGAAGAGCTGTTAATAAAATTCAAAGGCTGTTAAACTCTGAGGGCACCTGGATTGAGAATGACACTGAGTTGTTGGTGCTGGCAGTCTCTTTCTTCAACAACCTTTATACAGCCGCTGATGTGAACCTGCCGGATTCAGCTGCTTGTCCCACTGAGCGTCTTTCAGATGGGCAGCAGGCGACGTTTGATCGGCCTTTCAGTCATGACGAAATTCATACTGCTATTAAAGATATGTGGAGTCTTAAAGCCCCGAGAAAGGATGGGTTTCATCCCATCTTTTTCTAGAAATCCTGGGAGGACGTGGGAGCCGACCTTGTCTGTTTTGTTAAGGGTGTGTTTATCTGTCCGGAGAGCATCATATCAGTTAATGAAACTATCAGTGCTCTTATCCCCAAAGTTGAACGGCCAACTACGATTTCTCAGTTTCGGTCGATTAGCCTTTGCAATGTGTCTTATAAAATGGTGGCGAAATGCATCACTAACCGAATGAGGAGCTTGATGCCTTCTCTTGTTCATCATTCCAGACCAACTTTGTTCCAGGAAGACACATTACCGACAACATTATTGTGGTCCAAGAGGTAATTCATACTATGCACGCGAAGGCTACTGGCAAATGTATGATGGTTCTGAAGATTGATCTTGCTAAGGCCTATGATAGAATCAGATGGAGTTTTGTCATAGACATGCCCCAACTTATGGGTTTTCCGCCTCATTTAACCGAAATAATTGCTAAGTGTATTTCAACTACCTCCTTCCAGGTCTAGTGGAATGGAGGCCTCTCCGAAAGCTTTCTGCCCAATAGAGGCCTCCGTCAGGGGTGCCCTCTCTAGCCCTACCTTTTTACCCTATGCATGTAACGTCTTAACGGCCTTATCAGAGAAAGTGTAATTGAAGTTCATTGGAAGCCGATTACTCTTGCTAAAGGAGGTATGAAACTGACTCATATGTTTTTTGCGGATGACCTCATTCTCTTTGGCTATGCAAATTAGAGTCAGGCTGCCATCATTAATGAGATACTTAACAAATTCTGCTCGCTTTCTGGACAAGAGATTAGTCGAGACAAGTTGAGAGATTACTTTTCTAAGAATGTAAAACGTAGTGTGGTGCAGGAGGTGTGTGGAGCTCTTAATATCCAAGCTACCCAGGACTTGGGGAGATACTTGGGGTGTTCCAATTATCCATGGTTGGAACTCTAAAAATATGTATTAGTACCTGATTGACAGGATGGAGAAGAAGCTTGTAGGATGGAAAGTGGGTTCCCTGTCTATGACGGGTAGAGTCTCCCTCGCGATGTCTGCCCTTAATTCATTACCCACTTATGCAATGCAAACTTATTTGTTGCCTGCAGAAATTTGTGAAATCAGTGACAGGAAAATTTGTAGTTTTATTTGGGGAGCAAGAGATGGTGAGAGAAAGCTCCATTTGGTCAATTAGAAAATAGTATGTAAACCTAAAAACCAAGTTGGACTGGTGTTGCGAAGTGCGCGTGAGCTTAACATGGCCTATCTTATGAAGCTAACTTGGAGTGTCTTGAAGAAGCCTTTACAACTTTGGGTTCAAGTTCTTACCACTAAGTATATGAAGAGATTTGTTAATGGCCTTGTGCCGGAAAAAAAACAAAAAGGTGGTCGTCATGTTGGAAAGGGATAAATGACTCATGGGAAGTTTTCATCGGAGCGCTTTCATGGGGCGTCCGCAATGGTAGAACCACCAATTTTTGGAGAGAGAGATGGCTAGACGATGGCTCAATTATTGCTGATTCAGTTGTTCCACCAATCAGCCATGATACCCAAGTAATTGTAGATTATTGTAACTCAAATGGAGAGTGGAATGTCGACTTGCTTGTTACTCTCCTCCCTAGCTCGATCCTTCAGGATGTGGTTGGAATGACCCCACCACACCATGATTTGGACGCTGATATCCCAGTTTGGAATCTAGAACTGGATGGAAAATATACAGTGAAGACAGGATACCTCTTTGCAAAAGAGCTGACTAATGGAACTGAACAACCCCTTTGGAAACATTTTTGGAAGTGGGAGGGATCACAACATGTTCAAAAACTTCCTCTGGGTTGCGGCTAGTGGTAAAATGTTGACCAATGCAGAACGAGCACAGAGGCATTTATCCAACAATAGCGATTGTGGAATTTGTACTAGTGTGGCCAAATCTTGTGAGCACGTCCTTAGAAGTTGTCCTATGGCGAGACAGGTTTGGGAGAAAGCTCTGAACCTTGGAAGTACTGATCCCTTCTTTACTCTGAGCTGGGAGGAATGGTGGGATTCCAATTTGATCAACCCCCTGAGGAAAACTATGTCTGGCTATAGTTGTTGGACACTGTGGAAATGCAGGAACGAACGAGTGTTTGAGGGAAAGTTAGCCTCGATTGATTCGGTCATTGCGAGGAGAAAAATTTTGGACTGATGTCTCCAACTCATCCTTCGAGGAGGTTAGACAGCTAAGAGAGGACTTGAAAATGCAGAAGATGGTAGCAGCTATTTGCTGGAAACCTGCCCCAGCCTTTCGTTCACTATCAATTTTGATGGTTCAGTAGACAGGTCCTCTGGGAATTCCTTGGCGGGAGGATTCTTGAGGGATTGGTGATGACACTCGATTTGACGTGATTTTCATCCCATTTAAGCAACATTTCATGTCCCTTTGATGCCATTCTGATGAATATTTGGTGAAAATGTGTTTATTATGTAATTCTAGGCTCCTAGTGCATACATTGTCCATTTATTGGCTATTTTACCCTTTTTGTGAGCTTTTATGTTGAGCCTCCAGGTTACCACATTATAGAGGACTCTCTCACGAGTCCAGCGCTTCAAACGGGGACCATATCAGAGTTCAAACGGAGCGGGAATCATCGAAACAAGTTGGAGCTGGTTTTTAACTAATATTTTTGGCGAAAATTCCTTTGAAAATCCGGGCAGAAACCCTAATTTTCAGCCTTTTCCAACTTGTAAAGGGTTTCTGGGGGTATATATAGTCTTTTTGAAGCCAGATTAGATACACACGAATTTTGGCTGATTAGCCACGACCTTAGGGTCGATAGATAGAGTTTAGAGAGTTCGAAGATCCGTGGAGAGATCGTGACGCCATCCTTCCACCTCGAAGAGCTCGGAGCTTAAAGTTGAAGATCCAGGAGATCGAAGCTTCGCCGGAGTCGTCAGAATTAGGTTTTTCAGTTCTTATCTGTTCTTCCTCTGTATGATGATTTCCTTTGTTGCCTTTGATTCTTCTGTTATCGTTATGAGTAGCTGAACTTGAGCTTAGATTAGATGAACCCTAAGTGACCCAGGGCTTTAAAGCGGTCACGGATTGGCGGTAATTAGATTCGAAGTTCAATCAGTTTCTCTTTGCATGGTTGTTTTGTTCTTGATTGTTCATGTTTCTTTTCTGGTTGGTTGCCTAGATTATGTTTTTGCAAGCTAGGGTTAGTCGCTAGATGGTTCCCTGCTTTGGCGATTAAACCTGTCTTCCTTGATCACCTAGTTTAGATTCTTGTTAAGCTGAGGATAGAAGCGAACCCTCACCTCTCTTTAAAACATCAATTCAACCAGTTAACCTTATAATTGGAGTGTGCCTTTCGTAAAAACCGATTAGGGTTAATCCGCTTCAAGAGTAACTCATAAATCATTAGTAATTGTACCAGTTAAGTTAAGTCGTTGCAAGAGGCGACCGTACCCGGGCGGCTAATTAATCTTGGTAGCTAGAACGGATAGAGCGAACGTTCGCCGGTCTTAAACCTAAGGGTCAGGAGTTATGGTGGTGTATAGAAATCGATTGAATTAGAATTGAAAACCGCTGGTCTTGTGATTGCCGTTGCCTTGGTGATCTAAGGGGGATTCGAAATCTAAGCTCGTCTATCTTCTCGTTAGTCAATCTTTTAATCTTTCTGTCTTTTATTTTCCTTTGCTTAATAGATTAGAAGTCGTGGAACTCACACCACGCACAACGTGTTTAAACCTGAATAAATTGCCAGCTTCTTTGAGTAGTCGATTAGTAGAAACCCTGTGGAATACGATCTAGTCTACCTTGGTAGATTAGTTATTTGATACCGCTAAAACTGCAGCATCAATTGGCAAGGGCGATCGATTGATGTTTTCACAGCTAATTTGGGTAGGTGCTCCATTACTCGAGCGGAGCTGACGAGAATTATTATTGGTATGGAAAGAGCGTGGAATGCACGAATAAGGGACCTGAAAATTCAAACTGATTCACTTACGGCTGTTGGATACTCAAGAATGACAAGGCTACCGAACACCAACATGCGTCACTCATAGCGCAATTTAGCAGACTCCTTGACCGCAATTGGAAGGTAACTCTGAAACATATTTTTTGGGAAGCGAATCACCTTGCTGATGCTTTGGTGGAGAAAGGGAATGAGGTGAACCTGGGTACTCATACGATCAGCTGCTCAGAGAGCATCATTAGATACTGGGAGAATTATGACCTCTCTGGAGGGACGGAACTCTGGAGAATTGCTATGTAATTTTTTTATTCTTCATTTTCTACCAAAAAAAAAATTGTGATAGTTGCAATCATGTGAGATATGGCTGATAATGATTTGGCAGGTGGTAATTAAATAATGGGGTTTGTAGTTTTTGGACACAAATTCATAATAATGTAAATTTCGATAAGTTTCTCTTAACTTTGAAGGCTATATTATCCTTGAGACTGGACGAACAGCTGTAGGAGGTTTATTTCAAGATGTAGATGGTCCCTACTTGGCAACGTGAACGTGAACGTGAACCTGAGGTCATTGTTGATCACCAGGGTTGAGTTGAGAGCAATAGTATTGACAGGGTTACAAATTTCTTAGGAGAGTCGAGAGAGA
Organism: Linum lewisii; assembly: GCA_034768395.1. Taxonomy (NCBI): domain Eukaryota; kingdom Viridiplantae; phylum Streptophyta; class Magnoliopsida; order Malpighiales; family Linaceae; genus Linum; species Linum lewisii. The sequence continues at coordinate 15,881,308 of CM068297.1, forward strand.
ATAACAGAGCATACATGAAAAATCAACCGCATGATTAATTTCTCATGACTAAAGATATTTTTTCTTGTAGTGGTGTGGAATTGGAATATTCGCAAGACGTGATCCAACTTTTGCTTGAGGAGGTTGAGATTACACACCAACACTTTCCTAAGATCACCAATTTCCGTGAAATGTTGGATCGGGACTGAGTGGTCAAGATTGATCATATTTATCTGGAGGACAATCAATCAACTAACTTCTTAGCTAACCTTTGACATAACACGTCTATAAGTGTTCATTCTATTCATGTTTCTGATCCTATGTTATCACACCTATAATGAAAGAGAGACACTGATGTGTCAAATATATAAAAGAAATAAAAAAAATGACTAGATATCACAAATAAAACCTTGAGAATAGAATAATGATTCACCACTACCATTAGGGTTTGGAATTTTCTAGCAATTTTTTAATTTTTATGTACCGTCAGTAGCAAAATCTGTAACTATGTCCAAAACTAAACAAATGTGACTAGCAGCCAGCGATGCGCCGGCCAGCCAGCTCATTGCTGGTCAGCCAGCTCACATTTGACCGTTGTAGCGCATCGCCATCTGCGATGTTACCATTAGTGGCCTAGCATTTATGTAACGGTAGGGCTGTTTCCAGCTAGCTATGCGCTGGCTGGCTGGCGAATCGCTGGTTGTAAACAGCCCTACCATTACATAACAGCTAGTATAAATAACCCCCATACCCCATCCCATTTCTTCACACCTCCTCTCATCCTCTCTCAATTTTCAATTCTCTCAAGGTATTTTCATTAGTTTCGAGTTATGATTATTGTACGCTAATAACGTCTTGATTTTTTTAGGTTGGTAGCAATTGTCATTCCCATCGAAGCTTTTCATTTGAAGAAGGTAGCATAACCTCAAAAGGTATCGTAATCTCAATATTATACTAATTAAATGTGTGTAATTAAGATTATATATTCTTAATTATGATTATGGATATTCAATTGTAGATGGATTACATGTTTGGAGAGGTGTCGAGTGGCGTACGAAGTGGTAGTCTCGAAGACCCTTCGATTTTATGGGGTGATGCTAAACGACATCGAACATCAACAATTTTTGAAGCTCAGGTTAGTACATTTAATATTATTAGTAGCAAATTCTGACTACTTATATTGTAAATATTAGGAGCAAATTTGAATATTAGTAGTAGTAGTATAATTAGGACCCTAAAAAAGCACATAGTAATTACATAATACTAGTGGTAATTAGTAATTAGTAACCTACTAATGGTAATTAGTAATAGCGAATATTAGTAACATAAAAACATACATAGTAATTACTAATACTAATTGACTACTAATAGTAATAAGTAGTAACCTACTAATGGTAATTAGTAGTAGCAAATATTAGTAACATAAAAACTCGGATTAAGAATGGTGACAAAATTATGGATTATGTCTATAAGACATAATCCATAAGAGCCATTAGATCTCCATAGAATAGATCCAATGGTGGTGGGATTATATTAATAAAATAATGGGATTCCACTATTTATTGTGCCATATTAAATATTTTTATTACACGAAATTACATTATACTACTTACCTTTTCCATTTTCATTCGTCTTTTAACCGTTGCCACAAAAAAAACCGCACCCCATTCTCTCCCAAATCTTCTCTGCAGTCAAATTTGAGTCTACTCTTAGTCACCGATTGAAATTGCAACCGCCGTCGCCGGAAGAGCCGACTCAGTCTCTTCCTTTAGGTAAGCACTACCGAACGACATTCCCTCTACCGATTCATCCCAACTAATTTCTATTCCCGATTTTGTTTCAGTTGTTAGCTGTAGCCGCTGTGGCTTTCGTGAAACCATAAGAACCGACAAGAACCCATAACCAGGTTTGGATTTCTAACTCTGCATGTGCAATCAGATGTAGTTGCGGTTTCGATTGTGTTCGGAATTAGGTTTAGTAACAGCATTCATCGCGTTTTTCAGTTTTGTTGCTGTGGTTTGGGTATGATTTCAGTACTTTTATTAGGTTAATACTATTATCCAAATGATTCATGTTTGAAAAGTCAAATTTACTGTTATTCTGGCAAATACATCTGGTCTATGGATTTCTGATGTAATTTTGGTTTCGAACAAAACTGAAAAGGAGATGTAATACTATTATCCATATAAGCTGATTTGTTTGTTTTGCTTCCAGAATGTGAAAATGCTGATATAACTTGTATTGTACATGGTTCCTGCAACTCTGTTTTGTGTGTGTGGATTGGCCTTTATGATGCAAGTATTGTATGATTACTATCTGTTCCACATATGTGCAGCTATTGCGTTTGATTGAAAGATTATAGTTGTTGTAGTTCACAGTTACTGGCCAATAATAGTATTGTAGAATTACTATTGTTGAATGAGGTAAACTTTGGTGTTTCTTTGTTGTTGGTTTGAGCAGATCATAGTATTATTGTAATACTATTATCCATGTAAGGTGATTTGTTTGTTTTAGGTCCATAATATGAAAATGCTGATATAACTTGTATTGTAAATTGTTCCTGCAACTCTGTTTTGTGTGTGTGGATTAGCCTTTCTGATGCAATTATTGTATGATTACTGTTTGGTCCACATATGTGCATCTATTGCGTTAGATTGTAAGCATATAGTTGTCATAGTTCACAGTAAAATGGCCAATAATAGTATTGAAGCATTACTATTATTGAATGAGGTAAACTGTGTTGTTTCTGTGTGGTCTGGATGAGAGGATAATAGTATTTCTGTAATACTATTATTAACAGTTATACTTGTGATGGCATGTTGTTGTACAAGTGTGTGGTTTGATTGGTTTTTGTTGGGCTCACGTCCTTGATTATGGTGTTTGATGTTAATGAAGTTTCTTTGTCAAATTCAGAGAACGAGATGACGAAAACTCCTATTCAGCAAAAGGGCGAAAGGATTAAGTTGGCGGTATCCAAAAAGCCAAAGCCGAAAAAACCTGTTGCACCAAAACGTCATGAAGACAGGGCTGAACCGGTGAATAGGCCTGATGAACCTGTTGTTGGAGAATCTCAATTGAATACACAGCAAGCCCAAGCTAGGTAAACGTTGCAATTTCGTGAAAACTGTGATTTTGTAGATGATATTTGTCTTATTTGTGTTCTGAAATAAACATCAATGTGTGTTAACTGATGGATTTTAAATACCACTATATATGTTGTTTATTTATATATCTGGATACTAGTATAGAGCATGTAATAGTATGTGGTTCTTTGGTGGGAAGAATACCAATACTTGTGTTTCTAAAATGTCATTTTGGATAATTTGTTTGAAGATATGGATCAGCAGTGGCAAATGCAAGATGCAGTCCAAACATAATTTTGGAACTGCACAAGAAGCTTATACAATTGGGATTGACTGAAAGAGTGAAGGTGTTGGATAGTATTGGATTTGGGGGTACGATTAAGGTTAAGATGAATCAGTTGCCGTTCGAATTCATGAGGTGGGTTGTAGATGTTTATGATGTACAATCAAGGAGTTTCATAATCGGAGAAGATATGAGATTGAAAATTTCGGAAGAAGATGTGCATGAAGTTTACGGGCTACCAAATGGTAAACATGTAGTCGACTTGTCTGTAAAAACGGAGAAGGAGATGAATGATATGGTTGCAGAGCTTGGTCTAAAATTTGAAAAAGTCGGCAGCACAAATGTAGACCTGAAGCTCCTGAGAGACAGGCTGTATGAGAGAGAGGTGGACGAACAGACATGGTGTCAGATGTATGTACTGTTTGTAACGGGGTCGTTACTATGCCCCAAAACTCGGCCGGTGGCGTCTATGGAGTATGCACGGTTGATACAGAAGAACCGGTTGAGAAAACTCCTCGAATACAACTGGTGCAGCCATGTGGCAGATCAACTTCATGAGGGCATAGTAAAATCAAAGAAAGGAAAATACATTGAGGGTGATTTGCATCTGGTCATGGTAAGTAAGGGTTACAATACTAGTATTAGTTAGATAATAGTATTGACTCAATACTGTGTGTTAGCTAGAAAGGAAACCAAACTGATTTGGTCGCAGCATGTTATTAAGACATTTATTTTCCTTTAGAAAGTTTGTTTTAAAGGTTTGTTGTATTGTATTTGTACCAGGTTTCAATTTGCCAGAAGTTCGGCAGCCGTCCATCTCGACCTTGTCCTACACTTCCATTCTGTGATTATTGGGACACACAAAAGGTGAAGACTGATTTGAAGGCAGTTCAGAGGAAATCTGGTTACCAAGCAAATGAAGGAAGTGAAACTGATGGGAAACCAGTTTTTGGGCGTACAACGAATTTGACATTTACTGGAATGTCAACAACTAAGGTAACTATCAATTCGATTAAAAAAATTTAATTTTCAGCTTACTATTATTCAGAGTATATATTTAGTGTCTGAAAATCTATTGAAACTAATTTCCACCATGTATCGTAGATGAGTGATATGGAACAATGGATCACATCAATCCGTGATAACTGTAATGTGCATCTGACGAGACTAAGAGAAACAAGGCGGCAGAACATCGCTGAAGGGAAAAGGCAGCAACAAAAAGACACACATAGCGATGTAGATGATTTTAGTGAGAAAACTGAATCGATTGGTCTCAATGATGTACCAACAAATGCAGAGGATGAGGTGATCTCTGTTTCCAAGGGAAATGGAGCTGGGGAATCTTCGAAATCAGAGGCCAAATCTGGAAAAAAAGAATGCTGATAAGGGGCCATCAGTTAGTGAAATAGCAACCAAAAATGTTCGGGTACGAAAATCTGTGCCCAGATAATAGGATTGTAGTATTGCTAATGGTGATATTTTGTGTAAGGCAGCTTATGACGGTGTGTAAGAATACTATTATTGATGAAATAATAGTATTAGGGCTAGTGCTATTTTCGGTACATACTATTGTTTGGAAATGGTTTTCATCTCTTGTGTCTTCGTAGGGTCTTGATGTCGATGATGATGATGACTTTGACGACATTCCATTTAAAGGACTCCTTAAAAGGAAGGGTGGTACTGAGAACATTGAAGAAGGAGGTGTAAGAGCACGTCCAAAGAGGAGTCACAAACCTGCTCTATCGACTGTCAGTCCATACACAACTGAGGGCAAGATGAAGAATCGAACAGAAAATGTTAAAAAAGTAGCAAAAACAGTCAGAGTAACCCAAGTGGACGAAAATGAAATGTTAGAGAACATTAATGTGGAGGTGGAGACTTTGAAGGCGTATATTCTCCATGCAAATGATGAATGGTTAGTTGCCTAATTTTAGGATATTTATTTAAACACATATAATAGTATTTAAATATGAAAATGGTGTGGTTTTGAATTTGCAGGAAGAATACTGTAATTGATTTTGGTTCGGCTGAATTTTGTGTACAAGCGGCACAAATGGCAGAATTCCTTAGCATGAAACCGGTTTGCTCACACATTGGGGACACTTACGGGTACGCTTTGAACTGGTTGGCGGCTGAACATGGGGCTATTAAGAAGTGGATTTTCCCTTTGGGAGTGGCGGTAAGTAGTTTGATCAAGGCATGAATTTTTAATCAGTATTTTTTTTTGGTATTGAAACTAAAAATTTGTATTTTTCTCATACTTGACAGGGACACGTTCACGCCAACATTAAAAAATCAATTATGAAAGTTGGGGTATATGACTTGATTGCTGATAGGGCCATTCATGAGCACACCTGAATGAGCAATTACGATGACCGAACAAGTACTTGCGAAATTGTAAGTTTGTTGCAACTTAATAATATAATAATTCATGCCTTGGTTTGGGTTTGTGTATAATACTGTTATTCCTACGATACTATTATTCATGGCTGACAGATGGTGATTTTTTGTGTCGTTCCTTTGCAGTGGTGCTTCCCGATTCTACACGCTAAGCATTATTCTATGTTCATTTTGAACACGAGAGATCAAAAGTACCAATTCTTTGACAGCAGGAGCACAAATGGTTTCAATCATCAGTGGATGACGACGGGGTACCGCGTGATGAAACATGTATCTGAGTATTTCTCTAGCCGTGGTAAGTCCGTCAATTTCAGCAGTTTCAAATGGGAGATGATTAAGGGTATTAGGCAAAGTCATGGCAACTCTTTTTGTGGAGACTACCTACTGAGGATGTTCGAAAAATGGGATGGGAAGGTTCTTCCGTGGATGGCTAAGGAATGGAAGAATGAGCAAGAAATTCGAGATTACAGGGAAATCGTATTTCTCGAAATGTTTGCAAACCCAATGAACAAGAGAGCGAAGGCTGTGCTCGAAACAGGGATGGTGCACTACACAATCAGTCCATCGCAATTTCCAACTCCGCGGTGAAAATAGTTTTCTAGTAGGGAGCAGGTTTTTGGACCAAAGGTTGTTTGAAGGGGATTGTTTGTTGAATGGTCAACTTTTCTACTTGGCCTTTGGAATTTTGTTAGATTATGGATTTCTTAATTTTGTACTGAGAAGATTGTTCTTTTGAATACTAGTATTTAGCTGGATAATGACTGATTTAGTTTTTTTCCAGATTATGGATGAAGTAGTTTCCCTATGATTATTTATTTAAATTGACCATCCACACGTAAATATTGTGATTAAAATTTTGTCTGTATAACATTTGTGGTAGTTAAGGTCTATTATTTCGTAATTAGTTTAGTTCCTAAAATTATTTATACTCCGATATAATAGTATTCAGAAAATATAATTGTTTTTGGGAATTTATGAATGCCATGTTTCGGAATGAGTATTTGTATATAATGTCAGCTTCAAACAAACATTCTGAAAGAAAAAATTAAGTTCTTGTATGAAAGAAGATAAAAATTTTCAACTTAATAACATATGTAATAGAGCCATAAATAATAGAACCAATAAAAAACACAACCCCTTACACTTACCAACAAATTCATACGAAAAATAATAGTATTCAGAAAGTATAATAAATATATAGAAAATGTTCCACGCGTATAGTATTTATGCGTTCATATTTAATCGAAGTAGACATAAAAATTGTTCGAGAAAAGAGAAATCTGGTTGTCATAATAAAGTAAACAAACTAATCCACTGGTTGCGAGGAACTAGCGTTTTGACGTCGAACTTTAGCTTGCTGTCTCTGCCTGCGCCGGTCTCCTCGGTTTTTTGTGTTGACTTCAGCCTCTTATTTGATCTGTTTACAACGGTCTTCTCCTTCAATCCATTCGGTATTGGACGGCCGGCATATACTGGTGGCGGTGGTGGTAAATTGATCATTCCTGCAAGAAAATAGTATATTATTAATATAAGGGTATATATGGTTCAAATTATAAAATGGTAAATGAAGTAAATTCTAAATACCTTGACCAGTGGCATTTGCGGCATTGTTAGGAAGATCGTGTTGCTCAAGAATCATGGTGCGCACACGGTTTCTACCGACAGTTATTATTTCGCTCGCAACCTTGTAGGTGGAAACTAGTAGAGAAGCTTCTAATGCAAAGGCTGCAATTAGTGAGCATAAACTTTGATACCTGCCCGCTTCGGAATCAGGGTCCTCTTCTGTACTATTATTCAGTACAATAGATCTGATAAACCCAACTTTGCTGTCTTAGACCAACGATCCTTGAAATATTTTGCCGGTATATTACGAAGTCCAAAATGATTCCATTGCATTTCAAAATCCATAGTCTTCAATATGTGACGGCATAACCAACCGCACAAATCAAATACACGACATGTAGATTTGTAGTCCGAAGAAGAGGAGTTCACAATGACGCGACGCTCGTCGATCACAGTTTTTTGCTCTTCATCGAGCTTAAACCAGTCATAAGCCTTAATGTTTTCTCCAATATTTATGGGGAAGCTTTTTGGAAAATAAGCAGACATGGCAGAGTATTCCATTTCGAAGTGCATGAAGATTGTCTTGGTGTAAAACTGGAATGAAATGTAATAACAGTTACTAACGGAATAATAGTATTGCTAAAATAATAGTATGCACACATGTAGAAGGTCTTCGAAGGGACATACCTTGAATGCTTGATGAACATGTGGATGGACGGTGTATCTTGCAGGAGATACTGAGTTCAATGCATTAAAATCAAGTTGTAATTCGTCAGCCCTCTTGCTTTCCAACAAACGGTTGAATTGAGTGAAGAATTGATGTAAGTTGCACTTCGTGTTTAGGAAAATTCTGAGGTTGCTATTGAAAGACTCACTCAATTGGGAACTTCGCATACCGCACGTGAAGTTGTTGTTAACCCATGCCGAAGACCACTGGTGACAAAACTTGTATATGAAAGCTAACCAAGGATGACCATATGGACCTTTCCCTGGGAAATGTTTACTGATTGTCGACTCCCAACATTTGTTAAAGCCCGCTTCATCATCCACATCAAACATTAAGTTACAAAGGGATGACATCATGCCCTCCTTCATGCCTTTCTTGATCTTGTCCTTTGCATTTTCTAGAATGTGAAAAGTGCAAAGTCCATGAAATGTGTGAGGGAAAACGGCTCGAATACCTGCCGCTATGGCCGGACACTGATCAGTGAAAATTGTAGTTGCATGTTTCTTCTTCATGCACTCTAGGAATTTTTCGAACAACCATTTGAACCCCTCAGTAGTCTCCTCGAAGATCAAGCAAGCTCCAAAAACAACCAACTTCCTGTGGTGGTTGAAACCAGTAAAAACGGCTGCAACAAATTACGTGGAGTAAACTATTAATACAAGTATTTACTATATACTTGTTTCGTGAGTTAAAAAGACATATTAAAAAATTTCATGCCAAGAAGACATACCTAAAGCACGGAAGGTATTGTTTGTCCTGTATGTCGTGTCAAAGCTAATAGCATCACCAAAAGCTTCATAGTCACGTTGCATCCTAGCATCTGCCCAAAAAAATACTCTCAATGTTCGCCTTCGCATCCAATTGAAATACAAGGAAGAAGCCAGGATCTCGGGCAGCTTCTTTCCCCGAACCAGTTGTGTAAGAACATGTGACCACCATCTTCAGTATGGCTGGACCGAAAAGCTTTGATGAAACTAGAAAGATCGCTACGGGTGAATCCAAGTGATTCAATACCACCGCTGCATTTGGCCATCAAATCGTACGAATCACGACCGCGGATACCAACAGAATCATGCATTATTGCCATCTGTTTATGGGTTTCCGAAATCTGTCGGTTAGATCGAAAGAATTGCCTCAAATGAGGGGGCATAAGCACGTGATTGTGCTTCCAAATCCAATGGAATATCTGGTACACATCTTTCTCACTATCCAGCTTCAGTGACATCCAGAGGCGGAATTAGGGGGGAGCCCCGGCTCACCCCATTTTCGGTCCCGAGCATTATATTCGAGTGTATATTTGTGATTTTTTCGAATCCGGCTCAGTGCAAATTTTAAATCCGGCTCAGTGTTATATTAATTCGGCTTAGTTCATTGTTACAATTTCAAACTTTAAAACCAAATATATATTTTAAAACCTTATTCTTTATAAGAAAAACTAATATAGCTAATATACTCAATCAAATTAATCATACCACTCTCTAATTCTAATATTTCGTCAACATGTGTGGATGGTTGATAAGCCCAATATCATTTTATCTCGACTTTTGAACGAGTAAGAATAAAATATTTGATGATAAATCATTCAAATCAATGAAAAAATCGCCGGTGGCACATTTCAATTTTCATTTGTTCAAGAGTAATAATTTGAAAACAAATATATCGGGCACAGTCAATTAGTGGCAAATACTAAAAGTAAATGATATGTGTAACGTAATATATATTATTGTAGTACGTAATTATATTATACTATTAATACAAAATTGCTTAAAATTTCTATTTGAAAAAAGTTATTTCAATTTCGGCTCAGTGCATCAATGAATCCTGGTTCCGCCCCTGGTGACATCAATGCTATGCACCCACACCTAAGCTCTTTTTTTATACACAGGTTCGGATTGGTCCAGGACCGGAGGGGAATCTTGGTTATTCGGATCCAAATCGCTGTTTTTTTTAAGGATTCCTTGGTGCATGTAAGGTAAATATACTAGACCTTGTTTGTCTTCACTCCTTTACTGTCATTCTTGTTTGTGGATCTTATTTTGATCTCAAATCCGAGACTATGAGCATAATCTCTGTAAAATGATTCGGCATCCTTGATAGTTTTGAACTCCAACGCCTCCCAATCAAAATCTACCTCAGGCACATCTATTAAGTAAACAAAAATTAATGTTAAATAATAGTATTATATTTAAAACACGTATAACACACAATAAAAGAAGATACAAAAAATAGTAATGTACGAATAACAAAACATCAGAATTGATAAAATACTATTATTAGACATATAACATTATCGGTTATTTGAAACTAAAAAGGAACAATGAACGAAATATCAACTGAAGATGATTATGAAACACAAAACATAACAAATATATCATACCGTGTCCTTGCAAAAGTTTATTATCGTATTGACAATCGAGTTTATACTGAGTAAGTAAAAAATGAAAGTTTAGAAATACTAGTATTAGGACGCCAAAAAAAAAAAAGAAATACTAGTATTATCGGGATAATAGTATTAGCTACATACCGTGTCCTTGTAAAATTTTGAGATTGCCTGGCGATGGTACAGTATTCTCAGACATTTCTGAATGATTTTCGTCGATTGGATCATCAAGTATGAGATTAAGATCAAAACCGCCGCTCCTAGTCTGTTGGTTGGCTTCATCGATTACAACATGAGACTCCATGAGACAAGCAAACAGCCGCAAGCTAGGGAAATGCGAATAAGGACTGAATAATGAAAAAATAGAAGGTAAGATAGAGGTTTTATCTCGGATTTGAGCAAGAATAATATTAGTAATAATTTGGTAACTGCTATAAAAGATTGATTGCAAAGATTAAGAATAATATCATTATATAAATGCCGCCCCAAATTGACTCAAATATAATCATTGCAATTAATTCACTCATTCCATAATTAATCATGCAAAGAGATATCCGAACCTATCGTTGTGAACCCTACGGCTGTGAATGAATATTGTTGAGGTGACATAATTTCAATTATGTCACCATCCTTTGGCCGATCTCACATGGTATTACGGGTTACTGAATTATGGTTGTGAGTGTGGCGTATGCTGTTCCCTAGTGTTGAATTGATTAACTTCTTTTATTCTCTAAAGAAAAAGTGTGTAATAAATTTTTTCATTCAATTTTGTCAACCAGATTTTACTTAACTCAAGAGGACTTGGACATTTCGGAATTATAGTTGCTTTGTTTTGCAAGGTAATATTATCCAATTTTGCTCTTGGTTGGTGCTACTTTGCTGGATGTTAATTTCATCAACTTATTTTTTTGTGTTTCAGGTTCTACGATTAGCCTGGCACCCAAAAGGTTAGAGTCACCGGGGTATTTTTAATCAACTTTGGTACTGAGTGTTTTCAAAATGTCATACCTTCCGAATTTTGGTTGGACTAACATAATTATACAAGGAAATAAGTTTTCTTTCCAATTTCGCTTAATGCTGTTCTATTAACCCAATCCCTTCCTCTATGGTTCAGTGCATGTGTCCTCTAGAGCTTCAAATTAATAAAAGTGCATGAAAGTAGTATGTATATAACTAAAAGATCTAGGTCCATCAGGGACCCTTCCTGATGAAAGTGATCATTGCCCTTGAAATTTTTGATGGGGTTGCATTATGTTGCCTTGGTATAACGTGACCCAATAGAGCTGGAAAGGAGATGTAGATGTCTAGATGATAACTTATACATACACTTGAGTTCTCATCTAGTGTTGTTCTTGCTTATAATTGGAGATGCGACTGATAACGTGCAAAACAGGGTATCAAATACTACCAAACAAGAGTAAGGAAGATCGTATTCCACGGGTCTCTTCAAATTGATTACTCAAAGGAACTGGCAAATTACTTGGGTTTAAACAGGTTGTGCGTGGTGTGAGTTCCACGACTTCTAAACTATAAAGCGAAGAAATTGAAACGGAATTAAAAGACAGATTGATTGATTGAGGTTGACTTAACGATTTGACAGACAAAGCTTAGACTCGAATCCCCGTAAGATTACCAGGACATTGGCGATCACAAAACCGGCAACTTTTGATCCTAATTCATTTAGTTCTCAGACACCACCATAACTCCTTACCCATAGGTCTAAGTTCCGCGAACGTTCGCTCTATCGGATCTAAATACCACGATTAATTAACCGTCCGTGCACTCACTTCTGCAACGGAGAACTAACTGGTGCAATTAATTAAGTTTAATGAGTTACTCTTGAAGTGGATTAACCCTAAATGGTTCCTATGAAAGGCACACTCTATTGAATAGGTTAATTGATTGATTTGATGTTCTAAAACAAGGCGGAAATTCGCCACTATCCTTATTTTAACACAAATCTAATCTAGGTGATCAAGTTAGAAAAGAAACATAGAACACGAACAAACCAATTATGCAAGAGAAACTATCTGAATTTGAATCTAATTACCGCCAATCCGTGACCGCTTTAAAGCCCCGGTTGACTTAGGGTTGATCTAATCTAAGTTTAAACAAGTTTAGCTACTCATGTTGATAACAAAAGAATAAAAAACAACAAGGGAGGTCACCATACAAAGGAAAAACAGAGAAGAACTGTAAAACCTAATTCTGACGACTCCGACGAAGTTTCGATCTCGGGAAATCTTCACTCCTAGCTTCGAACAGTCCGAGGTGGAAAGACAGTGTCAAGATCCCTCCAGGAACTCCAAGATGCTCTCTAAACTCTATCTGTCAGCTCTGAAGTCTCTGGAATTTTGTATTTGGAAAAGTGTATATTGAATGAATGATATCCCCTGTTTTGGAGTTGCGTCGCTCCTTATATAAGAGCTTCGCAAACCTCAGCCGAAAAAGACAAAGTTCTCGGCGAGAACAAATAAAGTTCTCACCGAGAATGCATGTGTAAATTAATTCTGATTTCCGACGAGAGAATTCATTAATTCCTTCATAAGTTCTCGCGCGAGAACTTCTTTGAAAACTAATTCAAGAGATCCTTTAATTTCTTAACAAGTTCTCAGCGAGAACTTTGAGAAGTTCTCGCGAGAACTTCATTACTGGGCATTGTTTCGATGATTCCCGCTCCGTTTGAACTCCGATTTGGTCCCCGTTTGAAGCTCTTGACTCTTGAGAGAGTCCTCTATGGTAACCTGGAGGCTCAACAAAAAAAACTCACAACCAAGGTAAAAATTGTCAAAATATGGACAATGTACGCAGTTGGAGTCGAGAATCACATAATTAACACATTTACACCAAATACTCGTCAAAATTGCATCAAAGGGTATGAAATGTCCCTTAATTGGGATCAATAATCATGATAATTCTAATGTCATCAACTTCATTTTTATTAGTTGAGCTCATGTGTGTAGGCATATTATCTCAAGCATTCAACTAATTAATACTAAGGAAACTTGGAACAGGGCGTTTTCTTCTGATAGTGATGTGAACTTGATATCTGCCTCTTTACTTTGTTTTCTACATTTGTTTACGCCTGCATTAATGTCATGTTCAAATTGTAATTTCATTAACGAGTGATGGATGTCATGTATTCTAGTAGTCACTGGGCAAATCAAATAATCTATGTAAAAAATTGTTATCATGCCAATCATGTTTCTTACTTTAATGTTGCCATTTTCCGTTTTAGAAGTAGCTACTAAAAGATTTGAAGTATTTCTCATAAAGATATATTATTCGCATTGACTAGGTTGTTCATCTATAAAATTGTTTGGCTTTGTAGCAACAATAATAATTGTCTCTGAAAAGATACAAAGAAGTGTGGTGACAGGGGATGGATTGTTGTCCAAATGTACTATTCTGTAAGAGAATTTATGAGTTAAGAGGTTAATCTGACCATTATTGAATAAATGCAGGGGATCTGGATGAATCCATTACTGATGGCACTCTAGCTGTATTCTTGAAATGTAAGTTTTCTTTATTTTAGGTTTGTAATTCTTGTCCTGCAATCTTATTGTAATTGATACCGTTTTTCTGATTACTTGTGCACTTGGTATTTACAAAACCTCAGCTTCCTCCCAACGATAGGGAAAGACGGGTAAGTGCTTTGAAGCCTCTTTTTTTAATCTTATTTCTTCTAGTGAGGTGATCAGACGTGGCATATAAGTTGATGGTTATCTATTTTTTTGGGCCCTGATTTCTGTCAGGTTCCTATGACACAATTTCTGTCAAACCTGAGGAAGTATGATTGTACCTGGTGTAGAATTGATTTAATTTTATTTGAAGTTTGAAGTGGTGGCTATATTTTACCTTTAGTCTCTCAAGTTTTGAGGACACTGAAAACTTGTTCAAAAGTAAAGTAGTATCCATATATTCATAACTCTTGAATGTTGTCTGTTGATGTTCTACTTTGGATTTCCTGTTTCTTCCAGGGACTTGTTGTGCCAGTTATTCGCAATGCTGATAGGATGAATTTCGCTGATATTGAGAAATGCAAAGAATGCAAATGATGGAACAATTTCCATTGATGAGATGGCAGGAGGTTCATTCACCATATCTAACGAAGGTGTCTATGGAAGCCTTTTGAGTACTCTTATCATCAACCCTCCTCAGGTTTGCTAACTAGAATTGGATGTGAAAATTTCTATATGCTCCACTTTGTCGTGAACTTATGCTGATGCATTTATATATTAGTTGACAACTTGACATTTGGTTGGAGTTAGAATGACACACACACCAAAACTTTATGCTAACATTTTGGCATGTTTTTGGTAGTCTACGATACTCTGGGAATGCACTCGATTGTGAGTCGCCCAATGGTCGTTGGTGGAAACGTTGTTCCAAGGCCTATGATGTATGTTGCACTAACCTACGACCATAAGCTGATTGATGGTAGAGAGGCTGTTTTCTTCTTGCACTGAATCAAGGATGTGGTGGAGGACCTCTTAGGCTGCTGCTTGATGTCTAAGGGAGCAAAAGCTAGACTCTAGAGTGGTGGTGTTGAGCAAGTACCCAAAGTGTCTTCCCTGCTGCCGTGGATGGGGGATTGGCTGGAAGGAAAGGATTGTACCCGTTGTTTAACAAGAATGAATAAAAACAACACTCATTTGAGACCTGACAAGTTTTGTAGGGTTCTGTTGGATGGCCCATATATATTGAATTTTTTTTCTTCTCTCCTTCCCAAGTACAGTAGCAGTTTTCCATGATTCATATTACAGTTTACTATCAAAGAAAGAACATTCAGGCTTGTACTTATGTTTCTTTCTTTTTTCTTTGTTTTGGCCTACAGTAACACTAAGAAAATATTTAATTCCACAAGTTAATTTAGTTTGTTCACTAAGCTCAAGTCGGGAAATGATAGTAGTTGGATGTTTTTTTTAAGGGGTGATTAATCATTCATCAAGGCAAAAAATCACAAAACTGGGATTGGTTCTTTTACAGGAAACAAAGGCAAAACAAAATCCAAAACTTTCCCTTTGGAGTCATACATAATGGGGTCGTTTGGATGAGGGAATTCCAATTCTCGGAGAATGATGGGAAATTAGGGGGAGTTTAATTACTCAGAATTCAATTTTAGTGAGAATTAAAATCCCTGTTTGGATCTAATATTCAAAGTGGAATTTAATTTGAAACAAAAAGTCAAAATAGCCCCTTCTTTTATCCTTGACCTCCTTTTCTATCTATCCCGTCAATTTTTTTAGCCCCGATTCCTCTATTCATTTTACTTCAACAGAACTTGCTGGTTGAAACGGGCAAAAGGTTTTTCTCAGAAGAATACAGTCACAAGAGTCATTTAGCACCCTGCCAGTTTTCTAACCTGATCAGAAGCTGAGAACGTTTTGGATTTTGAACTACTGTGTGTGTTTTCATCTCTCTGTTACACAATAGGATACAAGCCAGTTGCAGAGGACTAGAGCTTGAGCTGTAAGGCCAAAATGATACAAGTTAATTAACAGTACCATGAGTCAGACAACCTACCAACTGTTGTTTGACAGAGATCCAGAAGTTGTAATTTCTTCAGCTTGCCAATCGATTCAGGAAATAATGCAAGTTCTGTTCCAGATGGAGCAAATCGCAAATGACGAGTATTTAGATATTCAACATGTCCATATTTGAGTTCTGGAACTTTAAGTATGCTATTATAAATGAAATGCAAACACAGGTGTGCCACTCTAGGTGGCCTATTATTAATATATAGGAAAATCGTACAGAACAATTACAATAAGGTCCTACACTATTTAGACTATGACTATTTACCCCTTACACTTATTCACATAAACCCTAGGTTTTGGACAAATCGGACTATGTGATTTCATAAACCGTAGTTATAGCCTGTAGGGAGAACGGAAGGATTGCTGCGAACTAAAGTAACGAGTTAAAACAAAGAAGATAGCTTTGGTTGTTAGTCGAGTTGCAGGTCATTATTTCAACACTGTAAGGATTTACTGTTTTCATCAATATGATGAAAGAATGGGATGAAGGAGACATGAAAACTTGTAGTTTTACCTCTGGACGGTGTAAGGGTGAGGAGGCTGCTAGACAGAAACTGGTGGTCGGCATGGAAGAGAAAACCTAGGGGTCCACCCGTTAGAAGAGTTTTAGTGAGTGTCAATCAATCGGAGAATTTTAAATTTCATGATTACTAGTGAGGAATTCGAAATCTCAGAATCGGAGAATTTAAATTCCATCAGAGAATTTGAAATCGAATTCTTGGGCCATATTTTGGGCTACCCAAACAAGAAAAAATTTAAATTCCCTCCGCGTTGGAAATTGGGGTCGAATTCCCTCCTCGATTTCCCTCATCCAAACGACCCCAATAACTTCATATCCCCAACGATGGGATGGCTTTGTCGAAAGCACCATCGCACATGACTTTCGGCTGAAAGTTCATCAAGGGGAGGATAGATTGTGGAATCGGTCGGACAGAGTAAGGACTACCTGCTGTGACGAACCTTCTGCTCCACGTCCAATTCTTCAAATCACTTCTGATGTGAAACTCAATCTCGTTCAGCACCGGTTTTGTGCCCTCAAAGATCTTCCTATTTCTGTGTTTCCAAATAATCTAGATGACATAACTGATGTTTATGATCGAAGAGGCCATCCATGATTTTTTGATGTTCTGAATCCATTCGAGGCAAGTCATTCCATCGATCGAAAGTTGAACTCTAGGGGTGATTCTTCTCCATAAGTATGAGAATGCCCTACACTGGAAAAAACATGTGCTATGCGGATTCCAAACCACTATTACAGTAAACACAAACCTCCTCTACATTGCAGTGCCTACGTACCAAATTTGATTTCATTGCAATTGCGCCATTACATATCCTCAATAGAAAAACTTTCATGTTACAAGGCAATGAAAGCACCAACATCCACTTCCGAAAGTTAGGATTGGCTCCCACTAAATTCAGACCCCATCTGCACTCCTCTCACTGATCTTACGATAACAAGATTTAACGGAAAAAATTCCCTATTGGCTCATGATGTCAAATCCAATGATCTTCAAACTCCTCTGACCCAATTGTTATACTAATGATTTGTTTGACCACTTCTTCGTTGAAGATTCTTCTTAATTTTTGTATATTGCAACAACGTTGAGGCATTAGAATGCACTCCGAAATTTTGCAATTGTCTTCAGCACTAACCTGAACCTAAGGTTTTCCCTATCCGGGAGCCATGCATCGTCGAAGTAAGTGGAGTGTCCATTGCCGACATTTCTCCTAATACCCTTGAGGAGCGCTTCTCTGCCTTGCATAACACTACTGCAGATCCATGAAGGCCTGTATTGATTCTTGGCGTTGAGGAAATCATTACCAGGGAAGTAGATCCTGATGTGAACCATGAAGTCACCGTCCGAGACCCTTCCACCTCTTGGTGGGAACCACGGCTACAATGCTCCACGACTTGATCACCTTCTGTTGGACGTCAGATTCTCTAACTGAACCTATGAAACCTGGCAGAGAAGTACTAAGACCCACTAACACACGTAGTCTAGGAACCTTAGGGGTTGTTTCCCGCAAGGAATTTAATTATTGTGGGAATCGACAATTTTAATGGAATTAGATTGCTGGAGGGATCAATGATTCCACTGGAATTAAATTCCTTGTTTCCTCATCTAATTGCCAATATGGAATTGAAATTATACACCTCATACAATGTTCAGACTACCCTTAATTAGATAACAAAAGGCTAGCCAATCCACAATTGTACAATGAAAAAAAAACCAACACTATAATTATCACTAACCAAAATTAACTAAGAGACTATCATCACTTAAATAAACAATATTTTTGCAATCTCATTCCATTATTTTGGTCAAAATTTATCAACCACAACTAACATAATTATTGTATTGTATACTACTATACAATGTTGATTTATAAAGCAAACCAATTACCCACACGTGCTCACAATGATGAAGAACAATCCTAAAATTTTGAACGCCAATAGGTATGGTGGAAGGAGATTTTAAAATTAACTTGTAAATAGAGTTGTTGGTTCTTTACAATTGCGCCTACATGTCCAGGAGATGTCAAGTCGGGGAGGGGCAAAAATGTATAACACGGAAAAAATAAAACAATTCCCCCCAAAACCCACTCATTTCAAAAGGATTTCAATTCCTTCTCGAAGGTGATTTCAATTGCGCCGCAATTCGGTTCCTATTTTGGGTCGGGAAACAATGAATTGAGATTGTCCAGGAATTTCCCTAATTCCAACTCCCAAATTCCATCCAGGAAACGACCCCTTAGTTTCTAATCGATGGCGCCACTTCAGAAGATGGATACTTCTAACGATAAGCCGAATCCTTAAGCTATGCAACAATGAGCAAAGACTTGAAGGGAAAAAGAACAAAGTTCTGAATTTATTTTAATCAAGGGGAATCTACCTTACAATGAAGGATGAAGCCTTTAATTTATAGGACAGGATCCGTGAACAAGATCGATGAATCCTCTTTAGACTCCAACTCGGAAATATTAAAATAAATAACTAGAGTCCTAAATAGAAAATAAAAAGACTTAAAAAGTCCTAAATAATCAAGACTTACGAGGAAAATCCGAAACAAATACTTAAAAGGGAAGAAAAACACAAAGAGTATTGAAAATCCTAATCCGACAAATCTGGATAAACCCTAATCCGTGTCCGGGTCAGATTAGGTGTCCAGACGAGATTCTGTGCTGGGTGCGGATTCCGTGTCCACTTCGGAGGCTGATGTCGTGTCCATGTCCGCTTCGGATGCTGATGCCGGGTCTGGATCAGATGCGGATGCCGTGTCCGCGCCGCGTCCGATTGCTGATGCCGTGTTCTCTCCGGCTCCAGGTTTCTTGTCCGTAGCTACAGACAAGGTCTTCATTTCCTTCCTCATTTCAGCTCCGATTGGGATGGCATCTGTTGGAGGTTTCTCTAGGGGCCTCAAGGTATGCAGGGCCACTGGAAAACCTTCAAAGGCTCGAGCCGTTTGGTGGCTCGGCCCAAAGCGCCTCTCCGTGCCATCCGTGCCTGGGCTCGGTGCCTATGGCTGGCTCCACGTCGGGCCTTCTATAAATTTGGCCAAGCCTTTTGAGTTTTGCTTTGGTCTTTCTTTCAAGGATGTTTTAGGGATGTTTTTAGGTAGGTCTTCGTCCCTGGGCCCGTAGGTTTCGAATTGGGGCCTTGCCTGGTACTATGCTCGGCCCGGGGCCGATGCTGGGGCCCGGTCTTACCATCAGTTCCTGGTTGTGCGCTACCTCTTGTCCTCAACCAAATATTGGCTTCTCAGAGGTTCTCTCGACTTTCAGGAGGGTGTATTCCTTCTTGATGATCTTGTCTGCATCCTCCTCATGTCTGTCCTTGCTCCAGGCCTTCATATAGGAATTGAGTTGTAACATCCATCCCGAACCGACCCATGTTGCACCCGTGGTCGAACAAGTTTAACATCACTCGAGATACAACAATAAAAATAAAGGGAAAAACAACATTGAAATCGCATTTAAACACAAATCAAAGGTAAATCGGAAGCGCCTCCATTATTCAAAATCCAAAAACAAAGATTCAAATCGAATCATGAAACCTTTACAATCCTGAAGTTCAAAACAAAAGATACAAAACATCCCCAACCTAAAATAGTCAACATAAATCCAAAAGATGGTCAACTCCTGGTCCAAGCCTCCGAAGATCTTCTCCACGCCAACAACACATCGACACTCGGCACGCAAGGAAGCTCCTGAACTTTAACTCACTCACTCTAACCACGCAAACCTGAAAAGAGAAACTGGGGGGGATCAATTTCCTATTGAAATTGAGTGAACCCATTGGGTTTAACTATGCGTCGAAGCTAACCAAAAGGAGTGATTCCAACTCCTCACGAAACACCATCAATGGAATCAGACTCATCCTTTACCAATTTTAATTCCCTAAACAAGCTAGGCGATCACATAGGTGCCTTCCTCAATCCGTCATTCACAAACACAATAGAATGATATAACCAGAGTCATCAATTCACAATTACAACACTACAACCAAGTCATCATGCATACAGTTCATCATCACTTAACAATACATCTCACGACTACAATTCAACAATTCAACACACATCAATCATACTCATTTACATTACACACATTCACAGCTCACAACATCAATCCACTAAGTGAGTTATTAGACTTCCCTAGGCCATCTTGATTATGTAACATCCAATAATAGATCTCCATGCTAGCAATTCACAATTTATATCATCAACATAATCATAAACCATTCCAACATAATGTCACAGCTCATCACATTAACAAAACTCAGTTCACAACTCAATCCAACACAAACCACACCACTTCACATATTAGATCCCAAACACGTCTAGTACAACACACACACATCAACAATGCGCTTCATTTACTAGATGAGTTAATTAGGCGCCATAAGGAGTTGTTCCCCCACTACCCTGTCGGCCATCACATCATCCAGACGCATCCATATAGGATCCTTCCCCGAAGGAGTATACCATCAGATGCATCCCATAGGATCCTTCCACGAAGAATATATCAACCGACCTTGGCATCCCAACAAAGGGATTCACACCAGTGAATTGGACTCAATCACAACCAGTATTTCGAGTGGGGTAACGTTGGCTCCTTCCGGTTCAATCAATTTAATTCTAATAAACACAACTACACCAAATACACACATCAACAATGCAATTCCATAACACAATTCCACAATTCAAGTCCACAACACAATTCCACATCACCATTCCATGTACCAATTCCATTATGAATTCCATCACCCAGTTCCATATACCAATTCCATCACCAATTCCACATTAAACTACCACCGACAATGACATATACAAAACTGACATTCAACACATCTCATCCCATCCTATCTCACATTCCTAGATCTAAGTCATTAGCTATCAACTTTCATCCCGAATCCCCACATCACACATCATTCAGCACAGTCATCAGACATCAATCACAAGAGAACTATTCAGTTTTACTCTCATAGATTCATGCAAGACCTAATTCCGTTCTAAGTCAAATTTCAACTTCTCACATTACTCACAATGTTCTATTGACGGTAAACTAATCTCAACCACATAGTTCATGAACACCTCAGAAATAAACCCTTATTTCTAGCCACCTCGTCAACCATACAATCACCCAAGTCAACCATACGTGCACACAAGCCAACCATATGTACCGATAAGTCAATCATCCATTCCAACAAGTCAACTCAACACCACATATCAGCAACCATCACAACAAGCATCCATTTACCATTTCGACTCTCCAGTTCATGCTATCCTATATTTAACTACATAGTCCATCTATTTCACATATCTCATTTAACAAAATTCCTAGCCACAATTCATCAAATTCCGACATCCTCATTCTCCTCTATCATTTTCTAATTCAAATCCAAGAATCCAACCTTATACATAACCACATGTCACACTATCAATCACCATCACACATAGCATCGATTTCACTCATAACAAACACACAACACCAATTCAACATAACATCAACTTCACCCAACACTACACATAGCATCAATTTATCCAATATGACATTTACAATTACAATTCCCTTCAATCAACATCCCACAGATCACAAACAGTTTAAGGGTAAACGGCTAGCTCACCGGCCACCCACACCTTCAAGTATAGGGATAGCCATGTCATGAGTCTTAGGATTACCCTCCAATTCGTCCTTCATAGGACGACCCCACATTGGCAGGGCCATCCACCTGTTCATCACTTATAGGGAGACCCCACATTGGCAGGACCACCCTCCTGCAACCACAACTGACAAAAGCAGTATATACACAATTCTCATGTTTACAGACCCGTCCGTCCTATCACTCTTTACTAGTTCCGGTCGGTTTATCATTAATGTTAATCAAGTTTTCCCATTCCCAATACAAAGAATTCAGCCATCAATCATCAACCAACACACCAATTAGCAATCACTCCACAATCGACAATCATCATAAATCACATAACAAACAATTACAGGACAATTATCATCTTTTACTCTCTTCCAATTTCATGCAATCCCTACATTCGCCTAGGTCTGAATTTCAACTCCTCACATCAACCACAACTACCTATCATAAGATATACCCTCACCTGACAAGAAGACGAGGCTCTAAAACGACTTTCAGAACTCGAACAACCAAGCTCTACAGCACAAAAAATGAAGCTTCTTCCTTCTACCACTGACAGTGCCTAACTCCGAAATATCCAGAACCAAAATATGTGATCTCTTCTTCTCATCTCCACGAACATATAGCAAGAAACGGATCGCCCATCGGAGCTCTACAACTCCCAGAATTAAGGTTTGAAGCTTGGGGGTTTTGATTCGACAAAGGCTTTTTCGAGATGAAAAAGAGATAGAAGTCTTGAAATCCGTGAAGAAAAATGCCTTTTATAGTCAAACCCAAGACACACGGTGTGTGTTATGAAACACAGGCGTGTGTTATGAACTACACGGGGTGTTTCTATAACACACGACTGTGTGTTTCAATCTGCCACCTTCGACGAATTTTCACGAACTCGCTTGTAACTTCAACCCGACTCAAATATGAACGTCTCAGGCTTCGATGGGGCCTCAAGAACATTGTTTCCAATGTCTCAATCATCCAAACTCGAGTTCCAAATCGTTCGGTTGGGCGGGGATGTTACAAGTCTCCACAAGTTCAAAAGATTGAATCCCCGAAATCACAACCCAACTCATCCTAGCAATACAACACATAAACTGCAGCAAAACGCAGCAGCTTAAGCACCACATCATTTACCCGAAACTCCCTCTTAATGGCTCTAGAAACACACACACACCTCCTAAAACACTTCACCTACACAAACTCGAACTCCCACCTAACATACACGCACAACCGAACACCTAAGGCACAACATGCCACAAGAGCAAAACCAAAACACACAACTCCACCAAGCAAGAAACTACTTAGCTAATCCCTTCGGCTAGAACCTTACACCCTTCGAACATGCTACCGACCTTAGCCGAAATCCACACGGAGTTCTGCACTCCCAACCACTCTCAACCTACCAGCTACTACTCCCAAACCACTCGAGCACTAGCTAAACATCTACATTTTATCATTACAGAAACCTTTCTCAATCTGATTTTCAAAACCCAAGCATACCTTTCAGAAAAGCGAAACTTAATAAATTATTTTTCAATCCACTCAAAAATAAAATTCAAGTTCCTCTATTTAAAATCAAACTCATAAAACCAAACTTTATCTTAGTTTAAAATACTCGAATGCTTTCAACTCTCTAAACACTAGTACCATTGAAAACTCTCACCAACTTTTGAAACAAGAACGCTTGAACAAAATGAAACCATAGAATCTCATGACTTAACTTTGAAAAGATAAAAGCGATTCTAAAATCCTTTAAAATCAACCAAAAACCCAAGACAACAATTTACCACCCTAAAACCAAAATTAGTAAAACCCAACTCGATCTCGGTTAAAACACCAAATCATTGAAACGCTTTTCAAATCCGCTACACCATAACTCAAGGAACTAATACCAAGACTCGACACTAAAATCCCATTGACTGATCAAATCATGAAATACTCATACCCTCAAAAGCTCAAATTATTAAATCCTTCTAACTTCTCCAACATGGAACAAAAATCAAAACTCACTTGATAGATTAAAATCACATTCAAACCATAGTTGAAAACAAGCAGGAGAAAATTTGCACAAATCAAAACCTTCTCTTAAACTTCCATATCAACAACCAAGATAGGTTTCTATAACAATCCTTGACTCCTCTCCTCAACCAACTTCTAACTCTCTCACAAAACACACACCTAAAACCTCCACCTCGAGCTAGCATCCTAACTTTCGTTCTATTTCTAAAGGTCAAGCAACTCTCCTAACCCGACACTCTATTCTCACTCAACCCCTGCTCAACACAACCACTTCTCATTCCATGGATTTCTTCGTGACTCGGGAGGACCAAGAACAAACCAAATTCAGCTGACCAATTTTCAAATCACTTTCACTCTTCAAAACACACTTTCACTTTCAAAATCCCAACCCGGTTAAAACATTCGAAAACCCATGCCAGTACTATATCGATGTGCCGTTCTTTCCATTAAGAGGGTAGCTAATCCCCTAGAGGAAAGAACAGTTCACCTATGCAGCAGAGGCAAATCAGGCTCTGATACCACTTGTAACATCCATCCCGAACCGACCCGGGTTGCACCCGTGGTCGAACCGTTTGAACATCACTGGAGATACAACAATGAAAATAAAGGGGAAAACAACATTCAAATCGCATTTAAACACAAATCAAAGGTAAATCGGAAGCACCTCCATTATTCAAAATCCAAAATCCAAAAACAAAGATTCAAATCGAATCATGAAACCTTTACAATCCTGAAGTTCAAATCAAATGATACAAAACATCCCCCACCCAAAATAGCCAACATAAATCGAAAAGATGGTCAACTCCTGGTCCAAGCCTTCGAAGATCTTCTCCACGCCAACAACACATCGACACTCGACAGGCAAAGAAGCTCCTGAACTTTAACTCTCTAACTCTAAGCACGCGAACCTAAAAAGAGAAACTGGGGGGATCAATTTCCTATTGAAATTGAGTGAACCCACTGGGTTTAACTATGCGTCGAACCTAACCAAAAGGAGTGATTCCAAATCCTCACGAAACACCATCAATGGAATCAGACTCATCCTTTACCAGTTTTAATATCCTAAACAAGCTAGGCGATCACATAGGTGCCTTCCTCAATCCGTCATTCACAAACACAATACAATGATATAACCAGAGTCATCAATTCACAATTACAACAATACAACCAAGTTATCATGCATACAATTCATCATCACTTAACAATACATCTCACGACTACAATTCAACCATTTCAGCACACACATCAATCATACTCATTTACATTACACACATTCACAGCTCACAACATCAATCCACTAAGTGAGTTATTAGACTTCCCTAGGCCATCTAGATTATGTAACATCCAATAGTAGATCTCCATGCTAGCAATTCACGATTCATATCATCAACATAATCATAAACCATTCCAACATCAATCTCACAGCTCATCACATCAACAAAACTCAGTTCACAACTCAATCCAACAAAAACCACAACACTTCACATATCAGTTCACAAACACGTTTAGTACAACACACACACACATCAACAATGCACTTCATTTACTAGGTGAGTTAATTAGGCGCCATAAGGAGTTGTTCCCCCGCTACCTCGCCAGTCATCACATCATCCAGACACATCCATATAGGATCCTTCCACGAAGGAGATATCAACCGACCTTGGCATCCCAACCAAGTGATTCACCCTAGTGAATCGGACTCAATCACAACCAGTATTTGGAGTGGGGTAACATTGACTCCTTGCGGTTCTATCAATTTAATTCTAATAAACACAACTACACCAAATACACACATCAACAATGCAATTCCATATCACAATTCCATAACACAATTCCACAATTCAAGTCCACAACACAATTCCACATCACCATTCCATGAGCCAATACCATGTACCAATTCGATTACGAATTCCATCACCCAGTTCCATATACCAATTCCATCATCAATTCCACATTAAACTACCACCAACAACGACAGATACAAAACAGTCATTCAACTCATCTCATCCCATCCTATCTCACATTCCTAGCTCTAATTCACTAGCTATCAACTTTCATCCTGAATCCCCACATCACACATCATTCAACATAATCATCCAGCCAATCATCAGACAGCAATCACAAGACAACTATTCAGTCTTACTCTCATAGATTCATACAAGACCTAATTCCGTTCTAAGTCGAATTCCAACTTCTCACGTTACTCACAGTGTTCTATCGACACTAAGGTAATCACAACCACATAGTTCATGCACACCCCGGAGATAAACCCTCATTTCTCGCCACCTCGTCAACCATACATACACACAAGCCAATCATATAATGACCCAAGGTAACCATACGTGCACACAAGCCAACCATACGTGCACGCAAGCCAACCATACGTACCGACAAGTCAATCATCCATTTCAACAAGTCAACTCAATACCACATATCAGTAACCATCACAACGAGCATCCGTTTACCATTTCGACTCTCCAGTTCATGCAATCCTATATTTAACTACCTAGTCCATCTGTTTCACATATCTCCTTTAACACAATTCCTAGCCACAATTCATCCAATTCCGACATCCTCATTCTCCTCAATCATTTCCTAATTCACATCCAAGACTCTAACCTTATACAATAACCACATGTCACGCTATCAATCACCATCACACATAGAATCAATTTCACTCATAACAAACACACAACACCAATTCACTATAACATCAACTTCACCCAACACTAGCATCAATTTATCCAATACCACATTTACAATTACAATTCACTTCAATCAACATCCCAAATATCACAAATAGTTTAAGCGTAAACGGCTAGCTCACCAGCCACCCCCGCCTGCAAGTATAGGGATAGCCATGTCATGAGTCTTAGGGTTACCCTAATGTTCGTCCTTCATAGGACGACCCCACATTGGCAGGGCCATCCACCTATTCATCACTTATAGGGCGACCCCACATTGGCAGGACCACCCTCCTGCAACCACAACTGACAAAAGCAGTATATACACAATTCTCATGTTTACATACACGTCCCTCCTATCACTCTTTACTAGTTCCACTCGGTTTACCATTAATGTTAGTCAAGTTTTCCCAATCCCAATACAAAGAATTCAGCCATCAATCATCAACCAACACACCAATTAGCAATCACTCCACAAATGACAATCATCATAAATCACATAACAAGCAATTACAGGACAGTTATCATTTTTTACTCTCTTCCAATTTCATGCAATCCCTACATTCATCTGGGTCATAATTTCAACTCCTCACATCGACCACAATTACCTATCGTACGCTAAACCTTCACCTGACAAGAAGACGAGGCTCTAAAATGACTTCCAGAACTTGAACAACCAAGCTCTACAGCACCAAAAACGAAGCTTCTTCCTTCTACCATTATTAGTGCTTAACTCTGAAATATCCAGAACTGAAATATGCAATCTCTTCCTCTCATCTCCACGAACACGTAACAAGAAACGAATCACCAATCAAGCTCTACAACTCCCGGAATCCAGGTTTGAAGGTTGGGGGGGGTTGGTTCGACAAAGGCTTTTTCGGGAGGAAAGAGAGAGAGAAGTCTAGAAATCTGTGAAGAAAATTGCCTTTTATAGTTAGACCCAAGACACACGGTGTGTGTTATGAAACACACGGCGTGTGTTTTGAACTACACGGGGTGTTTCTATATCACACGGCTGTGTGTTTCAATCTGCCACCTTCGACGAATTTTCCACGAACTCGCTTGTAACTTCAACCCGACTCAAATACGAACGTCCCGAACTTCGATGGGGCCTCAAGAAATTTTTTTAATGTCTCAATCATCCAACCTCGAGTTCAAAATCGTTCGGTTGGGCGAGGATGTTACATGAGCCGTTCCTTGAAGGTCTTGGTTTGACTCTTAGTTAGGGGTAGCTCTGGTCGAGTCTAGGGAACAGGGGCTCATCAGAGCCTCTTAAGTATCTTAACTCACAAAGAATTTGGCTGCGTCATAATTCTCCACGCTAGCTTTTGCATAAAGGTAAGGTTCATATCCTCAAAATTTCTAAACCCGAGACCTCCTGTATTTATGTCCATTCTTAGCCTATCTGCCTTTACCCAATGCATTGACATCGCCATTCCACCATAATTTAATGACAATTGCGTTCATTTTCTTAATCAATGTCTTGGGTAACATGAAGTAGGAAAAAAATAAGAAGGAAGACCCTAAAGCACTGCTTTTATCATACTTTCTCTTCCTACATATGGCAACAACAAACTTCTCTAGGATTGAGCTCTAAGCTCCAAACTTTCAAGCACAAATCGAAACGTTTCCACTTTCGAGGCACCCCATTCTGTAGGAATACATAAATACTTGCCCAAGCGCAAATATTTGGGACTCCCAACGTAGACAACACCCCTAACTTGACCTAAACCGTCGTGCTGGCAGAGAAAAGGGTTGTCGATTTCTCTTTGTTAACTTCTTGCCCCGATATGTCACAATATCCATCTAGAACCAATTTAAGGTTTGTATCCTCATCGACCGACACTCTCCCAAACACAACCATGTTGTCGACAAAAAGAATGTTATGAATCACCAAATAATTTTGGTTCAGCAGAATCCCTTTTATATCTCTTGAGTCACACACTTTTTGCATTGTAAACGAGAACACATTCGAAACCAAAATGAAAAGGAAGGGGGAAAGAGGGTCGCCCTGTCTCAATCCTCTCGAGGGGTGGAACCATCTGGTTGGCTTGCCATTGATAAGAACCAAAATCAAACTAAAGTGACGAGAGCCGAAATCCAGGTGATCCATTTCTCATTAAAGCCCATGGTCCGAAGAGTCGCAAACAGAAGTCCTAGGACACCCGATCGTAGGCTTTCAACAATTCCACCTTAAGCATAAAATCAAACCTTTTCCCTTTACTCCTCGTCTTCAGTTTGTGAATTACCTCATGTACAACAATAACATTGTCCTGGATCTGACGGTTACCCGTAAATGTTGCTTGAAGCACCAAATCCAACCTAGGGATGAAATGTTTGAGCCAATTTGACAAAATCTTGGAAATGAGTTTCATCCTGAAGTTGGTCAGACTTATAGGTCAGAACTATCTGATTGCTTTAGGATGGTTTACTTTTGGAATCAAAGTGATGTAAGTGGTCCATCGGTTTTGGAACCGCTGAATTTTTTAAGAATAACCGTACTTCAGCACATAACTCCCTGAATATGCCACCTTCTTGCGAGTTCCTCTTGTATGGTACTCTACTGCTAAGGGTCTCCTCGTTGGTGACCATATTGTTGATTTCAGTGAGCTGCGACAACAGCCTATCAATTTCCAGTCCATTGTAACCAATTATTTCCTTTTTCCATATAGTGAGAACCTTAGCACATTTCTACAGTTTATCATTTGTACTACTGCCTTCCAACCATCCTTCCTCGACTTGCCTTCGATATGACTCCTCATCCATCACCCGAACTCAAACATGAATCTATTCCTTCTTCTAGTAGCATCAGGCTGTTCCAATAATAGAATAGGGTTATGGTTTGAAGCAGCAATCAGTAGATTGAACACAGTAGCTCTAGGAAAAAGGTTTGCCCAGGCTTCATTACACAAAACCCTATCTAATTTCTAACGAACCAAATTATCTTGTCTATTGTTATTTGTCCATGTGAAACGTATTCCCTCACTTCTAATCTCAATAAAATGGCCTTGTTCCATGAAAATGTTAAACTCACGAACCGAGGAAGAAATCGAAGGGTTTGACCCTCATTTTCATCCACACTTCTCACCGCGTTGAAGTCTCCTAAGACACACCAAGGGCTGGTCCTTTCCACACTAAAATCAGTAATATTGTCCCACATATCATGTCTATCTACTTGTCTTGGAGCTCCATACACAAAGGTCACAAACATAGTACTTGTTTCCCTCCATCTAAGATCGATATAGTTCTTTGTTGCTTCAATGATTGTGATATCGACATCTTGCAAAAACCAGAGTGCCAAACCACCCGACCTCCCTTACAGTTCAACATAATAGGCATTGGAAAATTTCATCCTTCTTCGCACCGAATCCATGGTCTCTCTTAATTGTTTTGTTTCCATCAGAAAGACCACGAAGAGACAGTTCTTACAGATCATGTCCTATAAGTATTGAACTGTAGGGGACATCCCCAAACCCCTACACTTCTAACTTAACATCATTTAACATTCGGTGGAAATTAGCTTGGCACCACCACCGATTCCTCCCCACACTCCATCACTTCCTCTTCATCCCAATTCCTCCAATTAATTTCAGTCGACTCCTGCAGTTTGAACTTTATGTTTTTTCCACTCGTTGAAGTTCCCCATTCAAACTTCCCGTTTCTCCCACTAAAGACTTTGTCCTCCTTTCCTTCTTCCTTCTTACATAATCAATGTCAACTTCACTTTCCATCCTCTTCCCACCTATGCTCTGAGCTATTAAACAGTCCAATTTGAGGAGAGGGGGGTTTGAATCTAATGAGTTGACAGGGTTAGGATTGAAATTAGGGTGAAGGGTTTAAGGCTCATGATTGTTTTAGTGACGTGCTGGCTTTGAAGGTTCACCAAGTATTGGGTAAGATAAGGGATGGGGATGGAAAAAACCTTTTCTTCGAGGTTGATATGATACGTAGCAAGGCTCTATATAATTAGGGTGTTATTTAGTTGGAAAAGGTAGTATGGGTTAATTGGTGGGTTGATGATTTGGTCATTAGCATTAACTAGGCAGGTGAAAAGTTCTAGTTTGAAGATGGGCTCGTTCAGCTTGGGGAAGGTAGTGCTCAAAGTTTGGGCTTCTTGAATTAATGGGCTTATATGTTTAGGCTATGAGCGAGAAGGGATTTGGCTAGGTTTAGAAAAGTCAAGGGTAGAGAGGTTGACAATTTGTTTCGAACTTAAGGATTTTAGGGGGAGAGCATGAGTAGTCGCAGTCACCATAGGTTCAGACGAAAGTAACATCATACCTCCGGAATCGAGAGGGTTGGGACAACCATTGCATGTTGTGGGATTACTATAGCTTACAATGTTCATTGTTCCTTCTAGTTTGCTCACTGATGACACTCGATTTGACGTGATTATCAGCCTCATTTAAGCGACATTTCCTTGCTTAAGACATGGTTTTTAGGGTAGAATAACGAATATTCACTCAACTACTCTATCTCGTGCCATTTGTGTTACTTTGGCCCGTTTCGGGTCTATTTAATGGTTTTCTAGTGTTTTCATGTTAGCATGGGTTTTTGCCATCAAATAAAGTAGCCAAGGACGTGTCTAAGGCGTTGGAACCTCGAGGAATCGCACCGGAATCGATCCAAGGAGTCAATCAAGTCGAACCAAATCCTGCTCTCATTTACAAAGAAGTTTTCGGTGAAAATCCCTTGGAGTTTTCGGCGAAAACTCATGAAGAAATCGGCAGAGCTTGCAAGAAGAAGTTTTAGGCGAAAACACCAAGTTTTCGCCGAGAACCAGCGGTCCAAAAATCACAGGAGAATACAGCCGAGCGGTCAACCCATTTACAAAGGAATTTTCGGTGAAAAATCCCTTAGGTTTTTGGCAAAAATTCCAGGCAAAATCCGGCGGTATTAGGGTTAAGTATAAATACTTAACCGGCGGCCCAAAATCGAATATATCTCATAATACCAACTAATACCAAATACTTCGAGGATTCTCAAGAGTTCTGGAGTAGAGTTTAGAGTTTGAAGAGCCAGGAAGAGATCGTGACGCCATCCCTTTCATCTCGAAGACTCGGAGCTAGGATTGCAGATTACCGGAGATCGAAGTTCTCCCGGAGTCGTCTTAATTAGGTTTTTCAGATCCTTTTCTGTTCTTCCTCTTTTCAAGATGAACTCTGTCTTTGTCTTTGAGTCTTTTGTTATGAACATGAGTAGCTAAACTCGTAGAGCTTAGACTAGATGAACCCTAAGTGACCCAGGGCTTTAAAGCGGTCACGGATCGGCGGCGATTAGATTCAAAGTTCAATCAGTTTCTCTTTCATGTTTGATTTGTTCTTCATTGTTCATGTTTCTTGTCTGGATTGATCACCTAGATTAGATTCTTGTTAAGTTAAGGATAGAAGCGAACGCTCGCCTTACTTTAAAACATTAAATCGAACAATTAACCTAATCATTGGAGTGTGCCTTTCGTAGGAACCAGTTAGGGTTAATCCACTGCAAGAGTAACTCATAAATCGTTAGTAATTACACTAGTTAATTAAGTCGTTGCGAGAGGCGACCGTACCCGGGCGGCTAATTAATCTTGGTAGCTAGATCGGATAGAGCGAACATTCGCCAGTCTTAAACCTAAGGGTAAGGAGTTAGGGTGGTGTTTTAGAATTGATTGAACGAGAATCGAAATCCGCTGATCTGTTGATTGCCAATGCTCTGGTGAACGAAGGGGGATTCAAAGTCTAAGCTTGTTTGTCATCTTTGTTTAATCAACCAATATTTCAATCTGTCTTCAGTTTTAATTTTTAATTTCCGTGCATTTCTTAGAATTAGAAGTCGTGGAACTCACACCACGCACAAAGTGTTAAATCTGAGTAATTTGCCTCTATATTTGAGTAATCAATCATTAGAAGACCCGTGGAATATGATCTACCCTAGCTTCCAGCTTGGTAGTTATTTGATCGACCGCTCTACGACGGTTCATCACTCACCTACGAAGTCTTCGTATGCCCAAAGAAATGTCTGCTACCGCTTGCCACCCTCATTTGAACTTTTATTCACATATGGCTCTCGGATTTTGTTGGGTTTCTCTAGAAAAACTCAAGATGGTGCATTCGGACTTTTCAATAAGAAACTGTATGGCCCATTACTCGACAGAAATAGTAGAAATCCGAATGTTTTAAAAAACCAAACTAGAATTGCTGGAATGATTCGTTTGAAGTCGGACATCGAACTCCAGTCGGAAGTGGCTTATCGATGAAAATATCAAGATACAATCTCATGATGCTGATCCATTTTGTCGACTCCTGGATTTCTCCGTCTATATCCAACAAACCTTTAAAGATTCCTGCTACTACTTCCAGGTTTTTGATACTTCGTAGATCCGACGTCATCCCTACAATCTTAACCTAGACAGTCATCGATTCTATGATCACTTCATCAGGGCATTCCAATCCCTTCCAACTCTTCAAAACCAAGTGGGATTGCATAATTGACCAAGGACTTTCCTCTAATATCCTTATCTTGTCTTCTTCCTCAAATAAGCTAAAGATGAACATATTTGGTTCCTTCTAGGTCTTCACCCTAAGGTCTCCTTTCAGTTTCCAAGGACTTTCCTCTTCTTCTTCTTGGTGCGACGACAGAAACAGGTGAAGCATATCTTCAGCATTGACCATCTGTTGCGGAGGTGTTCCCATCGGTGTTCCTCGCACGGAGCTTTCCCTAGTACAAAATGCTTGGACTAAGGTTGCCATGCTCTCACTCCACTTTTGGAGTGCAGCCACGTCTTTCGCCAGATATTCGGTAGTGATGGATGGTTCAACAGACTGAGACGCTATATTGGTTGCTCGTCCCTCCCTTGTGTTTGCTGAGTGTTCCTGGGAGGCACCATGGGTCACTTCTGAGAAAATCCCCTTCGCCCTTATTCCTCTAGAGCGATGTTGAATTCTACCCATATCTTAATGATGATTTGACCGATGTCAGGCATGAGAGGGATACCCTCCAACATCAGCTGTGTGCTAGGGGGTTCATTGGCAATTATCGTTGGCACCATTCATTTAAGTTGTTTGTTGGCCAACGTTTTCGCTGCCCCCGGTGTTTCTGGTCTTTCTCGTTGGTGTTTTCTCCATGGTTGTTTTTCCGCCAATCAATTGATAATGATGACTCTTAGCCCCCTATCTGGCACCAGTTTTGCCGTCCACGTAAATTGGGGGCGTACAATGAGGTTTAACCTGGGGAGTTGAGGGATGAAGATATGTTCGCCTTGTTCGTGTGCACTAGTGGTCGTCCGGAGTGTACCTCACAACATGTAAGAGAGATCGTAGAAAGAGGATGAACAATTATTTGTGTGGGGGCCGTCAGGTCATATGAAAGAGAGACAGAGAAGAACCGGGGGGTTTACACCTTAGGGTTTTGGGGAGGGGATAGCCTCACGCTCAAGAACCGGAGTCTACAGCTTAAGGCGTATCCTTAGTGTTATTGTCGTTGTCCTTAATGTTAAGGGTCGGCCTCTTATTTATAATGCTCTGGAGTCCGAGTCCGATGTGTTGAAGCGGTCCTTTTTCGTGTTAGGACTGTTCGCTAGGGTTTCTGTAGGACTTCCAACAGGCCCTACATTCCGCGTAGCCCAGGTAGTCTTCGGGGAAAACTATAGGCGGCTGTTGGCCTTAGGGTTTAACCATATTATGATCGTACGATGGAGGGTATGTTGAGAGGGAGCCTAGCAGCGTGGCTCGGGCCCATAACAAAGGAACGATAACTAGCAATTCTATGTGTGACATCCTAGGCAAATCCCACATTGACAAAGCACAGGAGAGATCAATGGGCTATGAGGAATAATTCAACCTTAACTGACATTACATGTTTTGGGGTGTAGTGGTGGGGTTTTGATCTTGAGAGGAGGAGGTCATGGGTTTGAATCCCATTAATACCCAAAAACAAATCCGTGAGGGCTTAGGCCCAAAGCGGACAATATATTTGTCGAAAAAGGTTGGGATGTTTCAAGGGCTATTAGAGCCTCTCCGCGTCCCTCTTGAACGATGGTAGAAAAAACATCAACGAGGATGGGGAGGTGTATGTGACATCCTAGGAAAATCTCACATCGACAAAGCACGAGAGAGTGGGCTATGGGAAATAATTCAACTTTAATTGACATGACGCGTTTTGGGGTGTAGTGTTGGGGGTTTTGATTTTGAGAGGAGGAGGTCATGGGTTCGAATCCCACCAACACCCAAAGACAAAGCTGTGAGGGCTTAGGCCCAAAGCGGATAATATCTTGTCGAAAAAGGTTGGGATGTTACACTACGTACATAAATGTTACCCTAGCGTGACACTTGACTGGAAAAAAAATACATTGATCCATTATATCATGAATTGGTGGATAAAAGATTCACACCTAGGTTGAACATATAGTTTGGAGACTAAAATATTCATAAATTTAATACATTTACGAAACAAGACAGCTCGATGTGTGAGTCGAACAAAATTAACATGTGACTTGGGTCGACTTTAAATAAGCCAACTTGACTTAAGGTATGCTCGATGTGTGAGTCGAACAAAATTTCTTGAAACGATCGTGACTAAATTGTAACTTTTGTAACGTAGTGTACCAAAATGGATTTTGGCCAAACTTAAGGTACCAAAAAAGTTAACACCTCTCGATTCAACAGGCTTGCGAGCCAATTCAAATATTAGCTCAACTGTATTGCTTGTTAGTAGGCTCAATATTGTAACATGTGTTTTGCTACGAATATCATTGAC
Source organism: Linum lewisii (assembly GCA_034768395.1). Classification (NCBI taxonomy): domain Eukaryota; kingdom Viridiplantae; phylum Streptophyta; class Magnoliopsida; order Malpighiales; family Linaceae; genus Linum; species Linum lewisii. Next base: position 15,916,847 of record CM068297.1, read on the forward strand.
TATAAATCATATACATTTTTGTGATTGTTGTAACTGAACTGTAACTAGTACATTAATCTACACTATATACTAAGGAATTTAAAAAGAGGGTACCCACATCCAAACTTCTCCTTAAGTTTAGGATTTAAATCAATAGAAATATTTCATTTTGAATTACTTAATGAAAATAATTATTTGTGTAATTTAATTCAGTTAAATCAAATTCAGTTTCTTTAATAAATCTAAACCCACGTTCTCAAACAATTTTTATATCTTTCTTTGTTTGTTTGTTTTCGTTTTTCATTATTGTTTAATTAATGACTAACAGAGTTAGTTGATTTTTTAGTATGTTAAAACTTTTATTTTTCATATTCACCTCTTTAATTAATAAGATTAAGATCATAATTTTTAAATAAAATACTAAATAGTCTCTCATCTCTCACATTTTGGCCAATACTAACTTATTATTATAATATTTATATTTTATGTAATTATATTACCTGTTCGAGTCCTTATTCCTAAAAAATTCTATGGATAGTATTGTAATAATAGTTAATATTTGCGGGGTTGACTGAGTTGACTTTTCTCTCTGAAGGGGTTTAGGGTTTTTGTGTCGATCTTCGGCCGTCCGGCCGCTCGATCTCCTTGGTCGCCGCCTCCTGGACCTTCTGCCATGCGGTTCTTCTTTCTTTTCCTCTTCTTTAGTACTCCTTCATGTCTTCTTCATCATCCTCTGAAGCTAAAAATTGGGTTGATCTTTTCGAATCTTCGAAGGATTTGTCCCTTCGCTTTGTCGAGCCATTGATGGTTGATGGAGTCATTCAGATTCCAAAAGCTGTCTGTGATGCTGGGAGAAAGCGGCTTCATCTCTGTCTGGTGGGGCAATTTTCTGGTACGCCTCCGAAGGATCGTGATTTGCATCTTATAGCAAACCGGCTTTGGGGACGTGACGGCTTGTGTAGGGTTTCATCTCTACCGGGGAGTAATGGTGAGCTTTTTCTATTCCAATTTCCTTCCTCTGAAGTTGCTAATTGGGTACTGTCGAGCGGTCCTTGGCATATGGCGAACGTTCCAGTCATTTTTCGTAAATGGTCTCCTGGGATTAAGTCGATTCCTCCGTTCAAGAAGTTTGCTCCGGTCTGGATGCATCTTCTGGATGTTCCAATTGATGTTGACTAGTCAATTCATGAGTATTGTCACTAGTCATCTGGGTCAGCCTCTTAATGTAGATGCTTCCTCTAAGGTTGTGGTAGGATAAGAGGCGATTAAAGCTTGTGTACTTATGACGGCTGATAGACCATTCCCATCTTCTTTAGTATTTGTTGTTGAGGGTGAAGAGAGTGTGTCTATTTCAATTGAGTATTTGAATGCTCCAATGGTCTGCTCTGGGTGCAAAAGTTTTGGTCATTCTGTTGGTAATTGTGGTGCTTCTGGGAAAACTGCTTACAGGGTGAAGCAGGTTCAGGTACCGTGTTCCCCTCCTACCTCTGATGGTACTAAGGAACCTCTATCTGCTCCTGCTACTGAGGTTGTCATTTTGGCGCCTCAACCCCATGTGAGCCCGGCTGTGGCGCAGGTTGCTCCTCAGGAGTTTGGTATGAAGGCCATGATGGTCCGAATGTCACTCCGAAGGCTCCTGTGCCTGAAATCTCTATTGGGACTTCGTCAGTCCGGTTACTTTTCCCTCCCTCTCATCAGGAGGGTCAGCAAGGTGATCTCTCAGGATTTCAGAAGGCCAAGTCTACTCTAAGAGTCCCTGCTTCTCATTCTGAGGAAGTAATTACTGCGGGTAATGCTTTTGGTGCTCTCAGCCTTGAATCGGTGGTGGAACCTGAGCCGGTATCACTTCCTAAACGTAAGACTCGGCGTAGAAGAGGTAAAGGAGGTACTCCTGCAGTCATTGCAGGTACTGATCAATGAATTTCATAGCCTGGAATGTACGGGGGTTCAATGACCCTCGTAAGCAGGATATGATCTTAGATCACATCCGTATTCATAGTCTGGACTTGGTTGCTATTTTTGAGACTCGAGTTCGTTCTGGGAATGAAGCTTCTATTTTAGCTAAGAAGTTTAGTCATCTCTCTTATTATGGAAACTATAGGTTTGCATCTTTGGGCCGTATCTGGTTGCTCTGGAAATCTTGTCTTCAGTTGGTTGTTAAGGATTCCTCTGACCAGTTTATTAACTGCAGCTTTGACTATAGAGGTACGCAAGTTTCTGCTAGCTTCATCTATGGGTCTAACTGTGAAATGGATCGTCGGGTTTTGTTCTCCTCACTTCTTGCTAAGGCTATTTCAGGGTCTCCATGGATTGTAGTGGGAGATTTTAATGCTATTAGGGGTATTCAAGATGCTTCTAATCAGGTTCAGTTTTCGACTGGTATGAGTCATTTTAATGACTTTGTGGACAAAGCTTTATTGTTAGAAGCTCCGTTTCTGGGTCCCTTCTTTACTTGGACGAATAAGAGACATGACTCTCCCATTGCTCGTCGTATTGACCGTGTGCTGGTCAATGAGGAGTGGTTTGACACTTTCCCTCATTTCAAGGTGAGTGTCTTTCCCCCTTGTCTCTGATCACTGTGGAATCTTGGTTTCACTTGATTCTATGTTCAAGTCTTTCCCCAAGCCTTTTAGGTTCTTTAACTTTTGGACTCATCACAAAGACTTTTTAAGGTGTGTCCAATCTTCTTAGGATTTATCTTGTGCTGGGGACCCTATGATAAAGCTCTTTCGGAAGCAGAGGAGATTAAAAGCTTCCTTGAAAGACTTCAATAGAGTACATTTTGATGGTATCAGACAGAAGGTTCAGGAGGCTTCTGTTCAACTTGCTAATGTTCAATTCCAGCTTCTTTCCTCCCCATCAAGTGAACTAATTGATCAGGAGAAAAGGGCTTTTCAGAATCTTCTCGCTTTGCAAAAGGCTGAAGAGAGTTTTTTGAGGCAGAAAGCTCGGATTAGAGACTTGGCAGAGGGCGACTTTAATACTCAATTCTTTCATCGGTCAGTCAAAGTTCGTACTGCTTTTAATACAGTTAGGCAAATCTGTTCTTCAAGTGGTGAGTTAATCATTGATCCTGACCTGATTGTGGAAGAATTTGTGTCTTTCTATAAAACTCTGCTAGGCTCAGTTGACTCCTGTGTTTCTCCTCCCCCAGTGGCGGTTCTTTCAGATGTTCTTGATAAGTTTGTTACACCTGAGCACTGTAACTTACTTTGTAAAGAGGTCACTAGAGAGGAGATAAAAAAGGTTATGTTTCAAATGAATGATGCTCGGTCTCCTGGCCTGGATGGCTTATCTGCTTCTTTTTATAAGTCTGTCTGGGATGTGATTGAGGAAGATTTCATTTCTGCTGTGCTGAGTTTCTTTCAGGGGGCAAAGCTGACTCCGGAGCTGAATGTAACATCCTTGACTTTAATCCCTAAGGTTGCTAGTCCTTCACAGGTTCGTGAGTTCCGTCCAATATCCTGTTGCAACCTTTTTTATAAGTGCATTGCAAAAATTCTTGCTTCTAGGATGCAAATGGTTTTGCCTGATATAATCAGCTCCTCTCAATCTGGCTTTATAAAGAACAGGAAGATTGTTGATAATATCCTATTAGCTCAAGAGCTTGTTCGAACTTATAATCAAAAGGATGTCTCTCCCAGATGCACGCTCAAAATAGACTTAATGAAGGCCTTTGATTCGGTTCATTGGGGTTATCTTTCGAATGTTCTGATTGCAATGAGGTTCCCAGATCAGTTTATTCAATGGCTCCATTCATGTATCCACTCTGCATCTTATAGCATTTCGTTGAATGGTGGTATTCATGGTTTTTTCCCTGCAAAGAAAGGAGTCCATCAGGGTGATCCCTTATCGCCGTATCTTTTTGTTATTGCCATTGAGGTCCTTTCTAGGCCATTGGATGCTGCTGGTAGACAGCGAATACTTCTGTATCATCCTCAGTGCCTTAAGGTTCACCTTACTCACTTGGCATTTGCAGATTATATGATGATCTTTTCAAATGGGAGCTATTATGGTATAGAGATCATATGTGGGATCCTGGATAAGTTTGCTAGTTGGTCGGGGCTCAGGGTTAATCCAGAAAAATGTGACATCTTTAGTGCTGGTATTCCGAGTTCTACATTGACTGCTATGAGTCTTTTCTCAGGGTTCAGGGTTGCTTTGCTTCCTGTTCGTTACCTTGGACTCCCTCTTATTGCCAACAAGCTTAAAGCTGCTGATTGTGACATTCTTGTTCAGAGAATTACCAGGCGTATCTTGGGTTGGAGTGCCAAAACACTTAGCTTTGTTGGGAGACTCCAGTTGGTGAATTCTGTTTTGATTAGTCTTGCTCAATATTGGACGAGTGTTTTTCTCTTGCCATCTAGTGTGATCAAGCGAGTTCAACAGCTATGTAATTCTTACCTTTGGGGTGGGGATGATGTTTCTGGACATAAAGCTAAGGTTAGTTGGTCCGAAGTGACTTTCCCCAAACAGGAGGGGGGCCTTGGCTTGAGAAACCTAAAAGTCTGGAACCAATCTCTTGTGTTCAGGCTGCTATGGGATATCTTTGCTTCACAAGGGTCGATCTGGGTTGCCTGGTTTGGTCATTACAAAATCAAAGGGAGAGACCTCGTGAGCCTGAATCCTGGAACAGGTTCGTGGGTTTGGAGGAGGCTTCTTAAGCATAGGGGAGTTTTCCTTGCTCATTTCTCCTTTGTTGATTCTGTTCCTTGCTGGGATGATATACCTTACTCGAAGCTCTCAATTACAACCATTTGGGATTCTGTTCGTGAAGTTCGACCAGTTCTTAGTTGGTATAAGCTTGTCTGGGGCCATGGCAGTATTCCTCGGAATAGCTTCTTCTCTTGGTTGCTAATTCGAGGAAGGCTTACAACAAGAGACAGACTTATCAAGTGGGGCATCCCTGTAAGTCCGGCTTGTGTTCTTTGTGGCGGCCTTGAAGATGAATCTCATGGCCATTTATTCTTTGTTTGTTCTTATTCTGCTGAAGTGTACAGAAACATCATGAGCAAACTCATTCCCTCCCCCCAGTGATCTTCTGTCTTCTTTGGATATTTTTGGGAAGCTGGCAGGTCAAGACTGTCCACGAGGGGTTATTACACGTTTTGTTTGGAGTTCGGTGGTAGCCAATATCTGGAAGGAAAGATGCAACCGTGTACATGGAAAGGTTCATCGTGATTGTGAAGCTTTAAGCCGAGTTATTTTGTTAGAAATTGGATACTTTTCTCTTGGTAGCCTTTTCTTTTCGGAAGCAATTGGGAAAGGGGGGTTTTCATTACAATTCTGAGTTCTAGAATTTGTATAGTTTTGAGTTTTTGGTTGTACTCTTAACTTTAAGGTGTTTCTTCACCTTCATTTTGGAATGAAAAGTAACCTATTCATCCAAAAAAAAAATAGTTAATATTTAGATAACTATATATTTTTACTATAACTACAACTAACTATATATTTTAAATCATATTATATAACTACATAACTAAACCGGGTTGAAAAAAATAACTACATAACTAAATCGTGTGAAAAAGTAATTTAAAGATGCCTCAATGATATAATTTATTTAATTTTATGATATTACTAAAATTGATAAAAAAATATGATGGTTTATTAATCATCATACATATAGTGATAAAACGGGTTGAAGGAAGTAACTTAAAGACGTACCATTCAAATAATTTATTTAATTTTAAAATATTAGTATGATTGATAAAATATGATGTTTTAGTCATCATACATGTTTTGATATACCGAGTTAAAATAAGTAATTTGAATAAATTTCATACAATACATAGTTTGCAAATTTTCATTAATTATTTTACTATTGTCTCACCAATATTATATACACTAATATTTTCCACATTTTTTTAACTTATATATTTGATTGAACCAGACCAACAGACTAGTTAGGTTTAACTATTTTAAATGAAAAGAATAGAAACCTTGTAGTTTACTGATGAAGTCACTACACCTCTATCAAAGAAGTCACAAGTTCAAATCAACACCCAATCATCTTTAAAAAATAAATAGAAACTTATAAATTTTAGGAAACAGACTTGTTGTAGGGTTACGAATAACTATTACAACATAACCACTACAACAAAATTCATTGGAGGGGTTATGAATAAACGTTACAATGGTACAAATGAATTACTACAACACAAAATTTTATCGTTGGTTAAGATCTCCCAAATCATGAAACTGCGTCAACCCTCAACAACCAAGAGCACAATTTCGGAGACAGCAATAATAATGCTGTCTCCAAGACAACATTAATCTCAGCCCTTCATTTAATCTAACGGTCGATATTTTTTACGTGTTCTTTTTAAACTTTTCATTTCATATGAACGGGATCTCTTTTCGGCAAATTATTTTCTCGGTCGAATAACGAGTTGGCCGGAGAGAGATCATAATTTTTGGGACATCATTTATGTATGGGAGCGTCAATGATGACACACTGGATTTTTTCGTCTTTACAGTCTGTACGAATTTCATATAGAGTGTATGTCATATACAGGTTGTACAATGACATACAAAGTGTACGAATTTCATATAGAATGTATGCAATTTGTATGAACTATTTACAATCCTAATGTACGAAAAAAAAACAAATTGTACAAAAATAAATACAGAGTGTATCACTCTCGTAAAAACTATATAAGTTGGTAAACAAATTGTACAAAAACAAATACATAGTGTATAATTCACGTACAAAGTATATACAGTTCCCCTACAGAGTGTACAACAATAAATACAGAGTATACAAGTCTCGTACAAAGTGTATAAAGTTTGTATACAGTATGTATAAACCGCATACAAACTGTACAGACAGGACAACAAGAAATTTGTGAAGGAAAATATTTTTTTTCATAAAAATATAATTTTGCCAGAATCATAGATCTGACGACGATCACGTGGGTGGAAAAAATTTTGTCAACGGAGGCTCGGTTGATCGAAGAATTAGTCAAGAAACTTTTCGGTGATGGATAATGGGAGGAAACTCCAACAAACTAAAATAACTTGGAGACATAAATATATGATTGAGATCGCATGATTAAACAACTCAGATCTAACTGTGGATGATAATTGTTGCATTGGATGCAACAAAAATGCACTATTATCGTGGGAATTGTAGTCCAACAACCAATTAAACTTTAATCGACGGTTTAGATGGAGATAAACTGAAAAAGGAAGCTCGTGGGGCGCGTGAGTCTCTCTCATCTGTGACCAGCATTTTTTCGTTCACGCTTCGTCGGAAGGGTTTCACCTTCAGTGGGTGCTCTCCTGTTGGGCTCTCTCGGTGAGCTTGAACACCGGCGGGCCTCTGAGGCCTCCGGACCCCTCTGCTTCTTCTTCTTTCTGTGCATCTTTGGCGATGTCAAGTTTCTAGGTTTCGCTGTTTATTGTTTTTTTTAGTATGGGTTGGAAACAGGAGGACCCTCAAGTGAGAAGTCGTCGAAGACGGCTTGGTCAGAACTAGTTGCTGATCCGGTGACAGATTTCATTTCGATTCCTGATTTGGATTGTCAAAGTGATGCTCTTAAAGTTCCAAATTTTGTATTGCAGCAAGGCTTGGATAGGTTAAAAGCAGCTGCGGTGATTCGATTCCTTGGATCCCCTCCTCCATTCCGAGTCCTTAGCAGTGTCGCAAATAGACTTTGGGGTATGAGGGTTCAGTGGTGATTTCTAAGCTGTCGGATCGGTTTTATCTAGCTGAATTTAATTATGTGCAGCTTCGTGATAAGGCAATCCCGTTCCCTACTTCACTTACGCTCATTTTGGAAGATGGTGGGAATATTGTCATAGAAGTTTTGCAAGCAAAAGCGAGAGAATATAAGGAGATAGGGTAGAAAGCTGTTTGGATCAAAAGAGGGATGGAGGTTAATTTGTCTGAAAGTAAAGTGGAAGCTCAAGATAATGTTGTCGTTGAGAAGCCTGCCACTATTACTGCAATTGAGAAGGGATGAGCTGTGGTAGACAATGTGGCTCAAACTCCCTTTGGAGTGGAGGCTTCATCTACCAATCGTACCGCCTAAAGCTAGCACGATTAAGAGGAGGAGAAATAGGAAGAGTAATAAAACTGCTTAGAAAGGTTTGAATGAGGTCCTAAGTAATGCTTAGTCTCCAAGTAATTTGTCTGCATCCCCTTCAGGAGAGATAGTGAAGGAGAATGCTCAGTCAACTTTGATTGCTGGTGATGGTGAGGCTATTGGCAATGTACCTGCATCTTCCTTTGAAGGGACGGGTACACGAGATAGTATTGCTATCTTCTAGATGACTGAGGTTGCTCTTGGTAGTGGTTCTAAGGCTTCTTTGGAAGCTACAAATTCTTCTTCAAAACAGCATTATGGGGATTGCCCTTTATCAAGGCAAGACAGGATTGCTGGTGAAGTTAGTAACTGGACTTCTGATGATGAGGATGTTGTTGAGCCTAGCAGGAAAGTAACCTTGAAGGACTTCATGCCTCATGGTAAGGGAGTTAAGTAGGAAAATGGCAGGGGTTCTAAGGCTTCTTTGGAAGCTACAAATTGTTCTTCAAAATAGCATATTACGGGGATTACCCTTTACCAAGGCAAGACAGGATTGATGGTGAAGTTAGTAACTGGACTTCTGATGATGAGATGTTGTTGAGCCTAGCAGGAAAGTCACCTTGAAGGACTTCATGCCTCATGGTAAGGGAGTTGAGCAGGAAAATGTTAGTTATGTCTCTAGTATTAAGACAAGATACAAAACTAAAAATCGATGAAAATATGGTTATGGAATACTAGAGGCGTCAATAAGAAGAGTAAATATAGTGCAGTTTGGTCTTATATACAACATTATAGTATAGATATAATAGTTATCATAGAACTTAGAGTTCGTATGGATCTAACCTTCTCTCTTTTTAAGGAAAGGTTCCTAGGGTGGTATGCTGAATTTCTTTTGAAGGGGATTTGAGTAAGATTTGGCTCCTTTGGAAAGCTAATGTTCCTCTTAAGATTCTGGATGTCTTGAGCAGGTTTATTCATGTAAATACTGAGCACGTGAGTTTTATAGTACTTTTATATATGGTGCAAATGATATTGGCGAGAGTAGAAGAATTACACCTCCTTGTAGTTTTTGAAGCAGTTAAATGCTCCCTAGATCGTTGCTGGGGACCTATCTTGATCTGTCTGAAGCTTGTCCAGCTCCTACAAACTATGACAGTATGGAAGAGTTTAAGTGTTCTGTGGCTGATTCTGAAGTGATCGATCATCCTTGTATTGGTCCTCACTTCACATGGATAAATAACAAATTTGATGGTTTGGTTGCAAGGAAGTTAGACAGAGTTCTAGTGAATATGGCTTGGCAGACGGCATTCCCCTGAAGTAAAGTTGAAGTTATTGCATCTCCAGATTCTGATCATTGTTCTCTATTTGTTAATAATGAGATTGTAAGTGGTTCTCACCCGAAGAGTTTCAAGTTCTTCTCCTGTTGGACTGCTCATCCAGATTGTAGAAGGTTTGTTGATATGGTCTGGAAGGAGAGGATTAGAGGAAAAAAATTATATATACTCTATGAGAAAATGAAGCGTTTAAAGCAAGAGTTGAAGAGCTTAAATCTTCGCTGCTATTCAAATATTCATAATAGGGTGAGGCTGAAGAGGGAATAGGTGAACATTCTTAAGACACAGGTTTATGCTCCCCCCTCAATAACAGGTTTGGCCCTCTTGAAAACCTGTATGAGAGTGATGAACGCTTTGTAAAGCGTATCAAATAACTACTAAGGTAAAAGCAAAACAGATCGTATTCCACAGGTCTCTTCTAATCGTCTACTCAAATATGAAAGCAAATTACTCAGGTTTAACACAAGTTGTGCGTGGTGTGAGTTCCACGACTTCTAAACTATAAAGCGGAAAAGAAATGAAAACAGAAAACAGTTGAAAGATTGGTTGACTTAACAAGACGACAGACAAGTTTAGATTTCGAATCCCCCTAAGATCACCAGAACATTGGCAATCACAAGACCAGAGGTTTTCAATTCTAATTCATTCAGTTCTTAGACACCACCATAACTCCTGACCCTTAGGTTTAAGACTGGCGAACGTTCGCTCTATCCGATCTAACTCCCAAGATTAATTGACCGCCCGTGCGTTCGCTTCTGCAACGGAAAACTAACTGGCGCGATTACTAGTGATTAATGAGTTACTTTTGCAGCGGATTAACCCTAACTGGTTCCCACAAAGAGAAATTGTTTCAATGAATAGGTTAATGATGAGCTGTAAAACAGTGATCAAATACTACCAAGCTAACATGCTAAGCAGATCGTATTTCACAGGGTTTCTTATAATCGTCTACTCAAATATAAAGGCAAAATACTCAGATTTAAACACGTGCGTGGTGTGAGTTCCACGACTTCTAGACTAAGATGCAGGAAAATTAAAATGAAATTAAAAGACAGAAAGATTGGTTTGTTTAGACAGACGACAGACAAGCTTAGATTTCGAATCCCCCTTAGATCACCAAGGCAACAGCAATCACAAGACCCGCGGTTTTCAATTCTCATTCAATCAATTTCTATACACCACCATAACTCCTTACCCTTAGGTTTAAGACTAGCGAACGTTCGCTCTATCCGATCTAGCTACCAAGATCAATTAATCACCCGGGTACGGTCGCCTCTCGCAACGACTAAACTAACTGGTGGAATTACTAACGATTTATGAGTTACTCTTGCAGTGGATTAACCCTAACTGGTTCCTACGAAAGGCACACTCCAATGAATAGGTTAACTGGTTGAATTGATGTTCTAAAGTGAGGCGAGCGTTCGCTTCTATCCTCAGCTTAACAAGAATCTAATCTAGGTGATCAAGAAAGACAAGTTTTAATGTTTTAAAGCAGGGAAGCTGTCTGGCGACAAACCCTAACTCAACACAAACCTAATCTAGGCGATCAACCAGAAGAGAAGCATAAACAATCAAGAACAAAACAACCATGCAAAGAGAAAGTGATTGAACTTTGAATCTAATTACCGCCGATCCGTGACCGTTTTAAAGCCCTGGGTCACTTAGGGTTCATCTAATCTAAACTCTACAAGTTCAGCTACTCATATCTGACAAACAAGAATCAAAGACGACAGAAGGATTCATCTTATACAAAGGAAGAACATAAAAGGATCTGAAAAACCTAATTTCGGATGATCTGTGAAGCTTCGATCTTGAGAATCTTCAATTCCTAGCTCCGAGCGTCTTCCGGGATGGATTGATGGCGTCACGATCTCTCCGATAGCTCCGGAATACTCTCTCAACTCTCCTCAAGTCGTGGCTGATCTCTCTCTCTTGAATGTTTACAAATATGGCTTCGAAAAGTCTATTAATACCCCGAAAACCCTTTCCTTGTTGGAAAAGCTGAAAATTTCCCGTCTGGGGAGCTTACACGGCGTGTAAGCTCACAGTGCATTTAGCTTACACGGCATGTAAGCTCCAAAACGCAGCGTTTTGAGCTGTGCAGAACTCCAATTTGTTTCGATCATTCCCGCTCCGTTTGAACTCCGATTTGGTCTCCGTTTGAAGCGCTGGACTCGTGAGAGAGTCCTCTATAATGTGATAACCTGGGGCTCAACATAAAAGCTCAAAAAAGGGTAAAAATAGCTGAGAAATGGACAATGTACGCACTAGGAGCCGATAATCACAAAGTTACGACAAATACACCAAATACTCATCAAAATGGCATCAAAGGGTATGAAATGTTGCTTAAATGGGGCTGATAATCACGTTAAATCGAGTGTCATCAAAATACCCCACACTTAAGCTTTTGCTTGTCCTCAAGAAAACTAAATTAGAACGCACTCAGATTCACAAATGACACGATTGATCAAGTTAAGGTTCAAGCAATCACAATGAATTATTAAACTGCTACTTCTAGAACAAGTGACCTAACATGTTTACACATCAACCAAACAACCTGGTCTCACTAATTATCTGCACACAACAAGTAGCAAACACAAATCATGCACGGATCTGACCTAACCGACCAGACTTCTCACACAGGTGATATTTGGTACACGAGAACTCTCGCGCTCTGTGTTTAGAGACGTGTTTATGCTCTCAATCATTTTCTGTCACTGAATTCTGTCATAGGTTTGCAATTCGACCACATCTCCACCACTGTGAGAACACGAGTAACTAGTCAAGAAGGACTTCCCTGCTTTGGACTGTAACAAATTCTACACTACAAGGGTTTATAATGAGATGGATGATGGGAATGTATGATGATGGTTTTGGTACGGTGTAGCTTTCGACTAACTTCCCTCGAATCTAACCTATGGCTTCCTACCGTCTAACCAGACACGGGTGGAATAGTGTACACTCGTCCTATGATACCCTCAAGCAACCTAGCACTTTATTTTGCATATTTTCTTTTTCTTTATTTATTTCTTTTTTTTCATTGCATTTTCTTTTGACTTCGTTCTTCCATATGTGGGGAGAAGAACGTTATTGAACTATACTATAAACTTTGAAACTTTGAATGTTTTCTATTTTTTTTCTAATTTTTCTTCTTTTTTTCTTTTTTGTGCCGATTTTCTTTTAGTTGCTAGAGGGGTTTACACGTCTGGACATAATAGCTAAGACCACCTGTTTAAAGGCTATATGCAAGTTACCACAGACCGACTTCCGGTAGGCTAATCTAGAACTACAACCACAGGGGTCAACGGGGAATGAAAGAATGGGGATTGGCTGTAATGTATATCGAACCGAAAGAAAAGGCCAAGCTCAAGGGTTTAAACCTAATGGATTTAACGTTAGGTAGGCTATCTAGCTTAGTAGTTGAATCTAGGTGCCCCTATCATTCTAGAACTCGTGTTATCGTGTGGTTTCGAATAGGTCTCATGCAAATTCTAACTCATTCAAGAAGACAGAAAACCACTCAAAAAGAATTGAAATTGCAAGTTATGTGCAATGGATCAAAAGCTCACAGTTGGTTTGCTAGTCGGATGCAGTCATTATCATGCAATCAAAGTGAAAAACTACAAGAGTGATAAGCTTTTCTGTTCTAACCAGGAATCTAGCATCGATGCAAGCATGTTGATTACAGGTTCTAGGTTAAGCAGTCTAAGCATCATTATGAAAAATTGAAAACTAACTTAACATCCCGAGTCAAGAATTGAGCAATTCTATGCTAGAGAAATCTCACAAATACCACAGACAAATAGCATCCCTTAGAAATGTAATCCCACCCCACACTTAAATCAGACATTGTCCTCAATGGACCAAACAAAGAGAAGGAAAAGTGTACAGGGGTACCGTAAAATGAGCGTGAGGGCGCCGGAGATGGCGCTGGCGAGACATCGGGGGTATAGATGTGCATAGAACCATAGAGAATTCTGAGTTCATAACCTGAAAACATAATAAGAGAGGATCCATCACACGATTAGAACAGTTGGAGTACAGAAGACTCGACCGATCACAAAGGTTCGTCAATAACCTAAAATAACAAAAACCGAAACAAAAACAAAAAGTACAGAGTTCTGGATGATAAGAAAAATCCTGAGATCACTGGGGCGGAGGGTGCTGGCGATCATCTGGAGCCTGGAACTGCCTAAAGAACTGGAGCTGGGACTCGTACATCTGCTGCTGTAGCGTCTGGAAGCTGGTAAAATGCTCGTCGGACTCCTGTTGCCACTTCTGAGTGGCCTCCAACGCGCGTCGGAATCTGCTCTCATCTCCCTAAGCTCACGCTCTAGTCCACTAAAGTCGTATGTTGGGGCCGCTTCAGGCTCTGGCTCTGGTGCTGGTGTCGATCTTCCACGTTTCTCAATGTAAGGATCGCAGTGGGGAGCGAGGATATCATGGACCTTCTTGGACCGAGGAAGATCGCCGGTGATCCAGAGCTGAGGGATACGATGATGGAGGCGGATGGCGCCATATGAAGCGAGCACGTCGTACCTGTGAACCAGACGGGTGACATAGGAGCCACCCAAAAGAAGTCTCGTGCCGCGCTGAAGCTGGAATAACTTTGCCACCAAAGAGCCAAGATGGACCTTTCGTCTCTCATCGATGCACCGCAACATGAACAGGTCTCTAGCGTTACAGACACCGCCATAGTTCAACCTCTGAGTAATAGACTCTCGGAAGACCAACTGTAAGAACTGGTAGATTGGCCTCTCCATTATACTAGCCTTGGATGCGCTAGAGTCATACTTGGCCGGGTCCGACAGAGCGAAGGTGCGCCAAAACATCTCACACTCCTCAGTACTCTCGGTGTTGCGAAAGACAGCAGTCGGTGGAGCTGAAGCGAGCTCTTCTGCAGTGTAGAAACCGAGGTCGATGGCAAACTCATCAAGAGTGAGAGACCTCTCGATCCCTCCTAGGCAGAAGTAGATGCACTTGGTCGCTGTGACAGAGTTGATTCTCTCATTCACCCTCTCCATACGGAAGGTGGAGAGGAGCTCCTTGGTTGGCCACTCGTACGCCGGCTCGGTGACCTGGAATAGCGGAAGCAAACCGGCTCGGTTAAGTGTCGCACGGAGACCATCAACCCAATCTTCCGCCTCCATGGCCTCCCAATCAATCTGGCTCATGGCACCAATTGCTTTCCTTTGTATGACCATCCATGTTGCCTGATCATCCTCCCTTGGGAAGTTGAAGATAGGGTGGAGACGTTATCCGGCGGGGAAGCCACCTGGAGGGTGTCGCGCCTCGCGGTTCCTTTCAGTTTCTTCGCCGGAGGTGGGGCGGAGGAAGAGGAAGCAACTCCTTTTCCTTTGGATTTTCCCATCCTGAAAATGAATAACAAACACAAATAAATGCCAAGTTTAGTGTTCTAACGATTGAACATAATCCTATGAATCAACTTGAGCAAAGAGGGGATTATTGATCAACGACAACCACAACAAGCATCAAATATATCAAGTTCAAAGAATGCAAGTAGGATGTCAACAAGCGGAGGCACAATCCCATAGGCCAATAGCTAGGTCTTACACACACTTAGCAAGATCAACATTTAGGCATTTAACAAACTTGGCAAAGATCATCATGGAAGCAAATAGCCAATTGCAATTCAAACTTAAGTCATAATCAAGTAATAAGCAAGTTCAAATCAGCCATACAAGTCACACAAGCTAAGATCACAACTCATGAAATCGATATGCAAAAAGTGTACCTTAATCCACCATACGAGCCAATTAGGGTATATATATTCGGGAACAAGCATGCATACATGTTTATAATCATCACAAGATCAATAACACAGCAAAAATTCATCCAATTTCGTCCATAATTAAAAATCCCCAATTTCGACAAAAATCGGTATGGAAAGCCTATGAAATTTCACAATTGGATAGGCAAACAAAGTCGAAATGACCCCCGATTCAAACTACAAGCTCATTATATCACCAATTTCATTTCTATAACCTCAATTTTACAAAACTCCAAAATTGAAAAATTAGGGTTCTTGAGCTCAAGAACACAAATCCGATTCAGCTCCTGCAAATTCGATTTCCATGGTGAAAATCATAGGGGAAACGTTCAAGGAGCTAGCAAGAAGGGTCACATAACTGAGAATCGAATTAAAACCCGAAAATCGAAGAAAAACAGTGACCAAATACTACCAAGCTAACAAGCTAAGCAGATCGTATTCCACAGGGTTTCTTCTAATCGTCTACTCAAATATGAAGACAAAATACTCAGATTTAAACACGTTATGCGTGGTGTGAGTTCCACGACTTCTAGACTAAGATGCAGGAAAATTAAAATGAAATTAAAAGACAGAAAGATTGGTTAGTTTAGACAGACGACATACAAGCTTAGATTTCGAATCCCCCTTAGATCACCAAGGCAACATCAAGCACAAGACCAGCGGTTTTCAATTCTCATTCAATCAATTTCTATACACCACCATAACTCCTTACCCTTAGGTTAAGACTGGCAAACGTTCGCTCTATCCGATTTAGCTACCAAGATTAATTAGTCGCCCGGGTACGGTCGCCTCTCGCAACGACTAAACTAACTGGTGGAATTACTAACGATTTATGAGTTACTCTTGCAGTGGATTAACCCTAACTGGTTCCTACGAAAGGCACACTCCAATGAATAGGTTAACTGGTTGAATTGATGTTCTAAAGTGAGGCGAGCGTTCGCTTCTATCCTCAGCTTAACAAGAATCTAATCTAGGTGATCAAGAAAGACAAGTTTTAATGTTTTAAAGCAGGGAAACTGTCTGGCGACAAACCCTAACTCAACACAAACCTAATCTAGGCGATCAACCAGAAGAGAAGCATAAACAATCAAGAACAAAACAACCATGCAAAGAGAAACTGATTGAACTTTGAATCTAATTACCGCCGATCCGTGACCACTTTAAAGCCCTGGGTCACTTAGGGTTCATCTATGCTAAGCTCTACAAGTTTAGCTACTCATATCTGACAAACAAGAATCAAAGACGAAAGAAGGATTCATCTTATACAAAGGAAGAACAGAAAAGGATCTGAAAAACCTAATTTCGGATGATCCGTGAAGCTTCGATCTTGAGAATCTTCAATTTCTAGCTTCGAGCGTCTTCCGGGATGGATTGATGGCGTCACGATCTCTCTGATAGCTCCGGAATACTCTCTCAACTCTCCTCAAGTCGTGGCTGATCTCTCTCTCTTGAATGTTTACAAATCTGGCTTTGAAAAGTCTATTAATACCCCCGAAAACCCTTTCCTTGTTGGAAAAGCTGAAAATTTCCCGTCTGGGGAGCTTACACTAAGCTCCAAAACGCAGCGTTTTGAGCTGTGCAGAACTCCAACTTGTTTCGATCATTCCCGCTCCGTTTGAACTCCGATTTGGTCTCCGTTTGAAGCGCTGGACTCGTGAGAGAGTCCTCTATAGTGTGATAATATGGGAATCAAAATAAACGCTCAAAAAAGGGTAAAAATAGCCTAAAAATGGACAATGTACGCACTAGGAGCCGATAATCACAAAGTTACGACAAATGCACCAAATACTCATCAAAATGGCATCAAAGGGTATGAAATGTTGCTTAAATGGAGCTGATAATCACGTCAAATCGAGTGTCATTAGTTAACTATTGATTTGGTGTTTTGAAGTGAGGCGAACGTTCGCTACTATCCTCAGCTTAACTAGAATCTAATCTAGGTGATCGAGAAAGACAAGTTTAATGTTTTAAAGCAAGAAAGCTGTCTGGCGACTAACCCTAACTTAACACAAACCTAATCTAGGCGATCAACCAGAAGAGAAACACATGATCAACGAATATAATCTAGGCGTCAACTAGACAAGAAACACAAAAAGATAATGAAGAACAAAACAACCACGCAAGAGAAACTATCTGAATCTGAATCTAATTAACGTCGATCTGTGACCGCTTTAAAGCCCCGTGTCACTTAGGGTTCATCTAATCTAAAGCTCTACGAGTTTAGCTACTCATATTCAAAACAAGAGAATCGAAGACAATCAAGGGATACATCTTTAACTAGGAACAACAGAGAAGAACTGTAAAACCTAATTTCAGACGAATCTGTGAAGCTTCAATCTCTTGGATCTTCAACTCCTAGCACCGAGTTCTCCGAGATGGAAGGATGGCGTCACGATCTCTTCCCGGCTCCTCCAACTCTCTAAACTCTCCCTCGAACTTTTAAAGTCTGGAATTTAATCCACGGAATAGGTATATCTTGAATGTGGCCGCCGATTTAGTATTTATAGGGTTTGGGATTCTAGCCGAAAAAAGGAAATAGTTTTCGGTGAAAACTTGGGAGTTTTCACCGAAGACTTCAGGTGACACTTTGGCTTGATTCTCCTGTCTTCGTCTGTGAATTTTTGTGCATAGTTTTCGGCGAAGACTTCATACTTTTCACCGAAAACTTCTATTACAGCTGAGACAGTGATTTCTTCTGGCTTGGTTGATTTCTGGATTGATCTCGGGCCATCCCTTGAGGTTCCTTTGCTTCCCGAGCTCATCCGTGGCTAAGTATTTGACGGCAAAAACCTGTGCATACTCAAAAGCACTAGAAAATTATCAAATAGACCCATAACGGGCCAAAGTAACCAAAACGGTATGAATTAGAGCATTTAGGTGAAAACATGCTAAATCACCCTAAAACCCGAGATTCAAGCAAGGAAATGTAGCTTAAATGAGGCTGATAAACACGTAATATCAAGTGTCATCAAATACCCCACACTTAAGCCTTTGCTTGTCCTCAAGCAAACTGAACTAGAACGCACTCAGATTCACAAATGACACGATCAATTAAGTTAAGGTTCAAGCAATCACAATGAATTATTAAACTGCTACTTCCAGAACAAGTGACCTAACATTCTTACACGTCAGCCAAACAACCTGGTATTACTAATTAACTGCACACAACAAGTAGTAAACACAAATTATGCACGAATCTGACCTAACAGACTAGACTCCTCACACAGATAATATTTGGTACAAGGGAACTCTCGCACTCTGTGTTTAGGGACGTATTTCTGCTCTCAATCACTTTCTTGACTGAAGTATGTCATATGTTTGTAATTCGACCACAATCTCCACCACTTTGACAACACGAGTAACTAGTCAAAAGGACTTTCGCAAGGGACTGTAACAATTCCTACACTACAAGGGTTTATAATGAGATGGATGAAGGGATGAGTGATGGAATTGGCTTTGGTGCGGTGCAACTTTCGATTAACTTCCCTCGAATCTAGCCCATGGCTTCCTACCGTCTAACCAAACACGGGTGGAATAGTGTACGCTCGTCCTATGATACCCTCAAGCACTAGCACTTTAGTTTGCATATTTTTTTCTGAATTTTTCCTTACATTTTCTTTTGACTTCGTTCTTCCATATGTAGGGAGAAGAACGTTATTGAACTATACTATAAACTTTGAAACTTTGAATTTTCCTATTTTTTCAAATTTTCTTCTTTTTTTCTCGTTTTTTTTTCTTGTGCCGTTTTTTCTTTTAGTTGCTAGAGGGGTTTACACGTCTGGACATAATAGCTAAGACCACCTGTTTAATGGTTATAGGAAAGTTACCACAAACCGACTTCCGGTAGGCTAATCTAGAACTACAACCGCAAGGATCAACGGGGTGATGAAAAATGGGGATTAGCTGTAATGTATAACGAACCGAAAGAAAGGCTAAGCTCAAGGGTTTACACCTAATGAATTTAACGTTAGGTTGGCTATCTGGCTTAAGTAGCTTCAACTAGGTGCCTCTATCCTCCTAGAACTCATGTCATCGTGTGGTCTCGAATTGGTCTGATGCAAATTCTAACTCATTCAAAGTATGAGAAAGCCACTCAAAAAGAATTGAAATTGCAAGTTGATGACACTCGATTTGACGTGATTATCAGCCTCATTTAAGCGACATTTCCTTGCTTGAGACATGGTTTTTAGGGTAGAATAGCGAATATTCAATCAATTGCCCTATCTCATGCCATCTGTGTTACTTTGGCCCATTTCGGGCCTATTTGATGGTTTTCTAGTGTTTTTATGTTAGCACAGGTTTTTGCCATCAAATAAAGTAGCCAAGGACGTGTCTAAGGCGTTGGAACCTCGAGGAATTGCACCGGAATCAATCCGAGGAGTCAATCGAGTCAAACCAAAGTCTACCCCGGTTTACACTAAAGTTTTCGCCGAAAATCCCTTAGTATTTTCGACGAAAATCCCAGCACAAATCGACTGATGCTCATCAAAGGAAGTTTTCGGCGAAAACCCTAAGTTTTCGCCGAGAACAATTGATCCGAAAATCATAGGAGAAAAGCAGCCGGTGGTGAACGCCACCCGGTCGTTGTTATGTGGGCGGTTCAGCCAAATAAAAACTACTAATGCTACAAAGCGTATAGCAAATCGTATTCCGAGGGCTTTCTATGATTGGTTACTTCAGAACTAGCAAAATACTCAAAGGTAAACACGTTGTGCGTGGTGTGAGTTCCACGACTTCTACTTCTAAGGAATGCAGAAAAATTAAAAAGGATTAAACTAAAGCAGATTGGGAATTAGGGTTTGAAAACAAGAATGACAGACGAACTTAGACTTTGAATCCCCCTTCGTTCCCCAGAGCATTGGCAATCAACAGATCAGCGGATTTCGATTCTCATTCAATCAATTACTAAGACACCACCATAACTCCTTACCCTTAGGTTTAAGACCGGCGAACGTTCGCTCTATCCGTTCTAACTACCAAGATTAACTAGCCGCCCGGGTACGGTCGCCTCTCGCAACGACTTAATTAATTGGTGTGATTACTAGTGATTAATGAGTTACTCTTGCAGTGAATTAACCCTAACCGGTTCCTACGAAAGGCACACTCCAATTATAAGGTCAATTGTTCAATTCGATGTTCTAAAGTAAGGCGAGCGTTCGCTTCTATCCTTAGCTTAACAAGAATCTAATCTAGGTGATCAATCCAGACAAGAAACATGAACAATGAAGAACGAATCAAACATGAAAAAGAACTGATTGAATTTCGAATCTAATCACCGCCGATCCGTGACCGCTTTAAAGCCTGGGTCACTTAGGGTTCATCTAGTCTAAGCTCTAGAGGGTTTAGCTACTCATGATTATTACAAAAGAAACAAAGACAAGGAAAGAGTTCATCATTCAGAGGAAGAACAGAAAAGAATCTGAAAAACCTAATTTAGACGACTCTGGCAGACTTCGATCTTCGGTAAGTTACACTCCTAGCTCCGGTTCTCCGAGATGGAAGGGATGGCGTCACGATCTCTATCCGGCTCTTCGAACTCCAACTCTTCGCTCCAAAACTCAGAGAATTCCGATCTCAAAAAGTTGTATTATGATTAATTATGATTGTCCTGAATGCCTCCTCTTTGGGCCGCCGGGTTAAGTATTTATACTTAACCCTAACTGATCCGGATTAGCCTGATATTTTCGCCGAAAACATAGGGATATTTTCGGCGAAAATCCTTGTGTAAATGGCCGTGATCTCTCTGCCTTGTATTTTCGGTCCGAAGAGTTAATCGATTTTGCCGAAAATATTCTTTGACTCGACATCAGCTGGTTTGCACTATTATTTTCGCCGAAGACATAAGCTCATTTTCGCCGAAGATGCAAGTGTGAATGGGCAGATTTTCGGTTTGACTTGATCGGCTCCTTGGATCGATTTCGGTTTGATTCCTCGAGGTTCCAACGCCTTAGACACGTCCATGGCTACGTTATTTGACGGCAAAAACCTGTGCTAACACAAAACACTAGAAAAACCATCAAATAGACCCGAAACGAGCCAAGGTAACACAAATGGCACGAGATAGGGCAATCGATTGAATATTCGTTATTCTACCCTAAAAACCATGTCTTAAGCAAAGAAATGTCGCTTAAATGAGGCTGATAATCACGTCAAATCGAGTGTCATCAGCCGGCGGACCATCCATTTACACTAAGATTTTCGGCGAAAATTCCTTATAATTTTCGGCAAAAATACCAGTTAAAATCCTGCGGTATTAGGGTTAAGTATAAATACTTAACCGGCGGCCCATACCTAGATACATCATAATTACCAACTAATACCGAACTTCAGAATTCTCTCAAGTTCTGGAGCAGAGAGTTTAGAGTCCGAAGAGCCGGAAAGAGATCGTGACGCCATCCCTTCCATCTCGAAGACTCGGAGCTAGGATTGCAGTTTACCGAAGATCGAAGTCTGCTAGAGTCGTCTTAATTAGGTTTTTCAGATTCTTTTCTGTTCTTCCTCTGGATGATGAACTCTTTCTTTGTCTTTGATTCTTTTGTGATAAACATGAGTAGCTAAACTCTTAGAGCTTAGACTAGATGAACCCTAAGTGACCCAGGGCTTTAAAGCGGTCACGGATCGGCGGTGATTAGATTCGAAGTTCAATCAGTTTCTCTTTCATGTTTGGTTTGTTCTTCATTGTTCATGTTTCTTGTTTGGATTGATCACCTAGATTAGATTCTTGTTAAGCTAAGGATAGAAGCGAACGCTCGCCTTACTTTAAAACATCAAATCGAACAATTAACCTTATAATTGGAGCGTGCCTTTCGTAGGATCCAGTTAGGGTTAATCCACTGCAAGAGTAACTCATAAATCGTTAGTATATCCACCAGTTAAGTTAAGTCGTTGCGAGAGGCGACCGTACCCGGGCGACTAATTAATCTTGGTAGCTAGAACGGATAGAGCGAACGTTCGCCGGTCTTAAGCCTAAGGGTCAGGAGTTATGGTGGTGTCTTAGAATTGATTGAATGAGAATTGAAATCCGCTGATCTGTTGATTGCCTATGCTCTGGTGAACGAAGGGGGATTCAAAGTCTAAGTTCGTCTGTCATCTCTGTTTTAATCAACCAATTTCCAATCTGTTCTTAGTTTCAATTTTTAATTTCTCTGCATTTCTTAGAATTAGAAGTCATGGAACTCACACCATGCACGAAGTGCTTAAACCTGAGTAATTTGCTAGCTTATTTGAGTAGTCAATCATTAGAAGGCCCGTGGAATACGATCTACCCTAGCTTTTGTTAGCTTTGTTAGTTATTTGATTGAGTCGTCAACGACCGACTCACCAAATTGGCGCCGTTGCCGGGGACTTCTTTTGATTGTTTGAAAGAAGAACTGGCAATTTACTCTTCTATTTTCCATCTTTCACTTTTCCACCCACTTCGATTTTACACTGATTTTTGTTTGTTTTTGTTATTTGTAGGTTGTTCACAAGTGTATGCATCGCCGCCCTTGGACTCGCTCCCAAACCGACAAGGCTAAGAGTATAGAGAGACCAAGCAGTTCTGCTCCACCTCGACAATCACAGATTCCAAGGAGAAGCAGAACCAATCCACCTCCATCCATCACTCCGATCAAGATCGAAGAACTGAAGGAGAGTTCCTCATCTTCACCATTACCGTCCCCTTCATCCGTTTCATACACCGAGTCACTTTCACCTCCTCCATCTCCTACCATGAATGATCAATTACCACCACCGGGCGGGAATCCACCACCGCCACCTGCACAGAAGAGTCTAGCTGATTACAACAAGCCGAGCGCGACTAGCGTTTGATCTGCCATTTCCGTGCCGCGCATTGAAGGAGATCCTGACTATGAGATCAAGATTCCATTCTTGACTATGATCACTAGGGATCTACAGTTTGAGGGCAGGGCCACTAGACAATCCGTGCGCACATCTAGCGAATTTCCTTGATCTCTGCAGCACTTTCAAGAACGGAAACCTCGACAAGAACACTCTTTGTTTGAGAGCTTTCCCGTTCTCTCTGAAAGGCGCTGCTAAGAGGTGGCTTACTGGCAAACCACCTGGATATTACACTGATTGGGATACTCTGGCTCAGGACTTCGTTGAAGAATACTTTCCTCCTGCCAGAACAACAGCCATTAAGGACAACATTGCCAGATTCTCCTAGAAAGAAGGAGAAAGCTTATACGATACTTGGAATCGATTCCAAGAACTTCTCTACAACTGCCCTCATCATGGATTCAAGCAGAGGCAGTTAGCTGAAATCTTTGCTCGAGGTCTTCGAGAAGAATCTGCCAAGTGGGTCAATTCTCTAGCTGAAGGGGATTGCACTACACTCACACCCGAAGCTGCTCTTCTTCACTTCACAAACTGTGCTTCCAAGTCAAGGAACTGGGAACGACAATCTGAAGGATCAAAGAGCAAGCTCGATCTCGAAGCAGCTATCAAGGCCGAAGTAGAGAAGCATTTGAAGAAGTCTTCCACACCAATCAAACCGCCGACAGCTTCTGTCTATGTTGCTGATTGCGAGTGGTGTGGAGCTTGCACACATAACGGAGGCCGTTGCCAGAATTTTGGTAAGACAGAAGGCTGGTCCGCCGAAGAGGTAAATTTCGTTCAACAAGGCTTCGTTAATAATCAAAATGGTTATGCTGGCTACCGCAACTTCAGGCATCAAGGGAACTATCAAGACAGACCTCCCTACAATGCTGGCGCCAACCATAACCAGAACCAGAATAACCGCCCAGCTGGTCCAGCTCAGGATCAGAAGCCTAACCATTCGCCGGCAGGTGTTTATCAGCCGCCACACCGTAATCCGGGTAATTATGGAACTGCTCCTGGCAATCGTCAGAATCAATATTTGAATAACACCTATCCAGGGCAGCAGTACCAGAAGGAAAACAATGTCAGTGACCTGCACAAGAAGCTTAGTCAGATCATCACCAGACTCGACGATTATGACAGTCCGTTTAAAGCTCAAGCTCTTCTCAATCAAGAACAGATAGCAGTCGGTCAAAGAATTGAGCAGGCTGTGAACAACATCTCGAGCATGCTAGCATCTGGTCGACCATTTGGCCAACTTCCGAGCCAGATAGAGCCGAATCCGAGAAAGGAACAAGCTAACATGGTATCTGTTAAAAAGTTTACTAGCTTATCTGCTGAAGCTTGTTCTGTTTTACGCAGGATCGCTGAAACTCCAGAGAAGAAGGAAGCACTGGAAGTGGCGCCTAAGGAGGAAGATCCTCCTCTCGCACCATACTACGTGAAGCCTCCATTTCCAAGAGCATTGCTGCCAAATGCAAGGATCGAAACTGGCATGAAGGGGAATAAAGAAGGATATCCTGATGCTCGTAGCACGAAACCCTCATCTCCATATCCAACTAAGTGTTCTGATCCTGGTTCCTTCACTCTACCTCTTGTCATTAATGATATTGAGATAGAACGTTGTTTGGTTGATCTTGGCGCGTCTGTTAATGTTATGCCTATGAGTCTATATGAAAAATTGAACCTAGGAGAACTTGAACCGCCTAGTATGCAACTTGTCTTTGCTGATAGATCACTTAAAACCCCTAGGGGAGAAATAAAAGACGTGGTTACTAAATGTGGTCCTTTCATGTTCTTGGCTGACTTTGTTATCATTGATACTAGTAAGGATGATTCTACCATTCTCATAGGACGACCTTTCATGGCTACTACTGGAATGCAAATTAACGTTCCAAATGGTTCTTTAACTTTAAGAGTTGGTAAAGAAACGGTCACGTTCCGCCTTAAAGACGGAATGAAATATAATCCTAAGAATGAAGAATTTCATTGTTTAGCTGTTGAAACTGTGGAGTTGACTCCGGTCAACTCCGTTACTGATGTCTCTTCTAGTATGCCTAGATCAATTGCTGTTGCAGGTGCTGGATAGATTACCAAGTAGAAACCGAAATCTGTTCCTCAAAAGCCGCCAAAGAAGAAGGAACTGAAAGTCTCTTCTAAGCCACCGAGCACAAAATCTAGTAGACCTCGGGGAAAGAACAAGAAGGCGAAGACTCACATGGTCTGGAGACCAGTTGTGCCGCCACCTTCTACCGAGCCAGCTGCACCACCAACTCGTTCCAAGCTACCGGCACCGGAACAAGTATGGAAGGAGAAGCCAAAAGCATATCCTAAGGAAATACTGACGATCACCGATCCTGGTGATATCAAGCCGGAGGTTAAAGAAAAGAAGGAGCCGATCGTTCTCATTCCATCCACCGTCTTCCTTGTAGAAGATGATCTCTTGACAGAACTGTTCGGACCATTCACGATCACTGACCACCTTCCCGACGAACGTACCAAACTCTTAGACGCGAACGGGAAGAAATTCATGCTCACCGGAGAAGCCCCGAAGCTCTTCCTTATGAACTCCGATGCTAGCATTAAGAAGAATCTGAGTTGGGATGTCTCCTAATACCGTCCAGGTATCATCCAGCTCAAGGACGTTAATAAAAGAGCGCTTCGTGGGAGGCAACCCACGGCTGGAGTCTATTTTTGATTTGTGTCAACCTTAGTGTTTTAGAGTCGGTTCGGGGAGCCAAAGAGTTTAGTCATATTGCTTATAGCATCCTCTATCCTCTGGCTTTGAGCTCTCTGTCCTTGATTGAGTGCAGCTTGAGCTTTTAATTGAATGTCGTGGTCGTCAAGTCTGCTCATAATCTGATCGAACTTCTTCTCATAGTCTATGTCTCTATTGTAGTACGGCTTTGCTTGAAACTGGTGTTGTCCCCCGATGAATCCCGGAGGTCTATAATAAGGATCTACTAACCGGTTACTCTGGTTCCGTGGCACGTAGTTTCTGTAACCGGCATAGCCTTTCGGATTGTTAGCGAAACCCTGATCAATGAAGTTTATCTCTTCTGTAGACCAGACTTCTGTCGTGCCGAAGTTGAGGCTGCTTCCACCGTTATGAGCACAGGATCCACACCATCCACAGTCAACCGAAAAGATGGTGGCTGACGGGGGATCGAGAGGAATACCAACTACTTGTAGATGTTTCTGAACCTCTATTTTGATCTGCTCTGCAACACTCATCTGACTCTGACTCTTGGTTCCTTCTCTTTGTCTCTCCCAATTTCTAGATTTAGAAGCACAGCTAGCGAAATGCAGAAGAGCATCCTGAGGAGTAACGGCGGTGCAATCTCCACCAGCTAGGGAGTTGACCCAATTTGCGGATTCTTCGCGCATACCACGAGCAAAGAATTCAGCCAGCTGTCTTTGTTCATACCCATGGTGAGGACAGTTGAAGAGAAGAGATTGGAATTCATTCCAAGTGTCATACAAGCTTGCATCTTCTCTCTGAGTGAATCTGGAGATGCGGTCTTTATAAGCAGTTGTCCTAGCGGGAGGAAAGTATTCCTCAACAAAATCTTGAGCTAACGCCTCCCAGTTAGTGTAATGACCTGGTGGTTTTCTTCCAAGCCAATGGTTAGCTGCACCTCGGAGAGAGAACGGAAAAGCCCGGAGATATAAAGTGTTCTTGCTGAGGTTCCCAGACTTGAAAGTGTCACAGACAGCCAGAAAGTCATCTATATGTGTGCAGGGGTTATCATCTGGTCTACCTTCGAATTGTATGTCCCTAGAGATTAGTTCTAGGAGAGGAATCTTAATCTCATAATCAAGATCATCGTCATTAGAAAGCACGGTGATGGAAGATCGAAAGTTGGAAGCACGCGGCTTACTGTAGTCCGCAATACTCTTAGGAGCAGCCATTGCGGTAAAGGAAGATGGAACAGAAGTGATCCGTTTCTGTACCTGCTATGATCTGCAAGAGACAAAAACAAATACAACCGGTGTAAAATCGAAGTGTGATGGAAATGAAATATGGAAAGGTAGAAGAATAAAAATGCCAACTCTTCTTTCAACGAAACAGAAGAGTCCCCAACAACGGCGCCAATTTGATGGGCTGCAGAATAGCGGTCAATCAAATAACTACCAAGCTGTGAAGCTAGGGTAGATCGTATTCCATGTGTCTCCTCTACTTCCTTACTCAAATGCGTTGGCAATTTAAATTCAAGGTTAAAAAACACTTAGTGCGTGGTGTGGGTTCCACAACTTCTATACTAAAAGAAGAAAGACAGGTTGAAATGAAATTAAAGCAAATTAACGATTGATTGATTGACTAAGACAGAAGACAGACACGCTTAGATTTTGAATCCCCCTTAGATCACCAAGGCATAGGCAATCAACAGATCAGCAATTTTCAATTCTAGTTCATTCAGTTCTCCGACACCACCATAACTCCTGACCCTTACGTTTAAGACTGGCGAACGTTCGCTCTATCCAATCTAACTACCAAGATTAACTAGCCGCCCGGGTATGGTCGCCTCTCGCAATGACTTAATTAACTGGTGCAATTACTAACGATTTATGAGTTACTCTTGCAGTAGATTAACCCTAATCGGTTCCTACGATAGGCATACTCCAATTATAAGGTTAACTGTTCAACTTGATGTTCTAAAGTAAGGCGAGCGTTCACTTCTATCCTTAGCTTAACAAGAATCTAATCTAGGTGGCCAAACTAGACAAGAAACACAAAGAACAAAGAACAAATCAAACAAGAAGAAGAAACTGAATGAATTTTGAATCTAATCACCGCCGATCCGTGACCGCTTTAAAGCCCTAGGTCACTTAGGGTTCATCTAATCTAAGCTATTCGAGTTTAGCTACTCATATTCAATACAAAAGAATCGAAGACAGACAAAGAATACATCTCAGGTAGGAAAGACAGAGAAGAACTGTAAAACCTAATTTTGACGACTCCTGGTAGCTTCAATCTACTGGATCTTCAACTCCTAGCACCGGCTCTCCGAGATGGATGCATGGCGTCACGATCCGTTCCTGGCTCCTTGAACTCTATCCACTCGTTCTCTCTATTTCTCAGTCTTGGGATTTTTTTCGTCCCGTGTGTGTTTTTGTGTAAAATCCGATCCCCTTTATTAAGCCGCGCATTTCAGTATTTATACCTAGCCGGCGATTTCTGCTTTTCCACTGGGATTTTTACCAAAAATCCAAGGATATTTTCGGTGAAAATATCTGTTCAAATGTCGCTCGATCCCGTCTGTTTCTCCTGGTTGATTTGGCTTAGGGTTTTCGACCGAAAATCCCAAGAATTTTCGGTGAAAATTTCTTCTTGATCGGGACAGTGGATTTTCTTCCATTTTCGGCAAAAACCCAAGGGTATTTTCGCCGAAAATATATGTGTAAATGGGGCAGGAATTCTTTTGGGTTGAATGACTTTTCTGGTTGATGCGGGTGTGATTCCTCGGGGTTCCAGTGCCTTAGACACGTCCTTGGCCACCACATTTGATGGCGAACACCTGTGCTAACATGAAAATACTAGAAAACCATCAAAATAGACCCGAACGGGCCAAGGTAACACAAATGGCACGAGATAGGGCAATCGATTGAATATTCGTTATTCTACCCTATAAACCATGTCTTAAGCAAAGAAATGTCGCTTAAATGAGGCTGATAATCACGTCAAATCTAGTGTCATCAATGACCCTCACCTATGACGAGTTTGCAGCTCATCTAGGCATTCCCTACGAGCATTACCATGGTCATCACCTCGGCTGGGCGAACGACGAGGACGACGGAGAGGAGTACCATGCACTCTGGAGCCACATGACTGGAGTGCCTGGCGATCGTCTCACGGACCATAATTCAGTTAAGTCTCTCTCTCACCCTCTCTATAAATACATTCATATGGTTTGGCGTAGATCGCTATTATATGCTCCAGAGAAGGACCGCCACCATATCAGCAATGAGGAACTTCTGCTTCTTCGCGCCATTCGGTAGAGCTACCCTCTTCACCCCGGATGGGTTCTTGCTCGCATCTTCCGTCAGAAGACCAAGAGGAGGACGCCACCTCGCTCATTCCTGGGAGGCAACTTCATCGGCCGACTCATCATCTCCTTCGGCCTCAGCCACGAATATGGCCCGAACATCCCACGCCACAGAGTACACACCGTTGGAGGAGATTTGGCGGTCGAGTACGACCTCGAGCTAGACCTCAGTCCCCAGGTAGCAGCAGATCCTCCCCTCCAGAACGAGGATGAGTCGGAGGAAGAAGATGATTCTGAGGAGTCCCAACCTCAGTACGAACCAGAGTTTCATGACCATACTCCCTCGCCACACCATCAGGCAGGGTATGCACACCAGTCGCCGCCGGCCATCCCAAATCCATACCAGGCGCCTCACCCGCACCCCGCGGATGTTGGAGAGCTGTATGAGCGACTGCAGGAGTGGCGTATCACCGACAACGCCACTCAAGAGGCGAGATGGACTATTATGCAGTAACATATGCATCGCGCCGATAGGCGGTATGAGGCACAGATGGCGTGGCAACGTCAGCTCGACGATTTCCTCCACTTTCCACCTCCCGACGCGCCTGACGAGCAGTGACCGGGTTGTATCCTCTTTCTTGTCCCTTCTTTTTCTTTATTATTTTTGGATTTCGATCCAACTTTTTTTTGTGTGGATCCGGGACACTTGTCCCGGTTTCCTTTTTATGTTTTAGTTGTTTTTGTTTTGTAGGTAGTAGGGAGATTCCCTTTGCTTCGCTTCGGTAGATTCCCTCCGCTCGGAGGACCCGTGCTCATCCCCTACGCCAACCATCTCGGTCCAGGTTCTTCTACTTCACTCTGAACTCTAGAATTAGTCCTGTGAGGACACAGTCCGATTTAAGTGTGGGGTAGGATGCTAGAGAACCTTGCATGAACTTGACTGCCCTTGATTGTGTTTCTGTGTGCCTCGTGATTCCTTTCCAGTCTCTCTAGCATTAGAATGGCTCAGTTCTTGATTTTTGATGTTATGTTGTTGTTCAAACTTTCATAATGATGCTTAGACTGCTTAACCTAGAACTTGAGAACCAACTTGTATACTTTGATGCTAAATTGCCTGGTCAGAACAGAATTTTTAAAATCACACTTGTAGTTTGTAGCCTTGATTGCATGAAAATGACCGAATCCGACTAGCAAACCAACTGTGAGCTTTTGATCCATTGCACGTAACTTGCAATTTCAATTCTTTCTGAGTGGTTTTCTGTTTTCTTGAATGAGTTAGAATTTGCATGAGACCTACTCGAGACCACACGATGACACGAGTTCTAGAATGATAGGGGCACCTAGATTCAGCTACTATGCCAGATAGCCTACCTAACGATAAAATCCATTAGGTGTAGACCGTTGAGCTTGGCCTGTTCTTTCGGTTCGATAATACATTACAACCATTTCCCATTCTTTCATTCCCCGTTGATCCCCTGTGGTTGTAGTTCTACATTGACCTACCGGAAGTCGGTTTGTGGTAACCTGCCTATAGCCATTAAACAGGTGGTCTTAGCTATTATGTCCAGACGTGTAAACCCTCTAGCAACTAAAAGAAAAATCGGCACAAAGAAAAAAAAATATGAATGAAAGAAAAGAAGAAAAATTCGAAAAAGCAGAAAAAGAGAAAAGTTTAAAGTTTTTAGTTCAATAAAACGTTCTTCTCCCTACAAATGGAAGAACGAAGTCAAAAGAAAAGTCAGAAAAAAATTGTGTAAAGAAAAATAATAAACGTGCTAGGTTGCTTGAGGGTATCATAGGACGAGCGTTCATTATTCCACCCGTGTCTGGTTAGACGGTAGGAAGCCACAGATTAGATTCGAGGGAAGTTAGTCGAAAGCTACACCGCACCAAAGCCATCATCATACATTCCCATCATCCATCTCATTATAAACCCATGTAGTGTAGAATTCGTTACAGTCCTAGCAGGGAAGTCCTTCTTGACTGGTTACTCGTGTTGTCACAGTGGTGGAGATGTGGTCGAATTGCAAACTTATGACAGAATTCAGTAACAGAAAATGATTGAGAGCAGAAACACGTCCTTAAACACAGAGAGTGAGAGTTCCCAATCTACTAAATATTTCCTGTGTGAGGAGTCTGGTCGGTCAGGTCAAATTCGTGCATAATTGGTTGCTACTACTTGTCGTGTGCAGTTTATTAGTGAGACCAGGTAGTTTGGTTGATTAGTATGCATGTTAGGTTTCTTGTTCTAGGATCTATCTGTCTAATAATTCATTGTGTTTGATTGAACTCCAATTTAATCAATCTTATCATTTGTGGACATGAGCGTTTCTATTCAGTTTGCTTGAGGACAAGCAAAAGCTTAAGTGTGGGGTATTTTGATGACACTCGATTTGACGTGATTATCAGCCTCATTTAAGCGACATTTCCTTTCTTGAGACATGATTTTTAGGGTAGAATAGCGAATATTCAATCAATTGCCCTATCTCGTGCCATCTGTGTTACTTTGGCCCGTTTCGGGCCTATTTGATGGTTTTCTAGTGTTTTTATGTTAGCACAGGTTTTTGCCGTCAAATAAAGTAGCCAAGGACGTGTCTAAGGCGTTGGAACCTCGAGGAATTGCACCGGAATCAATCCGAGAAGTCAATCGAGTCGAACCAAAGTCTGCCCCGGTTTACACTAATGTTTTCGCCGAAAATCCCTTAGTGTTTTCGGCGAAAATCCCAGCACAAATCGACTGATGATCATCAAAGGAAGTTTTTGGCGAAAACCCTAAGTTTTCACTGAGAACAATTGATCCGAAAATCACAGGAGAAAAGCAGCCGACGGACCATCCATTTACACTAAGATTTTCGGCGAAAATATCAGTTAAAATCCGGCGGTATTAGGGTTAAGTATAAATACTTAACTGGTGGCCCATACCTAGATACATCATAATTACCAACTAATACCGAACTTCAGAATTCTCTCAAGTTCTGGAGCAGAGAGTTTAGAGTCCGAAGAGCCGGAAAGAGATCGTGACGCCATCCCTTCCATCTCGAAGACTCGAAGCTAGGATTGCAGTTTACCGAAGATCGAAGTCTGCCAGAGTCGTCTTAATTAGGTTTTTCAGATTCTTTTCTGTTCTTCCTCTGGATGATGAACTCTTTCTTTGTCTTTGATTCTTTTGTGATAAACATGAGTAGCTAAACTCTTAGAGTTTAGACTAGATGAACCCTAAGTGAACCAGGGCTTTAAAGCGGTCACGGATCGGCGGTGATTAGATTCGAAGTTCAATCAGTTTCTCTTTCATGTTTGGTTTGTTCTTCATTGTTCATGTTTCTTGTCTGGATTGATCACCTAGATTAGATTCTTGTTAAGCTAAGGATAGAAGCGAACGCTCGCCTTACTTTAAAACATCAAATCGAACAATTAACCTTATAATTGGAGTGTGCTTTTCGTAGGAACCGGTTAGGGTTAATCCACTGCAAGAGTAACTCATAAATCATTAGTAATTCCACCAGTTAAGTTAAGTCGTTGCGAGAGGCGACCGTACCCGTGCGACTAATTAATCTTGGTAGCTAGAACGGATAGAGCGAACGTTCGCCGGTCTTAAACCTAAGGGTCAGGAGTTATGGTGGTGTCTTAGACCTGATTGAATGAGAATTGAAATCCTCTGATCTATTGATTGCCTATGCTCTGGTGAACGAAGGGGGATTCAAAGTCTAAGTTCGTCTGTCATCTCTGTTTTAATCAACCAATTTCCAATTTGTTCTTAGTTTTAATTTTTAATTTCTCTGCATTTCTTAGAATTAGAAGTCGTGGAACTCACACCACGCACGAAGTGCTTAAACCTGAGTAATTTGCTAGCTTATTTGAGTAGTCAATCATTAGAAGGCCCGTGGAATACGATCTAACCTAGCTTTTGTTAGCTTTGTTAGTTATTTGATTGAGTCGTCAACGACCGGCTCACCACAAGTTTATGTGCAATGGATCAAAAGCTCACAGTTGGTTTGCTAGTCGGATTCAGTCATTATCATGCAATCAAAGTGAAAAACTACAAGAGTGATAAAAATTTATGTTCTAACCAGGAAATCTAGCATCGATGCAAGCAAGTTGATTACAGGTTCTAGGATAAGCAGTCTAAGCATCATTATGAAAAATTGAAAACTAACTTAACATCACAAGTCAAGAATCGAGCAATTCTAAGCTAGAGGAATCAGATAAGCCACGAGATCACAGAAAGCAAGTTGAGACCATGCAATTTATATACCCTACCCCACACTTAAACCGGACATCGTCCCCAATGGACCAAACTAGAGCAGAGAGAAATAGAAGAACCTGGACCGAGATGGTTGGTGTAGGGGATGATCACGGAGCTTCGGAGCGAGAAGGGAATCTACCAAAACTTGACTTACAAAACAAAAACAAACAAAAGATTAAAAGGAAACCGGGACCAGTGTCCCGGATCCACACAGAATAAAATTGGACCGAAATCTGAAAATAATAAATAAAAAGAAGGACAAGGAAGAGGATACAACCTGATCACTCCTCAGGTGGTGGAGGTGGTGGGGGAGTGTGCCAGAATCCCTCGATCTGCTGCTGCCACGCCAACTACGTCTCGTATCTGGCGTCCTGCTGGCGCATGTGCTGCTGCTCGAAAATGAGGAGAGAGGGTTTGCACCGAAAAAATGAAAAGATAAGGGGAAAGATTTTTGGATTTTGTCGAAAGTTTTCGGCGAAGAAAATTTACGAAAACAGTCTGCCGGATTTGTAAGAAAAGTTTACGGTAAAAAGTATGAACTTTTCGCCCGAAGAGTAAGTTAAAATCTGGTAAAAAATCACTGGAGGTTTTAAGGAAAAAGTTTTCGGCGAAAAGAAGTGCAATTTTCGCCAAAAATTATGACCTGCAGTTTTAACAAAATTTTCTGAAATAATGCCAAACTTTGAAAAATCAAAACAAAAACAACAGAGGTCGGAACAATCCCAAATGAACTAGAACTGAACCGAGGACACACAGCACACACAAAAAAATATAAGATTACGCAAAAGACAGTTTTGGCTCCCCCGAACCAACTCTAAAACACGAAGATAGGCAAAAACTTAAAACTGACTCCAGCCGTGGGTTGCCTCCCACTAAGCGCTCTTGCTTAACGTCCTTGAGCTGGACGATACCTGGATGGCGGTGACGAGACATCCCAACTCAGGATTTCCTTTAAGCTCGTGTCGGAGTTTAAGAAATATATATTTGGGGTACATCCGGTGAGTATGAAATGCTTCCCGTTAGCGTGAGTTAGCTTGGTTCGCCCGACGGGAAGGTGGTCGGTAATGTCAAATGGTCCGAATAACTCCTTTAAATGCGTGCTTTCATCGGCTGGCTTGGCTGATGAAGGCGGCGTGATTGGTCTCCAAAAATCCTTATTCTTCCCTTTACTCACCTTATTCACTTCGCCGGGATCCTTAGCTCGTGGCGGTTCAGTGGGAGATGCCTTCGGCTCCTCCTTCTTTCTTGGCTTTTGCGCTGGAGGTTCATTCGTCAGCTTGGGGACCTGTCCAACACCTGTTACAGCTATCTTGAAAGAAGCACTTGGAATCACATTAGTAACGGAGTTGACCGTGGCCAACTCCACAGTTTCAACAGAAAGACAGTGAGCTTCTCCTTCCTTAGGGATATATTTCATACCGTCCTTAAGACGGAATGTGACGATGTCTTTTCCTACTCTTAAAGTCAAAGATCCGTTAGGTACATTGATTGTCATTCCGGATGTTTCCATGAAAGGTCGACTTATCAAGATAGTAGCATCATCCTACCTAGTATCCATAACTACATAATCTGCTAAGAAGGTGAAGGGACCACACTTAGTGATTACGTTCTTAACTTCCCTCTAGGTGTCTTTAAAGATTTATCGACGAACACTAAATGCATGCTAGTAGGTTTTAATTCTCCTAGATTGAGTTTCTCATACAAACACATAGGCATGACATTTATAGACGCACATAGATCAACCAGACTACGCTCGATTTCAATATCATTAATGATTAAAGGTATAGTAAAGGAACCAAGATTAGAGCACTTAGCTGGGATTGGTATGGCGAGCTTCTTGTCGTGAATGGAAGAGCATTCTTCCTTGGAAAGCATGGAGGATGCTTCTTTCTTCTTCGATGAGCTAAGCTGCTCGATTCTCCCTCCTCGCAATGCATTGGGGAATGGAATTCTTGGTTGATATGGCGCAAGAGTGGGCTCTGGAGCTCGTGTAGGATGTGAGGTAGCCTTCTCCTCTTCTTCCTCGGAGATGGAAGACAACTCTCCCTTCATCTTGTTCTTTGCCAGATCCTTCACGACTTTTCTGACTTGTGGTATCATCTAAACAGCATCAATAACTGGTATCTTAATTTATGTATTCTTCAAAACTGAGTACCAGTTTTTGTACTGAGTGTTCATCGTCTTGAGCTTCATGGCCTTTGGGTAAGGGATCCTTGGCTGGCAGGGTGCTAAAACTGGTGCAGGAGCTGATATTGGACGGGGACGAGAGCTACTTCCTCCTTTTCCTCGTTCTCTTCCTTTGTTGTGATATCCTCAATTTCTGGCATGTCCATAGCAATAGCATCAGGTATCATATTTGGTTCTGGGGCCTTCGGATCAGCTGTCTGGTTACCGCTCCTGGTTGTGATGGCTTTAGCATGCTCATTCTTCATGGTGGGGTTGCTTTGAGACGGCGCTTGACTGAAGAGGGAACTGTTAGCCAACATGCTAGCAATACTATTCACCGTGCTCTCCACTCGCTGGCTCTGAGCGATCTGTCCTTGGTTAAGAGTAGATTGGGCTTTAAACAGGTTATCATGATCGTCGAGTCTTGTCATAATTATGTCAAGTTTCTTGTCTATCTCGCTATCCCTAGTGTTCCCCGACGCATATCTCTGAGGCTGCTGTCCTCCGGTGGATCTAGGATAGCCTTGATAACTATTGCTCGAGTACTGATTCCGGCTCTGGTTGAATCTGACGTTGCAAGGAGGACGCTCTTGGAAACTCCCTTGATGTAGTTGAAGTTGTCTGAACTGACGGTAGTCGGAGTAGTCTCTGTGATTGATGGTGAAGCCTCGACCCACAAAATTCACTTCCTCTATAGACCAGACATCTACTTTAACGAAATTCTGATAGCTTCCTCCATTATGAATACACCCTACCCCACACCATTCACAATCAGCGGCATAGATAGACGCCGATGGAAAGTTGGTGAAAGCGCCAACCTTCTTTATGCGTTTCTGTACTTCGGCCTCAATCCGATCTTCAAGGCTTAATTGGGTCTTAGCTGCTTCAAACTGTCTCTCCCAATTCCTGGACTTAGATGCAAAGTTTGCATAGTGAAGAAGAACAACTTCTGGTGTGAGTGCGATGTAGTCTCCATCAGCTAAGGAGTTGACCCATTTAGCTGATTCTTCGTTCATCCCGCGGGCAAAGATCTCAGCTAGATGTCTCTGCTCGAATCCATGATGAGGGCAATCATAGAGGAGTTCTTGGAATTCATTCCAAGCATCATATAAGCTCACTCCTTCCTTCTGAACAAATATGGCAATGCTGTCCTTGTAAGCTGTCGTTCTTGAAGGAGGAAAATATTCCTCTACGAAGTCTTGCGCTAGATCATCCCAGTTTGTGTAGTGACCGGGTGGCTTGTTGTTAAGACACCTCTGGGCGGTGCCTCGAAGTGAGAACGGGAAGGCTCGCAAGCATAAGGTGTTCTTATCGAGATTCCCACTCTTAAAAGTCTCGCACATGGAGAGGAAGTCCGCCAAATGTGTGCATGGGTTATCATGCGGCTTCCCTTCAAACTGAACATCCCTAGAGATCATTCCCAGGAAGGGGATCTTGATCTCATAGTTAGGATTGTCATCGTTGCACGGCACAGCGATGCTAGACCGAATGCTAGTCGCGCTTGGTTTATTATAATCCGCAAGACTCTTCTGGGCACCCATCGCGGTAGGAGAAGGTGGTGGCGAATTTGAAGTAGTGGATAAAGCGGATGAAGATGAGGAGTTGTCCTTCAATTCCTTGATCTTAATAGGGGTAGGAGGTGTAGGCGGAACGATTCTGACTTGCTTCGGAACTCACGGTTTCGTTGGCGAAGCAGAACTACCCGCCTTAAACTGAGAACAAATGAGCGGGCGGTTCATAAACCTGTAAAACAACCTACAAGCAACAAAAGCAAACATAACCGGCGTAAAATTGAAGTGTGATGAAATATGAAAGATGGAAAGGTAGAAGAATAAAATGCCAACTCTTCTTTCAAACAATTAGAAGAGTCTCCGGCAACTGCGCCAATTTGATGAACGTGTTGTAAAACGTATCAAATAACTACTAAGCTAAAAGCTAAGCAGATCGTATTCCACAGGTCTCTTCTAATTGTCTACTCAAATATGAAAGCAAATTACTCAAGTTTAACACAAGTTGTGCGTGGTGTGAGTTCCACGACTTCTAAACTATCAAGCTGAAAAGAAATGAAAACAGAAAATAGTTGAAAGATTGGTTGACTTAACAAGACGACAGACAAGCTTAGATTTCGAATCCCCTAAGATCACCAGAAAAATTGACAATCACAAGACCAACGGTTTTCAATTCTAATTCATTCAGTTCTCAGACACCACCATAACTCCTGACCCTTAGGTTTAAGACTGGCGAACGTTCGCTCTATCCAATCTAACTCCCAAGATTAATTGACCAACCGTGTGTTTGCTTCTGCAACGGAAAACTAACTGGTGTGATTAGTAGCGATTAATGAGTTACTTTTGCAGCGGATTAACCCTAACTGGTTCCTACAAAGAGAAATTGTTCTGATGAATAGGTTAACTGTTGATTTGGTGTTTTGAAGTGAAGCGAACGTTCGCTACTATCCTCAGCTTAACTAGAATCTAATCTATGTGATCGAGAAAGACAAGTTTAATGTTTTAAAGCAAGAAAGCTGTCTGGCGACTAACCCTAACTTAACACAAACCTAATCTAGGCGATCAACCAGAAGAGAAACACATGATCAACGAATCTAATCTAGGCGTCAACTAAACAAGAAACGCAAAATGATAATGAAGAACAAAACAACAACGCAAGAGAAACTGTCTGAATCTGAATCTAATTACCGTCGATCCGTGACCGCTTTAAAGCCCCGGGTCACTTAGGGTTCATCTAATCTAAAGCTCTACGAGTTTAGCTACTCATATTCAAAACAAGAAAATCGAAGACGATCAAAGGATACATCTTTAACTAGGAATAACAGAGAAGAATTGTAAAACCTAATTTCAGACGAATCTGTGAAGCTTCAATCTCTTGAATCTTCAACTCCTAGCACCGAGTTCTCCGAAATGGAAGGATGGCGTCACGATCTCTTCCCGGCTCCTCCAACTCTCTAAACTCTCTCTCGGACTTTTAAAGTCTAGAATTTAATCCACGGAATAGGTATATCTTGAATGTGGCCGCCGGTTTAGTATTTATAGGGTTTAGGATTCCAGCCGAAAAAGGAAATAGTTTTCGTCGAAAACTTGGGACTTTTCGCCGAAGACTTCAGCTGACACTTTGGCTGGATTCTCCTGTCTTCGTCTGTGAATTTTCGTGCATAGTTTTCGGTGAAGACTTCATACTTTTCGCCGAAAAGTTCAATTACAGCTAGGACAGTGATATCTTCTGGCTTGGTTGATTTCTGGATTGATCTCGGGCCATCCCTTGAGGTTCCTTTGCTTCCCGAGCTCATCCGTGGCTATGTATTTGATGGAAAAAACCTCATACTCAAACGCACTAGAAAACCATCAAATAGACCCATAACGGGCCAAAGTAACCAAAACGGTATGAATTAGAGCATTTAGGTGAAAACATGCTAAATCACCCTAAAACCCGAGATTCAAGCAATGAAATGTAGTTTAAATGAGGTTGATAAACACGTAAAATCGAGTGTCATCAGAGAGATTATGAGCAACTCTAGGCTAATGAGGAAAGTATCACTAGAAAAAAAACTCCTTTTAGCGTCGGTCGGTCAACAACCGACGCTAAGCAGTTGACTTCGCGTTTTAGCGTCGGTCATTGTCGACGCTATTATCCAGTTTTGGTTCGATTTTTGGTTGACCGGAGGGTTAAATTGGCGTCGGTCAACGGAAAGAGAATAGCGTCGGTCAATGACCGACGCTAAAACGCGTGTATATAGCGTCAGTTGACACGCGTTTTAGCGTCAGTCATTGACCGACGCTAAAACACGTAAGTATTTAAACCCTCATCCTAACCCTAATCTCAAATTCTCACCTCTCTCAATCCTCTCCTCTCTCTCCTGAAACTCTCCCAACCACCACCCTCCTCCTCCTCCTCCAAACTCTCCTCCTCCTCCTCCTCCTCTTCCAAACTCTCCACACTCTCTCTCTCCCAAAAACCTCCCAACTCCTCTCCCACCCAACACCACACCTCCCCCCACCACATTCACCTACCGCCGGCGGAGCTTGGACCGCCGACGTCGGACCTCCGACCCTCCACCCAGCCGCCGCCGTCAACCTTCCAGCTGACCTCCGCCCAGCAACAACTCCAACGACACACCTCCACCTTTCCCTCGTCCTCTGTCCCACAAACCCAGAACACGACCCACACCAAACCCTCACCGTCCGACGTCACTTCCTCTCAGCCGCCGTCCGCCATCTGTCTTCCGCCACCCTCAACTCTCCTCCCACATTCGCCGAGATCTGGGAAAAAACCCAAATCTTGAAAAAAACCCAGATTAGAAAAAAACAAAAATAAAAACAAAAATAATAAATGAAAAATTAAAATGAAAAAATTGGGTTGGTCAGCCACCCATTCGGTCAACCCATATTTTAGCGTCGGTCCTGCTTTATTTTAGCGTCGGTTGACCAAACGGCCGACACTAAATTATAGCGTCACTGTATCTGGCGTCGGTCGGTATTTTGGCGTCAGTCATGACCGACGCTAAAACACGTGTATGACCGACGCCAAATAGCATTTTTTTTGTAGTGTATGTTTGTCAAAAATAAAAGGTGGATTGGATCAATATTGGAGATCATAACACTGGTTTTTTCTTTAACAAAGTTAAAGCTCATCAGGCTACAAATACAATTAGGCAAGTTTTGGATGCTGATTGGATTATGCAGGACAAACATTCTTATATTGTTGTAGTTGTTGTTAACTTTTACAAGCAGCTGTTGGGGGAGAGTAAGGAGGTTCATCATTCTAATCTGGATGCTCTGGTTAAATTCAAGTTATCAGACCTATAAGTAGAGGAGCTTATTAAGCCTGTGACTTCTGAGGAAATTAAGAAAGCTCTCTTTAGTATCCCGAATGAGAAGAGCACTAGTCCAGATGGTTATAATGCTAGCTTTTCAAGGACAATTGGAGTGTGGTAAGCTTTGATGTTATTGTGGTTGTGTCCAGTTTCTTTGCAGATTCTTATATGCCTAGATATGGCAATTCTATTGCATTGGCCCTTATCCCAAAATGTAAAAATGCAGATGATATGAAACATTTTAGACCCATCTCATGCTCTAATATGGTATATAACATTTCTTCAAAGATAATGTGTAGAAGAATGGTTGGTATCCTTCCTTCCTTGATCAACCTTAATCAAACTGCATTTGTGAAGGGGAGACATATTGGAGATGAGATACTTTTAGCACATGAGCTGCTCAGTAAATACAAGACTAAAGGGGTTTCACCAAGTGTGCTATTCAAATCGATCTTATGAAAGCATTTGATTCATGTGAATGGACTTTCATTCTTGATGTTTTGAGAGAAATGAATTTCCCTGGCCTTTTCATTAGATGGATTGATGCTTGCATTGAAGCTACCATGCGATGTCTGTTAACTTGAATGGGTCCCTTCGTGATTATTTCCCTACCAAACGTGGTTTTCGTAAGGGAGATCCGATGTCCCATTCTCTTTGTCCTCTCTATGGAAATTCAGAGACGTCTATTTGAAAAAGCTGTTGGTGATGGTCTGTATCAGGTGCATCCTCAGTGTAAGGGAGTTCAACTCACTCACCTGAGGTTTGTTGAAGGTTTTCTTGTTTTTGCTAAAGCCACAAAGGAGGTTGTTAGAGAGATTACTACTGTCCTAGCTGACTTTCGTAAGCTTTCAGGACTACAGTTTAACCCTGACAAGTGTCAAATCTATTTGGCTGGTGTAAGTGATGCATATTCTGAAGAAATAGTTAGTAGCTCAGGTTTTTGTAGAGGGGATTACCTTTCAGGTATCTGAGGTTCCTTTAACAACGGGGAAATTGAGAAGATGTGACTGCAAGGTTCTCTTGGATAAGATCACTAAGCGAATAATGGACTGGAAGGAGAGAAAAATCTCCTATGCTGGAAGAGTACAACTCATTAGCTCTGTGATTCAAGGTACACTACAATACTGGATGGCAGCGTTCATTTTACCTGTAGGTTTGGTTAAAATATTAGGTTTGGTTAAAGATATTTAAATAGTTTGCAATAACTATCTTTGGGGCAAGATTGAAGGGGGCGAACCTAAGTTGAAAACAGTGGCTCGCCCCAAGCTTGAAGGTGGAGTAGGTTTACATGACCTCCGTAGGTGGAATGTGGCAAATGTGGTACGTCATATATGGAATTTGTTTTTTGCAGCCGGGTCCTTTTGGGTAGCTTGGATCAAGTATTATAGAGTGAAGAGATTTGATTTCTAGATAGTAACATCTACTACAGGCTCTTGGCATTGGAAGAGACTCTTGAGAATAAGAGACCTCATCCGACCTCACTTGAAGTTGGATGCAGATGGTGATATTCTCTGGGATGATTTATACATTGGAGGCTTTAAGCTATGTACAATCTGGATCTCCATTCGAACTATTGCGGAGGTTGTTCCGTGGCATACATGTGTCTAAAAGGGAAATAAAATTCCCAGGAGGAGTTTTGTCTCTTGGTTGATCGTCACTGGCAAGCTCACTACAATGGATAAGACTAAGGCTTGGTATCTGGAGGTCAACCTTAGCTGTGTCTTGTGCCATAGCGACGAAGAGAGTAGGGAGCATTTGTTTATGTGCTGCCCTTACTCTACTATTGTTATGCTACGTTATTCCCCAGAATTTTGGAGTGGCACAATGGGGAGGATGATAGAGGTGGCCAGCTCCTGGGTTGGAGATTAAGCTAAGACTAAGGCAAGACTCTTACTTTGGCGTAGTACGATCTGCTCAATTTGGAAGGAGCGATGCCATGGAGTGTTCTAAAGGGATGGTCATAGAGATATCCAGGATCTTGTAGAGGACATTAAGAGGGAGTTATGTGATTTTGCTGGAGGGCATATCCATGAGAGGAGTATAGTTAGTATAGTTTAGTTTCGTGATTACTTTTGTTTGTTGACTTGATGTCCTGTTATTCCTTGTTTTGATGATTAAAAATTGCTCAATTCATAAAAAAATGTTTTTTACTCACCGAGCCATCGTTAAGTCAAACACAAATACTCCACCAAATTAAATTATGAGAGAAAACACCTATTTACATTGGGTTGGTTGATGCTCATGATGTTTACTTAAAAATTGTATGACGACTTTACATCTACCTTATTAATTTACCACCGATTGTACATATTAAAAACACTACAACAAAATCACTAGCAGAGGCTCGGTTATACCAGTTACGTAACCACTACAACCGACCTTTTGATGCATATGATATGACAGTGGTTACGAATAACTGTTACAAAGGCCCTTATAGGGATTTTAACCCATACCTAGTGTATTCTGTAACCCCACAACAGACACAATTTGTTGTAGTGTGCTTTAACCAGCGTGATGTAATTCAAACATGACGGCCGTACTCTCTAGAGTGGTGGCGATCATAAGAAGAGCAACGATGATGGAATTGGCTTGTGCTACTACATGAGATGAACAATAAAGACTCTTAGCTCCCATCACACACTAGACTTTGGGCATCGATAATGATGACTCCATACCCCATAAAAGATGACTATGAGAAATACTCATCAGCTGTCACAATAAATCTTCTATTGGATGTTATGATCTGACAGTGACCTTGATTGTGATGGGCGTGGAGTTTTTATGGGTACTTAGAAGGACATTCGCCCATGGTTTAACCTTTAAAAAACTTTTAGAATGGATCATATATTTTTTATTAAAATGAAAAATAATGTTAAATTGATAATTTAATATTAAAGAATTAAGAGATAATATATGTAGTGGTTCACTTAGTTATAAACTTACCGATAAATGGATATTTTTGTTAGTTTGCATAGGTGACATGATAGTGCAATGAAGTTGATGTGGTTTACTAGTCAAAATGCCACATTAAATAAAAATAAAAAATAAAGGTAATTTCTATGTTCTCTCTTCTGAGGTTTTTTCATCTTTTCCGTTCTCCCTCCCCGCCTTGTCTTCTACTGCTAATTTCAGGAAACAAACAAGGGGAAAAATCTCGATCTTTTCATCTCTCTTCTCATATTGGTGGAGTTAGAAGTTAATTGATGTACAAATAATTGCACACCTAGTCTTACTCATTGGATTTCTTTAATGAGATCGTATTTCCTATAACACCCAGTCCGAATCACCCTGGTGAAACTCGTGGTTGAACTAGTTATGACTATTACTAATGAAACAACACCAAAAGTTGAAATAGTAAACCAGCATTGAAAATAAATATTCTGAAGGAGGCCTCCAATAAATGAAATTCGAGTGTAAAACCAATAATCAATAAATCTAATACAATCCTCAAAGAGTACAAAAATTCGATAGTTAACTGAAATGTAAAAATGGAAATAAGTCAACTCTGAGTAGATCGTCAATCTTCACCTCATAGCTTCAACAACAACCCCCACCGGAACACCTGAACTCCAACACCAACTGCTAGCCACGAGAACCTGAAAGGAAAATCGGGAGGGGGGGATCAGTTTCCTAATGAAACTGAGTGAACCCACTAGGCTTAAATACGCGCCGAACTACGCCTCAAGGAGCTACCCCAACACTCCACACAACATAATTAACAGTGGGATCAAGTTGAGTCTATTTCCGCTTTTATGTCCCTACCTCGGTCTAGATGATCACCCAAGTTCAGTTCTGTATTCTAGCATCCACAATTCTCAGCAATCTCAATCCATCAACATGAAAGAAGATTAGCACATGACTTACATCCAACAACAATCATCATCATCCATTCACAAATCACATCACATGCATTCTAATACAATACACAATTTAATTTATGTGTGTGATTTAGCCGCCTAGGAGTTTCTCCACACCACCACCGGCTGATCGACGCACTTCCCTACCACATGGGAGGTCCTCGCGCTCCCCTACTACATGGGGAACACGTTATTTTCATCATCATCATCATGAATCTCTCAATTCAACCGCACCATTTACACCCATGCTAAGGGGATCCACCTAGTGGACTAGACTCAATCATACACATATCTCAGGTGGGGCAGTGTGGAATCCTACCGGTTCTAACATTTTTTCATTCACAACCATTAACATCAAACTCAATCATAATTCATCACTTTCAGTTCAATTGCAACATCACACATCAGTATCATCAAAACCTTCACAACGATCCAACAATTTCTCAAAAATAATTTCCTTCATCATCACACATGTTCATAAACACATCAAGCGTAAACTTCTAGCTCACTAGCCACCCCTACCTACAAATCAAGGGGTAGCCATGTCGTAAGTATAGGGTTACCCTCCTGTTCATCCTTCATAGGACGGCCCCACATTGGCATGACTATCCTCCTGCAACCACAACTGGCAATGACAGATTCATATGCAGAAATACAACTCATCCCATCCTATCTCTCATTTCTAATTCAAGTTCATTAACCATCATATTTCATCACAATCCCAAAACACATATCAGACAACACAACTTAGCAATACAAAACAGTTATCCGATTTAAGTC
Source organism: Linum lewisii (assembly GCA_034768395.1). Taxonomy (NCBI): domain Eukaryota; kingdom Viridiplantae; phylum Streptophyta; class Magnoliopsida; order Malpighiales; family Linaceae; genus Linum; species Linum lewisii. The sequence continues at coordinate 15,961,660 of CM068297.1, forward strand.
TCTCAGATTCATGCAAAACCTAATTTCAATCTAAGTCGACTTTCAACTCCTCGCATTACCCATCATCTCCTATTGACACTAAGCCCTCACCTAGAATAGAAGACGATGCTCTAATCATCTTCTAGATTCCCGAACGAACGAAATCCCTTTCTCTAAATTCGTAGATTTTCCCCTTCCTCACTAACATCACTTCACTCCAAAACTCAAGAATTTGAGAAATATTATCTCTTCCTCTCGTCGCCAGGAACGCACATGAAGAAACGACGCCTTAATCGGACACCCGTAGCTCCCAGAATCAACCTTCAAAGGTTTGCAGAACTTGGTTCGTCAAAAGGTATTTCGTGAAGGAAGAGAAAGACTGAAGTTGCCAAAATCCCTCCTTTTATATGAAGGTCAAATAACACGGCGTGTTGTATAACACACGACGTGTTTCATGAAGAAACACGACGTGTTTCACAACTACACGGCCTTATGGTTTTATAAGCATTCACGACTGTTGTTCTCAGGAATTAAAGCACGTTCGTGTATCCCAGATACACGACGTGTATCTTGAAGACACATGGCGTATAGTTCACTACAAAAAAAGGGAAGTTTGGCGTCGGTCGGAGGAAAGAATTTAGCGTCGGTCGAAATATAACCACGCTAAACCCTTGACTCGCGTTTGACCGAGGGTTTAGCGTCGGTCATACACCGACCGACGCTAACATCTATCCAAAAAGTGACGCTAAAATTGATTCCGGGCCAAACCGACGGTGCAAACCGGTCATTATTTGGCGTCGGTTGGTATAATGGGCTTAGCATCGGTTCCAACCGACGCTAAACACACGGGAATTTCACGTCGGCCCAATGTCCAATTTAGCGTCGGTCATCGACCGACGCTAAATTCCCAAGCTATACAAACCCCGGACAGACGGCCAGAATCATTTGTGCAGTTTGCAACCCTCCTCTCAATTCTCTCAACTCTCTCCACTCTCTCAACTCTTCTAAGGTATGTAGTTTGTTTTTTCATATTGTTGTATTTAGTTAGTGAATTAGGTAGTGAATTAGTTAGTTATTGGATTTTAGGGTTAGTAGTTAGTTTGTTAGGTTGTGAACTAATGAATTAGGATTTTGATATTATTATCTAGTTAGTGAAATAATCTATTTCAGAATAAGTGTGCATTATTAGTTAGTGAGTTAAATTGTGTTTATTTTGGCAGGCGTAATTTCGTTTGAGCTAGGAGCAGCGGTGACGCCGTCTCTTCGTTGTTTTCTCTTCTTCGGTAGTAGGTATGTATATATTAATTTTGCAATTGTGTCGTCTCATTGTTTTTTTTTTAGGATTATTATGCTTACTGATTACTAATTGTGTCGTACATTTATCAGTGACCGTCTTTCTTCTATCCTCATTTCTCCTTGTTTCGTGTCTCATCCCAGGTGTACGGTATGCATTCTTTTAACTATGTTATTAGCTTCTTGCTATGTTCATTTGTTATTTGGAATTGCTATGTTCAATTGTATGTTAAATTGCTATGTTAATTTGTTATTTGAAATTGCTATGTTCAATTGGTATGTGAAATTGCTATTAAATTGTTATGGTATTAATCTTGCAATGAAATTGTTATGTTATTAATCTTGCAATTAAAATGATATGTTATTACATTGCTATGTTATTAATCTTGCAATTAAAGTGTTATTGTATGAGTTAGTTTTCTCAGTAATTTGTCATGTCATTAACTAATTGGTACTTTATTATGAGTCAACATAATTATAATTATATTGCATATCCCATTGTTACCTAATATAATCTTTGCTGTAGATATCTAATAGCTATTCCAATATAGCTATATAGTTAACTGATAGATATTACGATTTAACTTTCTAATTAATTCCATCACCTACACTAAATCAGGCATCTTCCAAATGGATAAGTCTTGGATAACCAAGCATCGGTTGTCACAGGAGTATAGGGATGGTTTAGAAATCTTTTTGAATTTCGCTTTCGCGCATAATCATGAAGGAGAGCAAATAATTTGTCCGTGTCCAAAATGTGGATTCAAGAAATGGCTGTATAGGGATGATGTATACGAACACTTGCTTCGCAAGCCATTTCCCACAACATACACTGTTTGGTATCGACATGGAGAGCGCCTTATTGCTGAATCTTCTCAGAGTGCAAATGCAGTAGTGCAAAACTATGAGCATACTAGAGCATTTCGAGATCTGGTTAATGATGCTTTTGGTGTTATTCCAGAGGAGGTCACTAGTACAATACAAGCCTCTGAAGATATTGTTATTGGTAATGAAGTAGAAAATGTTCTAGAAGATGATATGAACACTGTATTTGAAGATCACCCCATTGGAGAGGATGACGTGAGCTACCCGAATGACACAGAGGAGCCGGATGAGACCAATGTCAACTTTAGGGATTTAATGAAGGATGGAGAAACACCCTTATATGAAGGATGTACAAAGTTCTCAAAATTATCTTTCATCTTGAGGCTTTATCATATCAAGGGAATGCACAACATCAGCGATAAAGCAATGTCGTTGATCATTGAGTTGTTGCATGACGCTTTTGAGTTTGCCAACATACCGAAATCGGGATATGGTGCAAAGAAAATGATCTCAAAATTTGGAATGGGGTACACGAACATTGATGCATGTGAGAATGACTGTATGCTGTTCTGGGGGAATGATATAGAAGAGAGTGTTTGTAAGATTTGCAAGCAGTCCAGATACAAAGATGATGGGCATGAGGGTGTAAGTCAAGAACATAAGAAAAAACGAAAAGCGATGAAAACATATCGCTACTTTCCCTTGATTCCGAGGTTGAGAAGGTTATTTATGTGTCCTACAACAGCTAAGAGTATGGTGTGGCATTCTACAGAAAAAGTTAGTGACGGAATGGCAAGGCATCCACGAGATGGAGAAGCGTGGATAGACTTTGACAATAGATACCCTGATTTTGCATCTGATCCTAGAAATATACGCCTTGGTCTTGCTATTGATGGCTTCAATCCATTTGGGAATATGAGTCTTAGTCATAGTACGTGGCCTATTATTCTTATGCCATATAACACGCCTCCACGGGAATGCATGAAATCAACAGGTATGATTTTGTCAAGTATCATCCCTGGAAAGAAAGCCCCTGGCAATGATATTGATATCTACCTACAACCTTTAATCAATGAGCTCAAAATTTTGTGGGAAGGTGTAGAAGCATACGATGCAGCCAAAAAGGAGGTATTTCAATTGAGAGCTTCCCTAATGTGGACTATTAGTGATTTTCCCGGACTGTCCGTATTATCTGGTTGGAACACTTACACAGGACAAGCTTGTCCAACTTGTAATTTCGACCAAGAACCGTTACGGTTGGGAGGCAGTTTGAAAAACTGTTTCATAGGAAGTCGACGGTTTTTGCCTGCAAATCATCCTTTTCAACAACAAAAGTCTAAATTCAATGGTGATGTCGATTTCAGAGAGCCAACCAAACTATTATCTGGCTCTGAAATACTGATACAGGTGGAGAATGTCACTGTCACTTTTGGGAAGACGAGTGATAGTGAGAAGGGTGCACCGCCAAAGAAGAGGTCTAGAAGTGATGGAGGGAACAAAAGGCAGACAGAACAATGGAAGAAGAAAAGTTGCTTCTTTCAATTGCCTTATTGGGAGTTCAATAAATTGCGACACAATCTCGATGTTATGCACATAGAGAAGAATGTGTGTGACAATATTCTTTACACTTTGATAAATGACAAAGATCGAAGTAAGGATCATCTGAAAGCAAGGATGGATTTGAAAATCATGAAAATTAGAAGAGAGTTATGGCCAAGACCAGATGGAAGAACTTGTCCAGCAGCTATATACACAATGGGTAAACGAGAAATTCAAACAATGCTAGAGACCTTGAAAGATATTTCCGTACCAGACGGATACTCTAGCAACATATCCCGGTGCGTTGATGTGGAACACCGGAAGATATTGGGTTTGAAAACTCATGACTGTCATATCTTAATGCATGAGTTATTACCTTTGTCCATTCGGAATGTATTGCCATCACAAGTCTCTTCGGTGTTGGTCGAATTTTGTTCTTGCATGAAGCAATTATGCTCAAAAGTGGTCCATGTTGAGGGTTTGGATACGCTACAACAACGAATTGCTGTAGCTCTATGTCGTTTGGAAATGATATTTCCACCATCATTCTTTACAGTCATGGTGCATCTAGTGGTTCATTTAGCCGAGGAAGTGAGACTTGGGGGACCAGTCTATTATCGTTGGATGTACCCTATAGAAAGGTACAACTATCAATTTCAATGTTCTGTATTACGCTGTCAATTCCAATAATCTATTCATACTGAACTTGTTCTCTTCATCAGATTTCTTGGGAAGTTAAAATCTTTTGTACGAAATCGATCACAACCAGAAGGTTCAATTGCTGAACGATGGATTTCTGAAGAAATCACAAATTTCACATCCCTATACTATGATGTTGGAGTCGAGACTAGATTCAACCGTGGATCTCGACTTCATGATCAAGTATTAGAAGATGATTCACGTGATTTGTCCATTCTTCCATTTATTGGGCACAATGTTGGTAGTATAAATCACTTCCGATTGACAGATACAGAGTTGTACAAGCGCATCGACATGTCCTTATGGGGTCCCAACTAGTCGGTCCATTTCTCAAGTAAGTATAATTCTTATTTGGACTTGTGACATGGTTCGTAATTCAACATGTTTAACGTAGGTGAATTTCAATAAAAATCATTCATTGTCCCGTAGGGAGTTCCAATCTATTACAACACGACGACTTCGAGGAAAATCAACAGCAGAAATTGAGAAAGCTGTCCATAGAGACTTCGTACAATGGTTTCGGAGTCGGGTACGTGCTTGTCTATGTAATTCAGCTGTGATATGGTTGTAAAAAAAATATGAATATACTAATCTTGTCACACACTATTATTTATGTCAATTTAACAGATTCTTGATGATAACCAAGTAGTCCATTCCAAGGATCTAAGAGTGTTAGCTCGCGGTCCTCAACGACAATCAAAAAGATATGTTGCTTATGATGTTAATGGTTATCGGTTTCGCATAGTTGCTCGTGACAACCCCCTCAAAACTCAGAATAGTGGGGTATACGGCAACTATGAAACTCATAGTTACGCTAGCTCAGTGGACAATCGACCTCAAACAAGTGAACTGGCGTATTATGGCAAGTTAGAAGACATCATTGAGTTGAATTACTATGGAGAAATCTTCGTGGTGTTATTCAAGTGCAAATGGGCTAATACGCACAATCCTAGATACGTGAAGAAAGATGGATTGGGGTTCACATCCATTAATTTCTCACATTTGCTATATACTGGAACTCGTTTAGACGATGAACCATATATTGAAGCAAAAGATGCTCGAATGGTCTACTACGTTGAAGATACAATGGACAAAGGATGGTGCATTCCCGTACATATCAAACCCAGAGATGTCTATGACATGGGTGATGAGGAAGGAAGCAATGTACATGAGTGTGAGATGTTTGGAAATCAAGAGTTGTCGGCTTTTGATAATTCCAATATTCTACCCCTAGTTAGGCCCGAATAATTGCAGAGTTCGATTAGGGTTTGGTAATATATTCATTTAACTTATTATAGTACAAGTTAATCTATTTGCTACGTTTTACACATCTAATCCAATTAAATGTTTTTTGTTATACAGACATGGCTCCTTCAGGAAAGCATGAGGTGGAGCTCATCGATGGACGTGGAGTGAAGACTCTGGTCGACATTCCTAGTAATCAGATGATGAGTCTTCCCCATGGGAAGAAGGTTGTCATTCCTTGGGGTCTTACAGGACCCTTAGGTATTGGTCCAGCTACGATCCTTGGACAGTTCCATGGTCAGCTCTCCAGAGACACCAACCTTCTCCCGATCACATACGTCGGGTGGCCGAATGTGTCTGATGGTGAGAAGGACGCATTGGTCGCCGCTATATGGGTATGTATAAAATAATATTACTCTCAAACGACCTAGGTTATATAAATACTAATGTTTATAAAATTTGTTGTTGTAGAAAAGTATTGTCATTGAACCCGAGGAGGCAAAAGATAGAGCTCTTGACTATATCGTGAGTGATATAGGAAAGAAGTGGAGGGATTACAAAACGAAGCTGTGGGCAAGGAAAGTGACTGGGCCGTACAAAAAGTTTTTAAAAGCTGAAGCTACAAAGAACAACCAAGAATTCGACCCAAAAGCGTTTGTAGTGCCGCCGAGACCGTGGGCACTAGAGAGGAGACCTCCTAATGTTCCTGCGCCTATGTGGACGCAATATGTGGACTTGAGGTTGAGTGAGCATATGGTGGTATGTAGCGAAATATATGAATGTTTTTCATTCAAGTAAATTTATTTCGTGATACAAATTGTGTTACTTAAAAATTCTTAATTTGTAGGAGCTGTCTCGGCTTAACTCTTTGAGGAGGGCGGAATACAAATCACCCCACACTGGAGGGTCGAAGAAGTTGAGAGTGAGAGGATCAGAATTGGTAAGAGTTCATCCTAAAATCACCTTATTTAGTTAAATTATTTTAAAAGAAATTTATATTGTTTAGTTTATGCAAGTGTAGGAAGCCGTAACGGGAAAGAGGCCCACGAGAGGTGAGTTGTATGCCATCACTCACAAGAAGAAGGATGGCACATACACCGATCCTAATGTTGTAAGTGACCATGTTTTTTTCCTTCCAACTTTTTGTCATTTCACTTTTCAGAGATTGGTTTGAAAAATGTAATTGGTGGCCACTATGCAGCCTAAGATACTTGAGTTGTTGAACGACCCAACCGTCCCGACTTGGGTAAGTTCTAACGATGCATTGGGCAAGTCTACCCCACTGAGCATAGTGGTCGAGTTCGAGGATTGGGATTTGGTGCTACACCCACGAAGGTACATATAGTAATATTATGATCTGGATTGGTTTCAATTTATATAACACTAACAATTTTAATATTTTGTTGTCTCTTTTTTGTAGGTCAACTTGAGTAAGAAGAAGGGTGCAGCTAGCCAGAGTTCCACGCCATCAGCTACTGCCATGCATGACTTCGGACATTGCCCTGTACAAGGAGAAGTAGCAGAGTTACGGGATGAGGTTCGATTTCTAAAGGAGCAAATTGCACAGTTGGCATCAGGAGCTTCAGGATCCTCCGCTCGGGCTAAAGGGAAGGGGAAAGACACCTTGCAGGCGGTGGAGGAGGAGGAGGAAAGTGAGGATGAGGATGAGGAGGAGGAGAGTGAGGGTGAGGGTGAGGATGATGAGGAGGATGAGTGATGAGAGGGAGAGTGAATATTTATGCTGATATATTACATGTAGACATATGTAGTTATTAATATTATTAGAATTATACAGTATGTTATGCATATTAGTTATCTATGTCATTGGTTAGTAATGTGTGGTATAATTAGTATTGCATTCCATGAATGAAATTGCGGTTTGCAGGTTGGCACTAGAAGAGTATGAGAAAAGGAGCTGAAATGGCCAGAAAATTTTTGACCTGTACAACATATTTAGCGTCGGTTATACTTATTTGGCGTCGGTCAAAACCGACGCTAAAATGACCCGTAAATAGCGTCGGTTGATAACCGACGCTAAGAAGGACGCAGTCAACGCGTGTTTGGTCTTCGGTTGACCAATTTAGCGTCGGTTCTTACTTTTAGCGTCGCCTGATGACCGACGCTAAAAATTGGTTTGGTTCTCGGCCGGACTGGTCGAACCATAATCTAGCGTCGCTTATGAAAAGGATTTGGCGTCGGTCACTAAACAACCGACGCTAAAATTTAGCGTCGGTGAAATTGGCGTCGCTTTTCTGACCGACACTAAAACCTTTAGCGTCGGTCATCAACCGACGCTATACTCCGGTTTTGACCGACGCTAAGCGTCGGTCATCAACTGACGCTATACTCCGTTTTGACCGACGCTAAAGTGCCGGATTTTTGTAGTGGTTGAACTACAAATTATAACTTCAACCCGACTTAAACACGTACGTCCTGAAATTTGATGGGACCTTAAGAGCACTGATTCCAATGCCTCGATCACCCGAACTCTAGTTCTGAACCGTCCGGTTGGGCGGGGATGTTACATTTCCCAAGGGTCTTTTCGGTTCTATTACTGAACAAGTGTAAACTAAGAATTTGAGTTTCGTTGGTTGGTTTGGAAAGATTTTATGATCTAATTAAACTAAGAATGCAAGGTTACAACTAGAAAAAATTGGGAGGTTTCAAGATTGTTTAGGTAGGTTGTCCAGACTAGAACCCACTCAAGTTCAGTTAAGATGGATAGATGTTATGGAATAATGGATGATCAGAATCGATGACTCTACATTCCCTTAAGTAATCCCAACTCTTAGATTACGCCAAAAATATACCATCCTGTCAATCCAAAGGCTCTTATCATCAAGATAACCTAAGAATTTTCAAGAACCCATGCAAGGTGTTCGATGAAATGTCACAATGATAATACAAGGAGATTAGGTGGGTAATTAGCATTAGGAGTCCTATTCCTTTGGGGTTTGTACGAAATCGTCCGATTAGTTTGAAAAAAAACGGATCAGTCCCATACGTTTTAAATTCGAACAAATTCATCCCACTGATCACTTTTTCGGCCAAATCGAACAGTCAACATGCTTAGTCAGCAAAAAAAAAACTTAGGTGGAATGTCCAACTCATCTATTTTGACCCAACCGGTCAAAAGAGCAAACCCAACCCAAACCCCCCAAAACAATGAGTCTTAAACCCACGTTTCTGAACTCAACTATTGAATCAGTCTGAAACTTCCTCTTCCCTTATCTTTTTGAATCTAAAACCCCTACTCATCTGTCTCCTTCTTATTCCTCCCTCCTTCTTCATCTTTCTTCTTCTTCTTATTTTTCTTGCATACTTGTTGAAGAAAAGGTTTCAAACAGAGAAGGGTGAGAGCTGCAAAAAGGGAAGCCGATAGACTTCTCAGAGACAAAGAGCTGAGTTCAGAAACGTGGATTTGAGACTCATTGTTTTGGGGGGTTTGGGTTGGGATTGGGTTGGGTTTGCTCTTTTGACCGGTTGGGTCAAAATAGATGAATTGGACCTTCCACCTAAGCTTTTTTTGCTGACTGAGTATGCTGACTGTTTGATCCTTGGATCAAGCTATCGATAGAACCTAACGAGTTCCTAAATGTTCAGTTGATTGTCAGCCAGGTTAAGGCTGGCGAAATCAAAGAAAGAGATCAAATAAGCTCATCAATCAATTCAATCATTAAAATTAGGATTTTAGGAAGAACGCATCAATTTTATGAAATACCCTCCATTGCAATCAAAGAGTTAGAGAGTCAACATCATTCATACAAAATCTATATAGAGTTTCATCTTCGGGACAAGCTATTGTGGCTTCCTTTTCGGGAGCGGTCCCATTCGAGACTCTTTTTAAAACCCTGAACCTGGATGTTGGGGGAGAATATTGTTTGACTTTTCGAGTTCTTGGAGGTCGTCAAATTGGATCACTTGGATCTAATGAGTGAAAATAAATTAGTTTAGGGAAAAGTGGAATAAATCACATTATAAGTGGGGATAGGGTGCAAGGAGACTCTTTTTAAAACCCTGAACCTGGATGTTGGGGGAGAATATTGTTTGACTTTTCGAGTTCTTGGAGGTCGTCAATTGGATCACTTGGATCTAATGAGTGAAAATAAATTAGTTTAGGGAAAAGTGGAATAAATCACATTATAAGTGGGATAGGGTGCAAGGAAAATGTTGCTTAGTGCGAGGAAATGAACGCTATAATTGAGTGGCATCATAGAATACTCGGCAGATTGCATCACAATGCTCTTGTTTACATTTCTACACAAACTAACAAAGATAAGTAACCATAAATTGCATGAGACGCATGATGGTCAAGTAATGGAGATGACCAATTGTCAGAAGGAACCATCCAACATCATTGGACATGGGTGGCGCTGCTTGACCCAATTTGTTCATTTTTCAATAGCGAACACACATGGCTTCACCTTTTCCACCCCACAATCATGTAGAATTTCTAAGGCATCTCTCTGCTGATTAAATGTGACAACTATCTTTGTGTGGGCAACTTTAGTTCCTAAGAAATACATAAATTGGCTCAAATACTTGATGCTAAATTCCTTATCCAATATTTTCTTTACCGTAGTGATGAAATCTTGATCACGAAGATCTTGACCTTTGAGGAAAGTTCTTCCGAACGTTGGCGACCTTCCCCTCGAGAGACATGATGAGGTGCTCGGTGAAGGTGAAGGACAAGTTGGAAGTCACGGAGATGAATCTGATGAGGTACAATGGGAAGCCGAGGCTGGGAATGGTTCTAGAAATAATTAGGGTTACGGATTATCTAGAGAAGAGGCTAAGCGATGTGAACTTTCCATTCTTGGTCTGCCACAGGAGCGCCAACGTTGTGACGGATCCGAACGTGAGAAAGTCGTTGTACGAGGACGCGAGGAGCGATGACAAGACGATGAAAATATATGATGAGGTGATGCATTCGTTGTTGTTCGGAGAGATGGACGAGAACATTGAGATCGTTCGGCATGATATTTTGGATTGGCTGGGCGATAGACGCTAAAGAGAAATAGATTAGATGTAGTAAATCACTGATGAACTGTAAATCGATTGGGTTGATGAATTGTTGTCATTGTTTTGTCCCATGGATTATTGTTTGTTCTTGATTTGAAGCTCTGTGGGAGTTGCTTTAATGCAAGAAAAAAATAATAGGTGGTGCAGGAAAAAAGGTCTGACCGAGATTTGAACTCGGGTTACTGGATTCAGAGTCCAATGTCCTAACCACTAGACCATGGGACATTGGTTGTTTGATTGTTTCACCTGATTCAAATAAAATTTACCAAGCAAAAGGGATGCTTGTGAGATATTTTTACTATTTACATGCGTGTTCCAAATTCGAAATAGAAAAAACTAGAACCCTACTCTTGATAAGGAATTAGATAACCCATTACTGGGATGTCATGCCAATATGAATTGACCTTGAGACAAGTAGGTTTTGTCTAGTTGATACAAATCTTGTTGGGCTTCATTGATTTAGAGGTAGTCGTCTAAAAATGTCTATGGAATGAGAGGTTGGAACCCGAGAATTGAGGTGAGACTTGATGAGATGTAGTAATTAAAAAAATCTAAAGTACCCTTGATATGGTACCTAGTTGTAGGGTTGTTAATGAATAGAGCCCCTCGAGATTCGTTCGACGTTCAGCTCGGTAAATATATGTTCATGACTTGATTCAATTTGAGATGATCCAATTTGCCAACAGGCTTGATAATAAACGAGCCAAATCCGTAAGATCCCAACTTGGGTTCGTCTACCTAAGCTACCCATTCAATATTTCAACCATGTCGTGGTGAATAGAATCGGGAACTATATCTATCGTACCGTCTGGATGGACCTAGCTACCTCTGAGGGAGTGAGAGCTCCCTATACTCGGATTGCGTAGAGGTTTACATGTAAGAACCTATACTTGGGAAATACATTACTTATAACAAAGTTCTCTAAATCTAATACGAAATCCTGGAAAATATCTTCTACTCCTATGGTCGTTACAAACACAAGTTGGATGCCTGCCAGAGTCTGACCACGTCAGATCAGCCAAACAAAATACAGGTAACCAAATACAAAAGTGGTTGGGAGACGCTCCGTCTTATCGTTGACAAGACTACGAGGATGAAGATCTATACACTGCGTCAATTAATGGCGTGTGTGGTAACAGAAGTTCATGATGATTCAAATCCTCTTTTGATTTGGTTATGTATTTTTCTTCGGGAACTGTATGAGGATAGTTTTTTATTTATGTAATGGAATTATAATAGATTGTCTGATTTAGGTTGTATGTTATGAGTATTGATTTATGTATTGCAATTTATACTGGTTACTAACTTTTGAAATTATTTTGTTATGTGGTGTTATGAATGAATGTAATATTTTAGAGTCAGTAACACCCGATATAATATATGCATAGGTTGAACTAGTGGTTCAACTGGAGTCTTTTAGGGTAGGGTGTTACAAGTGATATCAGAGCCTGGTTCGTTCTCTGCTTCATAAGGGTGCTACCTAATTTCCTAGGACTTCATGAACCCCAGTTGGAAGTCTTTATTCCACTCTCATGTTAGCACTGAACCTCCGAGGGTATGGTATTTGCTTAGCTACTTGATATGAAAAAGGGGATTTTGGGGGAAAAGTTTTCAATAAAGTTTTAAGGCATAAACTATTTAAATGAGTCAAAGCACTGGATCGTTAGAGAGTTCCTCTAAGTCCTCAGTGGAAATCATGATGGTATATGGGAATGAGAAAGCCTCTAGTAGGGGTCAAGGATAGTCTAGGCAGAATCGCTACCAAGAGAACTGCAAGCAGTGTTTGTTAGTCTTGGCGGTGGGTAAAGAAGTTTTCTATGAGATGGGAATGAAAGTATAGACAGAGGTTAAGTTGTATCTCCTTAAGGATTGAGTTCCCCTAAGGATAAATTAAGATAATGGACACCGGGTATAAGTGCAAGGATCAACACGAATCAAAGTCATTGGATGAGTAAGGTAAAGTTACCTTAGAGGCATGAGAAGCCGGGTATGCACTTAGTGCGAAAGGCACAAGAAATAAGAGGCACTTTGGGTAGGAAGTGGATCAATCGAAACAGAAGAATGGGGTATTTGGATTTGAGCATCGATCTCAAAATCATTGGCTATTTTTTTTTCCAAAACCAAGTTCTCTGAAAGATGAGAACCGAGTTGGAAATGACTTTGTTTTAGTCTCTAAAGGCTGATGTTTTCCACTTACTTCTAAGGTCAGATTGGCTGCCTGATGAGGATTTGGGCATCTAAAAGACAGGACGGAAGAGTTCAAATTAAGACTGCTAAGCTGAAGCGTTCAGGATGGGTCCTCAAATATTAGAACAAGTTCGATGATGATAATTACATTGCCAAGAAATATATGCAGCAATTTGCGGTTGATCCAGATTGGAACATCAAATTGCTCATTCAAACAGTTCAAGAAGATTTGCATATGAATATTTCAGTCAGTAAGGCATAGAGAATTAGGCGTAAAGTGAAGGAAATGGTAAGTGGATCAGAAAGATCGTATGATTATTGCGATGAGGTGCGAAGATCAAATGTTGGTTCAACTATTTTTGTGGAGACAAATGACGATGGTATCTTTCGTCGCATGTATTGTTGTTTAGGCGCCTGTAAAGAAGGGTTTTTGGCTGGTTCGAAGAAGGTGATAGGGGTTGACGGTTGTTTCTTGAAGACAGAATACAAGGGTCAATTGCTATCTGCTGTCGGTCTTGATGCCAACAACGGGATATTTTCCATTGCATATGTTGTTGTACGGGTCGAGAATGAAGATAATTTATCAACTCGACAAAAGTTGAATCAAAACTCAAAGCATACTCTACAATTTCCAAAGTTTCATGTGAAAACATAGCATACTTGCATATCAATGTAAGAATTTCAGATAAAGACCTACACTTGAGAAACTTGAGAGAATGAAACTCCTCCAATGACGAAATTGATATTCAACTCAACCACGGTTGTAGGCGTTCCTTGAAAGATGATGGAAGGTTGTTGCTTCTTTCTCTGTTTTTTTACGAATGGCGGATTGAGTTGGGAAGATGAAACAACCCTCATAACAAAAGCAGCAAAATTAGGAGGAAAGAGAGTTCCCAAACTGTGAGTTTCATCATATAGGGTTGTTTTAATCAGTCCTCAAAATTATGCCGTTTTTGATCTAATTGTTTTATTTGCTGGCAGTCTACGTGGCAAACATGTCATCGCTTATATCTGACTTGGCTTGCTCTGTTAACTCCAACTCATTTTCCGGCAAATTTCGGATGGAATGGTATTCGGTGTAAGGTAATAAGAGTTCAATGGTACCTGGTGAAATAAAATTAGTTTAGTGGCGAGGATGATAGTATTTAAAAGTTTAGTGGTACATGATCTATTTAAGTCGTTTTTCAAATGCGTGCCTAGAATTGACCAATCAGTATACCTAAATAGTGAGAGTTTGAACAATTCGTGGTATGGTGTTGGTTGTGGGTCGCCACGAGCTGGGATACATGTCCGCCCATTGCTTAGTCCCAAAGTGAAGTCTTAGTGTGGCATTCTTATTCTCAACCTACTCCTGATTGTGGTTAGGGCTAAGATAACGCAGAGTCCAAAATGGATTTCAGCCGCTCCGTACTTGTATGAGTCACAACCGCACCTACCATTTGGAAAGACAAAACGTTCCCAAACATTTTTAAATTTTCAGATATAGGTGAGATGAGGGAAAAATCAATGGGGGTGACAAAGCATAAAATCGGAGATAAATAGGCGAGTTTTGACAGATTCACCCCCTCGACGCAGGATTAGAAGTTCCCAGGTCTTCTCTTACCAGCAAGTGCCAGGTTGCGTCCTAGAGTAAGTGTATAGGTGGTTGTATTGTCTTGCCATTTTCGAAGTTAGTTAGTCATTAGCTCAACTAAATCTAGTCCATTTTCTACTACTAGGAACATGTTTGGTTTCAAGTGCGTGTTCAAGCATAATATCCTATTCACTAAGATTCCAGACACCGTTCACATTATTCTATGACTCGTGATATTCTTGACTTGTTCATTCTTGAGTAGGTACATTGTTTTTTTGAGTTTTTGCTTGAGGATAAGCAACGTTCAAGTGTAGGGCGATTTGATGACTCGTAAAATAAATAATTTAATCCCCCATAATTGACACATTTCTCTTGTGGTTTATGCATGTTCACATCGTTTCTAAGTGATGTTGGTCTAATTCATGATAATTAGTCTTAAATAGCCTCTTGGGATCCTTGCGGTCCATTTGCATGTTTCCCGATGTGGTTTTGATTCGTTTTCAGGTCATACCGTGATAGAGCACATAAATATGAAGTCATAGGTTGAAATGGTGATCAATTTGGAGTTCGGATGCTCAAGATTCACTATAACAGAGAGACGATATGGTCCCAGGCGTCTGCGACTAAGTTAGTCGCAGGCAACTATGACTAAGAATGGGCTTAGTCGCAGGCACTTGCGACTAAGAACGAGCCCGCTACTATTCTTAGTCGTAGGCACCTGCAACAAAGCATTGGGCCCGTGACTAAGTCTGGATATAGTCGCAGGCCGCCTGCAACAAAGCACCAAGCCTACGACTAACCAATCGAATGACATCCCCTCATCTGGCCTCCGAACTCATTTTTCTGTTTCATAGAAACAAAATTCTCTCAACTTCCTCTCGGTTCTCTCACTTCTACGACTAATTCGAGCATATTTCGATGGACTAAGCTTAGATCAGGTGATATTTCGTCTGTTATTTCTTATTTTCCTAGTTGTTTCTTTGATTTCGAGTTAATGCTGATCAATATCGACAATTTGCAGGGAATCATTGTCATTATTTTGGTCGAATTTGTGCTGTTACGCCCGAATATTCTCGTTCTTGGTAAGAATTTTGTTCTGAAACTCTTATTGTCATTGTTCTTAATTTGTTTTCGAGTTAATTTGACCATTTAAACTCTGAGTTTGTGTTGTTATTGATGATTTTTTACACTCTTAAACCCTCAGATATTTCGATTTAATTCAAGTTCATATGTGATTCAGATTCGTGTTCATATTCTCATTTCCTCTTCCATGTACTTTTGACCTAGATGCATGATTAGGTTGCCATTTGGTATGGATTTATTCGAGAGGGCTTTCATATCATCGATTACCATGGATTTGTGCTTAGTTTTCATTTTCTCTCGGTAGAGGGGTGTTTACTATGTCTTTCTAGGTTGAAAAAACCCACATGCATTTCATCAAACACTTGGTGCGCATGTACATTTAATCAATTTTGAGGCGAGAGTTTGAATTGATTGGTGTTTGTGCTTGGTTCTAATGATCTCAAGAGAGTCTTAGGATTCATTTTGGTTTAAATGTCGAAAGATCCCTTCTTGTACTTGTTTGACTTGATTATCCTAGGTTGTCTATTTCATGATTCCTGATCCTTAAGGGGAAACTCGCTTGACCCTTGCTTCTCATTCATTACATTCACCTCGTGTTTGTCTTCGTGTACGAACGAATGAACCCTGTGAGAATACGTCCCTAGCCAAAAGCTAGGTATCTTTGAGGAGGGATTTTTCCCCGATCAGAAGGTATTCATATGTAGCATGGTTTGGTGAACCCAGATGACTATTTGAGTTAACGGTTTGAGTAGTCAGAGGAGTAAGAGACGATTGAATGGTATATGAGAATTGAAACCTTTGTTCCCTTCCAGTCATTGCACTAAGCTTGAACTGGAACATCAGTGGTAATAACGGAAGGAAATACGGGCTATAGACCAGTGTAAAGAAGCTTCACCAAAGGGGAGGGATCGAGCTAAGGTTTTATTTCAAAAAGTTTGGATAAGGGCAGATGACTAAGGAATTTGTTGAATCTAGGAAAGTGTTATTGGTTCTTTAAGTCTTACTGGAAGCATGAGAATAGGTTGAGACATTTGGAGCTAAATGTGGAAGTGAGGTCTCCTAGAAGAAAAAAGGAGAAGTGGAGATTTTCAAGTCTTACCCCGTAGTTTCTAATCGGGGAAAACACGAGTCTTGAAGTAATTTTATGAGAGATACAACAAAATTTTAGTGGAAGTATTTGCAAGAATCTCTATAGTGGGTCTCACTGGTAACAATGGTTTCCGAAGAATGGTTTCAAGTTGTGTACAAGTAGTAAGAAGTTGGTTCTGACTTCCTTTTAGATCGAGAAAAAATTTTAAACTCTTTCCAGCTCAATAAGGAATGATAAAGCTTAGGTGGTTGTTGCAATGTCAGCCTTGGTGATTTAGTTTTGGCTATAATTTGAGTAGTTTCGGTTAAGCATGTGAGGATTGCATAGTGGTGGGTTAGCCCTTAGTTATCTATGGAGTTAAGTAGTCCAACAGGGATGGACATCGACAAGGGTTTATTTAGAAGATCTGCAAGTATTCAGTTCCAGAAATAAAATTGGCAATGTGAGTGAGAATGATGTTGTTTTGGTTGTGCATGGCGTTGTAGTAGGTAAGGTATATGAAGGTGTTCCACGGTCGAGATTGACTTCTAGTTGTAAAATAGAACCTTTGGGACATTGCACTCAGATTTGCACCGTAATGATAATCATTATTTGTTCATGGGCAACCAATGTATTAGTGTAATAAAAAATTTCATTGGAGAATACGTTTTTTTGGTTTAAGTACCAATCAAAAGCTAATGGATTACGTGTATTTATGATTTTGGTACGAGAATCACGTAGGTACCTTGAATTATTGTTGTGTTTGAAGATGTTTGATTCTCTCGGCCTGGTGTTTTTGTGGTCAATTTGCAGCGTCGTCATGAAAGAAGCTAGTGGCAAGAATTGTTAATTAGGGTGGAGAGATGTCTAGGTGTCTTATTGGCTATGTAGTGAACCTTGGAGGTGAGGGCAAAGTTACGCCTTCTTAGGTTTGTCTTATGGTTTGACGGGGTTCTGATGGTTTTTTCAACGTTGATGATTACAGTGGTACAAGTGTGAGTTGACAGTAGAGTGACAGTATTAAGCGTGTGGGTGGCTCAAACGAGTTTCAGTGTTTGAGAAAAAAAATTTTGAACGGAAAAACATCGATCGAGCTAGTACCAGTGGTAATTTGAGATTTTGGGACAAAATATTTTGTAGAGGGGGAGAATTGTAACGCCCTGCTACTGGTTCGAGGGAGTAGAATAGTGAGGATGTTGATATTTGTCATTGGAAATTTCAAGATGTTAAATATCACTAATTTGAGCACAACTCGCTCTTTTGACGTCCAAATGACTCACCATAAGAACATGTGGATTCAGAACAACTTGCTCAGCCACGGTCGTTGTGCCTAGGTAAAGGGCATAGTCATACTCTAGACCACAGGCGTTATTTTGGAGCAACGACCATTGCGGAGCTTTAGACAGCGCGCATTGTATGGAGGCCGACGACCATAGTAAAAGAGACAATGGTCGTTGGGTCCTATCTAACAAACATTATCCGTAAGTATTATAAAAAAGGCTCGACAGTCGATTTGAGAAGGGGAAAATCATATAGCGATATTTTTCTTTTGACGAACAGTGAGGAAACTAAGAGGGAAACTCATAGATCGAGAGCTATAGACGCTGGATCGCCATGGAACTTTGAAGGAAGATCTAAGGGGTCATCAAGATCGATTACCCTCTCTCAATTTTGGGTAAAGTCGCCTTTCACTTTTGTTTCTGATTCAATTTGTTTATGTATTGGAATTAGTACTGGTTATTGACTTTTTAAATTATTGTGTTATGTATGAATATAACATTTGAGAGTATTAACAGATATTAACAATAAAGGACTGAGCGCGCATGTTTCAGCACGTGAAAATCTCTGAACTTTCCTAGGTTGGTGGTTTTTTGCGATGGCGCCGGTGGCGAAATCGGAGGCCTCTGGAAGTGACAAGGTTCCCTCTAGACCTAAGTCTTGGGCTTCGATCGTCTCCTTGCCTGAGGATGAGCTTCACTTCGTGGAGGAGTCCTTGGGTGCAGTTGTAGATGGTGTTTTGAAGATTCCGATGGTTGTGGTCAAAAAGGGTGTAGAGCAACTCCGGAGGGCTGTTGTTGGTCAGTTTGCTGGGGAAGGTCCACCGATTAAGGTAATCAGATCGGTTGTAAATTGGTTGTGGGGATATGATGGTCATGTGGAAGTGTCTCAGATTGTCGTGGGGTGTTACTTGTTTGAATTTGCTACGGAAGCGTTATGCGAATGGATTCTGCAGCGCTCATGGCATATTCATAAAGCACCGATGGTGATGAGGAGGTGGTTTCGGGTATTAAGCCGTTGGATTTCACAAAGGAGCAGACACCTGGTTGGATTGAACTGCAGGATGTCCCAGCGGAGCTGATAATGCCGGAGGGAATTAGCTGGATTGCTACTCAGTTTGGTAAGCCAGTTAATAAGTTTGTTAGACTGGGGTTTATGATTAAGGTTTGTATTCTCCGAAGGCCTGGTTTAGAGGATGTTTCAGAGCTGAAGATAGATATGGGAGATGATGAACCAGCAGTGGTGAAAGTTTCTTTCCCATCTGGTCGGAATTATATAGGTGTTAAGCAAGCTAAAAAATGGGAGGCCCGACAGAAAGTTGATGCGGCTGGTGCTAGTACTTAGGCAATGAATCTGAGCCCTCGTTGGAGGGGGAGGAGTCACCTGAGGCTAGTACTAGTATGCCTGTCGGAGGGGGACCTGGCAATGTTTCTGAGTCTCTGAAAGGAGAGAAGGGAGCACCAGGTCAATAGGAGGACACTGAATCAAATGAGGAGGTGATAATTCTGAGCCCTGAAGTTGAGAAGAGGAAGAAGCGAAAGAAGCGTAAAAGTAAAGGTAAAACCCAGCAGACTGTTGAAGCTCCTACTGATGGGGATTCAGGCAATGTCTCTAAGAGCCCTATGGGGAAGGAGGGGAAACCTGAGTTCATTAGTAGTGATGCTACTGCTGGAGGAGCTGTAGACAATGCTTCTGAGTCCTCGTATAAGGAGGAGGAAGTATCTACAAACCATATTGCTTCTGAAACTTTGGTGGAGGATAGTAATTTGGGCTCTAAATTACCACAAAGGAGTCATTTGCGAAGATTGTTACCTTTGGTGATTTTGTAGAGCCAAGTAAGTTAGCCTCTCCCCCGGCTAGGGTGTTTATGCTGACTCGTCAGCAACACAATAGAAGGAAGAAATGAGGATTTGGGTGTGGAACATCAGGGGTTTTAATGCCCCTGGTAAGTTTTCTTCTTTACTTACCTATGTTAATAAATATAAATGAGATGTTATTGCTTTGCTTGAACCTAGAGTTAAGAGAGATAAAGCTTATGAGTTGATAGTGCCGCATTTTGGAGGTTGGAAGATTGATACTTGTTATGATGATGATCTTGGTAAGATCTGGCTTGTTTGGAAGCCGGATGTACAATTGAGGGTGATTCATAAGGGGAGCCAGTACATTCATGTCCGAATTGATCTCCCTAATACTTTAGTTTGTACTTTGTTTATGCTTCCACGGATTTGTACAGAAGAAGAGAGCTCTATGGTGATATTCAGAGGCTTAGTCAGGTTGGTTGTCCGTGGTTAGTGGGGGTGATTTTAATGCTATCTTAGATGTGAGTGAAGCTTCTAATAGACTGAGTTCCTTTGTTAGTATGGAGGATTTCAAAGATTTGGTGAGAGACTGCTTATTGGAGGAGCACTCTTCTTCAGGGCCATTCTATACTTTTTGCCTCGGAGTCTGATGCAGGATATTGAGAAAGCTTGTAACAGGTTCTCGTGGGGGAAAATTGATGGAGGTAAAGCCAAGATTGCCTGGAAACATATAGCTAAACCAGTAAATGAGGGGGTGCAGGAATTAGAGATATACAAAGCTGGAATGTTGCTAATGCTGCTAAGCATCTTTGGAATCTGTTCACAAGGGGAGGCTCACTTTGGATAGCATGGATCCTTAAATACATGCTTAAGAGTGTTAGTATGTGGGATGCTAAGGTTGATTATGGTTCGTGGATTTGGAAAAGAGTGATGAAATTAAGGCCTCTTGTCAAAGACTATATGTCTACTGATGGTAATGGTGAATTCATGTGGAATGGAAAAATTGTTGAGAGATTGAAGCCTAGTGTTATCTGGAAGGATATTAGAATGAAGGAGGCTAAAGTTACTTGGAGTAGTTTGGTATGGAAAGGCTATATTGTCCCAAGGTATAGCTTTGTAGCGTGGTTGATCATGATAAGGAGGGTTATGACAAAAGACAAAGTTGCAAAATGGGAAAATGAGATTGATCAGAACTATGTGCTTTGTCAGTCAGGAATGGAAACATGGGAGCATCTGTTTTATAAGTGCTCTTTCTCGTAGCAGTTGATGAGTGCGTTGCTTCCAGAGTTCAGAGGGCTATAACCTTGACGGATGGAAGTGTTGAGGAGAGGGTTAAAAAGTTAAAATGGGTGATGGTGGTTAACATGATTTGGAGGTGTCGATGTGCTTGCATTTTTGGAAACAAGCCTGTCGATTTGGTGAATAGTATAGATTAGATTAAGTAGGACATCTCAGCTTATGCTTACAAAGCTAGAGATTGTTTGAAGATTTTGAGATATGTATAGGTTTTCTTTCCTATAGTTAGTAGTTTTCTCTCTTCCTTTTGTAAGTTCTTCATAGTTTTTTGGTGAAATGAAATCTCTAATTCATCAAAAAAAAATTGAGAGTTATTGACACCCAATATAATATGCATAGGGTAGGGTGTTATAGGTTATTGATTTATGGATTGTTTCAGTTGTAAAATGTTTGGATGTATGGAATGAATGAGAGTCAGTAATGCCTACACTACAAAAAAAGCATCTTTGGCGTCGTTGAAAGTAGGAGCTTAGCGTCGGTCGATCTAACGACGAGCCAAAAAAAACGCGTTTTAGCGTCGTTAAACGTCGACCGACGCTAAATTAGTAAGTTATGAACCCTAAACGCGTCTTTCCTCTATCTTTCTCTATCCTTATCTCTTTCCTATCTTCTTCTTCTTTGAACCACCGCCGCCCCCATCCATCTCGCTCAAGACCGCCGCCGCTCATCTCGCTCAAGACCGTCGCCGCTCATCTCGCTCAAGACCGACGCCGCTATCTCGCCAAGGCCGCCGCCGCGCCATCCCTGCCAAGGCTGCCGCCGCGCCATCCCAGCCCTTCGCCGCCGCTCATCTTGCTCAAATCCGTTCAGCCACCGTCATCTATTCCTAAACCTAAGGTACTTCGTCTTCTCAGATCTACATTTTGATTTATGGATTTAGGGTTTTTGCTTTCCTCCTCACAGTGTTTTTGGTGTATCTGCGGAAGAAGAAGAAGTAGGAGGGAAGAAGAAGCAGCTGTATCAGAAGAAGAAGAAGAAGAAGAAGGAAGCTCAGGCAAAGAAAGAAGACGAAGGGAAGGAAGAAGAAGAAGAAGGAAGGAAGAAGACGAAGGGAAGAAGAAGGAGCGAAGAAAAAGAAGAAGCTGCATCTGCAACTGATTTTTTTTGTGATTGTCAGCCTATTTAGCGTCGGTCGGTCAGTGCCCTAGCGTTGGTCAACCAAAAACCGACGCTAAAAACTAGCGTCACCACTTTCAGCGTCGGTTTTGTCGACCGACGCTATTCAAATTAGCGTCGGTCGGTGACCGACGCCATTACGCGCATACGACCGACGCTAAAACGCGTTTTTTTTGTAGTGCTAGTTTATTGTATGCATGGGTTTAACCAGTGGTTTAACTGGAGTCATTAGGGTAGGGTGTTACAACGGGTATCAAAGTCTAGTTGTTCTCTGATCCATAGAGGTGCTACTTGCTTTCATGGGATGTCATGGACCCCGATGGGAACAGAGTATTCCACTTCCGTGTTGGCACAAAACAAATATGGGGAATGGTTCTACTTTGCTGCTTTATGTGAAAATGATTTTTGGGATGGGATTTTTCAAAGAGTTTTAACTCCAAACACTATTATTCAAAGAGTTTTCACTGAACTTCTTTGTCTTTATGTAGTGATCGAGATACCACGACTGACAGTGGTAGAGCCCTGCCTGAATAGCTAGCTCCAATGCTAGATTTTATCCATCTCTTGAAGATGGGAGGGGTCACTTTTTGAGGGGTACACGTCATATTCTCAGCTGACTCTAGAATGGCTGAGAGAAGTAGAGCACGCCTTCTGCTTTTCCAAGCTGATGAGGACCAGAAGCTGAGGTATGTAATATTTTGCTACGAAGAGATGCTAAAGAATGGTGGACTAACCTAGCAGTGGTAGAGGATGATACTTTTTCCATTGGTTGGGAAGGATTCAAGGCCATTTTAAAGCACGAGTACATGTCTGCCCCGTTCCATGATGTCTTACTTCAAATTTTGAGTTAAATCAAGTTTGAGTGAGTTGGGTAGAACCTGTAAGTTTATGTTAAAGAGGTTCCGGAAGCGCAAGTGGGAATGAGTAAATTGGTCATAAATCGTCAAGTTCAAGCGATGAACTGTCAGAACTTGTAGAATTAGCACAACGAAGGGGGACATTTTCAGAAATTAAATTTGGAGTCCTTAAAGTGGGAAACGACCATTGTGAAGGGGGCAACGACCATTGCGATCTGCAGTAAAATAATTTGACAGTTGGGAAAAATGCACAACAACACCATTCATGTAACACCCTAATCTTTTCTGACAACAAATGGTCCGCTTTGAGCCTAAACCCTCAAGGATTTGCTTTTGGGTGCATTATGATGACTTCCAAGGAGGTCTCCCATCTCTGCACTGATCCACGCTGAGCACGTTTAACTTCAAAGTTCTTACAAGAACTCCTCAATTTCACCCCAAAATGGGTCATGTCAGTGAAAGTTAAACTATTTCATATAGCCCATGGATCTCTCATGTGCTTTGTAGATGTGGGATTTGCCAAGGATATCACATACACCCCCCTCCTCGGGGACTCAAAGTCCTCGTTGAGATTTTCCCCACCATCATTCAAGAGGGAAGCGAAGATTCTCTGATACCAATTGTAATACCCCAACCTTTTCTGACAAGATATTGTCCGCGTTGGGCCTAGACCCTCACGAATTTGCTTTTGGGTGCATCATGGTCACTTCCTAGGAGGGCACCCATCTCTGCACTGCTCTACACTGAACACATTTAACTTTGGAGTTCTTACAAAAAATCCTTCATTTCACCCCAAAATGTGTCATATCAGTCAAAATTGAACAAATAATTGAGGGTCTAGGCCCAAAGCGGAGAATATCTTGTTGGAAAAGGTTGGGATGTTACAAGTGGTATCAGAGCCTCTCCGATTTTCTCTTGAGCGATGGTGGGATGAACCTCAACGAGGATGTTGAGTCCCTAGGGGATGTATGTGACATCATAAGAAAGTACCATATCGACAAAGCATATAGGAGAGATTTATGGGGTATAAGGAATATATCAACCTTAACTAACAAGACGTGTTTTTGGTGTAATGGAGGAGTTCTTGTTTGTAAGA
Source organism: Linum lewisii (assembly GCA_034768395.1). Lineage (NCBI taxonomy): Eukaryota > Viridiplantae > Streptophyta > Magnoliopsida > Malpighiales > Linaceae > Linum > Linum lewisii. Next base: position 15,985,616 of record CM068297.1, read on the forward strand.
ACTCCAAAATTAAACTTGCTCGGGCTAGAGCAAGAAAAATGGGTGACCTCGTAGGAAGTCACCATAATGCACCCAAAAGAAAATCTTTGAGGGCCTAAGCCCAAAGCGGACAGTATCTTGTTGAAAAGGTTGGAATGTTACAGCCTATCCATCTAGGAAGCTAAAGGTGCAAGATGTGAACTAACTGATTCATGATCTAGAATTGGAAACAATGATCTATGCCTTGAAGCTGTAGGCACTACCAGTATGGAGAGACTTTTAAGATCATGACTGATCACAAGAGTCTCAAGTACTTGATGGAGCAAAAGGAGTTGAATAGTCAGAAACGTTATTGGGTGAAACGGCTTAAAGACTACGATTTCATAATTGAGTACCATCTGGGTAAAGCCAATGTAGTAGCAGATGCTTTGAGCAGAAAGGAGAAATTTCTAGATTTGGTACATTTAAAGAAGGTGGGAGCTGAATTTTCAGTTGATGAGAAGCAATGAGTATTAGCCAAGGTGGTAGTAAGACCAATGTAAAACCCTACCCTAGAAGACTCGGTTAAACCACTGATTCAATCCATGCATTAGTAAAATCAGGTGTTACTGAATCAAACCATACATACATTGCATACATTCCATTCAATAAATCCATAAATTCATAAAGAATAACCAATATAAAAACTAGTACTTATGAACCATTAGCCTTAAAATGATAAGTTACAAAGTACAACTCACAAACTTGGCAAACTACTAATACACAAAAATCAATAAAGAATCCATAAAATAGTTCCTAAATACCAATACAATATTAAAAATGGTTAGTGTCGTCTTGAACTCATGCTACACCACCCGCTAGTGCTCGACACATTATCCAACTCTTCATCCTCGAAGTCTTCTCATCGGCAAGACGGGCTGCTCACCATACCCAGTAACAAGACAAGAAAGAATAACAAAATGAGGGTTAGTGCTAAACACTAAGTGAACTCTAGGCCAGTAGAATGAAAGAACTAGTAAGAAAAGTAGGAGAAGAGCCTTAGCTCAAAGCCATGGGTAAGAACCCAGAACTAGTATTAGAACCTAATACATTTATCTTGTAATCCCAATACCAATGACTGCAACACACAGAGCCAAGACCCAGTAACGGATACCAATAACATCCAATACAATTAGGTTGGAAGTACAAGCAACCCCTATATGGTCAATAAGGACCCCAATAGCTGTTGAATTAAAATAGTTGCTTTCGGTTCAAGTTTTTTTATTAACACTACTACACTTGATTGAGTGTGTTGAATTGTGTGTAGAGACAGATCAGCAGAAGCCACAAACGATCAGTTCAAACGAAAGCTGAAATGGAAAGCTTTGTCACCTTCCTAAACAAGCTCCAAAATCAATCGGTTCAAAAGCAAATGATTGCTCTCCGAATCCTGCAATCAATCTCTCTCATTACCATTTCAAGAATAAGGAAATCAATTAAGAAAATTCCTTCACAACGGCTACTTCTCTAAGGCTACTTAAAGAGCTGCAACAACAAGGAATGAACTTGTCAATTCACTTAGTCTAACATCGGGAGAGTTAGAGTGAAGGTGATCAGAATCGTGAACTTGCTTTGAGTAGTAATATAGTTCATCTTCAGTTGGGAACTAGGTAGATAGAATTATATAAGACTTCGGGAGAAGTCTGGGTGTAATCGAGCAAGTCTCACATCAGCTGATTCGAAGTTCTGAATCATAATTCTCAAGGGTTATCCATTGGGACGTGGAGTAGGTCACACTGACTGAACCACATTAAAAAGTCCGGTGTCATTGTTCCATTTACTTACTGCATTCAGCTTACTGATTGTGTATTCATCATACTTGAGTCTGGTTCAAGTTGATCAGCTGAGAAGAAGGTGCTGATTCTACAGAACAGACCATCAGCTCCTCTCAGCACCATTCTCACATCAATTGGGCTTAAGCTCTTCTAAGAGACACTCTCTTTCAGCCCAAGCAACAAGCCCAAGCGAAGCTGATCGTATCTCATTCCTTTCGGTGAAGTTAAGATTAACTTCTCTTGGCTGTGTTGGTATTCAGTTCAGTCTAAACTGACCAGACAACCGGAGAACTCGTCGGAGAAACTCAACAAGTGGTATCAGAGCGCGGTGCAGAAAAAATCAGATCAAAACGATCTTCTATATCGATCGCAGGTAAGAATTCTCCATAAAATTATTTGTTAAAAGTTCTAATTCTTGGATTTCTTGGTTATTTTTTCACAAAACCACATAAAGGATGAGTCGAGAAAGCACAGCGTTCGCAGATAGCTTCTCACAAAATCGTCCACCCAAGTTTGAAGGGATGCACTACGGCTATTGGAAAAATCGAATGGAGCTCTTCGTCAATACAATCAACCCTCGACTGTGGCGGATTGTATTGAAAGGGCCATTGGAAGTTAAACTCGATGAAGAGAAGTGGGAAGATGAGGACTTCAAAAAGGTACAACTGAATTCCCAAGCTATGAATATAATGTACTGTGCCTTAGGACATGAAGAATTTAACAGAGTTTCTAGCTTTAAGTCTGCAAAAGAAATTTGGGATAAGTTGCAAATTACTTATGAAGCATCTCCGGTCAAAACATCTAGGATTAACATGTTAAAACATGAGTTTGAAATGTTTAGTATGATTGAAAATGAGTCTATCTCAGCTATGTATAACAGATTCCAAAGTATTGTTAACAGGCTAGATGGTCTAGGAAGGAAATATGACAATGAGGACCTAATAAGAAAAATCTTATGGTCACTCCCTAAAATCTGGAGGCCTAAAATAACAGCTATAGAAGAGTCAAAGGATTTAGCTACCAGAAATATTGATGACTTAATAGGATCCTTAATCACTCATGAAGAGTATATTAAGAGAGAAGAAAACACTGATGATCAAAAGAAAAAAACTATAGCTTTGAAAACTGAGGTAAAAAATCTTGAAGAAAATCTAGATGAATATGATGATTCTGACCTTGCTTTGTTAAGTAAACATGTCAGTAAACTCCTGAAGCTCAGAAAAATAGGAAGAAATCTAATTATCAAAACAGGAGTAAGGAGTTTGAACATGACATAAATAATGATAAGAGCAGTAGCAAATTATACAAAGGTAAGAGAGAACAACCAAGTAGTAGTAGCAATAGTAGCAATCAGTTAGGTTGTTTTAAGTTTGGAAAACAGGGTCATGTAAAGGCTGAGTGTCCTCAACTGAGAGAGAAAGAGCTCTCCAAGCTACCTAGAGTTGCAGTGAGGATGACACAGATGACAGTGATGATGAACAGTTTGATAACAAAGTTCTTATGGCAATCACAGATGATCCAACAGAGGACATCATTCCTATAACTGACCAGGTATTTGTCTCTGAGTACTTTACAGACTCTGAAAGTGAAGTTGAATCAAACTTATTTGAAACTACTATATCTGATATTCAGTTAGAGTTTCTAAACGTTAGAATGAGGTGTTTAGAGTTAAGAAGAGATGTTGTTACTGCTGAAATAAACCTAGAAAAGGTTAAAAATGAATGTGAAAAAGTAAAGCAACATAATCTTGAATTTTCACATGTCATAACTGATTTAATGAAAAGAAAGACATTCAATACAGTAAGATTAGGCGTCTAGTTATAGATAATTGGAGATTTCGTGAACAGTTGAAAAGGATTTTTAGAGAAAATAAATTCTCTGAATCTAAAAATTTTCACAAAGCTACAACCAGGAACTCGGACAGGCCTCAGTGTTTTAACTGTCATAAAAGTGGACACATTAGGAGGTTCTGTTCTGTTCAAAAGAAGGTATCCCAGAAAATCTGGGTGCCAAAAACCAAATGACTATTGTTGATGCAGGTTTGCTATCAAGTGGATACTGATGAGAACTATTGGATACTTGATAGTGGATTCTCGCATCATATGACAGGTAACAAAGATATCTTTTTAAATTTTACTTATACAAATAAAGGTACAGTCACTCTCGGTGACAACAGTTCTTGCAATATCATTGGTGTTGGTAGTGTTGGAAATGGAAACGATATTGTTCTGAATAAAGTTATGCTTGTTAAAGGACTTAAACATAATCTTATTTCGATTTGTCAGCTTTGTGATAGAAAGAACAGAATTATCTTTGAAAATCTTGCCTGTCATGTTGAAAGAATTCTAGACAACAAGATTCTGTTTACAGGAGTTAGAAAGGGAAATATTTATCTTATAGATTTTCATAAGATAGATAATTCATCTGAACTCTGTCTTCATTCTGTAAAAGGAGAAGACCAATTCCTCTGGCATAGGAAACTTGGTCATATAAGCATCAGTGTTCTAAGCAAACTAAGTAGAAAGAATCTTGTTAGAGGTCTTCCTAAACTTGATTCCAAGAAGGAATTCTTTTGTGATGCTTGTGTCAAAGGAAAACATACTCATAGTTCCTTCAAAGTCAAAAGTAATATTTCAAGTTCTAGGGTGCTTGAACTCATTCATATGGACTTATTTGGTCCAGCAAATGTTATGACCATGGGAGGAAAATATTACTGTTTTGTTCTTGTCGATGATTTTTCTCGGTTTTGCTGGATTTACTTACTAAGTTCAAAAGATGAAACTTTGTCAAAACTGAAAAGTTTCACTAAGAAAATTCAAAATGAATTAGATGAAAAAGTAAGGTCTATTAGGAGTGATAATGGGGGTGAGTTCACTAGTGATGAATTTAAAAAAATTTCTGATGAAAATGGTATTACTCATTACTTCTCGGCTCCTAGGACTCCTCAGCAAAATGGAGTTGCTGAAAGAAAAAATCGTACTCTTATCAAAATTGCTAGAACTCTTCTAAATGACTTTAACTTACCTAAAAGTTTTTGGGGAGAAGCAGTGAGTACTGCCTGTTATGTAACAAACAGGGCACTCATTCGCTCAAGCTTAAAAAGGACTCCTTATGAGCTCTTAAAAGGAAGAAAACCAAACATTGGTTATTTTCATCCGTTCGGATGCAAATGCTTCATTTTAAACTCAAAGGATAATCTAGGTAAATTCGATGCAAAGTCGGATGAAGGAATTTTCTTAGGATACTCATCTCATAGTAAAGCCATTAGAGTTTATAATAAACGGACCTTCAAAGTTGAAGAGTCCATCAATGTGGTATTTGATGAGTCTTTGTGTGAAGATAAGTCACAAGATCTTGATGAAGACGAAATACTATTCGAAGAAAACTTTGTTGATCATCCGTCTGAAAAACAGAAGACAACTACAGCAGAGCAATCTTCAGAATTGAAGAAAGGGAGTTCCAGCACAAATGATACAGAACATCAGTCCATGGCACCACAACAAATAGTCAAAAGGCATCCTCCATCACAGGTAATTGGTGATATTAATGCTCGCCTTGTAACTCGTTCAAAGTCAGTTAATAGTGCTTTTGTTTCACTCATTCAACCAAAGAACTACAAAGATGCATTAAAAGATGAAAATTGGATCCTTGCTATGAACGATGAGCTTAATCAATTTGAGAGATCAAATGTTTGGAAATTAGTTCCTAGACCATTAGATAGGACTATTATAGGAACAAAGTGGGTTTTTTCGAAATAAAACTGATGAACATGGTAGTGTATCTAGAAATAAGGCTAGGCTTGTTGCTCAAGGGTACAGTCAGGAAGGGGGAATCGATTTTGATGAGACTTTTGCACCTGTTGCCAGGCTAGAAGCCATTAGGATGCTATGTGCTTTTACCAGCTTAAATGGTTTCAAACTTTATCAGATGGACGTTAAGAGTGAATTTTTAAACGGTGATCTTAAAGAAGAAGTTTTTGTTAATCAACCTCCTGGTTTTGAAGACTCTTCTTTCCCTGATCTGTTTTTTCTGCTAAACAAAGCCCTTTATGGATTAAAACAAGCTCCTAGAGCCTGGTATGACAAACTTAGTACTTTTCTGTGTGACCAAAACTTTTCTAGAGGAAGTGTTGATAGAACACTTTTCTACAAACGAAGAAGAAGTGTCATTCTTCTTGTGCAAGTCTATGTCGATGACATTATTTTTGGCTCAGCAAATAAGGAAATGTGTGACGAGTTTAGTACTTCTATGCAATCAAAATTTGAGATGAGTCTAATGGGAGAATTGAATTACTTTCTAGGGCTTCAGATTCGCCAATTTTCCTCTGGAACCTTCATTTCTCAGTCAAAATACTGCAGAAATATGCTCAACAAATTCAAACTCAGTTCTCTAAAATCGAGTCCTACTCCTATGAGTACTTCTGTCAAACTTTACCTTGATCCTTCTGGAACTGTAGTTGATGAAAAATTGTACAGGGGCATGATTGGCTCTCTACTTTATCTCACTACAAGTCGTCTTGACATTGCTTTTAGTGTAGGAGTTTGTGCTCGTTTTCAATGTTGTCCTAAACTCAGTCACTTAACTGCTGTTAAGCGAATCTTTAGATATCTCTCAGGTACTATTGAACTAGGACTCTGGTACTCTGCACACTCTTCTCTTTCTCTTTTAGGATATTTGGATTCTAACTTCGCTGGAAGTTTTATAGACAGAAAGAGCACGTCCGGCACATGCCAATTCTTAGGAGATTCTCTGATTTCTTGGTTTAGCAAGAAACAGGCTTGTGTTGCCCTATCCACTGCAAAAGCAGAGTACCTAGCTGTAGGCAGTGGATGCACACAACTTGTCTGGATGAAAGCCCAGTTAAAAGATTACGGGCTTACTCTTAACACAATTCTTCTTTTCTGTGATAATACAAGTACAATTAACATGACTAAAAACCCAATTCTTCATTCTCAAACCAAACACATCGACATTAAACACCACTTTATTTGGGATCTTGTGTCAAATAAGGAAATTGTACTTGAATATATTCCCACAGAACACCAACTGGCTGATATCTTCACAAAATCCCTGAGCATCGATAGGTATTCCCTTCTTCGCAGAGAACTTGGCTTAATTACATCATTAGATGCTCAGGATCTGGACCAGACCATAATTCTCTTCCTACTTTTGGTAAGGGGATATTCACCTTCCTTCTTCTTTCGCCTAACTCCTCTGCTCTCTCCCCCTATAAAAACCCTTCGGTGCTCTGTTTCCTCCTCACTTCCTCACAATCTCACTTCAAGCTCTTTTTCTTCCCTCACTTCCCTCTCAAGTTACCTCAAGAATCATGTCTGATATCATTCGCTTTGATCCCTCTGCCTCCAACTTCATTGCAAGGCATGTCTTTGCCTCCAACTTGCTGTTCCGAGATGTGAGTCACAGAGGGCACTATCAGCTCCTGATCAAGCAAAACGAGCTGATTCCTTCTTTCTCGGTTCCTATTGATGATTTGAACAAGTACGACATCAATCTCTCCCCTTTCCTGGGTGGAATTGGCTGGTCTCTCAAGGGATCCTCCTAACACCTTAGTGTATCCAGATGGAGTTTTCCAGTTTTACGCCAACCTGAAGGTAGATCACACTCTGCCTCCTGGATGCTTATCCACACACGTTGACGGGTACCTACTTTTCGTCACTCTTGAACTTCTTCATCAGGTACTTGGTGTTCCGACTCAAGGAATACAATTGAGCTCTGAAGATGAATTTCCCATCTTTGACTTCGAGCCGATCTCTGCTGTCCAAACACTCACAAATAATCCAACAGGTGATCGTTTCCCTGAAGAAAGACCTCCAAACACCTTTCAGCTTCCTGCCAGCCTTCGTGTTCTACACTTTCTGATCACTAGAGTCTTCTTCCCTCGGACTACAAACAGGGAGGTAGTCACTGCTCTTGATACCTGGATTCTGCATCATGCAGTAAATCGGCTGCCAATCAGGTATGCTCATCTTATGTTTACTCATATGACAAGAGCTGCCACTGATTTTTCACGAGGTAATGTTTCTTTCGCTCCAATCATCACCACATTGCTCTCTCGGCTTGGTCTTTCCTTTCATCTCAAGCTCACTGAAGAAAATGTGGTGGTACAACTCCGAGCTCAGCATGTCCTTCGCCACATCCTCTGGACGCCAGCCAGCTGGGCCTTCACTTCAGGAATAGAATCAGATGAGGAGTCTGACTCTGATGGTGAAAACATTTCACCAACTCATGGTGTTCCTAGTACTCATGCTTCTGATCCAGATATGGACTTCTAGTCGTAGCGGACATTAATTGAGGGGGGAGAAGGATAAAATAGAAACATGTTTTTGTTGCGTTGTTGCATCTGTTGAGGGGGAGCAGTTTCTGCTTTGTTTTGCTTTTGTCGTTGTTGCTCTTTTTCCTTTTTCTGCATTTCTTAAATGTCCTTTAATATTTCTGTGTTTCAATAAATGTCTGCTCCTCTACACGTTTCAATAAATCTCAGCTCCTCTTAAAAGAATCAATCTCTCACCAACCAACTAAGGGGGAGATTGTTGAATTAAAATAGTTGCTTTCGGTTCAAGTTTTTGATTAACACTACTACACTTGATTGAGTGTGTTGAATTGTGTGTAGAGACAGATCAGCAGAACCCACAAACGATCAATTCAAACAAAAGCTGAAATGGAAAGCTTTGTCACCTTCCTAAACAAGCTCCAAAATCAATCGGTTCAAAAGCAAATGATTGCTCTCCGAATCCTGCAATCAATCTCTCTCATTACCATTTCAAGAATAAGGAAATCAATTAAGAAAATTCCTTCACAATGGCTACTTCTCTAAGGCTACTTAAAGAGCTGCAACAACAAGGAATGAACTTGTCAATTCACTTAGTCTAACATCGGGGAGAGTTAGAGTGAAGGTGATCAGAATCGTGAACTTGCTTTGAGTAGTAATATAGTTCATCTTCAGTTGGGAACTGGGTAGATAGAATTATATAAGACTTCGGGGAGAAGTCTGGGTGTAATCGAGCAAGTCTCGCATCAGCTGATTCGAAGTTCCGAATCATAATTCTCAAGAGTTATCCCTCGGGACGTGGAGTAGGTCACACTGACCGAACCACGTTAAAAAGTCTGGTGTCATTGTTCCATTTACTTACTGCATTCAGCTTACTGATTGTGCATTCATCATACTTGAGTCTAGTTCAAGTTGATCAGCTGAGAAGAAGGTGCTGATTCTACAGAACAGAGCATCAGCTCCTCTCAGCACCATTCTCACATCAATTGGGCTTAAGCTCTTCTAAGAGACACTCTCTTTCGGCCCAAGCAACAAGCCCAAACGAAGCTGATCGTATCTCATTCCTTTCGGTGAAATTAAGATTAACTTCTCTTGGCTGTGTCGGTATTCAGTTCAGTCTAAACTGACCAGACAACCGGAGAACTCGTCGGAGAAACTCAACAATAGCTAGTATGCATGGTCTAATGACCCCATTATGCCACAAGGGCTCTAATAGATGGTCATCAAGACCCCAATAACCTGTACCAATAATTCCTAGGGGATTGCTCAAACCAAAGGTGGATCACATGTACTTGCACCTAGTTCCAACCATTAAGTTAGTCTACCATTACTTAAGCTTGTTAGTCATTAACAATGGAGTTCATAATGAACATTCTCACTACTGTACAATAATCACTAAGTTAGTAAGACTGTCTCTGACAGTTTTGACAAAATGAGACTGAAACCAATAACAATAAAACAGGAAAAATTAGGGAATACCAATAACCACTTCCAATAATCAATACCATACGTTTAAGCCAATATCAGAAATTAAAAACAATAGACAGTGTCATTAACCAATGTTGATAGCCAATACCAATTATAATCATCAAACTCATATCCATAAATCTCGTCATCCATCAATACCATTACCCTTTACCGTTAATCATCATCAACTTTATTTTTAGTACATTGTAAGAACATAACTAGTAAAATCAACCAACTATACATCATAGGGTATGATCATCACATAATTGTATTAAACCCCTCACATCTTTTCTTGTTGAATTATGATTTGTGAGTGACCGAGATAGCTTCCTGAGCTTGCACACACCTCACTATAATCCTCCCACTAGGGATTCCATGACTCAGAACCACAAGAACAAATCTAATTAGCGAAACGCACAATGAAATGCAATCGTAGAAACCTTAACTGACAAAACCTTTCTGACTTGAATCATAACAGCATAAGAACGATGACTTATTGATCTGTTCTAACCTACTACCCGCTGATACCTTTTTATAACTTTTACATACAACGACTGTTGGATCGGGTCCAATGCCCAATGGGCTTGACAAGAAGCCTGTTGTCACCTTGGCAACGCCCGTTACCCCAAGTGTGTAATGGCCATTGGAGAACTTCCAACGGCCATTGTAGAGCTTTTTTCTTCTTCTGAAACCACAGGTTCCGATGGTGCGTCATTTGGACGTCAAACGAGTGAGTTACATATGCCCAAATTATTGAACTGCAACATCCAGAAACTTCCTAACTAATTCCAAAACCACATCGGGTTAACCAGCTGGCTTCAATTCTGACAGCAAACCAATAATGGGATGTTACACCCCTACTCCCATCTGCTCAAACTTTTAGATGACCTCATCAACCCATTTCTCTTCCACTACTGGATCAGCTCCATTAAGCAAACTCGTAGAAGTTGCAACTATAACATCCCCGCCCAACCGGACGAATTAGAACTCGAGTTTGGGTGACTAGGGTGCTGAAATCAGTGCTTTTGAGGTCCCCTTGAGGTCTGGGATGTTCGTGTACGATTCGGACGGTGTAGTGTAGAACACACGGCCGTGTAGTGTGATACACGCCGTGTATCATAATACACCTCGTGTATTCATAATACACGGTCGTGCCCACTAATTTTGGAAATTCGTCGAAAGTGGCAGAAGACAGTACACGGCCGTGTATTGTAGGTACATGCCGTGTATCTTGACCTGCATATAAAAGATGGGTTTTGACGGGATTTCACAACTTTCAACTCCCTTCTCTTTCCACGAAAAGCCATTGACGAACCAACTTGTGCCAAGCTTCAGAAGGTGATTCCAGGAGTTGTAGAGGTCGGAATTGAGTTCCGTTTGTTGCTACGCGTTCCTAGTGACGAGGAGAAGAGATTGCTTACTTCAATTTCAGGTTCTAGGTGTAGGTCGCAGTCAGTGATAAGGGGTTAGGCTACGAGTTTGGAGTTGGGGAATACGAGTTTCTGAGGAACTAGAAGACGATTAGAGCCTTGTCTTCTATTCCAGGTGAGGGTTTAGTGTTGTTAGGTAGTTTGGGACAGCGTGAGGAGTTGTAATCTTGACTTAGATGAAAGCTAGGAATTGCATGAAATTGATCATCGTAAAAGGGGTAAATTGTTGTGTGAACATGTTCTGATTGGTTGATTGATGATTGCTGTGATTGGGGGAATCGGTATGAAACGAACTGATTAATTTTTTTATGAACGTTTTTAGCATCTCATTCATCAAAGTGACAACCTAAAAAAGGTCGAAACATGAAGCTAAACAAATACACAAAACCTATAGGAGACTAGTAACTAAGGGTATACATCCAAGACCTTGCAAGCTATGGAGGTCACGTAAAATAAGAACTACTAGTCTACCAGAATCAAAACTTCTCCCCTCATCGTAAATACGACAACATCTTTCCATCCAAATGATTAATGAATTGGCTTAGAAATGAGTGTTAGGAAGGAATTGGGGATATGGATGCTAGTAATGTGATATTGTGAATTGTCAGTTTGTGGTTGCAGGAGAATGGCCCTACCAATGTGGGGTCGTTCTGAGAAAGAGGAACATGTGGGTGGTCCCTAGACTCATGACATGGCTTCCCCTGTACTTGTAGGTGGGGGTGGCCGGTGAGCTAGCCGACTACCCTATTCTGTGCTGTGTGGACAGAATGTGGGACGTGATTGGATTGTGAAACTGTGGAAGTGAATGGTGAAATGTGAATATGTGTGCATGAGTGATGTGATGATGTGGTTGGATGCATTGTGATGAATTGTGAATTGTATTGAAATAAAACCGGAAGGAGCCCACACTACCCCACCTGAGATACTGATGGATTGATTCTGAATCACTGGGGTGAATCCCTTGGTTGGGTACCAAGGATGGTTGTCGTTCTCCTTCGTGGAAGGATGGTTGTCGTTCTCCTTCGTGGAAGGATAGTTGTCGTTCTCCTTCGTGGAAGGATGGTTGTCGTTCTCCTTCGCGGAAGGATCCCTTGTGGATGCGTCAGATGTTGTTCTCCCTCGTGGAAGGATCCTTAATGGATGCGTCAGGTTGATGTGATGGCCGGCGGTGGTGGTGTGGATAACTCTTTAACGCCTAACAACTCACCAAGTAATCAAATATGTGGTTGGTTATGTGAATGTGTGTTGACGTGTGTTTGAATGGTGATTGTGACTAGTTGTGAATCTTTTGCTATGATTTGGATGTTGTTTCGTTTATGATTATATTATGCTGATGCTTGTGAATGAGAATGAAGAATTGAACCTACATGATCACCTAGACTGCTTTAGGTTGTTAAAATTTGGAAGGGGTCAGGTCAGGTCCCACTGTCGATGTCTTGTGCGGAGTTTGGGACCACTCCTTTGGTTTAGGACAACGTGTAGGTAGGCCCGGTGGGTTTACTCAATTTCAATAAGAAATTGATCCCTTTCCCCTTTCAGGACCTCGTGGCTAGTGGGTGGAGTTGTCAGTGTGCTGAGGTGGAGGTTGATTGCGAGAAGTCCGGACTTGAAGTGATGAGGTGAAGATTGTAGAACACTCGGAGTTGACTTTTCCTTCTTTTCAGTTGACTTGGGATATTTAGGGGTTTTCATGTACTTTTGGTTTTACGTTGGTTTTATGGATTTATGTTGGATTTGGATTTGTATACGGATTTACCTTTGCACAGTTTTATGGAGGCCTCTTTCGTTCATTTTCCCTTTTACACTTGTGGTTTTCCCCGTCTTTTTGTGATTGGTTTTTACTGAGTAATACCCATAACGGTTCAACCACAGGTTTTACCGGGTTAATTCGGGACGGGTGTTCATATGGCCTAAACTGACGATCTGCCATTTGACATGATTGGAGGACACGGAAAGAAGACGTTCAATTGTCATTTTCCACATACTAGATTTTCTCAAAACAATTGAAATTTCTTCAAATTTCCCAACCCAGCTTTAAAACGTTTGAAACCATTGAAATTTCAGTACTACATCGATGTTCCATCCTCTCCTCTTGAGATTTTCCAAAGTCTCAGCAACATTATCATAAGTTCAAAGAGTTAAACCAATGTTTTCTCAACTGAGTTCAACAAATATGATATGACCCTATTATTCTTGATGTTCCAGGTTGTCTTAGTTGTGGTCGTAGCGTCATTGGCAGGGCTTAGCCGCTGAGCCATCCAAGTAGGGTTGTATATGAGTCGAGCTGCTCGGACTCGAGCTCATATTTTTTTTCCAAAAAAGCTCGTACGTGAGATAGGCTCGTCGTAAGCGAGCTAGCTCATGAACAGGCTCGTCACCTAAATGAGTCGAGCTCGAACCAGTATGTTGGTCGGCTCGGTAGGCTCGTGAGCCAACTCGTTTCGTTAGCTCGTTAAGCCAAGCTCGCGAGCTGGCTCAATTGTAACTCGTATAATCCTAATCCTTAAATGGTAATTTTTTATACTAAGTTTGGCTCGTTTACGATGGTAACTTAGTCTAACTAGGATTTGGCTCATTTAGCATTATAAACGAGCCTTGTTTAGCATTATAAACGAGCCAAATCTGGCTTGTTTAGCATTATAAACTAGCTGAATCCGAGCCAGGAGTATACGCGCCTATCTGGAGCCGAGCTCGGGACGAGCCCGAGCCCATGCAACCTGTATACGAGCCAAGCCCGAGTCAGAAAAAATTAAGGCGAGCCCGAGCCCGAGCCAGAAAAAAATAAGGCGAGTCCGAGCCCGAGCTAGGCTGAAGCTCGGCTCGGCTGGGCTCATATACAGCACTACATCCCGGTAGGCCAACAAATCTTTCCCTTGAATTAAGAACCGAAATTGAAAATCCCAAAAGAATAATTTCTTTCCATTAAGTTTCTCAATGCCATTGGTAGCCTCGGACGACATGGTGAAGATACTCGGAGGAAATTATCACGGATATGAAGATGATTTGACGAAGAGTGACAAGAAGAGAAAACCTAGATGAGCGATCAAGGAGAAGATGAGGCAGACGAACAGATCAGAGGTTCTAATACCTTGTAAATAAGCGAGACACGAGATTAACGAGATTTACCAACAATATGTTTGCTAATCCTTGGAGGAAAACGGAGACAAATTCTTATTATGGTTTTCCTCAATTTTGTAGAGCTTAATTACATTAGAGAGAACTAAACTAACTATTTATACAATAGGGTACAATAAACCCCATGCATAATTTCCACATTGGTACTCAAAGTTTATCTCAATTAACAATGACTAGTTACAAGGTTTTGTAACTAGTTTACGAGAGCTTATCATAGTTACGAGACATTGTAACTAGTTTACGAGACCTTGTAACTAGTTATGAGACACTATAACTAGTTCCAAGACAAAATAACTAGTTCTTATAAAAAATTGATGAATTGAAGGATTTTATTCATAAAAAAGCATGAAATAGCAATACAATTAAGTTCAAGAGATAAAGAAAAACTCTAAAAGATAATTACACAAAAAAGAAATTTGCTTGCTCATCGTCACGATTAGAAGCAAAAGTAAGAGCATCTCCAATGATCTTGTGTAAAAGGTTTAAAGATTTTACAAAAAGCTTTATAATCATAGAAGAGGTTGAGGTGGCACTAAAAGCTTTATATACATAAAGATTTAGGGACTACAATGGTAGGGTTTAAAAGTTTAAAGCTTTAAGTGTAAATATTATATTCTATAAAATAATATGAGATGAAAATTTTGGAAGAGAGAGAATGTAAAAGCTTTGTAGATTGAAAGCTTTTGCAATAAGCTTTATGAAATTCACCAATCAACCCATTTCTCTCTCCTAATTTTTTACATTTTTTCAATTATTCATTTAAATTACTCATTTATTTAATATTTTCCTACCAATTTCAATTAATCAAAATGACATATAAATGTATCATTACGAATGTACATTAACATGAATGACTGCATAAATTAAAAACATCAATCTTCTAGTAAACTTGGTACAGCTAAATTTAAAATGCAGTGAAAACACAAATAATATAAAGATAGTAGTGACACATATAAAAAAATTGCAACATGTGTTCAATGTTCAGTGTCATCTCCGAAACGTTGCCAAATATGCTCCACCAAATCTGCTTTTAGTTGTTGATGTACTTCACGATCAGGTAATTCTGCATGCTTGCGGAGATATTGATGAAACCCTTCAACTAATCCACGAGACACCGATATTGGAGGATCAACATCATCGTCTGACTATGTACTTATTGCATTCCCTTCGTTCTCTACAATCATATTATGCAATATGACACAAGCATACATTATATCTTTGAGTTTTTGGCGTTGCCAAAATCGAGCTGCACCACGTACAATTGCCCACCGTGCTTGGAGGACTCCAAATGCTCGTTCCACATCCTTTCTTGCAGCTTCTTGCATTTTCTTGAATTTCTTCCTCTTCGGATCTTCTGGGTATGCAAAGCTCTTCACCATCGTAGCCCATTCTGGATATATTTCATCTGCAAGATAATAACCTTTCGTGTACTTTGTGTCATTAATTGTAAATTGAATATCTAGTGAGTACCCTCCCAATACGTCATTGAACAACCCTATATTGAAGATATATTTTTAGGCTTGGACTAAATGATTGCATTTTCACAGTATTCCATCAAAATCTAATTTAAATTGAGTTTGACCTGTTTATCTTCAAAGGATGTATTATTTTAATAATATTTTAATTTTATTATATTATTAATTTGTTAGGTGATTTATTTGTCGATTACATAATTTGTAATTATGGTAAACGCTTCGGTGCACCCACTTGCACCCGTTAAAAGTGGGTGCACTGGGTACACCCACTAACATTTGTGCTATCTAGAGTGATATTTCTATTGAACTAATTGTTTATATCAATAGATTTAATCTTAATAAGTCTAAATTGAGCTTAATTACAATTTTTAGTCATCATAGTATAAGATTATACCTAATGTTCTTCAGGTTTCTTTCTACAGCTGCATTTTTTCTCAATATGATAGATTATCATCTCTACCAAATTAGTTATTTGTTCAAATCGTCCTATATATCCTTTAACAACATGTAGATTCTTATACTCGAAAAAAAAAGATATTAAAAACATGTTTATCTATCAAAATGTTAGTGGGTGTACCCGGTGCACCCACTTTTAGTGGGTGCACCGAAGTGTTCACCTTGTAATTATATATACTTATATTCTCAATCATAAAATACTTAGTCAGCTGATACATGGTCTTGGAGCTAGTGTGGTGTACTGAATGCGTACCAATTGACGTTGTGAAAATGATAGGTGGAATGGAAAGACCCAAAATGTAAAGTGATCAAAGTAGGAGGTTGTATTTATATAGGGGGCTATTTGTGAAGTTGGCAAAGTATAGGGGAGCAAAGTGCTATTTTCCTTTAATATTTTAATCATTTTATATTATTAGTCAATATTTAAAAGATTATAAAGCATTATAAGTTTTATGTCATTGTAGGAATAGCTTTATAACTTAGAGTGTATTAAAAAAATGATGTGGCATACTTGTTAAAGTTTTAAATTACAAGACCATTGTAGATGCTCTAAGAATCTCAATCTTAAGCCTTTTTCCAATCGAAAGAGCAGAGGTCTCCAGTCCTTTAAAACTAGTTACTTTGTAACTAATTATAAAATTGTTTGAATTATGTTTAAATGAAAAATTGTTTAAACGTGATGAGCAACTCACCTTACCCTTGCAAAATCGAAAATTTATTAATCTAGCCGTGGCCCAAAATGATGTCGGCAAACAAAAACCACCAAAACCTAAATTGGTAGAGTTTCAAAACCAAATCTCTAGTTAGAGTTTAACAAGTAGATGCAATGGAAAGTCTAATTACTCTTTGTATTTAGGTTATAGCCCCCAGACTAGAAGAATTCTAAGGTCCAAAAAGAAAGGTCCAAACTGGGTTTTAGTTGAAGAAGAAAAAAAAAAGCTTCTTCTTCTTGCCTTTTCACAAGAACAGTCCCACAAGGCACGACCACAATACCCCTCTTGATATAACCAATGTAATGGAAAATTTTTACAGTGCTGAAGTTTCAACACAGTTTTCATGCTGAAACGGCCATCCAACGGCCCAACTAAGTATTAATCCAACGGCTCAGATTATCCAGACGTGGGGTCACTTGGGGAAGGGGGAGGAAGGAGGGGTATTTTCATCTTCTCGCATGAGGTCTGAAAAGTTACAGAAAAAATTAATTTATGTCAAATCACAACTCTCTCGGTTTTATTTAGGTTTAGTGATTGAACATAACATAATTACTTCATTCTAAATCGGTTTTTAATAATTTAAACGTCAAAAATTTTGTTATTTAACAACGAATCTAACGATACCACTCTTGCTACAATCTAAGAAGAATAAATAATATAGACATACGAATGTACGTATGGATTAAATTTGTGTATGAACTGTGTTTATTCATACGCCGTATAGATTCGTTGTTAAAAAATCATACCACGTATGAATAAACATAATCATTATTCACACGCCGTATGAATTTTTTACAACGAATCTATATGAAGTATGAATAATCCAATACTAATTCATACACACGCTTGGTATGCTACGTAAGAATACAAAGTATGAATAATCATATTGTTTTCACAACGCTAATTCATACATACGTCTGGTACGTTACGTTAGAATACGAAGTATGAATAATCATAATTTTTCCACAATGCTAATTCATACACACGTCTGGTACGCTACATAAGAATACATCTTATGATTTTTTAACAACGTATATATTCGGTGTATATATAAACATAGTTCTTTCTCAACACTAATTTATACACATGATTGGAACACTAATTCATACGTCACTAACTTATTAATTCATACGAGAGACTAATTCATACTTACATTTGGAATGCTATGTATAAATAATTAATACATTTGTAATACTTGCGTTTGAATAATTAATACACTTGTCATACGCATTTTTGAATAATTAATACACTTTTAATACATTCATACACAATACGTATGAATAAACACAGTCGTTATTCGCACATCGTATGAATTTTTAACAACGAACCTATATGAGATATGAATAATCATAGTTTTGCCCAATACTAATTCATACACACGTCTGTTATGGTTTGTAAGAATACGACATATGAACTGTTAACAACGAATCTATTCGATGTAAAATAAACATAGTTCTTTCTCAACACTAATTCATACGCATGTTTGGAACACTAATTCATATGTCACTTGCTTATCAATTCATACTTACATTTGGAACGTCCGTATAAATAATTAATAAACTTGTCATACTTGCATTTGTAATACACTAGTCATACATACGTTTTGATATTTAATACAGTTGTCATACGTATGCGAATAATTAATACACTTGTAATACATTCATACACAATACTAATTCATACATACATTTGGAACGTACATATAAATAATTAATAAACTTGTCAAACGTACGTTTGAATAATTAATACACTTTTCATACGTACACTTAAATAATTATTACTCAATAATAATTCATACATACGCTTGGAACACAATAAGCCTACAAACTACAATCCAAGAACACGAAACTAGTTTCGACCTTTCAGTCACACCTACAACAAGGTAAGAAAACGAATAACCCATTAGAACATAAATAACTCGTTAGAACACGAAGAACACAAAAATAACTCGAATATAAATGTAGGTATTAAACTGACCCCAGATATCATCCTCTTCGTGCTTCAGTTCGTGCTCCTACAAAGATAATGATGTTAAATTAACCGGATCTGTAATTAAAACACTAAAAAAAACCCATGAAAGAAAGTAAAATCGACCTATATCATGTGCTACGTATGAATGATTTGCTCATACTCGGATTTTTCCCAATTCAGACGTGGGTTTCTAGGTTCGAAAATGAGATAGATCATGAGGAATAAGGAGAGAAATGGGGAGGAGAAATAGGGAGAGAAATAGGAGAGAGAAATTGGGGGAATTCAAAATTAACATTTATGAGGGAGAGAGATATCAAACTTACCACGACTATCATCGAATTGTACTTTAGTTCGTGCTCCTACAAAGATTATGACGTTAAATCGACCAAATCCGTTAGTAAAACACAAAAAAAAAACCCATGAAAGGAAGTAAAACCGACCTATATCATGTGATGCGTATGAATGATTTGCTGTTTGAGAGTTCATACTCGAAGTTTTCGAATAAAGACGTATGTTTCTGGCCCGAAAATGAGAGAGATGAGGAGAAACGGGAAAGAGAAAGAGGGGGAACTTCAAAATTAGCATTTATGAGGGGGAGAGGTGTGTTTAAATAAAGAGAAAAAAGGGGGAAAATTCAAAATGTCTGGCACGTCTGAATTTGCCCATGTCTGAATGAACAACGCGCGTATGAATTAATTATATACCCACGTCTAAATGAACAACGCGTGTATGAATTAAGTTTATCAAACTCTCTCTCTTCATTTAATTATATATGTGTGTATGAATGAACAATCGATTGTCCAATCCACGTCTGAATTGGGTTCTGTGAGACTCTCTCTCTTCATTAATTCTAGACTGTGTCCCATCAAATGAAAACGTCACTTGTGACAAGCGTGTACCACGTTTGAATTTACTTCTGCCCATTTTGCCCCACGTTTGAATTCTCTTATACACCATTAGATTAACTCGGACGACTGTTAATGGCTTCAGCACTATTATATAGAGGTTTTGAAAAAACCAATGTAATGTCTCTTTATTTGCGGGCTTTGAAAGCCTACTTTTTATTTGGGTTGACTATCCTTGTATTTCTTAATTATATGGAGAATTCACTTTTTTTTATAAAGGGTGAATTGGAAGTCTTCTGCTGAGCAAGCTAATGGAGATTAATTATTCCAAGTGGGGAGTATGTACTTGTATGCAAAAAGATCCGAGTTATTACTTTTTCCGAGGCTCTTTATAAACGGAGTCGAACCGAATTTACTATGTTTAAATTTGGCTCATTACTTTTTAGACGAGTCCAATCCTGAACTCGAGCTAAAAATTTTAAGCTTCGGGCGACTTGAGCCTGACCTGTTAACTACACTTGACGAGCCAAACTCGAGTTTAAGTCCAACTTTGGTCATTAAAACCACTTGATGAGTCCAATTTGAAATTTGTACGATAAAAACATCAACGAGTCACGATAAAAAAAAAAGTTATCCTAAATTTTACAAGTTTTTACATAGCCAGAGATTAATTATCTCATGCAATTATCAAAATATCAAGTCTACCTAAATAATGATCAGGCCTTAAGTAGTGATAATGATGAATTATTAAGATTTGATCCACCTTGTTTTTAAATTTGAAAGAAAACTATAACATGGTCAAGTATGATGAGAAACATATATATATATGAAATATACTTATTTACTCTTAACCACGGCTACAAATTGTAATAGTAAAAATAATATATTAAAGGGGCGAAGAGGATTTTATTGTGCCTCTCCAAGAAAGGGGTTTTCGGTTCATTGGAGCAAGACGTGGTACTTCTAGTGGACAAAGCCCTTACAGAAATATAATAATTCTTCAAAGGACATAGATGCAAAAGTGGAGAGTGTCTTGTGGTGTACAACTACAGAGCAAAGGAAATTGTTCCCGGTTTATTTTAATAAGTAATGGCATTCCAGTTGGCGTAACTCATCTGTTTTACATTAACAATTTATACGAGTGATCAATTTCTACTTCCAAGGATACCATTTTCTTAGGGTGCTGCTATATATAGTTAGTATTTTACTTTGCGCAATCCGTATTGTTTTAGAAACAGATCATTATACCCTTATTGCATTTTACTTCGTGCAGTCCAGGTTTTAGTTCGCACAGTCTGTTTTTACTTCATACAGTTCGTATTTTACTTCGCGTAGTCCGTTTTTGCTTCGCGCCGTCCAAATTTTACTTTGCGCAGTCCGTTTTTACTTCGCGCAGTCTAGATTTACTAACATAGTCCATATTTGAATAAATCAATAATTTTTATTGTTTTTAAAGTAAAATAAAATACATATTATATATCTTCGAAAATATCCAATAAAAAATTAAGGTTTATAGTTATTCAAGTTATTAACATTTGGACTATGTTCATATCTGGACTGCGCAATGTAAGACATGAACTGCGCGAACTAAAAACGGACTGCACGAAGTAAAATATGGACTGCACAAATTAATAAGGGTATAAGGGTCAGTTTTTGGAATAATATGGACTACGCGAAGAAAACATTGACTGTATATAGCAAATCACTTTTCTTACTGTATGAAATGGATAAACTTTTACAATTTTTCTAATGTGCTAGGTGACTTAAAAGCCTCTCACCAATGAATTGGGTGGTTTGCTTTTCGGGGTTGTGATGGCCCAAATTTCTTTGGTTCGGACCCAGAGAACCAGGGACATCCTTAGATCAGACCGGACTCACCAGATGCCGAGGTTCACTAAGGGCAATGGTTTAGCCACCTGGAATCCCTAGCCGCCATGCAGAGGTCAAAACCATGACCAACTCTACACAACCAGAGAGCGCCACGTGGCATCCACGGAGCTCGCCACAAAGCTATAAGTAGCATCGGACCCCATTACATAGGGGAGATGAAACAACAGACCTCCACACTCTCATTTTTTTGGTTATAAACGCTACACCGTACACCCAATGAATCCACAAACGCCAACGGGCAACCCCCGAATATTATTCGCTTCCCATGTCACCTTCCATACAAGCTTACTACTTGTTTGTCTGACTAACTATGAGGTACCCCCCACCCCGCGCGCGCGTAAGGAGTCAAATGGCCTAGCCTAACAATCCTCCACTCGAACCAACTCATTGGGCCAACCCGGAATTTCGGAATGAGACAATTGGCGCCCTAGATAGAGGGAGCTTGATAGAAAATATGAGCTCTAAGCAAGCATCAGAGATTGGCAATATGGCTGGCCAAAGAAGCAGAGTCGGGGTAATAACAAACCCTTGCATGTAGACACCAGTAGGCCAGATGATTCCCTCAAGATTCATAAATCCACCAATGGATCCAAACCCCAACGTACCATACGTACGTGACTGAGACAAGAGTGACCAGCAAGACGAAGATGAAGTCGGGACAAAAATAAGGCGTAGCTTGTTAATAAAATAGCCAGTGTTGATAACGCCCACGACTCTAGCGTCAAGGGCAATGATGACATTGGAAATATCGTGTTTATCAGCCCTAATTAAGTGATATTTCATTGTCTGAAACACATTTTAGGGGTAGTTTAGTGGATTTATGTTCATTAACGCTATTTCTTACCAAATTAGTTACCTTGGCCCGTTTCGACTCTATTTGATGTATTTTCTAGTGTTTATCTTAGTACACAGGTGTTAGCCATCGAATAAGTAACAATCGGGAGTATTCGGGATGCAATGGAACCTAAGAATAGAACACGGGATCATCGAAGGAATCAGAAAAATGATTACAAAAAACTTTTTGACGAAAACTTCAAAGCCTTCGCCGAAAAGTATATGAAGAACACAATGTGAATTCTGCGTAGAAAATATCAAAATGATTTCGAAGACCTTTTCGCCAAAAAAGTCCAATATCTTCGGCGAAAAGTTTGTGAAGAGCAGATTGAATTTCCAGCGTCAAAGATTGGAGAAATTGTTACAAAGAAGTTTTCGTCGAACACTTCTCAACAATTTCAGCGAAAACTTTGACTAAGCCGGGTCAGAATTGGAGAAACCCCTATTTAAGAAGCCCTTCAGCCCCAACTTCAAAGACTTTATTTTTCAGTCTTTCCGCACACAAAAGAGAGAGGTTAGAGTGCTTTTCTGGAGTTCTTGGCGAGATTACTTGATAATTTCTTCATCCCATAGATACTCAGAGCTAGGAGTTGAAGATTTTCTCGAGATCGAAGCTTCATGGAATCGTCGCAATTAGGTTTTTCAGATCTTTCCTGTTTCTCCTTTTTCAAGATGAATTCTACCATAGTTCTTGATTCTTTTGTTTCCAATATGAGTAGTTAAACCTATTGAGTTTAGATTAGATGAACCCTAAGCGAACCGGGACTTTAAAGCAGTCACGGATCGACGATAATTAGATCTTAATTCAGACTATTCTTTCTCATAACTGATTTGTTCTTCGTTTATGTTTCTTTTCTAGCTTGATCACCTAGATTAGATTCTCGTTAAAATAAGGATAGTTGACGAACGTCCATCTTGTTTTAGAACGTCAAATCAATTAATTAACCTATTCAATGAAATCATTCCTCTAGTAGGAACCGTTTATGATTAATCTGTTTCAAGAATAGCTCATAGAATCAATTCGGGTGCACTAGTCAATTATCCGTTGCAGAAGTGAATGCATGGACGGATAATCGATCTTGGTGGCTAGTTCAGTAGTAGCAAATGTTCGTGGACTTAGACCTAAGGGTAAGGAGCTATGACGGTGTTAAAGAACTAAATGAATTATGATTGAAAAGTCATTGGTTTTGTGATCAACAATGTCTTGGTAATCTTAGGGGGATTCAAGTCTAAACTTTTGTCTGTCAATTGAAATCAACCTCAACCAGTCAATTTATGATCTTAAATTCAATTTCATTTTTCCTTGCATAATAGTTTAGAAAGTCATGGAACTCACACCACGCAGCTTGATTTAAACCCGAGTAATTGTCAATTTCTTTGAGTAAAAGCTTAGAGGAAACCTCGTGGAATACGATCTATCCTACTCTAATAGGTTAGTTATTTGATACCCTATTCTGCAACTTCTCAAGCAATGACATCCGAAACACCCAACTCTGACTAAATGCTGGCGGCTCAAATCGTCGCCTTGAAAAAGCAGAATGACCAACTAATGACGATGATGAAGTTACTCATAGCTCAATATAACTCGACGTGGGAACCTCTTGTAGATTCCCCACAAGAGAGAGCCGAAGGAATGATCCGATTATTTCTCCCCCTCCCATCAAGTGAAACCCAGATAGAGGGCCCTGCGACAGCAGAAGAACTCCCCCAAAATTTCAGCATCCCCCCTTAATGGGGATCTATAAGGGTAAAGGAAGTTCGGACGATCACCTAGTGACTTTTACTATCGCCATGCAGATGTACAAATTCTTAGACGCCGTGTATTGCAGAGCTTTCCTAGGCACATTCGATGGGTTAGCACTTGACTGGTACCTCAGCCCTACCGGATGTAGTAACTAAAAGCTGGGAGTATTTCACCAAGCTATTCGCAAAAAAATTAAACTCCTCAAATGCCTGACGTGTGAGGACCCAAAAACTCATCAAGAACTGAAGTCTGTGATATAAAAAAGCATAGAGGTCGAAGAAAGCCTAGCAGCCGCCAACAAAGATGAAAAGGCGCCCAACGGGGTAACTCTTAGTGCCGACAAACTTCATTATCTATCATTTATCCTTTTTTCTTTTTTTTTTCCTTCTAGCTTAAATATTTTTATTATAATAATTAATCTATTTAGATTTTCTATTAAACCTAATTCTACAAACCATATTGTCGGCCAACCTATTTTCTTCTTTCCATGTCATTTTTCCAACAACCACCGACTTGCAATCTTGTCTCGACCAACTATTTTTTTCGTTTTAATTTCATAGATCTTCCTGACGAAAAGAATCAAGTTAACGATCCTTCATTGTCCATTTTTTTTATTTTAATGTTATTCTAAATGACCAAATCAA
Organism: Linum lewisii; assembly: GCA_034768395.1. NCBI lineage: Eukaryota > Viridiplantae > Streptophyta > Magnoliopsida > Malpighiales > Linaceae > Linum > Linum lewisii. Next base: position 16,010,302 of record CM068297.1, read on the forward strand.
TGAAGGTAAATCGACATTAATACTAGTATTTTCAGAACGAATCAGTTCATTGATTTTTCAATACTAGTACACTAATACTAGTATTTTAGAACATGTCATACCAGGATCTTGGACTTCAAATTGTTGATGAAACATAGTAAAAGGGATAACATGAGTTTCTAAATACTAGTATACGAGGACTGATTACCTATGTTCGGTGACTTAATGATTAAACAATTCAGAAAGTAGTTCTAACATTTAAATAGAGAGGTTTTAACATTTGAGACGTTCTAAAAAATACTAGTATTGGTATACTACGTATGTACTAAATTGGCTCGACCAGATTAAATTCCAAATTTAAACATTATTCTTATAATTTTACATACTTCTTATGAAAAAGTTAACAGAAAAAATGTGTCTACCCGCAGTGCATGTAACTTTTTAGTTTTTACTCAGGTCAAATATTTAATACGCCCAAAATTTATAGGCTGTGTTACAAGCTCGTCATAAAATTTTAATTTGTTATAGAGCAGTCTTATTACTATGTAACATGTTACATGGTAATCCTATTGACGTCAACGATGTACTTTTCCAAACATTTTGCCACGTCACAATTGACATATCATCAAAAATATTATTTAAAATTCAATGATCTGATTCAAATCTAATCTTAACCTCATCTAACTCATAAATTTTGGTTCAAAACTAAATCTAGTGAGTTAAATTGATTTAAGTTTTGATTTGAATCAGTATAAGCTAAATTTTAAATTATATTTTTGATGATATGTCAACGTTGATGTGAGAAAATGGTTGAAAAAGTACATCAATGACATCACTAATACTACTTTGCAACCCATTTTATAATAATAGGATTGTTCCAGACTAGTTGCCTGGCCCAATAGATGATGAAGGCCCAATCGCTTGGTCCTTAGCCACGTGGGTACCTCGTCAGCAAAGTGGGAAGTAGTAGTGAGTTCAGGGAGTAACTTGGCGATTATAGGAATAGTAAGGAGGTGAACGAAATAATGTACCGCGGAGTGTTGGTCCGCTGGGTAAAAGGGTGTACCCTTCTGTAGTGGAGGTAGAGCTGTATTTATAGCTCTAATCCTCTGTCTTGGTCGCCAAGGCATGATCCCAGCCGCTCATGGTAACTGTCCTAGGATGTTGACACGTGTCCATGCTCCTTTGAAACCTTAGGGGCCATTGCGTTGGGCCGCCGTTCTGGTCGCCTGCAATCTTGGGCCTAGGTCAACAGATCGTTTGGCCTATTGACTATCCTTTAGTGAGTTTATCATGGGCTGCATCGAAGCCCATGATTGCCAGGCTGGCCTTATCATTTCCCCCCAAGCTCTTTAGCTGAGCCTTTGCTTAGGTAAGAGCTGATAATCGCCTCACTTTGACTGTACCAGAAAAGCTGGTGATTGCCTGTACCTTGCTCTTCCAATTGACCCCAAGCTCATTTTCTAAGCTTTGTTTAGGAAAGGGGCTTTGTAATCACCAGTTGTAAGTCTATTCCCTGGCTTTGTCTTTTTCCGACGTGTGACTCACTTGGTGATCGCCTACATCCTTCTGTTTTACTTAATCTCCCACGTGTCATTTCTTTCTGCACGCGCGTCTTTTCGTATTTTGGGGTACCTTCGTAACTTCCTACAACGCTTGCTTGGGAAGCTGGGGAAGCTAGGCTACTTTATAGACAATCATCATTTGCCTAGGGCGTGCAACCCATCCCCTCTACCATGCGTTTAGACAAATACTCTTCCAGCGACGGTTCGCTGCCCCCATCTTCCAAATCCTGCTTCCTCTTCTATAAAAGCTCTCCTTCTTCCCACCTTTCACTCTTTACGCTTTCTACACTTTCCCTAATTCCTTTGCTCTCTGTCCCATCTGCAAAACCCAATGCTCTGAGTCTTGAATCAATCTTCGTTCCATTGACATCGTCTCCCTTCACTCTTCCTGCCTCACTCATCCAGGATGACCAGTGTCCTCGCCGCCCTCCTGGTATGTGAATTTCATGCTCTCACATCTTCCTTCTTCAACTTATTCTTCCAATCTCCACTTCTCTTTCAGCATGAGTTCTTCCACTGAAAGCCAAAACCAAGAACTTTCATACTCTCTAGGCACTAACCCTTCTTCTTCCTCCACTTCCGCTACCCTTTCCACTGAAATAGTAGCCCATCCTTTAAGAAACCAGACCACTCGACAACCTTCCCCAACTCCCCTTTGACGACGAAGTTGATCAAGAAGAAACTTCCACTGCCGAGCCAACTCTGCCCTTATAGGGATCTCACCAAGTGGGTTTTTCTAAAGATAAATTTGAGATATCCCCAGATGCCATCGCTACCAATGATGACTACACAAGCCACAACTAGGCCTACATGTGGGAAGGGGCTTCTTGTGACGAACACCGAGTCATAGGGCCTGGCTACTTCCCCTCTGGCACTGCTACACGAATCGCCAAAATCTTACCCATAGCCCAACATCCTTCTGACAAGAAATTTGTTGCTGCCTCCCGACTATCAACTATAGGAAACTGTCCCCGTGCTGGCACGACGTTTACACGGAGTCCTTCAGCAACGGGCTCCGCTTGTCGCCCTCTACCTTCGTGTGTTCCCTGCTGGAATGCTTTGGGGCCTCCTTAGGTGCCTTCAACGCGGTGTCTTGGTCAATGGTCACCACCTTCGAGTGCACTTGCGCCTGTCTGGAGATAACGCCCACTCTGTGGCTATTCCGCCTCCTGTACAATGCGAAGGTGACGACCAACGGTTTAAGTTTCACCCGGTGAAAAGAGCACATGAAGGAGGAGAATCTTCGCTCAGCAAAGCACCACCCTACTTGGTAACACTCCTTTTTCTACTTCAAACCCAACGATTCAGATCGTCAGTGGGCCGACTTGTTGCCCTCTTCTTGGTCTACTTGCGACATTTATCGCTTCAATATCGACATCACCCTTACCGAACTAGAAATTTCTGAGAGAAAGCAGATTTATGCTCGAGTGCCATGATCTTTATACCCACTCCGGTTTAAACGCCTCTCAGTAGGGGAAACAGGGACGTACTGCCACATCCTAGGTGGTCTAATAATAACTCATTACTTAATCAGCACTTGCTAATCTTTTATTGTTCCTAACTTCTTGCAGGTGTTATGGTCCTGTTCGGCTGCTTGATAAATACCACCACGCGTGGTCTTGTTGTGGATACTCGTCCACAACCCGAGGGCTCACCGCCTCTTTCTCCTCCGGTCGCCTAGGACAAGAAATCGTCCAAAAGGCGATCAAATAAGTTGAAGAAAACTTCTTTAGCCTCCACCGACGAGCCCTAGAAGAAACGGAAATCTTCTGCCAAGGGAGAGACCGACGAGTCTGTCAAGAAGCGGAGGTCGTGATCTTCTTCCAGCAAGAAGACTCGGGAGAACCTTCTGACGATCCTGAGGTGCCTCCCCGTAGAGCTCTGAGCTAATGGAGCTCTATGGTTCGACTTCTTACCGTCTCCTCCAGGTAGTAAGCAGGAGAACGAGAACCTAAAAAAAAGGTGAACGATCTGCGCCGCGATCTTACCCATTTACACAATAAGGAGCAGGCATGTGGTTTCTGACTTTGTTTTTCGTGCCTAAATCATCCTTTGACTGCCATGTGGTTGAGTTTGTAATCCTTATTATATGTTTATGCCCACAGCGCTGCACAAACTCACTTGGGGTAAGCGCCGAGATGTACCGGCGAAACGCGGAGGAGGCTACGACTCATGTGACCCAGCTAAAAGTGGTTGAGGCAACTCTTAAGGGCGAGATGGATCGCTTAAAGGCTGAGCTTGAGGCTTCCAAGGAAAATATTGCCAAGCTCGAGTCTGACCTCGCTCAAGCCAAATCCAAGGCTGCTAAGGGGGAAGCTGTGATCGCCGAGAGGGATCATGCCAAAGAGGTGCTGAACGACTCCCTTGTTGCTCAAGAGGCTGTTGAGCAATCTCTTGCCGAGCATTGCTCGCTGTACGATCAAGCGGTCGACTACTGCAACCGTACCCTTGGCGAGAGTATGTGTGTGGTCATGCGCAGCTGCCGCTAGGAGTTCCACAAATTCATCCCTACTAGACACTGGCCTACTCGCCAGGAGTTCCGATCTATGCTCCAAGGTCTCCCACTACAAAAATCCACCTGTTTAGCGTCGGTCAAGCAAGCAGCATAGCGTCGGTTACTGACCGACGCTAAATGTTTTGGCGTCGCTCAAGAAAGTGACGCCAATTCTTTCGACGCTAAAATTTATCGTCGGTCAAACATCAAGCGACGCTAAATCCGGTTGCTAAACGACGATAATTCCTTGACCGAATGGGTCACTGACCAACCCAACTTTTTATTTTTTGTTTTCATTTTTATATTCATTTTTAATATTCATTTTTTATTTTCTTTTTCTATTTTTTATCACAAATCAGTCACTCCATTTTTAATGTCCAATTCGGCCACTTGGATTTATTAGGTCACCATTTTGGTCACTTGGATTTATTAGGTCACCATTTTAGTCATGTCACCTGGATCTAGATCGCGAACTGTTGATCGGAGTGACAGTGGCGGCCGCGGCAACGAATGACTAGCGACACCGGATCACTTGAGAAGGCTGGCTGGGGAGAAGAAAAGGAAGGGAAGAGGAGAAGAAGAGGAAAATGGAAGAGGAAGAGGAAGAAGAAGAAGGTTAGCTGGGGAGAAAAGGTGGATCTGGATATTTGGAGAAGGAAGCAGAGGAAGAGGAAGAAGAAGAAGGCTTGTTAGAGGAGAGGATTGAGAGTTTCGGGAGAGATGAGAGGATTGAGAGAAGTTAGGGTTAGGGTGGCGGCTGAGAGAGGAACTGAAGTTCCAAGGGTTTAAATAGGTACGTGTTTTAGCGTCAGTCACCGACACGTCAGTAACCGATGCTAAAGCTAGTTTTGGGTAAGGGCTTCTTCTCGAATCCAAAACCATATTTAGCGTCGGTTTTCTGTCAGTTTAAACCCTTGGTCAAACGCGAGTCAAGGGTTTAGCGTCGTTTTCTAATCAACCGACGCTAAACTCTTCCCCTTCAAGCGACGCTAAAGGCCCTTTTTTGTAGTGTCCATCGCTACAATGCCGAAGTTCCAGATCGCGCTTACCCTGATAAGGACGAGGCCTTTCGCGACTCCAATCGCCTGATGCGCGAAATTGTTGCGGAGGAAGAAGGATATATCGTAATGGAGCGCCGAAAGCGTGGGCTACCTGACATGGCGCCTGAGACTTTTAACCGAGGGGAGCTTCGTCCTCCCAACCATGGTCCTAGCTCAACACCCCCTCCGACCAACGAGGCCTAAACCTCAAATTCTGCACAGACGAAGTCTGGTCCTCCCCTCAAGTTTGTGGTTGTGACCCCCACCCATCCCGACCCTCAATCAGGCGATAAGAGGAAGGAGCCCTCAACCTAGTAACCGAGAGTTTTTGGGAACTTCAGCTTTTGCTTTGTACTTTTTGCTTTGCTCATCTCTTTTCTTGTTCGTGTTTTTTTTTTACTCTGTGCTCAGACCGTTTGGTTGAGCAACTTATCCTTATTGAAATGAACTGGTATGTTTATTACATCACAACTTTGTCGTTCTGACTTTGTTCCCCAGCAAATAGTTGCAGCTTCCATGACTCGTCTTGTCTTTCCTTTATATTAGGAATCAGAGCCCAACATGCCTCGTAAATAATTGATACACCCGCCGGTTTTAGCTAGCAATTTTGGTGCCCGTAGGCTTTTCTTAGCGAATGTTAATCCCTTAGATCTCACTTAGTGATTTTAATGCATGTAGGTCGTACTTGGAAATTTTAATCCCCTTAGGTCTTACTTGTTGGTTTCAATGCCCGTAGGTCTTACTTGGCGATTTTAATGCCCTTAGGTCTTACTTAACTATTTTAACGCCCGTAGGTCTTCCTTAGTGATGCGCAAATTAATGCACACAAAGTTTTACTCGCTAGATCGATCTAGCGAGATCGTTATTCCCTAGGGTCTTTCTGTTTGTATTACTCAACGATTGTGAGATAAGCTATTCGGGGTTTTTGTCGTTGGTTTGAGATGGTTTAAGAATGAACTAAGTAAACTAAAATGCAATTAAAATAAGTAAATAGTTAAAGCAGATTGGGGTTTCAGAGATAGACTAAGGCGGTTGTTCAGACTCGAATCCACGCTAGTTCGGTTAAGATGGATGAAACTATGCAATCGACGAAATTCAACAGACTAGACGACTCGGCAAATCCTTTTGTAATCTCTACTCCATGGTCAGGCCGTAGAGATTCAATTCTATCAAACCTACAAGCTCCTATGGTCAAGCTAACTTGCAAGAATTCAAGAACGATCAAGAATAGTGAAATGCCACAAAATCATGCAAAGAGATTAGGTCCTGACAATCCTATGGTCAAGCTATTGGAGAACCTAACGACCTTCTAAACTCTAGAATGAAACGCGTTCATGGTCAGACCTGCAATTCAAAGATAAACTCAGAAACTAACAATTGATCAAGTTGCCAGAGTCAAACAGTTTAAATTAGGGTTTAGGAGAAATCCCGTCTAAGTCTGAAATATCATCGATTAACATAAACGGGTTCGAAACCCGAAATCATCCATACAAAATCCTATCTAACGCTTTATCTAATCTAAACAACCCTAGAAGTTTAGCTTGATATCGTTACAGAAGAAATCTCAGAAACATAGAAGAAGAAAACCGGAGAAGAAGACATCTTACTCCGAGAAAACCGAATCTTGATGAATCCTTGGAACTCCTGAGTCAATCCCGCTCAATCGCGTCTCCAAAGCTCCGTCTTCACCTCCGAGAGTGTCTGGTTCGTCAGACAAAAAGTGGAGAATTGCAGAAAATGATGTGTGTTTCCTCTCTCCTAGAAATTGGGTTAAAAACCCAATTTCCGTCGAAACTGCTGAAAATGGCCCAAAAGTGCGCCTGGCGGGGTCAAAAAGTGCGCCGGCGCACATTGACCCCTAAAAGGCGCACTTTTTCCCCTCTCCACCGAGAGTTTGGAAAAATAATTGCAAAGTGCGCTGGCGCACTTCCGTCCACAAAATGCGCACTTTTGATGCTGCTTCTTGCTCCGAACTTCTTTCGGTAATTCCAACCTCATTTGTGCTCCGAATTGATCCCCGTTTGAACCGCCAAGCTCGTAGAAAAGTCTTCTACGATGTGAAAACCTGAAATCTCATCAAAATAACTTGAAAACACGTCAAACGACCCAAAAGAGGGCCAACGGGGAATCAAACATATTTTACAATAACATCATTCGAGTTCATCACAATTCAGAGTCAAACAAGAGGAATGTCGTTCAAATGTGGCGAGATAAACGCGGTAAATCTAACGTCATCAAATCACCCCACACACTTAAACGTTTGTTTGTCCTCAAACAAGAACTTTACCACAACAATGTACCAACTTGAATGAGCAAACCGAAAACCTCTTGGTTCCTAGAAAGATGTATACGGTGCTTCTACCAAACAAAAGGATTACCCAAGTGACCACACAATTAAAACCAAACCTTTCCTGAAGTAAAAGAGGACATGTCTTTATCGAGCTAAAGAACAACATGACTTGGGAAAGGCAAGACAATACTTACTTCCGCTACACTTACTCTAGGACGTAACCTGACACTTGCTAAATAAGGGGACGCGACTCGAACAAAGTGAATGGTCGGTACAGTTTGAATACCACCGGGTATGGAGCAGCCGAAAACCTTTGGAATTCCGCGTTATCCTAGACCCCAGCCACGATCGGGAGTAGGTTAGAAGAAGAACGCCACATTGAGACTTCCCTTTGGGACTACAGCAATGGGCAGCCACGTATGCCAGCTCGTGAATCGACGCACAAATTCAATACCGAACCACTCACTAATCATAATTTCTCTGATTAGGGACATCAACAAAAATTTAGAGCATGAAATTAAAACATCCCTTATTTAGACTTGATCATGGCATTGAACTAGAGAATTCCAGCATCCGACAGACCAAGCCTTGCACAACACCAAGTCACATGTTCACTAATCCAATAAGGACAAGTTCCTAGACTACTACAAACAAGAAGAGTGGGAGATGGTCATAAAATGGGTTCTCACACAATAATTTGGACAAAGCCAAAACACCACATCAATCTCACCATATGGAAAACAGTATGCAATCCAAGAAGTTATTAAGCAATGTGGAACGGCGCCCTCTGCCTCCTCTGGAACGGGAATCTCAGGCTGCGGAGGCGGGACTGGTCGGGGAACCCATCCTTGAGCCATCAGGTACTGAGGTCCTAGCTCCCTCGGGGGCGTCAACCCTACAAACACCTCAACCGGCCACTTATCTTTAATGCCTGCGGTCGCAATGATGCGAGCGACATACCATCCTCCAGGAAGAGTGCGAGGTAGAATGGCACCGGCGACACGCTTGTAGAAGAACTGTGCGACCTGGTATCCCACATGGAGCCTCCTTCCACCAAGCATACAGGGGACCAGATGCATCTCATCCCCATAAAAATGATGACCACCGGTGCTTCGATGGCAGATGGATCGGATGAAGATCACGTGAAGAAACCGCCATACCGGGCATCTGATGTCGTGATACTTAGACTTGTTGGTGACAAATGTCCCTCCCTTGCCCGTGAGATCTTGCCACGTTCTAGTGTTGTTTGCAGTTTTGTCGACTCCGGATTCTTTAATTTTGAAAACTCTGATATCTGCGGGCTGGTCAATCCCCAACAACCTTCCAAATGAGTCGTAGGACTCAAGGAAAAGAGTTCCTCCCAAGAGAAACTGAATGTACCTCGTATACGTATCCTTCACCCTCGGGTTCAAATTGAATGTACTCCAAAACTCCTGGAGAGGTAGAAGTGGTGCGGGGTCTGCCACCTGAACTAGTCTCAGCAAATCGGCGCATCTCAGCCGATGAACAAGTAGCTCATGGAACTCCGGACATTGCTCCTAATGCCCTCAAAATCAACCCTCACCCCCGGTGTGGGTTTGAGGTGGTGAATCTGCCAGTAAGCTGTCCAGTGGGTGATATCTGGAAGGCCATCAATGAACCGCGAAAGGCCAGGTATGCTCCCTCTGGCTGGCGGTGGATCATTGGGACCCAGAAGAGGCACCAGACTGAATGGTTGGTAAGGTTCCTCCTCGTCAGCTGAGATGTTGCCCGCATTCCGCGCGGTAGATTGCCCGTGTTCGGAGGAGCTAGCCATAGTCAGCAACTCAAACAACACCCAATAAGACACGCGATAGACTTAACAAAAATTCGAGCATTATGACGGCAAGTTATCGAAGATTAGGACAAAACAAGTTCATCAATTATAAGCAACACAGCCATCATATTAATCTCAAAGAATAGCTAGCTACCACCAAGTGAAGAATTGAAACAAATTCGCACAAGTACTCATCAATCCCTCTGTGAACATCGGATAAACAGTTGAGGCAAAATTTCACCCTCACAACGAAAATCACAATAGCAACGATCAAGGGAGCCACAACAAGATTATAAAGCAGGAAGCATGACGAAGAAACTCACACTTAGAGCATGAACCCAGTAAGCACTTCAAGTTTCAAGCATTAACCGAATTTAGCCACAAATCAATGCTATAAGTCATCCAATTCACTTCAAAATGCAACCACAGTATCATAACATAGTCAATTTCATCAAGGATTGATCAATTCAGAAAACCCCCAAATTCAGAAATTTAGGGTTCTTAGCCCGAAAATCACCAATCAAAAATTGCAACGAAACTGATCACAAATTAGTGCAAAAGATTCGTAGTGAAGTGTAGAGAAACTTACCTCAAAGGAGTGATAGCAAAATCCTCACGAAAATTGACGAACGAACCGAAAAGCACCAATACAAGGGTTTAGCTCGACCCAAGCTCGAAACTTGACCAAAATCAGTGAAATAAGGATGGGAAGGGTCGGAATCAAGTAGAGGAAGAGAAGAGACGAAGATTTTGCTATGGGTTCGTGAAAATCGGAGGGTTTGGGTGAAAATGGGTTGAAAATTTCGAAACTCCAAACTCTCTCCCTCTTTTCGTTCTAATGAAAAAGATGAAGAAAGAGAAGGTTTGATCCAAAAATTTGAGAGAGAGAGGTAAAAACGTGTTTCAAGGGGGAAAGTGCGCCTGGCACTTTAAAAAGTGACCGGCATACATCTGCCTCTGAAACCCGCACTTTTTGAATTTTTCGACGAGATTTTTGAAATTTAATTGCAAAGTGCGTCTGGCACTTCAAAAAGTGCGCCGGCGCACATTTGCCTCTAAAAACCGCACTTTTTGAATTTTTTGACGAGAGTTTTGAAATTTAATTGCAAAGTGCGCCTGACACTTCAAAAAGTGCGCCGGTGCACATTTGCCTCTAAAAACCACACTTTTTGACCTGCTACTCGAAAAAATCAATTAAATCATGAAAAATTAGCCCAAATCCGAGGTTTTAAAATGACCAAATCACAAAATTTGACTCTCAGGAACTGACACACACAAAAAACTGACACCACGACTCTACCACGTACTCGACTCAATAAATTTAAAGACTCCAGACTCGGGTTACCTCCCGAGAAGCGCTCTCGTTTTACGTCTTTGAGCTAGACGATACCTGGTTTACGGTGCCTCGAGACTAAGCTCCTCTGCCACACCAACGAATGCTCCAGCTACATATTGCTTCAGACGATGGCCATTCACCTTAAAGGGTTCTTCTCCGGCCTTGAAAATCTCCACAGCGCCATGAGAAAGGGCTTTAGAAACCGTGAATGGATCCAACGGGATTTCAGTTTGCCCGGGAAAAGATGTAGCCGTCAATTGTAAATGAGCACTTGATCCCCTTCTTTGAACTCTTTGTTCCCTCGCAAACGTGAATCATGGAGCTTCTTAGTTCGCTCCTTGTATATCTTCGAGCTCTCATAAGCTCGATCTCTCCACTCCTCAAGCTCTAACAGCTGCAATTTCCTCTCTTCACCTGCAAGACTAGCGTCCAAGTTCAGTAGCTTAAGGGCCCAGTAGGCTCTATGCTCGAGCTCTACTGGCAGATGACACGCTTTCCCATATATCAGAAAATATGGGGAGGTTCCTATAGGCGTTTTAAACGCCGTCCTATATGCCCAAAGCGCATCATCAAGCTTAATGGGCCAATCCTTCCGGGATTGATCGACGGTTTTCTCAAGGATCCGTTTCAATTCCCGGTTTGACACCTCGACTTGACCACTCGTTTGAGGGTGGTAAGCCGTGGACAAACGATGGGTAACACCAAACTTCTGGCACACCTTATCAAATTGACCTTGAAAATGAGTTCCACGGTCACTAATGATGGTTCGAGGTGCACAAAAACAAGAGAAAAGTTTCTTAAGGAACTTTCCAACAACTCGAGCATCGTTAGTGGGGAGAGCTTGAGCTTCTACCCACTTTGATACATAATTCACAGCCACGAGTATGTACTTGTTACCAAAAGACGGAGTGAAAGGACCCATAAAATCGATCCCCCACACATCAAAAATTTCAACAACCACATACACTTGTTGAGGCATTTCATCTCGTTTAGAAATCTTACCTGCTCGTTGGCATGCATCGCATGCCTTGATGAAATCCTGGCAATCCTTGAAGATAGAAGGGCAGAAGAATCCAGAAGCCAAGATCTTCCGAGCAGTTCGGTTTGCTCCATGGTGGCCACCGACAGGTCCAGAATGGCAATGCTCCATTATATCTCCAGCCTCCGCTAGAGTTACGCACCTCCAGATGATGTCGTAAGAGCCAATCCGAAACAAATAAGGATCATCCCAGAAGTACTTCTTAACCTCTGTAAAGAACTTCCTCCTTTCTTGACGGGAGAAGTCTGTCCTTACTTCACCAGTGGCCAGATAATTAGCGAGGTCTGCAAACCAAGGACCCTCTGCCTCTTTTATCATTATAGCAAATAGGTGTTCTTCCGGGAAAGTTTCCCGGATCGCTAGATTATCACCAGAACTCTGTTCATGCTCTCCAATCGTGACAAATGATCCGCAGCCACATTCTCTGACCCTTTCTTGTCTTGGATCTCAAAATCGAATTCTTGCAAGAGAAGAATCCAGCGGATTAACCTTGGCTTAGCATCCGCCTTGCTCATAAGATGTCGGATAGCTGCATGATCTGTGAAAACAGTAATCTTAGCAAAAAACAAGATTAGAGCAGAACTTATCAAAGGCAAAGACTACCGCTAGCATCTCCTTCTCGGTAGTTGTATAATTCCGTTGAGCTTCATTCATTGTCTTGCTAGCGTAGTAGATAGGTCTGAACCTCTTCTCAATCCGCTGCCCCAAGACCGCTCCAACGACATAATTGCTTGCATCACACATAAGCTCGAAGGGCAGTTCCCAATTCGGAGCTACAACTACAGGTGCTGAAACAAGCTTATTCCTCAAAGTCTCAAAAGCTGTCATGCACTTCTCGTCAAAGAGGAAAGGAACCTCTTTCTCTAGTAATCGAGTCATAGGCAAGGTGATTTTAGAAAAATCCTTGATAAACCGCCTATAAAACCCTGCATGACCCAGAAAGCTTCTTACTGCTTTGACGGAAGAGGGAGGCGGTAGCTTGGCAATGGTGTCGATCTTCGCCGGATCAACCTCAATACCCTTGTTCGAAACTTTGTGCCCAAGCACAATGCCCTCCATCACCATGAAATAGCTCTTCTCCCAGCTAAGAGCTAAATTTGTGGCTTCACATCTCTTAAGGACTCTCTCAAGGTTCTTCAAACCATGTTCAAAACAACTTCCATAAACCGAGAAATCATCCATAAATACCTCCACAGCATCTCCAATAAGCTCATCGAAGATACCCATCATGCATCTCTGAAACATAGCTGGCGCGTTACAGAGTCCGAAGGGAATTCTGCGGTAGGCAAAAGTACCAAACGGGCATGTGAAAGTAGTCTTTTCTTGATCATTCGGCGCGATGGGAATCTGAAAATACCCAGAAATCCCATCCAGGAAGCAGTAATACTCATGACCCGCCAATCGCTCCAACATCTGATCAATGAAAGGAAGGGGAAAATGGTCTTTTCTTGTAGCATCATTTAATCGTCTGTAATCAATACAGACTCTCCATCCGTTAAATGTCCTCGTAGGGATACATCCGTTAACCATGGTGATGCCTCCCTTCTTAGGAACACAATAAACCGGGCTCACCCAGTTACTATCAGAGATGGGATAAATAATCCCAGCATCTAGAAGCTTGATCACCTCCTTCTTTACAACCTCCATCATGTTTGGATTAAGATGTCGTTGAGGTTGTCTAACAGGTCTCTGGTTCTCCTCGAGGAAGATGTGATGCATACAGTGGGAAGGATGAATTCCCTTTATATCTGTCACCCTCCAAGCAATAGCACGCACATGCCTCCTAAGAAACCGTATGAGCTCATCCTTCTGCGGTTGAGTGAGGGTCGAATTAATTATGACCGGAAGCTTAGAGTCCTCTCCCAGATATGCATACTCTAAGTTTGGAGGCAGATCCTTCAACTCAAGTTCCGGAGCTTCTTCATATGAAGTCAAAAGTCGACGCTCCGGTGGCGGTGTGAAAGCAGTTTGCGGAACCTGGTCCACATATTCCACTTCTTCATAAATGCTCATAGATGCTACCTGTTCATCCCGAATTGCTCCTGCATCAACAAACTGACAGAAACAATACACTTCTCTAGTGAGTCTTCACTCACTAGGTTAGTAAAAACAGAGGTAGAAAGCACAGTTACAGTTTCTTCAACAGCACACAAGTCATCATAGTGGTGAGGAGATTGAATGCTATTATCTAGACGAAATGTAGCATGCTCTTTTCCTACCCTAAGAGTTATAGTACCTCCTAGCACATCTATGAGAGAACCGGCAGAATACAAGAATGGACGACCAAGAATCAACGGCATATCAGCATGAGCATCAATCACGACAAAATCAGTAGGAAACTTGAATGGACCAACTTCAAGAATAACATCCTCTAAAATACCCCTAGGTACAGCAGAAGATTTATCAGCTAATTTTACGTTCATGCGAGTTGGTTTAAAATCAAGCATCCCTATATCAGAAGCTAAGCTATATGACATGACATTAATGCTAGCTCCTAGATCCGCTAAACCACGTCCAACACAGAAAGTACCAATGAGACAAGGTAGAGTGAAAGAACCTGGATCGCGGCGTTTAATAGGAAGCTTGTTTAGCACAATGGTAGATACCTCCTCATTAAGCTCCAAGTCTTCAAATAGCTCCGGGAAGTTCGCTTGTTCTTCCTCCGTGAGAGCTAAAAGTTCTTGCAACTTCAACTTGTTGGTGGCTAACACCTTCATGTACTTCGCAAACTTCGGCATCGTCACAATCATCTCCTTCATCGATATGTCAACGTGAACCCTGTTCAGCATCTTCAGGAATAGCTGGTATTGAGCATCGTAGAGATCCTTATTAAGCCTAGCAGGATAAGGTGTTTTAGGCTTGTGAGGGTTAGCAACTGGTATAGGAGATGAGGGAATAACCGGTATCTCTTCCTTATCTGGCTGCTGAATTTGTTCCTCTTCCTCCACGTCCTCTTCTTCAATGAGATGAGGGGGGAGGAATTAGAGTTGGTAACTGCTTCATGGGAATATCTGTCAGCTTCTTCCCGCTCCTTGTTTCCACAGCTCCCACATGTTCATTCTGGTTCGGATTAGGGAGAGTGGTGGTAGGTAGAGAGCCAATACCCTTCTCCTTAAGCAGATTTGTGATTCCTGCCACCTAATTCGCAAGCTTCTGGAGAGAAGAGTCGGTGTGTGAGATGTCCTTCTTGTTTGATTGGGTTTCAGCAAAAATCTTGTCCAACATGATATCAGAATAGGACTTAGGCGCAGAAGAGCTCGAACCACCGTTATTGTTCTGATTCTGGTTCTGGTTTTGGTTCTGGTTCTAGTTCTGATTGTTATTCCAGCCACCTCGGTTCTGCCATTGGGAGTTCTGATTTTGATTCCCATTATTCCTTTGGTAACCCCCTTGATTTCCTCCCTGAAACTGATTCTAATTCTGGTTGTTGTTCCAGTTCCCTCTGCTCTGCCATTGGGAGTTTTGATTCTGGTAACCATTGGAATTTCTGAAATTGTTGTTCTGGTTTTGGTAATTCCCCTGGTTCTGTCCACCAACATAATCAACCTCCTCTTGTTGTTGGTCTGGGTTACCCTCAAACTTCCAATCACAACTCTCTATTGTATGATCTGGACCACTACAGTTTGAACACGGGGCGGTGACTGCTGCTACAGTCGCCGCCGTAGAAGCAGAGGAAGGAGTGGTTCTAGAAAGCATCTTGAACCCTGGCGGTGGAGCTGAAGGAACACCCGGTGCGGGAGCTATCTGAGCTCTTCCCAACTCATGCTTCAGCCTCTGTACTTTCATCCCCAGAGTCGAGTTATCCAACTCCAACTAACTTCTAACAATATCCACTGGTGCAGGAACTGTGGGAACAGGGTATGATGAATCAATAGAGAACCTCTTAATCTCTGAATGTCTGCTGTCCATCTTCATTGGGTTAACTTGCATGAGAGATTTGATTTTCATGGAAAAACTCTTGCAAGCATCCAAGGCCGCGGTTGCGGTCATGTCGTTCAAGTCCATAGTCAGCTGTAGAGAGAACTCCTTTTTCTTCCCATAGTTCAGGCCACGGAAGAATGTAGAGAACTTGTTATAATCATCCCATCCATGGTGAGGACAAGCCCGGAGAAGCCCTAAATATCTCTACCAAGCCTCATAGAAGTTCTCCTCCGATCCACTCTCGAAACTTGCGAGCTGTGCTCTGAGTGCATCTGTTCTAGAAGGGGAGAAGAATTCTTCCAGGAATGCTTTAGCCAGACCATCCCATGTAGTGAAGTGATTCGTCGGGTGATCAGACAACCAAAGTTCTGCTTGACATTTCAGAGTGAACGGAAAAAGCTGAAGCTTGACTGCATTATGATCCGCTTCATTGTTGGAGACTGTATGAGCCAGCCTCAAGAAGTTCCTCACATGAGCATTATCTTTCAACGTCCTCTCCGCCATAATTTCTATCTCAGGAGGGACAAGAGGATCTGTGGGAAGGTTTGCGGTAGCAATGGTGGATGGTGAAGGTGAAGATATGGATGAAGATGTGAAGAGGTTCTTCCTTGCTTTAGGTGCCTTGGCGGGAGGAGAAGGTACAGGAGTAGTGCCAAACTGAGTGTAGAAAATTCTGCCCTTGTCACCATGCGCTTACTCTGTCTTCTTTCTTCCGTACCTGCAATCTTGCCTGAAACACCAAAAACAAGAAATACCAAGTAGTAAAAAAATGTGGGAGATAAGAGATGATAAAAGAATGAATGAAAAGCTTAAAACGCACAATGCCTTTCTTATAAAAAGAAAAGTTCCCTGGCAACGGCGCAAAAGACTTCATGCGCAAATTAATGCACACAAAGTTTTACTCGCTAGATCGCTCTAGCGAGATCGTTATTCCCTAGGGTCTTTCTGTTTCTATTACTCAACGATTGTGAGATAAGCTATTCGGGGTTTTGTCGTTGGTTTGAGATGGTTTAAGAATGAACTAAGTAAACTAAAATGCAATTAAAACAAGTAAACAGTTAAAGCAGATTGGGGTTTCAGAGATAGACTAAGGCGGTTGTTC
Organism: Linum lewisii; assembly: GCA_034768395.1. Taxonomy (NCBI): domain Eukaryota; kingdom Viridiplantae; phylum Streptophyta; class Magnoliopsida; order Malpighiales; family Linaceae; genus Linum; species Linum lewisii. Next base: position 16,026,863 of record CM068297.1, read on the forward strand.
AGACTCGAATCCACGCTAGTTTGGTTAAGATGGATGAAACTATGCAATCGACGAAATTCAACAGACTAGACGACTCGGCAAATCCTTTTGTAATCTCTACTCCATGGTCAGGCCGTAGAGATTCAATTCTATCAAACCTACAAGCTCCTATGGTCAAGCGAACTTGCAAGAATTCAAGAACGATCAAGAATAGTGAAATGCCACAAAATCATGCAAAGAGATTAGGTCCTGACAATCCTATGGTCAAGCTATTGGAGAACCTAACGACCTTCTAAACTCTAGAATGAAATGCGTTCATGGTCAGACCCGCAATTCAAAGATAAACTCGGAAACTAACAATTGATCAAGTTGCCAGAGTCAAACAGTTTAAATTAGGGTTTAAGAGAAATTGCGCCTAAGTCTGAAATATCATCGATTAACATAAACGGGTTAAAAACCCGAAATCATCCATACAAAATCCTATCTAACGCTTCATCTAATCTAAAAAACCCTAGAAGTTTAGCTCAACATCGTTACAGAAGAAATCTCAGAAACAAAGAAGAAGAAAACCGGAGAAGAAGACATCTTACTCCGAGAAAACCTAATCTTGATGAATCCTTGGAACTCCTGAGTCAATCCTCGCTAATCCTCGCTCAATTGCATCTCCAAAGCTCCGTCTTCACCTCCGAGAGTGTCTGGTTCGTTAGAGAAAAAGTGGAGAATTGCAGAAAATGATGTGTGTTTCCTCTCTCCTCGAAATTGGGTTAAAAACCCAATTTTCGTCGAAACTGCTGAAAATGGCCCAAAAGTGCGACGGCGCACATTGACCCCTAAAAGGCGCACTTTTTCCCCTCTCCGCCGAGAGTTTGGAAAAATAATTGCAAAGTGCGCCTGGCACTTTGAAAAGTGCGCTGGCGCACTTCCGTCCTCAAAATGAGCACTTTTGATGCTGCTTCTTGCTCCGAACTTCTTTCAGCAATTCCAACCTCATTTGTGCTCCGAATTGATCCCTGTTTGAACCACCAAGCTCGTAGAAAAGTCTTCTATGATGTGAAATCCTGAAATCTCATCAAAATAACTTGAAAACACGTCAAACGACCCAAAAGAGGGCCAACGGGGAGTCAAACATATTTTACAATAAAATAATTCAAGTTCATCACAATTCAGAGTCAAACAAGAGGAATGTCGTTGAAATGTGGCGAGATAAATGTGTAGAAAAATATCCGTCTTCTGAATCGATGATTCTTTCTTCTTGAAGTGTTCGAAGAACCCTAGATCAGCAGAGCTGAATCTTGATGCTCCGGTCGATTAAGTGGAAGGAAAGATACAAGTCGTTTAACTTGTATAAGCGAAAGCCAATGTACTGCGTGTTGGGCTCAAACAGGGCACGGGCCCAACAACTCTGTAATTTGTTCTGCTTCTTAAGCGGAAGTGATACTGAGTCAAGGTTTCGGATGATGCTTCAATGGCTGAAGCAGCTAAATCGAAAGAGAGCACAAAGACACGATTTAACGTGGTTCCACCAGGCACTTAGGCTCTGATGTACATCCACACTCGAAGGTTTCCCTTCGAGATAGTCAATCTTATTAAGCAACGGCAATACCAACAGAATACAGAGATGATATTAAAACCCAGATTGCTCCCCGCAATCTTAATCCCAGCTCCCTGCTGATATATCACTCTTTGGAACGAAACCCTCAAACTCCCCGTATGAAAGGTTTCACTTCGGAAGGCTACTGCACTCTTTGCTGTTTTGGATCGATAACCTCAATGAGCAAGCAATCCTCCATTAAATAGCAGTACAGCCCCGCTCCACTTTCCTTTTTCAGAGGGAGATCAAATCGTGATCCAATCTTGAATTGATCTGCAAAATAAATCAGAAAGTTCTTGCTCTTGTTTGAGCGGTTAGAAATAGCAAGATTAAAAAGATGAATATTTCGGGCTTATTTACGCCAACAATCTCCCCCTAAGCCTGTGAATGGCTCTTCTTCTTTTTAATCGCAAACTGTTCAGAATTCTGCAGGAAGAATTAACTAAACAGACAAGAGGGTTAATAGCAAAGAATGAACTCAAATGTGGAATTAAAAAGTCCAGCGTTCCAGAACCAGATCAAGCTCAAAACGTTTATCAGAAAAACAAAAAGACGAAAACCAATTCAAGAGAGTAATCCAAAAAAAAAATCTGACAACAAACGACAGACTTTCAGCGAAGATTCTTAGAAGGGGTAGTCAGGACTTTCAGCGAAGTCAGAGGCATCATCATGGTCACACCAAACCGTAAGCTTAGCCCTAGCATCACTCTCAGCACTATTCACCACGTCTGCATCCATTCCTGAGCAGTTGTAGCAAATATCTCCCCCTGAGCCATTGACAGGTAGGGGAATGCATTTTGACCATCCAAGCTTGCGGAGAACATGTTGAGCACGGAGGTGTTCAATGGAAGTTTCCTCCGAATAGTGCCGACGTAGAGGAATCCCAAGACGAACAAGGAGAGAAGAGATGAGCCCTCCGAAAGGAAGGCTCCCTTCAAACTCAGGCTCACCAAAGCAGGTCATGATTCCAAACATGAGACAGCAAAAGTTCACAGGAATCCCCATTGTGGCACAATGAATGATCCAAGAATCAAGAGGAGTAACAATGTCGCAGCTAATAGAACGAGGAAGAAGAATCCGAGTAAGAAAGAAGTGGAACACCTTCAAGTTATCCGGAAGATTTAGAACAGAGGTAGCATCACAGTCAGTGAACATATCACCAGTCCACTTCCCAATAGCAGCACGAGAATCAAAGTTGAAATACCGAAAGTCATCAGCAGAGAACAGACGATTTCCAAGGGAAGGAAGATTTAGAACCTGAGAGAGTAGCTGAGGAGTCACAAAGATCATGTGACCATCGACAAAGGTACTGAACTTGCCAGCAAACAGAGGACCTTCCAACTTGAGGTTAGCGTAGAACTGGCAGACAGCGTCAGGATACACAGTTGTGTGTTGCTCAGAGAGAAGCACACTCCAGCCAAGATTTGCAATGAGCGGAGCAGGATTGAGATTGTATTTAGAGAAGGAGGTTGTGTCTAGTATGGTGGTTTGGATGATATCCCTATCTAGAAAGAACTGGTTGAAGATACCATGATGGGCGGCGCTACGCATGTGGTCATTTGTATATACCACATGAGACAAGGTGAGAGCAAAGAATTGGGAATTGAAGAAGGCCATCGGGTAGATGAGAGTGCAGGAAAGCAGTAGGAAAGATAGAAAGAATGAGAGGGACGAGAAGGAGAGAGCCTTTAAAAAGGAGGGAAAAGAAACCAGAAGAGGAAAGACATTAAAACAGGAGGAAAGGAGTAAGGAAAGATAATTAAGTAGAATTAGCAAAAGAGGAAGCGTCAGAAAGGAAAATGATACCTAGAGAAGTTCGAAGCCGTAAAAACCGATCTGTTGCTAAAGCTTTGGTAAAAATATCAGCGAGCTGATTTTCAGTATCAATAAATTCAAGCAGAATTTCCTTATTTTGCACTAATTCCCTAATGTAGTGATGTTTAATGGAGATATGCTTAGTACGAGAATGCAAAACCGGATTTTTTGTTATATTAATAGCGCTTGTATTATCACATAACAATGCAACCGTAGTCTTAGGTAGACCAAAATCGTGTAATTGAGACTTTAACCAAACAACCTGAGTACTGCAACTGCCAGCTGCAATGTATTCAGCCTCGGCAGTTGACAGGGCAACACAATTTTGTTTCTTACTGAACCACGAAATGAGAGAACTACCCAGAAACTGATATGCACCTGACGTACTGTGTCTGTCAGTCAGACTACCAGCAAAATCGGAGTCCGAGAAGGCAGTTAATTCAAGCGAGGCAGAGGTAGGTTACCAGAGACCGAGGTCACAGGTTCCTTTAAGGTACCTAAAAATTCGTTTAACAGCAGACAAATGACTTGCTTTAGGGCAAGACTGAAATCTAGCACAAACACCTACACTAAAAGCTATGTCGGGACGACTAGCGGTTAAATAAAGCAAGGATCCGATCATTCCTCTATACAACTTATCACTGACTTCTTCTCCTGAGTAATCAGACTCAAGTTTTGTAGTAGTCGACATAGGAGTATTGCTATGCTTAACGGAACTAAGACCAAACTTGGAAATCATGTTTGAACAGTATTTAGACTGAGAAAGGAAAATGCCAGTGTCAAACTGCTTAATTTGCAGACCAAGAAAGAATGCAAGTTCACCAACCATGCTCATTTCGAATTCACTTTTCATAGTGTTGCTAAAATCGTTACTAAGATCAGGATTAGTTGAGCCAAAAATGATGTCGTCAACATAGACTTGAACAAGAAGGATATGCTTATTAGAGTGAAAAATGAAGAGAGTTTTATCTACGCTACCTCTATGAAATCCTTTAGACAAAAGAAAGGTGCTAAGTTTTTCATACCAAGCTCTAGGAGCTTGTTTTAAGCCATAGAGAGCTTTGTTTAACCTATAGACATGATCAGGAAATGCATGGTTTTCAAAACCAGGAGGTTGAGAAACGTAAACTTCTTCTTTGTGATACCATTTAGGAAGGCACTTTTTACGTCCATTTGAAAAAGTTTAAACTTATTTATACTAGCATACGCACAGAGAAGTCTAATTGCTTCTAGCCTTGCAACAGGAGCAAAAGTTTCTTCAAAATCAATACCCTCTTCCTGACAGTACCCCTGAGCAACTAACCTAGCCTTATTCCTAACAATGTTTCCTTCTTCATCAGTTTATTTCGAAAAACCCATTTAGTGCCTATACCTTGCCTATCTAAAGGTTTCTCAACTAAGTTCCACACAGCAGCTCTCTCAAACTGAACTAATTCCTCATTCATAGCAGAAATCCAGCAGTCATCAAGAAGAGCATCTTTGATATTTCTAGGTTCAATAGTAGAAACAAGTGCAGTATAAACATTCTTAGAGCGAGTGGTCAAACCTGTATTAAGAGTACCAATGACCTGTTCAGGGGGATGACGTTTAGTGATGTGTTGGGGGGGTTGAAGATCCTTGTCCAGTGCATGCTTGTTCACTGAGCAAGTTTCTTTTTTCTCCAGAGTCATTGCACAAGGATGAAGGATCTTGACTGAACTGTGTTAGTCCAAAATCTTCATCTTCAATGTCCTGTAACTCAACATCTAAACAAGGACTCTCATCAAAGATAATGTGCATTGATTCTTCAACTTTAGCATTTCTTTTATTGAAAACCCTATACGCTCTGCTATTGTTAGAATAACCTAGAAAGATTCCTTCATCGGACTTAGCATCAAACTTGCCTAACAAATCCTTTGTATTAAGAATGTAACATTTACAACCAAAAGGTCTAAAGTAGCTAATATTAGGTTTTCTACCTTTCCAAATTTCATAAGGAGTTAGGTTAAGTTTCTTTCTAATTAGTGCTCTATTAGTAATATAACAGGCTGTGTTTACAGCTTCACCCCAAAAAATCTTAGAAATACCATAGTCGTTAAGCATTGTCCTAGCAATTTCAATTAAAGTTCGATTTTTCCTTTCCACAACCCCGTTTTGTTGAGGAGTACGAGGAGAAGAGAAATTGTGAGAAATTCCAAGATCATCGCAGAAAGCATCAAATTCTTGACCAATGAATTCACCTCCTCGATCGCTTCTAATACTAACAATATTCACACCCTTTTCATTTTGAACAGTTTTCACAAAGGAACAAAATTTCTTAAAAGTTTCATCCTTGTGAGAGAGGAGATAAACCCAGGTAAAACGAGAAAAGTCATCTACAATCACAAGAGCATAGTACTTACCTCCGAGAGACTTTGTGCTAGTAGGACCAAAAAGATCTAAGTGCAACAGCTCAAGACAACGGTTAGTGGAAATATCACTTTTTGACTTGAAAGAAGACTTAGTTTGTTTTCCTTTAACACATGCTTCACAAAAGAAATCCTTAGTATAATCAAGTTTAGGAAGACCTTTCACAATATCAAGACTACCGAGTTTAGCAAGAACACTAATACTAACATGCCCTAATTTTCTATGCCAAGCAAGTTTTTCTTCAGACTTAATTGAGACAAAGCAGAACTTATCAATGTTATTGACATAATTAAGGTTGACAGTATAAATATTCCCTTTTTTATGTCCTTGAAAAACAGTCTCACCATCTTCTTTTCGTTTAACAAAGCACCTATCAGATTCAAATGTAACCATATTACCATTTCCACACACTTGACTAATAGACAGAAGGTTGTGTTTCAGGTTTTCAACAAGAAGAACATCTTTTAGAAGAGTTTTGTTTTCAGTGCCAATGTTACCATAGCCAATGATCTTGCTAGAACGATCATCACCAAAACATACTCTACCCTTATCAGTTTTAGTAACAGAACAAAATAAATCCTTATTACCAGTCATATGATGAGAGCACCCACTATCAAGGACCCACTCATCCTATTCCACGTTCGCTTGATAGCAAACCTGCACCAAGGATAGTCACGTTTGTGGTTTTGGCATCCAGGTAGACTTGGATGCCCTGTTTGTACCATTGTTAACGCATTTAAAACAAGGATCTCCAAATCCATAGCAAGTATTACACTGACTACTGACTACAGAGAAGGGAAGTTGATGATAGATACTTTTCATGCTAGTAAACTTAGGAAGATAATATTGATTTCTATGTGTAGACCATAACCTTAACTCAGATTTTAGGACTTTGTTTTGAATTAGAAGACGTCTCTGATTAGTTTTAACATTATGACAAGATTTCTCTAATTTAAGTAACTTCTCATTTAAAAGTCTGACTTCTTGTTCAAGACGTTTGGTTTTTTCTACTTCATTAGCTAATTCAATTTTAAGTTCATTCTGCCTTGTTTCAACTCGTTTAAAATCAGCCTGTATTAGGTCAATGACTTCATGTAAATCAACTTCAGATTCATAATAAGTGTCATAAACAGATTCCTCAGACTCAGAACAGCTAGAATGTATACTTACCTTAGAATAGGACAGAGAAGAGCTCTCGTCTCCAGTAGCATCAGCCATCATAGCTTGTTCCGTTGGCTCTGATACCAAATGTAGAAAAATATCCGTCTTCTGAATCGATGATTCTTTCTTCTTGAAGTGTTCGAAGAACCCTAGATCAGCAGAGCTGAATCTTGATGCTCCGGTCGATTAAGTGGAAGGAAAGATACAAGTCGTTTAACTTGTATAAGCGAAAGCCAATGTACTGCGTGTTGGGCTCAAACAGGGCACGGGCCCAACAACTCTGTAATTTGTTCTGCTTCGTAAGTGGAAGTGATACTGAGTTAAGGTTTCGGATGATGCTTCAATGGCTGAAGCAGCTGAATCGAAAGAGAGCACAAAGACACGATTTAACGTGGTTCCACCAGGCACTTAGGCTCTGATGTACATCCACGCTCGAAGGTTTCCCTTCGAGATAGTCAATCTTATTAAGCAACGGCAATACCAACAGAATACAGAGATGATATTAAAACCCAGATTGCTCCCCGCAATCTTAATCCCAGCTCCCTGCTGATATATCACTCTTTGGAACGAAACCCTCAAACTCCCCGTATGAAAGGTTTCACTTCGGAAGGCTACTACACTCTTTGCTGTTTTGGATCGATAACCTCAATGAGCAAGCAATCCTCCATTAAATAGCAGTACAGCCCCGCTCCACTTTCCTTTTTCAGAGGGAGATCAAATCGTGATCCAATCTTGAATTGATCTGCAAAATAAATCAGAAAGTTCTTGCTCTTGTTTGAGCGGTTAGAAATAGCAAGATTAAAAAGATGTCTGTAGGTCTTACTTACTGATTTTAATGCACGTAGGTCTTACTTACCGATTTTAATGCCCGTAGGTCTTACTTAGCAATTTTAATGCTCGTAGGTCTTACTCAATGCATACACGAAATATCTGCGCAAAAATTATGTCCATTGATAGTTGCTATCAGACATTTTTCTTTCTCTTTGATTCATCATAAAACTTTTTTGATTGTATGACCTTACAAAGGAAAATTTACTTAATCGTAGTATCGACGTAGATGTACGGAGTTCCATGTTTTTTAAATCTTCCTCCCGTCCATTTCTGCAAGCTTGAAAGTATTAGCACCTACTGCCCTTCAGATTCTATATGGCCATTCCCAGCCCGGATTCAGCTTGGTTGTGCCAATAACGGGGGCGGAAGATCTTTCGAAGGACTAGATCGTTGATCGCAATGTGATACAGACGAAGCTTCATGTTGTATCGTCTAGCTAGCTACTCCTTTTCGATGATCAATCGCAGTTGTGCCTTTTCTCTTCTCTCCTATATCATATCTACGTTGTGCATCAATTCCTGCTCGTTCACCTCATTTTTATAGGTTTGGATACGAATGGAGGGAATGAATATCTCTATTGGTAGTACTGCCTTTATTCCATATGTTAGTGTGTATGGAGTTTCTCCTGTGGATGTCTTGTATGTCGTTCTCTGAGCCCATAACACGTGATCAAGCTCATCGACCCAGGTTCTGTTGCATCTTCCACCCTCTTCTTTATTCCTTGAAGAATAAGCTTGTTAGTCGCCTCCGCTTGTCCATTGGCTTGTGGTTAGGAGACTGAGGCGAACTTCAGGTTTATTTTTAAGTCGTCACAAAATTCCTTGAAAATTTGGCAGTCGAATTGAGTGTCGTGATCGCATTTAATACTTTGTGGAATACCGAACCTTGTGACGATAAATTTGAACGCAAACTTCTATGTCTGCTTGGCTGTGATGCTCGCGACCGCTTCAGCTTCTATCCACTTTGTGAAATAATCCAGAGCAACTATGAGGTACTTCCTTTTCCCAGATGCTTCAGGAAACAGTCCCAAGATGTCCAACCCCCACTTCGCCAATGGCTATGGGCTAACTATGGCCTGGAACGCTGAAGCCGACAATTTGTGGTAGTTGGCGAATTCTTGGCACTTGTAACATTTCCTCACTAGATCGCTTGCTTCCTTTCTCATTGTTAGCCAATAGAAACCTTGATAAATCAAGTTCTTTTCTAGACTCCTTGCACCTAGGTGAGTGCCACATACTCCCGCATGTACTTCTTCCAATGCCCATTCCGCGTCTTCAGCACCGAGGCACCTTAGATAGGGCCCCATTGCCGATTTTCTATACAGCTCTCCTCCTCACAAGATGCACCTTCCCGCTCGTCTATCCAACTTAGTAGCCTCGTTCAGGTCGTCCGGTACTTGGTTTGTCTCCAAGAAATGAATGATGAGAGTTCTCCAGTCGCTTGGCGATCTATTTTGGGTGATCTGTAGAAGTTGCTTTGCTTTCACTTCCTTCTCCACTGTAACCATTCGTCCTTCTTCAAAATCTATCGTTGTTGCAAGCTTGGAAAGAGCGTCAGCATGACTATTTTCCTCCCGTGCGATCTACACTATGTTTACTTTCTTGAATTCAGACATGATTAGTTTAATTTCATCGAAATACAGGAGAAGCGATTCCTCCTTAACTTCAAAACTTCTGTTTAACTAGTTGACTACGATCGCTGAGTCCAAAAATAATTTGATGTTAACATCCCCCCATACTCTTGGCAATTCGTAGCCCCGCCTCCATGGCTTCATACTCTGCTGCGTTGTTTGTTCTCTTGGACAAAAATCGGAAGGCTACCTCATGGAGGACTCCTCTAGGCAATTTTAAAACAATGCCTACTCCTGTGCAACCTTTACTTGACGCTCCATCCGTAAATAATGTCCATTCTTCCCCCTGCTCAAACTCTTCTTGAACGGCTCCTTGCACCATGAAATCTGCTAGGACTTTTGCTTTGATCGTCGTTCTCGGCTGGAACCTTATGTCACTTAGCTCTATGGCCCATTTTTCCAATCGCCCTATCACGTTCATGGATCGCAACGCATTTTTTATTGGTAAATTCGTGAGAACATGAACAGTATGTGCTTGGAAGTACGGACTTAACTTTCTTGCCACGCACAACACTACATATGCCATTTTCTCGAACGCCTGATATCTAGTCTCAGTGTCAATCAATGTTTTGCTTGTGTAGAAGATGGGATATTCACTCATGTCTTCCAGGCGAACGAGAATGGCGCTAACTTCCTTAGTAGAGATCGCAATGTACAAAAACCAATCTTCGTTTACCTTACGTGATGCTAGTACAGGCGGTGTTACTAAAAATTGTTTCAACTCTTCGAACACCTTATTGCACTTATCATCCCATGCGAATTTGGACGCATTTTTTAGTGTAGCAAAGAATGGTGCACATGTGTCAGTGATCCTTGGAATGAAGCGATTAATCTCTGTGAGTCGTCTAGACAGCACTTGAACTTCCTTCACCGTTTTTGGAGGCGTCATGGATGTAATCGCCGTGATCTAAGATGGGTTAGCCTCAATTCCTCCCCGTATTATGAGGTATCCAAGGAACTTCCCTGATGTCGCTCCAAAAACACACTTAACTGGATTGAGCCTTAAAGAATATTGCTGCAGCGTGTCAAAAGTTTCCCTTAAATCGCTTAGGTGACTATCCAACTTTTTGCTTTTAACCAGTAGATCGTCCACATATGCCTCAAGGTTTCTTCCGATCTGTTTTGCGAACATTATGTCGATCATCCTTTGATAAGAGACTTCTGCGTTATTGAGACCAAAAGTCCTCACTCTGTAATAGTAGTTCGCCGGAGGTGTCATGAACGTCATTTTCTCCTGATCCTCAGTATTCAAAGGGATCTGATGATATCGGGAAAACATGTCTAAAAAAGATAACATCTCGTTGTAGCTGTTGTGTCAATCAATTGCTCAATATTTGGTAGTGGGTATGGGTCCTTTGGACAAGCGTCATTTAGGTTTGTGAAGTCTACACACATTCGACATGATCCTGACGAATTCTTGGCCAAGACCACATTTTCCAACCACTCTAGTTACCTGACCTCTTTGATGAATCCTGCCTTTAAAAGTTTATCAACCTCAACCGCTACCACTTGTTGCCTCTCTCAACAGATGTTTCGCCGCTTCTGTTGGACAGGGCGAATCCCCGGCACGATCGCTATACAGTGCTTGATGACTTCTGGGGAGATTTCGGGCATATCACTGGGTGACTAAGCGAATAAATGTGCAAATTCTCTTATAAGTTTGACCATTTCGTCCTGCTTGTCTTTTTTCAAGTATGATGATATTCAGATCGTCTTCGTTGGGTCTTCTTCACACAAAAGGACTGGCATATGAGATTCTGCTGGAGTCAATCTCTTCCCACTGTTATCCGCTTCTAAGTTGATGTTGTAGCACATGCTCTTTGTTGCCGCCCTATAACATTTCCTGGCTATCTCAGGGTGCCCCCAAGCAATTCCTACTCCTTCATCTGTGGTGAATTTTAGAACTTGGTGAACTAGAGACGAAATCGCTTGAAATGTCGCCAAAGTTGGTGGCCCAAAATCATATTGTAAGTTGACTTGCAATCCATGACGTGACAATCAGTGGATCGTGTGGACTACACATCACCATCCTCGATAGTGAGCTTCATTGTGGCGGTCCCTTTAATGGGCACCGTGTGTCCTGAGAACCCTGGGATGGTTGTTTTTGTCTGCCTGAATAGGCTAGATGGCATGTCCATTTTCTTCTATAGATCCCAACAGATGATGTCTGCCGAGCTTTCTTCATCAATCATTACACGTTCAATCCGACTATTATGTGTGAAAACTTGGATCACCATCGCCTCTAGGTTTGGTCATCCAACTCTAGCCATGTCTTCTTCGGTGAAACCGACAATCGGGCGAGTCACCAGATCAATCATCATCACTTCACGTATCTCTTATTTTTTTACTCTCTTTGTTGGGCAGCTTTCTCCTCCAAAAATAGTTTGATAGACTTTGTTTACCTCTGGCCATGATTTTTTCTTTGCTCCTTCATTGCCCTGCGTTTCTAGCAATCGGGCGAACACTCCTCCTTTCTTTTCTCGGTGCTCCTCTTTTCCCCGTTATTCCTTTTCTGGGCTTTTATCCCTTCGTCTAGAGCTAAGAATAAAGTCCCTGAACCGCCCCTCGTTGATCCACCGCTCAATTTCATTTTCAGCTCCCTACATTCCTCGGTTGTGTGCCCATGAGCGTCATGGAAATCATAGAATTTCTGGTGACTTCTTTGGCCAGGAGGAGTCTTCAAGGGCTCGGGCCACTGTATGTGATGGCCCTTATGTTGCATGTACATGAATATCTTTCGTCTAGATTCATTGAGGGGGGTGTACTCTGGTCTTTCCCCCTAAATCCTCTTTTGTCCTCCAGTCTAGCGATCTCTCTACCCTTCTCCACCTGGATTGTCTATCTATTTGCTTACTCTCCTGCTTCTCCTGTTTGACCACCTTTCCTGCTATAGGCTTAGCCAACTGTTCCTCCATCAAAATAATTTTGTGCACCCTCGTCTCTAGATCCGATAATGATACTGGGGATGTGTTTGCCAGCGAATAGCACAACCTGTTATTGTGAGTCGCTTGGAATAAGCTTGCTGCTGCGATTTCATGGTCCACATTCATGATAGATTGTACTACCCCTGTCCACTTATCGAATAACTCTTTAAGCGACTCATTTGTGCCCTGTCTTAAGTTCACCAAGACTTGTAATGGAACCGTCCGACTCCTTTTACTCTCATATTTCTGTGAGAAGATCATGGTGAATCCTTCCCTTGAAGTGATGATACCTTCCGGGAGGTTCATGTACCACTCTCTTTCCCTTCCTCCCAAGGTCGTTGGAAAGGCTATGCAATAGGCTGCATCACTCACTTGTTGCATCTGCATGGCAATCTGAAACGTTTGAAGATGATCGTCAAGGTCGGTGGTCCCTAGGTACTTGTCCATGTTAGGTGGAACTAATCCTGTTGGTAGCTGTTTAGCGAAAATTGCTCTTGCGAGCGGCTGTCGAACATATAGCTGAGTAGTTCCCACGTGATTTGTCAGGTGGAACTGCTGAAGCACCTCATTGGCGGTTGTTTGGACCTGAGGTCTATTTTCTGGTGGTGGTGGGGGAATTCTTGCTTGTTGGCCAATTACCGTTCTCAGTAACTGGGTTAGCTCCAAGTTTTGGCGCTCCAAAACTTGGAATCGCTGCTCTAACATATGATATGCCTCTGCCACCGGATCTTCTTCTTCCAACTACCTGCCCATTCGAACTCGAGTCTGGGACTCCGAGTCAGTGTGTGTGGTGTGTACAGATACGTGTTCAAAGTCATTCCCTAGATTCCTTATGAGCTCCGGAATCGCCTGAGTGGTGGGGGGATTCATATGCTTGAGGGGGTGTTATTCCATCTCCTACTACCCAAGGATGAGTGGATGCCTCTCCTGGATCCATTAGCCCTTTTCTAAAGTATGAATCGTCTGCTTTTTCCCCTGTCTGGCGCGCCAATTGTTCCTGACTAGTCGCCTGACCCAATAGATGATGAAGGCCCGATCGCTTGGTCCTTAGCCGTGTGGGTACCTCGTAAGCAAAGGGGGAAGTAGTAGTGAGTTCAGGGAGTAACTGGGCGATTATAGGAATAGTAAGGAGGTGAACGGAATAACGTACCGCAGAGTGTTGGTCGGCTGGGTAAAAGGGTGCCCCCTTCTGTAGTGGAGGTAGAGTTGTATTTATAGTTCTGATCCTCTGTCTTGGTCGCCAAAGCTTGATCCCAGCCGCTCATGGTGCCTGCCCTAGGATGTGGACACGTGTCCATGCTCCTTTGAAACCCTAGGGGCCATTGCGTTGGGCCGCCGTTCTGGTCGCCTACAATTTTGGGCCTGGGTCAACAGATCACTTGACATGTTGACTATCCTTCAGTGGGTTTATCATGGGCCGCATCGAAGCCCATGATCGCCAGGCTGGGCCTATCAAGGACCATTCTATATGATTGAATGAAATTTCAAAACGAATTTGTAACTCAACTATAATTCTAGGAAGTGGTAAGTATTTGAACGGTTTTTACCCCTTAGGTTTTGGTCCTTTGTTGATTACTGAACTCTTTATTTCTTTCTAACAGTCTCAAAGATTTGAATTAATTCCGTTAAAGGTTTGAAAGAAGCTTTCATCATTTGTATTTGTGAGGTCATAACGTAACGGTGAGAAACTCAAAATGCTTCCCTAGTGTGCCCCCATTAGTTAAATGGAAAGCCATGTCAACTATATTCAATCATATCTCATTTATTCTCAACCTTACTTTTCTGCAAAATTTAAATCTCAACAAACGAAACCCTATTAACATGGTAAAACATGTAGGCTGATGATTAGACGATAAGATAGAGGCAAATTAACTTTGCTTCGTCATCAACTAATTCAAATTGTGGAAAAGTAGTATTTAAATATGATGAAAACTTAGATATTTCAGCTAAGTATACAACCTGCACTAAAGAGCCGATTAAGAAGTAACAACTTCCACTAGTTACCGCCTACCAGTAGCGCTAACATCAAATCACAACACCATTTATATATGTATATATATTCCAATTTCCAACCATCGATAGTGGACTGGTGGTTGTTGTTGGCCTTTGATTTTTGATATAAAGAGCCGCCGTCCCATCCTTATATATAAAGAGATATTCCTGCAATTTGCTGAATCTGAAAGGAAGGAAAGGGTCATTTTTATGAAATGAATTCCAACTTGCATTGACTTCCGATGAACAACCCTTCAATTTGACTTATGCATAAGATTAATCACAGATCATTATACTGTGGGTTCTTCTATGTTCGCATTTGCGCCGTTCATTGACCCTTGTTAACTATTGTTAGTCTGTTATAACTTGTACAGGAACACAACACAATTGCAGTTGCAGAACCCAGAACAAAGATTTTAAGAAACTAGAATCATGATTTTCATTAATTTCGTGGAATTCGATCCCAACTACAAAACCATCTCTTCTACTAATAATAAAACTGGACTCTAAATCTAATTCAACTGACGACTCTTGCGGCCTTCCAATCTCCACATCAAAATTCAGAATTGTTGAATCCAAAAACAGAGTTGTATCTTGTGGGCCATCGGAGGACTCAACCTCTGTCTCCTCGTTGTCACCGTTACTTCTTACTGTTATCCAATCATCATCATCTTCCTCATCACAACTCCAGAGAAGCATATTCGATGTTGAACTAGTACTATTAGTTGGAATCCCACTCATCAGACTCTTCATTCTGTCAACAGCAGCAGCAGAAGCAGGAATATTTGAGAGACATATTTCTTGGATCGTCGAATTTTGTGGAGTATCAAGTCCTTCCAAGGATTCCCAAAACCCATGATCCAATACGCAGCTTGGGGACCTACTTGTAACCACCTTCATTTCCGATTCATGGAGGAAAGGGTGGTCCAACAGCTCTTCAGCACTCCACCGTTCTCTGGGATCTTTAATCAAACACTTACCCACAAAATCCTTGGCTCCCTCCGATAACCAGCTCGGAACCGACGGCGACACGTCGGAAAACCCAATTCGATAGAGAACAGAAACAGGGTTGTCTCCGAATTCCGCCCACGGAGTCCTCCCACTAGCCATCTCAATCACCGTACAACCCACCGCCCAAACATCAGCGGCAAACCCTTGTTCCTCCCCGCGAGCCACTTCCGGCGCCATAAACGCCGGCGTACCAGAGAAACCATCGTTGTCACCGCCGACCAACTTTGCGCACCCAAAATCTCCAATAATGGCTGCGTCCTCCTCGTCTACAAGAATGTTCTGAGGCTTGATGTCGCAATGCGCCAAACATTGGCCGTGCAAGTATTGCAATCCCAACAAAATCCGGCTGGCCGTGGTGGCGATCTCTCCCTCCCCGAGTTGGCCGCCCCGCCGGCGAATGAGGTCGGTGAGAGTTCCGCCGGCGGCGTACTGAATACAGAGGTTGTACATAGGAGTGCCGTACTCGTGGGAAAGTGAGGAGGATATGTACTTGACAATGTAGGGAGAGGTGAGATTGGAGAGAATGGATTGCTCCCTCTGCAAGAAGAGAGAGCGTGAGAGCTCCGATGATTTCAAAGCAAAGATTTCCCCGGTGGAGAGGGAGGTGGCGAGGGAGACGGTGGCGGTGGATCCGTGGCCGAGTAGGCGTCCTCGAGCGAACTCCATGGATTGAAGAAGTTAGGAGAAGAGTTCGGTCGAGAGATATTGAAGAAAAAATCAAAAGAGAGGAAAAAATGTTTGAAGAGTTGCAAGGAAAAGGCACAACGCACAGAGGAAAAAGGGAAGGAGAGACTGTCAGTGTGTTGTGTGTGTGTATATATATAGGCAGGCAGGCAGTTGACTTGTATTGTTTGTTAACAGTTCTTGCGGTCGGGAAGGAAGAATTTTGGAATTATTATTATTTCTTTGGTGAAAGTATTTTATTATTTTTTATTGTTGTGTCTCGCTTGTATTTTGTAGGGTTTGTCCTGCAAAGTTTCTTTGTTTTTTGTTTTTAAGGTGGAAAGTTAGGGGAGAAGGAGCCACGTGGAGGGAGAAGAAAGGAAGGAAAGAGAAGCGGGCTGCTTGCTGCTATTCAGCTTTGGCCTGCATGCCTGCCTGGCCAACCAACCACCAGCCTGCTGCACTTCTTCGGCCAGCAAAGAACTTGTATATGTTTACAAATATGAATTTGTTTTACAACTAAGCATGGCATGTGAGGTACTAAGTACTAACACTTCCATCAATCTCTTTTTTATCTTATATATGTAATTGTTGTAAATCAAAAGCTACTTATATCCTTGGACTGACATTAAGCATGCTATCCGAGGATACTTTTATAATAAATGAATTTGTAGACATTTCTACACCTTCAATTATGTAACAAAATTCATCCGTTCAAATAATAACCCTAGATCTAACATTGTATATTTTACGCGGGTGAAATTTTAAATTTTCAAAAAAAATATAAAAGATCTACACTTCTCGTTGGCTCTCCCACCATCAAAGGCCTCTCTCTCATCTCGTTCCTTCTAACGGTCGGTGGCCACGACCATATTTATCGCTGATTCAATGAGGTCATATGTCATTTTGAACCTCTCCTCTTAGTTACATGTTGTTTGGGCCACGAGGTTAGTGAGCCTCTAGACTCGGTCGTCTTGTGTTCTAGGTACATGTGGCCTTTTCAATTGTCCATCATCCACCACCCAATCGAAGCTTGTTGCCTTGCATTTTGTCTTCCCAACTTCCTCCAAATACTTGTAATGGATCCTGTCTTGATTTAGTCCATCAGAAGTCCTCACTCGAAAACCATCTCAATATCTAGCTTGAGCAGGGAGCATCAATCAAAGAGGGCATTTTAAGTAGACTCGTTGGATGATTGGAGCTTCATGTCGTCGTCATCTCATACAACAAGATCCCCTTCTCCATCATCCACATCCCCCAATCATAGCACTATGTTGGAGTAATCAGATCTCAGTTCTATAGTAATCCAAATGAGATGTCGTCAGAGAAATAGGAGGGAGGAAAAACTGTTATGTGGCATAATGGTAAGGGCTCAATTTTATAACATTGATGTCAAGGGTTCAAATCCCAACATCAACAAATAGTAAACATTCTTTTCCAGGTGCTCAACAAGAGAAAGTAGTTGGTGGGGCGCGGTGGAGGACTACCTGGGGGCCAGTGGTTAGCGAGAGACAATGGCTAAATGTTCGGCGGTGGAGGACTACCTAGTGGTTGGAGGGAAGGTCGTTGGAGACGCTATCCAAGGTTTGATGGCACATGATAAGAGGTGGTTAGAGAGAGACAATGGCTAACGGTTCGGCGGTCGAGGACTACCTGGTGGCTAGTGGTTAGCGAGAGACAATGACTAAAGGTTCAGTGGTGGAGGACTACCTGGTGGGTTGGAGGGAGGCTGTTGGAGGCGGTGTTCAACGAAATATATACATTTAAGTAACATATATAAGCGTTACAACATTTTGTGACACATATAAATGTCGCAAAAAATACTCACCAACATTTATTGTAAGCGTCACAAAAACAATAAAGCGACACTGGTTTAAGCGACATTATTACGACACTTGGACAAAACGTCGGTGAAAACTTTAACGAACATTATTTACCTTCTTAACGACACATTAAAAGGTCACAAAAGCTTGTTTTTGTTGTAGTGTTTCGGGAGAGGTGGACGTCGATTTCATTCTTCACACTATTTTCATCGCTCCATCTCTCACTTGTAGACCAAAAAGTTGATTTTCCTAAAGTTGTCAAAATCTTTTTTTGATTTGGCGGAGGGATTTTCGGAGAGGAACTATGTAGATGAAAGAAATATTAGATGGATTTGGGATTATGGTCTACTCTATATGATTTTTGGGTTTTATTCCTTGACATATTTAAAGTATTAATGCACAAATTATCGCACACACAAACTTTAACTTGCTAGAAATCTCTAACAGATCGTAGTTTCCAGGGGTTTTCAATCCTATTACCCAACCTAAAAGGAAAACTAACCTAGGAGAATGATTGGTGATTGTGGTTTTCAACCAAAGGTTTGAAGAAAAAAGTAAAATCATAACTCTATAATGCAAAATGTGAGATCAAAGCAGACGATGTATGTATACACCATTTGTATTCGACGAGGCTTGCTCCAAAGCCTTCAACTTCTTGAAGGCTCGGTTGAGCACCACGCCTATTCTTGTAGCATCGTACTGGGAGCACCCTTTTGAGCTCATGTTCGATGCTAGCGACTTCACTATAGGAGTCTTGGATAGCGGAAGGAGAAGTGGTTCCATTCGATTTACTTCCCTAGAAAGGCGTTAAATGACACACAACGGAACTACACTACCACAAAGAAGGAGTTGCTCGACATAGTCTTTACTTTCGACAAGTTCTGGTCCTATTTGGTCCTCTCCCACGCGATAGTCTTCATGGATCATCTTGCTTAACGATATATGCTCACAAAGACCAACGCCGAACCACGACTTATTCGATGGATCCTTCTACTCCGGGAGTTTGACATCGAGATCCGAGATGCGAATAAAGCTAAAAATGTAGTTTGTTATAAATTGGATTGGAAATTTCTTCACCAAGGTTGACCATGCAGGATAAATACCGTCAGCAAGGTAATAACAAGTATTATTGGGGGTAAGCGGAACATAGTAGAGGCTTACATAGTAAAGGTGTTAGATGATATTTGGGCTTATGAAAGTAATCACAAAGATAGGGTGGAAATTTTGAGTAGTTTATAGGTTGTTGTTCCTTGTATAGAGTAGCAGATATAGAAATTCGTGTATAGACCTTCATGGTTTTTTTTAATGATAAAACCCCTTATTCATAGGAAAAATCTGATTTGTGGGGTTCTACCATTCATAATATGATCGAATACTAGGATTGACCAAGAATGTTGATGTCGTTCAAAGAACCTGCAGTACCAAAGAAGGCATGCCAAATCCAAGTGTTGTAGCCTGCAACTGTGATATGAACCATTGGAAACCGTGGACCCCGACCCTATACCAAATGCTTAGAAACAAGGCAATCGACAACAATCCTTAAAACTGGGATCGAAATGGACTTGGAACCACTAGCTATAAAGAGTTAGGAACCCGAAGTATCAAAGTCGAACGGTGCCATGAAGTCAAGGGTGGTGACCTTGACCATGATAAACCAACCTAAAAGCTATGCAACAACGAGCAAAAGTTAGAAGAAACAAAGAACAAAAGTTCTGAAATCAATTTTATTATTCAAGTCTCTCTTAAAACGTTGTACAAGGTTCCTATTTATAAGATTAAGGGCGGCCAAAGGCTTCTCCTTTTACTTGTATGAAACTAATTCTAAAATATTAAAATAATCTGAAGCCTATGTAAAAAGGAATAAAAATCAAACACTAAAAGGAAAATTCCGAAAAGGTCTCAAAAACTCCTCATCCGGCACTAGAGTTCTAGTCCAACATGGACAACTCAATGCTTGACATTCCTATTCCTGATCCGACTAGGAATACTGAGGTTCCCGGTCACAGCATAGTAATCCTAGCATGTTGCGGATTCCTTTCTCTTCGGTTGGCATCAAGGCAATCTTGGATTTTTGGTCTCGTTCGATTCGTGACCCGAGAGTGGGATGGTTGTGGCCCAGCGTCATCGGCATTGGCCCAATATCAAGTAGCAGTAACTCCATATCAATCTCTCGGCACAACATCAAAATCGGGTCAGTCTTGGTCATCGCTAGTCCAACACCCAGCATCGGTTTGGCATCAAGGTCTCAGATCAACATCTGTGAGCTTCTCGGATCGACATCAGTATTTGGTCTAGCATCATCGTCCGGATCGACATCAGTTTTTGGATCAACATCAGTATTCTGGTCAGCATCAGTGTTCAGTTCCGGGTCGACATCAGCATCCGGGTCGGCGTCGGCATCAGCATCAGTGTCCGGGTCGGCATCAACATCCTGTTCGGCCTCGGTTAACATCAACATTCTCGATCCTTGGTCGGACATCAACATTTCCAGTACCGTGCATCCATTCCTTAGCGTCTGTCGGTCATTCTCTTCATGCTCGTTCAGACTCCAAGCATCCACATAAGCATTGACCTTAGCCTTGAAGCTCTTCTCTTGACTTCGTATCCAAGGCTTCTCCGGTCGTGACCATGGGATGACGTGTGCATCATTCCCCTTTTCTTGTGAAAGGTTCAGCCTCGAATCTGGATCTACAAAATCATCATAATAAGGGGTCAATTCAGCAACATTAAACGTAGCACTTACACCATATGAATCAGGCAAATCAACGGTATAAGCATTATTGTTGATCCGTTGCAAGATTGTGAATGGCCCTTCTCCTCTAGGCAGGAATTTGGATTTCCTTTGCTCGGGGAATCTCTCCTTTCAAAAGTGGATCCATACTTGATCTCCCGGCTAGAACACCTTCTCATTTCGACCCTTAGTGGCATTCCTCACATATTGGGCAGTTCGTCGCTCGATGTTTGCCCTAGCCTTCTCGTGTAATTTCTTCACATACTCAGCCTTCTTCTTCCCATCTGCATCCAAGAACTCATGAACATGAAAAGGTGAAAGGTCCAATGGGGTTAAGGGATTAAACCCATAAACAAGGTCAAAGGGTGAGTACTTAGTGGCAGAATGAACAACAAGATTATAAGCAAATTCCACATGGTGGCAAACAATCTTCCCAACTCTTGATGTTCGATTTTAAGATAGCCCTAAGCAATTGAGACAAGGATCTATTGACTACTTCCGTTTGACCATCAGTTTGATGGTGGCAAGTAGTAGAAATCAACAACTTAGTTCCTAGTTTACTCCAAAGAGTCTTTCAAAAATAACTAAGGAACTTCAGTCCCTATCCGACACTATGGTCTTGGGCACACCATGCAATCTTACGACTTCTCTAAAGAACAAGCTAGTAACATACAAAGCATCATCATTTTTATGATAAGGTATGAAGTGAGCCATCTTAGAGAATCTGTCCAAAACCGCGAAAATAGAATCTCTACCATTCCTAGTCTTAGGAAATTGATGAGCTGTAAAACAGCGATCAAATAACTAACCTACAAGAGTAGGATAGATCGTATTCCATGTAGTTTCTTCTATACGTCTACTCAAAGTAATTGGTAATTATTCGGGTTTAAGTGGTGTGAGTTCCACGAATTTCTGATGCTAGCATACAAGGGAGAGAAAATTACATTAACTACTAAGATGAACAGTTTGGTTGATTGGATTGGTTTTTGATTAACAGACAGAAACTTAGAATCGAATCCCCCTAAGATCACCAAGGCATTGGCAATAACAAGACCGACATGTTTCAAACTTAATTCATTCAGGTCTAAGTCCATGAACATTTGCTACTGTTGAACTAGCTACCAAGATTGACCATCCGTCCGTGCATTCGCTTTTGGAATGGATAATTGATTGGTGCACCTGAATTGATTCAATGAGCTACTCTTGAAATGGATTAACCCTAAACGGGCCCTATTGGTCAGGTGTTTTCGTTGAATAGGTTAACTATTTAATTCGATGTTCTAGAACAAGGCCCCTATTGGTCAGAAGCTTCCTTTATTCTAACAAGAATCTAATCTTGGTGATCAATCTAGAGAAGAAAAATATTTTAAAAATAAATTAAACATGAAAAGAAAAGTCTGAATTAAAGTCTTACTTCCCGCCAATCCGTGACCACTTTAAAGCCCCGAATCCATCTAATCTAAACTAAAAGAGTTTAACTACTCATATTTGAAAAGCAAGAATAAAAAATCACAAGAGAATTCATCTTAGAAAGGAAGAACATAGAGAAATCGTAAAACCTAATTTCCATGATTCCAAGCGTCTTCAATCTTGAAAATTTTCAAATCCTAAGCCACGAGCGTCTTCTGGAACTCCAAAATATGCTCTCAACTCTCTCCAACTCGTGGCTAGGTCTAGAAAATCGAATGTGTCTGAATTGTCTCCCAAAAAGTCTAGTTATACCCTCTAAAACCTTTTCCTTGTTGAAAAAAGGTTAATTTTTTAGTGTGTAAGCTCCAAAATCCAGTTTTTTTAGTTTTCTTCAAAATCGATCATTTCCTTGTGGTTGGGCCTTCTTTCCTCGACCCATATCACTCCAAGGGGCCTAGAACCCCATGTCACTCAATGGTTCACTCCCGTTTTGATTCCCCAACGTTGGTTATTACCTAAAATCCAAAAAAAACGTGCAAAATGACGTAAAACGGCCATAAGGCTGAAAGGGGAATAAACTCACTTAAAATCACCAAAACGAGATAAAATCATCACAAAAATATTATCTAATGAGGGAATAAATACGTCAATAATTGGGTGCATCAGAAATCCTAGCACGAAATCCATTGAGATATCAATCCAAGGACCAGAAGGAATAGGTAAAGGAGTGTATAACCCATGTGATTGGACATGGGACTTGGCTCGTTGGCAGGTTGCACATTAAGCTATGCACTTCTCCATGTCATGGCGCATGCGTGGCCAGTAGAAGTGTTCCTTTAGGCACGCCAAAGTCTTGGGAACTCCGAAGTGTCCCATGAAGCCTCCTCCATGAGCTTCTTGAACAAAAACAGTCCTACAAGATGTGTTAGGTAAACAAAGTTTGTTCTCTCGAAACAAATAACCATCTTGTTTGTAGAACCTATCAAATCCTCTCATGTCACATGTCTCAAATGCATCTCCAAAGTCAGCATCGTTAGTGTATAAATCCTTAATGTACTCAAATCCAATGAACTTGGTACTAAGGGTAGAAATTAGTGCATGCCTTCGAGATAGGGCATCAACGACTATGTTCTCCTTACCTTTCTTATACTGGATGACATAGGGAAAGGATTCTACTAACTCAACCCATCTTGCATGCTTCTTGTTGAGCTTGTATTGAGCCTTCAAAAATTTGAGCAACTCATGATCGGTGTTTATGACAAACTCCTTCGGCTAAAGGTAGTGTTACCATGTATCCAAGGCTCGAACTAGGGCATATAGTTCTTTTTTGTACGTGGGGTAGTTTAGGGTAGCTCCATTGAGCTTCTCACTGAAGTAGGCGATCCACCTCTTCTCTTGCATGATCATGGCTCCAATTCCTACACTTGAGGCATCACATTCGATTTCGAATGTCTTCGTGAAACCCTACAACATCAGCAAGGGTGCGTGGGTCAGCTTCTCCTTCAAGGCTTTGAAGGACTTTTGCTGAGGCTCTCTCCATCGGAATGAAACATTCTTCTTGATCACTGCTGTGAGAGGGGCAACGATTGTGCTAAAGTATTGAACGAATCTCCGATAGAAGCTGGCAAGGCCATGGAAGCTTCAGACATCTGTGATGCTACTAGAGATTGGCCACGACTTGATGGCCTCAATTTTATCCTCATCCACTTGTATCCTTGTATAACTTACAACAAAGTCAAGAAACACAAGTTGATCCATGCAAAAGGTGCACTTAGACATATTAGCATACAAGTGTTCCTTCCTTAGGGTTTCTAGGACCAATTTTAGGTGACCAAGGTGATGTTCAAATCTAGCGGAGTATATCTGAATATCATCAAAGTACACTACCACAAATTTCCTATGAAAGCCCTAAGAACATTGTTCATTAATCTCATGAAGGTGTTCGTTGCATTTGTTAAACCGAAAGGCATGACCATCCACGCATACAATCTGTGTTTAGTTTTGAAAGTAGTTTTCTATTCGTCACCTTCTTTCATTCTAATTTGATGGTATCCCAATTTTAGATCAATCTTAGAAAATATCAAAGCACCATAAAGCTCATCTAACTATTATCAAGTCTAGGTATAGGTGTTGATACTTTACAGTGATGTTGTTGATGGCTCGAAGTTGATGCACATCCTCCATGTTCCATCCTTCTTGGGCACTAGGATCACCAGGATGCGCAAGGACTCATGCTCTCCCTCACATATCCCTTATCCATCAGCTCCTCGACTTTCCTTTGAAGTTCCTTGGTCTCATCCGGATTGGTACGGTAGGCAGCTTTATTTGGAAGAGAGGCACCCGACACCAAGTCAATTTGATGCTCAATGCCTCAAATGGGAGGCAATCTACTCGGTGTCTCTTTGGAGAACACATCCTTGAATTCCTGTATTAGAGAGGCAACAACACTAGGAAACGAAGGGGTGATGTTACAGTTAAGACATTCCTTGTAAAGGATCACCACCAAATAATTCTTCGTAACTAGGGCTTGTTTGATCTCACTTGGCCTCACTAATAGGTTTTCTCTCCTCTCATCCTTACTTAGCTCACTCTTTTTTTTTCTCTCGACTCGCACGAGCGGCTTATCTGGCCAATTGATCTTGAAAGATCTCAGTAGGGGTGAGCGGATTCAACTTGAACTTCTTATCTCCATGGGTCAGCTCGTACCTATTGGTTCGTACATCATTCTTGGAGAACCTATCAAACTACCACGGTATCCCAGGTAATATGTGTGCAACTTCTATGGACACGACATCATGAAGTGTGACATCAGCATATCACCCAACGCTAAAAGGTACGTGTGTTTGCCTGGTCACCTTCAACTCACCACTATTTCTCAGCCACTGTAACATGTAGGGCTTCAGATGTTTCATGGTTTGAAGCCCCATTACATCGGCCAATGCTTGACTCACGGTGTATGTGTAACTGCCTCCATCGATAACCATGTTGAACACCTTATTTTGGACGACACACTTGGTGTGGAATAGGTTTTTCCTTTGCTCCCAGCCTTCTTTGGATGGTTTAGAACTCAACAATGTTCGGAACATGGCCAAGAATTTTATCATACGGTCCGACAATGATTCGACATCAGGGCCCGAACCAACATCAGCATCGGCTCCAGCTTCGAACTCGTCCTCGACATCAGCATCCGATCCGGCATCCTCCTCGACATCGACTCCAGCATCCGATCCGACATCCTCCTCAGCATCTGATCCATCATCCAATTCAGCATCCATGTTCGGCACTCGAATAGAAATTACCAAGAATTTCTCCAATCCGTTTGGTACCAGCTCCGCATCGGCATCCGACTCGACTTCCATCTCGACATCGGTCATGCCATCATCATCTTCAGACTCATCATCCGTCACGACATCTCCATCTCTGATCACCATAGCTTCTTGTTGGGGAAATCTCTAGCCATCTGACCACGTCCTTAGCACTTGAACAAATGATTCCACTCGGACGATTAACACTATTATTCAACTTCACACTAGGTTTAGAGATACCTTGTGTGTTTGGGCCACGATTTGTAATGCTCGAACCCGACTCCACCTTCTTGGTAGGTTTATTCTTCCATACACTATTTGAAGCGGCAACAAATCCTCGCCATGTGGTTGGAGGTGCGGTCGTCGACCTTATTCCCATGCCATTCTTCAATTCCCGCTCAACTCAGATGCTTAAAGAAAACAAGTCCTCATAGTTAAAAAATCCTACGAGGTTGACTTGATGCAATATGTCATTTTGAAGGCCACTAGTGAACCTAACAACCCGAGCCTCCACATATTCCCTTAGGTCGAGTCTGGTCCCGATCATCTCGATCTCCTTATGGTATTATTCGACGCTCAGGGTTCCTTGCTTCAATGCTTGTAACCTAGTATGCAGGTCACGAGTACAGGCAGCAGGGACAAATCTTCATCGCATCAATCTCTTAAGCTCTCTTCATGATTCAAGGGGAAGTTTCTCCTCCCTTGTCCTTTGCTTCCGTAACTGGATCTACCACATAGCAACACAGTCAGTAAACTCAATAGTAGCAATGATTACCTTCTTTCGATCCGAATAATTGTGCCATTCAAAGAACGCCTCCATATCCCTCTCCCAATATAGGTAAATGTCGGCGTTGGCCTTTCTAGTGAACTTTAGGATCGTGAGCTTTAAGTTACTAATGTCATCGTTGGTCTCTCGGCCATTCCTTCTTGGTCGTCGGTTGACATCTCCGTTCGGAACTCCATCTAGTCTCGTGTTTAAGGCAACGATACTTTGAGCCATGTTGGCCATCTGTTCAACAAACCTAACCATCATATCGTTACCCATATTTACGAACAAGATTAGAAAATGAAAAAGGCCTCACAAATCTCTCAACCTATATAATGAACTAATCTCACAACACTCTGATTTTACCAGCTCGTGTTTAAATTTAGTAGGCACTCAGGTAGGGTATTGAAATCAGAAACAAGAGTTCAAAATTCAAGTTTCAGCAGCTGCAAGTTTCTTCAAAGCTCTCTAGTTGGATAACGTGACAAGAAGCACAATCAAACTTTAAAACCTAGGGTTTACTCTAAGGAAAAATGTGATTCCTTTCTATGACTTGATTACCAAGCAGCGAAACACTCAGAATTACGAAAAGGGTCTTTGAGGTTCAAAACAACTAAATGTTGTTTTCTAAAAAAACAACAACGAAATGTTACCACTCTTATTGTGTTCGGACTTACTACAAAACAAAGGTGAGGTGACCTAGGCTTTGGTTGGGTCAAAATTTTTCTTTTATGACCTCTTGAAATATATATATTTTGTTTTAAAATTTTCTTTGGTCACCAACTTTCTCCCACCTGCAAACAATGACAAACTGAATTAATAGATAAGAACGAAACCGAACACAAAGATGAAACTATTTTGAGGTTTTCAGAATTTTTTATAAAAACCAAATAACAAGATACGTAGTCTGAGAGTTGAACCAACTCTCTGATACCAAACTGAGATATGAACCGTCAGCAATCGTGGGCAGTGACCCTATACCAAATGCTTAGCAACAACGCAATCGAAAACAATATTCAAAACGGGGATGGAAACAGACTTGGACCCACTAGCTATAAAGAGCTAGGAACCCAAAGTATCAAAGTTGAACGGTGCCACGAAGTCAAGGGTGGTGACCTTGGCCATGATAAACTCATTCTGATCGGACTAGGAATACCGAGGTTCTCGGTTACCGCTCAGTAATCCTAGTGTGTGGCCTGTGTACTGGCCTTCCCAGGATGTAAGATAATTTCTCCATTCCCAATGCATGCAGTCGATTGAGCCAATCATGCTAGGAAAGCCACGGGGAGATCCTTTTCGTAGTAGTTTCTCTAAGTCTTCACGAGTGGGTTCACATAGGTACTAGGATCCGTATGCATGGACGATCACATAACAAAATTTACTTAGGTTTTCCAAGGCAATACTCTCTCTAAGTTGTAAGTACACTACAACAGAACTGAAGATTTGCCGCAGGCAGGAAGCGCGCCTGCGACAAACAGCGTCGTAGACATTTGTCGCAAGTGCGTCCCGTCTGCGACAGTATTGTCATTGTTTGCTTTGATCCACTCTTCTTTCTCCCTTATGCATCTCATTATCTTGTTCTCATCACAACGATTTCAACTGATCATTTAAACCAACCTCTGATAAGTGTTTTGTCTATTCTTTTGTAGGGATTGACAGATTGATATTTGGCTGTTGCAAGTTTTCCCGTCGATTTCCAGGTATGATGCTTATACCAAAATTATATTTATTAGTCGATTCAAAATCTATGCATGTAAGCTGTTAGTAATAATTTAATATAAAGACTAATTAATTACAATGATTTGAGCATGCTCACTAATAGTATATTGGCCTAAATTTATATAATGTTAATTAATTATGTTTTAGGGAATTTAGTGTGTTGTTATTAATATAAATATATGCATGTAACTAGACCTATAAATTTGGAATTTAGCAAAAAATATATGTATGTAATTTATGGAGTTTAACTTGTTGTTGTTAATATAAATATACGCAGGTAAATTTGTTAAGTTTATAAGTAAAGTTCTTTGAAATATTATAAATTATACAAAATATATGCATGAAATTTATTAGAATTGACATACGAAATAATTTTTACTATTCAATATGAATGTACATGTAACCTAATAGTTAGGTAGTTACTATTTAAATTATGTTGTATAATTAACAACATATTCAACCACTTAACCAAAATCTATATATATTTACCAACTTATGACAGATTAAGTTGGTAAATTCAATATTGAAGTAGTTATTATAATTAGGTAAACTTAGCCTAATGCTAAGTTGCTTAAAATAATTTTATTCCATTTTTATGATCGATTAAAAAATGAAAACTGACACTTGATCCTTAGGTCAATATAGATGGACAAGTCATGGATTCGAAAGCCGCGTCGTACTCGTCATTGGATAGATGTCCAGGATTATTTTTGTAAGGTATTTATACATGTCATAATTACTAGATAATAGTTAACATGCAATTTATATATTTGACAATGAAATGGACTTCTTTTGTCTATGTAGGTTGTCGGCGTTCATGATTCGGGCGTTTCTAGTTCGGGCAATCCTGATTCTGTCCAGCAGTCGCCGTTCCAGTTCAATCATCCTTGGGACAATGTGTAGCTTGTTCTCGTACTGTATTTGATAGACTAGTCTTATTGAAGTTATTTGTATTGTATTTGTACTATACTTTTGGTTTGGTGATGCTATTTGTTGTTGTTCACTAATTTAAGGATTGCTATTTGTTGTTGTTCACTAATTTAAGGATTTGGTTGTTATTGTTGTATCATAATTTTAATAGTGTTTAGTTTTCGATTCGATTTCAATAATAATTTCAATAACTCGTTGATAATATAACAAATAAATCAGCCGTCCATACGACAATCCTGCCCAGCAGACCAGCCCACATTGTCACAGGCGCCTGCGACGCTGTCGCAATCGCGCCCGCAACCTGTTGGGCTTTGTCGCTGCCCATTTTGTCGCAGTCAGCGTCTACGACAAACAACTATTTTTTCTCGCAGCCTGCCTGCGACAAACAGCGCTAGCACCTGGGAAAAAAATGGCTCTTCTGTTGTAGTGGTATTCGTAAAGAGTGTTAGTGGTGGAACTGGATGCGAGCATACGTAACCCGACAATTATCTTTACTTATGTGGAGATGGAACAACGACCCACCACATCACGTCTCATTGCAAATGTGGGGTCTACATCTACCACGCCACCCAGAATGCGATGGAACAACACCAAATACATAAGGAAGCGCCTCTTGAAGGTTTGCTCATCATATTTGGTGGCCTCCTGACTTGTCCCGGCTCACGAGGGACAATGTGACCGCCACCTAATGGGCACCAGTCCCCCACCTGAAGGTGATGCCGACCCGGCCCCTGTAACTGATGCAAGCCCAAGACCACCCCGGTCCAGGGCCCATGCCAGGGACGAAGGAAGGGCCGAGCCGAGGACCTAAGTTGGAGCCCGACAGAGGGCCGAGACAAACTAAGGTCGAGCCGGAGCCCAAGGCTATACCAAAACAGATGCTGCCATCGAGCCCAGGCCGAAGACAGACGAGCACTAGGCCGAATCAGACACAGGCACAGCGCCGAGCCAGAACCCGGCACAAGGCCGAGCCCTACACTGGCCTAGGGTCGATGCCAGGGCCCGTACCAGGAGCACTTAAGGCGGAGCCAAATTCCATGTGTGCCTTTCAGGAATCCATTAGCCACAATGACTCCCTAAATCCTAAGGATGATTCTCCACTATGCCAATTCCAATTTGGAGAAGGACTCAAGGAGGACACGAAGGACCCAACACCTGGCGACGCCCTGAAATTCGATCGTGATCAAGATTCCTATCCGGATCAGGATTACTCACGCCATGAGCTGAAGCCCGTGTTTCCAAGTCCTTTTAGGAGTAAGAAACACGGAGGACCTGGCCACAGACACCTATTCCTACTTGGACACGGACATGGAAAACCTAATCCTTTCCAAGCGTGGACACATCCACCTTAGAGTTTCCTTGCCGGTTTAGGACTTAGCTATTTTAAAGTTTTTTTATTCCTTTTAGTTTGGATTTTCTTCCTTTTTAGCAGTTTGATTAGGACTCTTTATGACTTAGCTATTTTAGGAGTTTTATTCCTTCTTTCAGATTTTTCTTCCTTTTTAGTATCTCAATTAGGACTCTCTTTTATTTCTTTATTAGTTTAAGAGTTAGATTCAAAGTAGGAAAAGGAGAACCCTAGGGCCGAATCCTTGTACTATAAATAGGGGCTTCGGCCACCCATTGTAATATAGACCCCCATGAATTAATTAAAGAAAATTTCAGAACTTATGTTCTTGTTCCTTCAAGCTTTTGCGAGTTGTTGCATTGCTTAAGGCTAGTTTATCATCTTGGGTAACTCCCCTTGGTGTGGCACCTTCGACTAGACACTTAGTGTTTCTAGCTCGTTTATAGCTAGTGGGTCCAAGTACTCATCCGCCCCTGGTTTTCTAAGGTTAGACTCGTCGTCTCTTTTCATTAGCTTATTGGTATAGGGTCACCGCTCACGGTTGCGGATCGGTTCATATCACCTCCCTTCCTGGCCAGAGTAATTGTTCATAAATCGTCGATGGGCACCTTGCCTATTACGTCTAGTGTGATGGCAATCAATAGTTTGACGGCGGCGTGATGCACCTTCAACCTCCAATCGTTTGATATGTAGTCGGCGTTGTACATCAAACATTTGAAGATCTATATACTCTTGCTCAAGTGATGATGAAGAGTCTGTTGAGGAATTTGGTGAATACATGGTGAGTTTGATGAACTGTGTACGAGGAAATTGTATGAAATATTTGCACAAATGAAATTTGGATTTTATAGGCCAATGACTTAGATGATTACTTGGACTAGTGATTTGATGCGTCAATGGATGGAGGTGAATTATTTTTCTCATACTAGTGGACAATTATGTACAGAAGTGATTTGATGCATCACTGAGACAATAATGACTAATAGAGGTGGTGAGAAAATTCAAAGAAGATGTGATCTATCAATAATCAATGACATAAATGAAATAAAACACAAAAAATTAACTCGAAAATGACTCAAATTTTATCGGTTTGATCGTCTCGAATTCTGATGAACAGCCATACAAAAATTAAACTTGAAAAAATTAAATTTGGAATTCATAAGTTAGATTTATCAAAAACAACACATAAAATTATATTGTTGGCTATATTCAGAGTTGAAGCGATTACTGTTTTCTAGAGGGATAAATATGCAAATTGGGATTTGACCATTGACGTTTTGCCCATTATGATGAATGTTTGATCCTGTTCCAGCCTTGTCGCCTGGCCCAATAATGGAAGCCCAAGCCTGTTGGTCCTCCGGGAGTGGTGTACCTCGTAAGCAACGTGGGGGGAAGTTAGTTCAAGGAAAAGGGGAGGCGATCAGTTTAAGGAATGGGAGAGGGAGGCGAGTAACGTATCGCGGAGCGTTTGTCCGCTGAGTAAAAGTGTTGTCCTCTGGTTAATAGGGTGTACGGGGGTATTTATAGTACCCCCGCCTTGGTCGCCAAGGCTGAATCTTAGCCACTCGTTTGTAGCTCCCGTAGGATGTTGACACGTGTCCGCTCTGTCTTGGAAACCTAAGTGTCGCCGAGTAACCCTAGGAGGCCGCCGAGCTGGGCCGTCGCTTTGGGCCTCACTCCACTTCCTAGGTCTGCCTGTTCGGCCCATCTGATTTACCGCCTGAGTCCGGACCCCCTGCCCTAGCCGCTGTGTTCGGGCTGCCATGTGGGTCGCCTCGTGGGCCGTCGTGTGGGCCTTTGGACTTCGTCGGGCTGGGCCCATCAATTGCCCCCAAGCCCTTAGTCGAGCTTTGCTTGGCTGAGGGTTTACTTATAACTCGGATCGCTCGTCTCGTGATCGCCGTAAGAGGACCCATCAATTGCCCCCGAGCCCTTAGTCGAGCTTCGCTTGGCTGAGGGCTTTTGATCGCCTACGTTGTGTCGCTTTATTGCTTTGCTGTCCTGTCGCTTTGGTGTTTTGGTTCTTAACCTTCCGTTAAGTCGCTCTTGTGTCCATGTTTTTATCACCTTATCTCTTTTGTCGCTGCTTTCTATCGCGTCCCTTCTTTCTAGTTTTTCATGCCCCCTCTATCGCTCGGGGCACTATGGTCTTTTACTCTCTGGCTTGCTGGAGACGTTGGGAAAAGCGGGGCATGTCAGTAATTGCTCAAAAAGCCATCATTACCTTATCCTTTCAAACGTCACCTCAACCGCGCGTGTCCCCAATGAAACGTCGCGACGGTTCACCTTCCCGCCAACACGTCCTTTTAACCGCGCGTGTGACTCACTCATTCACCGCGACGGTTCCATTCCCGCTCATTGCACTCCTATATAAACCCCCTTCTTACCGTCTTCCTCCTTTTTTTACTCCTTCTCTGCCACCTTGACTCCCTGTTTTTACAGTCTTCTTGCCTCCACTGCTTCCTTATTCCTTCCGGCGAGCCCTCCACTATCTTCTCCTTCCCCGTCGATCGGAAAACGTTCATTTCTCCTTCTTCCGATCACCAGAAAACGTTCATCTCTTCCTACCATTTTTCAGATGTCTGGAGCCCCCTGACGCCCACCTGGTACGTGACTCTTCCCCTCTTTCTCACTCCCATTGCCATCCTGCCGTGTGTTTCCTTCTCTTTTCTGCTTCTTGTTATTTTCTTTGAACCATGGATTCCGACTCCGATAGCCAAAACCAAAGTCATTCCTACTCCGTTGGTACCGATTCTTCACCCTCTCCTTCATCTTCTCCTTCATCCTCTCCTTCCTCTTCCAGTCAGTCCCCTGAACGGGCGCCCTTAAATCCTCCATCTATGGCCGAAACCTCGTCTGCCCAAATTTCCGACGTAGCAGAGGAGAATTTTGATGAATCTCCTGCCCTGCCTTTTTGGGGTCCCCACCAAAAAGGATTCGAGCGGGCCCGTCATGGGGTCGAGATTGATCCTGAGGCGACTAGAGTCACCGGCTCCTACTCCATTGGCAACTGGCGGTCTATGTGGGGAAGAGATACTTGTGACGAGCGCACGGTCATCGGCCCGGGCTACTTTCCTTCAGGGTCGGTGGAGAAGATCGCCCGCGTTCTTCCATTCGCCATGCTGCCGTCTACCTGGGAATTTGCCGTGGCCTCTCGGCTTTCCACTATTGGCAATTGCCCGCCAGGGTGGCACGGCGTCTGGACCGAGGCCTTCACCAATGGCCTTCGCCTTCCGCCATCATCGTTCACGGTCGACCTGCTTGGGTGCTTTGGCGCTTCTCTTGGCGCCTTTAACGTCGGGTGTTGGGCTACAGCCTCTGCTTTTGAATGCAGCTGCGTGACTAAGAAGATCGCCCCCACTCTGCGGTTGTTTCAATTAATTCATTATGCCAAACACACCTCCAATGGCATCAGTTTCGTTCGCCGAGCTGATCTTACTCAAAAGGGCACTTACTCATCCCCGAAACCTCGCCCTACATGGTACCATTCGTTTTTCTACTTCCGCCCCAGCGACACGGATCATCATTGGGCTTCGCTGCTCCCCTCATCCTGGTCTTCTGGTGACGTGAGTTCTTTCAACGCCGAGCTTGATCCTACTCCTGATGAAATACTCCTACGTCGCCAGATCCTTCTTGATTGCCATCACTTATCGACCACTTCTGGCCTGCGGACTGCCCAGGCGGGGATACGAGGAGGTATACTTTATGTCTTAGGCGGTGCTGATTGGTTTCCTCCCTTCCTAGCTGTCGCCGTTCATCTTGCGTAATTGAGTCGTCGTAGCCAAACCCTTAGGAATGTATAACCTTTACATTATCGCCTTTTTGTGCTCTCTTCTCTTTCCTTTTTTTATACTAATCTTTGGATGTACTTTTTCTAGGCGCCGTAAGCCTCGCTGGGTGCCTCCTTAGTACCACCGCGCGTGGTCCTGTCGCCGAGACTCGTCCCAGCCGCTCTGAGGCTGCCCCCGTCGCCCCTACTTCTGCCCAACCTTCGCCTGACAAATCTAAGGGGAAGAGGAAGGCGGCTGAGACGGATGAAAGCCTCCTTTCTTCAAAGAGGAAGAAAAAAGCTGAGGTTTCCAAGCCGAGGAGAAAGGCAGGTGAGGGCTCCAGCAATCCACCGCCGCCGCCCCCACCATTGATAGAGGTGGAGGATGTCGATGCTGAGACTGAAACTCCCCTCCG
This sequence comes from Linum lewisii, assembly GCA_034768395.1. Lineage (NCBI taxonomy): Eukaryota > Viridiplantae > Streptophyta > Magnoliopsida > Malpighiales > Linaceae > Linum > Linum lewisii. The sequence goes on from CM068297.1 coordinate 16,061,065, forward strand.
CCGCTCTCGTCGCCAATCGCCTCCGGCAAATGACAATCCCTCTGCGGGGGAGCCCTTAGGGCATCCTGCTGACGAGAACGTCATCTCACATGACGACTCCTATCTTCCTGACGAACCTATTCCTCTTCCCCGGGATCCGGAGCATCCCGTGTCTGCGCCGGCTGCGGAGCTTGATCTTCGTCCCACCGAGCCTGCTCACGACCACTCTCGCCCGCTTCTGGTCAACACCGACCGTGCCCGCCGGGCCGGCTGGACAGAGCGAGCTAACACTCTCTTCGATCGCCCTGCTCCTGCTGGTCGCGAGGGCGAGGGTCCCTTTCGCCTTCCCTACTTCGCTGTCGTTCATCTGGTGGCATCCCACATATCGCCCCGGATGGCGAGTGACATCACGGAGGAGTTCTCTCGAGGTGTCTACGAGGGGGTGACCGCTCCTGGTGAGGGCTCGGAGATTTCGGACCTGCATGGGGCAACTTCCTGCCGCCTCCTTCAGGTACTTGTGGAATGCGTCATTTATTTGCTTTGTCCTGTTACCTTAGCTCTGCTCGCTGCTTCTTACCCCTTACATTTGGTTTGCTGCCTAGGCCGTGGCTGTGCTCGGCGATCTTTCCTTTGCATGTAAACACATGCAGGAGGAGAATCGGAAGCTGAAGGAGGATGTTGAGAATCTGCGCTCTTTGCGCATGGATCTCACCCGTTATCATAACGAGGAGAAGGTATTTACTCATCTGCCTCTTCTTTCTCCCCTTTTATATATACTATTTCCCGGCTTGTCCCCTTACGATTCTTGCTAAACCCGCACGTTGTTGTTTGTTTTTTTTTATCTTAGCGACGGGCAGATGCAGCGACCTCTGCTGCTGAGTCTCTGAAGGAAAGCCTGGCTGAGGCGACTGGGTGGATCTCCCAGATGGAGGGCGTCCAGGAGGACTTGCAATCTGATAATAAGCACATTGTCGCCCTTGAAGCCGAGTTGGATGAGGCTCGTGTCAAGGTTGCTCAGGTGGAGGAGATAGCCGCCGAAAGGGACAGAGCTAAAGAGCTGCTTAATGACTCTCTGGCGGCTGAATCGGCGGCGGATCGTGATCTTGCCGCTGCCAAGGCTCAGTATGATGAGACTGTGGCTTATTACACTCATGCTCTCGGCGAGAGTATGCGTGTGGTAATGTGCAGCTGTCGTAATGAGTTCTACGAGTTGTTTCCCAACAAGGGTTGGCCGGGGTGAAAAATAGTTCGAGCCGTCCTCTGAGGTCTCAATCGCTATAACTTTGGGGTTCCCGACCTTCCCGATGCCGAGGAGGAGACTTATTTTCGGGATGCTGCTCGCTTGGAGCGGGAGATAGTGGCGGCAGATGCGGAATATGTGGCGGCCACTCGCCGCAGCCGCGGCCTGCCTGATCTGAATCTCGATGGATCAGAGGTTCAGCCGCCATCATCTGATCAAGCCCCCTCGACCAGCGGCAAAGACTTCAATTCCGCCGCTGACCCTTCCAAGGCTGGCGAGAAGGGCTCCGGCGCTAAAGACCCATGATCCCGCTTTCAACCTGTTGTTATTATTGCTATCTTTTCAGACAATCATCATGTTTCTGCGTGATGTTGTTGTTTTCCTCTCTTTCTCCTTCTCTTTTTTTTTGTAAAAACTGCTTTATTAAACTCTTCCTCGCGAATTTTCAATCTTTGGTCTTTTATCTTATTACACCTCTCTTGACCGCTTTGCTTCTTTTCATCATTAACTAGATGTTATACCGATAGCTTTGATGCCCTTAGGTCTTACACAGCGATTTGTTAATGCCCGTAGGTCTTACATAGCGACCCCAATGCCCTTAGGTCTTACATGATAAATTTGATGCCCTTAGGTCTTATACAGCGATTTGTTAGTGCCCGTAGGTCTTACATAGCGATCCCAATGCCCTTAGGTCTTACATGATAAATTTGATGCCCTTAGGTCTTACACAGCGATTTGTTAATGCCCGTAGGTCTTACATAGCGATCCCAATGCCCTTAGGTCTTACATGATAAATTTGATGCCCTTAGGTCTTACACAGCGATTTGTTAGTGCCCGTAGGTCTTACATAGCGATCCCAATGCCCTTAGGTCTTACATGATAAATTTGATGCCCTTAGGTCTTACACAGCGATTTGTTAATGCCCGTAGGTCTTACATAGCGATCCCAATGCCCTTAGGTCTTACATGATAAATTTGATGCCCTTAGGTCTTACACAGCGATTTGTTAATGCCCGTAGGTCTTACATAGCGATCCCAATGCCCTTAGGTCTTACATGATAAATTTGATGGCGCGAAGACATATATTAGATTCAATCATTAGGGCCCTTAGTTGCCTTAAAAACTAGCCTCGGTTACAAATGTCTTTTTAATCATAATATCGCCTGAGATGCATGGAGTTCCAAGTTTTGGGGATCTTTGCTCCATCTAACTCTGCTAGTTTGAAGGTGTTGGCCCCTACCACTCGCCGTACTCTGTATGGGCCTTCCCATCCGGGGTTGAGCTTGGCCGCCCCGACCGCCGGCCTGAAGATCTTTCGCAGCACTAAGTCATTGAGCGCGATGTGATGTGGTCGGAGCTTTAAATTGTACCGCCTGGATAACTGCTCCTTTTCAGCGATCAGCCGCATCTGTGCCTTTCTCTTTTTTCCTCAATCATATCTACGTTAAGCATCAATTCTTGTTCGTTGACCTCATCCCTGTATTCCTGTATTCGGATAGATGGGATTGAGATTTCTACCGGAAGGACCGCCTCAGTCCCGTACGTCAATGTGTAGGGAGTCTCCCCTGTCGCCGTTTTATAAGCCGTACGGTGAGCCCATAGTACATGATCAAGCTCCTCGACCCATACGCCCTTACAGCCATCCACTCTTTTCTTTAATCCTTGTAGAATAAGCTTATTAGCCGCCTCTGCTTGTCCATTAGCTTGTGGGTAGGCGACCGAAGCGAATCTCAGATTTATCCTCAGGTCATCACAAAATTCTTTAAAGACCTGTGAGTCAAACTAAGTTCCATGGTCACATATAATACTTTCTGGTATACCAAATCTGGTGACGATACTTTTAAATGCAAACTTCTGTATCTGCTTGGCGGTGATACTTGACACCGCTTCTGCCTCAACCCACTTGGTGAAATAATCAACCGCCACGATGAGGAATTTCCTTTTCCCCGAGGCTTCCGGAAATGGGCCTAGGATATCCATCCCCCACCTCGCGAATGGCCACGGGCTTACATTCGCCTGGAGCGCTGTTGCTGGCAACTTGTGATAACTTGCAAATTCCTGACATTTGTGGCATTTCTTCACCAGGTCGCCGGCCTCCTTTCTCATTGTTGGCCAATAGAAGCCCTGGTATATTAAGTTCCTTTCCAAACTTCTTGTTCCCAAGTGAGTACCACATACTCCTGAATGTACTTCCTCTAGGGCCCAAGCTGCATCCTCCTCTCCCAGGCATCGCAAGTATGGACCCATAGCTGATTTTCGATACAGCTCTCCCCCTATTATAGTACACCTCCCTGCTTTTCGCTGGAGCTTGGTCACTTCTAACGGGTCGCTTGGTACAGTGTCGTTATCCAAGTATTGAATAATAGGCGTTCGCCAGTCACTTTTCCCAATTACGTTAATCATGTGAAAACACTGCTTCCTCCTTGTTTCCTTTTCCACTGTGACCATTCGCCCTTCTTCAAAATCTGTCGCCGTTGCTAGTTTCGATAATGCATCCGCGTGGCAATTCTCCTCCCTAGCAATCTGGGATATAACCACCTTCTTGAATTCCGATATAAGCAGTTTTACCTCATCAAAATAAGGGAGGAGCGACTCCTTCTTTACCTCAAAGCGCCCATTAACTTGGTTGACTACTATCGCCGAGTCTGAGAAAAATTTGATGTTAGTAACTCCCATACTCTTAGCAATTCGCAAGCCAGCCTCCAATGCCCCGTACTCAGCTGCATTGTTGGTTCGATTAGTTGCAAATCGCAATGCGACCTCGTGGAGGATCCCCCCAGGAGACCTTAGGACTATCCCCGCGCCTCTGTAAATAACTTCCATTCATCGCCTTCCTCGGTGTCTTCTTGTACTGCACCCTCGACTACAAAGTCAGCAAGGACTTGGGCCTTGATCGCCGTTCGCGGTTGGTATCGAATGTCATACTCGCTTAGCTCGATCGCCCACTTAGCTAATCGCCCTGCCATGCTCATAGATCTTAACGCATTCTTAATCGGAAGATTCGTGAGCACATGTATTGTGTGTGCCTGAAAATATGGTCGCAACTTTCTGGCCGCGCAGACCACAGCGTATGCCATTTTTTCTATCGCCGGGTACCTTGTTTCAGCATCGACCAAGGTTTTACTTGTATAAAAAATAGGGTGTTCGGCTTTGTCCTCTCTTCGAACTAAGACCGCACTAACTGCCTTTGGAGAGATCGCAATATAGAGAAATAAATCTTCATTTGACTTTGGAGATGCAAGTACAGGAGGGGTAATTAAAAATTGCTTCAGCTCTTCAAAAGCCTTGTTACATTTGTCATTCCATGCAAACTTTGATGCATTCTTTAAAGTCGCAAAGAACGGAGCGCAGCGGTCGGCGATCCTGGGAATGAATCGATTGATTGCCGTCAGTCTTCCAGATAGAACCTGAACCTCCTTCACAGTCTTTGGAGGGGCCATTGCTGTAATCGCCGCGATCTGCGCTGGATTAGCTTCAATTCCTCTCCTGGTTATGAGATATCCCAGGAACTTTCCTGATGTTGCCCCGAACACACACTTCAAAGGGTTCAACCTGAGCGAATACTCCTGCAGTGTATTGAAGGTTTCCCTTAAGTCGCCAAGATGGTCATTAGATCTCTTACTTTTGACCAGCAGGTCATCCACATACGCCTCCAAGTTTCGGCCGAGCTGCTTGACAAAGACTTTGTCGATCATTCTCTGGTAAGTCGCGCCAGCATTCTTGAGCCCGAATGGCATCACTCGATAGCAGTAGTTCGCCGTGGGCGTCATGAAAGCCGTTTTCTCTTGATCTTGCTTGCTTAAAGGTATTTGATGATATCCTGAGAACATATCCAGAAAGGACAGCATTTCATTGTTTGCCGTTGCGTCTACCAGCTGCTCTATGTTGGGCAAGGGGTACGGATCCTTGGGGCAAGCATCGTTGAGGTTGGTGAAGTCGACACACATTCGCCATGCTCCTGACGATTTCTTGACAAGAACTACATTAGCCAACCACTCAGGATACTGTACCTCTTTGATAAACCCTGCCTTCAAAAGTTTTTCCACTTCATTTGCCACCGCTTGCTGCCTTTCTCTGCAGATGTTCCGCCGCTTTTGCTGGACTGGGCGACTCCGGGTTCGATCGCTAGAGAGTGTTTGATGATGTCTGGAGCAATTCCTGGCATGTCACTTGGTGACCATGCGAACAGGTGCGAGAACTCTCGGAGCAACTTGACCAACTCCTGTTTCTTGTTATCGCTCAGGTAGGACGAAACTCGAACTGTCTTACTTTCATCTTCTTCGAACAACGGTATTGAGACGTCCGATTCTGCTGGTACGACTCTTTCTCCCTCATTCTCCGCCTCCAAGCTTATGGTGAGGCACGTGCTTTTAGTCGCCTCCCTGTAACACCTTCTGGCGATGTCCGGGTGTCCCCAGGCAAAACCTATCCCTTCATTAGTAGCGAACTTCAGTACTTGGTGCACTGGGGAGGAGATTGCTTGGAAGGCGGCGAGTGCAGGTCGCCCTAGGATCATGTTGTACGTGGATTGACAATCCATGACATGGAAGTCGATGGATCGGGTGACCTGCAAGTCTCCATCCCCAATGGTTATCGCCATCGTGGCTATCCCCTTGATGGGAACTGTGTGTCCTGAAAATCCTGAGATGGTAGTTTTTGTCTGCCTGAGCAAGCTAGCTGGCAGGTTCATCTTTTTGTACAGCTCCCAGAAAATAATGTCCGTAGAGCTCCCTTCGTCAACCATCACTCGCTCCACTCGGCTATTGTGTGTGATTACTTGAATCACCATCGCTTCCAAACTTGGGCCTCCTACCCTGGCCATGTCTTCTTCCGAGAATCCCAACGTTGGGCGACTGACTTGGTCTATCATCATCACCTCCTTTGTTTCCTCCTTTCTGACTTTCTTTGTCGGGCAACTTTCCCCACCAAAAATGGTTTGATAAACGTGGTTTATCTCAGGTCGAGGCTTTTTCTTGCTATCTGCATTGTCCATAAGCTCCTTAAGTCGGGCGAAGACATCACCCTTGTCTTGTGATTCTCCTTGTCCACGGCGATCATCTTCTTGCGGCTTGTTTTTCCGCTTTGAGCTGACAATGAAATCCCTGAGACGTCCTTCGTTTATCCACCTTTCGATTTCATTTTTCAATTCCCTGCAGTCTTCAGTGGTATGCCCATGAGAGTCATGGAAATCGCAAAACTTTTGGCGACTTCGCTGATCCGCCGGAGTGAACATTGGCCCCGGCCAGTTGATGGGATGTCCCTTATGCTGCATATATAGCAGAATCTTTCTTCGCGATTCTGAAAGGGGTGTATAATATGCCCTCTCCTCTTGGTATCCTCTCTCCTGATAACCCCTTTGCTCCCCAGGGTATCCTCTCTCTTGGTAACGCCTTTGCTCCCCTGGGCGATATTTCCCGTATGGCCGTGTCTCGGAGGGCTGCCCTTTGGCCTGCTTGTTCCCTGTAACGGGCTTTTCTTCCATCTTCGCCGCTCCACCGACAGGCTCTGCTAACTGCTCCTCAATTAAAATAATTTTGTGTACTCTGGTTTCCAAGTCGGACAGCGACTTCGGAGCCACCTGCAGCAGCGAGTCCCGCAGCCTGCCGTTATGAGTCGACTGAAATAAACTTGCCGCAGCGATTTCATGATCTACCCTCTTGATGGATTGGACGACCCCAGTCCATTCATCAAAGAACTCCTTCAGCGACTGGTTCGGCTTTTGCCTCAGGCTCACCAGCGCTTGCAACGGGACCGTCCTTGTTTTCTTGCACTCATACTTCTGTGAGAAGATCCTTGCAAAGCCCTCCCACGATGTTATGATGCCCTCCGGTAGATTCATGTACCACTCCCTGGCTCGCCCTCCCAGTGTCGCCGGAAAAGCTCTGCAATATGCGGCGTCGCCAGCCTACTGCATTTGCATGGCGATCTGGAAGGCTTGCAAGTGCTCGTCCGGGTCGCCAGTACCTACATACCTATCTAGGTTGGGCGGAACCAACCCCTTAGGTAGTGGCTCGGCGAGTATCGCCCTGGACAGAGGTTGGCGAACCGCCATCTGTGCGGGGGAGATTTGAGTAGCCGGGAGGAATTGCTGTAACACTTCCAAATGGGAGTCCTGTGGCGATTGCCTGTCCTAAGTGTTGGCCCTGAGAGCTTGAGCCTGCTGGGCGATCACCGTTTTCAACATCTGCGTGAGTTCAGCATTCTGTTGCTCAAGGGACCGAAATCGCTGCTCCAACAGCTCATAGGCATCGCCGGCCGGAATAGTACTCTGGGACTCCGAGTCGCCTTCGAATTCGCGCTCCATGTTTCTAGTGAGGTTTGGGTCTGCTCGAGAACCTGGGTTGACATGCTTGACAGGTGTTACTCCATCTCCTCTTTCGCCATCCTCGCCCATCAGAGTGGGAATCGCTGATGAAGCCATTCGCCTTGAAAAGTCGCCTGATCGCCCCCTATCTGGCGCGCCAATTGTTCCAGCCTTGTCGCCTGGCCCAATAATGGAAGCCCAAGCCTGTTGGTCCTCCGGGAGTGGTGTACCTCGTAAACAACGTGGGGGGAAGTTAGTTCAAGGAAAAGGGGAGGCGATCAGTTTAAGGAATGGGAGAGGGAGGCGAGTAACGTACCGCGGAGCGTTTGTCCGCTGAGTAAAAGTGTTGTCCTCTGGTTAATAGGGTGTACGGGGGTATTTATAGTACCCCTGCCTTGGTCGCCAAGGCTGAATCTTAGCCACTCGTTTGTAGCTCCCGTAGGATGTTGACACGTGTCCGCTCTGTCTTGGAAACCTAAGTGTCGCCGAGTAACCCTAGGAGGCCGCCGAGCTGGGCCGTCGCTTTGGGCCTCACTCCACTTCCTGGGCCTGCCTGTTCGGCCCATCTGATTTACCGCCTGAGTCCGGACCCCCTGCCCTAGCCGCTGTGTTCGGGCTGCCATGTGGGTCGCCTCGTGGGCCGTCGTGTGGGCCTTTGGACTTCGTCGGGCTGGGCCCATCAGATCCCTATGGATTTCCTGGATTAATCTTTTTCTTGTGTCAAAGGCAGGTCTTGCAAAGGTGCCCCATACCAATTTCGCTAAAGGGCTGAGGGGTTTATATATCAGCTTAAGCTGAGAGCCCCTCCCCTAATGATTGAATGACAATTGGCATTTGGGACCACCAAAAAGTAAATAAAAAAAGAAAAACGAATTTTAATTATTATTCAATGGCTGCCCGCACATTCCCCTATGCTGCCCAAAGTCCCATCCTTTATTTCTTTTTTTCTGACACACTTTTTTTTTCTTAATTGTTTCCCCCTACAATTGATTAATAGCTAATAACACATTATACATAGCTTAAAATCAATTTTGTCAATCATAAAAGTTGTTTATTTTATTTTTTCGAGTCTAATGACATCAATTTTGATATGTTTTGTTGAATTTTTAAGGAAAAAAAATTAAACCACTACGCAAGTGTTATGTCGGTCATATAACGTATCAAACCCCGTAACAGTTGCATAACATGTATATAGTAGCCATATAACAGTGTGATATGACGCTGTCATAATCAAGGATATACCAGTGTCATAACACCGATGTATTAGTGTCATAACAGTTGACAGTCTCTTTCCTCCATTTTCTCTCTCCTCTCTCTATTTCATTTTCTCTCTCATCTGCCCTAATCTATCAGCTGGAGCTAAGATATAAGGCTATCAGCCCAATAGCCGGACTGACCCCATACAATTGATGAACTTGAAGTGGAATTCTAAAAACTAGAGGTATGGCCCTGCGTTATATCTCATATGATGCTCATGGAGATCTTCTATGGGATATTGGGATGGTATAAGTATGAGGAAGTTTTCTGTTACTCTTGTATGGAATACCATCAGAGCTAGAAATGTTATTGTCCATTTATACAATCTTTTTTGGAAACACCCTGCAATTCCCGAACATTGTTTCATTTCGTGGCTTCCAGTTTTCGTTAAGTTTGTTACCAGAAAGGTCACTGTGAGCTAGGGTTTGAGTATGGATGTCTCCTGCTTACTTTGTGTGGAAGGAGTTGATAGCGTTGAGCATTTTCTTTTCAATTGTCCTTAACATTTGTTCTATTCAGGAATATTGTTTGGTCCATGGTTTCCTTGATAGCTGCATCTGGTCCCTTGATGTTTCAAATATTGTTAGGCTTCTTGTCGGGGGCTCGTAAGGGAGGGTGGTATGGTGTTCTGTCATAGAAAATGTGTGGTATGAGAGATGTCGACACAATGCTGGAGCTGATTGATGTTATATGTAGTGAAGTTGGGATATGTTGAGTAGTTTGTCATAGTTTCTTTTTCTTCTTTTAGGTTGTCCTTGTAAATCTTAGATTTTGTAAAGTTGCAATTTCTCTGCGCTTTGATGACAAAAGCTAATTATTCATAAAACAAGGATAGGAATATATATAATATAGTGTTTAGAAGAAGAAGACGGTGAATCCCAACTATGCAGGAAGAGAGAGTGGATTATTCCACTGTTTTGGTAGTAGTAGGAGATCAATCTTCCTTCTAACTGTAGCCCCAAATGACTCAGTCATATCTACAAGTAAAGGATTGGCTCCATCAGGGAGTTCCCAATTGAAATGGAACAGAAGATTTGCAAGAGGAAGCTCCACATTTGGTACAGCAAATGTTATTCCAGGACACATCCTTCTTCCCGCACCAAATGGGAGATATTCGTAGTTCGTACCCTTGAAATCGATTGCACTGTTGATGAACCTCTCTGGTTTGAAATCTTCAGGGTCAACCCAATAACTAGGATCTCTCCCCATTGCCCATACGTTGACCATTACTTTGGTTTTTCCAGGTATCAAGTATCCCTGGATATCGCATGGCTCGTTTGATTCTCTCGGGAGGAGTAATGGTACCGGAGGGTTTAATCTCAGAGTTTCTTTGATGATCAGCTTCAAGTAATCTAATTCATCCAGCCCATCTTCATCGACTTCACCTTTCTTGGCGAACACTCGTCGGACCTCTGCTTGTGCCTTTTGCATCACTATTGGGTTTCTCAGCAGCTGTGACATTGCCCATTCCACTGTTGTAGATGCAGTCTCGCTTCCAGCAAGGAAAATGTCCTAATTTTATATTGCTTCAAGTTAATTACTTCAAGTTCAAGGTAGGTCATTTCTAATTTGTTGGTGATGTAATGAAACAAAAAGAGTATGCATACCAGGATTACAGCTTTGATGTTGTTTGTTGTTAAGGAAAAGCCAAGATCATGTTGCTGTTGAAGCTGAAGAAGAACATCTACTAGATCAGTAGCTTCACCCTTTCCAGCCCTGCACTTATGCTCATCTAGGATTCTCTCAAGTACCTTGTCTACTTCAAGATGCAACTTCTCCATTCGAGGTCCGATTCCAGTTAATTTCTGGAGCAGTTTCACAGATGGAAACAAATCCGAAATACTAAAACCTCCAGCAATCTCAATTAGCTGCTGACAATAGGGTAGGAAGTCTTCTTGATCTTGACACACCTTGCCAAACACAGCACGTGCCACGATGGTGTAAGTGTTGGCAAAGATCATCTTGCTAAGGTTGATGATAGTATTGTTTGATGACCCTCCAGCAGCTCCTGCAGAAGAAAGAAACTATACCTCTCACAAGATTGTAATTCTCCTCTTCTCTGATGGACCTGAAAGATTTGACTATACTGGGGCTGAGTAGCTCAAGGACACAGACTTTCCTCAATTGCCTCCAGAAGTTACCATAGGGTGCGAACACAAGATCCGCCATGTTGTAAGAGATGATGTCTGCTTGAAGGTGATAAGGTCTGTTGGAAAAATTGGCATCATGAGTTTTCATTATCTCCTTGGCTACTTCTGGAGAGGAAACAATGACATTGCTTGTTTCTCCCAGTTGGAGATGCATCAAGGGTCCGTATCTCTTAGCTAAATCACGGAAGCAATGATGAGGAAGTGCTCCTCCTGATAACAACTGGTGGATGTTACCAATTATTGGGAGCTTCCATGGACCTGGTAGATGTTGTCTCTGTTTTGACTTTGAGTAGCTGCTGCTGCTTGTTCTCAACACCATTAAGATGAAGAGAAGGACTGGTAACACTACAGCTAAAGAAACAAGATTTAACTCTATTTCTTCTTCTTCTTCTTCTTCTGTTGGAATTATACTACTGCATATATATAAAAGATCTGGTGTCTGCAGCTTGTCATGTTTATTTGTCGAGTTGGGGTTTGGATCTTTATTTCACAAACTTGTTTAGATTCCTTTGCCAACTAACCCAGATCTTTATTTAATATTTCAAGCTCTGTGTATAGTGCGTTGAAACTTGAAATATTTTAGATCTACAACAATGGTATAGGACTATTACCTAACTATCCAAACTGCTACAGTATGGGCACTGTGCATTCTTTCTTTTAGCTCAGTCTTCACAGGTAATTAGTCATGTTAGTCACTCATCTATTCAGCCCTTACAATTTTGGTAGCATCATCTTAACAAATAATCATTTCATCTCGAATGTATGTCATCAAAACAATCCACATCATCATTCATCAAAAAAAAAAAAAAAAACCACATCACCAACGGCCGCATCATCTTTTTATTAATCTCAACCAAACTGAGTTAACCTCAACCCGAACCACGTACCCAAGCAAATTGACCGATTTCTCTTACTATAAGAACTTTCAATTATTGGAATTAGGTAGAGGTGGAAGTTTGGGAACAAAAATCAGGAATTTTCGAACCCACTTAAATTTTTTCGAAATTTTATGGGAACAGGACCCCGAATCTCATATTTTAATGTCAACGGGGTCATGTTCCTGTAAAATTTTGGGAAAAACAAATCGGGTTCAAGAATTTCGATTTTTCGTTCCTAAACTTTCACTCTATTTAATACAACAATAACTAGTTCGGAATTTGGGAACCCGATTTTCAAATTTCAATTCCTCTTCCCGAACAAAATTATCATATTTAATTCAGATACGAAAATGAGGCTTGAAATTTGAGAATTTCAAAACTCGAGAATGGACTCCCTTTCCCTCCCAATTTTCATCCCTAGAATTAGGGGTAGAAACAAAGAAAAAAAATGGGAAGATATGAGAATATGAAAGACATTTTGAGAAATAAACAATATGTTAAGTTTAGTTGGGTTGGAGTGGTACACATGGTTTGAGCTTAATTCGCTCTTGTTTGATTGGTTTGGTCCTTTAGCTCCTATGGAGGTGAGATGGAAGAGCGATTTGTTAATTCAGTAGAAGAATTGGATTGTATATTTATAAAATGATAATTTTTTTTATAAATTGAATTGGTAACTAAATAGTGTATAGTATATGTAATTTTGTATTTAAAAGTTTAGTCAATGGATTAAGTAAGCTGGCTGAATAATAAATTAGTCCGGCCTGAACAGTACTGCAAAAGGGAGATTATAAAAGATGCTAAGAGTTTTTTTTTACAAGAAGAACATTCATTTCATTCGCCTGTAAGCCAAGGAGCAGAAAATTACAGATGGGGAGGGAGCCATTGAGAAGCGAGACCCAAGAGTCCGGAAGGGACCCTAGGGATGCTTTTTTAGCCACCCAATCCGCTTTCGAATTTCTAAAACGAGGGATAAACTTAACCGCAATTAAAGGAGCAACACGGAGAATAGCAGCCATAGTAGCAATACCAGCAGCACAGTCCCAGGGCCACGGAGTCGGCTTCAGGTTAAGAATATCAACCAAGACCTTGCAGTCGGAGAAAACCATCGCCTGAACACCGCTACGGTGCGCTAGTGAAACGGCTTCAAAGAGAGCAAAAGCCTCAGCCGCTACAGGAGAAGAAACGAGACTCGTACCAGCTTTCCTGTCGCAGACAAGTCCTTGGGAATCCGTAATGACGATCCCAAAGGCCGCCGATTGGGTCTCCATACGGAAGGACCCATCACAGTAGATCTCCAGGGTTGGAGAGCTAGGCGGTGGATTTGACAGCGGACGGGTGATATGACTTTAATTAGTGCATTTTAAGCTTATGAATGACCTATGAAATGCCCGTGTTTATTCGTGAAATGACATGACTTATATGCTTTTATTGAAGTTTTGTGCAAAGTGTCATTTTGTTGTCCGGTTGCCACTTTGGAGCCAAATTCGTGGTCTATTGGAGTTTCCTCTGTGCATTTTCAGGTTATGGCATCAAAGTACGGATGACAAGGAGCGCATAGGAGCAAACGGGAGGTCATTTGGAGTCCGGGCGAGGGAGATATGAGCATTACAAGATCGAGCTTTCTGCAGAGTGCAGGGGTGCACGCCGTGCAGATGTGCACGCCGTGCAGATGTGCACCGCCGTGCAGGTGTGCACGCCGTGTAGGTGTGCACGCCGTGCACTGTCCCCTGCACTATAAATATTCTTGTTTTTGGCCATTTTGGGGGATTCTTTCATCTCTCTTGAACCCCAAACACATACCCACGAACCCTCAAACCCTAGAACACATTTTTGGAGCAATTTGAAGCCATTGGAGCTAGGATTGAAGCCAACAAACCTTGGGAGAAGTGCTTACAAGTGGAGAAGTGAAGATCATCTCAAGGATTCATCCATGGTGTTCTTGGTGACCATTCTTCCTTCTTTTCTCTTTACACCCTTGGCCATGTGTGGCTGAGTTTCTAGGGTTCATCTTGGATGGGTAGATTAGTTGTGCTATGATAGAGGGATGATTGTATAGAACTTGCCATGATTGATCTTGGTTGTATGAGGATGATTCCTAGACTTGTTCTTAATGCCATTTTATGCCATGTTTGCTTAATTTGGTCCATTCAATGTGATTTGATGCATGAGAGTGCTTGGATTGCATAGATTGTAGGTCTAGGGATTGAAGTGAGTGTGTTCTAAGAGATTAGATCATCTTATTTCAATCATTTTCACTTGATTTCTCTCTTGGGCATTTTATCTAACACTTGGTGTGCATGTGGATTTTCATTCAATTGAGTTTGAAAAGGCTTTTTGGTGAATCTCTTAGTGTTAGAGCATTGATATGAGAGTGTTGTGCCTAGCCTTGTGGTCATAGAGTCTTAAGAGAGGGTCTTGAGTCTTGGCATTTCATCAAACACTTAGAATGCATCCTTTTTCACTTAGCTTGAGAGCGAGAGCCTAAGTTGAGTGGTATTAGGATAGGGATTTGGTGCTACGAGAGTGCATTGAGTCTATAGAAGTGAAATGCATGGTCATCCAAATGCAAACTCGATCTTGAATGGCTTGTTTGTTCAATTAGTCCTCTTGAGCATGATGACACTACCCACCAAGAGAACCCTCTTTGTCTTTGATTTGAGCCACCTTTCTCTCTTGCTTAATCTTTGTTAGTATTGCATTTCTTTGCCTTTGTTTCTGATTTTCTCGATCAAACCAAACCAATTTCAAATGTCTAGACCGTCTATGAGAAGTGTGAGTATTGGTTTATGAGAGGACCCCGTGGAATACGACCTTGGTAAAATCGCTTTTATCAACGAGGATGAGGGGCTGGTATAATAAGAGGAGGTTGGGGAGGAACAACAGCAGATCTCCAGACAGCATAGTCGTGAAAACTTCGAGTAGCAGTCTTCCCCGCAAAAGGAGAAATCCCATTGAAAACAAAATCGTTGCGGCTCTTCCAGATATTCCAACAGCCTGCTGCCACCAAAGGCCACATCCCTGCAGGTAAGGAGTCCTGAAGAGAAAATAACCAAGATTGGAAATCAGTAGTAATCGGGGGACAGAGAGTGGGAGCGATAAGAGCCCAAGACTGTCGAGCATGGGAGCAAAAGAACAGGCAATGGGAGATGGATTCTTCCTGATCACAAAGAGGACACATAGGAGAGGGGGCACAATTCCTTCTGATCAGGTTCTGTTTAGTCGCCAAACAATTATTAGCCCCACGCCAAAGGAAGAAGGACAGCTTTGGGGGATAGAAAGGCTCCATAGCCATTTCCATTTGGCTTTCAAGTCAAGGGGGCCAATGGGGATACGTTGAATGGCTTCAGCTGCACTAGGGGAGCACATAGAAAGAATCAGGTCTTCCTTCCAACAGTGGTCCTCCCAATTGACGAGTTCCAAAGTAGTCATCGTCATCCCTGGGTTAGGGGGGAGACTGGGTACCCAGGGGTCTGAGATGATATTAATCTTCTCCCAATTACCAACAACTCGAATACAACCCAAATCGAGAACTGGTCTTCCTTCAATAAGGCTAGCCCAAATCCATGAAGGTCGTCGACCCTTAGACGCAGTGCGAAAGTCACCTCGGGGGAAGTAGAGACTTTTTAGGATTTTAACCCATAACGCCTCAGGGTGATTCAGAATCCTCCAACCTTGGCGAGCGAGAAGGGCTTTATTGAAGAGACCAAAGTCACGAAAACTCAAACCTCCTTCGCTGAAAGGAGAACATAACTTTTCACCCTTGCACCAATGAATGGACTTTTTGGTCATGGAACCCGACCAAAAAAATCTTCTGATGAGGGAGTTCATTTTGCGGATCATAGACTTGGGGAGGGAGAATAAACTAATAATATAGGTGGGAATCGCCTGAATGACGGCCTTCAGAAGGATGCCTTTTCCGGCATGGGAGAGGAGGAGACTCTTCCAAGCTTGACCCTGTTTCTCCATTCGTTCGATAAGGAAGGAAAATGTTTATTTTTTTTACCTCCCCCATTCTGTGGGGACACCAAGATACTTAGCATGATCCCCCCCCCCCCAAACTGAAGTTTTCCCTCTGAATCACCGAGGTCTTGACAGACTCAGGAGTGCTGGCACTAAAGAAGATAGAGGATTTGGCTTGATTAATCTCCTGACCAGTGATAGCACTGTACCTGTTGATAATATTCAAAATGGAATCAACCTCCTGAGCCGACGCCTTACCAAAGATGATTGTGTCATCTTCAAACAAACAATGTGTGAGTTTCGGGCACCGAGGTTTTAATAGGATACCTTGAAGGAGATTACTCGTAACTTCCTTCTCAATCATAAAGGAAAGGGCATTTGACATGAGAATAAAGAGAAAGGGGGAAAGAGGATCTCCCTGACGAATCCCTCGGGATGGATGGAAGAACTCAGAAGGGGTCCCGTTGAACATCACAGCGAACCGGACAAAGGTGACACAAGCCTTGACCCAGTTACACTACTGGTCAGCAAAACCATACCCACGAAGGAGCTTACCAAGGTAGTTCCAATCGACAAGGTCGTACGCCTTTCTCACATCTAGCTTGAGCATCATGTCGTATTTACGACCCTTCTTTCGTATACGAAACTGATGCAGAGTCTCGTGAACCATGATGATATTGTCTTGTATCATTCTTCCACCCGTAAACGCCCCTTCCATTTCAGCGACTAGCTCTGGCATCCAACCTTTAAGCCTTGACGCCATAATCTTCAAGATCACTTTATAGATAAAGTTACACAGCTAATCGGATGAAACTGAGCCATAGAAGTCGGGTTGGGATTTTCGGGATAAAGGCGATATGTGTATCGTTCCAACCCATTGGCATCCTGCAAGAGTTGAAGAAAAGGATCACCTCCGCGCTGACAGCCTCCCCTATAATATCCCAGTGCTTGTGGAAGAATTGACCAGAAAAACCATCCGGCCCTGGTGATTTCGTAGCCTCCAACCCAAACACAGCCTTCTTAACTTCCTCTGGAGAGACCAAGGCACAGAGCTCGGAGTTCATATTTTCATTGGCGATCCTTGGGAAGTCAAAAGTACTATTAGACAGGTGGGAAGGAAGCTCCTTACGAGTGAAGAGATCTTTGAAGAATCCCTTTGCAAGAGAGGCCAACTGGGTTTCATCCCGCACCCAAACATCATCATTATCTTTCAGAGCACGAATCGTGTTCCTTTGTCTCCGGAAAACGACCGAGGCATGAAAAAATGAGGCGTTCCTGTCCCCATTCTTGAACCAGTTAATACGAGCTCGTTGTGTCCAGAAAAGGTCTTCGCTCTTCCAAAATCCTTCCAGCTCTCCCAACAGTTTGTTCTCTTCCTCAGTAACCTCAGTTGTGCGGATGGAGCTTTTGAGCACTTCCAATCTTTGTTTGATGTCCCTTTCTTGGTAAGTCCTGTTATTTAGATCGATTTTTGCCCACTCTCTTAGCCTTCTTTCACAAGCGAGGAGATTGTCATGGACCAAAGTAGAAGAGCTCTAACAATCCTTTATAATATTTTTACATTCATCACGCGAGAGCCAACGAGAGTCATAGCGGAAAGGGGTTCCACTTTTTCGTCTCGTCCCATGAATTTCAACCCGAATGGGGCAGTGATCAGACCCAATCACCTTGTCATGGTACACAACTTCTTTGTCAAAATTGAGGTTCCAATCCGTAGTAGTCTTAGCTATGTCCAACTGGTTCAGATAAGGCTTTGAGTCTCATGGTTGTTGGACCACGTAAATGGTTCGCCAATGAAACCCGAATCATTAAGGTCATTAGCGAAAAGAAAATCTTTAAACGGTTGAGACGAGCGATAACAAATGGGAAGGACCCCAGATTTTTCATAACCATACAATATAGCATTGAAATCCCCTAATACAATCCAAGACCTCACTATAAGAAAATGTTGCATTTGTCACGGTTTTTTAGTCACAGTTTTATGACTTGTGACTAATTGGTCACGGTTTTAGGAAACCGTGACTAATTAGTCACGGTTTCTTAAAAACCGTGACTAAATTAGTCACGGTTTAGAAAACCGTGACCAAATTAGTCACGGTTTTTTACGAACCGTGACTAATTAGCCATGGTTTTAGAAAACCGTGACTAAATTGGTCACGGTTTCTGAAACCGTGACTAATTTAGTCACTGTTTTTAGGAAACCGTGACCAAATTAGTCACGGTTCGTGAAAAACCGTGACTATTCCCTTTTCACTTTCCACGCTGGCAATCCACCCTTTTCTTTTGAAAACCGATCCAACCTTCTCGAAAACTGTTCCACACGCTTTCTTTTTGAAAAATGTTCCACCTTTTCTTTCTCTTTTCTTCTTCTTCTCTTTCTTCTCTTTTTCCGTGCACAGCCTTCTTCTTCTTCCTTCACCATCCCCTGCAACCCTTCTTCTTCATCTCATCTTCTTTCCCTCTCCCTCATCCGCCATCCACACCCTTCTTCTTCTTCATCTCATCTCATCTCATCTTCTATTGTTTCAGAACGCAACTCCAGCCACCACCTCAACATCGACGGTAGCCTTCACCACCATCTCTGATCCCTCAACCACAGAAACCATTTTCAGTCTTCTTCATCTTCAACCCTCAACCACCATCTCCAGATCCATTCTTCCTCTTCCCTCTCTGCATCCTCTTCCTCCTCCATCTCCATCTCAAATTTACAGATTCGAGGCGGCGGATTGATATCGGAGGAAGGACAACGGCAAGGAGCAACGGATCAGAGGGTCGCAGGAGGGATGCAGATCGGGGTGCGGTGGGGAGGGCGATTGAATGAGAGGTGGCGGCGGGGGCGATTGAAGATCGGGGCGATGGTGGTGGCGATTGAAATCGGAGGCGGCGGCGGCGATTGAAATCGAGGCGATGGCGGCGATAAAATCGCTGCGGCGCGGCAATTTTAATTTTTGTTTATTAATTTTTCTAAATGTAATTTTTATTTATTAATTAAAAATGTATTTTGGTTATTTTGACACACAAATAAATTCAGTGACTAATTCGTAATTAATTTGAACATCTTGTTGACATTTTAATTTTAAGGATCATTTTGCATTTCGGAAGAAGTTGAGGGTCTGGACCGGTAATTCATGAAATTAACTAATGGGTCACTGAAAATTTCAATATAACACTTTGGTCACCTGATTTGTCACAGTTTTTTGAGAAACCGTGACTAAAATGACCAATTTTTGTCACAGTTTCAAGTGAAACAGTGACTAAATTCAGTCACGGTTTCAAGTGAAACCGTGACAGAAAATTTAGTCACGGTTTCACTTGAAACCGTGACAAGAAATGTTTATTTTAGTCACGGTTTACTTAACCGTGGCTAAAATTTTTAGTCACGGTAAAAACCGTGACTAAAAGTGCTAAAAACCGTGACTAAAGTCCTTTTTTCTTGTAGTGCCTTCCCCTACCCAGCCCCAATCTACTAATCTCGTCCCAAAATAAACTACGATCCCTAATATCCGTAGGGGCATGGGCGAACGTGCAATAAAAATCCGGATTATAGTCCACAAAAACATGGATGAAACAACTACCGGAACCTAAAATAGAAATACTAAAACCCGCTACCCACCAAAACGCAAGGCCACCCGCTTGGCCTATGGGATCAACTATATGCCCATTAGCAAAATTACACAAAAGTCGTTTACGGTCTACAAAAGTCGCATTGTTCTTAGTTTCCGATAAAAAAACAATTGAGGGTCTAGCTTACTAACAAAACGCTTTAAATGATCACCTGTAAGAGGGCGACCCAATCCTCTACAATTCTAGGAGATGAGACTCATAGCTTGTGATGAGCGTTGTAGGACTTATCAATCAAATAACTACCAAGCTGGAAGCTAGGGTAGATCGTATTCCACGGCCTTCTTCAATTGTCTACTCAAATATAAGGGCAAATTACTCAAGTTGAAACACTTTGTGCATGGTGTGAGTTCCACGACTTCTAATCTAGAAGAAACAAGGAAATTAAAAACTAAAACTGAAAAACAAATCGAAAGATTGGTTGACTTAACAAAGATGACAGACAAGCTTAGACTTCGAATCCCCCTTTGTTCACCAGAGCATTGGCAATCAACAGATCATCGGATTTCAATTCTCGTTCAATCAATTCTAAGACACCACCATAACTCCTGACCCTTAGGTTTAAAACTGGCGAACATTCGCTCTATCCGATCTAGCTACCAAGATTAATTAGTCGCCCGGGTACGGTCGCCTCTTGCGACGACTAAACTAACTGGTGGAAATACTAAAGATTTACGAGTTACTCTTGCAGTGGATTAACCCTAAGTGGTTCCTACGAAAGGCACACTCCAATGAATAGGTTAATTGTTTGATTTGATGTTTTAAAGTAAGGCGAGCGTTCGCTTCTATCCTTAGCTTAACAAGAATCTAATCTAGGTGATCAATCCAGATAAGAAACATAAACAACGAAGAACAAATCAAACATGAAAGAGAAACTGATTGAACTTTGAATCTAATCACCGCCGATCCGTGACCGCTTTAAAGCCCTGGGTCACTTAGGGTTCATCTAGTCTAAGCTCTATGAGTTTAGCTAATCATGTTCATAACAAAACAATCAAAGGCAGAAACAGAGTTCATCATCAAAAGGAAGAACAGATAGAAACTGTAAAACCTAATTAAGACGACTCTAGCAATGCTTCGCTCTCCGGTAATCTTCAATCCTAGCTCTGAGTCTCCGAGGTGAAGGGATGGCGTCACGATCTCTTCCTGGCTCTTCGAACTCTAAACTCTGCTCCAGAACTCGTGAGAATTCTGCAGTTATGATGTATTATGAGGTATATCTTCTTTTTGGTCCGCCGGTTAAGTATTTATACTTAACCCTAATACCACCAGATTTTGCCTGGAGTTTTCGCTGAAAACTTGTTGAGTTTTCGCCGAAAATTCCTTTGTAAAATGACTGAATGCTTGGCTGATTCTCCTGTGATTTTTCAGACTTAGGGTTTTCGCTGAGAACTTGAGGTTTTTTTCCAAAAACTTCTCTTTGTAAGCTCTGCCGATTTCTTCATGAGTTTTCACCGAAAACTCTAAGGGTTTTCCCCGAAAACTCCAGTGTTAATCGGGGCAGGATTTGAGTTGGCTTGATCGACTCCTTGGAATGGTTCTGGTGCGGTTCCTCGAGGTTCCAATGCCTTATACACGTCCTTGGCTACTATATTTGACGGCAAAAACCTGTGCTAACATGAAAACACTAGAAAACCATCAAATAGACCCGAAACGGGCCAAAGTAACACAAATGGCACGAGATAGAACAGTTGAGTGAATATTCTCTATTCTACCCTAAAAACCATGTCTTAAGCAAGGAAATGTCGCTTAAATAAGGCTGATAATCACGTCAAATCGAGTGTCATCAGCTTGCTAGGTGGCTTAGGGCGAACCACCGATGCCACTGGAGATCCCGGGTCGTCTTGGCTACCCGGAGTTACAAACGAGTCAACTCTCAATTTCTCCTTGTTCTTCCTTGGTTTAGCCCGACTGCTGCCCTCATTTCGGTTCAATTGAAAAACTGGTGAGTGGAGAAAAGTTTGCAGAAGGAGTCTGGATAGCAAACGGCTGATCCCAATCAGCTCTTTTACGTTTATGGGCTGGTTGGGGGCCCAAGTTCAAGTCCAAAGGGAAGCTTTCCTCATTAGTTGAGAGAAAGGGAGAAAGACCTTGCCCCAAGCCCAACAGTCCTGCAGAGATCCCTTCCCTCAGCCCAGAAGCCTCCCTAGACACTCCATCTTCAACCCTAATCAGATGGGTCTGCGCCGACTGCCCTCCTTCCCCTTCGTCCTCGAAATCTGTTCTAACGGCTAAATTTTCCATTGACACTGACAGCTCCCTAGGGATTAGTGAAGAACGAGAATGGGATGTTCTTGCCGGCGTCGGACGGTGGGAGAAGAAGTCGGAGAACGTGGGTGACCTCCCCCAATGTTCCGGAGACTCGAACTCAGGCGGCGGCGCAACCAAGGAGGTAGGACTTGCCACAGAGGTGTATCTGGTGAATCCTAGCTTAGGGGCAATAGGGCCGCCATCCATGAGGCGATTGTGGACGGGAGCTTCGTATCTGACTCCTGCAAAGCTACGCCCCGTACTTGGCGATGACGACGGAGGAGAGGAGAAACCTGCGAGAATGGAGATCTTGAATCTTGGCAATCCGTCCCCCCCAGCAGCCAAGTTTTCATCTCTTTCACAGTGAAAATCCAACTCGTGTCCGATCCGGCCACAAAAGAAGTAAAATTCTGAAACCTTTTCATACTCGAACTTGATAACCTCCTGCACTCCTTCAATCTCTATCACCTTACTGGGCAGAAAGGGGTCCATAGATTGATTTCCATCATCATCCTAGCATACGAGCACCAGCGGCCGCCCTCCAATCCATTTGGGTCGATCCCAACAATAGTCCCAAAGAGGCGAGATAATTCCCTCATGTTAGCCGAGTTCAGGTGGGACACGAGCATGTTGTGGACTTGAATCCAGAATGCTGAGGTGTAAAAAATGACATCATGGGGGGAGCCTCTCCCATTCCATCTGTTAACCACCATTGTTGCTTCCGATATCAACCAGGGGCGCCTAGCCCAGACTGAGTCAGCCTCATGTGTTGCAGCAAAGGTGAAGAGGAAAGTATTTCTTCCAATCTCTTTGATTATAGGGATAGCTATCCGAGCCCAAGCCCTCTTGGTTCCTCCCACTACTTTGGCAAGTGAGATTTTGTTGGTCACCAGAAACTTCCCAATCAGCATCTTGTCTGCCGACAGGGCGTTGGGGTCGGTAGACGGAGTCAGGTTCAGAACCATGTCTTGAGGTCTAGAGGTAATGGGATTGGAAGAGCTTGCCATCGACACTAGTGGGAGAGATAGCTTAGGGAGGAGAGATTTTCTTTGGTCAATTTTACGTTTTGGAGAGAAGAGCCTCCACCAAGCATAAATAGAGATAAGGAGGAAGGTGTTCAGATTGTCTGATGGGCAAAAGGAAGGTGTGTCATCAGATTGGGAAAAGCTTGGGAATAGGAGGCGGGCGTCACTTCCTCCATTAATGTTTAGTGGCTCCATAAAACCACTCCCGTTAGGTCTCTTCATCCTCCTGCAGAGCATTAAAGTCCATCCAATCTTCCACTGTTGCATTAGGTTATGGTTCATAGGGAGCATGCAAAAGGTCTCAGTTCTTTGATTTCCTAGGAATAAGGCGTTAATGCTATTTTCATCTTCTGTCGATAGAGGGGGGAAGTAATAAATGGGGATGGTGTTGGACAGTAGCCAAGGAATATCTCTGTTAACAATGGAATTGGGGGATTAATACTCCATTCAAGAAGGAAGGGGTCTTCATAAATCGGAATTGCTGGAAACAAAGGCTCCTTGATGGAGGAAAGCAAAGGCTCCTCTAGGGAGAAAGTCAAAGGCTCCTCAAGGGAGAAAGGGGAAAGTTGAGAGAACTTTAAGGAGAGAGAATCAAGAGAGAGAGTCATTTTTTTCATTTATGTAGACTATGCTAAGAGTTCATATTTATTCTAGAGTAAATACAACTCTATGGCCAAAACTTTTAGCTAGCTGATAATTGTGGTCAAATCTATATCGAAAAATCAAAATAGTAAAAATATTAACGACAGAGGACCACTTCCATTAAAAATAATGAAAAATCAGAAATTTGGTGAGTTGTCATTGACACATAGGATTCTATAATGCCAACTTAATGAGAAAATAATTTAAATGGGTGTCACCTCATATTTTATTGCCAGGTAGATATTTTTATTTATTTAAAAAAAAAAACTAATCTATAATCCCTCTTCTTCAATCAACCATAATACCTATCCCTAATTCCTTGTTACAACCCTGAATTTTTTTCGAATTTTAACAAAAAGGGGAACACAAGTTCATTCGAGGCTTAAGGGTTAGTTCGAGTTGGTCGTTGGTAGGATTCAATGTGAAATGGTGAATCACCAATCAGACCGAGTTAAGAAATAGCTGGGTAATAATGATTGATGAAGGACTATTAGACCAGCTGGTTTTGAAACCAGACTAGCATTCAGCCGATCCAGGTTTGAATCCCAACAATGACTTTTTATTTATTTATTTTCGACCAGCACCCAAAATGACGCCATTTTGGTCGTCTCCTTCCTTGGATCCATTATTCCGGCGACCCAGGTTTTCCGGCGACCTAAATTCGTTCCGGCGACTCTTCCCAAGGGTCAAGGGCCATTTTTCTAGCGTTTTCGGAACGTGGGACCCCACCAGAACGTGGATTAAAGCCTTGAATCATGCTACGAACATAAATCCATTAGGAAACGGCCAAGATTGATGAGAAATCGTCCCTACTCCGACGACTTTAGAGAAAACAACGACGACCCCTCTAGATTACGAATCGACTCGTAATCTTATCCTCTTTGGCGTTATTCGACACCTCTGAGCCTATATAAACCATATGTTGCTTCAGTTCGAAGCTTGCACCACTCGAAATCCAACTAACTCGATTTCCTTCCTTCTCCGATGATGGTTCCGATGAAGCTTCGGTCGGTACACTTCAGGCTTCGTCGAATCGATCCAAAGCCACCAATCGACCTATCTCGACCCTACAAAGCTTTCACCTCTATTTAATCACGATTTCAAGCAATTGTCGGAGGGTTTCGATCGTCGTCGGCATCGGCAATGGCGGCTGGAGCATTTTTAGCAATTTGGGGAAGAAGATGGCAAAGTTGCATTTTGGTCACCTAATTCTCTAGGTCACAGTTCAGTCCTCCAATTTAATTTTAATTACCATCGTGGTCCTAAACTTTGAATCTTTGACAGCTTGGCCCCTTAGATATTCTATTCTCTTAGTTTAATCCTAAACTCTAAACGGTGACAGATTTGGCCCAACTAACTTTTCAGTTAGTACAATTTGGCCAGGAAGTTACGGAAGTCCGTTAAGTTCTTATTTCGAACTGATTCGAGCTACGGAGTCGATCTTCAAGTCAACCGGCTCGTGTTATAGGTGGGTTGGTTCAAGGGGGTAAATTCCTAATATTTTTATTAGTTAATTTACATTCCATTAACTAAAATTATTTAATTAAGTATTTTCATTCCAATTATTTTGGAAATGAGCTCTGGTAATCACCTTAACACGGAACATTGGATTTATCGGATGAATAGAAGTGTTGGATTATTGGATAAGTGTTATACTCCTTATGGAATATTAATTCCTTAGTATGACGTAATAATAGTTATGATATTATTACGAGGACTTATATATCACCCATAACTCCTATTCAAATCAGCTATCTTCCGAGGGTTAGATTTAACTCGGAATAAGATCGCATGTGAAACGATGTGGCTTCGATTGCTTTGGTGGTTAGTTAAGCCAATGGATGACGTGATGGATTGTTAAATCCATATAAACTATAAATCTATTACTTGTAGGTACTATAATACCTTGATGATTTGGATGACTAACTGTTGTTTGTTGGTTGTTCAGAGTAATGAGTGACGCGGATCCTCATTAATTCTGGTTTATAAAGTTATGATGCCTAAGGTTAGAGGGACTTAAGTAGTCCGAGTGACTCCCCTACTTACCTGGAAATTAAGACGAAAAGTCTTGGTTTTGACAACAAGGTGTCGTTTCTGCGGAAAGTTCTATCTTTCCGGAACCGTAGGTTATGGCTATATGATTACATGAGTTAGTTTCGGTTCTTGTCAAACTGTGATGTTATCTGATGATGTTTGGCACCTTGTGTATACAGGTGGAAAGTAAAGCCTCGCTAGCTAGTCCTCCGCCGGGAACATCGATGGATACGGGTTCCTACCGGGTGATGGAAGTTGGGTATTGTTAGCCCCAATCGATTCACAGTAGATGGGTACGGATAGCCCCAACCGGATGATAAGAGTTGGGTGGAATTAGCCTCGACCGGATGATGGGAGTTGGGTATTGATAGCCCCAATCGATTCATGGTAGTCGGGAAGAATAGCGACTCTTGTGAAGTCCATATTACAGGCTCAAGAGTAAGCTTTATCGATGATGGCGTAGAGGTTAGCTAGGCGGGAAGAGGGGACGCCCTATTGTTTAATGAAAGTTGATCGAGTTGATCTCGATGTTGGGTGGTACTATTGAAATAGCTCATGTGATGTCTTATTGACTTGTGATTATGTGTGTTAATGTTTCACATATAGGTCGTGTTTGGAATATGGGATTAATATTCCTGGTGACAAGTCATTCGATAGATGGTAACGGTAATCTCCGTTACGGAAGGATGATTATGGAATTACTGGTTTGCGTTGTTAATTCCATTAAATGTGTTTATTCATGCTTATACGGAATAATCATGATAATGGACTGACCCCGAGCCACCCACCAGTTTTGCAGGAATTTCTTGGACAAGCAACGTACCACCGGAGTTTCTTAAGGCGTGCCGGAGCAGTGGATCATGAGACGGTGTAATGGCGACTTGGAGGGTTGCTCTCAAGTCATTGGGCCCATTTCTGTTGTAAATGATTTCATGGTTAATACCCTAGTTTTATGGTTGATTTGGAAGTAGTTGGTCAAAGTTGTATTTTTCAACCTTTGAGTCATCGTCTGTCCCGGGACACGTTGTCGTTTTACATTTCATAAAATTGGGGTGTTACATTCCTCTTCTTCAATCTGCCGCCCTCATACCTCCAAACTCCCATTCGAGTAAATCTAGTTGGAAATCGTCGAGGATGTAGTACCATTCCCGGAGCTCTGCTTCCAAGAGAGCTCGTCGGTGAGGATGCCGTGCAATTAGAGGAAATCTTCTTCTGAGGAAAATTGATGGATTTCGTCATGGTTGTTATCATTCTCCCACCGTGGATAATGTACAGTTTGTGGGTAGTGGTGGTTGGAATTATTTCTTGATGGCGGCCCCAGAGTTGTTTGGTTGACTATTATCGTTGACAAAGTTATCATTGCTCTATTTCTTTCTCTGTTTGTGTAGTCGTCATTAACACCAAACATGATTGTGGCAAGTTGGTTGTAGTTTCCCAGTTGACGAGGAAGGAATCCCGTGAAGTTATTGGCGCCGAGGTCTGAGAGATATGAGAGTCGAGAAATTGTGTGTGTCGTCTGTGATGGTGCTCTCGTTTTTTGTTTCTGTAAATATATCTGACAGGATTCGAGCTATCTTCTCCACATTTTTTCCATCTCATGTGTTTTTGTTTTCCTTTGTTTCTACAGGTATCCCTGATGACTTGAAATATGTCACTTTTAATTCCCCATAATTGATACATATTTGTGTGTGGCATATGAGTGTTGATGTTGTTTTTTGAATGGTTCTTTATAAATTAATGATTCTTTGTCTTAAAAAGCCTTTTGGAACTCTTGCGGTACATTTTCATGGTTTTTAGGTGTTTTTTATGAATTTTAAATGTCCTGATAGAGCGCATAATACGAAGCCACGGGTTTGAACGGTGACCAAATTGGAGTCCGGATGCTCAAGTTATGGAAGATTGAAGAAAATCAACGTTTCGGTCGAAACATACACCAAACAGGCTGCACTGGAGGCTACGTCAGCGACACATGGTGCATAAGCGGTTCGTAACCAGCACGTGCGCTAGAAACACGCCATGGCCTGGGCGATTAAAAAGCCTGTTTTGGCAATTTTTCAAGAGACACCCAATTCTTTCTTTGTTCGATTTTGACGAACACCTCTGATCTCCAGCACCTGGAAAACCTTCATAGAGCTCAGAAATCATCATCCTTTCATCCCCAACATCATAGAAACATCAAGCGAAGATCAGAAATCATCCAAGCTCGAAGAAATTGACGGATCATTCTACCCCTTTCTTTCTAGGTTGTATTGCTCTTATTCTCATTATGTCTTGCTATTAACTAAAACCCTAGAGTTCACTGAGTGGAACCTTATGGAGATTGATGATTGATTATACTCTTAAATCCTTGGATTATTTTGGTTTAATTTAAAGTTCATATGTGATTCAGACCCATGTGCTTATTCTTATTTCCTCTTCTCTGCATTCTTGACCTGGATGCAGAATTAGATACTATTTGATTTGGAATGACTTGACCATGAGCTTTCCTATCATTGACTATCGTGGGAATGATCTTAGTGTGCATTTTCGCTCAAAAGAGGGATGTTAGGTATGTCTTTTTATGTTCAAAAACCCATAAGCAATTCATCGAACATGCATGTCTAATTAGTCAGTTTTGAGGTGACCCATGCATGATTGATTGATGTTTGTACTTCTTACTATTGACTTGACCCATGATATCTAGGATACATGTTGGTGAAGTATTGAAACATCCCATCTTTGGCTTGCTAGGACTGTTTTATCCAAGGTTGTGTATTTCTTGATTCATGATCCCAAAGAGGAAACTTGCTTGACCATTGCCTCTCTCCCATTCCATCTCCTTTGTGTTTTTTCTTCGTGAGCGCTTAGATCAAATTGTTGCCAACATCTCTTCCATGCTCTTTGAGCCCGTGCTTGAGTTGATTTCGTGATAACTTGAGTCTGCCTTGATTGTGTTTGTGTGAAGTGTTGAACTGTGAAGTGTCCTACTCCCCCCCCCCCCCCCAAGCACCTCTCTCTGAATGAGTAAGTCGAACTAAGAGACCTGCAGGAATACGACCCTAGCCAAAATTGAGGTATCTTTGAGGAGGGCTTTGTGCCCTGATCAATCCCTAATTCATGTCCTCGTCCTGAACAGGCTACTTGACCCAGAGTCTTTTCTCCTATTTATCTTTCCCATGCGTTATTGTCTTTCCGATCTTATTCTAGTCCTTGCCTCGCGATGAGCTCATTGAGCGTATTAAGTGTGGGGTGGAGATTAATAGTTAAATTAGGAGGGTTGCCCGTTCTGTCTATGTTTCTGCTTCTCTTTTTGTTTTCCTTCTCTAGGTTTTAGCTAGTGATTGCATCTTGTTTTTGTCGTTCTGTCACTGCTTCCCGTTTTTTTAGCAAATTTTGTTTTGTTTTTGAAGTAACCCTTGGGTTTTGTCAAGCTTAGTGTTGCTTGTTTCTGAAAGTTTTTTACTCATCTTGTTTCTTTAAATTCAGTTGATTCGAGTCGAGTTTCTAATCGCTTGGTGAGTTTGGTGTGGTGATCGAGTCCTGGAGTAGGATTTTTGAATTCCTGTGTTTATTTTGCACTACACGTCTCTTGTTTTCTAGTACGTGAAAAGCTAGCTTTTAAAAGATTTGAGGATAGTTCACTCGCTTTGTTTGGGACATTTTTGTCCCAAAATTTTTGAGTAAATGTTATCTATCTTGCCTTTCCCGATCTCTCTAGTTTGACGCAAGGACCAAGTTTCAGATTAAGATTCCCAATGCTTGCTACAAAAGGCTTTTAAATCGATAAATTTAACTGGTGGACTTGCATAGGTGGTGATTGGTTGAGGTTTACCACGATTCTCACCACGACCTTGACCATATTCCCCTATTTGCTAAGCATTTTGGCCTCGGGAAAGCTATCTAATCCAAGTTTTTGAACTTGTCGCGTCCCAGAGTAAGTGGGAAGGAGAACAACGTCGTTTTTACCTAAGTTGAGTTTTCTTGTTCCTCAAGTTTTCTAAAATTTGGCTATTCCTATATTGATTACGAAGAGATGGTGGTTTGTATTGTCGTGCAATTTAAGTGTGGTGTTCCTTCCTATTTCGGGAATGCTTGATTGCCATTGACATCATACTAGGACCTAAGGTTCATTTGTCTTGGTTTGCTTAAGTAGGAGCACATATCTTGATTGAGTTGATTGTTTGAGGACAAGCAAGGTTTAAGTGTGGGGTGATTTGATGCAAGGAAATCATATAACCTTTTACCCCCTCACTTAGCTACCTATTTTAGGAGTTTTTGGCCCCTTTCCCCTTTTCTGTCGCTCGCGGCCATCATTCGACCCCCGCACCCACCCATGTCCCTACTGGTCCCGCGGTCGGGGTCTGCTATGCAATAATATAAATAGCCCATTTTTGGGAATTTTTAAGGGAGCTCGACTTCTTGAGGTTCAAAAGGAGATTTTGGCGAAGGTGGCTTCTCTCCACCACCTCTCCAGCTGTTCCCAAGGGCTCCATCATCAAATCCATCCAACCCAACTCAAGGCCATCAAAGAGCTAAGGATGCCTCTCTTCTTCACTTTCTTGTGTAGATCTTCTTTCTCTTTCCATGGCACACGAGATTCTAGGGTTTGGGTTGGGGGGGGTGAATCCTTGAGGTCTTGTGTGTTCTTTTGGATTCAAATGTGTGGTTTGTAAAGTGGATGCAAGATTTGTGACTCCCTTTGGCTATTCATGTTGTCTTTCCCAACTTTGACCACACCATGTAAATGTATTGAATGTGACAATAGACACAAAAGTCTTTATCCATGTTTGATTGGTGGATTTGGTCTTAAATTGCATAGATGATTGCTAGGACCACGGGTTTGATTTCATTATTGCCTAATTACACGTGACACTCGAGCAAGATGCATGAATTAGATCATTTTCGAGTGGTTTTCACTTGGGCATTTCATTGAACACTTGGTGTGGGTGAGTGGTTTCGCTTGAATTAGTCAAACGGTTGGTCGACTTACTGCCCGCGTTGTAATAGGAGCCCATTAGGGTCCCTAGGCCGAGGTTTGTGACTTGGGCAAGGGTGATTGGTTGTGGCATTGCTTGTTTTCTACCTTGTACTACCCGGTGATAGAGAGGTTGTGGACCTTTAGGTGAACCCCAACCCACCCTTCCTTCTCATTGATGTCCTCCTTTGTTGACTTCGCCTTTGTTTGTGATTCTTGTCTAGAGTTCGCCTTTTTTCATGCTCATTGAGCCGACTTTTACCTTGTGTGTTGACGTTTATGCTTGATCTCTTATTGACTTTTTGTGGAACCTACACCACACACCCCCTTTGTCAGTCTTACGTCCTAATTGAGTACACGACTCTAACCGAAAGGTTAGGATTTTATCTTTTATCAGCGACCTGTTTGGGTCGCGGTCATATAACTGGAAGTCAACATGACAATCAACATGTTGACCCTATTCTAGAGAAGATTGCTTGAAGATGGACCCTAGTAGCGGCCCAATAAAGAGCTAAAGGGCGCCTACATAGAAACCCTAGCCGCCTAGGTTTCCTTAGCCATCCAAACAACGTGGCACAATCTAGGCGACCAAGGCGAATGAGCGAGCTCGCCTCTCAAGCAGACCCAATCAGAAGAAGCCACATCCTCAAGCTTCAAGGCTATAAATACTGCAGTTACCTCCTTGTAGACGTAGCGAACACTTTTTGTAGTCAACATTCTTTTGGTACGTTTACTCTCATACCCTGAATTCTCTATATATATCCCCAATAATGGCCTAGAAATGACTACTACCCCTACCCTCTCTCTCTTACGAGGTAACTTGGAGCCCCAATTCGACAACAAGACTACCTCTCTCTATTGAGTCAGACGAGTAGACCTGACCATCAAAATTGAGCCACATCTTCATTCCATCCATAAAAAAAAAATGATATAGTGGTAAATTAGTGAATTGAAAAGCATTGTTCACTGACTTTCTGTTTGTATAGTAAAATTACATAAAAGTAAAAATCATAATTTAGTAGTATCTACTATAGTTTATTCCAAATTCGGAAGTAATCGAAAGAAAAAAAGAAACCCTAATTTTCAGTTCTTGTCTAGGAAACAGTAGTGTTGATTAATTATATCTGTTGTTTTGAAAAAGTTGATTAGTATTTTACAATAGAAATAGGGCATAGGTTGAGTAAGCAGTCCGATATGATTCTAAATCACTTATATATTATTATGTAACTGTGTTAGCATAATGGGAAGAGAAGAGAGGAAAAAAGATTGGCACAGAACAACATCCTGTAAATGGGGAGAGAGAGAGCAGTTGGGGATTGCATTAACTGAACCAACACGGTTTAGTAGATGAGAAGATGAATAATATTATTATTATTATTATTATTATGATGATACGAAAAATGAAATGCGGGGTATCATGAGTAAACATTTAATACTCACTCACAACCACTCTTTGCTTTGCAGCTGTCAAAAACATCAGTTTCATTCATTCCTAAATTCTGCAAACTCTTCCTATATAAACCCTACTACTTCCACCCCTCCATTTCACACCAATATTCCCTCTTTCCTATCATTACCATGATTCACTCCAAACTTTTCCTTGCTTTGCTTCTTGGTCTTTTTTGGTTTCCGCCAACTATGCTAGGAACCTTCCCACTCAAAATGCCTCCTTTGACGACCAAAAGAACTTGTTCCACCGTCCAGGACTCGGCGCTGGAGGTGGAGGTGGACTAGGTGGTGGACGTGGTGCCGGAGGAGGACTAGGTGGTGGCGTGTGCCGGAGGAGGACTAGGTGGTGGTGCCGGAGGAGGACTAGGTGGTGGTGCTGGTGCCGGAGGTGGAGGAGGACTTGGCGGCGGTGGAGG
This sequence comes from Linum lewisii, assembly GCA_034768395.1. NCBI lineage: Eukaryota > Viridiplantae > Streptophyta > Magnoliopsida > Malpighiales > Linaceae > Linum > Linum lewisii. The sequence goes on from CM068297.1 coordinate 16,093,223, forward strand.
TCTAGGTGGTGGTGCTGGTGCTGGTGCTGGCGGTGGATTCGGTGGTGGTGCAGGAGCAGGGGTGGGCTTGGTGGTGGTGCTGGAGGAGGAGGTGGGTTTGGAGGAGGTGGTGGTACTGGAGGAGGAGTAGGTGGAGGTTCTGGGTTCGGAGGAGGTGTTGGGTTTGGAGGTGGTGGTGGTGCCGGCGGTGGAGGTGGAGGTGGATTTGGAGGAGGTGGTGGACTGGGCGGCGGAGTAGGTGGTGGATTCGGTGGAGGTGCTGGTGCTGGTGGTGGCTTACCTTGAACAATGAAGAATGAAGAGTGAAGAGTGAAGAGTGAAGACATCTCTGATAATTATTATTCTATCTACCAAAAATTGTGATCATAATTAATTAATATTTTACTGAATCTTAAAACAAAACTATGTAAGGATGTACTAAATTTAAGGGTATGTTGTTGAATGAGATGAGATTAATGCATTCTCTTGTTCCTAGTAGTAAATGAAGAAATTGTTATAGATTGTCTGCAATGTGTATGGTGTTTCTGGAGCTCTATGTTGAGAATGCATTAATTAATTAATTAGATACAGACATACATTTGATTTTTGCATGGACTACTTGTGCAGTTTTGGTGGCTTTATTTTACCGAGTATCATGATTCTTGTAGTTATTTACGTCGATTTAGCTTATAATCATTGTTACATTCAAAAGAGAACATTTTGCATATCAATCCATCAACCAAACTATTATGTCTATAATTACTTACCATGTTATTAATTATAATCTGAATAGATAGGCTCACCAAACTTTAGCCTTGGCAATTAATACTCAACAAATCTATGCATGTGACTTTGGTCGGTTCTCTCGATAGGTGACAGTGGACTAATGTACTGTCTAACTAAATTATTTTTTTTAATTTTCCATACTCAATGGCTGACCAACAGTAACAATAATAATATGCTTCATCTCTTGCTTTCTACCTCCTCCACGATATCTACTCTCTTCAACAATAATATACGCCCGCGACGTGCTCCGATCAATGCCCCTTCACTCTCCAATGCCTTAGTGAGAGAGTGTTTCGCAGGCCCTAGAGGTTTGAAATCCATGTTGCATCCCGCAAATGGTTGTACTTGTATCAGAAATAGAGAACAAAAAAGTAAATGCGCTTTGCTGGCAATGAGAACTTGAAAGTCAAACCCAACAGTAATATTTTATACTGCAAATTTTGCCATAAATCCAACCATATCCACATGACTTTTTGTAGCTGTATTCTACATTCTGGTAGCTACAACTGCCTGAGCTTTTGGACCACACAATTCGTTGATTCCTATTCAAAATGTCAGACGCCATAATTCCTTGCATTCTATTTTTCTTTCATAGCTGTTTCTGCCATCTTTCCCTTTTCCGCCATTAATTTTTTTTTTTTTTTTGTGAATCTTTTGCTTAATGCCCTAGAATTAAAATACCATCAACTAAGAATTAATTATTATTTTATTAATGAGAAAATAGTATTTTGGCCCTTTTGCTTTGTCAACTTAATAGATAGGCCCACTATACTATAATTCGTTCTTTTTATTCCCTTCTACTTCAATCACTTTGCCTTTTGGGTCTTTCTTTTTCAACATTCGTCTTCGTAATGTTACCCAAAAAGAAAAATACAACCAAACTACAAAGTGGTCATAAGTTTTAATTTGGTTTGGCTGCATCCTTTTTTTCTAGAAGTAAATTTCACAAAAAACATAGTTTGTATATTAGTATTTAACAACTTTCTCAACAACACAGTCTCTGTTACTTGCAATCACCTTGTTTGAAGTTCAATTAGTCAGAGATGGTGAATTGATTACTAGTATATGTTATATTATATGAATCCTCTGTTCAAACTCATTCATTCTCATTCACTACTTCAAAGAAAACTAGAACACTACAACCCCTGTTTTCCAAATCTCAATATTCAACAAGACACATCGAATACTAGTATTAAACATAAAAATAACATAAAAAGGTCATTTCATGAATGATTCTTCAACAAAACCATAATCCAACCAAACTTTTAACCTTCTCGTGAACAACTGAACCTAAACTCGATGGAATCATTACATTCAGATTGCAAAATTACTTGAATAAGGAGAAAGAAAGATAAAAGTGTAGAAATAAGAAAGAGAAGAAGAACACGAGAATTTGGTTTGTTGTTGATTTTGAGAGTTAGGCTGAGGAGAGAGAAATGTTTTCGATTTCAGATATCGAGAATAAACCGAACAAGGGTGTGGAGGCAAGGAACTAGTCCAGCGATGGCAGACGAGATATGCAACGCCTTGTTAGGATTTCGACGGCAAATGAGATCTATAGTACTGCCGGTGAATCACTCATCACCAAGTTCTTTAAATAAATTACTTTTTTCCAGAATAATTAGTCTTTAGACTCATGATAAGTGGTAGATTATGGGTGGACAAGATCCTAAGTGAATAAATTTTATCAAATTCGTAAAAATTAATTTAGTGATCGATTAAGGTATGTCTTTTTAAGTTAAAGACTGAAACCTATACGTAAGTTAAAGTGAGAGGTATGTAGAAATTATTGAGGTTTTTCGAACCGGACCGGGGATCGAGTCAGCAAAATCAAGGATTTAGGGTTTAAGCAAAAAATTGGGATCAAATCGAGATTTACCTGTTTCGGAGAAGGACCAGTTCACGGTCTGACCCGCCGGCCCGATTAGGCATTAACAACATTGAGCCCATAATCCACCAAAAATAATTTTAATTGATCGTGTTATATAGTTCAAAACATTATTTTATCTTGAAATTATTTTTTTAAGGCAAAGGCTTGTCATTTCATTAATGCGTAGAGTTCGAGCAAATACATCGTAAAGCATCGTCCAAAGCTAAGTTACGTGACTGCCTAGCCAAAACATGGGCGGCTACGTTTCTATCCCTCCTACAAAATTGAATTGTCGTATGGTGGTCAATCAGATGTCGGCATTGCCGAATAATATCTCCATACTCTGTGACATCCTCCTCTGTCGACTGAAGTGCCAAACAGACCACCTGGGAATCGATCTCAATAGTTACTCTTGTAGTTCCCTGGCCTCGTAGCCACCTCAGAGCCTCAAGTAACACTCTAGCTTCACATTCCTTCGCCTCGGAACAACCTCTCCATGTGATTGTCCGAAAACGGACCAGCATCCCATCATCTTGACGAATGATCATCCCCGCACCATGTCTCTGCTCCTCCCTAAAAAGGGCACTGTCAATGTTGCATTTCAGCTCACCTTCTGCGGGGGGTGCCATTTCGGGCAAGGCAACGATCTGTGTTCTACGTTGCGTGGGAGGTCAAGTAAACCCGTTGCCATTTAGCCACATCATCCAAAGCAAGCCGAGCTGTGACATACGCGGGCTTCTCATCCACTCTCCACACCCGGTTGTTTCTTTCACGCCAAAGCCCTCCAATCGTGGTCGCTACTACTTGCATCTTATTCTTCGGTAGCGTGGTTATCACTTTAAACAACCAGTCAGAGAATGAGTCTGGTTGGTCCCGGAGGCGTTCAACATCATCCAAAAGGACCCATGCATCTCCAGCAGTCAATCGCATAGGTGCACGCAACAAAGAGGTGTCAGGGGCTTACCCAAAGAATATTACAGATGCCACACTCGTCCGACACAAAAATGCCCCGGTGCAACAAGGCCTCGAGGGTGGGCAGATTTCCTCGAGCGAGTCTCCAAAGCATAACCTTAATATGAGGTGGTGTCGGGACCTCCCAGAGTGCATCCCAACTCCCAGGAACATGGAGGTTTGTTCGGTCCACCAAAGTGTCCATCAAAAATCTGTATGCCGACTTTACTGTGTAACCTCCATCCTTAGTAAATCACCAAACACGTGAGTCAGTCGTTTGGGATATAGGCAGCGGGATGTTTAGGATTTCTGTCGCATCTCGGGGCTCAAAGATACCTTCAATCAGTTCCTCATCCCACTCTCTAACCCCGGGATGAGAATATCACATACCTTCAAATTTTCGAGGCTCGGTGGGTCGTGTCTCAATAAACTTATTCTCTTCAAATTTCAGCCAAGGTTGATTCCAAACACTAGTTGAACGACCATCGCCGATCTTCCATCTACTACCATCCTGAACTACTGCGCCATATCAAGCTCGGATTTGAACCAAGGTCCGCCGACACGAAATCCCTCTTTGGGTAATATTTTGCTTTGTAAACTTTGGCGGCGATGGTATTTAAGTTGGCTGCTTCCCGAGGAGTGCAAGATTGAATCCATGGAGATCTCTAAACCCCATGCTTCCATGCTCCTTCCGTACACATAATCTTTCCCATCTCATCCACGAGATTCCACTTCTGCCATCAATCTTCATACCCCCACCAGAAGGAGTTTATCATCCTTTGTATTTCCTCCAAGAGAGTAATGGGTATCATAAATACATTCATACAATAGACGAGAATTGCTTGCGCCACAACTTTTACCATCACCTCTCGGCCCCCCATGGATATTCGAAGGCCAACCCAAGAGTGTAGGCGCTTCCACACACGATCTCTAAGGAAGCCAGACACCCTTTTTTATTCTTACCAACAAGGGCTGGCATACCGAGATAACAGTCCGTGTTGAAGGTCTCAAACACTCCAAGGACCTCAGAGATGGCCCCTTTCAGCATCGGGAGGAGGTCTCGGGTCATATATACACCTGATTTCATATAGTTGATTAGTTGACCAGAGGCTCTCGCATAAGTGTCAAATATTTGTTTAATCTCAAGGGCCTCCCCAATCTCCGTTTGGCAAAGATAAGGCTATCATCAGCGAAGAGCAGTGTGAGATAATCTGTGCCTTTGGGCACGCCTTTACCCAGTGATAACTTCCTTCTCACCGCTCACACATCAAAGCTGAAGCCCTCTGCACACAAAAAAACAGAAAAGGTGGAGTGGACATCCTTGCGTAGCCTCGCCGGAGTCAGGTTGCTCATTCTCGCCATTCACAATCATTAATCCATCCGAGTCATTCAACTCATAATCAAGGAATCAACTGTCGGGGAATTCCATTTTCACAGCTTCTAGTACAACACTCGACGCTATAATACCCTTCGAGATGTCACTTTTAGGGCCTACTCTCCAACCTCAGCCTATTATTCTTCATAATGTGGATAACTCTAACTACCAATATTTATCTGTTTAGCCGTCCTTCAAAAAGCGACTGCTAAGCGCACAGTGATCCAACACACCTTCTGTTCGAAATACTTGCCAACAAGCATACAAAACCGAGCAAAGAGAATAGGCCGCTAGTTTCATAGACGTCGGTACATACATCTTGGGAAATTAAAATGTCGGTACAGTTTAGCTCATTGGGGAAGGCCATGTTACCCATGGATGTCATCTATCAGCACCTCATCATCTCTGACCAAAGTTGAAGACCGGTTCAACCATGGGAGCGGCGCTTTGTTGCCCATGTGAAGAGTGCCTACGAATTTGTCTCTCTCAAAGTCCCCACAAGAGTTAGCATCAGTGGCGTGACTCTGCTATCAAGGACGTCGACGGCGGGTTCACCAAGCATTGGTTGGCTTAAAAAGGTCGGCGAAGTAGTCCCTCGCCATATTTTTTAGGTTTTCCTGACCCTCAACCCAATCGCCAACGATATTTTTTGGTGTTTTTATTGTATTCCTCTTTTTCCTTGCATTTGCTGAGGCGTGAAATAGCTTCGTATTCTGATCGCCATCTTTGAGACAAAATTTCTTGGCTCGTTGTCGCCAAGTCTCTTCTTCTTGTAATGCTTGAAGTACTTCCATCCTATATCCCTCGTATTCCTCCTCTTCATCCTCATCTGTACTTTCTCGAAGCTCCATTAGTCTCGCAGTTCCATCTCTTATGCGGTGCCGGAATTTCATGTGAAAATTCACAACCCATCGTTGCATGACTCCCATACAATGAAGGAGTTTTTTCATTAAAGAGTGTCCAGCACAACTCCTCCATGCCTCCATAACCAGTGGTTTGAAACCTTCCTCTTTCACCCAACAATTTTCATAGCGCAACCGTCACGAACGACACGCACCCCTTAGTATCCAAAATAATTGGCGTATGGTCTGAAAGTGGAGCAATTAAGTTTGTGAGGGTCGCGTCACTGAACCTCTCATGCCATTCATGGTTTGCCATGGCCCGATCAAGTTTTTCCTCCACCTTACTCTCGCCTCGTCCCCGATGCCAGGTAAAAGGGTACCCATCAAGCACAATATTGCTGAGTCCACAATCCACTACTGCCTCCCGGAAGCCTCTCATAAGTGTTGGCGGGTGCTCTCGTGTTCCTCTCTTCTCACTTTCGACAGGATGTCATTAAAATTTCCCATGCACATCCATGCACCATCGTGTTGATTCGCGATCTCACGTAGTATATTCCATGATTCGTGTCTCCTGGTTCTCTCTGCTATCCCATAGTAACCCGTGAGTCGAAAAGTGTCCTCGTCTTCAAGTATCATCTCAATATTGATATAATTCTTGGTGTAGTTTAATATCCTCCCTTTATCTGTTGTCCGCCATAATATAGCAACGCCACCGCTAAGCACGCTTCGAAACCAAGTTTCCGTCTTACCGCCTCCATTCTTGCCTGATTCACAAAAGTTTCAATAAAAAAAACAACACCCGGCCTATGAGTTCTGACTAACTCATTTAGCGCCAAAATTGCACGAGGTTGGCCCAATCCTCGGTAATTCCAGCTTAATATTTTCATGGCTGTCGGCAGGACCTGCTCCCGACTGGGCCTGCCTGTGTCACTTTTTTGGCATGTGAACTGCCTTTTTAGGGGACTTTGAAGCTTTCTTCCCCACACATGTATCCTCCTCCATCAGATCTCTATCATCCCCATTCCGACACCTTTTCTTCTCCTCATGGATTGACATTGGTATTGCTCCATTAGCCACAACACTTGCACCATGAGGAATCACCATGCCCTCTGTGTACAGGCTAGCTCCTAAATTACCCAGTAAGCTCTCAATGTTACTCGGTCTCGTCGGCCGTGAGTTAGCTGCCATCAATCCACCTCTCCATGACCCTTTATCCCAAGAGCCCGATTTTGAGGTGTTACCCTCTCCCACTATAGCTGTTGGTGGCGGCCTCCTATCCAACCATTCCTCTCTCGGCAGCGATTTAATTTTCCTTGCAGGGCGGGAAGGTCTTCGCCCCAATACGTACAATCTTGTCCTCCATGATTTGGAACAATACCTCGCAGTAACGATCAATATGCCCCATCTTCCAACATATGTAACAAAAGTTGGGGAGTCTCTCATACCGGAATCGACAGGTTACACTCTCTCCATCCTCTGCTCGTATCTTCTTCTCTCTCTGCAGTGGCCTTCGTATGTCGAGCTCAACTTGTAGTTGCATAAAATCAGATTGTACGGTAGCATGTTACATTCATCATATTCGATGAACCTTCCAATGAATTTTCCAAGGGCTTTACCAACTGTCTCGGAGTAAAGCCTGGCGGCAGGTCCCAGACTTGTACGCAGAAGCGAACAGCGTGGAGTTGGACCGTCTGCAGTGACTCTCCCTCCTTCATCTCATGTAGCACCAACAGACTGCCATTAAAAGAGTACGGTTCTAGATCCATCACCCTTCGTAGGTCCACGACGTGGTTGAAGCGAAATAGTATCAATTTTCCTTCCAGCTCTTCGATTGCGACACGTCGGCCTGGCCTCCATAGAGACGTCATTCGGCTCTCGAACACATGGAAATTAAAGTTCTTATTTGTGAGGAGGAACCCCATGAGACATACGTTGTAGTTGTTCTCCGGCGCAATCAACACTTCGTTCGGGAACACGAGGTCTTCTTCCTCCTCCAATGAGAGTTCTGCAACTGCTTTTTCCATACCTCATAATCCAGGCATTCAGAAATTGGAGCAATTAGCAATAGGCAGTCTCGGCGATTGATTGGTGGAGAAAAACAGTGAGCGTTGGGTTTTTGCGTGAAAACCCTAGCAAACCCTAATAGCGGCGCAAAAAAACCCTTATTCAAGGGAAAGCTCTCATTCGAGAGAAAAAAACGTCCTAAAGAGAGAAGAAGGTGGTCAATCATAGTGTTTAGTTGTTACAAATGAGACTTTTTATCTTGAAATTATTAAGATTTATCTTTTCAGGTTAATAAATACTTTTAAATTAAATCTGCCTCAAAAAAAATTACTTTCAAATCATTAATATGAGGAACCGGATCCAGCTCCAATCATTTCTTTGGTTGGAATCCAGTCGAACCCTTTCTCAACCATTAGATCACCCTTTGACCCTTTGACCAATCCAATGGTCTAGATTGTTAGGGGTATTTAGGACTTGGGGCTTTCACCATAATAAATAAATAAATGAAACTATGTACCAAAATAAATACGTTCTGAAAGTATGAACATTTATAGATATAAACGCCCGGACCATAGGTGATTTCGCCCAGGCCCCAGGCGTTTTCGCCTATGGCCCAGGCGTAATTGGTTCTGAATGATTCCTGAGCAGATTCCTGACCGGTTCAGAGCAGACCCATGAGTCCGAGAGAGCAGTAGGCGATTTCGCCTGTACCCTGGGCATTTTCGCATGTACCATGGGCGAAAACGCCTATGCTAATGTGGATCAACGTCCTATAAATACCAGCTCCTCTCAAGCATTGTATCATCAAAAAAAACATTCGGGTAGTTCAAAAATTATTTGTCAACATTGAAAGATGGCCGACTCTGGTAGTTTCCGCGACTTCCGTATCCAGGTGTACTGGGGGTCGAATCGTCCAGGATAGGTCTGAATTAGCATACGATGGTGGAGAGAACGTACGTCTGAAAATGACCAGGCAAGCCAGCTATGCTAGCTTGGTCACCACGTTCGGGAGGAGAATTGGGCTTGGTCCGGATCGGCTAATCCCGTCATTTGTTTGGAGAATGCCGATATTCATCCAGGGTACTCTGTCTCATTACGTTGCTCGTACCATAACATATGAAACCTGTGCGCAAATCATCTACGACATAGTTCGCCGTAACCCTAGTGTCGAATGTTGTCCACTTGTACGCCTTGATAGAAGAGGAGCTGTCTCACTACTCCTGGGTGCAAGGGGTCATGCCACCTCAGATCGAAGAGCAGAGCCAAACATACGATAGATCATATATGTCTACCAATCGTGTCGGTCCGGAGGGGGAGGAGGTTGATCAAGAGGGACTGGCGCGAGATGAATATGTCACCTCTGATGACTTAGAGGACGAAAGAAGCCATTGCATGGAGGACGAAGGGAATCCTAATGTCGACGATGACATCGGCCAAACTGACGAGGAAGACGACGACGAGGGTGGGAGAGCCACGGAAGAGAGCATGGACATATATGTGCCACCGGAACATGCCACGAGCGGGGGTGATGATATTGACGACATCATGACAATCTCCAACACCTACTCCATGGACAGGCGTTTCCAGATCTCAACGAATTCGTACTGGTCAGTGGAGATGGAATTCTACTCGGGACAAACATTCACAACGAAAGCCCAACTGGTGTCCCTTACGAAGAGTCAAGCAGTCCTCCGCAACTATAAGTACAAGGTGTCCACCTCCAACCCAAGGAATGGGCCATAAATTGCATCGAACCGACGTGTCGTGGAGGATGTGTTCGACACTTAGCAAGAGATACGACTTCTGGATAATAAGACAGCTAAACATCGGCCACATTTGTGACTAATCAACGATACTAGGTCCCCACCCGCAACTCGACGTCACGCTCATCTCAGATGCAGTCATGCACATTGTCCGTAGAGAGCCGAGCATGAAGGTGGAGACAGTGATTGACTGCATTCTAGAGAAGTATCATCGCAACATTTCGTACAGGAAGGCGTGGTTTGGTAAGCAACGTGCTGTCGAGAAGTTGTACGGTGACTGGGTGACCTTCTACAACAACATCGAGACAATACTGAACGCTATTCAACTCACAAACCCCGGTTCACGGTACGAGCTTAGAACCACTCCTGCCGGCAACAAAAGGATGTTCAAAAGTGTGTTTTGGGCGTTTGGCCCTTGTATAGAAGCCTTCAAGCACTGCCCTGGAGTCATGATTATTGACGGGAAATTCCTGATGGGAAAGTACAAGCAAGTGTTGTTGATGGCAAGCACGTTTGATGGACAACATCGAATTGTGCAAATGGCGTACGCTATAGTTGACCAAGAGGACGGTGATAATTGGATGTGGTTCATGGAGATGCTACAAAAAAATGTCACCAACCGGGCCAACATAACAATCATCAGTGATCGACACGCAGGAATTGAAATGGCGATGTGCAATATTGGTCGAGGGTGGGTTTGGCGGTGGTGCCTACGCCATTACGTAAGCAACTTCAACAAGAAGCACCGCAAATCATTGCTGAAGAGTCGCCTTTGGAACTTAGGTATTATACTAATTCGTTTCCCAATTTTGTTTAACAAAAAAACAAGAATATTCATACACGAGTACATGTCTAACTGCAGGCTTAGAACACAATGTGCGGAAGTTTGAGGCAAAGAAAGAGAATTGGTTGGAGATCCATAATGAAGAAAACCTACAAGACCCCAAATGGGTTAATGAGGATCTCGCGTTATGGAGCATGGCCTACGACAACCTTGAGGGAGGCGGTGCTCGGTGGGGAACTATGACGACTAATGCGCAAGAGTGCGTCAACGGAGTACTGAAGGGTGTGCGACGGTTGCCTATGACATCTGTGATTGAGCACACATTTCACCGTATGGTCAAGTATTGGCACAACCGACGTGGAGAATATCGGGCGATGTTGGCAGAGGGGCATGAGCTAACTGAATACTGTCGAAAATTCACCTCGAACTGGACATAACGTTCTGTCTCACACTACGTGCTCCCGTACGATGTAGCTAACGGAGTGTACGAGGTAAAGTCTGCTCCCAACAATCAGAACCGTAGTGGTAGTAACAGCTACGTCATTCGGTTTGATGCTCGGTCCAACCGTAAGGGGACATGCACGTGCGAGAAGTTTCAGTGCTACAAGATACCATGCTCCCACGCCGTAGCTTGTTGCACGTTTGCTGGGTCGAATTGGCGCCACTATGTCAGCCCCTTCTACCGCATCTCAAAGGTTCAGTTAGTGTATGTCGTGTCATTCCAACCAATATTGGGTCCTAAACACTTGATAGCACACACAGGCCGTCCAGTTATCCCCCATCCTTGTCTGCGTCGTGGAAAGGGGCGTCCAAGACACACTCGAATCAGGAACGAGATGGATTGGCGCGAAATTGGTCGACCAAGTAATTGTAAGACATGTGGTCGCACGGGACACAATTCGAGGACATGCGCAAGGCGTAGGGGCGGTGTCAGACCGTCTTCTAGTAATCAGCCTTGAAACGTGAAAGTATATGTATGTAACGAGTTAATCTGTAATCGTTGAATGATGTAATAAATTCTATATCAATGTTCCCCGTCATAAAATCTATGGTCAAAGTTATTTTTTTATATAAAAATAGAGCGGATAGTTCAAACATAGATTACAAAGTATTGGCCCGTCTGTCTACATATGTACCATAGGCGTTTTCGCCTGTACCACAGGCGTTTTTGCCTGTACAGCCAGTAGCCTTCAGTAGCTTCTCCAACTATAAAAACCCACTCTAAATTTAATCAAACACACTCCACACCTCTCTTTCACAAAGCAATCACTTCAGTAGCCTACATCCACCAAAGTAAGTTGCAATATGGCGTTCACCCATGGATCAAGGAGCCGCTCCCGCGATAACAGTAAGTTCGATTTTGTGTTCGCCTCATATACTTTATGTTGTGACCTCATTACTATTGTTATTGTTTTTGTAGTTTCAGACATTGATCGTATTATGTACAAGATGAAAAAGCCGAAGGAAGACCTCTTCGTGTATGAAGAAAGGGAGGTCAATTGCTGGTGCGATTTGAGGGCAACCAGATTCGTCCGATTAAAGGATCTCGAACCCTATTTTGGTTGCCCTCTCGAGAGGGAGGTATCCTACATCCAATGTTTATTTTAACTTCGTGCCATCTCGTATACTTGAAAACCCTCTAATTTTATTTCCCATATTTGTAGAACAAGTCGTGCGATTATTTTGAAAGATTGGATGTGCGGCAGGCCGTGGACACTAACTAAGAAGGACCAAATAATTCGGGGGAAGACCAGAGAACTTGTTCTAGCAAACAGAGAGAAAGACAATATCGTTAGGGAGAAAGATAGAATCATCAAGGAATTGAGGACAAATACTCAGTGTTGGAGCGCATTTAATGGGATTTGCAGGGAGAAAGACGAGAAAGTCTTCAAAAACGTGGTTGAAGTATTGGTGTTGTTGTTTGCCGCTTTAGTTGACTATGTTGTTTATGGTAGTTACCCTTCAGTGTAATAAATTGGTAGTTTTTATCTTCCCTTCGATGTAATAAATTGGTAGTTATGATCTATTGAAAAAGTTATGGAAAAGACATTTGATTACGTAACATTCACATGAAAATGACATAAGAAATACATATTACCAAACATGAAACATAATAGCAATAACAGTGTGAATGAAGTACATCACATCGAACTAACATCTGTGAAATAAGTACGTCACATAGACCCAACATCTGTGAAGTACATCACATAGTATAAGTAAGTACACATGAAAAAAAACCACTCAATGCCTACGAGTCCTCTGGCGGCGTCCTCGCTCCTCCTCTGTGTAGCACTGGGGGGGGCAACGTAGCACGATCACGGAGGCCGTGTGATCTAGGCGGTGGTGTAGGGGTGGGATCCGGCTATGCGGCCCAGTCCGCGAACAGATCGTCCTCTGAGTACTCCTGTCTACTCCACTGCTGGGATGGCCCGGTCTGATGAGCTGGCCATGTCTGCTGGGGCGTAGCGGTCTCCTGGGTGGGCCAAATCGGCTGGGAGCTACGATCATACTACTGGCTGTGAAACGATGGTTGTCCAGTAAACCCTGGTGGCTGGCTGCTAGAAGGCCCTACAGGTCCGGTGTACTGAGAGCCCATCTGTGTCGGATACTCGCTCCACTGATAGTGACGGTCTGGTGTGTAGCCAATGACACCGTGTGGTCTGCCGCCGTGGTCTGCTGAATCCAATCCCGTGCTGGGCGCTCGATGAATGGTGGCAAAGTCATCGTATGGTGGGTAAGACTGCTCATGTGAGGCCCTACGTGGGGCGTGTGGTCCTCGATCGGGTAGCCGCTCGTAGCCCCCACCCGCAGCCAATCCAGCCTGAAGGACGTAGGCCATGTCATCATCAGCACTACCCTTATCCCTACACATAATGGTAGCGTGCTCTAGCGAGTCAATCTGAAATAGAATAGAAGATGTCAAATAATATAGACGAATATCGTCGATAATTAGGAATGAGAAGTCAGTCACCAACCATCATCTGGTACTGAGCACCAGCGTGTGAGAGGGTCATGCGCGTCCACCTCCTATACCACTCGTCGTGGAAGTGGTGGCGCGAATCATCAGAGACTAACTCACCGGTGGCAATGTGCCGGTCCCTCTGCTCCCAATGTAGGACAAACTGTTGGTATTTAGCCACCCAATCTGTGACACTCGACCTGAAATCAGCCGCAAGTAACTCCTCAACATGTCCTGCTGGCTCCGGGTCCTGTGGGACGCGCTGATCGAATCCAAACTGTCGGATACAACGGTCAGGATGGTGCCATGCAATGCAGTCTATGCACAACAAGGGTGTAACGGACCGCCACAATACATCTCCATCCAACGCAAAATCCTCAGTGCGGTCTGCGTATTGCATCCACTAAAGACAGAGGGAACAACATTGTTGTTGTAAGGAAAAACCAAAAAATATTGTTCAAATTTACAGAGATAGGGTAGGAAACCTAACCACAAAATCCGTACACAGGTCGAGTGCGTAACGTACACAAGGGGGGCACCACCCTGTATGTACCACTCTGCAATATGGGGGAATCTCTCCAAGGCCCATAGCTCGACCAAGAGGGTGAATCCGCCAATGTCACTGGTGCCCCTCATACTACCAGCGAAGAAAAAGGCCGCCCTCCCCATGACCTTATACAGCCATGCGAGAACCGCACTACCCCAGCTGTATGTGGATGCAACCCTCGGGTCCCCAATAAGCTGTAGGAGGTGGACCTGTATGTGATCTCCATTCTGGTCAGCCAGTAGAACGCCAGCTACCAGAACCCACGTGTACGCCCGTGCATGATAGGTAATAACCTCTACTGTAGCGCCATCCGGCAGACGATCAAATAGCCTCTTAACCCATGAAACCCTAACTGTCCTGCCCTGTATAGCGTTAGGTGGCGGTGCGACGCCCAACCACTGCTGACATATATGAGTGACGGAGCGCTCGTCCGGAGATACAATAAGAGGACTTCCCGTAGTAGGAATTCCGGTGAGAACCTCCACGTCCTCTAAAGTGATAGTGGCCTCGCCAGCGACCAGGTGGAAGGTGTTCATCACGGGCCGCCATCTCTCAATCAATGTCGTGACCAGCTCCTTACACGGTGTATGACCAAGTACCGCATGAACCCCTAGAAGTCGGCACCCCTCCAAGAATGGTTGATACTGTGGACTCCAATGCAGTGATGTGCTCCGCTGGCGCATCTTCAAGGCCTTGCACTCAGAAGGGCTACACCAAACAAAACCAGCCCTATGCTTGTTCTCCCCCAGAGGAGAGAAGCATTCCTAGGTTGAGGTCTACTAGCCTCGGGAATGTCATCCACGAGTGGCTCAGACCATCCATAGTAAGACATCTATTGTAAAGTAAGTTGGTAGGTTAGTATACGGGGTCATATGTTTATTTTCATGCAAAGTCCGATCTAGTATTCCTACAGACAAAAGTGAACTATCCTAAATCACACTAGATAACGCTAAGTTCGATTTTGTAGTCCTACATACAAAATTTAACTATCCTAATTCACACTAGCATGCAACAGAGAAACAATCTCAAATCCATAAACAACCTAATTTAAAAAATTTCAATGTGCACACTACTTACCTCGTGTAATGGTCTCCAACGAATATCCTCTGCAAGACACGAACGTCCTTTGCTTAAAAATCCTACAACGGCAATAGGACAGTGTAAATAAATATTCACAAACATTTTGAAACTTATGCATATAACCTAAGAACCCCAAACTAATGTTGTAACCAAAGTCCTAAACTAATTCTCTAACATAAATCCTAAACTACATCTCTAACCTAAATTAACATTCTTAAACTCATTCTCTAAATTCAACCCTAAACTAATTCTCTAACCTAAACCCTAAATCCTAATTCTCTAACCTAAATCCTAAACTAATTCTCTAACCTAAACCCCAAACCCTAATTCTTTAACCTAAATCTCTAACCTAATCCTAATCTAATTCTCTAACATAATCCTAAACTAATAAAATGAAAAACAAGAGAGGACAAGGGGACTTACCTTGGAAGGGGGGGGGGGGAGAGAGTGGTAGGAGGGGTGAGGAGTGAAATGGGGGTGCTGGTGGGTTTTTTAGGGGGGGGGTTTCGCCCAATCAGCTTTAAACGCCTGGACCATAGGCGAATTCGCCCAGGCCCTAGGCGAAAACGCCTGTTGTCTGTTCCTGAATTAAACTCGGCTGGTTGCGAGTTGGTTGACCCAAATAAATGATTACGCCTGGGGCCTAGGCGAAATCGTCGATGGTCCGGGCGTTTATACCTATAAATGTTCATACTTTCAGAACATATTTATTTTGGTACATAGTTTCATTTATTTATTTATTATGGTGAAAGCCCCTTTAGGACTTTACACACATAATTTAATTATTATATTTAAAATAAATAATTAAATTCTGAGGGGGATCGTCGGTGACTCTCTGGTGGCCGGCCACCCGTCGCCGGTGACTTTTCCGGCGACCAGCCGCCGTCGCCGGTGACTTTTCTGGCGAGACTCTGCAACCTCTCTTTTTTTATTTGCTTTCAAAAAAACTAGTTAACGCATTTTTTTGTTAACTAGTTAACCGTGTTTTTTTAATTGATAACTAGTTAACATCATTTTTTATTTGATAACTTGTTAGCAGATTTTAACCAGATAACTAGTCAACAATGTTTTTTATTGATAACTAGTTAACATGGTTTTTTATTGATAACTAGTTAACATGATTTTTAAACTGATAACTAGGTAACAATGTTTTTATTAGGTAATAACGATGTTTTTTTATTGATAACTAGATAACACCTTTTTTAAATTAGTTAACTAGATAACACTTTTTTTAAAATTAGTTAACTAGTTAACACCTTTTTTTTGTTGATAACTAGGTAACATTGTTTTTTTAACTGATAACTAGTTAACATAGTTTTTAACTGATAACTAGTTAACAACGTTTTTTGTTTGATAACTTGTTAACAGATTTTAACCTGATAACTAGTTAACGAATAATCATATAATTAAAATTTTAATGAGATTTTTTGTTAACAAATTATCTAACTAGTTATGTTATTTTTACCTAGTTAACTAGTTAACATTTTTAGGTGATAACTTGTTATCAGCATTAGTTAACTAGTTATCAAAATTAGTTACCATGTTATTCTGATGTTAACATTTTTTAAGATGATAACTAGTTATCAAAGTTTGTTAACTAGTTAACCAATCGAATTAACTAGTTATCAAAGTTAGTTAACTAGTTAACCAATCGAATTAACTAGTTATCAAGTTGTTAACTAATTATCTAATAAGTTAACTAGTCAACCAATCAATTATATAGTTCAAAGATTATTCCAATATTGTCAACAACATAAAATTTAGTGACTGAAACGGTAAATTTTAAAAATAGTTGCTGCAATAATACCAAACGGACGGCAAATCAGCAATAATTCATTTTCAATTATTAATAAACAATCTTCACAGTTTTTATAATTACAAATCAGTCACTTAAATTTTTAAAACTGCAAGTTGCTGCTTCTTCTTCATCCCCACACTCCACCCGCTGCTCTACGGTGCCGCTCGGCTCGGCTACTGCTCCATGACGCCACTCCGGCCACGACGCCACTCCGATTTTTAGTTGGAACCGGTCCAACCCTGAAAGGGTTGGGTCCGGATCCGGTCCCTTAATGTGACCTATTGCATCGGACCTCCTTTTCCAGTCCAGCTATGAGGAAAGCCCAAAAGGAAGATAGAACATTGGTCCATTAAAAAATATCTTGCTCAAAATAAATAAACATAAAACAGCGTTATCCGCCATAAACAACGTACGCCACAAGAGAGCAGCCCTGTTAAACAACGCCTTGTTTTTACAAACTCTTAACCATGAACTGCCTCCGCCTGTTTCAGTCTCCATGCATTTCCCATCCCGTCCCCTATTCAATCTTTAAACACAATAATCAGCCATGGCTACCCGCCACACATCTCCTGCAGCAGCCTTTGCAACAGTCGAAAAAATGTCGTGGTCGGGAACTTGGAAACACTACGAGGACACAAGCCATGCTCAATTCTTACCTTGACTCCCTTGTTCTTGGAGTTGCCACCGCCAAACGAGGGGACATTTCTGTCTTGTTACCGACCGGGTAAGTATTATCTGGACGCGACTGCTCTCTGCAAATGTAACTGATGAGTATTAGTTCATGCTGAGCTCGACATTAGTTCCTGATAGTTTCGCTGTTGTGTATGTATCAGAGGATTGATGCTGTTCTTTTACGTGATTGCCAACTTCGTGTTCCCACATTTCTTAATGAAGTACTACAAGTCTGAAGCTGCAGCTGAGGACGACGATAACATCTTTCCCGATAAAGACTGAACTGTAATGTCTAGCGTGTTTTCTGCTGTTTCATGTTTCTTGTATTATGACATCTTTGGTGTCAATAAACATACTCTACTGTTCTGCCTAGAAACTGGGCCAAAAATAAGGTCAACGACCGTATGTATTTACAGATGAGATGAGCAATCTTGAAAACTGGGAAACGAATGACCTTAATTTCATCCATTTCTGAAGATGAGAGAAAGAGAGCAGTCCCAAAAATAATTACAATTGGCTGCAACATGCTCCTCCCTCTACTGTTAAACCAATGTCCAATCATTCTCCTCTGCTGAAGGGGTTTTGTCGCCAGGAGATGCAGCACCACCTGGCTTTGGAGGCTTGTTCTTCGAGAACAAGGACGACTTCCCCTCAAAGAAATTAGAGAATGGCTGCTGCCTCCCAGGGCTTTCCTCTGAACTACTTTCACATCTTGGAGATGGTCTTTTGGGATTCCTGTCCTTGATTCCAAAGTTCAGCCCCAATTTTAGGAAGCTACTGCGCTTGTTCACGGTTCCAGGTGTGTTGGCATCATCAGCCTGCTTCATCATCTTTACAACCTCATCAGGATTCAGTAACATAGCCTCCATCGTTTCATACACCTGCACCATAAAAATTGTTATTGCTCTCATTGCTAAGCAAGCAAAGATTTCTACGTGACACATTTCTGATAAGGACCAACTTACCTGGCAAAGGTCATCCACTTTTTCACTCCAAGACTTTCCTTGACAAGTGACCACAATGTACTCTTTGCATTCATAAAATAGCTTTGACAAATCATCGTTGCTAGATAGTTTTGCCTCCGCCATTAGAGTTCCCAGGCCAAGCTGAACTTGTCAGAACATAGGAAATCATTGGATTATTGCAACTATTTATTATCTTTACTAGCCCTAGTAGACAAGCTTCAAAAGTGATTACTGATTCCTTACCAACGAAATAAACAACTGTTCAAAAAGCTCACAAGGGTGAATATTCTCCAAGTGGTTTAGAATACCCTCACTGCAAAATGCACACTGCTTTTGTTAACTTGGGTGCACGGCTACAGATTAGGGCAGGGAAAAAGAATATATACCTATCTATGGTTCAACTTACACTGCTAAATCCTCATCAAACAGAGGAGCCTGTTTAACAGCTGGTACCGGCTTTGATGTTTCCCACAGTTCACGCCACAAGTTTCCTGCCATCATCACAATTCATAACGCTTTTAACTTCAAATAACTCTGGACCTCATAATTGAACTTCAATTAATACTCTCATGGTTGCACTTTTATCATATAATATAATGTAACATATAAACTATTAGGTGCAACTTCTAGGATAGTAACAGTCTAGGCATCAAACAACGGGGGATTTTCAAGGCTAGACCTTCTTTTTGCATTCGACTACTTAAGTAACCTCTTGTTGAAGATGAATTGTCCCCATCTGAAGTAGACACATCATTAGACTCATTGGTGGGATCACTATTTGTCCAGTCCGGAGGAGAATGCCATCTCACAAAATCTTCTAATATACAACCAGGATTTGCAGCCTATCATCGAAATGAAAATATATATAGTCAGTTACGTGTATTAAAATTTTGAAGAATCTTAAGATGAGATGAATAAAAAGTTTTCCATATTTACTGGCCCTACCTTAAAACCTTGCATGTCAGACAGTAATTGAGAACACCCAGCACCAACACTGACCACAAAAGAAACATGCTTTATTAAATTAGAAAAATAGCTACGGTAGGCTTCCTCTATTATTTAACATGGCTAATAATAGCCTTAAGCAAAAATTATCAGAACACAAACGTAGATCAAGAATAAAGAACTATAATCAATGAAGTTCTGGATTCAACTATGCAATAGAATGGGTAACCCTTTAAAGCATGTTTTTACAGTTAACTGCACACTGACCTCCCAGTGCGAAGAACAAACTCTTCTGTTTCTTTGATAACATCTTCAGTAAGTAAAGGTCCCTCCTACATTGACAAACGCAGAGATATAAACAACAACAGTCATTCTACCACAATTATCTGTTAATTCAAGTAAAAAATCAAACCTGAGGGATAGGAGCATATATTGGTTCACCGGTTTCCAGCATGAACAAATTAGGAGCTTTGGAACCTGCACCAAGCCGAAGAACAAGTTCTCCACTGCTTGTTTTGGCATATAATAAATGCCCAGGAGCATTCACACCTGCAGCAGACTCTTCAAATGTACCGGCATCCCGTAATACAGCCTCCAGTGATTCAGAAGCAAGCGCATTGCGCTTTTTCCTGGAAACACAGCAATTGATAACTTGAAACTGCTGGTATAAAAGGCATGAATGAAGATCTAGAGACTCATCCAAAGGGATGCCTGGTACATGGAGTTCTTCGGACCAGAGTCTTCTCAGCTGCATGCATAATTGGAAACAAACAGTAAGCTGATGTAGCTAACATCATAATTCATTAGAATGCCCCAATTTTAGCTTTTAATATAGAACGGATTGAAGATCTCTGTAGATTTTCCCTTCTCTTCTCCAGGCTAGAAAATTCATCATATAAATTCACAATGATATCACAGCTTATAGGAAAGTCGACAAGGTCTTTGGACAGAGTAAAATGTATGGGTTTATTAGCATTATAAATAAGTAAATGACTACTGTTTGGAGACGTTTTATGGTATACACAGAAAACAACTAATTAAAGATGATTGGTCATGCAATTAATATTCACAAACAGGCATTCTGGAAGTTTTTCTCCAGCAAGGTAATTACCAAAACATTCCATATATGATTTTTTCACCATTATCACCATTCTACAACATATAGCTTCACTTACTTCAGCAACGGTTTTGCACCACAAGATAGCCATATTACGTAATGTTTTAAAGCTTCCAATTACTTCAGATAGCTTTACAAGGAAGCTGTCAGGAGGTGCACCATGAATGTCTTTGATAAATGATAGTGATTCCGTGCTACAGCCAACCTTCCTCCTGAGGAAGTCTCCCTCTGCGAATATCTTGCAGATATTACAATGGAAGTGAAAGATCATCACAGGATAGGCCAATGTAGTAAAGATGAGAACAAAATTTTAGGAATAAAATGAGTTATTTCATAAAGGTAGAAAATTATCAAGTTACCTGGACTGTATAATGACTGCATGATGAACATAACCTTCTCGTGGTTCTCAAACTCAGATATGATCTTATCATCCTTGTCACGAAGCACCAGTGACTTCATAGCAGCAAGGCTTAAGCTTGCCCTCTCTCTGATTGGTGAAGAACTTCCAGAAGACACCACAAAATCTTTTATTGACTTGTACTTCTTTCCCGCACTAACAAAGGGACCAGAAAACAAACACAAACATATAAGCAAATAAGAATCGCTGTCCATTACAAGAACTGAGATATGTTATTAAATGTCCTTTTGATTCATTAAAGTACAAGTATGTAAGGATTTAACTGAAAGTATATAATCAAAGAAGATGCAAAACAAATTGGCAGCCGAAACTTACTCGAGAGCAACTGCCAATTGCTTGATGACAGATGCTGGAGGAATGTTGTCTGGACTGGTGGCATTTAATCTTTCTACTATATAAGGTACTTGTGAAGCCTATAAGTGGTTATACCGGACAACAATGTGAGATCTTTGATCAAATCAAAGGGAAAACAAGTTTTTAGTTCATTTATAAATACAAGACATCTCAAGTTGCAAATAGTAGTGCTGCGGCAATGAACTGCATATGATTCAACTCACCTTCCAAGCCGACGGATCATCATGATTACGGAGTAAACTTAGGCACAACGGTTTAAAAAAAAAGAGAGAAATAAAGGTAGCAAAACGGTGAAAAGAAATCAAGGATGAAAGTGTCTCACCTTGATCTCGGCATCATTTTTCATGTTCAGCATGTACAAATTCTCATCATAAAATGCAAGAGCCATTGTTGGATCGTCAACTTTTTCTGTTGGGCTGTCACCTCCTTTTGTTCCTACTCTGATATTTTTGAATCGATCTTGCCAATCCTGCTTTATTCCTATAGGTGCCGGTTTCCACCTCATGTGCTTCCCTTCATTGTTGCTCTGAACCAATCAAAACGCCCATGGAACATTGAGAACTCCGTAACCTTCTAGAGAAAGCCAGTTCATCTCACATAGTATTCAGAAACTAAACATGTCAGATTGACATCCCTAAAGCACTGTTGAAAGCAAGTTCTACAGACAGAAGAAAATCACCGTTGTCCCACAAAGACCATAACTAAGCCGCTCAATTCTGAGAAACCGATGGGGAAATGGAAACAAAACATAGCAAAAACCACTCTAACCAAACTTATGCTACTCTATCAAATCAAGCGGTCTTCTAACTAAGAAAAGAATATATATACTTATCGAATTCTCTCAGCAATCAAACAGGCAATCTCTTCCAGCTTCGACATCCGACCGTACATTTGAACCGAATGAATAAAACGATAGTTAAAATCGGAAGTCATCTTCCACACTAACCTTGGACTCGCTGTCGCTTTTCGGAGACTGATTATTATACGGCTGCCCGTTCCGGTGTTCCCTCGGCGATTGCTTGTTGTCAGCATCTACTCCGACGCAAACGCCGACCAAGAAAAAGGATCAAAAACAGAAAGGTAGGATTATCCGAACAAGAAGTCACGCAGACGATCAGAAACAAAGAGAAGAAAAAAAAAGTCAAAGGAGGAGAAGAAAAATTGAGAGTGAGACATAAAATAGAAAAACAAAATGAAAAAGGATGGCAGAGAAAATAGAGGCGGAGAATTTGGGAGGAGGAAATGGAATTATGGAAGAGAGAAGAATCTGGTAGAACCTGATCGATCGGATTTAAAATCGGTGAGAACGCGTTCCGCTCGAGCTGCGGCAGAATGGAAGGCGGTCCTTGCTTTGGTGACAAAAGAAGGCGACTCCATTGACAACAACGATTATAGTAGTCTGAAGAGTGATACTAATGACTATCTTGATTACCCCCCACTTCAGGCTGAAGCAACGGCGACCGGCCGAGATTGGAGGAAGGGAGAGATTGCGTGAGGCGAGAATGGAGGAGCTATTAGTTTACTGACAGGAGAAAGTGAGAGAGAGAGAGGGCCAATTCCAGAGGGAAAGAGGTTTTTTTTTTTTTCAAATGGAGGCTAAGAAGCCTTGAAATGGCAATTCCGCTATGGTTTGAGACTTGAGAGTCGTTTCTTCTCTCAAATGGCCTGGAAATCCAACCGGATTTGGTCGGTCACCAATTCGATTTCGGCCGAAAATCATGATCGAGGATGATATCGAATTGTATTCCGTCAAATCGCGATCATAACCGAATTCGACCGTATTCAACTTATTTCGGACAATTTTCAATAATATTATTATATGATTTTGGACCTCTAAATCATGGGTTTGAGCATTTAATCATGAGTATAGACATTAATTAAATTCATTGGTTTGTACATTTAAATCACTTATTTTTTTCCAATTTGCACATATAATTCACGTTTTTGGACTAATGATCAATTTTTGTCAAATTTGGTCAATGACCAAATTGGACACTATAGTCATGACTATGACTGATTCAAATTGGATGAAATCAAAATCGATCAGTCATGCCCGACCAAATTTGGTCAATTTTTTGGTTTCATCAATAACCGACTCGAAATGGCCACCCCTAGCTAAGAGGAATTAGGTTGTTGGATTCAGTTATTTTTTTACAAAGAGTGTGATTTCATTAATTATTAGAGCCAAAACTAATCGTATTTTCACAGCAAGCAGAGAAGCGGAGTGAAAAGATAACACAAAAATTTACAGGGAATTCGAAATGAATTAAGCAAAAGTCTCCAACCAATTAGGAAGGAGATTGTTATCTCTAGCGAGTTGCATCAACGTATCAGCTTTGCGTACAACCTGTCTATTATAGTGTTGGATAAAGATCCAATCCACATTTCGGAGGGCCCCGTTAATGGAAGCCAAAATGGCATCACATTCACATGGCCAATAGAGTGGGGCTTTCTTAAGAACTTCAACAACAATGGCACAATCCGAGAAGATAGTGACCGGGAAGCTGTCAAGCTTTGCAAAGACAACAACTTGAAGTATTGCATTAGCTTTGGCACAAATTGGGGCTCTACAAACAAAGGAGCCAACCCTACCATTTGTAGTGTTAGCTTCGACATCGTAGAGAATGTTGTCATAACACGCCTTCTGGTTGGACTTTCTATAAGATTCATCACACAACAATGTTCTTCTATCATTGTTCGGCGGTAGGTGAGGTTGCATCTGGTTTCCCTGAGGGCTTGTTGATGGAACAGAGGTTCGCTTGAGCGAGAGGGAATCCTACATGGATCTGTGAAACTTATACCTTAGGTTATTCGTAGAGTCTGAAGTATTGTTGAATACCTTGTCATTAATTGATTCCAAATCGTCTAGGCACACACCGCCATTGAGATTGTTGTGTCTTCTGCATGCGTGTTGAGGTTAAGGATCCAGTCCTTAATTGAGTTGTTGTTGTGCGGGAGGACTCAGTACCATAAACAGCTCTGAGGGCAGCAGAAGAAGAGGTGGTACATGTTCTCATCTACGAGCTCACAGCGAGGGCAAGTCGTGGTGGACGAACAGTTACGAACGACGAGGTTGGTCATTGAAGGTAAGGCATTGTTACAGATTCTCCATATAAAAAATCTGACATTAGATGCTTAAGTGCCATAACCACTTCTATTCTTTAGAATTATGGCAAATGATTCCATTGCGAAGCATACGATAACATGAATTTATGGTA
The DNA here is from genome assembly GCA_034768395.1 of Linum lewisii. Classification (NCBI taxonomy): domain Eukaryota; kingdom Viridiplantae; phylum Streptophyta; class Magnoliopsida; order Malpighiales; family Linaceae; genus Linum; species Linum lewisii. The sequence goes on from CM068297.1 coordinate 16,117,650, forward strand.
AATCTCCCCTTGCAGTCGGGATGCCACACCCATCGATCCATGAGGTTGGGAGGTCCGATGGGGATGGTGAGGATTTGTTGGACTGTGTTTGAACTAAATAGGGATAAAAGCTTGGTCTTATCCCATGAATTTTAGGGCTACAAGATACAGTCAGCCACTTGGAGATTACCTGTTGGAGTGGCTGAGAACATAGACGTATCAAGAATCCAAGCTTCATCCATCATAGTGTCCCTTCCATTTCCAATATTCTTCCATAGGCCTTGCAAAAGGGTTGTTCGACCTTTGATGATGTTACTCCATATATAGGATGTTCGATGGTGCTTTGGGTACGAGATGAAATCTGAGCGAGGAAAGCAAAAATCTTTGAGGAGGCGGACCAAAAGAGCTTCTAGGTGAAGGAGAATATTCCATGCTAGCTTTGCGAGAAAGACCAACTTAAACTTCTTGAAGCTTCGAAAGCCAAGAACTCCCGAAGCTTTAGATGTTGTGAGTTTGTTAGCAGCGCACTAGTGGATGGTTTTCCTTTTGGCATCTCCTGACCACCAAAACCGACTAATAATTATGTCCATCTTCTTCAGCAGCTGTCGGGGAGCATAAAACCCGAGAACACATAAAAGGGAATTGCTTGCAGGACTGATTTGACAAGTGTTCAAGATCGTTCATGATTGAGCCTTGTTCTGCAATCTCTCGAGAATGAATCTGAAGGCTTTGACCTTTGAAGAGATTTGACCTTTGAGAATCAGTCACGTTGTCATTAATCATAACAGAGATTTGGACTGAACAGACAATAACATTGATCCAAGCTACCCAAGTATCTGAGAAACTCATAGCTCTAAGAGTTGTGGATAGAAATTCTCAAGAAATCTTGTCAAAAGCTTTCACCATATCCATTTTGAGGACGAAGGTGAAATTTTTACCTTTCTTCCTTGTTATGATTTTGTGAATAACCTCATGAGCCACAAATTTATTATCGTGTATTGATCGAGTACCGGTGAAAACGTCTTGAAGCTTAAAGATAAGACTTGGCATGAAGGACTTGAGTCGAGAAGCAAGAATTTTCAAGATTACATTTGCTTTGAAATTTGTGACGCTAATCGACGGATATTGAGTGATGCTTTCTGGATGTAGGACTTTAGGAATCAAGGCAATGTGGGTGTTGTTATAAGAATTTGGGAATCTATCAAGCTAGAAGAAAGTGATAACCTCCGAGTTAAGCCCTTCTCCCATTGTATGCCAATGCTGTTGGAAAAATTTCTCGGGGAAACCATCCGGTCCGGGGGATTTGAGGGGTCCAAGTTGGAATATATTCTTCGTAACTTTATGGGAGAGAACCATCCTACATAGAGTGGCATTAATATCGTTAGTGACCAGCTTCAGTCGTTCCTGCAAAATAGAGAGGGTAGTCATGTCCTTTGTTCTGGAGAACAAAGAACGAAAAAAGGATTAATATGGATATGGGAGGTCCACAATGTCGTCGATCCAACACCCATTTTCATCCTTAAGGCATGTGATTTGGTTGCTTTTTCGACGCTGGATAGTACTCATGTTGAAGAATTTAGTGTTTCGATTTCCTAGGGTTAGCCAACGCGTGTACGCTCGCTAAGCCCAGTAAAGCTCCTCGTTGATCCATATATGAGCAATTTTTATTTAGGTGTTGTCCTCCTTTAGGGTATTGGTTATGGTCATAGAAAGAAGGTAGAGGGTATGAATCTTGTTTATTAGATTGTCAATTTGAACCTTGTTTTGATTTATGAACTCATATTTCCAATGTCGTAAGATGTTTGGCGCATCTCTTGAGGTTGGTTGTACTAAAATCCCCAGGATTCCAACTCCTCTCCACCATATGAGTATAATATTCTTTTTTTTATCCATCCCGCTTCATAGATAAATCATCATCTATTGTAACACCCTACCCTAGAAGACCCGGCAAAACTATTGGTTTAACCCATGCATTACTAAATCGGGTGTTACTGACTCGAACCATTCATACATGCATATACAATACGTCACATAACTATAACTGAATCAATGGAAATCATTATAGAATAGCCAAATCGGCACAACCCCAAATCAATAAACCAATACATCCAATAACAAATGAGGGAAGGAGAAAACCCAATAGAACTTCCAATACACATGGAACCGATAAACTAGAAAGAATCACTGAAATCCCGATCAAAATTGAAAGTCAAAAGGTGGGTTTGAACGTCTTGGTTGTACCTAGCATTGACCGACTCATCGGCATGCAATTTAGTAACTCTCTTCGTAGCTCTCCTAGGCGGCATGGTGACCTTCTCACCATACCCCATAACTAAACCAATAAAGAAACAATAGGAAGAGGGGTCAGTGACATGCACTGAGTGAAACAGTAAAACCAATAAACTTGAACGCTATGAAAAGCAATAAACTAGTAAGCTAGTAAGAACAATGAAAGATCACAGCAAAAGTAGTAGGTTGGTAGCCCGAGCAATCCATACCCGATCCATAAGGATCCATTTAGCCTGTAAGGTCTAATAATCGTCAAGGTGCCGCGAAGGGCCCTGTAATTTTGTAAATGGTCTTTAAGACCCCATTTAGCATGTACTTTTCCTAGGGGATTGCGCAATCCATAAATGGCACTCGCGCTTACAACTAATCCAACCAATGAGATCAATCTATCATACACGTAATCTCTATCGATATCAATCCAATACCAGAATCACATACTGAAATGTAAATCATGAATCCTATATATAGTTAACTTTAAAGCAGGGTATGGATCATAGCAGTTAAATATAACATTTTCAAAGAAAAACCCCTCACAGTTTCCTTTGCCGATTCCTAAACTACACTGGCCGAGATAGATTCCAACCTTGAGCAATCTAAACTACAACCTCCTACACGAGTTTCCCAACAGCCACAAACATAAGAATTGATTTGATTAACAAAGAACACAAAAAAAACCAAACTGCAGAACCCTAATTGACATAGTTGAATTTGCTAAAACGGAGAGGATTTACATGAATCCGAGCTTGGACGATCGCTCTAGTTCAACCCCTTAATAATTTCCCTTATGCTCCCTTGACGATCCTAGCTCCGAATCCTCCTGTCGAACCCCTGCTCTTGTCAAACACGAGTTGAGAGGAAAAAATTAAGAATTGTGAACTGTGTCTGACTTCTTCTTGACAACCCCTTTATATTCTGAACAGGTGTAACACCCGTTATCATTTACTGACAACGATCGTTGGAGCTCCTACAACGTTCATTGCACAATCCAATGTAACGGTTGTTGTACCAATCATAACGTCCGTTGGACTTAGCACAACGCCCATTGTGTTCATCAGCAGTGCAGCAGCAGCAGTTGCTGCAATTCCAACAATTCACTAAATTCTAAACCGATTCATGAATTTAGACAGCGAACCAATAATGGGACGTTACAACTCTTCCCCCTTGAAACAGGTTTCATCCCGAAACCAAATTAAACCTCCCCTCCCTCTTAACCAAGGAATGCACTAGTTAAAGCGGTAAAACATTACCTCCAAGATAAGTATTCACCAAGTCGGGATATTGCCGTTTCATGACGGCTACTGTCTCCCAAGTCGCTACCTCGACTTCTTGGTTCCACCAAACCACCTTGAGCATCAGTATGCGCTTACTCTTGAGTTGGTGAAACTAATAGTCCATAATCTGAACTAGCACTTCCACATAAGTGAGATCCTCAGCTAGGTCCACCTCATTCAACCTAATCACATGATCCGTCTTCCCAACGTACTTTCTAAGTACATTGACATGGAACACATTATGGATCCGATAAATCTCTCCCAACAATGCTAACTCATAAGCAACCGGTCCAGTCTTCCTTATAACATCATATGGACCAATATACCTAGCAACCGGTCCACACTGAAATGAACTCCATGATCCTTCCCATCTGCATATTGCTTCTGTCAGTTCTGAGCTACCCCAAGCTGAGCCCGAATCGACCTAACCCTGCTTGTAGTTTCTTCCACAATTTGAGGTCCTGAAACCAACCTATCTCCTTCTTTATCCCAACATATAGGCGTCCGACATTTCTCACCATACAAAGTCTCAAAAGGCGCCACTCCTATACTGATGTGGAACGAGTTATTGTAAGCAAACTCCACCAATGGCAAGAACTTAAGCCATGACTCCTTAAACTCCAAAACACAAAAATGTATCAGCTCATCAAGAGTGAGGATCGTCCTTTCAGATTGTCCATCTGTTTGAGGATGGTAAGTTGTAGATAAATTTAGCTTAGTACCCATAGTTGTATGCAAGCTCTTCCAAAATTGAGAAGTGAAGCTTGGATCCCTGTCAGACACTATGATCTTAGGAACGCCATACACCCCCTCAGGGACTCAACGTCCTCGTTGAGGTTTGCCCCACCATCATTCAAGTGGGACGGGGAGAGGCTGATATCACTTGTGGCATCCCAACCTTTTCTAACAAGATATTGTCCGCTTTGGGCCCATCTCTCGCGGATTTGTTTTTGGGAGTTGGTGGGATTCAAAACCATGACCTCATCCTCTCAAGATCAAACCCCACCACTACGCCCCAAAATGCGTCATGTCAGTTAAGGTTGAACTATTCCACATATCCCATAGATCTCTCCCGTGCTTTGTCGATGTGGGATTTGCCTAGGATGTCACACACACATCCCCAGGAACTCAACGTCACCATTGAGGTTTACCCCATCATCATTTAAGAGGGACGAGAAGAGACTCTGATAGCACTTGTAACATCCCAATATTTTCTGACAAGATATTGTCCTCTTTGGGCTCATCCCTCACGGATTTGTGTTTTTGGGTGTGTGATGAGATTCAAACCCATGACCTCCTCCTCTCAAGATCAAACCCCCACCACTACGCCCCAAAATGCGTCATGTCAGTTAAGGTTGAACTATTTCACATATCCCATATATCTCTCCGTGCTTTGTCGATGTGGGATTTGCCTAGGATGTCACACACACATCCCCAGGAACTCAACGTCCCCATTGAGGTTTACCCCATCATCGTTCAAGAGGGACGGGAAGAGACTCTGATAGCACTTGTAACATCCCAATATTTTCTGACAAGATATTGTCCTCTTTGGGCCCATCCCTCACGGATTTGTGTTTTTGGGTGTTGATGAGATTCGAACCCATGACCTCCTCCTCTCAAGATCAAACCCCCACCACTAAACCCCAAAATGTATCATGTCAGTTAAGGTTGAAATATTCCACATAGCCCATGGATCTCACATGTGCTTTGTCTAGAATGTCACATACACCCCCTAGGGACTTGATACCACTTGTGACATCCCAACCTTTTTTGATAAGATATTATCCGCTTTGGGTACATCTCTCACAGATTTATTTTTGGGCGTTGGTGGGATTCGAACCCATGACCTTCTCCTCTCAAGATCAAACCTCCACCACTACACCCCAAAATGTGTCATGTCAATTAAGGTTGAACTATTCCACATATCCCATGGATCTCTCCCCTGCTTTGTCAATGTGAGATTTTCCTAGGATAATGTCACACACACACCCCACAAGAACTCAAAATCCCCTTTGAGGTTTTCCCCACCATCATTCAAGATAGACAAGAAGAGGCTCTGATACCACTTGTAACATCCAAACCTTTTCTGACAAGATATTGTCGCCTTTGGGCCCACGTATTTGTTTTTGGGTGTTGGTGGAATTCGAACCCATGACCTACTCCTCTCAAGATCAAACCCCCACCACTAAACCCCAAAACGCGCCATGTTAGTTAAGGTTGAACTATTCCACATAGTTTATGGATCTCACCCGTGCTTTGTCGATGTTGTATTTGCCTATGATGTCACATATACCCTCCTCAAGGACTCAACGTCCTTGTTGAGTTTTTCCCTACCATCGTTCAAGAGGGACAAGGAGAGGCTCTGATACCACTTGTGACATTCCAACCTTTTCTGATAAGATATTATCCTCTTTGGGCCCATCTCTCACAAATTTGTTTTTGGGCGTTGGTGGGATTCGAACCCATGACCTCCTCCTCTCAAGATCAAACCCCACCACTATGCCCCAAAACACGTCATGTTAGTTAAGGTTGAACTATTCCACATAGCCCAAAGATCTCTCTCGTGCTTTGTCGATGTGGGATTTGACATCCTAGGTTGTGACTCTCAGAAAAGGTGTTTAGTGGCCACCAGTGATCGAGGCTCTGGCGTAGATGAGTAGAGTTCAAGTGCATTACTCGGACTACAGTAAAAAATTGGGGAGATACGAGATCGAAGATGGAATCAGAAGAGGAATTATGGTTAGAGGACTGTGATTGGGGCGATCGATGTGGGATTTCGAGTAGGTGAAAAGGCGGTTGCTTTTATCATGATTCCTTCTTTACTAGAGTTGCATCTACCTTCTCGCGGCCTTCAAGATATGGTGGCGACAATACTGTTTGCCAATTTCACTTTACTCTTAGTTCTTGATCTTTCCCAGAATTCCTTCAACTCTTCATTTCCAGTGTAGCTATCTAATCTGACTAGTCTCACCAAACTAGATCTTAGCATCGATTCTAGTGGTTCTGTTACTGTAGACTTCGAGAAGTTACCATCTCTTGAGGATCTGCATTTGTCTTTGAATAACTTCAATGGTCCAATCCATCTCTCTTTAATAAACCTCTGCAAGCTAAGGAAGTTGAGACTTGCAGCAGCCTCATTCAGTGGTGATATATCTAAATTTCTCAACTCCTTTTCTAGGTGTTCTACCGTAAGCTTAAAAATGCTCGATCTCAACTCAAACAATCTCGTGAGAGAAATATTTCATTCAATTAGACTTCTCAAGAATATGATCTGGACATGGCCTACAATTCTCTTTGGGGTTCCATTCCAGCAACCATTGGGAATTTGTCAGCATTGGAAGTCCTATATTTGCATTCAAACCAGATGAATGGTAGCATCGCATAAAGTTTTGGCAAACTCTCGAAGCTAAGACACTACAAGAAACTGTGCAGTTAACAGCGGCAGTAATCAAGGTTAACAGCGGCCACGGCCGCTGTTAAATTATTTTAACCGCGGCCACGGGCCGCTGCTAAATTAGCGAATGCTAAAAAAAATTAACAGCGGCCAAAAGTGGACGCGGTTAAACAGGACGGCCGCTGTTAATTTATTTCAATTTAACAGCGGCCGTTTGGACGCTGTTAAATTATTTCAGTTTAACAGCGGCCACGACCGCTGTTAAATTATTTCTTATGGAAAAAATTTAGCCGGAGCTCCGACTTCTCTGTCCGACTCCTGCCGCCGACCTCCTAGCCGTCGCCGCCAGCACTCCAACCCAGCGACCAACTCCCGTCGCCGCCACTCAAATCTCGCGCCGACCAGCCATCCTTTCTCCGACGCCGTCACGATCCCAGAAGCCCCACCGCCAGCACTCCAACCCAGCGACCAACTCCCGTCGCCGCCACTCAAATATCACCACCGACCAGCCATCCTTTCTCCGACGCCGTCACGATCCCAGAAGCCCCACCGCCCCGGCCTCCCACTCCTTCCTTCGCTTCTCCGACCCCCAGCCGCCGCCGCCTAAACTCTCCACCCCGCCGACCAGCCGACCCCACCCCTTAATCCTGATGATGATAGAAGACAAGGAAGAAGAGAAGATGATGGAAGATTGGCAGAGAAGAAGAAAAAGAAGAAGCAGATGAAGATTGGCGGAAGAGGAGAAGAAGAAAGAGAAGAAGGATGATCCGTGTGAGATATAACCAGCCAATCAGAATGCATCATTTTAACAGCGGCCACTAAGCCGCTGTTAAATTATCACGACCGCTGTTAAACTGTTCGACAATCCGTGTGAGATATAACCAGCCAATCAGAATGTGTCATTTTAACAGCGGCCACTAAGCTGCTGTTAAATTACCTTTAGCCGCTGTTAAATTACCGCTGTTAATATAAATTTAACAGCGACCAAATACTGGCCGCTGCAAACCTGACGCCGTTAAATGGCCATTTTGTTGTAGTGAGAGATTTGGCGTATTCATGGCAATGAATTATAATATAAGTTCATTTGATGAATCTCACAGAGAGAGAGAGGAAAAATTGTTTGTGGCGTCTTTATGTCGTCGGAGGGTTGATTTCGGTGGTGGTCGGAGATGGGTGAGATTGAGGGGAAGGAGGGAGGGACGAAGGAGAGGGGGTGGGGGAGTGAGTAGAGAGAGCTTGGAGGAGGCGAAGGAGATGGTGAAGGAGAGACGAAGTTTAATCAGAGTTAGGATCGGATGGGAGAAGGAGAATGAGATGGTTCTGGAGTAGATTTTAATGATTTGGGTTAGTTCGAGTTGGGTCTTGGGTTGGTTATTTTGGTTGGGTGATTGTACATATTTGGTTTGAAAAATATGAGTAATGGACTTATCTTATGTGGCAGCCGATGTGGCGAGTCCACATAGGCAGACTATCCCCTGCAAGCAATATATCATCAACGTAGACCAAGGCTGCAAGAAAAGAACCATCAGATTCTTTGGTAAACAGACTGTAGTAAGCTTTCAACTATTGGAACCCAACTTGTAATAAAAATTCAGTAAGTTTAAAATTTCACTAACGACTTGTTTGTTTTAATCCATATAACGACTTATTTAATCGACAAACAAGGTTTGGATCGGACAAAACAAGACCAGGAGGTTGTTTCATATAGACTTCTTCGAATAAATCCCCATGGAGGAATGCAGTGTTTACATCAAGTTGATGTAAATGCCAGCCTTTAACAGCAGTGATGGCCAAAAGAGTCATAATCGTTGTCATCTTGGCAACGGGGGCAAAAGTATCCATATAATCGATACCCTCGGTTTGTGTGTAACCTTTGCTACAAGACGAGCTTTATAACGCTCAAGACTCCCATCAGCCTTATACTTGAGTTTATAAACCCACTTACATCCGATAGGTTTCGTGGAAGTGGGAAGAGGTACGATGGACCACATATTTGTTTTATTCAAGGCCTCAAGTTCTTGATTCATGGCTTCAATCCATAATGGATCAGCATAAGCAACCTTATAAGAGGTTGGTTCTGTTAAGGTGGATACAACCATAACAAACGACCTATGAGAGTTTGACAAACGAGAATACGACATGTAATTCTGTAAAGGGTATTTGACAGCTGATTTTTGTACAACATTGCAGTGAAAGTCTTTCAGGAAAGCAGGTTGCTTTCTTGACCTAGAAGATTTTCGAATGATGCAGGAAGGGTCAACTGAATTAAGAACATGCTCATGCTGATTAGGAACATCGAGAGCAGAATCAATATCCTGAGGGAGTATGGGTGGAACATTCAAAAAAGAGGAATTGGTAATGTCGACATTGGGAAGTGTTGGCTGACTAAATCATTCCATTTGCTTAAATCATCAAAGTCTAGTGATGACGAGGAACTTTTTAAAGTTTAATAACCACGGGATTATTCGGCCAAAGTTCAATGACCATTCGACTAACCAACCGTATTTGCACTACACTTTGCTCCAATGGCCGAAGTCAACTGATTTTTAATAAAACACCCTTTTAGCAAAAAAAAAAAAAAAAAATTCATGCTTGTCAAAAAGAAAAAAAAAAGGTTAATACAAGAAATAAGAAAAAAAACAGAAAACAATTAAAATGTTTCTCTCTCCTAGTTTCGGATGCTCCCAACATCCTTGCCTTTCCTCCTTCACGGAGCTTGATTCCTCCATCCCAGAGCATGTTACCTCCTTTATGGAGCATAAAAAATCCCATTACCACTTCCACAATAAACCCAGAATCCCACCAACCTTCACCAAGAAACACTGCTCTAAGGCCCAATTCAATACTACCAACAACTTCTTCATATCCCCTCCTCAGAAAACAATTATTCCCTTCATTTACTCCTCCTCTGCAACTAAGATATGCATATCCAGGCCCCCAGACTTCAGTTATTACTTCCATTCAATGCTTTCTCCCTCCTCTGAAACACCTGATCACGCAGTATTAGTCGGCAGAAATAATCCACCGAAAAGCCTCGACTTGGCCTATTTCAGGAGAAAACGAGGACGCATCAAGGGATGTTCCCAAATACTAAAAAAGAAGAAAGCATTTAAGGACCTTAGATCTCCCATATCTGTAAGAGTCTTGTCCATTAATGGCAAAAAGAAGGAAGATGAACAGTCAAAACCTGTTCTATATCTACACAAAGAGATTATACCAAAACCTCACGCCTCCTTCATCATCAGAAACTTCACACCGGAACCCTCTTTCACCCAGATCTCTCCAGTTTACTCCTTCCCAGAGATGGAAATGAACGACCTAATGACCCAAGCAGAGAACCTCAACATCCATAACAATAGACTCCACCTGAAAATCAAGCCTTCGGCCCCCTCTACCGAAAAACCCTATTTCCGCATGGTGGGGAAAATCTTTAGATCTCACAACGTCTCCCTGGGAGCTGTAATCGGCTATACTCGCCGAACATGGCCAATCCAGAATCAGTTCAATGTCTACATGGTCTAAGAACACCCAAAGTACTTCATCTTCACCTTCAAAACTGCCAAGCACAGGAGTGACGCATGGCACACTCAACCCCTGGTAATCTCAAACTCCATTCTAAGCCTCCAAATGTGGAACGGAGAGGGCGACCCCGAGAAACTCAGCTTCAGATCTATCCCTCTGTGGCTGCACCTACTAGACGTTCCTCAATGCTACAAATCAGAGACTGACATCAGGGCCATCATCGACTCCTTTGCCAAAACGCTAGAGATAGAACGAGTCGGAATCAATCCGGAAACATGGAGAAGGGCAGTAAGGGTCTCCGCCATGGTCAACATCTCCGAACCCTAAGAGACGCCATTGATGTTACAGAGGACACCAACGAAGCTGAAGAGAAAACCCATCTTATCAAGATCAAGTATGAAAAGATACAAGAATACTGCACCTTCTGTGGAAAAATCGCTCATACTATCGACATATGCAAAGAAAGAAAACGATCCATGGAAGGAGGGGGAGACGGAACTCCCACAGGCCGCTTTAGGATGTCCATTAAGGTGGGAGTGGATTCTGATTCCGACGGGCCCGACGATGACTCAGATCAGGAAGGAGCAGCTGAAAATTTCAGCTCTTCGGGACAGCTTAATCCGGCAAGAAGGGAGTCGGATAACACGGGATCCAACTTCGACGGCCACCGTAACTCATCTGTTAACTCGCACCTGCGTCACGCGCCGACGACCATCCGCGGGAGCACCACCCTACGCGCCGACAACCTGCTGACAGGCCCAACGGCTAGAAACTTCACATCCCCGAACGGGCAGAATCTCGACTCCCAAGGTTACTCCTCTAACCCCCAGAATCCTCTTCTTACCCCAACTTTCAACGATTTCTTTCCTAACGAGGATATGGGCCCGAATCACGACTATGCATCTCCTCTTGTCCCCATAAACCTCAATTTTGACCTAAACTTCTACCCAGCCCATAACCAGAATGCTATGATACCAACTAGCCCAATAACTCCACCACCTGGGTTCAGCCCTTTACATCCGAACAACATCCAAACCACTTCCCACGCCCCTCTCCAAACTCCAGAACAATACTTCACCAACTCGCAGATCCTCAACCCATTACCATTAAACCAACACCCAGACCTATCCAATATCATGGCTACAGACCCCTTTCTATACAACGTAAACATCCCAAGCCAAACCCACAACCAAGACCTCCTATACCAATCTTACAATGAAGATCTCCCACCTTTCCAATACCCTAACTCCTCCCTTGTTCCCACGGTACCCAACCCGGATACTCACCTCTTCAACCAAACTCCAATCCTTCTTTCTCAATCCCCTTATAACAATACTATCCATCCCCATCTCACCTTAACCCAGATCCAAAACTCGCTCTGGTCCCCCATCCACAATCCCACCAATTCATGGTCTCCTAACTTCAACCTATCTCCAACCTGGAATAATCCAGGAGAACCCCGTCTTTCCAATCACCTTCAACAAATCAACACCGATCTCCCACCCCTTCCCTTGAGTCTCGATCCCTCAGAAAGTATTCAATCTTTCTCTTTCGACAACCTTTACCAAACCTCTAACGAAAGTGACTCCAACCTCACCCTGCGCCTCCAACCCACAGCCTCCAAAAAACGAAAATCCAACGATGCTATCCCTATTCCCATCTTACCCGGCTCAGCAGGATCCTCATCCAGGACCAGACCCATGAAGAACAAATCCAAGAGCAAGCCTAAATCGACTCGCCAAGCTCCTCTACGGATTCATCGATACAAAAACCAACCTGGATCCTTCTGGACGCATGGAGAAAATCGAATCGGTCAAACCTCGGCCAGCTCTAAGGACCCAGGAATCCCGGCACAAGACAAAGCGGTGGCGCCTGAGCCACCTCGCCAGGAATGACTACCATCAGCTGGAACTGTCGCGGTGCGGGGCAACACCGGACAGTAAATCATCTCCGACAGCTTATTCGGAGAAATCGCCCCTCCATTGTCTTTCTAATGGAGACCAAGCAGGATAGGCACTACCTCGAGCAAAAGCGCGCTAGCCTGGATTTTGCCAATAGCTACTACATCGACCCAATCCTCCTCTCTGGAGGTCTAGCTTTATGGTGGGTCAATAATTTGAATATTCGCATTTTGTCTTCCACGAAACACTTTATTCATGCGGTGGTTAACCTTGATCGTGAATATATGTGTACTTTTCTTCATGCTCCATGTACTCTAGTAGAGAGAAATAGCTTCTGGCCTGAAATTAGCAACTTACAGGGAGGTAGTGATGAGCCCTGACTAATTATTGGGGACATGAATGCCATATGTAATAGCTTTGAAAAAAGTGGTGGAAACAGCCCTTCTAACTCGTCGGTGAATGCCTTCCGCAATTTCATTTCAAGTAATAATTTCATCGACTTAGGCTTTCAAGGAGACCCTTTTACATGGTCCAATGGACAGACCGGGAATAATCATATTAAGCAGCGTCTGGATCAGGCTCTAGCAAATCCGTCGTGGAGGATTCAATTTGATCGCGCTCTTGTCTTCCACGAACGGAAAATCGGCTCCGATCATCGACCCCTCCGCCTGGTCCTTCAAGGGAAACGAAATTTCAAACCAGGACCGTTCCGTTTCGACTCGAGATGGCTCTCATCCCCAGAATGTGATGACATTATCGCCTCAAACGCTATGACATCTATCCCTAACAACCATGAAGCTTTTCTCAACAAATGCGAGCAGGACCTCAAAGATTGGGCAAAATCTTCAATTCCAGACCCACAAACAAGGATCAATATCATCCAAGCTAGATTGGATGTAATTCACTCTCTGTCCATGGATGACAACCTTAGGGAAGAGGAAGATTCACTTCTCCAAGAAATGGATACCATATGGAAAGACGAAGAGATTAATTGGAGCCAACGTGCCAACATCAAATGGCTGGCAGAAGGAGATCGAAACACCAATTTTTTCCACACCTCGGTGATCCACCGACGACAGCGGAACCGTATTTCAAGACTTCAAGCAGAGGACGGCACTTGGATTTCCATCGACGACCATCTTAAAACAATGGCCGTAACTTTCTTCAAAGACCTTTTCACCGAACGCCAGGGCAACTTCAACATTGAGGACATCCGAAACATCCCAAGTATTGTCACCGACCAGATGAGGACCGATTTGGACAAGGAAGTAAGTGAGGATGAGATCAAATTGGCCGTTTACAGCTTAGGGGCCAAACAATCTCCAGGTCCAGATGGTTTTCATGGGCACTTCTATAGACGATATTGGTCAATAATCGGTCAAATGGTATGCAAAGAGATCAAAGACTTCTTTTCCACAGGTACCATGCCCGATAATTGGAACGACACTCATATTGCCTTGATTCCCAAAATTCCTCAGCCAACTACAATGAATCAATTCCGGCCTATCAGTTGCTGTAACTTTCGCTACAAAATCATTGCCAAAATCATGGCAACTCGACTCAAAAGGTGGATCACGGATGTCATCCCTGATACCCAAGCAGCTTTCACAGGAGGACGTATGATTCAAGATAACATCATCATAGTTCATGAGGTCCTCCACTCCTTCAAGACTCGTAAAAACAAAAAAGAGGACCTATGCATTAAACTCGATATGAGGAAAGCTTATGATCTTGTTGATTGGGAATGTCTAGAGCTCCTACTCAAGACCTACGGCTTCTCCTCCAAATGGTGTATGTTACTTAGTCGGTGCATCAGAACAGTACGATTCTCGATCCTTTTTAACGGCAACCCAACCGAATACTTCTGCCCCTCCAGAGGAATACGTCAGGGCGACCCGCTTTCTCCATTCCTCTTTATCCTGACGACAAACGCCTTTTCCTTCTTAATGGAAAGAAGTGTTGCCCGTCGTGAGCTGCATGGCATCCAAATCTCCAAAAATGGGCCGACACTCACGCATTGCCTCTTTGCGGACGACACGATTGTCTTCGGGAAGGCTTCGCTTCAGGAAGTCGACAAAATCATCTCCACCATCAGTCGCTATGGTCATATCACCGGTCAAGAAATTAATTCTTCCAAATCCTCTGTTTACTTCAGTAACAACGTCCAGCCCGCCAACAAAGACGCTATTAAAGCCAGACTTGAATGTTCAGATGGTCATTCTAAATACCTAGGAATCCCTACTGATTGGGGCTCCTCTCGCAAAGAGACTTTCCTCTTCCTTCTTGATAGAATGAACAATGCGGCTCAAGCTTGGAAATGTTCCATCCTTTCCCATGCCGGTAAAGAAACGCTAATCAAAGCAGTCATCCAAGCCATCCCCACGTATATTATGAGCCTTTTCCTCCTCCCTAAAACGCTTACAAAGAAAACGAATTCTATGCTTTGGAATTTCTTTTGGGCGGGAGACCTCAATCGTAGAAGCATTCACTGGAGACACGCAGACATCCTTTGCTCCAGCAAGAAGGAAGGTGGTCTAGGCTTTAGAGACTTCAATACTTTCAACCTAGCAGTGCTTGCAAATCAAGCTTGGCGTCTCTTGACCCTCTCGGAGCCTCTATGGGTTAGAGTTCTCAAGAGCAGATATTACCCGAAAACAAATTTCCTCAACGCCAAGAAAGGAGGCCGTCCCTCATGGATTTGGTCCAGCCTTTGTGAGGCTCGATTCACCCTGGATTTGGGAACCATTCGGGTAATTGGAGATGGAGAGACTACCCTTTTAAGTAAAGATCCATGGATCCCTTCCCTCCCTTCTTTACGTCTCAATGCAAACATGGGCCCTTTTGAAGAGGTGGGCGAATGGATTACTACCCAACCCAGAAGATGGAACAATTATAACCTTCATCTATACTGCAATGAGGAACAAATTGAAGCTATCAGGAAAATTCCTATTGGCCCACCGGGTCTTAAGGACGAATGGAAATGGAAATTCACCAACAACGGCTCCTTCACGGTCCGGACGGCCTATCATGCTACGGCCAAACAAGACGACGATCGCCATATGCTCCCTCGAATTTTAAGAAGGTTTACCGAAAACCAATGGAAATGGCTTTGGAACTTATCCCTACCGCCCAAGATCCCCTTCTTTTTGTGGAGATCCACGACGTCTTGGCCACCAATCTTAATATAGCAAAAAGAGGCTGTGCACCCTCTACCAGCTGTCCAATCTGCAAACGCCAGGAAGAATCCACCCTTCACTGTCTCTTTATTTGCAATCATGCTAAAGACTCTTGGAATCAGTTGGGCCTCACTTTTTCTCTACCTAATTCTAGATCCAACTTTGCCACTTGGTTCTTTTCCTTACAGGACACAAATAACAGCTTGGCTATGCAGCAGAAAAGTGCTATGCTATGGAACATTTGGAAGACAAGGAACGAGTTCATTTTCAGGAACACGGCGCCTAACATCATCATCACGGCTAATCGGTGCGCCAAAGACAGCCTTGCCTGGCATAACATTCCACCACAAACAAGCCTTACATCCATCTCTCCCCAGAGCACCCACCCCCGAGTATCTCATGCTCCACCGCCACTCAACTCTACCTTGAGAGTGTACTGCGACGCCTCTTTCGAGACAGCTTCACAGAAGGCGGCTTACAGTATCGTCATCATTAATACCGAAGGACAAGTATGCGACGGACGCTCTGGTTTATTTCACTGTTCAAGCCCGATTGTTGCTGAAACACGTTCGATTCTCGAAGCAGTTACGTACGCCAGCTCTTCTCCTTTGCGTTGCTCAATTCTCTCGGATTGCCTCTCCATTGTCAACTTTATCAAAGGTCCGAAGCAAAAGTGGCCTTGGGAATGTTTTGCCTACCTTGGTCATATTCAATCCATGATTGCTGATCATCCAGAAATTTCTATTTCTTTTGTTCCGCGTCGACTTAACTGTAAGGCCGATTGGGTCGCTAAACAAACTCGTCATGGTTCTCTTCCCACTGAGTGGTGTCACTTGCTTAATTCCGAGAATTTCTGTATCCAAACTCGTGTAACCGTACGTTTGGGTTTTAATCAATGAAATCAGCTCCTTTTCAAAAAAAAAAAAAAACAAGAAATAAGAACGGGGTCACACAAGTACACAACGGTCAATACTCAATACGGTTTCTCATTTCTGGATTTTGAGCGCGTCTCGTCAGACAACTGGAAGCAGCAACAATATTTGAATTCTCAGAATATCAGCAATGGAGGAGATGGACGAAACAGAAGCTCAATCTCAGGTTATATTCTTTCCAATCTCATTCCATTTGCTTTGACGTGCTCTCAGCTTGGCTTAAAAGAGATGATAGTAGTGGAAAGCACCAACTCATGAACGAAAACCGGACTTCAATTGTCTCCGAGTAATCGCGTCTCCTTGTTCAGTTCCAGCTGATTTAGGACTTCGGTTCAGATTAACAGGAAATAGAACACTGAATTGGAAATATCCAGTATAAACAAAATTCCAGAATTTACCGATCATGCGAGCAGAGCAGAATTGAGTCGCTGCATCTGACTGCGTTTCGTAGGTTTAATCGGCTTAGCCTTTCGCTTACGTTCAAACATTATTGCAACTTAGAAATCACCAGTGGTTGGCGTGTGTTGTGTATTGCACATGCGCAGTGAGTTCCTCTGAGCATTTTCAGAAACAGTTAAACCTAAAACTGTCTGATGCCTGGCGAAATGCTGTACATATGCTCAGTTCATATGTTTGTATATAATCAAATCTGATTTCAGGAATTATATGTTCATTCCGTCCTTTTTCATAACGTAAGATGCAATTCCACCCCTTAGTTTTCAAATCTTTCAAGTCTCAGCTTCTGTTTTGAAACCATCTGGTCTGTTACAGTGTGTCTTTGTAACTTCTTAAATCACTCATCTGAATTTGAATGCAGGTTTACATGGCATGCATTCTGCAAGGACATCGGTACGCTGCTTCTTTCATCGCCACATTTTGTGCGGACATGCATGGGCGTCTAAATTGAAGGGCTGACGATGGGGTTTTGGCATAATTTCAAATGGCTGCGTATTAATTTTGTTATTGCAAGGGTGCTCTTGGATGACATAACTTTATCTTGTTATATTCATCGTTCTGAATTTTAAAGCAGCTAACCTTACATTCGTGGCAGTTAGTTCTGTTGTGTGTGAGTTTCTTTCAATTCCATATGTCGAAGCACTTTCCATCCTGCTGTCAATTTTACGGAGTTGATCATCAATCAGGCAACTAAATCTTAAATGGCAGGAAGTTGAAACTCGCGTGGCCACTTGATTTCTTAGCTTTATGATGCAGACAGTTGAACTTTTGATCTAAACAAAAATACTCTACTGATGGCTAAGAGAGTGAGAGTCACATGAAATATTTGTATGGCAAAACTGTTTCCCAAATAGTCAAATGGCAGTGATGATAAAAAGAGCCTATTTATGCTGCATCCTTTTCTCTGATATTTAAGATTTAATAGACATGGTAGACAATATAGTAAACTTGCAATCTCTGATACAGGGTCGGTGTTGCTTACTATGATGCAAGCATCCGTCAACTACATGTTCTTGAAGTTTGGGAAGACGGCAGCTCTAATTTTCCCATAATTGATCTAGGTACATTTTATGTCTGGTTGCTTTGATTCAGCACCTGCAGTTTAATTGTGTTATCAGTCAGCACCTTTTCATAATAGTGTTTCCTGAAGGTGCTTTCCAGTAAGGTTTCTTATTTCATCGAATTATAGATTCAATCTTATTAAGTTCCTCTAATGGTGAATTAGTGTTTGACTTTCTTCGAAAAGTTTTCCAGGCTTAATTAATAATTATCTTTCATGTGCTTGTACCCAGTGAAGTATCAGGCTAAGCCCCTTATAATTTATGCAAGCACCAAAAGCGAAGAAACGTTCCTGTCAGCCCTACGGCAAAGTGGTATGAGGTTCTTTCACCACTTTGACTCTGGATTAGCTTCTTGTAAGCCATCTTTACTTTCAGTAGTGATTCAGATGACACAACAGAGCCCCCCACACTGAAATTGGTGAAGAGCTCTATATTCAGCTATGAACAGGCATGGCACAGGTATTTCAACCTCCTCTATAGTCATGTTTTCTGGTGGCTGATCCATGTCATACTAAGATAAGATGGCTGTCAACGTAATGGAGAAGACATCTTATAAGTTATAGCATGCTTATGATTTTGTTGGTGTATAATGTCTACCTCCATCTTCCAAGATTACGGAAGAGAAAAATAAGAAACAAGATGCTGATCTGTCATTGACATTGTGCCTTATTGGATAGATTGATATACCTTAGAGTAACAGGAATGGATGATGGGTTAAGCATCAAGGAGAGGATCTGTTATGTAAGTTGCATGCTACAGAAACTTCTCTCTCTCTCCTTCACGTTCATATAGAAGTACTTGTCACTATCGATTATACAGTTTTCAAATTTTTCCTCAGTTGTGGCTGTTGCCTTGCTCTTATTGACCTTTCAATCTGTGAGTTCATCATCATCAACAACAACATGATAACATGACTGTTTCTAGATGTATTTGGTGTTTCGTCGTATGCAATTAATTCTTGATGTTCGCTCTGTTTTCGCATGGTACCAGTTAGATGCTACTGCACTTAGGCCAATTTTTTTCTAAATTTATTTACAGAAGTTATTGTTTAGTAACCCTTCTATCAATATTTCAATTTCTTTCCTTCAGTAATGGGAATATCTTTTTGGTTGTGGTATCCTGATAATGTTATAGGTTGTGGTATTTTTGGGTTGTGATCCTTGTTTAAATTTTCTCTCTATCATGGCCACAGCTCAGTTCCATGATGGACATGAAAAGTGACGTCCAAGTTCGTGCTAGTGGAGGTCTTCTTGCACTATTAGAGAGTGAGATGATTGTGGATACCCTTGAGCAACAAGAATCTGGAAGTGTATCAATTACCATTGATTCTGTGGTAGAAGTATCATTGTATCTGTTGCTTTCTTTACTCCACCATGTTTTCTGTTTTGACTTCCCACATGTTATCAAATAAGCTAATAATTCTTTCTAAGAAGAATGTAACTCCTTAACTTGAACAAGAAACAAATTTCTTAAGATTGACGCAGCCGCACACGAGGCTCTGCAGATTTTCCAGTTAGACAAACATCCTAGTCATATGGGGATTGGTAGAGCAAAAGAAGGGTAACTTTTCACGTGCCTTCTTGTTCACTGTTACTGTTTTCATGCATTTGATGCTCTAGGGTCAATAATGATTCCTTGGCTTACAGGTTCTCAGTATTCGGCATGATGAATAAGGTTTGTGAGAAAAGTATATCATTTTTCAAGTATACATTTGAACTGATTTCAGCAGTATTCTGTAAATTGAAAACTGACAACATTTTCTCTTAATCAGTGTCTAACACCAGTTGGTCGACGACTTTTAAGGTGAAACTCGCTTTGAGATGCTGCTAATGATACTTAATTCTTCTGGTGGCTAAAACATGACAAAATGTCTTGTTTACCTGCTTTAGAAATTGGTTTCTGCGGCCCATACTAAACTTGGAAGTGTTAGACTATCGTCTCAATGCTGTATCCTTGCATTGTTTCCGGGAAGAACTGAATTAAATTTGTGTTTAATAATCTAAATTTGAGGAAGGTGTGAAAGGAAGTTAATTGCTCCTTTTTTTCTTATAAGTAATGTATCCCTGAAGAGGCTGATAAAGGTTTGAATCCACTGTGTGATGGTTATTCCTTAATTATACCCAGATATCATTTTTCCTGAGTTCTGAAGAACTGATGGCTTCTTTGCGTGAAACATTGAAGTCAATCAAGGACATTCCTTACATTTTGAAGGTGCTACTTTAGTATTTTGTGCATCTATAGGTTCTGACTTTCGTTTGTCAACCTCCTCTAAATCCTCATCTGATAGATTCTTTGTTCGAAGATGAAGTCTCCATTATAGTGTTATTGCAGCATTGTTAAAGTCCTCCAATAAATGGAAATTAAATCGTAATTATTGGCGAGAACAAATGGGTCTGGTAGCCATGCGTTAATATCAGCCAGTTTTCTTTTATGAATGATATGATATTTATATAAGTGACACCTATATGTATATTTTTTAAGAATATAACTTTCACTTCTGGTTCTTGAAGAAATTCAACTCTCCAAGCTCCATGTGTACTACAAGCGATTGGTCAGCCTTTTTGAAGGTAGTCCAGACTCCGTCTTATAGCAAGTATAATTATCAGTTTGTACTGGTTGAAAAAGGTTTAAAGTCCATTAACACTACTTTGTTCGGTGATCCACAGTGTTAATGAATATATCGACTTTATAGTTATCATTTGAATCATGAAGTCTTTTGGGCCTCTGTGCAGAGTGTCTTTTGAATGATCTACAGAAGTCACAACCCTTTTTCTGTGTACAAGAAAATGTAGAAGGAAGCCTTGAAGATTGTTGGTAGTGTCATTATTTATCCCTGAAATCTTTATGATCTCTTTTCACAGAGCATTTGTTCACTCTTGCACGTGGAGAAGATATTTGAAACAGGAGTTTCTGGAAACCTACAAGAGCATGCAAAGTACTTAAATTTTGATGTGATCGAGCAGGTACTGAATACTCTGGCAAGTAACTTGGTACTATTTGACTTGCATTAGTCTTGATGTTTACTTTTCTTTGTTCTTCTTTTCTTCACTTGTATTTCAGGCTTCATCATGTATCACTACAGAGCTGGCTTATGTCTATGAATTGGTTAGTTTCTGGGCGATCTAATGTTCTGATGATAGTTTTTGGAGAAATAACGGTTTCTGGTTGAATCTCATCTTGTGATAATCAGTTCTGCAAGATTATGTGGTAGTTGTAGTTGTATGTTGTGGAGTTTGGGGAAGCCATCATGGATCCTTTGACCTGAAAGATTCTTTTGGCTGGTTAAAATTTCTAAAAGATAGCTGGTGATAATGGATAATGGGTTGTATGAAATCAGATGATCACCTCATTTTCCCAGGAGCTCTAAGCTTTTATGCTCTCCATGAGACTAAGCAGGGTGCATACCCCATCGATATAGGGAAGAGCTATGATATGAGTCTTTGGTTTTCAATATGATTATCAACCAGAAGTATGGACTGTAAAAGGGTTAGAAATTTTATAAAAAGAGTATATATACGAGCCATTGATCTTGCTTCTACTATATTATTGATTCCTTTCAATTATTTCTCACACCACCTTTAATCTGTTTTAGTCTGTGTAATTCATTATAATATCATAACTTCTATGGTTGAATTATACACTCATATTTGAAATTGAAACAATCGTTATTGTAATATTTACTGCCCGTCTTTCTAAAAATGGCTGTTCCTTTCTTTTCATGGTCACCTCTCCCTGTGTTATTTGGGAAGGTGATTGGAGTTATTGATGCCAACAGAAGCAAAGAAAAAGGTTATGGGACAATGGTAAAAGAGGGATTCTGTGATGAGGTACTAAATTCTTATACCCATTTCGCCAACTTAGCCAGTTGTGTGATCTCTGTTCTTTCCTTCCTGTTTCCTATAACTTTTCTTGGAAGTCTACTAGCTGTTGGGTCTATTGAGTCTGGTACGGTCTCCTAATCTTTACTGCTCCCCACATATAAGTTTTGGGCTTAACATTGTTCTGTGGCGAATGTAGCTGGATGAGCTGAGACAAATCTACGAGGAACTCCCTGAATTTCTCCAACAGGTGCCATCTTGAACCATAATTAATCAGAAAATTGGTATCAGAAATTAAAGTTGCATGGGATGTTAAGATCCAAATTACTGACTTAAAACACTTGCTGCAGGTGTCAGCGGTAGAAGTTGCACAGCTTCCTGATTTGACTCGAGGGGATCTTCTTCCTTCTGTAGTGTACATACAGCAAATAGGTTAGTTCTAAAATTCTATACCAAATGAATAACCTATTATAGTCAATGATTTAGGGTTGAACATGTGATGGGAACAGTTTTTCTTATGCTAATAAGCTGCGTAGAATAGGTGGTTAGTCTTAATGTACCATGTTTGTGGTGGAGTAAAATAGAAGGAACCTTTTCAAGCATGTGGACTTTGTCTTTTTTCGGGTCTAACTTTAGGTTTATCCTATTCCAGGATTTCGTTCACTTTTATGCATTTTGTGTTGGTTTTCTGGTTTCAGGGTATTTGTTATGCATTTTTAACGAAAAACTTGATGATATCTCACTCAAGAAGCTTCATGATTGTGAATTCGTGGTATGTTTCTACTTCCATTATGTTTTCACAAATATCATAAGTGTTATAACATCACAATTTCTATAAAACGGCACGTTGAATGTAGTTTTCTGATGCTGATGGAGAGACTAAAAGATTTTTTTATCGCACATCAAAGACTCGAGAATTGGATGAACTTCTGGGAGACATTTATCATAAGATTCTAGGTAATATTTGATTTTTGTCAAAATCTTGTCAGCTACATTAGCTTTGATATAGTATTCCTCATGAAGATACTTGCTCAATGGTGGCTGTATACAAGATAACATAGAGCACCCTAGTTCTGTACTTGGTTACAGTTCAAGAACCATCACCGACAAATATATTTACTGCTGATCACAATGTTTGATTATCTACTAGACTCATTAATTTTCATTTTCTGCTTAATCAATGGTCAAAGACATGGAGAGAGCAATTACAAGAGATTTGGTCTCGCACATACTTCAATTTTCTGCACATCTGCTAAAGGCTATTGATTTTGTTGCTGAACTTGATTGGTGAGAGCAGTATATACCAGTCTCTCTCCAAAGTCACTTTTTTCCCTGATGAATTAGGATTTCACTCAAAAGTCGGTTTCTAAGTGTCTTTCCCTTCGCCTTTTTTGTACATTGAACTAACTGCAATGTGATTGTTTCTTATTAAGCCTTTTGTCGTTGGCTCTGGTTGCTCGCCAGAACAACTATGTGAGACCTGTTTTAACAGAGGACCCCTTAATAGATATACAAAATGGAAGGTGAGAGTTGCTACTGATATTACTATCATATCTTTTCCTATTATAAACTGTGTTAGGAATTTAACACTTCTTTCAGACATGTGTTACAGGAAATGACTGTTGATACATTCATTCCCAATGATACAAAGATAGTTGATGATGGTAAAGAATTTTCAAACAGAAGAATCCCTCATTAAACTTAATGTCAGAAAGTTTCATTAATTATTTATGATGCTGATTCTTTAGGAAGGATTCACGTCATTACTGGCCCTAATTATTCAGGGAAGAGTATCTACATCAAGCAGGTAAGTGATTATGTCCTATCCAGTCGTTTTTTATACAACTGATCCCTATGGAGTTTGATGAATAACCTGCTTGATTGTTATTCCTTGAGTAACCTGTCAATATATAAAGAATGATAACCCTAACAGAGGCATAAAGACAGCCTCACATTCCTCTCGATCTCAATCCCTACAGATCAGTGATGCTATTCACTTACTATAATTGGGCTAATATGTACAGCTAATATACTATGATTACCCTACACAATAATGAGTATAACATGCAATCGAATCCTATAATTCCACAATTCCATTTGTTTGGGTAATTTGCAACTGATCCCTGTTATTTTAGAAATTTCTGGTCTATCATTTGCTTTTAACCTTTTCTTCAGGTCGCTTTGATTGTTTTCCTTTCCCACATTGGCAGTTTTGTTCCCGCAGATGCTGCTACTGTCGGGTTGACTGACAGGTGGTTAACCTGCTTACAATGTGTGTCTATCAGGCTATAGAATGCGTCTAATTCGGGTGCTCAAACTACTGTAACAGGATATTCTGTGCGATGGGAAGCAAGCTTATGACTGCAGAGCAGTCAACCTTTATGATAGATCTACATCAAGTCGGAATGATGCTGAGGTACATCCTACTCGTCTAGTTGACTTTATTTCATAGATTAGAGTATCTCCGATTTCTTGGAAAGAACTCTAGTCTTAGTATGCTTCTGCTGTGGACTAAACACATGTAGTTTATTACATCAAAACACAAAAGCTGTATTTTTTTCCTCCACTTTCAGGCAGGCAACCTTTCGATCTTTGTGTTTGTTGGACGAATTTGGAAAAGGGACCCTTACAGAAGGTTAGTTTCCTGCCTGACTTTGTATCCAGGATAGGTGTAAGAGAAAGGGAACCATCTTGTCTTGGTTCTCTCTTTTTGTGCTCCTGTGTAAATTGAAGTTACTTATAATCTTAATTACTTCACCGTAGATGGCGTTGGTCTACTTGGTGGCACCATAAGTCATTTCATTGCTTCTGAGGACCCTCCAAAGGTCTGATATTCATCTAGAATGTTTCCTTTAAGCAAGTGAGACTCACTAGCACATGGGTATTGTGTCTTATGCCTACAACTTTCATTTAGTATGGTAAACGGCCATTCTTTTGTGTATTACCAGATCTGGTTCTGACCTAAATCAAGTGAACATATTCGCAAGTTTTTCAAAGTCATTTTCATTCGTGAAGCTAAAATATTGCTACTATGTAGCAACTTAGATGAATTCACTAGATTCAGTCACTTGTCTTGTGCGCTTACGCCGTTTGAGTTTGGCTTGTTTGGTCCGTTAGTATGGCTAATCTTTTTCCAATTCCACTGATCGTTTTCATAATTCCATTGATGATTTCCATATGGTAGAGCTCGAATTGAATAAAAAAATAACCAAGTTGGTTGCACTTAACATTGAGCAGCAGCGCTATCACACAATATTACAAGCTGGAGAAAGTAAGACCTAAGTGATAATTGTCACCTACATAATTCTTGCTTTGGATGTTTTTTAACAGGTTCTGTTGTGCACTCACTTGACCGAGTTATTCAACCAGAGTTGCTTACCAGAGGTACAAACTCTTGCTTAGTTGCTTCCAAAATGTAAAATGCCCGATCTAAACTGCATGAATAATGTAAAACTAAAATTTGTACCTTCAACAAGCTCAGTCTCACAGGGTTAAGTTTCACACCATGAGCGTGTTGAGGCCTGATGACAACTCAATGGGTGCAGAGGAGATTGTATTCTTGTACAGGTATGTGAAATTATGTATACTTTCTGTCACATTAAGCATTTTCTTTGCAAGATAATGGAAAAGAATATCGAGTTTAACTAAGATCATAGCATTCTAACACTTACTTTGCAAGATGGCTTTTTGTATTTCCAGGCTAGTCCCAGGACATGCACATCTTAGTTACGGTGAGCATATGAAATATGTACAAGACATCATGCGTGCTAAGATATTATTGTTAACTAAATCTATGTTACAATGTGCAGGATTACATTGTGCGCTACTTGCTGGTATGTTATGACTGAAAGACTTTTTAATGGAGCATGGAACCTATCTGTTCTTTTTGATGTTGCCTGGCTGCCTGCTATTACTGTGTCTTTTGCTGAAACATTGCAGAAAATTACCTCTTTAATAGTTTTCTGGGACTAGTCTGGTTCGAGTTAACACACTTGAAGAGAGTGAAAGGATATCTCCAAGGACATTGTGAAATGAAATGTTTTTCCGGTCAATCCTTGTAGGTGTTCCCGAAGAGATTATAAGGAGGGCAGCAGTTATATTGGACTCTCCCATAGACAACGTCTCCATCAAGCGATTGTCCAGTGACAGTATTTCAGCTCAAGATCAACTGTACAAGGTCAGTTGGAAAAATTCCAGACTCTGAATCATTCTGTTAGAGAAAACTGCATATCGCTTCTGCATACTTAAAGAGGTGTGCTGTCAAACTGGCTCCAGGAGGCAGTGGACAAGATGTTAACGTTTGATATTCTCAATGGCGATCTCGACTTATTCTTCCAAGAGATATTCCCCTCCTCATAACTGGCTTTTGAGATCATAGGTATCCTCGCATCTTATTGGAACCATGAGTTTTGGCCAGGTTGCTCAACTGCATTTTAATTTTAATTTTCTGTTTCTACATCCTGAATTTAACCATGAACAAACAGGTGGTTACAGTGGAAGATCCTCGCAAAAAGGTCTATTTGCTGAGATGCCAATTGGCTTTTAACCCATTTCGCCGTCTTTGGCAAATAATAACATAGCTGAATGCTTCCGATTCAAACACACTAGGCTGCATGCTGCAGTGTTCTGTCCTCGAGCTAACGCTGCAATTCAGACTTTCCATGTACCTTTGACGTACATGCATACTGTCTTTAACTTTTGTGGCCTGTACTAACAAGATTAATTGACAATTTTTTCTGTTGGTTTCATTCCCGCCCTTCTAACATTTCATAATATTCGCTTCTAAAAAAAAATCCAAATTAATCAATTATGTGTTTTCTGTTAATTTTTGGTGTCCAAGTTAACGAAAGGTCACCTATGTGTCATCTTACATGACAAGAATTGCCAAGTTTGTTTCATTTAATACACAAATAATGAAATTTAACATAATAATTGTTTTCAAAATCTGAATTTTATATTTTAATTAGAAGAATTCTAATCCATTGCACCCACCACCACCGCAGTAGTTGTTGTCGTCGCCTCTACCACTCTCTTCAATCGTCGTCGCCTCTGCCCCTTTCTTCAACAAACTCTGCCTTTGCCTTTTCTTCACATTGTATTGCATGTACATGTTAAGATCTAAGGTCGAGATTGGTAACGTAGTTGGATATGAGATTTCTGGAGGTAGATTTGAGAGTAGAGGTTCGATATTTCGTCGAGGAGTTTAATCAAAGTAAAAGGAAGAATCCGTATCAAACTTGAGGGTATTTGACGGCGGCAAAAAGACTTGGTAGGGTAACGAGCTGTGATTATTTGATCGGGTAGGGTTTATTTTCAATTTCCTTTATTTTACCCTTTTTATTGTTTTTTTATGTTTAGTAATTAAGATAAGTTGCCAAATTTTTTAATCAAGATAAGTTTTTATTTAAATTACTTTAGTTTTTATTAAATTATAACGTGGCAAACGTGACATACATTTGTCCGGTCAAAAAATTTAGCAAATGTTGGCCAGATTTGACATAAAATTAGAACGTTTGGACTAATAAATATCATAAAAAAAGAAGTACTAGAATCAGCTTAGGGTTTAGGGCATCCTCCTCGTTATTCCCTAGGGGATGTTCTCAAGAAAAATTTAGAATCAACACACTAGGCTAAGGTGATGATCTTGCATCGATAGGCTAGATTTGTCAAATGAGGAATTATAACCCGACTTAGAATGAAAATGTAAGATTGCATAAAATGGATAGAGTTGGAATTGGAGTAACTATTTGGTTATCGTTGTTTGGCTTGACGTAATTGTTGTTGAATTGTGGTAATTGATTGATTATTGGTAGTATTTCAGAAATCGACATTAAGCGCCCGCCTAGGCGTGATTAATCGCTAGGAGGGACTTCAATGCCTCAGATTTTGGCATAAGCGGCACTTCAAGCATTTTGATGCGCTTAATCGCATTTAATAAAAAAATTGTCCAAGTATAAAACCCTGCGTTGCAGCAAAATTGGGGAAACAACTAAAAACCCTACTACTGCTGCTTCTCTTTCTTCGAGTCTTCAACAGCCACTGCTGCTTCTTGCTTCTTCAGTTCTTCTTTAAGCCGTCGTCGGCTTCTTCTTATTCTCCAGTCAATCAATCAGACGACGACGGTTGCCTTCTTTTCTTCTTCCTCTTCGTAGCCTTCTTTGATTCTGTCTGAACTTTGATTCTTCCTCTCCCTCCGAAGTCCGACCTGTATGGCTGAACTTTGATTCTTCTCTTCGCAGCAAGTCATCGGCGTTCACACCCAGCCAGCCATCGCCTGGTATTTTCTTTCTTCCACCTTCTTTCCATTTTTGCTCTGGTCTACCTCTACCGAATTAGTTGCTCTGCCTTTTTCCATTTTTCTGTTATAGTTTCTCTGTTGCCTCTTGTGCAATAGTGATAAACATAGTTGCTGCTGCCATAAACATGGCTTATTATTTACGACAATCGCATATTCGCAGGAGATAGGCTGTTATGGACGAGGAAATGAGCTTATTTGGATGATGATGACGTTTGATTAAATGTGGCTATGAGCTTGTGTTCGCCTTTATGGCTTATCTTTGTATTTTAATGTGCGTATGTGCTTCTTGTTGAAACATGAACCTAATTAAGTTTGAACTTTGTTTGATACAGGCCTGTGAACTATTGTGCTTGTTATTAAGTATTACGTACACTATTGTAAATTGTTTCTTACAATTTTTGTACTAACGCTTAATCTCCGCTTAATCTTAAAAAGCTCTAGTCGGAGGCTCACTGATCGTCTAGCACCTAGCGCTTACTTGATTACTGGATTGATTGATGACATGTGGTTTTTGTTGTGCTTATGAATAATTAAATGGGCTAGGGGAATGCACGTTTCTTGTCGTTATAATATATTGCTACTTGTGTATCTATGTGGTATAAGGATGACCCCAATGAAGGGTCATCCTAGATTTGATGAACATGTGGTTGGTCCTAGATACTCACTGAAAACTACCCATGTAGGTGGCCAGTGAGGCTAGCAATCACCCTAGAGATTTGTGATTGTGATGTTGTGGGATTGGTGAAATGTGATGAATTGGTGGAATTGTGGGAAATGAAAGTGAATTGGATAATGGTGGATTGTTGGTGATTGTGAGATGGTTACAGAAAGATTGAAATTGTGTTGTTGTTGTGAAATTGAGATAGAACCTCAAGGAGTCTACATTGCCCCTTAAACTAAAATATTGTGGTTGTTTTATTCCCGATGGGAAGTGAAGTGATATGATGTTGTGAGACTGGGGGCCCTGAATCCTCATAAAGATGCGTCTGATGGATCCCTCTTCTATAGTTGATGGTGCGTTCGTGAACTAGCAGGGATGGTGTAAGAGTTCTCCTTGACTCCTTATTAAGCAAACACCTAGCATACTGGATAATTAAAAAAATAAAAGCAAACACCTAGCTATAACTTGTTGATGTGAATTGTCGTTATGATTGATGCTTGTTGTGGTTGAATGTTTGATGTTGAGTGTGGTATGATATGGTGTTAAGAACTATGATGCTGAATTGATGAATGATATATATGGTGATGTTGTTGATAATGTGTTATGATGATGTTAATTAGAGAATTGCACTTGTCTGATCACCTAGACTGCTTTAGGGCTAATGATAATGAATTGGAGAATTATTTAATGTTGTTGTATATTTATAACTTGAGAACCATTGTTGTATTTGATGATGAAATGATGAGCATGATAGGGTAGAGACCTATGTTGTGGTCACTTAGAAATATTATTAGGGGCTAATAATCAGTTAGACTTGAGGATTATTCTCCCGTTATACTTGCGTTGTTGAGGGGTTTGGGAGACCCGTAAGGATTAGTTCGACGCATAATAAGTGAGACGTTTCCTCACTTCAGTTTCATTGAGAAGTTGATCCCTCTTATTTCCCTCTTTCAGTTAGAGGTAGTTGGTGAGCGAGATTTAGATCATTAGTTGTTGGTAGCAGAGTTGAGCTAGAAGACCGAAGCGGTTACTGAGGACTCGTGAGTTATTTATTTCAGTTGACTATTTGGGACTTTGGGATTATTTGTTGTTATGATGATGGTTTTGGATTTTTGGTGTTGTTGGATTTGATTTTTATTGATGGGAGTTCCATTTTGGTTCGATTTATGTTGTCTTAATTTTGGTTATGTTTTAAGTTAAATCGTTACACAGGTTTCCGTTCTAACCATGAGTTCGACCATGTTGGTGTGGGATGGGTGTTGCAAGTGGTTTCAAAGCCTGGTTGGTCTCTGTTGTGTGGATGTGTGGTATTCTCTTCTAGAGGATTTGCTACCCTCTCAAAAGGGGGAGGATGACACACTTATGCAATATTGACATTCCACGAGTTTTCACTTGTTTTCAAACTTGGTTTGAAAATTTGAAATGAAAGTGAGTTTTTTTGTTTTGGAAATTGTCAATTAAACTATTTTTTTGTCCTCCTAAGTCACGAAGAAAGGCAATGAAGAATGAGATGGTTGAAATGCTAGAGATAGTCAGTGTTAACAAAAACTTTTTGGACAAAATTTCAGAGAAACCAACAAGCGCAAATCATTTTAGAGAACTTTTCCATATGGAGAAGTTAGAGGAAGTCGCCATGGTGACTCTTAAAACTCTCAAGACTCACTAAGCTAACCCCTACTTGCATGGACATTCACTTACCTGATATGAGTGTTAAATAACCATTGAGAATAGTTAAGAATGTGCTTGTTAAGGTTAATGAATGTTATTTCCCGGTTGATTTTGATGTGCTTGATATGAATGAGGATTTTGACACCCCTTAATCCTTGGTCGTCCATTATTTGCAACTATGGGAGCACTTATCGATGTTAAGCGGGAGGATGACTTTCCGATTAGGGGAGGAAGAGATTATCTTCGAGATCTCGAAACGAAAATATAGTTCTCATCCTTTATCCCCTAAGACTATTTTACCTATGGCTTCCCATCTTTGCCTAAGATTTGTGATGTCATTGTTGTTTCACCTTCCCTACCTTATGATTCATTGACGACGCATGAAACTTGAATGGGTGAAGGGAACACTCCCAATAGGGAATCCAACCCAAAGAAGGCATCATGGATACATCGAGATGCTTCATCTTATACCAAACCACCAGACACTAAATATGGAGAGTGTGAGTGGTTTGGACCCTTTAAGGTGACGAACATTCAATCCAATGGTACACTAGAGGTCCTCCATGTTGAAGTTAGGTGATCCAAATTCCCTAACTTATGGAGCCATGCCCATTAGGTTATTAACCCTATTAGGGTTTTGTATCTCCATCCTATATATACCCCTTGTTAGCTGTAGGGAAACTCAAGCCGCACTTTGTAAAATCCCTACATCTTGTATTCTCTCATCTTAGTGGAGCTTTCGTCGCCGCCGTGCGTCCGTGTTTTTTTCCCGCAAGGGTTTTCCACATTAAATCGTTGTGTCGTCTCTCTCGATCTTATTTTCTATTTCCGCTTATTGCTTGTCGATTTCTAACAAGTGGTATTAGAGCTCTTGGTTTCTTGAAATCAGGGTTTCATCGACATGGTTTCATTGAAATACGATCTTCCCCTTTTGGAGACAAACACACGATTTTCTCTATCGCAAGTGAAGATGCGAGCTATTCTATCGAATACAGATCTGGAGGAGGCGCTGGATGGATTTGGCAAAGCCTCCGCGGAGTGGACAGCGGAAGAGAAGAAGAAGGAACGGAAAGCACTCTCACAGATTCAACTTCACTTATCTAATACTATTTTGCAGGAGGTTATGAAGGAAAAGAGTGCTGCTGGATTGTAGCAGCAACTTGAAAAGCTGTGTATGACGAAAACTCTTACCAGCAAGATGAATCTCAAGCAAAAGTTGTTTTTACACAAACTGCAGGATGGAGGAAGAGTGCAGGAGCATATTTCTGAATTTAAAGAAATTGTGGCTGACCTAGAATCCATGGAGGTAAAATATGACACAGAAGATTTGGCTCTTATTCTTTTATGTTCTCTGCCGAGTTCTTATACAAATTTTCGAGATACAATTTTGTATAGTAGAGATACTCTCACCCTTGATGAAGTTTATGATGCTTTAACGTCTAAGGAAACAATGAGACAGATGGTTGGTGAGAGTTCTAGCTCTCATGGAGAGGGCTTATATACTCGCGGAAGACAAAAGGAGAAAAGTTCTAGCCATGGATCTAGAGGCCAAAGTTCGAGCAATTACAAAGGTCGCTCGAAATCCAGACCAAAGTTAAGTCATGCAGATATTGCAAGAGAGACGGCCACGACATATCTGAATGTCGTCGACTTCAATATAAAGAAAGGGGAGACCAAGGTAAATCAGAAGATGGAGGTAAGGCCTCTATTGTTGCTAATGATAGTTCTGATGGTGAAATGCTGGTGGTGTTTACTGGCTGTACTAGAACTGATGATGAATGGATTTCTTGATTCTGCCTGCACCTTTCATATGTGCCCTAACAGGGATTGGTTTTCCAGTTATGAATCTATTGATGCTGGTGGAACTGTTTTAATGGGTGAGAACTCATCCTGTAAGGTTGCAGGGATTGGATCTGTTCAAATTAAGATGTTTGATGGTGCAATTAGAACTTTGACAGATGTCAGACACATACCAGATTTGAAGAGGAATCTAATTTCATTGAGTACTCTTGATTCAAAATGGTATAAGTACACCGGTGAAGGTGGAGTTCTGAAGGTTTCCAAGGGGTCTCTTGTGGTCATGAAAGGTGATATGAAAGCTGCAAACTGTATCATCTAAGAGGTAGCACAGTTGCAGGTAAAGTTGCTACAGTTTCAAATTCCTTATCTGATTCTGATGCTACTAATCTTTGGCATATGCGTCTTGGGCATATGAGTGAAGCTGGTATGACAGAGTTGAGCAAGAGAGGACTTCTTGCTGGATGCAATGCTAGTAATCTGGAGTTCTGTGAGCATTGCGTGTTTGGTAAGCATAAGAGGGTGAAATTTAATACTTCAGTTCATACTACTGAAGGTATTCTTGATTATGTCATTCTGATTTGTGGGGTCCGTCTCGAGAACCATCTTTAGGTGGTGCTCGATATATGCTAACAATTATTGATGACTACTCTCGACAAGTGTGGTCTTATTTCTTGAAGCACAAATCAGATGCATTCTCAGTTTTCAAGGAGTGGAAGACTATGGTTGAGAGGCAAACTGAGAAGAAGGTGAAGAAGCTTCGCACTGATAATGGGATGGAGTTCTGTTCTGACGAGTTCCAATCTTATTGCAAATATGAAGGTGTTGTGCGACACTACACCGTTCCTCATACCCCTCAACAGAATGGTGTAGCAGAGCGAATGAACAGGACCATCATTTTTAAAGCTCGCTGCATGTTATCCAATGTTAGGTTTCCTAGACGTTTCTAGGCAGAAGCTGCTTCGACAACTTGTTATCTAATTAATCGCTCTCCCTCTATTGCGATTGATAAGAAAACTCCTATTGAGGTATGGTCTGGTTCTCCAGCTGGTTATTCTATTTTGAGAGTATTTGGTTGCACTGCTTATGCTCACGTTGATAATGGAAAGTTAGAGCCTAGAGCAGTTAAGTGCATCTTTCTTGGTTTTAAATCTGGTGTCAAAGGTTACAAGTTGTGGAATCCAGAAACAAGAAAGGTGGTGATTAGTAGGAATGTTGTCTTCAATGAATCTTTGATGTTACTTGACAAGAAGTCTACTAATGATCCTGTTGAGATTGAGTAGGAATCAACTGTGCAGGTGGAGAAATCTATGGATTTTGATGAAGAAACAGAAAATATTGTTGTGGATAATATGGATACTATTGATACATCTACTGTTGAACATTTTGCTAATATTGTTGACCCTCAACCACCACAGTCTATTGCAGCTGATAGGCCTAGGCGGAAAATTCGTCCTCCTAAGCAATTAATACAAGAAGTGAATGTTGCTGCTTAAGCATTGAGTATAGCTCAGGAGATTGAAGGTGGAGCAAAACCTGCTTCATATTCTGAAGCTGTTAAATCTCCTGACTGCAATAAGTGGATGACTGTAATGCATGAAGAAATGGAGTCACTTGACAAGAATGGTACTTGGGAACTTGTCAAGTTGCCTAAGGAGAAGAAGTCTATCCGCTGTAAGTAGATATTCAAGAGAAAAAAAGGTATCTCACCTACAGAGGAGGCGAGGTATAAGGCGAGGCTAGTCGCTAAAGGTTACAGTTAGATTCCAGGTATCGATTTTACTGATGTTTTCTCTCCAGTCGTGAAACATAGCTCTATTCGTACTCTTTTTAGCATTGTGGCAATGCATGACTATGAGCTTGAGCAGTTAGATGTCAAAACTTCATTTTTACATGGTGACTTGGAAGAAGATATTTATATGGACCAACCTGAAGGGTTCATTGCTCCTGGAAAAGAAAACATTGTTTGCAGATTGAAGAAGTCTCTTTATGGTTTGAAGCAATGTCCTAGGCAGTGGTACAAAAGGTTTGATTCCTTTATGATCTCTCAAAACTTCAAGAGATCTGATTATGATCGTTGTGTTTACTTGAAGTTTGTTAACGGTTCACCCATATATTTGCTGCTTTATGTTGATGATATGTTGATTGCTGCAAAAGACAAAGCAGAAATTTCCAAGCTGAAGAAGCAGTTGAGCAGTGAATTTGAGATGAAGGATTTGGGTGAAGCAAAGAAGATTCTTGGAGTTGAGATCATTAGAGACAGGAAAGCTGGTTATCTATACCTTAGTCAACAAAGGTATATTGAGAAAGTTCTCCGTCGCTTCAACATGCATGAAGCAAAACCAGTGAGTACTCCTTTAGCTGCACATTTCAGACTGTCATCACTTGGTTGTCCGTAGTCTGATGATGATATTGCATACATGTCTAGAGTTCCATATTCTAGTGCTGTTGGTTCCCTAATGTATGCTATGGTTTGCTCTCGTCCTGATTTATCACATGCTTTGAGCGTGGTTAGTAGATATATGGCTAATCCTGGTAGAGAGCATTGGCAAGCTGGCAGTGGATTTTTAGATATTTGCGTGGTACTTCTAAAGCTTGCTTGCAGTTTGGAAAGTCCAGAAATGGACTTGTTGGCTATGTTGATGCAGATTATGGTGGAGACTTGGATAGTAGAAGATCACTCACAGGTTTTGTATTCACCATAGGTGGTTGTGCTGTGAGTTGGAAAGCTAGTTTGCAGAGTTCTCCTGCTTTGTCTACTACAGAAGCTGAGTACATGGCTGTTTGTGAAGCGTGCAAGGAAGCTGTTTGGTTGAAGGGACTGTATGCTGAGTTTCTTGGAGATAGTTCGTGCATTACTATATTATGCGATAGTCAGAGTGCGATTTGTCTTACAAAGGATCAAATGTATCATGAGAGATCGAAGCATATTGACGTCAGGTATCACTACATTCGATGGGTCATTGCTGAAGGAAAGGTTAAGGTGACCAAAATCAGCACTCATGACAATCCAGATGATATGATGACGAAGGCAGTTCCTGCTGCTAAGTTTGAGCTATTGATGTGTGAATTTCAACTCACAACAATCAAGGTCGTATTCCACAAGGTCCTCTCATAAGCTAATACTCACACGGTTCATGAACGGTCTAAACATTTAAATTGAGATTTGGTTTTGGTGACAAAGATTCAAAATTAAAAACTAAACAAGCAAGTAAAGCAATAGCTAACAAGGTAAGATGAGGGTCAAACAAGAGAGAAGTAGGCTAGCTTAGCAAGGGGTTTCTTCAAGCTCAAGGATCATGAAAGCAGGATTGAAGCTCAAGCAACGATGTATAAACGGATGACCATGCAATTCACTCAAGTAGAATCAATGAACTCTCGCACAATTGACTCTCTACTCCTAGACCAAATGCACCATGCTTTCGCTATGAGAACAAAGGGAATGGAGTGCTTTAGCTAGCTCAATGAAATCCTCAACACTTGATCTCTATGCTAACATTCATCCAACACAAGGTAAATGATGCAAGACACTCTCATGCCAATCATAGAACACTAGTCTAGCAATCAAAGGGCCTTTCAACCTTCAAATTACTGAAAACTAAATGTACACCAAGTGTTCGACAAAATGTCACCAAGGAAAAACAAGCTCAAAATGGTTGCAGTTGCACAATCCAATCTCTCAAATCATTCAATTACAATCCAAACACCTTAGATCAACATCAATCAATCATTCTCATGTATTGAAAGACATAAACAATGTACCAAAAGAACAAGTCAAGCTCTCATGGACAACAAGCACAAGGTCTAGGATCATCATCTTACACAAATGGCTATGAGAAACTCAATCCATACAATCAATCACCTATCCTAGCTTGATCCATCCCCCACTAAACTAAACCTAGGTTTAGCTTAGCATAACCATAGAAGAAACATGAAATTGAGGAGAGGAGATCATCCTTGTTTCCATGGAGGATCTTGCAACTTGGCTCTTCAAGCTTCAATCCAAGGTATGGCTCCTTCTTTCTAGATGATCTTCACTTAGCTCTTAGGTTGAGGTTGATGGAGGATGATGATTGGGAGAGAGATGGGAGGAAAATCGTCTTTTGCAATTGGAGGAAGTGTCGAGTGTGTTGAATTGTAATGATCAGAATTGTTCCTTTTTTCCCGAAAATCCTCTTTAAATAGGCTGCTGGAAAAGCCTAATTTTTTTGGCGAAAACTTCTACAGTTTTCGCCGAAAATTCCTTTGAAAATCACTGAGCCGGCCTTGACTTTCTTCATAGTTTTTGACGAAAACTCTGAATGTTTTCGCCAAAAACTTCTTCACAAATCAGCTCCAAATTTCCCGGATTCTCCTGTTTGCAAATGGCCGCGAGTTCTCGCCGAAAACTTTTTCAGAAAAACTGTATTTTCCTCGATTTTTCAACGGCCATATCTCCCCCGTCCTAGCTCCGATTGACCTCCCGTTTGCTCCTATGCGCTCCTTGCCATCCGTACTTCAAAGCCAAAAACCTAAATTTCACGAAGAAACATCCAATAGACCACGAATTCTGCTCCAAAGTGGCAACCGGACAACAAATGGACACTTAGCGCAAAACTTCAATAAAAGCATATAAGTCATGGCATTTCACGAACAAACACGGGCATTTCATTGGTCAATCATAAGCTCAAGATGCACTAAATAAAGTCACATCAAATTCCCCTACGACTAAGCTTTGCTTGTCCTCAAGCAAATGAACTAGGATACACTCAGGTTCACAAATGACAAGATCGATCAAATTAAGATTCAAGTACCCACAATGAATATTAAACTGGCACGCCTAGAACACTGAACCTAACATGCATACAAATCAGCCAAATAGCCTGGTCTCACTGGTTCTCTGCACACATACAAGGAGTAATCACCAATCATACATAAATCCGATCTAACCGACTATACTCCTCACACAGAAAAATTTGAGTACAAGGGAAAACTCTCGCACTCTGCGTTTAGGGACGTGGTTTAGCTCTCAATCACTTTCTCGACCGAACTATGTCATAAGTTTGCATTTCGACCACATCTCCACCACTTTGATAACACGAGACTCTAGTCAAAAGGACTTTGCGTGGGACTGAAACGATCCTACACTACACGGGTTTATGATGAATGGATGAAGGGGTGCATGATGATGAAGGGTTTGGTGCGGTGTAGCAATCAACCAGCTTCCCTCGAATCAGGAACTATGGCTTCCTACCATCTAGCTAGACACAGGTGGAATAGAGTACGCTCGTCCTATGACACCCTCCAGCAACCTAGCACTTTTATTCAACTTTCTTTTCGACTTTTCTGCTTTTTGCTTTTTCTTTCGCATTTACATTGATTTCGTTCTTCCATTTGTAAGGAGAAGAACACTTTGAACTACATGACTTACTTTGACCTTGAACCTTTTTATTGGCTTTTCTTTTGGATTTTTTTTTCTACTTTTTTTTTCTCTTTTCTTTTAGTGCTGAATTTTTCAAGTCGCTAGAGGGGTTTACACATCTGGACATAATAGCTAAGACCACATGTTCACTAGCTATAGGCAAGTTACCAAAGACCGACTTCCGGTAGGCCAATCTCATACTACTACCACAGGGGATCAACGGGGTGAAGAAAAACATGGGAGATGGCTGTGATGCAACACGAACCGAAAAAAGCTAGGCACAAGGGGTACACCTAGAGGAATTCGTTGGGACGGCTTCTGGCTTAGGTGGCAACTCTAGGTGCCTAAATCATCCTAGAACTCGTGTCATCGTGTGGTCTCGAGTAGGTCTCATAAAATTCTAACTCATTCAAGATACAAAAAAGCCACTCACAAAGAATTGAAATTGCAAGATACGTGCAATGGATCAAAAGCTTACAAGTGGTTGCTAGTCGGATTCGAACATTTTCATGCATTTCAAGGTGACACTACAAGCGTGATTTAAATTTCTGTTCCGACCAGGTTATAAGACATCAAAGCATGCATGTAGGTTACAAGTTCTAAATTAGGCAATCTAAACATCATTGTGAAACATTGAAATCAATTTAACATCAAGAGTCAAGAACCGAGCGATTCTACGAAAGAGGAATTTGACATTCAATCAAGATCATGCAACTCATCAAAGCATAGCATTAGACTTCTACCGACAAATAATCACACCAAACCTCAAACTCCCCTACGACTAACATGAGCATTGTCCTCAATGATCAAGAGAGAGAGGGTAAGGTGGAACGAAATTACCGCGTTGGTAGAGAAGAGCATAGGGGGGCAAAATAGTGAAAGAGTTCCATGATGCTCATTGGTGAAGAGTGATCCCTAATGCTTGCCAACCTTATTCAAAAAGGTAAAACAACACAAAAACTAAAACAAAATCAAATAAGAGCGACAAAGTAGAGATAACAAGGGTTGCCTCCCAAGAAGCGCTTGTTTACCGTCTTAAGCTCGACGAAACCTAGAACACTCAAGGCATGACCAAGGACAAAACCTCGACCGCACCAACAGTATCATGAACAACGTAATGCTTAAGTCGATGGCCATTCACCTTAAAAGGTTTGGCTTGGGACAGAGAGATTACCTCGACGGTGCCATACGGAAATACTTGAGTTACCGTGAATGGTCCGGACCAACGAGATCTCAACTTCCCGGGAAAGAGTTTGAGCCGAGAGTTGTATAGGAGGACTTGATCACCAACTTTGAAATCCTTGCTCGGCTTGAAACGGGAGTCATGAATGAGTTTCGTCCTCTCCTTGTAAAGCTTAGCATTCTCATATGCATGATGACGATACTCTTCGAGCTCATGTACCTGAAACTTACGCTCTTCTCCTGTGAGACTCATATCAAGGTTTAGAAATTTCAACGCCCAAAGAGATCGGTGCTCAAGCTCTACCAAGCTTTACCATAGACCATCCTATAGGGAGTAGTGCCTATAGGGGTCTTGTAGGCGGTGCGGTAGGCCCATAGAGCATCATCAAGCTTTGTCGACCAATCTTTTCGTGATTGGTCGACCGTTTTCTCCAAGATTCTTTAAGTTCCCTATTCGTCACCTCGGCTTGGCCACTAGTTTGAGGGTGATATGAGGTAGACATCCGATGAGTGACACCGAACCGGCGGCATACTCTATCGAATTTCCTTTGAAAGTGAGTACCTCGATCACTAATGATAGCACGAGGGGCACCAAAACGGGTGAACAACTTAACAAGAAACTTCCATACGACTCGGGCATCATTGGTAGGCAAAGCTTGTGCCTCCGCCCATTTAGACACATAATCTACCGCAACCAATATGTACTTGTTACCATGCGAAGGAGGAAACGGTCCCATGAAATCAATACCACATATATCAAATATTTCTACCACTACCGAGACATTTTGAGGCATTTTACTACGGGAAGAGATGTTACCTGAACGTTGACATGCATCGCAGGACTTGACAAAGTCTTGAGAATCTCGAAAGATCGAGGGCCAAAAGAATCCGGACTCAAGTACCTTGCGAGCCGTGCGATTTGCTCCATGATGTCCACCCGTAGGACCGGAGTGACAATGTAGTATGATGTCCTTCGCCTCTCCATGATTGACACATCTTCTAATCATACCATCCGAGCCAACTCGAAATACAAAAGGATCGTCCCAATAGTAATGCTTCAAATCCGCAAAGAACTTCATTTTGTCTTGAGTGGAGAGGCCCTCTTTCAAGTATCCACTAGCAAGATAGTTAGCAACAGCCATATCTCCTCCGTCCTAGCTCCGATTGACCTCCCGTTTGCTCCTATGCGCTCCTTGTCATCCGTACTTCGAAGCCAAAAACCTAAAATGCACGAACAAATATCCAATAGACCACGAATGTGGCTCCAAAGTGGCAACTGGACAACAAATGGACACTTAGCACAAAACTTCAATAAAAGCATATAAATCATGGCATTTCACGATCAAACACAGGCATTTCATAGGTCAATTATAAGCTCAAGATGCACTAAATAAAGTCACATCAGCTATGCTTGAGCTTAGTAGGTATCACTCTCTAGTCCAGGAGGGACTTTGGCGCACGACGTTGATTGCTCATTTTTGGAGGAGATTTGAAGTTTGCTACAAGAGGGAATTCGTCTCAAGGTGGAGTGTTGAAGTTAGGTGATCCAAATTCCCTAACTTATGGACCTGGCTCTTTTAGGCCCATTAGGTTATTAACCCTATTAGGGTTTTGTATCTCTATCCTATATATACCCCTTGTTAGCTGTAGGGAAACTCAAGCCGCACTTTTGTAAAATCCCTACATCTTGTATTCTCTCATCTTAGTGGAGCTTTCGTCGCCGCCGTGCGTCCGTGGTTTTTTCCCGCAAGGGTTTTCCACGTTAAATCATTGTGTCATCTCTTTCGATCTTATTTTCTATTTCCGCTTATTGCTTGTTGATTTCTAACACTCCACACAGGTACAAGAAAGTGGCTTTTGTCGGGAGGTGAAGGGAGACACTATGTCAAGAATTCGGATGCCAACCTCAAGGAGGTCCTTAGTTGGGATGCCTCTCAATAACTCCAAGTATTGTCTAGATCAAAGATGTAAAAGAAAGAGCGCTTCTTCGGAGGCACACCGTGCGTATCTTAATTTAGGATTTTTTTCATGTCTTTTTTTCTCTCTTGAACGTTGGATGAATTTGTTGATGATGAATTATGAGGAATTTTGTCTTGGATGATAT
Source organism: Linum lewisii (assembly GCA_034768395.1). Lineage (NCBI taxonomy): Eukaryota > Viridiplantae > Streptophyta > Magnoliopsida > Malpighiales > Linaceae > Linum > Linum lewisii. The sequence goes on from CM068297.1 coordinate 16,158,560, forward strand.
GTGGGATATGTGTTATTTGAAGGTTGTAAGAACAAGTCCTAACAAGCCAAAGACAGGATCTTTCAACACTTACACCGACACGTATCCTAAAGCTCTTTCGAGTCAATTAGAATAAAGTACTGACACCAATCAATCGGGGTTTCACCAAAAAACTGACCAAATAGACATGTACACCAAGTGTTCGATAAAATGCTTATGAGTTTTTCAACCTAAAAAGACATAACATACATCCCTCTTTCGAGCGAAAATGAAAATTAAGCACAAACCCACGGTATGAAAGCTCTTTCAAATCAATCCATACCAAATAGCAACCTAATAATGCATCTAGGTCAAGTATGCAAATAAGAGGAAATGAGAATAAGAACATGGGTCTGAATCACATTTGAACTTGAAATTAAACTGAAATAATCTAAGGGTTTAAGAATGTAAATCAATCATCAATCCCCCTAAGGTTCCACTCACAGAACCCTGGGGGGTTTAGTTACAACAAGACATACTAGAGATAGAAATATAACCTAGAAAGAAAGGGTAGAAAGAATCATCGATTTCTTCGAGCTTGGATGATTTCCGATCTTCGTCTTGTGTTTATGTAATCTCCGGGATGAAGGATGATGAAAGGAGGATGATTTCTAGGCTCTAGATATGATTTTACAGGTAAGGAGGACTTCTAGGTTCGTCAAAATCGTGCTTCGGAGAGAGAAAAGTCATTCTAAAAAATATGAGGGAAACTGTCTTTTATACTGTTGGGTCTACCGCGCAGCGGTGGGTCTCACCGTGCATGACGCTGGTGTGGTGACGTGATCCTAGGTGCGACATTAACATACATCAAGTGCTGGATTAAAAGGTGGATCTAAGCCTCCTTAAGTTACTTGAGCCCAAAGAAACTAGCTCTCCTTGTTGATGAAGGAAAAGTCAATCTGCCCCATTTTACTAAAACGAACATAACTAAAGCTACAGAATCCCAAACGGTGAAATTCCAAGTGCTTTAGTAAGATAACGAGACTTTCTTTCCAGGGATACCTTATGTACTTCGAGATTCATCCAGAAGAGGGAGTTATGATGTTTTGAAGTGACAATAAGATTTCTACACGGATTCAATTCCTCTTTAGTTAAGAACTCTTAGTTTGTTTATTCCTTTTTAGTTTACTAAATTTTTTAATTGTTAGTAGTAGTTTCATAGTTGTTTATTCCTTTTTAGTTTAGCTAAAAATTTTTAATTGTATTAGTAGTAGTTTCATAGGACATGGAGAAGCCCTAGGCTCAACCTAATCTTATATATATGATCCATTGTACTCATTATTTAAAAAAAAACCCTTGATTAAGGATTATTATTTCAGAACTTTCGTTCTTTGTTCCTTCTAGGTTTAACATGTAGTTGCTTAGCTCTTAGGCCTAGGTTTATCTCCGTTCAAGGTCATCACCCTTGTCTTCGTGGCACCATTCGACTCTAGACACTTAGGATTCCTGGTTTATATATACAACCAGCGGGTCCAAGTACTTTTCGCTGGATCTAAGGTCGACTCGTTGTTCCTGATCACTCAACTTACGACATTAGGATCATCTTCCCACAGAGGTAGTGGTTCATATCACGTGGTGATTCCACTATTTCTGGTTGTATCTTCTATCTGAGCTCCGAGTTAGAAGTAAAAGGGGTCACCGCGCGTGGCGCTTGCGCGACAGTGATGTTGTTTCGTTCAAACTTCCAATTCCCTGACCATCTGAACTCCAAATCGACCACCGTTCAAACCCATGGCTTCGTGATAATGCTCTCTATCATGGTGTGACATGAAAACTAATAAAAAAAATCTTCGAAAACATCAAAATGGACCACAAAGGTCCTAAGAGGCCATTTAAGATCAATTATCAGGATTTAACACAAAACCAATCAAAAGAGAACAAAAACCACTTAAATGCCACTCACTTATGTATCAAATATGGGAACTAAATGATGTATTTTTGAGTCATCAATTGGTTCTTAATTGTGTGGTCGAACATGTAATCTTGTTTACTCAACTCATAAGCACCATTAACATCACCTTGGGAATCAAAAGGTTCTCAGTTTACTCATTCTTGTTGGTGTATGGCCGTGTTTGAGTTTTTGCTTGAGGACAAGCAACGTTCAAGTGTGAGGTAATTTGATGACTTGGTAAATACGTTATTTATTCCCCCATATTTGATACATTTTATTGAGTGGTTTGTGCCTTTTCATATCGTCTTTTGTTGGGTTCGTGCTACTTGATGATTATTAATCTTAAATACCCTCTTGGGACCTTCGTGGTCCACTTTCATGTTTTACGAGGTGTTTTTATGTATTTTCAGGCCATTTCACAATTGAGGGCGTAATTACGAAACCACATGTTCAAACGGTGACTGAATCGAAGTCTGAATGCTCAAGATTTGCACGATATACTGAAGTGACCAAGCCACTACCTAGCTTAGAATGCGGCCCGAGTCACGACTTCGGGATTAAACTGCAACAACCACATATCAAATTGGAGAAATTGCGCGATCCACATCACGATCTGTCGCGACCAATGAGGCTATAAAAGCTGCATCTTTTGGGAAACAACAATCTTGACGAACCCAACACCTGAAATCATCCTTCAATTCCTCCCAATCATTATCCATCGTCCTAATCACCAAGGAAGCTCAAGATCGAAGACAAAAATAAACTTAGCTCGAAGAATTAAAGCATTATACGATGTCCTTCTTTTCGAGGCGTACCTCTCTTATCATAATGATGTATAACTAAACCCCTACGGCTCGGTGAGTGGAGCCTAGGGGGGATTGATGATAGACTAGATTCATTATGAGCTTATTGGATGATTTGATTCTTTATTCTATGCAAAGATTGAGATTTGATTCCATGTTCTTCATTTCCTATGCCATTGTCGAGTTCTATTGTTTAGATGCTGGGTTTGGTTGTTTTTGGTAGGAATTATCCCGAGAGGGTGTTGTTTCCATAGAATGCCATGGATTCATGCTTAGTAGCGTGTTACACCCGAGAGAGGGATGCATATTAGGTTTTTTTTTTCGGTCGAAATACCTTTGTGAATTTTATCAAACACTTGGTGTACGTCTTTTATTTGGTCAATTAGAGGCTAAAGTCTGGTTGATTGGTGTTAGACCTTGGTTCTATAAGGTCTCGAGAGAGTCTTAAGATATCTTGTCTTGTATAAGTTGAATTGCTCATCCAAGGTCTGTTTTTTGGGCTTTATTCATGACCCGTAAGGGGAACTCGCATAACCTCTTTTCTCATCCATTCTCATACTTGCTGTTGTTTGTCAGTTTCTCTCTTTGATTAAGTGCCAAGATCGATACACCACTTTCATGCTCTTTGATCCATTTGCTTGCCGGTTGATCACGAGTTAACTTTCTTGATTCTTAGTACTGTTTGTGATTCCCAAGTAACCTACACATAAATCCCCCCATTGAGTAATCTCTCTTACCACGAGTTATAAGTTAAACGAAGGAGCCCTAAGGAATACGACCCTAGCTTAGCTAGGTATCTTTGATAACCCATTTTGGGGAGATCACTAACCATGGGTTCGACCATGTTGGTGTGGGACGAGTGTTACACTTGGCATATCGATGGGCCTCGAAGCGAAAAGTGAGAGTATACATTTTTTCAATAGTTTCACTAACTCTTCTCTGTGACTTTGATCCAAATAAGATGATATTCTTATTATCCTCGTGAGATATTCTCCCCACAACAAAATAGGAACGTCCGACTCTGGCTACATGCGCTCTTCTCCTTCACCAGACTCCATGATAATAGTGTAGCATGATCTATTTGTCGTGTCCCTATAGCATCTCCTGGCTATTTCAGGATGCCCCCAAGCGACTTCTACCCCTTTTTGTGTTGGAAATTTTAAGGCTTGATGAATAGGATATGAAATTGGTTGTAATGCTGGCGATGTTGGTCACAGAATCATGTTGTAAGTAGACTTGCAGTCCATGACATGAAAGCCAATATACCATGTCGTTTGTACTTCATCATCGCCTAGGGTCACTTGTAGTGTTACGATCCCCTTAATTTGAATTGTGTGCCTTGACAATCCCGTGATAGTAATTTTTGTTTGTCTTAGTTTATCAATGAGCAAGCCCATATGCTTGCAGAAATCCCAAAATAATATGTTTGATGAGCTTCCTTCATCCACCATTACCCTCTCAACTCTACTACTAAGGGGTCGTTTGATTTTTGTGAATTAAAAATGGTGTATTTAATCAATTTTGTGGTTTAAAAATACATGGTTTTGAAAAAAGGTCATTTGTTGAATTCCACCGTTTGGTTGTTGCCATATTAATTCATGTGGGTGGGGGAAGCTGAGAATGTAAAACCTCAAATTTTCCCTTCGGTCATTGTCTTTTGTGAACTCTATCTTAGGGTTTAAGTACCTTCTCTCATGATTGAATGGAGAGGTAGAACTTTGGAGGAGATTCAAGATGAACATGCGTGGTTGAGATGAAGATGGGGACATTGTGGTCGCAGTTGGAGGCCAAAAACCCGGCCAAGCAATAGTGAAGCTCAGGCTTGGTGAGAGTGTGGGCTTCTAGCAAAGATACGAACCTATCAAACTACAACAAACCATGGGAAGAAATTTTATAACTACTACAGATGGTTATCGAAAGAGGTATTGCCTCAGTTAGCTTGATTATGAACACCAATTCGAAAAAAATCAATATATCATGGCAGCAACTATAATTTCTTTTCATTTATTCATGGGTGACCTCACCATTATCCTGGGCGACCTCGCTTGTATGGGAAGTTTATTTCTTTAGAGCACGCTATAATAATGAGAATAAAGTGAGGAACAATGAGATTTTTTTATGAGAAGGTTGTTACTTCAAAGCTAGAATCAAGAGGGGGAAAAGTTGTTAAAACTGATGAGGAGGAAGAAGGCTTCAAAGAAAAAGGGGAAGTTTGAAGTAGTAATGGTAGGTGTTTAAGAATTAAAACAATGTTTGTGGTAGTAATTATCTAAATTAGTAGTTGGATAGAAAGATAAATGTACAAAGGTTTCAATCCATTCATTATCAAATCATCCAAAACTCAACTAAAAGCTGAGTTTTGAAATCAACCATTTTGTGTCCCCAAATCAGCTATTTTGTGAGATCATTTTTCTGAAAAAAGAGTTTCATATGAATTAGTATATTCATCCAAATCACACTTCCAATTGACCCAATGTTGGAGAGTTTGTAAATAAATAGTTTGTTGAGATTTGTTTGTTTCATTTTTTGTCTTGTAGAGGTTGGAGCTTTGCCAATTCTTTGTATTATTATACAGTTTTCCATACCATAGATGGATTTGACTATATTTCAGACAGTTTGGTTTCTAACTAAACCGGTAGAAAACTAGTCCGTGGCAAGGCCCCCGACAATAATTGTCGGGGGCCGAAGTCCCCGACTAAGGATCGTTAGTCGGCCATTAAATAGCCAGGGGCCATGGCCCCCAACCATATATTTGGTCAAGGGCAATACCCCCTATATTCAGTCTGGCCCCCGACTATTTAATGGATTTGTTGTAGTGATGAGTTCACTCAGTTTCTATAGGAATCTGAACTCCCTCTCTTTTCCCCATTTTAGTTAGTTGTGAGTGTGGTTTTTATCATGTATTGGCAGTAGGAGCATGTATGGAACTGAAGGATGATGATCGTGGACACCAAGTTGAACCTTTTGTATTTTCTTTCAGTTGAAAGTATTGGTGAAGTTTTCTATATTGTATTTGATTAGAGATTTCGCGCGGTTGTGGCTCAAATTGTGTTTAAACTCGGGATCCCGTTTCTTATTCAGTGATTTGTGTCTTCATTTATTTCGTTTCCGCATTATTTTATGTTTTGATTTTTCTTGATTATCGCTAATAGTACTCGATTTCGGTTCAATTGTAGGTCCAACCACAGAAATCAGGAGTGGGTGTTACAATTTGCATGGCTATCTAGAAAGTCTGTAGTTGATCGTCTGGATCATTCCCTACATATTTGTCTAAATTTGTGTGGAACTAGGCTTGTGGGTAGCCGTTTAGCGAAAATTGCTCTTGGAAGCGGCTATCGAATAGCTAATTGGCCTAATCCTTCCTCAATTAGTGGTTAGAACTGTTGGATCATTTTAGCATTACATGTTTACCCAGCATCTTTCTACTCTTATCTCCTTGGGGAACCTTGTGCTTGTTGGGTGATGACAATTCGAAGTAACTTGGTCAGCTCTAGATTCTGATGTTCAAGTTAGATGAACCTTTGTTCTAAAGTCCGATAAGCATCTGCCGATGCACTATCACCCCTTTGTGGTCGCTTGCCTCTGTCTTCTATCGCTTGGGATCCAGAATCTTTGTTTGTGTTGCGAATAGGTAATCGGTCAAGAATGTCACTAAGAGTTTTTCCCTTGAGTGAGAGCTACCCTGGAATCTAGATCTACGTGTTTGAGTGGTGTTTCTCCTTCCTAATCATTGATATTTTCTGCCGGCTTTAGAAGCCATCCTCTGATACATCGCTTTAGAAAATGAATTTCCTATATCTTGTACCCCTATCTGGTGTGCCACTTGTATCTTCTGGCCCAATAGATGGGAGCTGTCTCGTCACCTAGGTGGCATTGGAATTACCTCATATGAATGATTATGGGGGTAGGAGTTAGTTCTTAGGCAATATAAGGGGGCATTTAAGGTAATGTATGTGTTTAGTAAATGTAGTGAGGGATTATATCCGGGCAAAAGTGTATGTCTTTATGCAATGTGGCAATGCAATATTTATAGCCTTGTTGTTTGCAGGTATGACTTGCTCTGATTAGCTATGTTCCTTAGGTGATCTGGATCGTTCACAAAAGTCTCTTTGATTGTGTCACATTGCCATAGCGTCGTCAAGGAAATCCTAGGCCGCTAAGGATACTAGGTGGGCTCTTTTCATTCCTTGTCGGGCTGTTGTTGGGCGTCATGCATGATATGTCAAGGAGTCAAACGACCCATCCTTCCTTGAGCGGTTCGATCATATCGCTTGACTCGTTGACTTTGGGACCACGCTTATTAACCTGTTATAGTCATCTTTTGGCCAACTTTCTTGGGCCAAACTAAGTAGGAGGACTAATCCTTGGCTTCTGGTGTCTCCTTACGAGCTAGGTATGGTTGGACGACGATCCAACCCACTTTAGTTATCGCCCTAGCGTGCCCATCACTTTTCTTCCTCTTTAATTAATCGAGTTCGATCTTGTGAATCCCCCGAGGATTTTGATGTCCTTATTTTGTTCTATTGGTTTCTTAGTTTCAAATTCTCAAGGTAGGTGCCCAGATTCCTGAAGCCACTGCGAATACATGAAGAGAGTTTTTGTCCGACCCCTTTGCTGAAGGTTTTGAGGTTGAACTAAAAAAGACAACACTTTGCTTCTATTGATGAAAATGGTGATAAAGTCTAGTGGCAAAAGGCTAGAGATGTTGTCGCTATGAAAACCTAGGAAGAGTTCTTTGTGAAGTGGGAACAGGGTGATACGACAACTTTGGATTTGGTAGGAACATGAAATATAGTTTTGAGTTGAGATGAGCCCTAATTTTGACCGATTTTTTCCGATCGAACTGATGTTATAAAGTGTGAGTTTGTAATTTAAAGTAAACTTGAACACCTTACTCAATATGTCCAATTAAAATTTTAAAATTAAACTAATTATTTACAATCCATATTTGTTCTTTAAAATGACCGTACATCATAAATCTCAAATTTAGAATTACTCAATACCTCCAATTTTATTGACCGTATCAAAGTTTTCATATTATATAGGATCGTGTATTTAAGTACTATCAATGTTTTTAGGGTTAATACACATTTTCCCCATCTACTATGCAAAGTTAACAAAGGTATCCTTCTACTATTTTCCAACCGAATTACGTCGCTCTACTTTAACCCTTTTATCAAATGTGCCCTTCCGTTAATTTTTCCGTCCAAGCTCCATTAAGTATGCTGACTGTACAAGCCACGTCACACCATTTATGGGTTGGTTACTTAAATCATCACTAAAACTTTGGCCAAATAACCCAACGATCATTAAATTTCAAAAAATTTCCTAGCCATCACTGAACTTTGGCCGATTATTCTAAATGTCACTGTTAGCTACGGACATCCATAATTCCGTATGTCTGCCTATGACTCGCCACATAGGTTGCCATGTCAACACAAGTTTTCCACGTTATTCCAAAAATGCCCAATCAGCCGACCATATTACCCAAACTGGTCCCAACCAAACTCACTAAACTAACCCGAGTCATACCCAATCTGCCCAAAAAATCAGATCTAACCAAAACCCAATCCACCTCAAACCTCCGACCTCCTCCCGTTCCTCTCCCACTGCCGGTTGCCGAACCACCCAACTACCTTTCCGTCCGATCTACCCCGACTAAACCCAAACGAACCCCCATATCTGTTTCCCCTGTTCGTCGACCCTCTCTTCTCCATCCGACAATCACCAAACCAAACGACACCCCTGCCATCCACCTGCCCCTTTCTTGGAATCGATTAAAATTTAGCAGAGAAGGAGAGGATTGCAACGGAATCCGATGGGTTTGCTGTAATCGATTTAACAACCTACCCTCTCTCCTGGAATCGACTTGCACGTGTATTTCTCCCAGATTACGTTGGAATCAAGGAGGGAGGAAGGGAAAGGATTGCGAGGGAGGAGTTCTGGAGAAGCATCAGCGGCGAGGGAGGGAATGGGAGCCGCGTAGGATGAGCGATTCAGCAAGATCGGAGTCGTGAGGCCAGTGGGAGAAATGATTGTAGGTCCTCTACTTGTGGAGGAGGTCGGGGTGGTTGTGGCAGGGGAATGCGATGGGGGAGAGGTGAGAGTAGAGGAGGAGATCGGGAGGGATGGAGGTGTATGAGGAGTATGGATCAGAAGGATGGTGGCGTGTATGGTGTTAATCTAATGGAGGAGGTGGTCAAGGATTTGTTGGGAGGGAGGTGGGGTTGGGGATTGGAGGTTTGTTGCTGGACTGCACCATTGTTGATTGGGGATTGGAGATTTGATTGGGTGGTGAAGAGAGAAGGAAAGGAGGAGGCAGGAGGGTGGTGGAGGTAAGGAGGATGGTGGAGGAAAGAGAGAGGATAAGGATTGGTTTTAGAGTTTAGAATCGATTGGATCGAATTGAGTGTTTGGGTTTTGTTTTGGGTAAATAAGATAGGACATGGATTTTAAATGACGTGGCAAACCATGTGGCGAGTCCACATAGACAGACAAATGAAATTATGGATGTCCGTAGCTAACAGTGACCTCTAAGATAATTGGCCAAAGTTCAGTGATGGCTAGGATTGTTTTTGAAATTTAATGATCGCTGGGTTATTCAGCCAAAGTTTAGTGATCATTTAAGTAACCAACCCTACCGCTTGTACGCTGTCCACGATTTGTCCACGTGAAGTAAATTAAAATTAAAGAGAAAACTAAAACTAAAAAACAGTAAAACTAATTTTATCTTCTTGGTTTCTCCGTCAAAACGCCTTTCCAAGTCCCAAATTACAAAACAAATTTTTATTTTATTTTATTAATGGATTGAAGAAGAAAGAAAAGCCCAAACCCCTTTCTTTGGCTTATGCTGATGTTGCACTATCATCAAACTATCACTATTCCTCTCTCACATGGAGTTCAAGTTTTGGAATTGATCTGTAATCAATTGTGGAGAAAGATGTGAAAAAGCAGAGCAATAGCATCACAATTATCAATTTATTAACGTTAAATCATCCCCTCATTCTTTGAGAACCATCCATATATCTTCTTATTGATCTTCCACTAGTTATTCAACTCCTTCTGAATCTTTACCTTCCAAGTCCCCACGGTCTTCAACTTTGGCCAGCAAATTATTTATTCTAGGGTTCAATCCTCTTGTCATGTTCCATGATCATCTGTCATCTCCATGGAATGGTGGTTTTTCAAACTCTCTTAATCGGAACCCTAATTCGGGACAAGGATTTGGTGTTCCGCGATTTGGAACCAACGTATTGAGTTTGAATAGATGATCGGAAATGAATGGCTGGATTGATAGTGTGGATAAACACCTGATTCTGATTGAATATGGAATTGTTTCTCATAACTTATCCAAGCTCGTTCACCGGCCGCGACGTCTTCACTTTCGAGCTCAAGCATCGTTCTGCTCCTGCTCCTTCTTTAGGATTCGTGTTTCCCTCAAAAGATGTAATAGAGTAAGTTGTGGTGGCTTCTACTACTGCCGACGAAGTCAACTCAGAGCTGATCGGAATCGTTTTCAAGCCATTTGAGGAAGTAAAGAAGGAGCAAACTAGTTCATTGACAAATTCAAATGCTTCAGAAAACCAAGCCTCCATGTGAAGCTAGGAACCAAACCAAAGAGATTATTAGCAGAGACCTATAATTTTCAGATCTAGGTCCGAGGGGAAGATGAGGAAGAGAGAGAGAGAGTTCCATAGGAGGGGAAGAGTAAAGGGGCGAGCAAGATTCTAGAGGTGTCGGTGGTGGGAAGAAGATGAAGAAGGGAACGAGGCCCGAGGTGGAGATTGGGGAGAGAATGAGTTAGATCAGAGAGGATGTGTGTATCTTTTTGTTGTTTTTCTTTTATACTTTAGGTGCTTAGAGGTAGTGGATTTCCAAGTCAGTGCTGAGTTGGACAAATACTCTTATGTGGCATGAACAGTCAACAACTTTAACGGAAAGTGGACGGAAACTTAAACGATGGGACGCATTTGTTAAACACCTCAAAATATAGGGTGCTACATCGGTCGAAAAATAATACATGAGCATTTTTATTAACTTTGCATAGTACATGGGCAAAAAGGTGTGTTATCCATGTTTTTATTATTACTATGGCTACATGTATTAAAGTGCAGCCAACTGCCTTAGATTGATTGGGAAGGTGTTATGGGAAGCATCTGGTTCATCAAAGAAAGCATCAATAAGGATTCTAGCTGCTGCTTCAGTTGGATGAACAAAATCCCAAAACACATGATCACTTCTGTTATCGCAGTACAATGAAATTGGAGTACACGGCACATCCGCTCTCAGTTTCCCAATCCCACAACACGCCGCTTTCACTTCCCTGAATCCTGCATTAATTATGTATTTCCAGTTAATTATATATACTAATTAAATTTTGAGAACTTTTAATTTATTGAGAGATGTATTTAATAATTACCATAAGATGCTGGTCTCTGGAAGAAATCCATGACCAACGTGAAGGTGTCCAAGTAAGAATATGAAGCATTCACGAGTTCAGAAGTGATCAAATCTCCCAAAACAGACTTAAGATTCTGATTGTACATGGAAGCCATTGAGTTTGCCTCTTGATTGCAGTCTTGAGTTTTGGTGTTGCTTCTCTCTTTTGGAGTGCATCCCAATGGTGGCACACCAGCTACTACAAACTTACGTGCCCCTAATTCGTATAATTTCTGCAATCATGTATAATTTCCCGCAAATCCCATTTCATCAACATTATAGTTTGTGTTTATATGCAAAGAAATCTTATTATTACGTACCTTGAGATGATTTTTGAGGGTTTAAGTCATGAGAGTTAGGAATTGCTGAGGTGAGATAGTCTGTTTTAGGAGGGATGATGAGTTTGAATACCTGAAAATGTCATTACTACCGATAACAATGAGGAAGATGGACTTAGATATGATGTCTTGTGCTTCCAAGATGCTTTGATTCAATATCTGCTTATAAACTACTTGGTAGTAGCTTACTTGCTCCGCCATATTAATCCATTATGTCTGCAAAACAAAATGTAAACAAAGAATACCAATTTAATATGCTTTTTTTTTTTCCTTTGATGATGATTAAGGCGAGCCAAATCACTCGTGAATAGCTCAATGTTAAATTGACAAAATATTATTTGTGACTTGGTTCGATTTTAAATGAATTAAGTTTTAACCAAAGTATGTTTGATTCGATAGGCTCGCGAGTTGGCTCGAATACTATGTACCGCCAAGATTTATATAATGTTGTAGTCAAGATTTCTTTACAATGTACCGTCGATAACACATGTCGAACTATGTCTAGACATTTTCGCAACAAACGTTTGTCTATGCATTTGATTTCATATTATATTTTTCATGATTTTGTTTTAACCATTGATCTCGTGATTAAGGTATACACCGATACTAACAAAGGTGTCAAACATATAGGTTTAGTGGGTCATTGATTGGTTAGTATGGTTATGAGTTAGTTGAGTTGTGGGTTCATCGGGTTACAAATTATACGAGTTGTAGGTTCAACAGGTTATATGCTCCTCGGGTTGTGAGTTCGTTAGGTCGTGGGTCTGTTGGATTGCGATTTAGTCGGGTCACGGGTTCATGGAGTCAAGAGCTGGGCGGGTCACTGGTTTACTTGGGTTTCCTTGCAAAATATGATATAATAGTTTGTTTATATAGTAAAAAAATTAAATTAAATATGATGAAATATTCAACATTTTTATAGATATACGCTAAAATGAGAAAATTTTAAACTTGCTTTACATTTTGAGAAAATTAAATAGGATAACATAATTGTGATAATAATTTCATAGTAGTCCTGTCTTGATTATAGATTTTTTTGGAGATTAGATGTAAGAATGCAATTAAAAAAATATGACTATGTCTGGTTATCTACCTTTCTCATGTTGGAGTTATCTAAGGCCAAAAATATTTTTTTTTTGTTAATTTGTTCTAGTGGTCAATAGTAGATTCTCAAGTATTCTAGGATTTTTAGAATTTAATTGGTTAAATGTCAGAGATTTTTTAAATGGTTGTGTCTCTAAATTTTTATTTAAAAATATATTAATTTTTAAGAAATTGATTATTTTAAATCAAAATTTAGCAACACTATTTATTTTAAACTAAAAGATTCTATTTATTAAAAATATAAAAATAATAAACTCAATATATGAGGTAGAAGATATCAAATATGAGATGGGGTTGTATGGTCGCATATTACCCAGGACAAGCCAATAGGGTGTGCCAGACTATTTCTTGTACATAGTCTCAGGGTGGAACCAGGAACTAAATATGTAGTGGGCCGAATTTGAACAAAAAAATTCTATGAGACAAAACATTTTAGTTATTTTAATTAAAGTTTAATACCATTACTAAAAATCATATATATTAGGTTAAAATATTAGTTACTTTCATATTCTTAAAATTATTAGTAATACTCTTGGCTAAATGAAAATTGAAATGTGCCACCGGTAATTTTTCTTATTGATTTGAATAATTTATCATAAAAAATTGTATTCTTATTTATTCACAAGTCAATATAAATTATAAAATGATATTCGGCTTACCCAACCATCTACACGTGTTGACGGATATTAGTATTAGAGAAGGATATGGTTGATATGATTAAATCTAGTAACTATATTAGAATTTCTTAAAAAGACAAGGATTTTAAAGAAATATTTGGTTTTCAAGTTTGAAATTATAGCAATTACTGAGACAGATTAATATAAAACTGAGCTGAAATTTAATATAATTATTGAGGCGGATTATAGCAAATATATATTTATATATTTATTTAAGCATTTAGACATCAATTTCTAAATAAGTTACTTATTGTTGCAGAGCATTATTATAAAATTAGGTACACATATATATTAGTTTTAAATTTATTGAAATATAAAATGAGAATTTTTTTGGCTTACGAGAATTTTTGTTTTGATATACATAAAAAATATTTTGTCAAAATTTATAATAACTGACCATGTCTCGATTATATCACTGAACTTCCAAAATTCATTTAACTGCACTGATATTACCACATATTTCTGACCATGTTTTTGTTATCTTATATATTAGCAAAATATTATTATGTTCATCCCCATAGCTTGGTTGCGGAATACTATATAAGTTTGATAGGATAGAGTTTGTTAGTGTTTGTGTGTGTCAAGTTGTTGTTTGTAAGATCTATGATCTATGGCTTACCGGAACCTGATCAATCGTGCGGTTGAGGAGTAAGGCACCACCAGATGCGAAGCTGACTCCGCCAAGGAAAGCAGACACATTCTTTCTATCCATCGATAAGTAAGGCGGTGAACTTGCTACCCCAAATTTCTCAGCTGTCACATTTATACAAAATATTAAATTGTTAGCATCTTTCATGAATTAAACTCTGATTTTTTAGGTGGACATTATTCAGATCGATATGATTTCGAAAGCACGAATGTTTATGCATGCAAGTGTTTGAAGTATGGAGTTTTCACATAGTTCGTGTTAGCGGAACCGTCCCAATTAACTGTAGTTCGAAAGGATTCATGCCTTCAAATGTCACAATTACAAGAGCCTTACGGTCATCTCAGACTCCAGTAAGTAAATGATGAAATATTGATGGCAACTCAGTAAATTAGCTTAAAAAAAGAGTAAAGTTTACTAATTAAGATATAAAAAAAAGATTATAAAATAATGAAGGAAGAAGTAACCTAGGCAGTCGGCTGACTTCTTGGCATTAGAGAATCTACCAGTTGACTTGGTCGGAAAATCAATCCCATTGTGAGGATAATTTGCTTTGCTAAACGAGAATGGAAGATAGTTATTGTTCCCAACATCAACTAATGAGTCTCCGAACACGTACATCGCCGGAACCTTCTGAGTCTCACCATCCGCTGCTACCACCACTCTCAGAGTAATAATCAATACCCACAACATTATGCTAAAGCTCCGAAAGGCAAATGATTGGAAATCAGAATATAAAACAGCTACGTACATTCGTCACATGGGATGGCCATTTGAAGGGATACTATCCTGCAAATAACAATAATGGTTACAAGTTGCATACATACATATGATATGCATATGGTGGTGGAGCTGAAATCGAGAGGTTCACTACAGATTATGAGATAATGTTAGTTTCCTTCACTCAATTTCAAATATTCCTTCCTTCCTTCTGTATCTCACTTCCATAAATGTACAAACTGTCTTCATGTAACTTATACGCTCGTCAATATTATATTTCTCGGATGGCCGTGGAGCTTTACTACAACACATGTATATAGGAAGGTGGTGTTGGAAATCGACAAGCAATAAACCGAAAAATGAATAGGATCATCAGAGACGACACAATGATTTAATTAGGAAAATTATTGCAGAAAAAATTCACGGACACACTGTGGCGACGAAAGATCCACTATAATCAAAGAGTACAAAAGAAGAAATTTTACAAAGTGCGGCCTAACATTCTCTAGGCTCAAAAGAGGCATAAATAGGATAGAGTTACAAAATCCTAATAGGGTTAATAACCTAATGGGCCTAAAGTGACTAGGCCCATAAGTTAGGGAGTTTGGATCACTAAACTTCAACACTCCACCTTGAGTCGAATTCCCTCTTGTAACAAACTTCAAATTCTCTTCCAAAAAATGAGCAATCACCATCGTTCGTCAAAGTCCCTCCTGGACTAGAGAGTGATACCTACTAAGCTCGAGCATAGCTCAAACTTAGTAGCAGAAACTTCCTTCGTCATCATATTAGCTGGATGTTGGGGATTTGAGGTGTGAATGAAGGAATGAGCTAAGGGGTATTTAATACCACATAGTTAATTGATGGGAAAGTGGAGCTAGATATAAGAGTTCAAGCCCACTAAGGTTGGTAAAAGGGTTGAGGTGGTGATGGGCCCTCGCGCTGTTGTCGTCGCCTCGCCTTAGATTCGGTCAAAAGATTTCATTTGATTCAATTCTTTTGCGACCTGGCCGATTTGGTTTGGACGGAAAGTCATCCAGAATCTGCGGTTTAAATCCAAACCAGAATCAGGTTTTAAACTGGTTCAGGCACAAACCAACGTGTTTGTTCGGTTCAAACCGGCCAACTGCCCAACTACCACCTGAACAGTTGTGTCTGTTCAGAAGGCACCCCTTCATTTACTATAAATACAGATCAGTCCCTGCACTTTCCTTTCACTGAATTTCCCCCTCTCTCAGCTCATTCTCTACACAAAAAGCTTTTTTGCATTCACTCTTTCAACGAAACTGAAATCGAGTCATGTGATTTTCACCCTTCATTGTGTTCGTCGGTGACTTGCATTGAAGCACCGCTACGCTTCTGAGTTAAATCCATTTTATCCTGGGAGAATTGGTTTCGTTAACCTTGGGTGACGTAGAGGGGAATAACAATTCTTAAGGACAAATCGTGAAGTCGATTGACTCGGATTAGTCCTTGTGTCTCGGGGTTTTGGAATTTTGTAGCACTTTTTAAATTTTTATGTACCGCTAGTACATAAAAGTTGCAAGTTGATGAGCTTCAAGTAATAATCCACGAGCTTCACAATGAAGGAATGACAATCAATGAAACCTTTCAGGTTACCACCTTCATTGTTAAATTTCCTTCTGGATGGCAGCTGTTTAGGAGTTACTTGAAAGTCAAACGCAAGGAAATGACGCTTGAGGATCTGATTGTCCTCTTGAGGATCGAAGAGGAAAACTGGTTGGCGGCAAAGGGACACAATGTTCAAGGGGGAACATTGTGGAATCCTCATCCAAGAATAGGAAGAGAAATTCAAGTGGAGCAAGTGGTTCTGGAACCTAGACCCAGAAAAACACGAAGAAACAAAAGTTCCTTGGTAGTTGCTACAACTATGGCAAGACGGGATACCATGCTTTTTACGTATAAGTATCCTAAGAAGCAAAACAAGGGCAAGGGTGAATCCAACGTGGTGGAAGACGACGTTGATGACCTTTGTGCTGTTCTCTCCGAGTAGGGGTGGGCACTCATCCGCCTCGCACCACACTGAACCGCAATTTTTTTATCCGCACCGCACCGAACCGCATTACGAATAAGACGCGATGCGGTTTTATTTTCATACTCGTAGTCTGCTGTTCGATTGAGTCGTAACCGCGATTTGACGGTTTAAACCACAAACCACAAATCATAATCAAAATCATTGAATCAATGGGCTAAGGGATTTGAGCCCAATTAAGCCCAACTACACAGTGTAAGGGTTCCGTTCCGCCGCTTCTCTTCTCTCGAGTCGAGAGTCTCGACTGCAACGGCGACTGAGTATCTCGCCGACTCATTCCTCCTCCGACGTCCGCTTCTCTCCATCACCGAACGTTGCCGCCCAACTGCACAGTGTAGGGGTTCTGCCGCTTCTCTTCTCTCAAGTCGAGAGTCTCGACTGCAACGGCGACTCTGAGTATCTCGCCGACCTCCTCCGGCTTCCGCTTCTCATTCCTCATTCCTCCTCCGACTTCCGCTTCTATCCATCGTCGAACCTCACCGGAGCCGCCGCCCGCCGACCCGGATCCTGATTTCACGACGGGATTTGAATCATGCTTATCATCTCTCCTGATTAGGTTGTACCTTTCAAAAAATCTGTGAAGAAAATTGCTCGGGAGGTAGACTCTCTTCCCTTCTTTGATTTCCAGTCTCGTAGATATCAATTTGAGTTGTTAAGCTGCTAGCAACAATATCTTGGTTTACAAAATGGTGCTTGGTTTTGGTCATTAGTTAATCATTGTTCCTTTCATAGTCTGTAAGGACTTAAACTGGAATTGTCAAAACTTATGTCATGCGTACTAATGCTATACAAGCAATGATTAAAAACTTATGAAAGCTTGCACACATTTAAGGCATCTTCAATGATAAAACATATGAGGTATATTTGCTTGTCATAAGGAAAATCAGTTGTTTGTAAGTTAAGATTTCTTGAAGGTGGCAATGGACCGGGACCGATTCTTGTAGGTGTTTGATTGTAGATTGCTCAAATGGGTTCTCCATCTAACATTCCTATGTCTGTCACTGCAACGTCAACTCCAACACTGGCCTCTTTGTCAACACAAAAAGTATGTTCCTCATAATCAATCAAATGCTCTGTCGTTGAATTTGGTCTTTTACTCTTTAGTATTTGTGCTCAAGCTTGAGTAATGATTGTGCTTTTTTACTTGCTCAAGTTTGAGTACTGTGTACTGTTTTAGCCCACTTGTCTGGTGAACAATGAGATTTTGCTGGTTTTCTGACCAAAGACAAATACCCAGGTGGTTTTCTGCATATCTGAAGTGCCTTACTTCTCTGTGCGTTTACTGCAGTTCTAATGGTATCTCTTGGTTGACATTTTGACTTTGTTTAGGCATAGCTGTTTGTTCATTCATGCTAGATTAGTTGGAACTAAGTTGCATATCTGAAGTGCCTTACTACTCTATGTGTTTTGATTGTAGTTCTAATGGTATATCTTGATGAATATATTGACTTTGTTTAGGCATAGTTGTTTGTGCATTCATGCTAGATTAGTAGGAACTGAATTGCATATCTGAAGTGCCTTACTATTCCGTGTGTTGGACTGCATATACCATGAGTTTTTGAGTAGTTGCTTACAGTTCCCTACTATTTAGGTGACACTGTTAGCTAAGTTTATGCTAGATTAGACTGACCCAAGTTGCATATCTCTGAATGCCAAAGTTTTGAACAAGTTGATACTCTAGTTTCTATTCTCTTGGTGTTTTAAATGTGATTTAACTTGAAATGTTAGCAAGTCCTTCCAATCTTCTTAAATTGATTACTTCTGACTGAACAAGATAGTTGAAAATAATGCAAATTGTTGAGTTAGATTATGTTATTCCAGAAATCTTACTTAGTATAACAAAATTCAACTCAACCATTTGCATCCATTTCAACTATCCTGTACAATCAAAAGTAAGTAATTTAAGAAGATATAGGAATGACTTGCTAACAATTCAAGTTAAATCACCATCTCCTTTGTTCCGTTACATGTTTGCTTGTGAGAAAAGAGCTACCTCCTTCCCTCATATGTTTTCTGGCCCTCTACTGCATTTATTTGAATCATTATGACATCTAATCGATTAATTTGGCCAAATGAGCTATGCTGAAAGTGAAAGGCCATTGATCATCTAATCTGATCATCAAATGAGCTATACTGAAAGTGAAAATCAGCTATGGTTCCTCTATTAACAATGGTTTTTTGTTTAGATGGCAGAACAAGAAACAATGGTGGAGGAAGAGATGAGAGAGCAAGAAGTTCAAAGTTCCAATATCGAAGAAACAAATGATCAAATGGAGGTAGAAGCAAATCAAGAAGGCTTAGTTTCAAGTCCAACAAGAAGGAAAGGAAATAGCAAGGGAAATCTTAGATCAATGGTTTGGAATCACTTTAAGAGGATCCAAATTGAAACTGGAGAATGGCGAGCAAGATGCAACACTTGTGGAAAGTTGTATGTATCCCGTTCACACACAATTGGTACTTGATGACACTCGATTTGACGTGATTATCAACCTCATTTAAGTGACATTTCCTTGCTTAAGACATGGTTTTTAGGGTAGAATATCGAATATTCACTCAACTGCTCTATCTCGTGCCATTTGTGTTACTTTGGCCAGTTTCGGGTCTATTTGATGGTTTTCTAGTGTTTTCATGTTAGCACAGGTTTTTGCCGTCAAATAAAGTAGCCAAGGACATGTCTAAGGCGTTGGAACCCGAGGAATCGTACCGGAATCGATCCAAGGAGTCAATCAAGTCGAACCAAATCCTGCTCCCATTTACACTGAAGTTTTCGGCGAAAATCCCCCAGGTTTTCGGCGAAAACTCAAGAAGGAATCGGCTGAGTTCAACAACTAAACTTTTCGGCGAAAACTCCAAGTTTTCGCCGAGAACCCGGCGGTCCGAAAATCACAGGAGATGAAGCCGAGCAGTCAACCCATTTACAAAGGAATTTTCGGCAAAAATTCCCTTAGGTTTTCGGCGAAAATTCCATGCAAAATCCGGCAATATTAGGGTTAAGTATAAATACTTAACCGGCGGCCCAAAAGAAAATAATATTTCATAATACCTCATAATACATCATAATTTGAGAACTCTCATCAGTTCTGGAGCAGAGTTAGAGTTCGAAGAGCCAGGAAGAGATCGTGACGCTATCCCTTCACCTCGGAGACTTGGAGCTAGGATTGAAGATTACCGGAGATCGAAGCTTCGCCGGAGTCGTCTTAATTAGGTTTTTCAGATCCTTTTCTGTTCTTCCTATGTTTAAGATGAAATCTGTCTTTGTCTTTGATTCTTTTGTTATGAACATGAGTAGCTAAACTCGCAGAGCTTAGATTAGATGAACCCTAAGTGACCCAGGGCTTTAAAGCGGTCACGGATCGGCGGTAATTAGATTCGAAATTCAATCAGTTTCTCTTTGCATGGTTGTTTTGTTCTTGATTGTTTATGTTTCTTTTCTGGTTGGTCGCCTAGATTAGGTTTTTGCAAGCTAGGGTTAGTCGCCAGACAGCTTCCCTGTTTTGGCGCATAAACTTTTCTTCCTTGATCACCTAGTTTAGATTCTTGTTAAGCTGAGGATAGAAGCGAACGCTCGCCTCACTTTAGAACATCAATTCAACCAGTTAACCTATTCATTGGAGTGTGCCTTTCGTAGGAACCAGTTAGGGTTAATCCGCTTCAAGAGTAACTCATCAATCATTAGTAATTGCACCAGTTAGTTTAGTCGTTGCGAGAGGCGATCGTACCCGGGCGGCTAATTAATCTTGGTAGTTAGAACGGATAGAGAGAACGTTCATCGGTCTTAAACCTAAGGGTCAGGAGTTATGGTGGTGTATAGAAATTGATTGAATGAGAATTGAAAACCCCCGGTCTTGTGATTGCTGCTGCCGTGGTGATCTAAGGGGGATTCGAAATCTAAGCTTGTTTATCGTCTGTCTAAACCAACCAATCATTCTGTCTTTTAATTTCATTTTAATTTTCCTGCATCTTAGTCTAGAAGTCGTGGAACTCACACCACGCACAACGTGTTTAAACCTAAATAAATTGCCTTCATATTTGAGTAGTCGATTAGAAGAAACCCTGTGGAATACGATCTGCTTAGCTTGTTAGCTTGGTAGTATTTGATCACTGTTTTACAGCTCATCAGTACTTCCTCTCTTCGGGCTCATATTAATTGAGGGTGTTCAGATCCAGGTGTTTCTAAAATACTAACAAAACTTTTTGATGCTAAATGTGGAGATAGAAAAGGACTTGGCTCAATCAATTTGAGATTTGCACTACAAGAAAACACAAATTTAGTCACGGTTTTTTTGGCCCTTTAGTCACGGTTTTAACCGTGACTAAAAAAATTTGTCACGGTTTCCTAAATCGTGACTATAATGCACCATTTTTGTCACGGTTTGTAAAGAAACCGTGACAAAGATGTTAGTCACGGTTTTGTGGAAAACCGTGACTAACCTTTGTCACGGTTTCTTTAAAAACCGTGACAAAGTTTAGTCACGGTTTTGCCCAAAACCGTGACTAACCTTTGTCACAGTTTCAAGGAAAACCGTGAAAAAGAGTAGTGACCAAATCGTAAACTCAAACTTCTCAATGACTGAATTCATTATTTTCTTGAATTATAGTATCAACACCCAACTTCTTCCGTTACGCATTTTAATCCATAAACTTATGAGGTTAACAAAAATTCCCAATTTTATTCCTTCCGTTACACAAATCAGTCACTACATTTTTCTAATTATGCATCTTAGTCTATACATTTTTATGAGTTAACAAATCAATCCCATATCTTCTCCGGTGACTCTCCCGTCGCCGGTGAGTCTCGACTTCAACCGGAGCTAAGCTCCCTCCATCGATTCCATCTCCGCCGCCGCCGTCTATTCCATCTCCGCCGCCGCCGTCTATTCCATCTCCGCCACCACCGTCTATTCCATCTCCGCCGCCGCCGTCTATTCCATCTCCGCCGCCTTCAAGCTCCAGATCCCCGCCGCCTGTGAAGCTCCCCGCCGCCTGTGAAGCTCCAGATCCCCGCCGCCTCCTCCCAAAGCTCCAGATGATGCCGCACACTGGTGGTGTTGTGAAATCACCGGCGACAGAAGAAAGAGTTGAAGAAGGAGTGAAGATGAAGAAGGAGTGAAGATGAAGAAGAAGGAGTGAAGATGAAGAAGGAGTGAAGATGAAGAAGAAGGAGTGAAGATGAAGAAAGAGTGAAGATGAAGAAGAAGGAGTGAAGATAGCAGTGGGCGGGTTTGGTTACTTTGTCACGGTTTTCTTTGAAACCGTGACAAATTTAGTCACGGTTTCGTATGAAACCGTGACTAAATCTGTCACGGTTTCAAAGGAACCGTGACTAACTAGTCACGGTTTTCGTAAACCGTGACTACTTAGTCACGGTTCATACAAAACCGTGACAAATTAGTCACGGTTTCTTTGAAACCGTGACTAATTTGTCACGGTTTTTAAAAACCGTGACTAACTAGTCACGGTTTCCAAAACCGTGACTAAAAAATCGTGACCAATTATTAATTTTCTTGTAGTGTTGATTAGACAGCAGTAAGAAGAGCATTGATCTATATGATTATTATTGACGAGCTGCCCTTTAGGTTTGTTAAGCATTTAGGATTTAATTACTTCATGTCGATTGCATGTCCTAGATTTATCATGCCTTCAAGAAGAACTGCGACCAGAGATAGTTGGGACTTTACCTTGACATGAAAGCAAAGTTGAAAGAAGTTTTCATGGTTTGTGAAGGTAGAATTTGTCTAACTAGTGATACATGGACATCAATCAAGCAAATGAATTACATGTGTTTGACAACTCATTTTATTGATAGAGATTGGAAGTTGAGGAAAAAGATAATTGGGTTTCGACAAGTCTTTAGTCATAAGGGTACATCTATTGCAGAGGCTATTATGGCTTGTTTGGATGAATGGGGAATTGATAAAGTGTTTTCAGTAACGGTGGATAATGCTAGCTCTAATGATACTGCAATCCAACACATAAAAATCTTGTTTGATTATCGAAATACAAGTGTATGTGATGGTCAGTTCCTCCATGTGAGATGTGTTGCCCACATTATTAATCTTGTAGTCTCTGATGGATTAGGAGAGATATCCACATCTGTGAGGAAAATTAGAGAGGCAGTAAGGTATGTGAAGCAGTCACCGACAAGATTGCAAAAATTTTATGATTTTGTTGTCGTTGAGGATAGAGAAAGCAAAAAAAGTTTATGTCTTGATGTTCCTACTAGATGGAACTCGACATTCTTGATGCTGCAAGCAGCTGAGAAGTATGAAACTGCATTTGAAATGTATGTTCTCTCAGATCGCCAGTTCCGTATTGATCTTATTTCCAGGGTTGACAGTCATGGTGGTATAACTTCACTCGGTGTGCCTGATGAGGATGATTGGAATGATGCTAGGAGGATCATGAGATTCCTAAAATGTTTTTACGACTTTACATTGAAAGTTTCTGGGTCATCCTATGTCACATCTAATTTGTTCTTCCCCGAGGTTGTTATTTTGTACCGTATGTTGAAAATGTGGGAAGGTAGCTCTGACTATCAATTGAGTTCCATGGCAAGCAAGATGAGAAGAAAATATGAGAAATACTGGGGGGATATTGAAAAGATGAACAAATTGTTGTACATAGCTGTCGTGTTAGATCCAAGAAGAAAAATGGGGTTTGTCGCTTTCACTCTCTCACGCGTTTATCCTGAAGAAAATAAGGGCACATGGTAGATTTAGTGAAGAAAGCTACATATGATCTTTATGATCATTATGTGAAGATAAGTTCAGCCACTCCTTCTACCTCTTCATTTCCAACCATCATAGAGGAAAATAGTTTAAGGAAAATTGACCCAGTTAAGGAGTACAAACAGTACATGGAAGAAGTTGATGGTGTCATATACAAAACAGAGCTGGATAAGTATTTGCGCGAGGAACCTGATGATACGCCAGATCCCAAGTTCAATGTGTTGGATTGGTGGAAATTAAATTCTCACCGTTATCTAATCCTTTCTCAGATGGCTAGAGATGTGTTGGTTGTCCCTATTTCGACAGTATCATCAGAGTCTGCCTTTAGCACTGGAGGGAGAGTGCTTGATGCATTTAGGAGCTCGTTGACTCCTAGGATTGTGGAGGCCTTAATTTGCACTCAAGATTGGCTTTGTGCAGACTCTCGTGCTCCTTCAATTGAAGAAGATCAGTTGGATATCGACAAAATTGATGAAGGTAAGCGTTAGTTGCTGCACATACTTTTATAACTAATTGTTCTAATTAATCTTACTTGAGAGTACTAATTGTTCTTTTTATTTCTTGTGAACTTCAGAATTGAGCAAGGTGTTGAGAACAATTGGGATTAGTGACATCTCACTTCCTCATGATCATTCTACTCCTAGTTCTTGTGTAGGAGCAAATGGTGAGACTTCCACACTTGTGTCAGAGTCCACTTAGGTAAAAAATCGCTATCTCTCGTCTCTCATTCAATACTTTTGTGATTATCTCTCATCTCTGAATTTGTAGATGTTTGTATAAGTTTGTGATGGTAGTAGCTTGAATTGATGTTGCTGATGCTGCTCTTAATCAGCTTGTCCATGGCTTCAGGTGTTCTGACTGATCACTGTTCTTAAGCCGACATTATGATGTTCATCACTGTTCTTATAAATTGCTTTGAACTCTTTTAATATGGAAGCTGGAATCTAAAAAAATTGCTATCTCTCGTCTCGGATTAATGAACCTGCTCTGCTGTTTGCCGGGGGAGGATATTTGAGCCTGCTCTGCGGTTTGCTGTTTGTTGTTAAATTGTTAAATAGTTTGAATTCTTTATAATTGGTTGGGGTCTGCTCTCTTTCTTCATTTGCTGAGGTGGGTTATTTCTTTGGATGATGTGAGTCGTTTGTGTATGTGAGATATGGATCACCAGTTGTGGAAATTTGTTACAGTTACCTATTGCTATCAAAGTACCTTCAAGTTCATATGTGGGATTGTTTATGGCTGAGAAGTTGTTACAGAGGGTTCAGGGTATGTTCTGTTAATCTGTATAATTCTGTTTAATCATTTGTCCCCTTTTCACTTTACTTGTATATGCTTTAAACTCTTCCTTATCTGTGGTGAGCAATAATCTTGTCACCTGATGCAGCATGATTGGAGGCCCACATACATTGAAATTTTGCTCATCCTCAAATCTGAAGCTTTAGAGAAAATGGGAAACACACTTGCAGACTGGAACTTCATGATCATAAGTTGGGGTTAGCTTAGCAGCATGCATATGATCTTGGTGGATGATTCGTTCTGGAGTTGTTTATCAGGATAGACTTGGATGTGATTAGTGCAGCTGGGTCCATATTCTAACAATGAGATTTTGCTGGTTTTCTAAGATTTTGCATGTTTAAGGGGTATACGTGGTTCCTTTATTGGATGAATGGGGATGTGAAAACTTGTGGTTCCTTTATTACCTCTTGTTTTGACATTATAATAGTTACTGACTTTCTGCTGAGATGATGAATTTGCTGGTAGTCAACGGTTGAATTATGTTTTTGTTTTGTTTTTACGGTTTGTGGTTTAAACTGCACCGAAACCTCGAATATTGCGGTGCGGTTTGAACTGAATCAAATATGAATGCGGTGCGGTTTGAACCGCAATGTATGCGGTGCGGTTTCTTGCGGATTTCCATCAATGCGATGCGGTTCGGTTCAAACTGCACCATTGCCCACCCCTATCTCCGAGTGCAATATGGTGGACACTCCAAAGGAGTGGTGGATTGACTCTGGAGATACCCGCCTTGTATGTGCTGTAAATGAGATGTTTTCATTGATGCGTGCAAATATATGTGCATTTGTTCCCATATTAAACAACATTCTTGAGTTATTTTTCATCTATTTTAGGTTATTTTTACTCATTTAATGATAATTGTCATTGAGTTACCGTATTGTTCGATTTATGCTTGGTTTTGTGTTTTGACATGTTTCAGGTCAAGTTTGTTCATGAAAATCATTGAAGGAACCAAGTGGGACAAATGGTAGCTGAATTGAGGAAAAAATCATGCTGATGGTGTCTTCTGGACACCATGTGTCTTCTGGGCCAAAAATTAAGCCTTTTCCAAGTAGGAAAAGAGTTTTAAATACGGGATATTGCCTTCTTAGTGGGGACCACGAATTTGGAAGTATATATTAGTCTTTTTAGAGAGGAAAAAAGACAATTCTACACACTCTTCATTCTTCATTCGAATCTCGACGAACCAAACACTCTCGGGAGGAGATTTTGGAGCTTTGAAGACACGATTGTGCGGGAGAAATCTAGGATTAGCTCGGAAGATTTCTCAGAGTCGTAAGGATTAAGTTTACTTGGAGTAAGATGTCTTCTTCTCCAGTTTTGTTTTCCTTTGTATCTCTGATTTCTTTTGTTGCGATGAGTAGCTAAATTCTTTAGGGTTGTTTAGATGAGATGAAGCGTTAGTGAGGATTTGTATGGATGATGTTGGGTTTTTAACCCATTTTTATTGATCGATGTTTATTCAGACTTAGATGCGATTTCTCCTAAACCCTAATTTGAAGCTCTAAGAATTCGCAGATTGACCATATCATAGAATTTGTTTCATCTATGATTTCGCGGTTCTAACCATGGTCGTGAATCATTCTAGAGTTTAGGAGGTCGTTAGGTTCTGCCAATAGCTTGACCATAGGATTGGAAGACCTAATCTCTTTGCATGATTTTGTGACATTTCATTGTTCTTCGTGCATTCTTGACAATTTGCGAGTTATCTTGACCATAGGAACTTGTAGGTTTGATAGGATAGAATCTCTACGTCCTGACATGGAGTAGAGATGAACCAGGAATTGTCGAGTCATCGATGTCTGTTAAAACTGAGATTGCATTGCATTATCCATCTTAACCGAAATAGCGTGGATTCGAGTCTGAACAACTGCCTTAATCTATATTCAGAACCCCAATCTGCTTTACTTGTTTACATGTTCTTATTGCATTCTTAGTTAATTTCATTCACAACCAATTCCAAACCAAACGACACATACCTCGATTAGCTTTAACACACATTTCTGAGTAATAGAGAAAGAAAGACCTTTGGGAAATAATGATCTCGCTAGAGCGATCTAGTGAGTAAAACTAGTGTGAGTTAATTTGCGCACCATTCATCGTACACCTCATCCGATTGTGTGGAGAAGCTGTACATGGGGAACTCTTCAACCGCTAATGTTGAAGGTTCCGAAAAGATTTTCCTGAAGATGACTAATCTGCTTTACTTGTTTACATGTTCTTATTGCATTCTTAGTTAATTTCATTCACAACCAATTCCAAACCAAACGACACATACCTCGATTAGCTTTAACACACATTTCTGAGTAACAGAGAAAGAAAGACCTTTGGGAAATAACGATCTCGCTAGAGCGATCTAGTGAGTAAAACTAGTACGCGTTAATTTGAGCACCATTCATCGTACACCTCATCCGATGCTGTGGAGAAGCTGTAAATGGGGAACTCTTCAACCGCTAATGTTGAAGGTTCTGAAAAGACTTTCCTGAAGATGACTTCGGGCAAGGCTGTCACACTCAACATCGTTCTTCGTGTGTTTGAAATCTGCAAGAAGTTGGTCTCTACTGCGCTCTTGGTCAAGCATGGATTTAAGGTTGTTTTTATTTCCAATTAAGTTGTAATAAGTAAGAACGACATGTTTGCGGAAAAGGTAGTTATCTGTGTGATGGCCTTTTAAAACTTAATGTAATGACCATCAATAAAAATGATGTATCATCTTCCTCTTACTTACTTGAGTCGACCACTTTGTGGCATGTCCGTTTGGGACACGTGAATTACAAATATTTACGGAAAATGATGAACATAAAGATATTGCCTAAAATATGAGTGTATTAAGTCAAAATGTCAAGTATGTGTAGAATCATAGTTCACGAAGCATAATCCCTATTAAGAAGAACGCTGAAGATATGAAGCATTTTAGACCTATTTCATGTTGCTCGGTGGTCTATAAGGTTGTTTCGAAGATCATGGAAAACATGTTAGCTCTAGTACTCCCTGCTCTGGTCAGTCTCAATCAAACAACTTTTATAAAAGGGAGGAACATAGGAGATGGGATATTGTTAGCTCATGAGCTACTCAGTACATACAAAAACAGAGATATTTCTCCTAGGTGTGCTATTCAGATAGACCTAATGAAAGCATTCGACTCTGTCGAATGGAGCTTCATTTTGGATATAATGAGAGCCATGCAGATACTAGAATTGTTTATGACTTGGATTTCTAGTTGCCTTGAAGCTTCAAGGATCTCTGTGAACATCAATGGCACCCTATGTGGCTACTTCCCAGCTAAGCAAAGATTTAGGCAGGGGGATCCCGTATCCCCCTTCCTTTTTGTACTTTCAATGGAGGTTCTAAGTGGTCTATTCGCTAAAGCTGTTGCTGAGAAGAAGTACCAAATTCACCCTCAGTGCAAAGGTATTAGTCTTACACACTTGAGTTTTAGGCAGGAGGATCCCATATCCCCCTTCCTTTTTGTACTTTCAATGGAGGTTCTAAGTGGTCTATTCGCTAAAGATGTTGCTGAGAAGAAGTACCAAATTCACCCTCAGTGCAAAGGTATTAGTCTTACGCACTTCAGTTTTGCCGATGATTTACTAGTTTTTACTAAGGATAATTGTGAAGCATTTTGGGAGATTACTACTATCCTTGAGGAGTTCCATATGCTGTCTGGTTTAAGATTCAACTCTGACAAAAGCCAAATTTACCTGGATGGTGTGAGTGATGAGGACGAGCAGGCTATTGTTGAAGCTTCAGGGTTCTGTAAAGGTTCATTACCGTTCAGATACCTTGTAGTACCTTTAACAACTGAGAAGCTTCGTCGAAGTGACTGCAAGGCCTTGTTGGACAAAATCAAAAGGAGAGTCACAAACTGGAAAGCGAAGAAGCTATCCTATGCTGGTAAGTTGTAGTTAATAGATTTTGTAGTTAAAGGTACGTTGCAGTATTGGATGAGTACTTTCATCCTACCCTCTAAGCTTATCAAAGATGTTGAATCGATCTGCAATAAATTCTTATGGGGAAGTTAGATGGAGGGAAACCTAAAGTAGCCTAGAATTTTATTGCTCGACCTAACAAAGAAGGAGGTGTAGGTATAAGGGAATAAAAGTTGGAATGTGGCAATTATTATGAAGCATACTTGGCAACTGTTGTTGCAGTCTGGGTCTCTTTAGGTAGCGTGGATAAGGAAGTATAGAACTAAGGACAGGAACCTGTAGGAGGTTACATCCACCACTGGCTCTTGGCACTAGAAAAGGTTACTGAAGCTGAGATATATGGTAAGGCCAGTGGCGGAGCCAGGAAATTAGTTAAGGGGGTGCTTTGTGAGTGACAAGAAAAATGACAATCACATGATAGAAAAGTCAACCTAAACGGGACTAAAAGTTTACTACTTAATATTTAAGATTCATACAAGATTTCACATTTTGTTGGAGGTTGGATACCGCAAATGAGATTTATATTGAGGAAATAAAGAAAGAGTTTTTAGTAGGGGAAAGGAAAAGTTTAGGATAGTTGGTGACACCCACTAAATTATGCAAAAATATGTATAATGTAATTTTGAGATAGTTTGTGACATTCTTAAGTATTAAACTTATATTTGGTAATACCCTAGAACATGAAAATTCGTAAGGGAATTAGTATAAAAATTGTAATGCGAATAAAATTGGTTTATTGTAATCTTATTTTGAACCACCAATATAATATAAAAAATTCCTGAAAATATCATAAGCTCTTAGATTTCAAAGTGAGACTGAACCTTAAAATAGTACTTTGACCCCCTCCACTTTTTCAACTTAACAGATAGCCCCCTATACTACAACTCTTTTTACTTTCTTCTAGCTAGACCATTTTGCCGTTTGGATCCTTTCATTCCAACTAACATCTTCTTTACATCAAATCCGAACATATCAACACACCGACAGAGAGACATATTGGAGGTAGGAGACGAATAGTTGGAAAAAGAGGTAAATTGGGGAGGTATTGCAAAGAGTATGGTGAAATATGAAGGGTTTTAAAAGCGCACATTTTATTCATCGATTTCGTCATATCTAATTATATATATTTATATTCCCAATTAAAAATAAACTTAGTCAGCTAATGCATGTCTATTGGAGTTAACGTGGTTTACTGAATGTGCATCAATTAACATTATGAAGATGAAAGTTGAAACGGAAGGACCCAAACGGCAAAGTGACTAAAATAAGAAGGGATAAAAAGAGGAATTTATAATATAGTGGGCTATCTGTTAAGTTGGTAAAATAGAGGAGGGAAAAAGTGCTATTTTCCCGATAACTAATTATCAAATAAGCTAAAATAGGAAAGAGAAATAAATATTAGACTATTAGCAAAGTACTAGCATTTTTACTCTATTAATCATCCATCCCGTAAATCACCGTTCTACCCACAGTAAACCATACATACAAACAAAGGCCAAAATAAACAAAAGTGGAAAATAGCAAGCCTAGTTCATTGACACCGTAGCTAAACGATAAACATATATGCACAAAAAAACAAGAAAAGGGATGCATCTGTAATCATCCAGGTTCAAAAGCTAAGGAGGCTGCAAGCACCCCCTAGGTGTTAACGTAGCTCCACCACTAGGTAAGGCCCCATGTTCAAGTAGATGCTGAAGGGGATATGATGTGGGATGGCTATATGGTTAAATACAAGATGAGTCGAGTTTGGGAGTCTGTAAGAGTTAAGAATCCAGAGGTTGATTGGTCTGCTGCTGTTTGGTCTGGATTTAGTATCCCTAAACGTGTTGTAATAGCCTAGTTGATAGTCACTAAGTGGTTATCGACCACTGACAGGATGAAAGCCTGGAATCCTACTCTTAATCCTATGTGTGTGTTGTGCAAGGAAGTGGATGAAACCTATGATCACCTCTTTGGAGATTGTGTCTATACGAGACAGGTGATTGATGTGCTGATCCCTGAACTAAAGGGTTATACTATGCAGCAGACTATTGGCGTGATTGGAAGCTGGAGAGATCTTGCAACAATGAATGCTGAGAAGCTGCTGTGGAGAATAGCTATATGCAAGGAGAATGTTTGAGAGATACAGGAGAATGTTTGGACAGGGAGAATATAGTGATGTACATAGTTTGATAGAAGATAGTAAGCATGAGCTCCTTCTTTTTGCCTTAGGACATAAGGATGAGGGAAGTATAGTTGCAGTAGTATAGTTTTCTTATTGTTATAGATTTGGACTGTCGCTTTTTGTACTGCCATTCCATGTTTTTTTATGAATAAGTTTTTTACGAATTCATAAAAAAAATGTTCACAAATCATCCTTATAATTTCGTTGAAAGGAATTTGGAGACGCTAGACTTAATTCACACAGACATTTGTGACATGAAATCTACACCTTCTCGTGGTGGGAAAAAGTATTTCATAACTTTTATTGATTATAGCACCCGATATTGTTATGTGTACTTATTTAACAGCAAAGATGAGGCGATTGATGCTTTTAAGCAATATAAATCGGAAGTTGAGAATCAACATAACAAAAAGATCAAAATGATCCAAAGTGATCGAAGTGGTGAATATGAATTCCCATTTCGAGAATTTTGCCAAGAGAGATGCATAATTCACCAAATGACGACTCCTTATACTCCACAACAAAATGGAGTTGTCGAAAGGAAAAATCGCACATTAAAAGAAATGATGAATGCGTTGCTCATAAATACTGGTCTTCCACATAATTTGTTGGGGGGATACTATTTTGACAGCCACCTAGATACTCAATAGAGACTATTTTGCAGTTTACGGTTCCAATATTGGATTATCATGAGTGTTGATCATGGTCACCTTAACCTTTTCTTCAACAATGACCCATCGAATGTAATAATAACTGACGTCAATATGCTTCAATCTCTCATGATACATCTGGTCATTTGTAAGAAAAATTTCACTTTGACTATCGCAATATATAGTGATGCACGAACTATCTCCAAGAAACTCAACATACAGTCCCTTCAATCGAACAACATTTTTGCATGCTTCACAAACAACCATGTACTCTACTTCTATAGTAGACGAGGCAGGTGCACTCTGCAAACTAGCTAGCTTTCCAACTCGCAATACAACCACCAATGGTAACACAAAACCTGTAAGTGATCTTCTACTATCAAAGTCTCCACCATAACCTGCATCAACATAGCCAACAAGTCCACTCCTGGACTTCCCAAAATGCAAGCAAGCATTAGAAGTACCACACAAATATATGAAAATCCACTACATGGTTTGCCAATGTTCATTACTTGGATTAGCCATGTATATACTAACCACGCTCAAAGCATGTATGGGTTTAATTCAAGCTTCAGTTTCATAAAGGGTGCTTCTTTCTTGTTTTGTAGTAGATTTGCTAAAGTTAGTTTGATTCATAGTTATGATTAAACAGGAAAATATTAGCATTGAAGATATACAAGCCATAAGGTACAGACGTACAGTGAATCAATCCCATTCAATTCATTAATTAAGGAGTTGATTAACTTAATTTGGTGGGTTAGCGGACCTTATCATACCAATATTAGCAGTTATATCAGCTAAGAAGAACCATAATTAGACGAGTTTGAATGAGAACAACCATTTCCAATACAAGAACAGAGGTCATATTCTCATTACAGTTGGAAACTACACTCAAAACCTAAATATTGAATTTCTAAGTTGCTCTTAAATAAGCCATTACTAGAACAGTTTTCCTGCAACTAGAAAAATGGCTCCTAACACTACTTTCTGTCTTGTACTATTACAAGGTCTCGCCGTGATATTACTGAAAAAATTACCAAGGTTGAGTGACCACTCCCTTCAAATTACCATCTCCCTTATGGTTCATTAATTCTCTCCCAACTTCTCCTTCTCTGTCTCTGAATCTGTTATTCCCCTGTCAAAATTTCATTCAAATTGGTATGAACCTACCAAAAAGCCCATCTTCTTCTTCCTCCTCATCATCCTAATTTCCACATCTATACCCACAAAATACAAATTCCCACCCCAATGACGAAGCTTGCCTGGCCCATTTGAAGCAATCCTTAAAAGACCCAACAAACTCCCTCAAGAACTGGATGAATCCTAACTTTGTCAACCCATGTTTAGGCTTCACTTCTGACCTCCCTCCCAGGAGCCACCTGCAATCAACGAAAGAATCTACAAGTTCGAATGTGGATTTTGACTAGAGATGGGGGAGGACTACAGTTCGAGTGGCGATAAGGAGTTGAAACGGAGAGAGGGGGAACTTTGGAACAAGTGGGGGGGGGGGGGGGGGGGGGGGGAGATGACGACCAGAAAAAGCATTTTGGATTGGGTTGGTCAGACAGGATTAGGTTGAGTTGGTTTGGTTAGCTCGTTTGAGTGTAGGTTGGAATGGGTGATTTGGAAATAGGTGATGTGGAACAAAAAGCTGAGTTGGCTTGCTAATATTAGCACTTAACGGAAACCTTGGATGGAGACTTGACAAAATAACCAACTCTTTACAAATCCAATAGGTTAATGACCACACTAAACATTTGATGACCACTATGTCACAAAACTAATACGTTAGTGGCCAAAAAAGATATTAAGCATGTAGTTATTTCATTTATTCGCCTGACGCCTAAGCTTATCTAGGATTGCACAATCAATTTCTTGGTCCAAGTAGCGAGGCCTAGAAACCAAAATTGTTAGAATAATCTAAAATTGTATTTTAATGATATGTATCATTAATGCATTTACTACAATTGTACATATATGAAGCGTGTTGAAGTGATCCAAATTCCCTAACTTATGGACCTAGTCTTTTTTAGGTCCATTAGGTTATTAACCCTGTTAGGGTTTTGTATCTCCATCCTATTTATACTCCTTGTTAGCCATAGGAAAACTCAAACCGCACTTTGTAAAATCCTTACATTTTGTAGTCTCTCATCTTAGTGGAGGTTTCATCGCCGTTGTGCATCCGTAGTTTTTCCGCAAGTGTTTTCCACGTCAAATCATTGTGTCCTCTCTCTCGATATTATTTCTATTTCCGCTTATTGCTTGTAGACTTCTAACAAAGGGGCAGAGTTATAATCCCTTTTCCCACAATTTCTCATGGTATCAAATCAAATTGATTCAGGTTTCACAATATAAGTCTCCAAATAGCTACTAATTTGGTTTGCATGATAGAATGAAGCATGTCCAGACACATAATCATTATATTTGAGAGTTGGTTCAAGATGAAGGTATCAAATTAAAGTACCGTAATATAGAAGATCATATTTCAAACAAACTCATGAAGGTCGTTCTTACTAGTCATCACTGATATTTGTCGAGCAAATTAATGTGACAAGACCAGCATTAATTTGAGGGAGGTTGCGGATGTGTATTATTCATAGCCGCATACGTACATGTATATTATTATTGTGGTAGGATTATGTAGTGTGGTTGAATAGTATATATATGGGTTGTAAGTTCGGCTACCAGTTGTATTCTCTCTCTTCCTCTCTTTCCGCTTCTTCGTCAATAAGATTGATCTCTTCTTCCGGATAAAAAGCGGCTCATGCCCTCATAGTTTGCTACTTCTGCACGATATGCCCTCATACTTCGGATTCTGCGTCGGGTGCCCTTAGAGTACTGTTTCGTTGCACGGGATCAATTTTCCCGGTTACTCGATATGCAGCCGGTTACCAAGCTGACGTGGCGTCCACGTGTATACTTTAATGAATTAAATAGTGGGGCCGGAAAAAAAAAGAAAGAGAAAAACCTAAAACGCTAAATTGTGGTCCACAAAAGTAAACAACCTTTGGCTTTCCCCCTTTTCACTTCGTCTCTACAACTGCAGTCACAACCCCACACCCCACCTCTAACAGTAAAACTGATCGACATCAACGGACTTGTCGACAAAACTTACCGCCGGCAAGAAACTTTTGGCGTTACTCTGATTGCTCGACACCCTCGGGGGTGGAATTGCGGTTTAAACCAAAAGATTGATTTAAAAGGGAAGAGCTCCTGAAACTCGATAGTGCAGATCGCCAGCGGGAAGGAAAGTGTAAGCAAGGAAATTTACTCAGAAGTAACCATAACCACTCTAGAGGTAAGTGTAATGTGTAGTTAGAGATGCATGTACCTATTACACTTCTGATCATAAATCACAACAGTTCAAGATGATTTCTTACTTGCTGATTTTGTTGATCATAAATCGGCGAAAACAACCGTAACTGATTTCTTATTTGTTGTGGTTATGTAGGATGGATAAGATGATTGCATTGGTGTGTAGTCCGGGTAAGAAGTTAGATAAAGTGGATCAGAACTCAAACAAACAGAGTGCCGAAGTGGCTGAGAAAAACAGAGACCAGCACAATGCCAATCCAAATTCTAGTAACCTTTTCATTATGAAGATTCATTACGATGGACAATTTAGTTTCATTGTTGGAGAAGGTTTAGGTTACTTTGGAGGTGAGGTGATGTGGTGTAATTGCTTGGATCCCGAAGAAATGTCATTGGTTGTCATAGATTCATATCTCGTTGATGCTGGATATGTAGAGAAGCTCCAAGTAACTAGCCTAGATGTGTATAGGAGAAAAATGGATATTTCTATTACTGGAAATTGGAAGAGAAATAATTGAAGGGTGGATTGAAAAAACTGACATCAGATCAGGATGTGCTTGATATGGGTGCATCAATTCTGATGGTAGGCCAAGTTGTTGATGTTTATCTGAGTACGGAGGCTAATTATGAAGAAGCTTTAATGCATTGTCATGTACTAGAAAATTCTGAGAAAGACACGAATGGTGAGGAAGAAGTTATGAATAATAAGGGCCAAGAATCCGTTTTGGGTCAGAACGTTCACATCACCGACCAACCTAAGAAAAAAAGATCTACTAGGCGAAGAATCGACGAGTCTGAAGATAGTCATTCAAGTGTGTTTGTGGATGAGGACAATGAAGTCTCTGACGAAGAAACCATTGACATTGGTGGTTTCCATGTCGAAGGATTCACAATCGACACTGAAGTAATGGACGATGCAGATAGTGATTATGGACTGTCAGATGAGTTGAATTCAACCTGTTCAAGTGATGAGGAAAGTGGTGAACAGGGTTGACAAAAGCGTAGGGAGTTTAACAAGAACAAAGAGATCGATGATCGGACATTCATGGTCGGCCAAGTGTTTGAAGATTTCGCTACGTTCAAGACAGCTGTGAAAAACCACTCGATCATCACCAAGCGTCCTATATCATTCTTGAAGAGTGATCCTACGCGCGTTAGTGTCGGTTGCAAGAATCGGAATTGTCGTTGGTACATTTATGTGTCGAAGAGCAATGATAATAGAGGGGTAAAAATAAAGAGCTGTTATTTGGAACATGATGGGTGCATTATGGATTTCAAGAACAGATTTGCGGATTACAAGTACATAGCTAGGAAGTATGTGCACCGGTTCTTGATTGATCCTTATTGGGGTATAGATTCCATCATCCAAACAATTCATGAGGATCTTCACCTCCAAATTGGCAGAGACAAGGCAGGTAGGGTGAGAAAACACGGTGTTGAGTTAGCAAGGGGTAAATCAAGTGAGCAATATGTGAGATTGTACGACTACTGTGCAGAAGTGAGGAAATCAAATGTGGGATCCACTGTATTCGTTGAAGCAACCGATGCTGGACATTTCAAGAGAATGTATTGTTGTTTAGGAGCATGTAAAGAAGGATTTCTAGCTGGTTGCAGGTGTGTCATATGCATTGATGGCTGTTTTTTGAAAGCAGAGGTCGGTGGCCAGTTATTAACAGTAGTTGGTCTAGATGGCAACGATGGTGTTTATCTGATCGCTTATGCAGCTGTTGGTACTGAGAATGAGGAAAATTGGAAGTGGTTTTTGCTATATTTAACTAACAATCTCGGCATAGATGAGGAGTCATCGGGGAACTGGATGATCATGTCCGACAAACAAAAAGTAAGTGATTTAGTTTAACATGACTGTGTTCATTTTACATATTTAGTAGTTAGTAGTTTAGGGCAACATTTGTTAGTAGTTTAGTGTTGTAGTTAGTTGCAGATTTTGTTGCAGTAGTGTTTGGTAATTAACAGATTCAGCAGTAGTTAGGTCTTAATAGAATGAGCAGTAGCAGCAGTAACTTAGTTAATAGCATCAAACCCTGCATCATTAGTAAATAGCAACAGACTAGGTGTTAGATTTACTTGCTAAATCAGCTTATGGCAGCAGCCCTACATCATAACAATTAGGTGTTAGATGTAGGTATTAGTTAGTTAATAGCAGCAGCCCTGCATCATAATAGTTAAGTGTTAGATTTAGGTATTAGTTATTAATAGTAGCAGCCCTGCATCATAGTTAGATATTAAAGTTAGGTATTAAATTTAGTGGATAATTCAGCTTATGGCCAAGCCTACTGATACAGTTTAATCATCAATGAATAGCTAATCTGTTACTCTGCATGTTTTTTGAATGATAGCAGCAGCCCTGCATCACAATAGTTAAATGATGATTGATCATTTGAATCCCTTTTCTAAGTTTGGATAACATGTTTTTTATGCAGGGATTGATGAATGCTGTAATAGATATAGTACCACATGCGGAGCATCGTTGTTGCGTTCGACATCTGTGGAGCAATATGTAGAGGACACTTGGTAAAATCAAAGAAGAAAGTACCACTTTAGCTATGAAAAATGCTATTTGGGCCGCAGCTAGATCCTCTTACGAAGCTGAATTTGAAGTTGTGATGACAAGACTGAAGAAATTGAAAGTGGCAGCATTTAACTAGTTGAAGGATAAGGACAAATCTCAATGGTGCAGATGCTATTTCCAAACCTTCTGCAAGTCTGATTTGTTATTAAACAACCACAGTGAGTCTTGGAATCGGTGCATATTATCAGCAAGATCAAAGCCAATCATTAGCCTCTTCGAGACTCTACGATGCTAACTGATGGAGAGGTTTCGGAAAAAGAAGTTATTTGCCACAAACAACTTCAAGGGGTTATTGTGTCCAAGGATTCAGAAGAAGTTAGATCTTGCTAAGATAGAGTGTTGTTAGTGTTTTGCTCTTGCTAGTGGAGCTAATACATTTCAGGTACGACATCGGGACAAACAGATGGTGGTGGATCTTAACAATCAGACTTGTACTTGTCAGAAGTGGGAGTTGAGTGACATACCGTGCAACCATGCTATTAGCTGCTTTGCTTTCATGCTGGACAGATCTGAGAATTACGTGCATAAGTGGTATCGAGTGGAAAACTACATGAAGGCATATGGAGTTCATATAAGTCCTATGGTAGGTTTGGAGTCATGGCAGAAGACTGATCGCCCCGCAATCAAACCACCCCATGTCAACATTATGCGGAGCACGAAAAAGGGAAGAAAGCAAACTATGAGGAGAAAGGGTCCAGAAGAGGCAGTTGAACGACAGAGGAAACAAAGAGCATATACTGTCAAGGTATCTAGGAAGGGGATAATTAATAAATGCTCGAAGTGTCATCAGCCTGGTCACAAACGGACTTGGCATGACACACATCCAGAAGCACCAACATCGGAAGCAACGGGAGTCGCTCAGGACATGGGAACCCTTTACATTTGTCCATTTATCATCCAATTACTTTGCCTTATTTAGGAGCATATTAAATACTCATCTTATTTCTATGCCAGGGAACTTCTCAAACTACCCCACCAGGTCAAAATATTCAACCAGATGGAAGTGATCAAGTTGAGGGAACTCATTCGTGATGTTATAGGGACAAAACTCGAGACTAACTACTAGTTTGTATTTTGTAAGACAGAGGCTGTAACTTTTGTCAGCGTGGAAATGGTTGTCTATGGTTAATTTCGATTGAGACAACTTTGTGTTAGTTCTCTGTTTTGTAATCCATGAAAATGACAGTTGTTGGGGGATGTTTCTGCTGGTATGTTTCTGCTGGTATGTTGTTGTGGAAATGATAGATTATAGTTCTCTATTTTGTAATTCAGGATTATGAAAGCAACAACTTATTAATATATGTCTTGGATGCGTTTATTTACTCTTTTCTTTCCATCTGATAATCTTGCATCTACAAAACAAAAGCATATGCACATTGAACAAAAGCATCTGTTGTGTTCTGCAATTGTTCCCTTTCTAATTTCTTGTTTTCTGTTCAACTTATTGCCTTTAGCTGGTCTGATATGCTCTTCTCCTCACTAGTTGGCTTTGAGCATAGGTTAGGTTAATATCAAAAAAATTTATACAAATCGTTGTTAAACCTTGATCACGTTATACCGACCAGATCTGCAGGTTTCTATTATCTTCTGCCATTGTTCATGCAGATCATGGTTAAACATCTTTGAAGGAATTGAGACGATACATCATTGAAAGAATCGAGACAGATCATGGTTAAACCATGATAACTTCATACCGACCCGGTCTGCAGACTAGTTTATGAGTTCATCTGCAATTGTTCAATGTTCAATAATGAACTCATAAGGACCTAAACTAAGCATCTGCAAGGGGGGAGAAGTGAATATACTGATGAAACCTTCATTCTTACTGTTGGATGTCCAAGATTAATAAAAATTACATCTTACTTAGCATGACTATAATAAGAATTACACAAATGCTAATCAGTACATATCCAAGCTTCTTG
The DNA here is from genome assembly GCA_034768395.1 of Linum lewisii. Classification (NCBI taxonomy): domain Eukaryota; kingdom Viridiplantae; phylum Streptophyta; class Magnoliopsida; order Malpighiales; family Linaceae; genus Linum; species Linum lewisii. Next base: position 16,197,840 of record CM068297.1, read on the forward strand.
CATCGATCACCAATGTTGGGACGACGGTTTACTCGCTCTATGTCACGAATCTTCCAAAGCAATCCGACAACAATATGTTTGACATGCTCGTCAAGTTCCGGATCTGCCCACCGAAAAAATTTGCACGCACCAACTCTCTACAAAACACAACCATTTATTAACCACTAACCAAGCAAGACATAAAGGATGAAACCCTAAACAATACACCAGTCACAACTTTATTACTTACCCCATACCTGCCGCAACCAAAAAAACGTCGTCCAGGATTGCTCTCCGTCCAAGATGTTCGGATAACAGCCATTTGACCACACCCACAAGATGGCCGATTCATAGCCATACTTCAAACGAGAAACAAAAGATTTTTTATTTAGTTTGACAGAACAGATGGTGAGAAACAGAGGATGAGAAACAGAGGGTGAAATTTAGGGTTGCCCTTTGTAACAACACGAAATGAGCAAATCGGAAGCATAAAAAATAGATTAAAGACATGGCTAACCTTCAACTTAATCTTCTTTCCCGAATAGATCAATAGTCGCCTTCTTTGTCACTATGAAGAACAATATTAGATCTGTCTTTCTTTCCCGTTCATTCCCTTTGTAGAAGATGAAGATAATAAAGAAGGGTTTTCCTATTTAAGTCTTATGTTTTTCTCTTTCTTTTTTTCCGGCCCCACTATTTAATTCATTAAAGTATACACGTAGACGCCACGTCAGCTTGGTAACCGGCTGCATCTCGAGTAACCGGGAAAATTGATCCCGTGCAACGGAACAGTACTCTAAGGGCACCCGACGCAGAATCTAAAGTATGAGGGCATATCGTGCAGAAGTAGCAAACTATGAGGGCATGGGCCGCATTTTTTCCTCTTCTTCCTAGTGGATGTACCAAACTTCATAGCCATGGGAATCACATTACATCTTGTATCATTATTTATATTGTTTGCTAGCTCAACGACATCACCTGTTTGAACGAGAGAGAGAATCAAATCAACAACCTCCAGATATTCCTTATTTCTAGGTTGTAGGTCAACACCCAGAATCAATAAAGTACCACAAACACCGACCTCGTGGAGGAGATGCCAAGCGGGTTGTGGGTGAGAAGAAAATGAGAATCTCAATGTGTCTCTACGGTGGGTCTCTTGGAAATCGAGTTCGTCCGGGAAATGTTTTAAATGAATTGTTTAAATACTCAAACTACCCTCTTGTTTTTTTTATTTAATGCTTCAAACATATAATGTTAGGTCCATATTTAAATCCATGAATGTTATTATTGGCTTATGAATTTGTTTACCATTTTAATTACATAATTCATATAAAGAATTAATATTTGGGACTCAGTAAGGATTAATCTAATTCTAAAAATGAAACGTACACTAGATTCTCCAGAAATGCACACATATAAAATTGCCTTCAGGTAGGTTGTGATGACTGTGGAGGTTTTCTTGATAGTTAGGATGTAACACCTCGTTACTCGTTTGAGAGGTGGGGATTGTGAGCAAGTGGAAATGTGAGATCTGGAAACTTCTGCCTATTAGACTTTTTCCTGACCCAGCAAGGACAACATGCGTTGTACCTTAAGTAACAGTCGTAGCTTACCTGCTAGCTACGAGCATCTTTCAAGGCCATTGTCATGCTCTATACCACATGCGTTGTGCCTTTTCTAATGGTCGTTGGGTCGTTCGGTTTGAAAGATCATCATGTAGTAGTTTCAGAATTCTCATTCTTTCTATTTCTCTCATTTTGATGAATAAACGAGAACTGAAGGGAGATTTCACCAAATCTAGAGCTAGCAGCCACTAATCGGCGTGAGAGTTGGGTAAGAGACCAAGGGAATCACTAGGACTGATTCCCCTTTGTCAATTTCAGGCAAGCCTTCCCTATTTGGTGGGTTCAAGTCCGGGAGTGAGAGTTTCTCTCTAGATTGTAGGGTTTTCAAGTGGAAATGTTTGGGATTTTTGTTTCGTTTTAGGAGTTCAGTAGAGGAATGTGGAACAAATATCAGTTGCTCCCATCTTATGATTTCAACCAAGGATCATCTTAGAACTGTGAGGGGTGAAATTCTGCATTGTTATGTTTATGTAGCTGTTATTTTTTGTCGTGGAAGCTCCAGTTATGGAGGACCATAGACCGTGCATCGTCCTAACTAAAAAAGAAAAGAAAAAAAAAGATGAGGGAGGGGGTGGGGGGTTTGACGTTAAAGGATGAACCTATACCCTTAGGCTAAGCCCTTAATTTTCATTTTGGACTGTAAAGTGAGTTAGATTGTGCATAAAGAAGCCATGTTGCATAAAGTTAAGTGCGAACTTGGCCACATCATGTCCATTTGAGTTTCTTGTTCTTTTAACGGTCTTATAAATCACTCCAGCCATCCTTTTAAGAAGAGTTCCGATTTCCTGAATTATAGCCTCAACCAACATACGAGATTTATTAGGATAAAAAATTTGACCATGTACATGTTCAACGTCACCTTGTATTATTAGATTCTGTGAATTCGATGTTCTAATCTAGAGAAGGATTGTTGATAATGTTAGATTTACTGCGTTTATCTCGCCACATTTGAGCGAAATTCACCTCGCTTGACACCTTATTGTGATGTTTTTGAGTTGTTTTTTATGAGATTTTAGGTTACCAAATTGTGGATGACCTTTTTACGAGCTCGTCGCTTCAAATGGGGACCAATTCGGAGTACAAATGAGTTGGGAATTGCCGAAAGAAGTTTGGAGCAAGAAGCAGCATCAAAAGTGCACATTCTGAGTCCAAAAGTGCGTCGGCACACTTTTCGAGGACCGCCAGGCGCACTTTTGCATTTCTATTCGTCGGGATTTTTGACAAAGGAGAAAAGTGCGTCTTTTGAACAGAAAAGTGCACTGACGCACTTTTCAACCCTTCCAAGCGCACTTTTGGGCAAATTTAGGATTTTCGACGGAAATAGGGTTTTTAACCCAATTTCGTAGAGAAAGAAAACATACTTCGAAATACACAATTCTTCTCTTTTTCTCCAACGAACCAGACACTCTCGGAGTAGAAGATGGAGCTTTGAAGACGCGATTAGGCAAGAAGAAGCAAGGATTAACTCAAGAGATTTCTAGATTTGCCAGGATTAGGATTTGTCGAGTAAGATGTTTTCTTCTCCTACTATGTCTGGATAAACTCTCTAGGGTTGTTTAGATTAGATGAAGCATTAGCAAGGATTTTGTATGGATGATTTGGGGTTTCTAACCCGTCTTTGTTAATCGATGCTTTTTCAGACTCAGTTGCGATCTCTCTTAAACCCTAATTTAAATTTTTTGATACTGACAACTTGATCAATTGTTAGTTTCTAAGTTTATCTTTGATTTGCGGGTCTGACCATGAACGCATTTCATTCAAGAGTTTAGGAGATCGTTAGGTTCTTCCAATAGCTTGATCATAGGATTGGATAGACTTAATCTTTGCATGAATTTGTGACATTTCATTGATCTTTATCCGTTCTTGATTATTTACGAGTTAGCTTGACCATAGGAGCTTGTAGGTTTGATAGAATAGAATCTCTACGGCCTGACCATGGAGTAGAGATTACATAAGGATTTGTCGAGTCATCTGGTCTGTCGAAGTTGAGATTGCATTGTTTCATCCATCTAAACCGAACTAGCGTGGATTCGAGTCTGAGCAACCGCCTTAGTCTATCTTTGAATCCCAACTTGTTAATTGGTTTGTTTGATTTCATTTGCATTATTAGTTGATTAGTTCATAAACCAAATCCCAAGCCAAAATGAAACCTCGATTAGCTTTGACACACTATTCTGAGTAATAGAGAAAGGAAGACCCTTGGGAAGTAACGATCTCCCTAGAGCGATCTAGCGAGTAAAACTTAGTGTGCATTAATTTGCGCATCAAGTTTTTGGCACCGTTGTCGGGGACTTTTCTTTTTCTAGGAAAGGCATTGTGCGTTTAAGCTTTTCATTCATTCTTTTTATCATCTCTTTTCTCTCCATCTTTATCATGATTTACCTGGTTAATGCTCTTGAGTTTTGAGATGTAGGACTACAGGTTCGATAGCAACCAAGGGTGGTACAACAATGGAATGCCATTTAATGATTACAACAAAGAGTGGAGTATATCATGGCAACCATCTATGCCAAACTGGAATGAGGAACAACCAACCTTGAGTTCCTGGTTTGAACCAGCTACACACTACCACCAGGATTACGAAGAGGAACCTCAACCCTCCCACCAGTACCAACATCAGATGTCTCATACAGACTTCCTCTTGGAACAAATCTTGGCAGAAATTGAAGCTTTAAAAGGTCGAGGCTAAGGCCAGGATTGAGAATTTGAGTCAGAGAATCGAGGAAATTGCTCGGGTGGTGCTAGAAGAAGTCCAGGATAATCTAGCTCATGGTTGTTGTGAGCTAGAGTTATGTGATGAAGAATCTCTGACAATGGTGGTGGAGGAAGATGTGGAGCAGATCCATCTTGTAATTGAAGCGGAAGATGAGCACGTGGATGTCGAGAAGTCAACCTCATTGGTAATTCAGACAACCAAAAATGAGGAGGGCAATGATTCTGAGGCGTATGTTCTCAACTGCCAGAGCAACTTGGATGACATTGGTGTGGAGAACACTGAAATCATCGATTATAACACACCATATGATGTGTCTCATTATTGGCGTATTCATCTTCGAATTAGACGACATTTTTAGGGATTTATATGTCCAATTTGCATGGTTTTGAGTGAGTTCTGTACCCCTTGGCCCTTTAGGGCCGTTTTATGTGTTTTGCACGTTTTTGGTTCATTTCAGGTGATCCATGACGATTAGGGATGAATCGGGAGGCTGCAAAAATGTTGGAGCTGGAATTGAAGCAATACACGGCGTGTATTACAATACACGCCGTGTACCTGAAGCACGCCGTGTACTAAGGAAACACGCCGTGTATTATGATACACGGCCGTGTACCATCATCTAACGGGATTTTTAATCATATTCTTTCTTGGGAGAAAAACATAATGGACAATTCATTCTTCTTTCTTCCCCGACGAACCAGACACTCTTGGAGGGAGCACTCGGAGTTTTGAAGTGACGATTGAGCGAGGATTAACTCAGGAGTTTCTAGGATTCATCAAGATTAGGATTTCTCGGAGTAAGATGTCTTCTTCTCCGGTTTGCTTCTTCTTTGTTTCTGCGATTTCTTCTGTAATGATGTCGAGCTAAACTCTTAAGGTTGTTTAGATTAGATGAAGCGTTAGCTAGGATTTTGTATGGATGATTTCGGGATTCTAACCCAGTTATGTTAATCGATGTTCTTTCAGACTTAGATGCGATTTCTCCTAAACCCTAATTTAAGATTCTTGATTCTGGCAACCTGATCGATTGTTAGTTTCTGAGTTTATCTTTGATTTGTGGATCTGACCATGAACGCATTTCATTCTAGAGTTTAGGAGGTCGTTAGGTTCCCCAATATCTTGACCATAAGATTGGAAGAACCTAATTCTTTGCATGAATTTGTGGCATTTCACTGTTCTTGTTCGCTCTTGATTTCTTGCAAGTTAGCTTGACCATAGGAGCTTCTAGGTTTGATAGAATAGAATCTCTACGGCCTGACCATGGAGTAGAGATTACAAAAGGAATTGCCGAGTCGTCTAGTCTATTGAATTTCTTCGATTGCATAGTTTCATCCATCTTAACCGAACTAGCGTCGATTCGAGTCTGAACAACCGCCTTAGTCTATCTTTTAATCCCCAACTTGTTAATTGCTTTGTTTGATTTCATTTGCATTATTAGTTACTTAGTTCATAAAACCAATTCTCAAACCAAACCGAAACCTCGATAAGCTTTGACAGACATTTCTGAGTAATAGAGAAAGGAAGAACCTTGGGAAAAATGATCTCGCTAGAGCAATCTAGTGAGTAAAACTAGTGCACGTAAATTTGCGCACCAAGTTTTTGGCGCCATTGTCGGGGACTTTTCTTTTTCTAGGAAAGGCATTGTGCGTTTTAAGCTTGTCATTCACTCTTTTATCATCTCTTATCTCCCACATTATTATACTACTTGGTATTTCAGGCAAGATTGCAGGTACGGAAGAAAGAAGACAGAGTAAGCGCATAGCTGACAAGGGCAGAATTTTCTACACTCAGTTCGGCACTACTCCTGTACCTCCTCCTGCAAAGACAACTAAGGCAAGGAAGACCCTTTTTACATCCTCATCTACATCTTCACCTTCACCGTCAGCCATTGCTAATACAGAACCTCATGTAGATCCTCCAGTGCCTCCTGTTCAACCAGAACTAGTAATCATGGCGGAGAGGACGATGAAGGATTATGATCGACCTACCATAGATGGGACTACCTCTTGCATTCAGATTCCCAACACGGGAACTCAGAATTTTCACATCCCATCTAATGGGAACACTTTCTCTGGGGATGTCAATGAGGACCTGAATGCTCATGTGAGAAATTTCTTAAGGCTAGCTCAGACAGTCTCAAACAATGAAGCAGATCATAGTGCAGTCAAGCTTCATTTATTTCCTTTGCTCTGAAGGGACAAGCAGAACTATGGTTTTATGATCACCCGCCAAATCACTTCACTACATGGGATGGTCTGGCTAAAGCATTTCTAGAAGAGTTCTTCTCTCCTTCTAGAATAGATGCACTCAGAGCACAGATAGCAGGTTTCACGAGTGGTTTGGAGGAAAACTTCTATGAGGCTTGGCAGAGATTTCAAGGGCTTCTCCGGGCTTGTCCTCACCATGGATGGGATGACTATAACAAGGTCTCTACATTCCTTCGAGGCCTAGACTATGAGAAGAGGAAGGATTTCTCTCTCCAGTTGAGTATGGACCTGAATGACATGACCACAGCTGCGGCCTTAGATGCTTGCAAGAGTTTTGCCAAGAAAATCTGATGACACGTTTTTGGCGTGTAGTCGAATAACTAATCTACCAAGGTAGACTAGATCGTATTCTACTCAAGGTCTCTTCTTCTTGTCTACTGATGACACTCGATTTGACGTGATTATCAGCCTCATTTAAGCGACATTTCTTTGCTTAAGACATTGTTTTTAGGGTAGAATAACGAATATTCAATCGATTGCCCTATCTCGTGCCATTTGTGTTACCTTGGCCCGTTTCAGGTCTATTTGATGGTTTTCTAGTGTTTTTGTGTTAGCACAGGTTTTTGCCGTCAAATAGCGTAGCCATGGACGTGTCTAAGGCGTAGGAACCTCGAGGAATCAAACCGGAATCGATCAAAGGAGTCAATCAAGTCAAACCGAAAATCTGCCATTCACACTTACAGTTTCGGCGAAACCAGGCCCCCAGTTTCGGCGAAATCAACAATACAAATCAGCTGATGCCAAGTGAAGACTGATTTCGGTGAAACCATTAAGCTCTTCGGACTAAAAATGCAAGGCAGAGGAAACTGGCCATTTACACAAGCCAGTTTCGCCGAAACTACTCCTATGGTTTCGGCGAAAATAACAGCTCAACCCGGCGGCCGAATAATGAAAATTTTGGAGAGAATACACAATTCATAATTCTAAAAAAAACACAACTTTTCGAGATCAGTTTTCTCTGAAAGTTCGGGAGCGAAGAGTTGGAGTTCGAAGAGCCGGATAGAGATCGTGACGCCATCCCTTCCATCTCGGAGAAACGGAGCTAGGAGTGCAACTTACCGAAGATCGGAGTCTGTCAGAGTCATTTGAATTAGGTTTTTCAGATCCTTTTCTGTTCTTCCTCTGAATGATGAACTCTTTCCTTGTCTTTGTGTCTTTTGTAATGATCATGAGTAGCTAAACTCGTTAGAGCTTAGACTAGATGAACCCTAAGCCCAGGGCTTTAAAGCGGTCACGGATCGGCGGTGATTAGATTCGAAGTTCAATCAGTTTCTCTTTTCATGTTTGATTCGTTCTTCATTGTTCATGTTTCTTGTCTGGATTGATCACCTAGATTAGATTCTGGTTAAGCTAAGGATAGAAGCGAACGCTCGCCTTACTTTAGAACATCGAATTGAACAATTAACCTTATAATTGGAGTGTGCCTTTCGTAGGAACCGGTTAGGGTTAATCCACTGCAAGAGTAACTCATTAATCATTAGTAATTACACCAATTAATTAAGTCGTTGCGAGAGGCGACCGTACCCTGGCGGCTAGTTAATCTTGGTAGTTAGAACGGATAGAGCGAACGTTCGCCGGTCTTAAACCTAAGGGTAAGGAGTTATGGTGGTGTCTTAGTAATTGATTGAATAAGAATCGAAATCCGCTGATCTGTTGATTGCCAATGCTCTGGGGAACGAAGGGGGATTCAAAGTCTAAGTTCGTCTGTCATTCTTGTTTTCAAACCCTAATTCTCAATCTGCTTTAGCTTAATTTGTTTTAATTCTTCTGCATTCCTTAGAATTAGAAGTCGTGGAACTCACACCACGCACAACGTGTTTTCCTTGAGTAATTTGTTAGTTCTAAAGTAGCCAATCAATTGAAGGCCCGTGGAATACGATCTATCCTAGCTCTTGAGCTTGATAGTTATTTGATAGAACCAGCTCAGCACAACGACGGTTCCATCAAATTGGCGCCGTTGCCGGGGACTTCTTTTGATTGTTGAAAGAAGAACTGGCAATTTATTCTTCTATTTTCCATCTTTCATTTTTTTTTTCCATCCACTTCGATTTTACACTGGTTTTGTTTGTCTTTGTTATCTGTAGGTTTACAGGTGTATGCCTCACCGTCCTTGGACTCGCTCTCAGACCGAACAGGCTAAGACTGCAGGGAATCCAGGCAGTTCTGCTACACCTCTACGATCACAGATTCTGAAGGAAGGCAGATCCAATCCATTCATCACTCCGATCAAGATCGAGGAACTGAAAGAGAGTTCCTCATCTCCGTCTTCACTACACTCGTCATCCGCTTCATACACCGAGTCACTTTCACCGCCTCCATCTCCCACCATGACCGATAGATTACCACCAAACGGCGATCAACCGCCACCACCCCCACCTGCACAGAAGAGTCTAGCAGACTATAACAAGCCGAGCGCGACTAGCGTACGATCTGCCATTGTCGTTCCGCGCATTGAAGGAGATCCTGACTATGAGATACAAATTCCATTCTTGACCATGATCTCTAGGGATTTACAGTTTGAAGGTAGGCCCCTAGACAATCCGTGCACTCATCTTGCAGACTTCCTTGATCTCTGCAATACTTTTAAAAACGGAAACCTCGACAAAAACACTCTTTGTCTGAGGGCATTCCCGTTCTCTTTGAAAGGCGCTGCTAAGAGGTGGCTTACTGGCAAACCACCTGGCTACTACACTAACTGGGATACTCTGGCTCAGGACTTTGTTGAAGAATACTTCCCTCCGGCCAGAACAGCCGCCATCAAGGACAGCATCGCCAGATTCTCCCAGAAAGAAGGAGAAAGTTTATATGATACTTGGAATTGTTTCCAAGAACTTCTCTACACCTGCCCTCATCATGGATTCGAGCAGAGGCAGTTAGCTGAAATCTTCTCTCGAGGACTTCGAGAAGAATCTGCCAAGTGGGTCAATTCTCTAGCTGAAGGGGATTGCACTACACTCACTCCTGAAGCTGCTCTTCTGCACTTCGCAAACTGTGCCTCCAAGTCAAGGAACTGGGAGCGACAATATGAAGGATCGAGGAGCAAGCTAGATTTCGAAGCAGCTATCAAGGCAGAGGTAGAGAAGCATTTGAAGAAGTCTACCACACCAATCAAGCCACCGGCAGCTTCTGTCTATGTTGCCGATTGCGAGTGGTGTGGAGCTTGCTCACATAACGGAGGCCGTTGTCAGAATTTTGGTAAGGCAGAAGTCTGGTCTGCCGAAGAGGTAAATTTCATCCAACAAGGCTTTGTTAATAATCAGAATGGTTATGCTGGTTATCGTAACTTCAGACAGCAAGGGAACTATCAAGACAGACCTCCCTATAATACTGGCACCAATCATAACCAGAACCAGAATAACCGCCCGGCTGGTCAAGTTCAGGATCAGAAGCCTAACCATCCGCCGGCAGGTGTCTACCAGCCGCCGCATCGCAATCCGGGTAATTATGGAACTGCTCCTGGCAATCACCAGAATCAATATCTTAACAATACCTATCCAGGACAGCAGTATCAAAGAGATAATAATGTCAGTGACCTGGATAAGAAGCTCAGCCAGATCATCACAAGACTCGATGATCATGACAGTCAGTTCAAGGCTCAAGCTCTTCTCAATCAAGAACAAATAGCATCTGGACAACGGATTGAGCAAGTCGTGAACAGCATCTCGAGCATGCTAGCGTCTGGTCGACCATTTGGCCAGCTTCCAAGCCAGACAGAGCCAAACCCGAGAAAAGAACAGGCTAAAATGGTAACTGCTCGAAAACTTCCGAACTTAATTGTTAATGCCTTTTCTGTTTTACGCAGGATCACTGAAACTCCGGAAGAAGAAGAAGAAGAAGAAGAGGAACAGAAACCAGCACCTAAGGATGATCCTCCTCTTGCACCATACGTCGTGAAGCCTCCTTTTCCTAGAGCACTGCTACCAAACGCAAAGATCGAGACTGGCATGAAGGGGAACAAGGAAGGATACCCTGACATTCGTATTAAGAAACCTGTCTCTCCATATCCAGCTAAGTTATCTGACCCTGGTTCTTTTACTTTGCCTTTGGTCATCAATGATGTTGAAATTGAACGTTGCTTAGTTGATCTAGGAGCATCTGTTAATGTCATGCCTGTGAGTCTATATGAAAAGTTAAACCTAGGGGAACTTGAACCGCCCAGTATGCAACTCGTCTTTGCTGATAGATCGCTTAAAACCCCTAAGGGAGAGATTAAAGACGTTGTTACTAAATGTGGTCCGTTCACGTTTTTAGCTGACTGATGTGACTTTTATTAGTGCATTTTAAGCTTATGAATGACCTATGAAATGCCCGTGTTTATTCGTGAAATGACATGACTTATATGCTTTTACTGAAGTTTTGTGCAAAGTGTCATTTTGTTGTCCGGTTGCCACTTTGGAGCCAAATTCGTGGGCTATGGGAGTTGCCTCTGTGCATTTTCAGGTTATGGAATCAAAGTACGGATGACAAGGAGCGCATAGGAGCAAACGGGAGGTCATTTGGAGTCCGGACGAGGGAGATAGGAGCGTTACAAGATCGAGCTTTCTGCAGAGCTGAGGAGGTGCACGCCGTGCACCACTGCACGCCGTGCATGATGCACGCCGTGCACCGTGCACGGTTGGTGCACGGGCTGTTCAGGAGGCTCCGAAAGAAGGTTCAGCTCCAAGGTGCACGCCGTGCAGCCTTGCACGCCGTGCACCCTGCACGCCGTGCATAGGTGCACGCCGTGCACTGTCCCCTGCACTATAAATACCCACGTTTTTCACTCTTTTGGGGCAATTAATTCATATCTCTTGAACCCCTTGTACATACCCACGAACCCTCAAACCCTAGAGCACATTTTGGGAGCAATTTGAAGCCATTGGAGCTAGGATTGAAGCCAACAAACCTTGGGAGAAGTGCTTACAAGTGGAGAAGTGAAGATCATCTCAAGGATTCATCCATGGTGTTCTTGGTGACCATTCTTCCTTCTTTTCTCTTTACTCCCTTGGCCATGTGTGGCTGATTTTCTAGGGTTCATCTTGGATGGGTAGATTAGTTGTGCTATGATAGAGGGATGATTGTATAGAACTTGCCATGATTGATCTTGGATTGTAAGAAGATGGTCTCTATGACTTGTTGTTAATTCCATTGATGGCTATGGCTTGATTGGTCTATTTTTTGTAATGTAATGCATGAGAGTGCTTGGATTACATGGATTGTAGGTCTAGGGATTGAAGAGAGTGTGTTCTAAGAGATTAGATCATCTCAATTCAACCATAGTTGCATGATTTCTCACTTGTGCATTTTATCGAACACTTGGTGTGCATTAGGATTTTCACTCAATTGAACTTTGATTAGTCTTTGGATGATTCTCTTAGTGTTAGGACATTGACATGAGAGTGTGGTGTCTAGCCTAGTGGTCATAGAGTCATAGGAGAGGGTTTTGTAGCTTGGCATTTCATCAAACACCTTTAATGCATCCTTAGTCACTTAGCTTGAGAGCGAGAGCCTAGGTTGAGTGGTTCTAGGATAGGGATTTAGTGCGACGAGAGTGCATTGAGTCTATAGAAGTGAAATGCGTGGTCATTCAATTGTTTCCTCGAACATGTTTGGCTTGTTTGTGCATTTGTACCTCTTGAGCATGATGAAACTACCCACCAAGAGAACCCCCTTTGTCTTTGATTTGCACCCTTTTGTTTTGCTTTGTTTGTTTAGTTTTCTTTATGTTTTCTTTTGTTCTTATTTCAAACCAAATCTTATTTTAAATGAATAGACCGTCCATGAACCGTGTGAGTACAAGCTTTTGAGAGAGCCCTCGTGGAATACGACCTTGATAGTTGTGAGTTAAATCGCTTTTACCAAGTTTTTGGCGCCGTTGCCGGGGACTTTCTCAATCCTTTGAAAGCATTTAGTAGTGGACCGTTCTATTCGCTTCCTTCCATTTTAGTTTTGCTTCTTTGTTATTTGTTTTTGTTATTTGTTTTTGTGGTTTTGTTATCCCGCATTGTTGTACTACTTGGTTGTGTTTGTTGTGCGTGTTTGTAGGTCCCTTATCCACCTATCTAGTTCATGGGAGCAAGGTTGCAAGTAAGATGAACTCGTGGAATGGAAATCAAGGTTATGGTCCCTATCAAGGGTGGAATCCATCTCCTAATCCATATTATGGTAATCCTACTTCATCCAACTACTACCAAGGAACTTATGAGGGAGATAGCCAATGGTGGGATCAAGAACAACAAGCTTCAATGCCAATGTGGAATGAACAATGTCCCTATCCATCTCCACCCTACCATCAAGTCTTTCCGGAGTACTATCAAGAGGAATTCACAAGTCATGAACAACATTCTCCACCGCCTTCCATGCTAGAGGAGCTCTTTAAGATGGTTGGAGAAAGCGAGCGCCCTCAAGAGGATTTCACAAGCTATGAGCAACCCTCTCAACCTCCTTCTATGTTAGAGGAGCTCTTGAAAATGGTGAAGGAAAGTGAGCGTCCTCGAGAGGAGTTTGTAAGCTATGAGGAACCTCCTCCACCTCTTTCCACACTTGAGGAAGCTTTGAAGATTGCGGAAGATAATGCGAACCAACTCAATCGTTTAGCTCAAGGCGTGACACTCATCGAGGAAGCTCTAGAGGAGGCACAACAATGTCCATCTCCCCCCACAATTGAGGAGATGTTGCAAATTGCTGAAGATAATGTGGCTCGGTTGGATCGTTCAACTCAAAGTATGAAGCTCATCTCCGACATCTTTGAACCGGAAGTGCTAGTCATGGAAGAAGAAGAAGGTGAGTCTCCCCAAGAAGAGTTCATGAGCCATGAGAAACCTCTTCCATCTCCTTTCATGCTAGAGATCTTACAAATTGCGGAGGATAATGCAAACCGAGTTAACCGCTTATCTCAAAGCATAGAGCTCGTCACGAAGATTCTTGAGAATGAACGACATCCCAATCATTTGGAGTATTTTTATGATGATGAAGATGACACTTGTGAACCGGAAGAGCTTGACACGGAAGAAGGTTTGGTAGTGGAGGAGATTGAGGAACATGTTCTTCCCGAGGACACACAAAGTAACAATGATGTGGGGTATGAAGAACCAAGGAGACTTGAGGATGATGACCCTTTAGAGGAGGTGAGAGATGATTTGGAGACGCTTCAAGAAGAGGTGGCACCGAGAGTGGAGCACGAAAGTGAACAACACCACCCTATTGAGGTCCCACCAAAGGTTGTGAGTACTCTTCAATCTTCTTGCTTGATCATGAAGTACTTGTGTCAAGAGACGGACACAAGCTTCATAACCTCCTTTAAGGTGATAATGGAAGAGAAGTCGTCCATGTGTGAACCGGAAGACTCCTTGAGTGGCATCACCAACTTGGAGACAATGGATCTCAATGGAGGCTCCCTACCATACTTTCTTCCTCAAGCTTCGACACTCAAAGGTAGCAAGCCACCCCAAGGTCTCAAGTGCTATACAAGCATCAATGTGCATTGGCTAGTCTACCATTCCTCCAAGATGCTACTTGGAGCTCAATCTTCATCATGGAAGAAGATACTTGACATCAAGGAGGTACTAAGTTGGACACCATAACACAGGTATCGTCGAGCTTAAGACGGTAACCAAGCGCTTCTTGGGAGGCACCCCATGTTATCTTTACTTTTATTGCTCTTGTTTGCTCTTTTTAGTTTTTGTGTTGTTTTAGCTTTTTGAATAAGGTTTGGCAAGCATTTTGGATCACTCTTCACCAAGGAACATCATGGAACTTTTTCACCTCTATTACGTCCTATGCTCCTCTCTACCAACGCGGTAACTTCGTTCCACCTTACCCTCTCTCTCTTGATCATTGAGGACAATGCTCATGTTAGTCGTAGGGGAGTTTGAGGTTTGGTGTGATTATTTGTGGTAGAGATATGCTTTGCTTGATTTGCATGATCTTAATTGTTTCCAAATTCTTCTACTGTAGAATCATTCGGTTCTTGACTTTTGGTGTTTGATTGGCTTCAAGTTTTCATAATGACGTTTAGATTGTTCCACTTAGAACCTGTAACCAGCATGTTTAGCGCTAATATCAAATGAGTCTAGGCCAGAACAGAGATTTTATCACTCTTGTATGATTGGTTGATTGGTTGATACGTGTTTTTGTACCACTCGATAACACCGGTCTAGGATGATGAAGGCAATCAAAATTATCACCCTCTTCCATGTTTTTCATACCCTTTTTGATCCTTCGTGGTTGTGGCTTGAGATTCGACGGAGTCCAATTCAAGATCTTGTGTGGAAGTTGTAAAGAGCTAGGGATCAAGTGGCTATTTTGTGAAGATAAAGAAAAAAAAAGAGAGAAAATGCTCAAAAGAAAAGAAAAGCTAGGCAAGCTCGGCACCTAAGTGAAGTGTCGGGTTGAGCACTAGCAAAAGGGCAAAGGCTGTGAGCTAGGCAGGTTCAACACCTAAGCGAAGTGTTGAATCGAGCACTAGTATGCAGTAAGAAAAAAAATGAATGAAAAAGAAAAGAAAGGAAAAAGAGTTCTCGAGTGTAGCCCTTGATCCTATGCCCGAGTTTGTAAAGAGCGGATCTAGAAGCGGATGAAGTCGAGTCGATAGCCACATCTTAATCACTCACCACTTTCAAAAATTTCCGTACCTCCATCTATTTCATTCCATTTCCCGAGTTCAAGTCCTTTTGATTAGAGTTGGTGTTGTCGTGGTCGGTTTTGCTCTGTCCCAATCAACCACTACTTGAAGTGTGCAGAAATTAGTGAGGTTTAGACTTGTTTGGTTGATGTTCTTGCATGTGTAGGTTTAGTTTGTTCGTGGAACAGTTTAAGCTAAATTGTGATTGCTTGAATCTCAATGGACCGAACTTGTCATTTGTGGACTTGGATGTTTTCTAATTCATTTGCTTGAGGACAAGCAAAGCTTAGTCGTAGGGGAATTTGATGTGACTTTTATTAGTGCATTTTAAGCTTATGAATGACCTATGAAATGCCCGTGTTTATTCGTGAAATGACATGACTTATATGCTTTTACTGAAGTTTTGTGCAAAGTGTCATTTTGTTGTCCGGTTGCCACTTTGGAGCCAAATTCGTGGGCTATGGGAGTTGCCTCTATGCATTTTCAGGTTATGGAATCAAATTACGGATGACAAGGAGCGCATAGGAGCAAACGGGAGGTCATTTGGAGTTCGGACGAGGGAGATAGGAGCGTTACAAGATCGAGCTTTCTGCAGAGCTGAGGAGGTGCACGCCGTGCACCACTGCACGCCGTGCATGATGCACGCCGTGCACCGTGCACGGTTGGTGCACGGGCTGTTCAGGAGGCTCCGAAAGAAGGTTCAGCTCCAAGGTGCACGCCGTGCATCCTTGCACGCCGTGCACCCTGCACGCCGTGCATAGGTGCACGCCGTGCACTGTCCCCTGCACTATAAATACCCACGTTTTTCACTCTTTTGGGGCAATTAATTCATATCTCTTGAACCCCTTGTACATACCCACGAACCCTCAAACCCTAGAGCACATTTTGGGAGCAATTTGAAGCCATTGGAGCTAGGATTGAAGCCAACAAACCTTGGGAGAAGTGCTTACAAGTGGAGAAGTGAAGATCATCTCAAGGATTCATCCATGGTGTTCTTGGTGACCATTCTTCCTTCTTTTCTCTTTACTCCCTTGGCCATGTGTGGCTGATTTTCTAGGGTTCATCTTGGATGGGTAGATTAGTTGTGCTATGATAGAGGGATGATTGTATAGAACTTGCCATGATTGATCTTGGATTGTAAGAAGATGGTCTCTATGACTTGTTGTTAATTCCATTGATGGCTATGGCTTGATTGGTCTATTTTTTGTAATGTAATGCATGAGAGTGCTTGGATTACATGGATTGTAGGTCTAGGGATTGAAGAGAGTGTGTTCTAAGAGATTAGATCATCTCAATTCAACCATAGTTGCATGATTTCTCACTTGTGCATTTTATCGAACACTTGGTGTGCATTAGGATTTTCACTCAATTGAACTTTGATTAGTCTTTGGATGATTCTCTTAGTGTTAGGACATTGACATGAGAGTGTAGTGTCTAGCCTAGTGGTCATAGAGTCATAGGAGAGGGTTTTGTAGCTTGGCATTTCATCAAACACCTTTAATGCATCCTTAGTCACTTAGCTTGAGAGCGAGAGCCTAGGTTGAGTGGTTCTAGGATAGGGATTTAGTGCGACGAGAGTGCATTGAGTCTATAGAAGTGAAATGCGTGGTCATTCGATTGTTTCCTCGAACATGTTTGGCTTGTTTGTGCATTTGTACCTCTTGAGCATGATGAAACTACCCACCAAGAGAACCCCCTTTGTCTTTGATTTGCACCCTTTTGTTTTGCTTTGTTTGTTTAGTTTTCTTTATGTTTTCTTTTGTTCTTATTTCAAACCAAATCTTATTTTAAATGAATAGACCGTCCATGAACCGTGTGAGTACAAGCTTTTGAGAGAGCCCTCGTGGAATACGACCTTGATAGTTGTGAGTTAAATCGCTTTTACCACTGACTATGTGATCATGGATACTAGTACCGATGATTCTACAATCCTCATAGGTCGACCTTTCATGGCTACTACTGGAATGAATATTAACGTTCCTAATGGTTCTTTGACTTTAAGAGTTGGCAAAGAAACGAAAACGTTCCGTCTTAAAGATGACATGAAACATGACTCTAGGAATGAAGAATCTCACTGCTTAGCTGTTGAAACTGTGGAGTTGACTCCGGTCAACTCCGTTACTAATGCTTCTTCCAGTGTCTCTAGATCAGTTGTTGCTGCAGGTATTAAGCAGGTTATAAAGAAGAAGCCAGAAGCTTCAGTTCAAAAGCCACCTAAGAAGAAGAAGGAACTGCAAGCCTCTTCTAAACCACCGAGCAGACCTCGAGGAAAGAACAAGAAGGCAAAGACCCAAATGGTTTGGAGACCAAAAGCTCTACCATCTTCCACCGAGCCAGCTGCACCACCAATTCGTTCCGAGAAACCGGCGCCGGAACAAGTATGGAGGGAGAGGCCGAAAGCATCTCCTAAGGAAGTACTAACGATCACCGATCCTGGTGATAACAAGCCGAAGAAGACAGAAAAAGAGAAGCCGATAGTCCTCATTCCTTCCATCGTCACATTAAAGAAGGATGACCTCTCCAGAGAGCTGTTCGGACCTTTCAAGTTTGTTGATCATCTTCCCGACGGACGTACCAAACTACTACATGCGAACGGGAAGAGATTCACGCTTACCGGAGAAGTCCCGAAGCTGTACTTCATGAACTCCGATGCTAGCGTGAAGGAGAATCTTAGTTGGGATGTCTCCTAATACAGTCCAGGTATCGTCCAGCTCAAGGACGTTAATAAAAGAGCGCTTCGTGGGAGGCAACCCACGGCTAGAGTCAGTTTTGTTTTGTTTCAACCTTGGTATTTTAGAGTCGGTTCGGGAGAGCCAAAAGTGTCAGGTTGTTTGTGTTCTTATTTTTCGTATAGAGTCTGCATGTCATAGAATCAGTTACAAGTTGATTGAGGTCGTTCTGATTTTTCTGGATTTAACTGTGATTTTCTGAAGTTGGTCGGAATTACGAAAATATTTTAAACCCGAACAGTTCAAAATTTTCGACGAAACCACCCCTGTTTTCGGCGAAACCGACTTTTGATTTTCGACCCATCCTTCCTGTTCATCATTTTCGGTTCGAAAAATAACTGATTTTGGCGAAACCATCCCAACCAAATTTTTCGGCGAAACCGCCTGTTCAAATCGGTCAATCCATTTTAACTAGTAGTTTCGGCGAAATCACCCCCCTACTTTCGCCGAAACTGATTTGAAAAATCACTAAAAAATCCCCTTTAAAAATTCGGACCACCCCCTCTCTCATCCACTCTCATTTTTGCTCAGCCACCCGAAACCCCCTTATCTATTTAAAATCGCCGCCGACTTTCCACTAAAACCCGCCGTCGCCGCCGTTTCACCCACCGCCGCCGTCGCCGACCGCCGCCGCTCACTCCCCCTCCTCATTCCGATCCCTACGAGCCCTAGAACAACCAAATCGGAGCTGTGCAGCTCCAGTTCACCGAAAACCTAGTTTTCAACATTTTTCACCGATTCCTCCCAACCCGTTCAGTTTTTACTTCCATGGCTTCAAGGTAAAGTGTACAACTTTTCAATACGAATCTTTTGACATATGGATTGCTGAATTTCGTCGGGGTTGACTTTCGGTTGACTTTTCGGTTTACCTCGTTTTGAGTGCCGACTGTTTCGTGTGAACTAGGACTGACTGAACTTATAGAACTATTCTAGGATGCTTAGGGAGTTCCGTGCTTAATTTCCATATCATTTGGTCATGTGTTGCTATGCATACGATTGATTCTTTGTTTTGGTGACTTGTGAGAAATGTCGGTTTGACTTTGAACTGTGTTGATCATTTGGATGTCATAAGCATCCATTCTCGTTCATATTATCGTGCTTGCCAATTGTAATACTATTTTACCGTCATTCTCCGAGTTGTGATAGTCTTGCCATGATTAGGGTTCAATATGACTTAATGTTGACTTTCTAAAATGTCGGTTTGACTTTTTGAACTCTGATTGCGCTTACCTGATTATAGCTGTTTTTAAGACATGTGTTCTAATGTCTATGATTACCGGTTGCTCCGCTTTGCTTACCCCACTTAGTTTCCCTCATTTCTTTGTGAAATTGAGTTTTTTACTAAGTGTGGGGTAGGATCTTAGTTGACTAATCTGGTTTCACTTCTGGTTTTAGGAACACTTTTGAGCACAGGACTAAGGCACGACTCGATGGCGCCTCGAGCTTAGGAGCTGCCGCTCCGGTCACACCTGCCATTCTGGGTCCTCCACCTGCACTCCCTCGCCATGTTGGATACCATCCCACCATCGCCCGTCTACCGGACTTCTACTTTGAGAACTTCCAGAAGATCGCGCACATCCGGGGAGCTGACGTGCGTCCTTTATCCATGGAGTCTCTCCAGGAGCATAACGAGGATTCCTACCGGAATGTGCATGACGCCTTAGCAGCGGCCGGTCTCCTAGAGCTGACCACCATAGCCGCCGAGTTCCCAGACATTGCTCTCCAGGAGTTCTGGGCGACATTTGACTTGGACGAGCATAAGAGGAGACGGGGCCAGAAGGTGATCACTTTCTTTCTTGGTGGGGTGTACAGGCAGCTCACCTACGATGAGTTTGCCGCTCATCTGGGCATCCCCTACGAGCACTATCACGATCACCACCTCGGTTGGGGCGAGGATGATGATGACGAGGAGTTGCACGCCCTCTGGAGCCACATGACAGGTGTGCCTGGCGATCGCCTCAGGAAGAGCAACTCAGTTAAGTCTCTCTCTCACCCGCTCTATAAGTTTATTCATATGGTTTGGCGGAGGTCACTTTTATATGTCAGAGACAAGGATCGCCACCATATCCTTAAGGAGGAGCTCATGCTTCATCGAGCCATCCGAGAGAGCTACCCTCTCCACCCCGGCTGGGTGCTAGCTCACATCTTCAGCCAGCGGACCAAGAGGAAGAAGCTACCACGCAAACTCTTGGGAGGCAACTTCATAGGGCAGCTCATCCTCTCCTTCGGCATCAGCCATGAATATGGCCCTCACATTCCACGACGTCCAGTTCGGACCGTTGGAGGAGACTTGGCGGTCGAGTACGACTTAGAACTCAACCTCAGTCCCCAGGTAGCAGCAGATCCTCCACTCCAACCTGCTGTCGAGTCGGAGGACGAAGATGATGCTGGGGAGCAGCAGCCGCAGCCGCCGCCTGAGTTTCAAGATTATATACCCTCACCACACCATCAGGCAGGGTACATCCACCAGTCGCCACCGCGCATTCCAGATCCATTTCCGGCGCATACTCACCAGCCGCAACACCACCCCGCGGACATTGGTGAGTTGTACGAGCGACTGCAGGAATGGCGCATCACCGACAACGCCACTCAAGAGGTGCGGTGGACTATCATGCAGCAACACATGCGCCGAGCCGACCGGCGTTATGAGCGACAGCTGGAGTGGCAGCGACAGCTCGGCGATTACTTCCACTTCCCCCACCCTGACACCTCTGACCAGTGATGATCAGGCAGTTGGGAGACTCCCTTTGCTTCAGGTTCTGTTACACTTTCCTCCGCTCTCTGGATCCGGGCTTCCCTCTGAAATCAACCGTCCTCTTCCAGGTTCTTCCATTCCACTCTGACCTCTAGAATTAGTCCTGTGAGGACACAGTCCGATTTAAGTGTGGGGTAGGATGCTAGAGAACCTTGCATGAACTTGATTGCCCTTGATTGTGTTTTGTGTGCCTCGTGATTCCATTCCAGTCTCTCTAGCATTAGAATGGCTCAGTTCTTGATTCTTGATGTTAAGTTGTTGTTCAACCTTTCATAATGATGCTTAGACTGCTTAACCTAGAACTTGAGAACCAACTTGTATGCTTTGATGCTAAATTACCCGGTCAGAACAGAATTTTAAAATCACACTTGTAGTTTGTAGCCTTGATTGCATGAAAATGACCGAATCCGACTAGCGAACCAACTGTGAGCTTTTGATCCATTGCACGTAACTTGCAATCTAAATTCTTTTTGAGTGGTTTTCTGTTTACTTGAATAAGTTAGAATTTGCATGAGACCTACTCGAGACCACACGATGACACGAGTTCTAGAAGGATAGGGGCACCTAGATTCAGCTACTAAGCCAGATAGCCTACCTTAACGATAAAATCCACTAGGTTTAGACCCTTGAGCTTGGCCCGTTCTTTCGGTTCGATAATACATTACAGCCATTTCCCATTTCTTTTATTCCCCGTTGATCCCCTGTGGTTGTAGTTCTAGATTGACCTACCGGAAGTCGGTTTGTGGTAACCTGCCTATAGCCATTAAACAGGTGGTCTTAGCTAATAGGTCCAGACGTGTAAACCCCTCTAGCAACTAAAAGAAAAATCGGCACAAAAGAAAAAAATATAGAAAAGAAAGAAAAAGAGAAAAATTTCAAAAAAAAATGAAGAAAGAAGAAAATCAGAAAAAGTTCAAAGTTTAGTTCAAATAAAACGTTCTTCTCCCTACAAATGGAAGAACGAAGTCGTAAGAAAAGTTGAAAAGAAAAAAATGTGTATGCAAAAGAAAAAGAATAAGTGCTAGGTTGCTTGAGGGTATCATAGGACGAGCGTTCATCATTCCACCAGTGTTTGGTTAGACGGTAGGAAGCCATAGATTAGATTCGAGGGAAGTTAGTCGAAAGCTACACCGCACCAAGCCATCATCATTCATTCCCATCATCCATCTCATTATAAACCCAAGTAGTGTAGATTTCATTACGGTCCTAGCAGGGAAGTCCTTCTTGACTAGATATTCGTGTTGTCACAGTGGTGGAGATGTGGTCGAAATGCAAACCTATGACAGAATTCGGTAACAGAAAACGATCGAGAGCAGAAACACGTCCTTAAACACAGAGAGTGAGAGTCCCATTGTACTAAGTATATCCTGTGTGAGAAGTCTGGTCGGTCAAGTCAAATTCGTGCATGATTGATTGCTAATTACTTGTTGTGTGCAGTTTATTAGTGAGACCAGGTAGTTTGGCTGATCATTATGCATGTTAGGTTTCTTGTTCTAGGATCGATCTGTCTAATAATTCATTATGTTTGATTGAGCTCCAATTTAATCGATCTTATCATTTATGAACATGAGCGTTTCTATTCAGTTTGCTTGAGGACAAGCAAAAGCTTAAGTGTGGGGTATTTGATGACACATCCGATTTGACGTGATTATCAGCCTCATTTAAGCGACATTTCTTTGCTTAAGACATTGTTTTTAGGGTAGAATAACGAATATTCAATCGATTGCCCTATCTCGTGCCATTTGTGTTACCTTGGCCCGTTTCGGGTCTATTTGATGGTTTTCTAGTGTTTTTGTGTTAGCACAGGTTTTTGCCGTCAAATAGCGTAGCCATGGACGTGTCTAAGGCGTAGGAACCTCGAGGAATCAAACCGAAATCGATCAAAGGAGTCAATCAAGTCAAACCGAAAATCTGCCATTCACACTTACAGTTTCGGCGAAACCAGGCCCCCAGTTTCGGCGAAATCAACAATACAAATCAGCTGATGCCAAATGAAGACTGATTTCGGCGAAACCATTAAGCTCTTCAGACCGAAAATGCAAGGCAGAGGAAACTGGCCATTTACACAAGCCAGTTTCGCCGAAACTACTCCTATGGTTTCGGCGAAAATAACAGCTCAGCCCGGCCCAACTAGGGTTAAGTATTTATACTTAACCCGGCGGCCGAATAATGAAAATTTTGGAGAGAATACACAATTCATAATTCTAAAAAAAAACACAACTTTTCGAGATCAGTTTTCTTTGAAAGTTCGGGAGCGAAGAGTTGGAGTTCGAAGAGCCGGATAGAGATCGTGACGCCATCCCTTCCATCTCAGAGAAACGGAGCTAGGAGTCCAACTTACCGAAGATCGGAGTCTGTCAGAGTCATCTGAATTAGGTTTTTCAGATCCTTTTCTGTTCTTCCTCTGAATGATGAACTCTTTCCTTGTCTTTGTGTCTTTTGTAATGATCATGAGTAGCTAAACTCGTTAGAGCTTAGACTAGATGAACCCTAAGTGACCCAGGGCTTTAAAGCGGTCACGGATCGGCGGTGATTAGATTCGAAGTTCAATCAGTTTCTCTTTTCATGTTTGATTCGTTCTTCATTGTTCATGTTTCCTGTCTGGATTGATCACCTAGATTAGATTCTGGTTAAGCTAAGGATAGAAGCGAACGCTCGCCTTACTTTAGAACATCGAATTGAACAATTAACCTTATAATTGGAGTGTGCCTTTCGTAGGAACCGGTTAGGGTTAATCCACTGCAAGAGTAACTCATTAATCATTAGTAATTACACCAATTAATTAAGTCATTGCGAGAGGCGACCGTACCCGGCGGCTAGTTAATCTTGGTAGTTAGAACGGATAGAGCGAACGTTCGCCGTCTTAAACCTAAGGGTAAGGAGTTATGGTGGTGTCTTAGTAATTGATTGAATAAGAATCGAAATCCGCTGATCTGTTGATTGCCAATGCTCTGGGGAACAAAGGGGGATTCAAAGTCTAAGTTCGTCTGTCATTCTTGTTTTCAAACCCTAATTCTCAATCTGCTTTAGCTTAATTTGTTTTAATTCTTCTGCATTCCTTAGAATTAGAAGTCGTGGAACTCACACCACGCACAACGTGTTTTCCTTGAGTAATTTGTTCTGAAGTAGCCAATCAATTGAAGGCCCGTGGAATACGATCTATCCTAGCTCTTGAGCTTGATAGTTATTTGATAGAACCAGCTCAGCACAACGACGGTTCCATCATCTACTCAAATATGTTGGCAAATTACTCAGGTTTAAACAGGTTGTGCGTGGTGTGAGTTCCACGACTTCTAATCTAATAAAGCAGGAAAATAAAAGACAGAAAGATTAAAAGGTTGACTAACAAGAAGATAGACGAGCTTAGATTTCGAATCCCCCTTAGATCACCAAGGCAAACAATCACAAGACCAGTGGTTTTCAATTCTAATTCAATCGGTTTCTATACACCACCATAAGGTTTAAGACTGGCGAACGTTCGCTCTATCCGATCTAGCTACCAAGATTAATTAGCCACCCGGGTACGGTCGCCTCTCGCAATGACTTAACTAACTGGTGGAATTACTAGTGATTAATGAGTTACTCTTGAAGCGGATTAACCCTAACTGGTTCCTACGAAAGGCACACTCCAATGAATAGGTTAACTGGTTGAATTGATGTTTTAAACTAGGTGTTCTAAACTAGGTGATCAAGGAAGACAAGTTTATGCGCCAAAGCAGGGAAGCTATTTGGCGACTAACCCTAGCTTACAAAAACCTAATCTAGGCAATCAACCAGAGAAGAAACATAAACAGTCAAGAACAAAACAACCATGCAAAGAGAAACTGATTGAACTTCGAATCTAATTACCACCAATCCGTGACCGCTTTAAAGCCCTGGGTCACTTAGGGTCCATCTAATCTAAGCTCTACAAGTTCAGCTAATCATAATGATAATAGAAGAATCAAAGGCAACAAAGGAAATCATCATATAGAGGAAGAACAGATAAGAACTGAAAAACCTAATTCTGACGACTCCGGCGAAGCTTCGATCTCCTGGATCTTCAACTTTAAGCTCCGAGCTCTCCGAGGTGGAAGGATGGCATCACGATCTCTCCATGGATCTTCAAACTCTCTAAACTCTATCTATCGACCCTAGAGTCGGCTGACTCTCAAAAGTCTGATGTGTGTATAATTTGTCGAATGAATGAATGATTCCCTTTGGGCCGCCGGTTTAAGTATTTATACTTAAACCCTAAGTCTACCGGATTTACCTAGATTTTTCGGCGAAAACTTGAGGAGTTTTCGCCGAAAACTTCTTTGTAAAATGCTGCTTCCGTTGGCTGATTCTCCTGTGATTTTCGGACTTTTTTTGGCGAAAACTTTGACTTCTCGCCGAAAACTTCCTCTTGCAAGCTCTACCGATTTCTTCTGTACTTTTCGCCAAAAAACCTGAGGAGTTTTCACCAAAAACTGTAGTGTAAAATGGCTGACTTCGCCTGTGAGTTTCTTAAGGTATTTTCGCCAAAAACTATGTAGGTTTTTCGGTGAAAACATTGTGCTGGGCAGTTGGATCTTCGGTTCTGACTTTGGTTTGATTTCTGGTTCGATTCTGGTTCACTCCTTGAGGTCTTCAACACGTCTGTGGTTACGTATTTGACGGTAAAAACCTGCGCTCTTACAAAAACACTAGAAAATCATCAAATAGACCCAAAAAGGGCCAAAGTAACCAAATCGGTAGGAAATAGGGCAGTTGAGTGAATATTCGCTATTCTACCCCTAAAACCACGTTTCAAGCAAGGAAACGCTTAAATGAGGCTGAAAATCACGTCAAATAGAGTGTCATCAAAATACCCCACATTTAAGCTTTTGCTTGTCCTCAAGCAAACTGAACTATAACACACTCAAATTCACAAATGACACGAGATTAAACTGAGATTCAATTCTAACGATTTGGTTTAGACTGTTCCACGTAGAAACTTAACCTACACATGCAAGAACATCAACCAAACAAGTTTTCGATCTCACTAATTTTTGCACACTTCAAGTAGTAGTTTAAACAAAGCTCGTTTCTTGGCAAAACAATTAATCATAATTAACCGACTACGATAACACCAATTCTAATCAAAAAGACTTTAAGCTCTAGCCATGATGTGGACGTGGAGGCAGGAAAAGTGACGTGGTTATCGACTCGACTTCATCCATTTCTAGATCTGTACGTTACATGTTCTAGCTAGGACCGATTTTTAACAACAATTTCATTCAAAATTCGAACTTCTTCCATTTAATTATTTACTACATACTAGTGCTCGATACCAAATACTTCACTTAGGTTTTGGACCTGCCTAGCTCACAGTATTTGTGCCTATGCTAGTGCTCAACCCGAACACTTCACTTAGGTGTCGGGCTTGCCTAGCTTTATTTTAAGCACTTTAAAGAACTTAACATTAATTTGAAGAACTCAATTTACTTGATTTAACAATTTAGCCATTTGATCCTAGCTAGTTATAACTTTTTACACAAGATTTCGAATTGGATTTCCGTCTAGTCTCAAGCCACAATCACAGGTGATCAAATATGGAGTAAAAAACATGGAAGAAGCTAGCATTTATCATCTTAGAACGTGTTATCGTGCTTTGTTCTTAACAAGTCAATCAGTTTAATTGATTCAAGTTTCAACTACAAGAGTGATTTATGATCTGTTCTAACCTAGACTCATTTGATATCAGTGCCGACACGTTGGTTACAGTTTCTAAGTGGAACGGTCTAGACGTCATTGTGAAAAATTGAAGTCAATTTAACATCACAAGTCAAGAATTGAGCAATTCTATGCTAGAGAAATTTTAAAATTGAACCATAGAATCACAGAAAATCAAGCAAGATCATGCATAATCCTAGACTCCTACCCCACACTTAAACGGTTCTGTGTCATCACAGGACTAAACTAGAGTAGAGAGATACAAAGAACCTGTGATGAGATGGTCGGTGTAGTGGATGAACACGGAGCGTCCGGAGTAGAGCGGAGTAGCTACTCGAGTTCCTACAAAACAAACACAACAAAAAGATCAAAAGGATACCGGGACAAGTGTCCCGAATCCACAAAGAATAAAATTCGAAACGAAAAAAGTTAGGGGAATTTTAAAAATATTTTGACTCTTTTTTTAAAGGACACAAATCCACGGCACGACACTCCTAAAGCAATCTCGATCATCTAAGCTCAATCTGTTCAGAAAAAATCACACCGAAACAGCAGGCACGCAAAACAAGGTAGACCGAATTTAAACTCGTCGAAATTCAACAATCAGCATGTCAAAAGATTCTAAATTGAAAACCCAACAACTAACCTTCAAGACATGACTCAAGAAAATGGACGGAAAGCGACAAAGTTGGCAAAAAACGTGAAAAGCTTGTTTCGGGGATAACCGGAGCTACAGAGCTCCGATTTGGATGATCAAGTATGCGTTGGAATCGGACCGAAAAAATAAAACTGATTTTTTGAACAGACACAAGTTTTCGGTGAAAACTTTAGAAGTTTTCGCTGAAAACTTCTTCGAAAATAGGCAAAAATAAAAAAGGATGTCACTGTTGAAAAAGAGAGGAACTTTTTCGGCGAGAATATTTTGTTCTCGCCAAAAACATATTTAAAACCCTTTTTTTCCAAAAAAATAACGGAAAACAAATCAAAGCGAAAGGAAATTAAATTGACACTTTGGCTCCCCCGAACCTGATTCGAACGACGAAAAAGACTGACTCAAAAATTCAAAAATGGACTCTAGCCGTGGGTTGCCTCCCACGAAATGCTCTCTTTTAACGTCCTTGAGCCGGACGGTACCTGTTAGGGACCCCAACTTAGGAGTTCCTTGAAGTCAATCATCTTCTTCAAGGCCAGCGGTTGAGTGCCATGTAGCACTCCAGAAGGGTGATGTAGGCGGTAGTGCTCCAGTAGATCGCGGTTCTGTTTGGATGACCAGTTCTTCTCGAATTCTCCAACTGGAGGAGGAAAGAGGTAGTATGGCGCGGCATGGTCAATGAGCTCCATCTTCTCCACCTGATGATCATCCAGAGGTCTCTCGGGATTGAGTATGTAAACTTCTAAATCCATGACCTTGTTGCTTTCCACATTCTCGTCTCTGGCTTGATCTACAGGTTGACTCGGCGAAAGTGTAGGTGAGGGTATCTCATCAATCTCTACGTGCTCCTTTTCGGCTTCAACTTCAGGATGGATTGGCTCCATGTCTTCATCAACCAGCACCGCCAAGGATTCTTCATCAGATGCTTCTAGCTCATAATAGTCATGGATAGGATCATCATCTTCTTCTTCGAACATCTCCTGAGCGTCTTCTGTCATTAACTGCTTTGGTTGCTCGAGCTTGATGTCCGTCGCGAGATGAGCTTGTAGCATTGAAGAGATACTATCCAAGGCAGATTGGGTTCTCGACGAGCATTGTTGATGTTCATGAGCTTGTAGAAGGATCTCTTGGTTATCTCTAGCGCCACTTTGATGCTCTTGTTGGTGTATCTCTTGGTAACCTTGTAGCATTGAAGAGATCTTATCAAAGAGGGAGTCAAATCTCACCGTTTGTTGTTGTTGTTGATGTAGCATTTCTCGATAATCTTTGAGATATGGTGCTTCATTGATGTACCACCCTTGGTACTGGTCATCCCACCTGTTATCTTGCATAATCAAAACTAAGAAGCACTACCCAGATAAATCATGGAAATATGGAGGAAAATTAAATGGTAAGGCGGAAAGGTAGAA
This sequence comes from Linum lewisii, assembly GCA_034768395.1. NCBI lineage: Eukaryota > Viridiplantae > Streptophyta > Magnoliopsida > Malpighiales > Linaceae > Linum > Linum lewisii. The sequence continues at coordinate 16,226,250 of CM068297.1, forward strand.
AAATAATTTGCCAACTCGCCAATTTGATGACACGCTTTTGGCGTGTAGTCAAATAACTAATCTACCAAGGTAGACTAGATCGTATTCTACTCAAGGTCTCTTCTTCTTGTCTACTCAAATATGTTGGCAAATTACTCAGGTTTAAACAGGTTGTGCGTGGTGTGAGTTCCACGACTTCTAATCTAATAAAGCAGGAAAATAAAAGACAAAAAGATTAAAAGGTTGACTAACGAGAAGATAGACGAGCTTAGATTTTGAATCCCCCTTAGATCACCAAGGCAACGACAATCACAAGACCAGTGGTTTTCAATTCTAATTCAATCGATTTCTATACACCACCATAACTCCTGACCCTTAGGTTTAAGACTGGCGAACGTTCGCTCTATCCGATCTAGCTACCAAGATTAATTAGCCGCCCGAGTACGGTCGCCTCTCGTAATCACTTAACTAACTGGTGGAATTACTAGTGATTAATGAGTTACTTGGTGATACCTCCGGTCGTTGTTCGGACGTTCAGCCAAATAAAAACTACTAATGCTAAGAACAAGAGTATAGCAGATCGTATTCAACTCGAGGTTTCTTCTAATCGACTACTTTGAAGAAGCTGGCAAATTACTCAGGTTAAAACACGTTGTGCGTGGTGTGAGTTCCACGACTTCTAATCTATTAAGCAAAGGAAAACAAAAGACAGAAAGATTAAAAGATTGACTAACGGGAAGATAGACGAACTTAGATGTCGAATCCCCCTTCGTTCCCCAAAGTATTGGCAATCGACAGATCAGCGGTTTTCAATTCTAATTCAATCGGTTTCTATACACCACCATAACTCCTTACCCTTAGGTTTAATACCGGCGAACGTTCGCTCTATCCGTTCTAACTACCAAGATTAACTAGCCGCCCGGGTACGGTCGCCTCTCGCAACGACTTAATTAATTGGTGTAATTACTAGTGATTAATGAGTTACTCTTGCAGTGAATTAACCCTAACCGGTTCCTACGAAAGGCACACTCCAATTATAAGGTTAATTGTTTAATTCGATGTTCTAAAGTAAGGCGAGCGTTCGCTTCTATCCTTAGCTTAACAAGAATCTAATCTAGGGGATCAATCCAGACAAGAAACATGAACAAAGAAGAACGAATCAAACATGCAAAGAAAAAACTGATTGAACTTCGAATCTAATTACCGCCGATCCGTGACCGCTTTAAAGCCCTGGGTCACTTAGGGTTCATCTAATCTAAGCTCTACAAGTTCAGTTACTCATATCAGAAACAAGAGAATCAAAGGCAACAATGAAGATCATCATACAGAGGAAGAACAGATAAGAACTGAAAAACCTAATTCTGACGACTCCCGCGAAGCTTCAATCTCCTGGATCTTCAACTTTAAGCTCCGAGTTCTCCGAGCTGGAAGGATGGCGTCACGATCTCTCCATGGATCTTCGAACTCTCTAAACTCTATCTATCGACCCTAGAGTCGGCTGACTCTCAAAAGTCTGATTTGAGAAAATAAGAATAATGAATTGTTGTTTGATGTCTCTCTTGTTGGCTGCCGGCTGCTTCTTTAAATAGGTACGTTTTAGGGTTTCCAATACAGCGCCGGATTTGGAAGGGATTTTCGCCGAAAATAATGAAGTATTTTCGCCGAAAATAAGCTGATGTTTTCGCCGAAACCATAGGGATAGTTTCGGCGAAACTGGCTTTGAGTTCAATGCTCCGCCGGCTGTTCAATGTCTTCGGTCCGAGCAGTTGATTGGTTTCGCCGAAACCATCCTTCTCTTGGCATCAGTTGATTTGAACTGCTGGTTTCACCGAAATTGGAGGCCTGGTTTCGCCGAAACTGTAAGTGTGAATGGGCAGATTTTCGGTTTGACTTTGATTGGCTCCTTTGATCGATTCCGATTCAGTTCCTCGATGTTCCTATGCCTTAGACACGTCCATGGCTACTTTATTTGACGGCAAAAACTTGTGCTTACGCAAAAACACTAGAAAACCATCAAATAGACCCGAAAAGGGCCAAAGTAACCAAATCGGTAGGAAATAGGGTAGTTGAGTGAATATTCGCTATTTTACCCCTAAAACCACGTTTCAAGCAAGGAAATGTCGCTTAAATGAGGCTGATAATCACATCAAATCGAGTGTCATCAAATACCCCACACTTAAGCTTTTGTTGTCCTCACGCAAACTGAACTAGAACACACTCAAATTTACAAATGACACGAGATTAAACCGAGATTCAATTCTAACAGTTTGGTTTAGACTGTTCCACGTAGAAAGAGTGACCTACACATGCAAGAATATCAACCAAACATGTTTTCGATCTCACTGATTTCTGCACACTTCAAGTAGTGGTTTTAATAAAACTCGTTTCTTGGCAAAACAATTAATCATAATTAACCGACTACGATAACACCAATTCTAATGAGAAAAGACTTTAAGCTCTAGCCATGATGTGGACGCGGAGGTAGGAAAAGTGACGTGGCTATTGACTTGACTTCATCCGTTTCTAGATCTGTGCGTTACATGTTCTAGCTAGGACCGATTTAAACAACAATTAATTTCAAGTTCAATTTCTTCCTTCAATTTATTTACTGCATACTAGTGCTCGATACCAAACACTTCACTTAGGTGTTGGACCTGCCTAGCTCACAGTATTTGTGCCTTTGCTAGTGCTCAACCCGAACACTTCACTTTGCTAGTCCTAACTCTTCTTGACTCTTATTTCATGATTAGAAGTGAAGAACATTGGATTTGGGAGTGGAATTTTCGGATTGCATTGGGTGTCCTCATGAACCCTAATTTTTGAAGTTGTTTGAATTGCCAAATTGACAATGGATTCTTGCAATTAACCATCTTGGATAGCTCCATTTTGAATCGTGGCTTATTTGGACTCCGTTTGCTTGGCGAATTGCATGTTATAGGTTACTTTCCTATACCGATATTTTGCAAATTGAGGTTTTCTGATTATGGACGAATTCTGATGGTTAGAGATGTATTGCATGATCTTGTGATGTTATTTGACATATAGAAGGGATTGATTTGGATTTACCTTGCGTTGATTGAGCTGTGATGAAGATTTCACCTTACTTTTCGAATTTGTCGGTTCTTGATCATTTGAGGTACTATGTATCTAGTCGGTCGAAAGCTTCTATGATGACCAACCCGACATACAGGTGTATGCAGATTATATTTAGGGAGACCATCACCCAGAGGGGGAATGCAGGTGGAGTCTGTAACGCTCGGGATCTGTTCATGATCTGTCACGTGGCCTTGGGTCAGCGCGTCCATTTGGCGCCTCTGGTTGCCAAGCTTCTCACCTCCCAGAATGCCTCTAACAAAGTGGACTTCCTAGTGGGCGGCGCCTATGTCATCAGGTTGGTGAACTACTTCGGATGCATGCATAAGTTTGGCCAAGTGACGCTACAGAAGAGGGTGACTCAGATTCTCATCCCTCCAGCTCTTCCCCGCTCTAGAGAGATTTCGGACATCTTGCCAGATTACTGTCCACCTTTGCATGAGAAGAACAAAGGAGCGCGGGTGCAGGAGGAGGATGACGAGGAAGACACTGAGGTCCCTCCTACTTCCGAGGCTCCTCAGTCTGCTAGTGGAGGTTCATCCTCCTATGACATGAGCCACCTCATTGAGGCCATACAGGGCATCCCGGCTGGGGTTGCCTCTTCCCAGCAGAGTCACTGGGAGCAGCAGGCTGAGTATTGGGGACAGCAGCAGGATCACTGGAAGACTCAGGAGGAGCACTACAAAAGTCTATCCGATCAGATTACATAGTTGGGTGGCAGAGTGTCCACGATCGATGAGAATGTCTCCGGGCTATATGACTATGTTGATGATAGGTTCCGGTTAGCGAGGGAGCGGACGGATCAGCAGTATCTCAGTCTTAGCGCGTATCAGCCCTACTCTCATGATGCCCAGCAGACGGCTTTTGCCTCCTTCATCCCGGGCTACCAGCCTCCAGAGCCATACACCGGACCATACTAGACACCACCTCAGGACCCGCCAGCGGACCATTGATGACTTTCATCACTTCATGACTTCTTATTTTTCACTCTCAGACTTAAATTTTTTCTTTTTATTTGCGTCGGATTTTGAGTCGGTTTATGTTTTGAGTATTTGTTAAACTGTTCTGTTGGTCGAGTAAGTTAAACTCTTTATTCTGAATGTTCTAATCGTGTTTTATTTTTCCCTTACCACTATCTTCAGGATTTGTTGTCCCACTTTCTATGAGTTAGGCTCTGATCAAGAAATGCACTCCGATGACTCACTCATGCCATCTCTAGCATCCTCATGCTCTGATTCCCGATACCCCTTAACACTTTTCTTCACTGTTTTGTGTGGTCCATTGAGGACAATGTCCAGTTTAAGTGTGGGGTGGTTTCGTGACAATGCATGCATGTTGGTTAATTGAGTTCTTGTCGTTTAATGGGTGGTGATTGTGCTTTGTTTTTCACTCTTTCACTGCTTCCCATTCTCGTTTGTAAGAATCTCTTCGCATTGCTTAATATCTTCTTTAATGGCTTATCGTGTTCCGTATGGTGAGATTGATGTGGTGCTTTAGCTGACCAAACGTATGTGTGAGAACCCGTATTATGACCATCTCCCACTCTTCTTGCTTGAAGTATTCTAGGAACTTGCCCTTATCGTGTTAGAGAACAGTTGACTTGTTAATGTGGAAGACTTGGTATGTCTGATGCTCGAATTCTCTAGTTCAATGCCTTGATCGAGTCTAGATAAGGGATCTTTTAATTTCGTATTTTTAATTGTTGTTAATGTTCCCGATCAGAGAAAATCTGAAAATTGAGTGGTTTGGTATTGAAGTTGTGGGTCGATTCACGAGCTGGCATACGTGCCTGCCCATTGCTGCAGTCCCAAAGGGAAGTCTCAATGTGGCATTCTTCTTCTAACCTACTCCGATCGTGGCTGGGGTCTACACTACAACAAAGACACAAAATAGGGGGCGAAACTGAAAATAGAGGCCCCTAATTAATTTAGTCAGAGGCGCTGCCCCCCCCCCCTAAATGGAGCCTTGCAACCCACTAAAGTATCCCTGGCAAGGGATATTTTGTCGGGGGCGAAGGAATCCGACAAAAATAGTCGGGGGCGAAGGAATCCGACAAAAATAGTCGGGGGCGAAGGAATCCGACAAAAATAGTCGGGGCGGATTGTCGGGGACAAATGGCCATCCGGTTTGGTTAGAGTTTGAAACGGACCGAAACTTTGTCTCGGGCGTCGCCCCGACCAAATTTTTGTCGGGGGCCATTTAGTCGGGGGCTGTGCAGTCGGGCGTAGTCCCAAAATTAGTTGACACGTGTTTTGTTCATCATTATCAATTCATAATCCCTACTTTATTCATCATTCCCAATGCCTAATCCCTACTTTACTCATGTGATTACCATTTCCCAATGCCTAATCAATTTAATTTTTAAACAATCTAATCATATGAATAATCCATATGACCGCTAACCATCATCCCACTTGCCTAATTAACATTTAGGGCCTGTTCACTATCAATTTTATTTTAGTGAATTACATAATTCACTTAAATAATTAATAATTTACCCCATAATTCACTTAAATACTATAATTATTTAATTAATATAGTACAAAAAAGCCCCCGACTAAAATAGTCGGGGGCCCGCACCCCCCATTAAATACTCATTCCGACAATAATGCCTTTAACTATTTTAGTTGGAGGTTTTATTGTCGGGGGCCACGCCCCCGACTAAATACTATACTTAAATATAATTACACATTTAGTCGGGGGTGTGGCCCCCGACTAAACCACTCAATTAGTTAGGGGCCATGCCCCCGACTATATTTGCCGGGGGCATTTGCTCCCGACAAGTGGCCCCCGACTATCTATGAGTTTTGTTGTAGTGATAGGATAACGCGGAATTCCAAAGGTTTCTGGCTGCTCCATACCTGGTGGTATCCACACTGTACCGACCATTCGAAAGCAAATAATAAAAAAAAACAGAAAAAGAAAAGAAAAAAATGCTCTTTAATTTTGTTCAAGTCGTGTCCCCTTATCTAGCAAGTGTCAGGTTGCGTCCTAGAGTAAGTGTAACGGAAGTAAGTATTGTCTTGCCTTTACCAAGTCAGGTTGTTCACTAGCTCGATAAAGTCTTGTTGCTCTTTTACTCTCGTAGAGTTTGGTTTTAACTGTGTGGTCAGTCGGGTAATCATCTTGTTTGATAGAAGCGCCATATATATCATTCTAGGATCCAAGAGGTTTTCGGTTTGCTCATTAAGGTTGGTGCATTGTTACGCCAGAGTTCTTGCTTGAGGACAAGCAAAAGTCTAAGTGTGGGGTGATTTGATGCGTCTCATTATTGGCGTATTCATCTTCGCATTAGATGATATTTTTAGTGATTTATATGTCCAATTTGCATGGTTTTTAGTGAGTTTCGTACCCCTTGGCCCTTTGGGGCTGTTTTATGTGTTTTGCATGTTTTTGGTTCATTTCAGGTGATCCATGACGATTAGGGATGAATCGGGAGGCTGCAAAAATGTTGGAGCTGGAATTGAAGCAATACACGGCGTGTATTACAATACACGCCGTGTACCTGAAGCACGCCGTGTACTAAGGAAACACGCCTTGTACCTAATACATGCGTGTATTATGATACACGACCGTGTACCATCATCTGACGAGATTTTTAATCCTCTTCTTTCCTGGGAGAAAAACATAACGGAAAATTCATTCTTCTTTCTTCCCCGATGAACCAGACACTCTCGGAGGGAGAACTCGGAGTTTTGAAGTGACGATTCAGCGAGGATTAGCGAGGATTAACTCAGGAGTTTCTAGGATTCATCAAGATTAGGTTTTCTCAGAGTAAGATGTCTTCTTCTCCGGTTTGCTTCTTCTTTGATTCTGCGATTTCTTCTGTAATGATGTCGTGCTAAAATCTTAGGGTTGTTTAGATTAGATGAAGCGTTAGCTAGGATTTTGTATGGATGATTTCGGGTTTCTAACCCGTTTATGTTAATCGATGTTCTTTCAGACTTAGATGCGGTTTCTCCTAAACCCTAATTTAAGATTCTTGATTCTGGCAACCTAATCAATTGTTAGTTTCTGAGTTTATCTTTGATTTGCGGATCTGACCATAAACGCATTTCATTCTAGAGTTTAGGAGGTCGTTAGGTTCCCCAATATCTTAACCATAGGATTGGAAGAACCTAATCTCTTTGCATGAATTTGTGGCATTTCACTGTTCTTGTTCGTTCTTGATTTCTTGCAAGTTAGCTTGACCATAGGAGCTTGTAGGTTTGATAGAATAGAATCTCTACGGCCTGACCACGGAGTACAGATTAGAAAAGGAATTGCCGAGTCGTCTAGTCTGTTGAATTTCTTCGATTGCATAGTTTCATCCATCTTAACCGAACTAGCGTGGATTCGAGTCTGAACAACTGCCTTAGTCTATCTTTGAATCCTCAACTTGTTAATTGCTTTGTTTGATTTCATTTGCATTATTAGTTACTTAGTTCATAAAACCAATTCTCAAACCAAATTGAAACCTCGATAAGCTTTGACACACATTTCTGAGTAATAGAGAAAGGAAGACCCTTGGGAAAAACGATCTCGCTAGAGCAATCTAGTGAGTAAAAGTAGTGCGCGTTAATTTGTGCACCAAGTTTTTGCATACTATCTCTTTCCTCCTCCAGTAGGAAAATTTGAGAAGAAAAGGTCATCCGAGCAGAACCAGGATCTACTTGAGCATCACCGACTGCATCTTGCTCCTTCTTACGTGCTATTTGGATCTAAACCGCCAGCCTTGAAGAAGTTGTTTGACTTCAAGGAACTCTTGAGTTGGGGTCCATAATCAGGTATTGTCTAGCTCAAAGACGTTAAAGAAAGAGCGCTTCATGGGAGGCAACTCATTTCTGGAGTCTGTTTTGAGTTTTTGAATCAGTTGTTTAATTTTGAGTTTGTGTCGAACTTTTGTAGTTCTTGAGTCAGTGGTCTATTCTGTACTTTGAATGCTCTAATTGTGTTGTGAGTTTCTCTTCAGTTTCAGGCTATCCTCAGCTACTACCATGACTGTCCGTCGGTACTTTACTCTTGCCTCCACTGGCATCCTCACGATCTATTTCTAGGTACCCCTATACACTTTTCTTCACTATTTTGTGTGGTCCATTGAGGACAATGTCCAATTTTAAGTGTGGGATGGGGTGTTTATTTGCATGTTTTGTCATTCGATAGGCGGTGATTGTGCCTTGTTTTGTCACTCTTTCACAGCTTCCCATTCTCTTTAGCAAGTAACTTTTCACATTGCTTAATATCTTCTTGGAGTTACTTGCTGTTTTCCATATGGTGAGATTGATGTGGTGCTTTAGCTGTGACCAAATGTGTGTGTGGAACCCGTATTATGACCATCTCCCACTCTTCTTGCTTGTAGTTTTCTAGAAACTTGCCCTTATCGTGTTAGTGAACAGTTGACTTGGTAATGTGGAAGACTTGGTCTATCTGATGCTCAAATTCTCTAGTTCAATGCCTTGATCGAGTCTAGATAAGGGATCTTTTAATTATGTGCTTTAAGTTGTTGTCGATGTTCCCAATCAAAGAAAATCTAAAAAATGAATGGTTTGGTATTGAAGTTGTGGGTCGATTCATGAGCTGGCATACGTGCCCGCCCATTGTTGTAGTCCCAAAGGGAAGTTTCAATGTTGCATTCTTCTTCTAACCTATTCCCAATCGTGACTGGGGTCTAGGATAACGCGAAATTCTAAAGGTTTCCGGCTGCTCCATACCTGGTGGTATCCACACTGTACCGACCATTAGAAAAAAAAACAGAAAAACAGAACAAGAAAAGACAAAGAAGAAAAGAAAGTAAAAGAAATGTTCTTTAATTTTGTTTAATTCTTGTTCCCTTATCTAGCAAGTGTTGGGTTGCATCCTAAGAGTAAGTGTAGCGGAAGTAAGTATTGTCTTGCCTTTATCAAGTCAGGTTGCTCACTAGCTCATTAAAGTCTTGTTCCTCTTTTACTCCGGCAAAGGTTTGGTTTTTAATTGTGTGGTCAGTCGGGTGATCCTCTTGTTTGATAGAAGTACCATTACATCATTCTAGGAACCAAGAGGTTTTCGGTTTGCTTATTCAGGTTGGTGCATTGTTGTGTTAGAGTTCTTGTTTGAGGACAAACAAAAGTTTAAGTTTGGGTGATTTGATGACGTTAGATTTACTGCGTTTATCTCACCACATTTGAGCGAAATTCCCCTCGTTTGACACCTTATTGTGATGTTTTCGAGTGAGTTTTGTGAAAATTATGTTTTATTCCCCGTTGGCCCTCTTTTGAGTCGTTTGATGTGTTTTCGAGTTAATTTTTATGAGATTTTAGGTTACCATATTGTGGATGACCTTTTTACGAGATCGGCGCTTCAAACGGGGACCAATTCGGAGTACAAATGAGTTGGGAATTGCCGAAAAAAGTTTAGAGCAAGAAGCAGCATCAAAAGTGCGCATACTGAGTCCAAAAGTGCGCCGGCGCACTTTTGCATTTCTATTCGTCGAGATTTTTGACAAAGGAGAAAAGTGCACCTTTTGAAGGGAAAAGTGCGCCGGCGCACTTTTGGGCAAATTTAGGGTTTTCGACGGAAATTGAGTTTTAACCCAATTTGAAGAGAGAGAAAACATACTTCGAAATACACAATTCTTCTCTTTTTCTCGGACGAACTAGACACTCTCGGAGGAGAAGACGGAGCTTTGAAGACTCGATTAGGCAAGAAGAAGCAAGGATTATCTCGGTAGATTTCTAGATTTGTCAGGATTAGGATTTCTCGGAGTAAGATGTTTTCTTCTCCAGTTTTCTTTTCTCTTGTTTTTTTGATTTCTTCTCCTGCTATTTCTGGCTAAACTCTCTAGGGTTTTTTAGATTAGATGAAGTATTAGCAAGAATTTTGTATGGATGATTTCGGGTTTCTAACCCGTCTTTGTTAATCGATGCTTTTTCAAACTCAGTTGCGATCTCTCTTAAACCCTAATTCAAACGTTTTGATCCTGACAACTTGATCAATTGTTAGTTTCTAAGTTTATCTTTGATTTGCGGGTCTGGCCATGAACGCATTTCATTCCTCTTTGCATGAATTTGTGACATTTCATTGATCTTTATCCGTTCTTGATTATTTACAAGTTAGCTTGACCATAGGAGCTTGTAGGTTTGATAGAATAGAATCTCTACGGCCTGACCATGGAGTAGAGATTACATAAGGATTTGTCGAGTCATCTAGTCTGTCGAAGTTGAGATTGCATTGTTTCATCCATCTAAACCAAACTAGCGTGGATTCGAGTCTGAGCAACCGCCTTAGTCTATCTTTGAATCCCCAACTTGTTAATTTCTTTGTTTGATTTCATTTGCATTATTAGTTAATTAGTTCATAAACCAAATCCCAAATCAAAACGAAGCCTCGATTTCAATTGTGAATGGATTGCTTATAAAAGGAAAACAATGACCACCTGCGAAAAGTGTGTTTCCATGTAAATCTCTCACCACCATGCCTATATCACCCCCTTTGTTATTCAGGATTGCCCCATCCACATTAACTCTGAACCAATCCATAGATGGTAACCATTCATAACTATTGCTAGTTATGGGAAGTTGACGTGGTGGTTGTGTTCTTGCCATATTACTGGTCACATCTTGTTCTCTTAGGTGAGCCTCAAAACATTCTTTTAGGATCTTTGGATGTATTTGTTTAAAATTTAAAATAACCTCATTCCTAAATTTTCATAGTCGCCACCAAAAGATCAATACCTTTTGAGGGGAGACTAACTTTTTTCGCAATATTTCTCACTATGCTATAATAATATTTCAGCCTTGAAAAGAACTTAATGGGATTCTAGTTAGAGCTGCTAATTTTGTAGCCAGAATATAGTACATTAACAAGTGTTCAATTGTTTCTTTATGATCCCAAAAAGCTGGTAAAAAATCTGGGAGGTCTTTCATGTTTTTCTTTAGTATCGTCTTTGTGGGTAGGATATGATTAATTAGTTTCTAAAGGAAAACTTTTAGTGTTGGTTGAATCTCGAGACTCCAATAGCCTTCCATAAATTTCCGTCAATTGGAGACGGACCAATTTCCCCCTCTTGCATTGGAACTTGTGTTAATAATTAATAACCTGATGTCACTGTATACGCCCCAAAATTTGAAAGTTGCCAGGAAATTTCGTCTTCAAACTCGAAGAGGAATTGATAGGATTTTATGCACAACTAATGTGGGAAACATCTTCCTTAGTTATGGAATATTCCACAAATTCATGGATATTAGTTCACCCATAACACAATTAGCAAGATGATGTTCATCACTGATATTGAGAAAGGGGGTGTTTGAAATCCAAGGATCCTTCGAAATTCTTATGGTCTTCCATTTCCAATTTGCCATCTAATTCCTTTTATCAATAAATCTCTTCAGTTAATAATGCTTCTCACCCGTGAGACGGTCTATATCCTAATTTTGCTTGAAAGAAATTTGATTTGTGAAAGTATCTACCGTTAATTACTCGGGAGAGGAGCAAATTAGGATTGTTAACGATTCGCTGTCCTTGTTTTGCCAGTAGAGCTTGGTTAAACTTACTGAAATTTTTAAAACCTAGCCCTCCTTGTTCTTTCGGAGAACAAAGTTTACTCCATTCAATCCAATGATTTATCTTTTTTTTCCTCTGTCTGCCCCCACCAGAAATTGGCCATAAGGCTATTAATCATATCCAAAGTTGTAACTGGGATCATGTAGGTCCCCATTGTATAAATTAGAAGTGCTGCAACTACTGAGTTTAATAACACTTCCATTCCTACAGGCGACAAGAATTTACCCTTCGAACTTTGTAGCCTATGAGCACAACATCTTCCAAGTTTAAAAGACCATCATGCAGTAGTTTCAGAATTCTCATTCTTTTTATTTCTCTCATTCTGACGAATAAATGAGAACAAAAGGGAGATTTCACCAAATCTAGAGGTAGAAGCCACTAATCGACGTGAGATTTTTGTAAGAGACCAAGGGAATCACCAGGACTGATTCCCCTTTGTTGATTTCATGTAAGTCTTTCAAATTTAGTGGATTCAAGTCTGAGAGTGAGAGTTTCTCTCTAGATTGCAGGGTTTTCAAGTGGAAATGTTTGGGATTTTTGTTTCGTTTCAGAAGTTTATTAGAGGAATGTGGAAGGAAGCTCAGTTGCTCCCATCTTCTGATTTCAACCAAGGATCATCTTAGAATTGTGAGGGGTGAAATTCTGCATTGTTATGCTTATGTAACTGTTGTGATCTATACCCTAGGATGTTTGCTGATTGGTGTTATTGGTTATCTGCTTATTGATGTTACAACTATGGTTAATGATTACAATTACTAGTATTGATATCAGACTATGTTATGCATGATAGACTATCAAAAAAAGTTGGACTTAGGTGTGAGTATGGGTGACCCACCCTTGGATTACGCAATCCCCTTAGGTTGACTTAATGGTATTGGGGTCATAGTGACCATATTGGCTGCCCTTGTGGCATTTCTGAGGTCATTAGACCATACTGGAATGGGGGTCCAATAGAGCACTTAATATTTGCTCGTACTGCCAACCTACTTATTGTTTACTTGTTGTAACATCACAACCTTTTTCTGATAAGATGTTGTCCGCTTTGGGCCCAACCCTCACGGATTTATTTTTGGGTGTTGGTGTGATTGGAACCCATGACCTTCTCCTCTCAAGATCAAACCCCCCACAAATACACCATAAAACGCGTCATCTAAGTTAAGGTTGAACTATTCCACATAGCCATAGATCTCCTCCATGCTTTGTCGATGTGGGATTTTCCTATGATGTCACACTTGTACTGGCTAATGGTTATGTGAGTTGACTTAAGATCTAAGTGACTTACTGGTATTTGTTTACACTTATATATGTTCATTCAAGCTACTGTTTTATTGGCTAGATCACTTGGTACTTTTCACTGACCCTCTTTGCGTTTATTGGTGTACTTGTTATGGGATATTGTGAGCAGGTCACCATGCCACCTAGGAGACTTATAGGAGGACAAGTTGGATATCATACCGACGAGTCAATTCAAGCTAGGTACAACTTGGAGTTCAAACTCGCTTTTCTTTGGATTTGATTTTATAGGATTATGGGTTTTTTCACATTATGCATTGTTATTTGCTTACTTGAGTTACTGGATTTGAGGTTTATGGATTGCTCGATTTGGGTGGGATGTTATGAGTATGGTTTATATATTGGATTTATATTGATTATTGACTTATGAATTTATTGTGTTATGTGATGATATGTATGAATGTAATGTTTTAGAGTTAGTAACACCCAATGTAGTGTATTCATAGGTTGAACCAGTAATTTTTTTTTCGAACGTGGAAAATCATATCATTAATGAGTTAAATCATCATAGAAAGGGTTTACATGAGTTGAGCAATCGAAAGGAGGTGTGACACCTAAAAAAGTGGAAGTAATAAATCGGGATCGACATGTTACCTCATGCGCGACCTCGTTTTGATTTCTCCTAACCCAACAAACCTTGTAATATGGTTCATTACGCAAAATTTCTCGGCCTTTCCTTGCTAATGAGCCAAACTCGGTTCTCTCTTCATTGGTGGCTGCTACTACATTGGATACTTCTTGATTGTCGGTCTCAAACTCCACCTTACTGTAGCCCATGCCTTGCAACCATGAAAGTGCCTCTACCAAGCAGTCCATCTCAAGTTCACGTACCTCACTCTGCTAAGGCTTACGTTGCATGGCAACATGCAAGAACTGCACGGTGTGATCTCACATAGCAATGTCCGTCCCGCTGCTTCCTTCATCAGCAAAAAGTGCGATGTCGACATTGCATTTCACATAATCAGGAGCTGGGGCGTGCCACAATGGACAAACTGGTTGACGAAGCTGTGTTTGTTGCGGCGTGAAGAGTTGAGCAGCCCTCCACTCTCGTAAATCATTCAATCCCTGCCGGGTAACTATTTTGCTAGAGGTCGATTTAGTTTGCCTGACCCTCTCGTTCCTCTCACGCCATAACAGCCGCCACTTCTTGAATGAACTGCTCTGCACATGTTTGTATTAGCTCTGAGACCCATTGCCTGACATCCTTACCGTATCCTCTTAACTATTTGATACCATGCTCCAGCCCTCTAAAGCACCAGCAATCGGTAGCAAATGGGCAATCGAAAAGGACATGCTCCATAGATTCACCATTAGTCGAGCAGCTACCACATTCATCGAGCACCTCGATTCCACGACGTCTTAAAGTTTCTCGAGTTGGAACAATACATTTCATGATCTGCCACAAGAGATGTTTTGATTTAGATGGTAACGCAGAGCTACAGATTTTAGACGAAGGGCCGTCTTCATGTAGTGCTGTGAGTGTGCCGCTAAGGTTCATGGCTGTCCGTTCTTCTCGTAGCGCCACACCATACTATTTTCGCCCTCTCCTTCTGGTCGTTTCATGTTCTCGATGACCTGAATGTCACGGGCACAGAAGAATCGTTAGAGTAATTCATAATTCCATACCCAAACGTGTGGAATGACAAGATCGTTGACCGTCAAATTCATAAGTTGCAGGCTAGGAATAGATTCCACATAAAAATTTTGTTCATCCCTCAACCAAGGCTCCGACCAAACATTTACAGTACTTCCATCTTCCACCAACCACGAAAATCCATCTCGTACGATATCTTGGGCCGCATGTATGCTTCACTAGATGTAGCTTGGTCGGTAACCGACCGAAGCTGACAAGAAATTCCCTCTAGGGAAGTGTTTGGCTTTGAACACTCTAGTCACCAAAGCAATAGGTTCAGTCATAAACTTCCACCCTTGCTTGCCCAACATAGCGAGATTGAAGCCGGTGAGGCTTCTGAATCTCAAACCACTAAACTCTTTCTGAACACATAGCCTTTCCCACCATATCCAGGCTATACCTCCACCTCCATTTCGCTTTGTTCCCTACCAAAAGCTATTGAGCATTTACTCTATCTCTTGTGCTTGCGAAGAAGGTATGAGAAAAGCATTCATACTATAGACTGGAAGAGTTTGAGCAACAGTTTTTATGAGTACCTCTCTTCCGCCTGCAGAAGTAAATCGTTGCTGCCAGTTTTGAATTTTTCCACAGACCCTCCACCTTTTTATTTGTGCCGATCATTGAGGGTAGCCCTAGATACTTCCCGGTGTCCAAGTTCTGCATTACACCGAGGATGGTTGAGGCACCTTCCTTGAGCATCTCTGTAGTGTCTTTCGTGAAATAAATCCCTGATTTTTCATAGTTTATCTACTGCCCGGAGGCCATGGCGTAGGTGTCCTGGACCTTTCAAAACGTACGAGCTTTTCGGATTCCAACATTGAAGAAGAGAAAGCTGTCGTCCGTGAAGAGAAGGTGTGTGATCCGAGGTGCTGAACAACAAACTCTAACTCTTTGCAATCTTCCGCATCGGACCTCCTTCTCCATCAAAAGAGATAGACCTTCAACACAAATGAAAAAGAGAAAAGGCAAGAGTGGACCTTCCACTTTGCCGCCGATGAATTTGTTCTGATCGATTTCTGATTCATCGTCGGAAGGCTAGAGACGCCTAACCAAGGTATGTCGAAGTCAAAGTTGGCGTCTCACGTGGTGGTTGGAGGAATTACTTGTCCGAGAGAAAATGACGGAGTTTACCGGCGACGCTCAAATTGCCATCGATGCGAACGAAAGAACATCGTATTCAATTAACTAAGAGGGAAGACAAGCCATTAAAGCTCTGCAATTTTGGGGGCTGTCAGATAAGGAGGAAGTTGTATGGATTGGGAAAGAGATAAATGCATAATGAGGGGACCACATAATTATTATTTAAATTATTAAAATGGAACATAAAATTGGAAATTTATTATAATATGAGTCATGTACACGTGGATAAAGTGTGACGATGTGGCGTGCTTATTTGTTACTATTTAACGGAACTATGACGGAAAACATAACGTAAGGGACTATATGTTAACTTGGCAAAGTAGGAGGGGGAGAAATGAGCAATTTATAGTACAGGGGTCATTTGTTAACTGGGGGCAAATGATCATTTTCCCTTTTCATAAAAAATACATATACAAGTATAAGTAATTGTAGTCCTGAGCAGATTAAAGAGACAAACTGCTGATATTATATCCACTGTTATATGCAGTAAGAACTAACAATGTTTCCCAGTTTCCTTTAAATGAAAGCTACAACCTTTTCCTGTGTATATTACTAAGTATGTATTAATTGGGATGTTCAAACAGAGGCCAGCTGCCTGAGATTAATGGGGTAAGTGTACTGTTGAGTACCATCAAAGAAAGCATCAATAAGAATCTTTGCAGCTGCTTCTGTAGGGTGGAACAGATCCCAGAACACATGGTCTCTCCTATTGGGACAGTAGTTTGAGATGGGAAGACATGGTACTTTGGCTCTTAATTCCCCAAGCCCACAACATGCAGATTTCACCTCAACAAACCCTGCAAATTAAATTAAAACCCATTAGGAATACATGACATCAAATAATCATTACTTTATATAACATATATTTTTATAAATGTCTGAAACTTTCTCACCGTATGGTGATGGGTTTAGAATCATGTTGTGGAGCACCGAGAAGGTGTCGAAATAGGAGTAGGAGAAGCCATTTCCCAACTCTGATTTGAGACTTTGTAACATTGACTTGAGCTGCTCATTGTACAATGTAGCCATGGAATTTTGGAGTTGGTTGCAGTCCTGTGTGTTGTCTTTGAGCCTTTCTCTTGGGGAGCAACCAAGTGCTCCAACCCCTGCCATTGCAAACTTACGCGCCCCATTTGCGTACAATGTCTGCAAGTGAGATCAGTGGTAACTAAATGATCAAATATATAATCTTTAAGCTACAAAATTATGTATATTTCCTTAATTAGTTGTTACCTTGAGGTGAGATTTGAGCGTGGTAGCCATCAAATTAACAAACATCTGGGAGGGGTGCTCTGTTTCGTCGAAGATGAGGAGTTTGAGTATCCGAAAATGTCATTGCTTCCGATAACAATGGCGAATATGGATTTGGAAATGTGGGTTTGTGCTTCTGAGCTTCCCATCTGCTGAATCAATGTCTGGTATACTGATTGGTAGTAGTCCACTTGCCTAGTAAAAGTTATTGACTGACGCTGAAATATTTAACAGTATTGTTATTTACTAATCTAAGCCAAGATTCTAATTGGTATTTATTAATGTACGTAACCTAACTATATTAAGTTCATTTTTCAAAGACATACCAGAAGTTGGTCGGTGCCGTTGAAGATGCCGGCGCCACCGGATGCGAAGCTGATGCCGGCGACGAAAGAAGACTGGTTTTTTGTTTTCACAGATAGGTAAGGAGGTGAAGTTGGCAACCCCAATTTCTCAGCTGCCAAATCAATCAAATAAAATTTAATAATTAAATTAAGAGAAATTACAAACTATGAGTACCAAATTATTATGGGAGAAATGTTTGACACGATTAAGGGAGCAATATATTTTAATAATGTTATGGATAAAGATTAGTAGATATGATATATTTTTAATTATGATTTGTAATTGCTCGTAATTCTCTGGACCTATTTTCAAATTATAAATATACAAAGGGAAAATGGTACTTTGCCCCTCTACTTTGCCAAGTTAACAAACAGCCCCTATACTATGAAATGATCAATTTAACCCCTTGTACTATGCCATCCTAACAAGCAGCCCCTTCCATCCAAATTTCCATCCAAAATTCCTTTAAATGATGACTCACCAATATGTGTCATCCTCAATTAATGACAGTACATTGCCACATCATCGACTTTCATCCATCTCAACTAACCTAAAAAGAGAAAAAAAATAATTAAAATTTAATTCATAAATAAAATTTTAAACATAATTTTTTTAAATATTTCGTTTATGGATTTTAATATTAAAAAATAAAATAACATTTATTATAAAATAATATATAATGTTTTCTAAAAATAACTTTGAATTTTTTAAATACAAAATATTTATTAAATTTAATTTAAAAAATTAAAAAAATAAAAATCCATAAAAATTAAATATATTTTTTTAATTTATAAATTTAAAATTACTTTTTTTATTTTGTTTTAAATGTTTTAATTTAGTTGAGTCACTAAAAACATGGATGAAAGTCGATGATGTGGCAATGTACTGTCATTAATTGAGGATGAGTCATGTTGGTGAGTCATCACTTAACGGAATTTTGGATGGAAATTTGGATGGAAGGGGTTGTTTATTAGGATGGTATAGTAGGAGGGGGTAAATTGATCATTTCATAGTATAGGGGGCTGTTTGTTAACTTGGCAAAGTAGAGGGGGGGCAAAGTATCATTTTCCCATATACAAACATAGCACACGATTATGTTTGGGGTACACAATTCTTACTAATTTTACATGGAATCAGAGCCTTCAAATTATTTTCTCTCTCTTTCCTTTCTCTAAACCCTACACCTCCCGCCTTTGTTCTTTCTTCCCAAAACTTTTGTCGCTGTTGACAATGGCTGCGACAGGTGCTTCAGCCCTCGCCACTTTCACAACTCGCTGTCAAGCTCGACGCAAACAATTATCCTCATCAGTTATTACATTTGCTTGGTTGTATTTATTATGAATAAAGAGGAAAATGTCTGTATATATGGGTCAAATACTTAAGTAGTCCCGAAACTTTGGGCTATGTTACAAACTAGTCTCAAAACTTCAATTTGTTGCAGAGTCGTCCTGTTAGTTTAGAGCCCGTTACAACGTGGTCCTATTCATGCTGATTAGGACTTTTTTTGGTGGATTTGCCACGTCAGCCGGTCCACATCATTTAAAATATAATAAAATAATACTCTTGGCTCATTTCGAATTAACCCTCTAATTGAACCAACCAATCAATTTAATTAAACCAACCGAGCACACTTTCCTTCTCCCTACATTTTATGCACTTCATTTTTCTCCTTTATTCTTCCTCCGCCGCCTCCGCCGCAGCCGAGTTGGGTTTTGTTTCGACTTTTCCCTATGGTGGGCTGCCTTTTCTTTTCTTGTTCAGAGGGGAGCGGTCGGTTTGTGATCCGATCTTTTCTGGGTTTTGAAATGAAATGAATCCGACTAAACCAATTAACCAAATCGAAGAACTCTACTACTACTGCTACTATTACTATAAGTTGTTGTATCTATCTGCTACCAATCCAAACTAACTGAACATGCTCATCTTCTCATCAATCCATCCGCAAACCAATACTAACCAATACAATGCAAATCATGAGCTTTTGCTTCCCACAACTCACAATCTTCTTCGTTCTGCAACCAGCAGCATTCCAATGTTCCCAAACGGCCTAACAACCATTCCTCTGGAGTCGTCCGCCT
Organism: Linum lewisii; assembly: GCA_034768395.1. NCBI lineage: Eukaryota > Viridiplantae > Streptophyta > Magnoliopsida > Malpighiales > Linaceae > Linum > Linum lewisii. Next base: position 16,245,579 of record CM068297.1, read on the forward strand.
TCCGTCCAATCAGAGCCCTAATATCACCAAACGTGGAGCGGATTATTTGGAAAGCTTGTCTCCACCATCTAGACGCCGCCAAATCGGGAAGCGGCGACGGGGACGGAAAAGGCGGAAGGCTAATTTCCGACGTGGGAGACTGCGGCAGCGATCTATCAGGGAAGGAATCAAATTGATCGGACGAGGATGGATTCGAATTAGACCGAGGAAACAAGAAAGGAGAGATCGGCGACGCTAATAGCTTCCCCTTCCCGGGATCCAGATCGACGATAAGCGGCGACAGCGGCGGCGGAAAGTGGTCGTGGTGAGACGGAGTGAGGTTTTCATGGCTGCTTGGTGGGAAAATGGAGAGATGGGAGATTTCGGAAGAATCATGGATGGCAACCATCGGCCATGGGTCGGAGCAAAATATGTGGGTTGTGGGACTAATTGAGGAAGAAGAAGAAGAAGAAAGGGAAATTGAAGTAGGATCGGCGGGAATTTGGTGGTCGTGGTGGAGTTCCGCCATTGAGGAGGAGGAAGAAGCATTGGAGAGCGGTGGCGGAGTTTGTGAATTGGAGGAAAGGGAAGTGAGGTGATGGTGGTGAGACGGAAGCGTACAGATTCATTTATGGGTTTTGAGATGAAGGGTTTTGATCGGTTGGTTCAATTAGAGAGGTTAATTCGAAATGAGCCAAGAGTATTATTTTATTATATTTTAAATGATGTGGACCGGCTGACGTGGCAAATCCACCAAAAAAAGTCCTAGTCAGCGTGAATAGGACCACGTTGTAACGAGCTCCGAACTAACAGGACGACTCTGCAACAAACTGAAGTTTCGGGACTAGTTTGTAAGACAGCCTAAAGTTTCGGGACTATTTAAGTATTTGACCACTGTATATATTAGACCTGGCAATATTGGACCCGACCCGTTGATCCAACCCGAACCCGCCCGAAAGTTTAGGGTTGGGTTTGCTATTTTGGGACCCGAACCCGAGATGACCCTAACCCGAAAACCCGACAATTTTTTGGGTGGGTTAGGGTCGGGTTTAGGGTCGACCCGTTGACCCGAAAAATCTTTATAGTACCTATAAATATTACTATTTTCAATGTCACTTCTGTGCTAATTTAATATGTAGTCTTATTTATGATTTATGATTTTCAATTTTATAATTTTTGTCATTTTGATTCTTTTATCATGTAAGTCATAAATCATAAATAACACATATCACAAATATTATACTCAACATATGCCATGTCGAATGTCACTAAAAATCATTGATGTCATTACTAACAACATTAATGGTTGTAAAATTTTCACAAAACCATAATATGGTATATATTTGATATGAAATTATGTTCCAAAACTACTTTTTAACACTTTTAACATCCTCGTGCATTATCTTACATCATCGGTTCAAGTGCATTGCAGCATTGTGTATAACTTACACCATTAGTATGTGTGTTCTATACATGTTGTATAAACTATGAACTATAATTTTATACATATTTCTACCTCTAAGATTCATAATTTATTAGTTTAATTTGAGTCTATTTGTTTTAAATAAATTTGTGATGATGGTGTTTAAATTTTTTTATGACTCAAAGCGCTTGTAACCCGAAATGACCCGCAACCCGACCCGAAAGTTTAGGGTTAGGGTCAATTTTCAAATATGTCGACCCGTGACCCGAATGACCCAACCCGAAATAGCCCGTAACCCGTAGTAACCCGCCCGATTTGCCAGGTCTAGTATATATTCTCTTGATCTTGTGAGTAGTGAGTAGTGACCCCACTAAGACGAATACTATTTTCCTTTTCAGTTTCCTATTTGTTTTGTTTAAATCAGTGCGTCGTGTGTTGGCGGCCTTAGAAAAAGATACATTTACAGCTTTAATTGAAGATTCTGTCTTATAGTAAACTCTAAAATATTTAAATCATAATCTATAAGAGAGAATTTGAGTTAGAAATTAGAATACATAATTAGTTAATTACCTAAGTAATTAGTTAATTTTTTAAGAAATTAGAATACAAAATCTGAACTCCAAATCGATCAATTTTGCATTTTAAATGATTTGTCAGTGCTAGTTAGTTCACAATTGACATGAGTTTTCCGGGGTAATATCGTAATTACAAAGGGGAAAACAAGATTAAAAGAGAGATAAAAGGAAGAGAGGTCGACGGGGAATACATATATAGATTACAGAGTACTGACCAAGCCAGTCGGCAGCATTCTTGCCATTGCAGAACCTTCCGGTTGGTTTCTTGTTGGGGAAATCAATCCCATTGTGAGGGAAATCAGCTTTCGCCAACGACACTCTCAAGTAATTATTGTTTCCGACATCGACGAGGGAGTCACCGAACACGTATACCGCCGGCACCGGCTGACCCTCCGCCGCCTTAATCAGCACGCCGGCGGAAGATACCAAGAACAGGATTAGAACAGTCGTCGTCGATGAACCCATTTGGTTATGAGAGCAAATGGACTTTTATTTGCCGGGGGGGGGGGGGGGGGGGGGGGGACATTTACATGTGGTATGGTATGGCTGCTGCTGCTGCTGCTTCAATAGAAATTATAAGTGGTTGCTATTTTATAGTTTTATACAAATTAAAGGGAAGGGAGTAAAAGACAAAGGAGATATTATTGTATTATTTAAGTATAGTGTGTGAATCCAAGAACTAGGTTCAGACGTGGTAGAAGCTAAGTGATGAAGTCCACATCAGTAACAGATTGTAGTTTATAATAATAATATTATAATTAAAATTTGAGAATTTTTTTTTATGAATAGTAGCTACACAAATTTCACCACTTTTTTCACCAAAATAATAAAATAAAATTCCCCACTTCTTATTAAACCAAAGGGTCGTTTGTTTGGGAGAAACTTTAGCAGTGTTTGTTAGAAACGCAGGCAGAGCTAGCACAGGGCCTTCAAATTTTGGGCTCTCTGGAAACACCTAATAAATATATTATAAACATATCCTACAAAAGATATACAAAAATGTAGTGGTGATCTAATAATTGAACTTGTTGTTTTGGCTTTAAGTGATGAAGGGTTCAATTTCCATTATTAACAAAAATCAAACTAAGTTTTTGTTCCGATAAACATTGTTTATCTTTTATTTTTAGGCAAACGTCATCTTCTCATTAATGATTGCTTGAAAAGCAAATATGTTAACAAAAAAAAATATATATATATATATCTCTCAAAACATTGTCCATCCCGATCAAAGGAGAACTACCAACAAACGGTGCCTCATAGTAAATGGATCTACTTGCTAACACATGGGTTACCATATTCATATTCCTTCGAACTACCTGGACCGAAAACCCGGGATTAGTAACCAACAACTCTCGGCACATGACGATCAAGCACCCAAAATCAGACTCATCAATCAGCTCCGAGTTCACAGCATATCCCACCTCTTCTGCATCAGTTTCAAAAATAACATCTTTGAAATCCTCTTCGACCACCAATCGCATAGCGCTCACCAGTGTCGTCGCTTCACCCTCTCTCGGCACCCAAGTGCCACGTCCGTGCCACATCATTTTCTTATCTCTATATTTATTATTATTATATATATATGATATAAAGTTATACTTCATATATTATTTCTTTTCATATTTTTAAAATTGTTAATAAATTGCATATAGTCCACGAATAACAATGAGTCTAGGTTAAGGTGAGTACCTCAATACCCAAAGCTCACTCCATAGAAGGTTAGGTCTAAGGAGTGTAAATATTATTTTATGGGGAACATGGTCGGACGTGTATACCATCACATAGTATTATTATTGTCCCAAATCAATGGATATATCCTCCACAAACAAGTGAAGTTAGGTTATCCCAAACAAACCAAATTTAAATTATCAATTTTAATAAGACCACATAGTATAGAACAGGGTCTCTAAAATTCACAGGATGACCCTAAACGCTGACTTTCTAAAAAATTCATGTTTATTAGGACCATAATTGTCATCTGGGTTTGTATTCTGAAATATGTCGTGACCCACTTTTTCTCTGCAGTTGGTAGTATTCCCAAAAAATTTGCACCCCACCTCCCGAAAAAAAAACTTCTGCAAAGTTTTTTAGTGGTCCACTTACTTGGTTTTTGCGTCTTATCCCTTCTAACCCTGACTTCAGTCCTCTTGGTCCTCCCCATCAACATAGTCCTACTTCACCATTGCTAATCCAACATACACCAAACCTTTCTGTTTTACCAATGGCGCAATAGATCGACGACATTAATCTCAGTGGCGCCGACCTTCACCTTCGTAGTCAAAACTGGTTAACGGGTACAACCTCAATTGTTGATCATCCTTCTCTTCCTTTTCGGCCAATCCATTCATTTCTAAAACACCCTTTTCTTCTTGCAGCGGCCGACGAGGACGACACTCGAAGGGGACCAACACTTCTACATAACCCCAACTCGGAAGTTTGCAGCAGAGGATTTCTTGCACGATAGTGAATCGGTCAGTCACAACGTCTGCTTTGATCACAGGGTTTTGTAGTTTTGGGGTCAGATTTCCGTAACTATGTACCGTGAGTGGCACAATGTAGAAATATGTCCAGATTGGAGCAAATGTGAAACCGGACCAACGCCTCGCCAGATCAGTAACCAACAACCCAAGCTATTGGTGGCCCTGGAAATGAGCGTCGTGCCCACTAACCAGCGCGGCGCTGAAACACCCCCGCCCCCACCCCCACCCACCCACACACAGATTTGTAAATACCCACCCCAACCCATCACTCTTCTTCACACCTCTCACACAATCTTCTCTTCTTCTCCCAGGATTAGTTTGTTTCATATACTAGAATTGTTTGACTATTTCCGGTTTTAATATTTCGGATTGGTGGCAGAAAAGACTGGCAGCCACATGGAGGGATGTAGTTCGTTATGGAGCATAGATTAATTAGAAAACTTGGGAGGCCACACCATTCTCGCTTACACAACAAGATGGACTGGGTCAAAGAAATTGAGTCCCATTGCAGTTACTGCAAACAAGATGGCTACAACAGAAGGACTTGCACATGGGCGAAGTGAACCAACAGAAATCCCAACGCTAGGCTCGCGAGCCGGCTTGAGCTCGATAGCCAACTCAAAAACTAGCTCCACTATATAGCTCATTATAGACCTAATAATGAAACATGTTGTTTGTTATACACAATAAATCATATGTTATTTATGCTTTTACTAATAAAACACAAATGATATATTATTTAGCTAGGTTTAACCATTTTAAATCAGAAAAGTAAAAACTAGTAAACTTTAAGATAACTTGTTTTTTTAGCTTGAGTCGTTGATGATGTTTATCGTACAAACTTAAAATCCGAATCATCCAGTGGTTTTAGTGGCCAAGTTGAACTTAAACTCGAGTATGACTCGTCACATGCTTACAAATTCTAGCTCAAACTTGTTTAAAAAGTAAGAAGCCAAACTTGAGCACAGTAAAGTTCAACTCTGCTCAGTCCATGAACAGCCAACACAGGAGAAGAAAATTTTATTTAAAAAAAAGGTTTCAAGTTAAAGGAAATAGAAATAGAGGTTTGGAGGAATGAATCAGATACCAAATCGCAAATTGATGGAAATGAGCTTTTAATAATTTGAGTGGGCATGTGGGGATCGACAAAGGAAGTTGGCGTCACATTAGATTCTCCTGTCAATTATGCGAGCGCGTCGACTAAGTAGCTGTAGCATGCACCTTTTGCCTTCACACTGGAACTATACAAGTGTGAAAGAGAATAAATCTTTATCGAAGTTATCTTTGAAAATTATTTTATCATATGGACTATACATATGGCGATATGGAGACATGTGATTGTTGGGGAATATAATATTCATCCGTCGAAAAAAAAAACAAAGAAATATATAGTATTCAAATACCAATAATCTTACTTTCAAAAAAAAAAAACCAATAATCTTAATATTTACATTTGATATAAAATATGTGATGTATCCCTAACTCCAATTCTAGAGATAACGATTTTTTTTGTTGCATCCAATACAATAATCATTATTCACCATTAGATTTTAGTTGTTATTCTAGTGATCCAAATTTTATGTTTATAACTCTAAGTTATTTTACTTTGTTGAAGTTTCCTCCCATTTTTTATCATCGAAAATGTTCTCGACGAATTCCCCGATGACACGAGCCTCCGTTGGCGAATTTTTTTTCACCCACATAATCGTCATCATTAGATCTACGATTCTGGAAAAAAAAATATTTTTCTGAAAAAAAAATTTTCTTGACAAAATATTCGTCATCCAGTCTGTACAGTTTGTATAGACCACATACAAACGGTATACACTTCATACTGATGGTTCTACAAGTTGTATACGCACTGTATACACTTTGTACGAGAGTTATATGCTTTGTAATTATTTTTATACAGTTTGTATGAGAATTGTATACACTTTGCATGTCAACTATACACTCTATATATTTTTTTTGTACAGTTTTTACGGGATTTGTTCAGAAAAAAATATTTGTCTGGGTTATTATTTCTAAAATACTCGAACTTTGGCGATTTATTTTGAAAATGCACTAAGTTTAAAAAACCCCAAATATATCTCAGACTTAACGCCCTTAGTCCTTGTTTGTCAAATTTTAAACATTCTGAACCAAGTGGCTAACGGAAATAACTTTTAAGTTTTCTGTCTTCTAAAAATAGTAACCCAGGTTTGCCCAAATTGTATTTTGAAGCCTATTAAATTTAATCCCTCTTAAATCCTCCTAAAGTAACTAGGTCTTCTTCTCCGATCATCTTCTCTCAACACTCTGCACCGCCGCCACCATGTCCAACACCGCCAAGTCGAGGTGCATCCATCATCATCAAAATAGTAACCCTAAAATATAACCTTATTCTTCCGCCATTAAAACCCCCTCTTTCCTCCCTCTATTCTTAGAAATCCCAATCTCCTTTCTAATGGCTTCCTCCTCCTACATTCTACCCATCTCCGCGGAAGCAATTCTCAACCCAATCGATTTCTTAGCTCTCCAATCGCTCCGCAAATCCTAGACGACATGCCCAGATCCAACTTCTTCACCTCCTGGGACTTCACCATCGGACTTCACCGCTCTCGCCGAGCTCTCCATCGTCTCGGGTCGGGTCACCGGATCCATACCCGACTCCATCTCCCAGCTCACGAATCATAGCAATCAGCCGCAACTTCCTCACCGGAGTTATCCCTGGCTCCATCTCCCGTCTCGACAGTCTCAGAACTCTCGATCTCAACTACAACCAGCTCGCCGGACCCGTTCCGTCGTTGATCGGACTGTCCAATCTCGTCCTCTGCCACAATCGTCTTCTTCCTTTTGGAACGCGACCATCCCTCTTCTCTCTCCCCTTGAAACATCTCCGACCGCAATAGAGCGGAAGCAGTAGCAGCAGCATAATCAGATTCTGAATCAGTGGCGAGGCAGGGAGTTTCCTCCTATCCTATCCCCCCTCTCCTCATTGGCTTCCTCGTCTCACTTTCATTTTCTGGTTCTTGCGATGAGATTATAGATTTCACCTTTCACTTCTTCGAATTCTGCAATCAAATCTACGATTATATACGCTCTTTTAAGCCTTTAGTTTTTTGTGGTGGTTTAATCTACGATTTGTAAGCATGCTTCACTGCTTCTTCAATTGATTCCTTGAATTAAGGGTATCATCTCTTTGTAGGTTTCGTGAAATCATAAAGTCGTGGCCAAAAAATCTCCAACAATGGCTACTGCTGAAGCAATTTTCCGATTTGGGTTGCCGCGGCTTCATTATTTTGACCCTACGCTTAATGTTTCAAGCTCGCTCCTTTTTGTGAAGAGGAGGTGGAGATCTGAGTGCTGCGGTTGTGGTGGAGTTGACATGACGGCGATGATCGGAGAAGGGGAAAGGTTTGGGAGGATTTGTAAGGGATTGAATTTAACAGGCTCCAAAATGTATTTCGGAAAACGTGGGTACTAATTTTAGAAGCCAAACAACTTAAAAATTAATTCCGTTAGCAATTTGGCTCAAAATGTTTAAAATTTTACAAATAAGGACTAACGGCGTTAAGTACGGGATAAATTTGGGATTTTTTAAACTTAGTGCATTTTAAAAATAAATCGCCAAAGTTCGAGTATTTTGGAAATAATAACCCTATTTGTCTTGGCAAATTTATTGTCGTATAGTCTGTACAGTTTGTATGCGGTCTATATAAACTATATACACATCATACTGATGGTTGTACAAGTTGTATAGACAATGTATACACAATTATTTTTGTGCAATCTGTGCAGAAATCGTATACATTTTGTACGTGTATTGTACATTTATTTTTGTATGGAATTTGTATACAAACTGCAAACACTTTGTACGAGAATGGTACACTCTATTTATTTTTATATAATTTAATTTTTTTTGTACAACAGGGTTGTAAACAAATCATATAAAGTGTATATACTCTATATGAAATCCATACACTATGTATGAGAATCATACAACCTGTATATAACGTACAGTCTGTATGGAATTCGTAGAGACTATATTGACGAAATAATTAAGCGTGTCATCATTAGTGGAGCCGCCATATAGAAATAATGTCCTTAAAATTTAAAACTCTCTCTGATAAAGTTTTCCTTCGATCGGAAAATTAATTAGCCGAAAAATATCTCATTCATACAAGTTGAAGAAGAAGGAAGGAACAAGTGAGAGATGAGGACCGTAGATTAAATGAATGGCTGAGATCGTTGCTGTCTTGGAGACAGCATTTCAAATGCTGTCTCCAGAATCAGACTCATGTATCCCTCCGATCTAACTTTAATCGGATTCAGCTGTTTCCAAATTTGACCAGCTCGACCACAAGTTTCAGTTAAGTGCAACACAATAGTCGAATGGGTTTGTGAGTTTCGTTGGGCATAAGTTGAGGCTTTTTTCACGAAGAAGCCTGCTTCAGGTTTTAAGTATCGAGGAGTACTGCAGTGATGCAGGAACTCGTTACCAGTAGTTCTACAATCCTGATCAAACAACTTAAAAACAGATCAGGGATGAATGACTCAAGCGCATCAGTGAACTTAAAAACTAGATCCTCACCGTACTCCACAGCATAGGGCTCCCCCCAAACCTATCTGACGCTCTCGACCGGCAGCAACGTCAATTGGCTCTAGTGTGACCCTTGCGCCGATTGCTACATCCAAACAGATCCAATTTTCGACCCTTCCTCTTTCTCCTCCTATTCCCCTCTCACCTCCACATTGCCCTTACTAGGTCATTACGGCGACGGCTTCCTCTACATCGTCGATTTCATCACCGAATCGGTCTCATTCAACACTTCCGCTTCCAAAATGCACTCGTATGCTAGTTTATACAACTCTCTCTGTTTGTGCCTGTGAATTAGCCAATACAACGTTGGTGAACCACCTAAAATCCTTGTCTTCTCTTTTTTCGCTTTCTTGGTTTCTACATGGTACCAGAGCTTCTCGATCTTCGCTCGTGTCTCTCCGGTTCCGTTTATTGAGTTCTCTGTTGAAGCTTCTTAGGGTTTTGTCTAACCCTCTGTTCTCTGCCTCCGACTAGTCTTCGTCTCCGGTTTCTTCTCGGCTCTTGTCTGCTTCTTCTACAGTGACATCTGACAATGGTGAATCTCTCTCAATTCGTTTCATTGGATCCAACTATGAAATTTGGATGTTTGATTTTAAATACCTAATCGAGGGAAAAGAGTTGCTTCAATACCTCGACGACACCATCGACAAACCTAAGGATGATGCTACTGCTACTGCAAAGAGGGCATGGAACATAGGCAACGCCAAAGTCATCTTGCTCCTTCTTCGGTCTATGGAACCAAAGATAGCTCTTACTCTCCAAACTTTCACCTCGGCTGCGGAAATATGAAATCATCTCAAGAAAACCTATGATCACGTTAGCACGTCTAGGGTTTTTGAGGTAGAATATGATCTAGCCAAGTTAACCCAAGGCGATATGGATATTCGGTGCTTCTATCTCGCCACACAAACCCTATGGACTGAACAAGATGTGCTATTTACATCTCTTCTGCCGGCGGCTATTAGCACTAAAGTTCAAAAGGAGCATCATCGGTCTCGAGTTTTGCAATTTCTGATGAAACTCCGTCCAGAGTTTGAGACCGTGCGATCTCAGCTCATCTCAGCCAATACTACAGATATCGACAATGTGCTGGAAGATTTGGTTAGGGCTGAAACTCGGCTCAAAACTCAGTATCTTCTTGACGAATCATCAGCCCTAACATGAAGTGTCTTTGCTGCCCAATGACCTCAATCCAACTATCGTCCTCAATTTGGTTCTTCTTTTGGATCTTCTGTCTCGACGGAGCCTTGTTGTCGTCATTGTAACGAATCAGGCCACATCGTGTCTCATTGCAAGAAAATGAATTTCTGTAATTACTGCAAGAAGCCCGGACATATTATTCTGGATTGCTGAACTCGTTGTCGTACAAGTGGATACAACAATTCTTACAATGGAAATTATTCTAATGGTGGTGGAAATTCCTCTACTGGTGGTAGCTCAAACTTTTCCAACTCAAACTGTGGTAGTTATTCTGTCCAAACAGGAGGACATAAAAAAATCATTGAACAGTTGGTTGACTCGGCTCTGCAAAAGGTGCTGCCTTCTGCGTTGAATATGGCCTTTTCAGCTTACACTCCCTCAAGTAATTCTAATTCTTGGTTCCTCGATTCAGCTTCTTTCAATCATATGACTAGAAATTCGTCATTTTTTTGATCTTATCGTCATGCTACTAGTCAGATGGATGTACAAGTGGCCAATGGCCAGCGATTGGTTGTTTCTGGTATTGTTGATGTTACAGTGAGTTCAATTGTATTACGCAATACTCTTCATGTGTCGTCATTGGTTCTTAATCTCGTATCAGTTGGACAGTTAGTTGATGATAATTGCATTGTTTCATTCTCACCGTATGGATGTTCTATGCAGGATCTGAACACAAGGAAGGTGATAGGGAGGGGTCGGAAGGACGGTAGAAACTTTATGGTATCAGATTTGGACGTAGCTAAGGAACAAGATGTGTTGAGCAAGGAGTTAGTGGCTTCACCCTTTGGTTTTTCAGTTACTAGTTTAGACAAAGTTATATCTTCAGATTCGTTATCTACTTTCAATAATTGGACCAAACGATGGAACTTGTGGCATTCCCGTTTAGGTCATCCGAATAATGCTAGGCTTCGGTTTATGTTTGAGAACAATTTGTTACCAGATCGTGTGAGATTTAAGGATATTGATTGATGATTCCATATAGGGCTGGCAGTCAGCCCGGTTCGGTCAAAAACTGAACCGAAAGGTCGGTTGACCGAAGCCGATTTGTGGCCGAAGGTGTGACCGGCGCCCGAACCGAAAGCACTCGGTTTTTTAGCCGAGCCGAACTGACCGGTTTTGGTTTATAACCGAGCCGTGACCGGAAAACCGATTGAGATGCTTTTGACCGAAATTCAATAGTGAGAACCGAACCGAACAGAAAACCGCGACCAAACCGAAATTTGGACCGAAACCCGATTTTGACAAAACAAAACCGACAGCTGCTGATATTTGTTTTGCTAAAAATTTTGTTAAAATTTTGGCAGCATAACGCTACAATTTTTTGGATGAAAATATTCATCCAAAAAAAAAAAATTATTCCCTGAAACGAAAACAGAAGACATCATACCACAAAATACAAATCCATAATCAACCATCCATCATAAGTCTGAGTCGTAACTCATACATAACCATAATTCAAAAGTCATCAACAACATCATAATTCAAACACCACACAAAGTCGACATTAACAACATAAACAAATTCAACCATCCCAATTCGCAACATCTAAAAGCTAATCATCATCTGACGCGCCCGCCATACCAAACATTTCATTTTCCAGTGCATCGTCTTCATTGTAGTCATTATCATCATCACTATCAACAATAGCATTGTCATTGTCATTGCCATTCTTGTTGATGAATGATTGTAGAACGAGTTGCACAAGAGAATCAGAACCAATTGCTGATGGAGTAGCATCAAACTTCAAAACCGTCTCTTCGAAACCTAAACAAAACAAGACTCGTAATGAGTATAAATGATATATGGAAGATAAACTACTATCTATGGAAGATAAACAGTATAAATGCCAAAGATTACCTTTCTCGAACTCCAGTTGTTCATTCTCATTTTCCTCTTCTTCGGGATCAAATATATCCGGAGATGTTGACCGCAACCAATCCTCAGCACAAATCAGAGCTTCCACAATAGCAGGAGTCAATGAGCTCCTGAAGTTGCTCAACACTTGTCTCCCAGTACTAAAAGCACTCTCAGAAGCTACAGATGAAATTGGGACGACAAGTACATCCCTAGCCATCTCACTGAGAATAGGAAACCTGAGTGCAGATGCTTTCTAATATGCCAAAACATCAAACCGTTGCTTCTTATCTGAACTACTAACTTCTCGTGCTTCAGCTAGAGACTTTACCAACTCTGCTCTAGGGTCATCACCAGTGTGATTATCATCGTCAAACGCAGCGAAGCAATCATCTTCAATCTCTTGGTCCTCCTCAAAGTCATCTTCGTCTCCACCATCTCCTCCATTAACACCGGTAGTCTGTGATGCTACAGATCCACTTTGACTAATGTTGACACGTTTCTCATACTCTGCCTTGTATAGGTCAAACAAAGCATGCAATTCACTTCTCACCACCTCTACCAATTCAGCACATTGTGTCGGATCATAAATCAGCTTGAAAGAATATGGAATGATTTCCATCTTCTTTCGTGGATCGAGTATAGCTCCGATGTAGACGAGTCTGTTAACTTTGACGTTGGCACGTCCTCAGACCAATACTTCTTAACTTTCTCCTCCATTGACCTTGCCATTGTTGATATGACTGTTTCCTCATCTCTTTTCATCTTCTTAATGTGATAAAACAACTTTGTCACTTCTTTGAGGAAGAGATTAATAGTAACATATGAGGTACCAGATGCCACACGAGTCATGTCACTGAAGAACTTCAGGTGACTAGAGAGGACTCTCACACTATCCCAATCACTAAAACTTGGAACACCAATGACCTCACCTTGATAAGTCTTCGCCCCCAGATCTTCCACAAAGTTACTTTCCATATTTTCGAGAACTTTGAATGCTTTCTCATAAGCTGAAGCCGTATCCAACATTGAGAATGTGGAATTCCACCTAGTTAGTACATCTAGTAAGGGCATTTTCTTACACTTCATCTTTCTGATGGCCACAACATTCCTGAAACACTCTTCACGTGCTGGCGATGCACGAACCCATCTCACCGCCTCCCTCACTCGCCTAACTGACATTCCAATCTTATTTAGTCCATCTTGAACTATTAGATTGATAATGTGGCAAACGCAACGAACTTGCAAGTAGTTTCCGCTCAAGAACTGAGTACCCCAACCATGTAATTTCCCGTGCAAGTACTTGATAGCGGAATCATTTGCACTCGCATTATCAACTGTCACAGTGAAAAGCCTCTTCAACCTCCATTCATCCAGGCATCTGGCAATCCCTGCCCCAATATCACTACCCTTGTGACTTGTAATCCGAGAGAAACTGATAACCTTCTTATGCAACTTCTAGTCATGTCCAATGAAATGTGCTGTTATGCACATGTAATTTAGATTCTGAACAGAAGTCCAAGTGTCAGTTGTTATCGACACTTGACCAGCACAAGCCGTCCTCAAGTAATCCTTTAACTTTTGACGCTCAGCAATGAAGAGTTTGAAACAATCCTCTCGTATTGCTCTCCTCGAAGGAATGTCGAACTCTGGGCAACATACTTCCATAAAATGTTTAAACCCCCTATGTTCCACAAAGCTGAAAGGAAGCTCATCAACTATTATCATTTCTGCTAGAGCCAACCTTATAGCAACTTGACTGAATTGCCAGGCATCTGGAGTTGCTTCCCCTCTAACAGTTGAACTCTTCTTCATTATCAAAGTAGTTTGTCCATTTCTTGCATCCCTCTTTGCAATACACTTTAATGCATGCTTCTTACAAGTAGAAGTACCATTCAAGGTAGGATCAGCAGCAAGAACCTTCTGGCATATAATGCACTTAGCTTTTTTATTCCCATCCTCATCGACAAACTTAACCATAACTGTCCACACTGATGACCATGACTTATGTGTTGATTGGGGAGCACTACTAGCACTAGCACTATTAGCACTGTCACTGATAGGAGTAGGAGGAGTAGCAGCATGTACCTCAGGTTCAGGGTCAGGAGCCGGAGTAGTGGGAGTCGGATTGCGACTCGGTTGTTTGGGAATAGGAGGTCGTGAATTACCCTTGGTGCGTTTCTGTGCAGGCGGTTGAGTCTGAACTCCTTTACGCTTACCACTTCGCGTATTCACACCCGCTTCCATTGTTCTTTGATATGAATTCCTGCAAATTCACATACATGTATTAGATGCAGTGCTATCTCTGTTCATCTCCATATTCTTGTTCCTTGAAAAAATCTGTAACTATTCTTGGGAATTGAAAGAGTTTTTGATTACCAATGAGAGAAACTAGTCACATTTCATGAGTTATATATGTTATAAGTTCATTGGTTTATCGATTACTTAAAATTGACAGAGAGTGTACAACAAATTGACAAAAGCTGGCCAGCAAGCAGCAAAGCCCCTTTCTTTTGTTTGAATCATTTGCGCCTAACGCCAAACCAATTACCACATGGAACAAAATCAACCAACCAAGAAATAATAATCCCCACAATTAAATTCCAAACCCTATTATCATCCATCTATATATACTTTTAAAAATGACAGTCTTTCTTTCTTTCTTTCTGTACACAAACAAATCACCACAGAACAAAAAACTTGCTCTTTCCATGTTCACCTTTGTTCAATTAATAGCAGTAAGCACTGATTAAGCATTTTCCTTCACATGTCAATCCCATCCATGTTTTATGATTTGTACTAAATGAAATACATTTCCTTGCAGGGTGATAAATCAAATGGGGTTACATTCAGTAAAGGTTTTGAAGACTTACATCTCGTATGAGCTACTTCGAGTCTTCGAGTGAGCAGCGGGAAAGGATGAGATTCAAAACTTAAATATGAATTGAACAAGCAACCATAAAATTAATTAAGCAAGCTTCGAATAGTAAACAAACAACCATCGATTATTCGATTCCATTTCTCATCTAATACAAAACAATTACCACAACAACAACTCAACAAGCATCAATGATTTACCTGATGATGCTGTGATGCTGTGCTGCACTGCTGCTGTGTTCTGCTGCTGACTGCAGTGCTAACTTCTGCTGCTGTGTCTGTGTGCTGCCGATGCTGACACAGTGTGTGCTGCTGAGTGCTGCAGAGTGAGAGGCCTGCCGCCTGTGTGCTGATGCTGAGTGCTGCTGACTACTAAGTGCTGCTCAGGCTGAGAGACTGACGAGGTGAAGAAGGCCTGAAGTGAGGAAGACTGGAAAAGAGTAGATAGAAAGATTAAGGGTTAGGGGCTTAGGCGATAGATAGATTGAATAGAGAAGAGAGTATCGATTGAGGGGTTAGGGACCTAGGTACCTGACTCTCGTCTCTGGCTCTACACCAATACCGACGGTACGCCGTCGAGGGAGGCTTTGCTAGCATCACCGGCGTCGCTCGCTCCTATGATTCTTGCCGCCGATTTCACAGAGAGAATGAGATGAGAGAGCAAGAGAGGGGAGCAGGTGCGGCTCGAAGCTTCCATTTCATACGAGCGAGAGTTAGAGTCAGAGAGGGGAGCGTGCTGAGTGAGAGAGAATTAGGTCTGAATTTTTTGTTTCTGAAAGTCGCGGTGAGAGAGCTGACTGAGTGACAGAGAATTAACAATTTCGGTTTCTAGCTCGATTTTCGGTTTATTATCGGTTTTGACCAAAAACTGGCCGAAACTGAAAATTCCTAAATCATTCAATCGACGATCGGACCGAGTTAGTTTGTTTTCGGTTTGGTCACCCAATTTTTGGTCTGGTTCTTGGTTTTACCGAAAAACCGGCAACCGACTGCCAGCCCTAATTCCATAGATACATGTGTACATGTGCAAAAGCTAGCAAACTTCCTTTTCATTCAAGCTCAACTACTATTTCTATGCCGTTCGACCTTGTTCATACTGACTTATGGGGACCCTCGCCAGTCACCTCTTGACTAGGGTTCATATACTTTGCTCTTTATGTGGATCATGCTACCCGGTTCACTTGGATCTATTTTCTTCGACTTAAATATGATTTACTTAAGGTGGTTCAAGAGTTTGTTATGATGATACAAACAGAATTTCACACCACAGTTAAGGTCATATGTTCTGATCCTGGTGGAGAATATACATCCAATGCCTTACATGAGTTCTACAAGAAGCACAATATATTATCTCAACAGTCATGTCTATGAGTATCACAATAAAATGGTCTCATCGAAAGGAAAAATAGGCATGTTCTTGAATTGGCTAGAGCTCTTCTTCTTCACTCGCAAGTTCCGCCACATTTTTGGCCGGAAGTAGCTCACACTGTTGTGTACCTAATAAACCCGACAAGTTACTTCTACAATTCAGGATCAGTCACCATACTTTGCCCTGTACGGCAAACAACCTGACTATAAATTACCCAAGGTCTTTGGGTGCACTTGTCTCGTCCTTCTTCCTCGACATGAATGCTCCAAACTCATGTCTAAGGTGGCGAGGTATGCTTTCTTAGGTTATTCAGATGTTCATAAAGGGTATGTGTGTTATGATTCTCAAGCTCGAAGAATACGGATTGCACATCATGTTTATTTCCTAGAGAATACTATGCACTACCACTAAGGCAATGGGCATCCCTCCTCCGACCATGACATTCTCCAATTTGATGGATACTTTCCCATATCAGATCTATGATGGAGATGACTTGAATCCAACAGACTTAGGTGAAGACCCAACTCCTCAAACTCCTCAGGCTTCTATCTCGACAGATACAGGTCATAGTATGTTGGAATCCCCAATGAATCTTCAGATTCCTCTTCCTCCGATAGCACGACAGCTACTTCTTCCACCATTCAGCAGCCACAACGGTCCTCACGACCAACTCGTGGACAATTTCCGAGCCAGTTTGATGACTATGTAGCTTATTCTTTGACTCCGATTGCAATTCCCTCATCCTACAAGGAAGCAGCTAAGGATATCCAATGGTGTAACGCTATGGAAGAAGAGATTCGTGCCTTGGAAGAAAATAATACCTGGCGTATTGTGCAACGTCCATTTGAATCACCAATCATTAGAAGTAGATGGGTTTACACCGTGAAATACAAGCCAGACGGGTCTCTAGTTCGGTACAAGGCCCGCTTGGTAGCTCCAGGCTATAAACAAGAATATGGAATTGATTACGATGAAAACTTTGCTCCGGTGGCAAAGATGCAAACGGTTCATACTCTCTTGGCCGTAGCATCTCAGAAACAATGGCCACTGTATCAACTTGATGTTACGAATGCCTTTTTGCATGGCCACCTCAAAGAGACAGTTTACCTTGAACTACCACCGGGCTACCCTATTCAAGACAAAGGAGTTGTTTGCCACCTCAATCGTTCCTTGTGGCTTGAAACAAGCTCCAAGAGTTTGGTTTGAAACGTTTCAAGGGACAATTCTCGGCCAAGATTTCTCACAAAGCAAGAATGATCCCTCCTTGTTCACCAAAAATTCGGTTCAAGGGATTACAATCTTATTGATATATGTTGACGATATGGTACAGACTGGGAATGATTCAGATGGTATCGCTCTAATCAAGACGGCCTTACAAGAACATTTCAAGTTGAAAGATCTTGGTAACCTTTCTTACTTCCTTGGACTAGAGATTCAACGGTCAGCAAAGGGACTCTTCTTAAGCCAGAAGAAATATATTGACGATCTTCTCGATTCAGCGCGATATGGTGATTGTTCTCCATGTAGCACCCCTATGGAAGCTAATGTTAAACTTAGTAAAGAGGAAGGGGAACTTGATGTGAACCGCTGCAACCGTGGGCAGACGACCCTTAAACACCGCAAGTTGAGACCGTGCAACGAGGTAAAACCGTCGGGAACCGGGGAGCGGATAAGTACTTTGACCCGTCGGCTATATAACAGTCGGGAACCAGAAGTGTCCAGTCGAAGACGCCACGCCAAGAGATGGATGCTCTTGATGATAAGTCGATCGTTCAGTATCGCAACATGCAGATACAACAAGGTTTCAAGAACTGAGTTCTTTCAAAAGGGGGGTTTATTTCATCAAAGTTGTGTACAAAGGGTGGCCGGCGGCCTCTATATATAGGTGAGGGAACAAGCTCTCCTCCCTAAACACTACTTCCTAAATAATAATAAAATAAAGAAATAAAAAGAGTCCTAATTAGAAAACCTAAATAGGACTTTAACTAATCCTAACCTAGACTAAAAAGAGGGAAAATTCGGACTCCAATCCCAAAAGGAATAAGAATCCTACTTAAACAAGAACTCCTAAAAAGGAGGCTGGAAAATCCTAAAAATAGCTAAACGGGTTCTGGAATATTTAGCCTAATAAATACCAAATTAATTCTGAAAATTAAGCCCTTTGGCAGACCCCTATAAGACTCCATGGGCTACAACTTTTGTGTTGGACATCAGTCCAAATTCTATCTCCAAGTAGCCCATATTCGTCAATCCTTGTCGGGCTAGGAATCTGTCCAGAAATCCGGATTTGGCCTTTTATGACTTTAGTGTTGGCCCGAAGCTGCTTGACCATGAGTTGGCCTCTTGGCCCTTATCCTGGGTTGGATTCTCCTTTCTTTTCTCCTCTTGGATCAGGCTCAGGAGGTGGCCTGATCGTGGCTCCTGGCTTGGCCTTCCTCGGATCAGCATCCGGACTCCATTTAGTGATGCTCAGGCCATGCGTCACTAGGACTTGCTTTAGCCCTAACTTCTTCAATACTCCTCCGAATTGGGATCCGTTTGTTGGAGGGTGCTCCTAAGTCTTTAAGCTATCCAGGGCTGCTGGTAGTTCATGAAAGGCACGAGCCAATTGTTGGATGGGCCAGAAGTTCTCCTCTGTGGTATCCAGGCCCAAGGACACATCTAGCTTTTGGCCTTCTTCAAATATGTTCGGGCCCTTTGAGTTCTGCTTTGGCCAAGTGTTCAGGAATGCTATCATGAGGTCTTCAAGGGCTGGTGCTGGTCCAGGGATTGCGGCTTCGATCCTTAAGCTTAGTTCTGGTATTTGGCCCGGTCCGGGGCTCATACCGGGGTCTATCTTTGGGCGCCAGCTTCTTCTGGCCAGGCTCTCTTCATTATGCTTCGGCCACACCTTCTGGAATGTCTCCAAAGGGTCCTCAGGGGCTTTTTCAGGCTTTCGGCTCGGGGTTGGCCCGAGGGTGGCCAGGATCACATCATCCCCCTCTTCTTGAAGAGGATTCGTCCTCGAATCCTTGCCTGATAACCCGTTAGAAATAATAAAAATAACCACAGGAGTATATAGGACTGGACCTGATAGTTCATGGGCGCTCCTCAGGGGTTCGGGCCGCAACGGGGCTGGTACGGGTACTCGAGGCTCGGGTCTGAGGCCTTCAGGCCATACCGGGATTGGTATGGATGCTTCGGGGTAGGTCAGTGCCTCGTCAGGATCGGGTAACGTCGGGCCCGGGGTGGATAGGGTGGCGTCGGGGTCGTGGGGCCTGTCGGGTGCGCTGGGATCGGGCGGCGTCGGACCGTGGGTGGACAGGGCGGCGCCGGGGTGAGGCGTCGGGCCGGGGGTGGACAGAGCGGCGACGGGGTCAGGCGGCGTCGGGCCGGGATCAGGTCGCGTTGGGCCGGTGTCAGGCGGCGTCGGGCCGGGGTCAGGCGGCGTCGGGCCGGGTTCAGGCGGCGTCGGGCCGGGGTCAGGCCGCGTCGGGCCGGGGTCAGGCGGCGTCGGGTAGGGGTCTGGCGGCGTCGGGCCGGGATCAGGCGGCGTCGGGTTGGGGTCGATCAGAGCGGCGCCAGGGTCATGGGGCTCGTCGGGTGCTGGGGTTTGGTCTGGTGCCGGAGCTGGGCGTGGGGGAGCCGGGGCTGGGCACTGGGGCGCCGGTGCTGGGCGCTCCGGCGCTGGGAGCTGGAGGGCCGGGGCGGGGCGCTGGGGCGCCGGGGCTGGCCGCTGGGGCGCCGGGCGATGCTCGGGCGCTGGCCTGGTGCTGGGCAGGCGCTGGCCTGGTGCTGGCCAGGCGCTGGCCTGGTGCTGGCCTGGTGCTGGCCAGGCGCTGAGCCTAGTGCTGGGCCTAGTGATGGGCTCGGTGCTTGGCACGCCACTGAGCACGGTGCTGGGCCTAGCGCTGGGCACGGTGCTGGGCCTAGTGTTGGGCACGGTGCTGGCTCCGGAAGCTTCTTCTCTTCTCTCCAGCCTTTCCACCGTCGCTCGTTTGTTGGGGCAGGCTCTCACCGTGTGATCTCGTTCTTGGCACTCGTAACAAATAATCCCACTCAAAGGGTTAGTCCCAATATTCAAATTTAGACTTGGCTTAGGGATACCTTGTGTGGTTCGGCTCGGCCTTCCTTGATTTAATGTCGGGTCTGGGGCTTGAGCTATTCCAGCTCCACACGTCCATGCTCTCCTTGGGAATTTTTCAGCTTCTCTTCGTTCCAACCTTCTAACCGAATCTTCTATACCATACATGGCTAGGCGTGCATTATTGATTTGAAGCTCCAACATAAGTAGCCTCAACTCTGTCATGGTTAGTAGAAACAAACGAACACAAAGACTTTTTCTAATATCCTCTTTTCTACACTCTTTTTCTAGGACTCGATAAACAACAACTTAGTGGCTAAAAGTAGGGTCGTGGCTCGGTTTAACACAAGCAACATAAGCTAAGTCTATCCCCTCTTCTTAAACACCACTATTACAACGACAAATAAAGAACTTGGCAAGGGTGGCCTTGCTTGATTTTTCTTTTTCTTGACTTCTTTTAGGGTTTTCTTTTGATAGCTTGATCGGCCACCAATATTTTCTTGCCTTACAATGAAAGACTCGACACAAGAACTAGAAATAGATGAAGATTTTCTAAACAATTTTCTAAACAACAAGAAAAGTTAAGGGATATGAATCCAGGGTTTCAAACCTGAAGACTGGGATAGATGTGGTCCTTGAGCTGAACCGTGCTCTGATACCAACTGATGTGAACCGCTGCAACCGTGGGCAGAGGACCCTTAAACACCGCAAGTTGAGACCGTGCAACGAGGTAAAACCGTCGGGAACCGGGGGCGGATAAGTACTTTGACCCGTCGGCTATATAACAGCCGAGAACCAGAAGTGTCCAGTCGAAGACGCCACGCCAAGAGATCGATGCTCTTGATGATAAGTCGATCCTTCAGTATCGCAACATGCAGATACAACAAGGTTTCAAGAACTGAGTTCTTTCAAAAGGGGGGTTTATTTCATCAAAGTTGTGTACAAAGGGTGGCCGGCGGCCTCTATATATAGGTGAGGGAACAAGCTCTCCTCCCTAAACACTACTTCCTAAATAATAATAAAATAAAGAAATAAAAAGAGTCCTAATTAGAAAACCTAAATAGGACTTTAACTAATCCTAACCTAGACTAAAAAGAGGGAAAATTCGGACTCCAATCCCAAAAGGAATAAGAATCCTACTTAAACAAGAACTCCTAAAAAGGAGGCTGGAAAATCCTAAAAACAGCTAAACGGGTTCTGGAATATTTGGCCTAATAAATACCAAATTAATTCTGAAAATTAAGCCCTTTGGTATACCCCTAGAAGACTCCATGGGCTACAACTTTTGTGTTGGACATCAGTCCAAATTCTATCTCCAAGTAGCCCATATTCGTCAATCCTTGTCGGGCTAGGAATCTGTCCAGAAATCCGGATTTGGCCTTTTATGACTTTAGTGTTGGCCCGAAGCTGCTTGACCATGAGTTGGCCTCTTGGCCCTTCTCCTGGGTTGGATTCTCCTTTCTTTTCTCCTCTTGGATCAAGCTCAGGAGGTGGCCTGATCGTGGCTCCTGGCTTGGCCTTCCTCGGATCAGCATCCGGACTCCATTTAGTGATGCTCAGGCCATGCGTCACTAGGACTTGCTTTAGCCCTAACTTCTTCAATACTCCTCCGAATTGGGATCCGTTTGTTGGAGGGTGCTCCTGAGTCTTTAAGCTATCCAGGGCTGCTGGTAGTTCATGAAAGGCACGAGCCAATTGTTGGATGGGCCAGAAGTTCTCCTCTGTGGCATCCAGGCCCAAGGACACATCAGCTTTAGGCCTTCTTCAAATATGTTCGGGCCCTTTGAGTTCTGCTTCGGCCAAGTGTTCAGGAATGCTATCAGGAGTTCTTCAAGGGCTGGTGCTGGTCCAGGGATCGCGGCTTCGATCCTTAAGCTTAGTTCTGGTATTTGGCCCGGTCCGGGGCTCGTACCGGGGTCTATCTTCGGGCGCCAGCTTCTTCTGGCCAGGCTCTCTTCATTATGCTTCGGCCACACCTTCTGGAATGTCTCCAGAGGGTCCTCAGGGGCTTGTTTAGGCTTTCGGCTCGGGGTTGGCCCGAGGGTGGCCAGGATCACATCAGAACTTGTGACCGATGCTACACTCTATCTACGGTTAGTGGGATCACTCATTTACTTGACATCGACCCGACCAGACTTGGCGTATTCGGTTCAAGTCGTGAGTCAGTTCATGGCACAACCAAGACATCCACATCTTATGGCAGTTTATCGCATATTACGTTATCTTCAAAGGACCAGGACAGTTGGAATCTTTTTTTCGTCCAACGGGAGTATGACAGTAACAGCTTATGCAGATTATGCGGGATGTCATGACACACGTCGATCAACATCAGGTTGGTGTGTAAAATTCAGAGAGGCTTGTATCGCGTAGCGATGCAAGAAACAAGATGGGG
Organism: Linum lewisii; assembly: GCA_034768395.1. Classification (NCBI taxonomy): domain Eukaryota; kingdom Viridiplantae; phylum Streptophyta; class Magnoliopsida; order Malpighiales; family Linaceae; genus Linum; species Linum lewisii. Next base: position 16,268,373 of record CM068297.1, read on the forward strand.
TTGCTAAATCGTCAATGGAGGCAGAGTATAGGTCTATGTCAGAGGTATGTTCGGAGGTTGTGTGGTTATCTCGGTTATTGACTGAACTTGGGTGTCCGGTTTCAGGTCCAGTGAAGCTTCATGCAGATAATAACAGCGTTATACAAATAGCATCTAACCCTGTGCTGCATGGTCGCAGAAAGCACATAGAAACTCACACACACTATATTCGTGATCTCATTCAGGGGGGGGGGGGAGAAATATCAAAGTGTTGTATATCAGCACAGAAGACTAGATCGCAGACCTTCTCACCAAAGTTGTTTCTACTAGTCGACATTGGTATCTTGCAAACAAATTGATGTGTCGAGACCATCATCAATTTAGGGGAGCTTGTTGAATCGTATAATATTATATTATTATTATTATATATTAAGTAGCCGGTTAGGGTTAGATGCAGTAGTATAAATATAGAGGTTGGAACCCTCATTGTAAACACATAATCTTTTCAGCGCATACAGTAATACAACTCTCTCTGTTTGTGCCCATGGATTAGCCAACACAACGTTGGTGAACCACGTAAATCCTCGTCTTCTCTTTTTTCGCTTTCTTGGTTTCTACAAACAAAGGCCTCTTCGTCGACGCGGCGGAGCTTCTCGAACTCGGCAACGACCCGCTCTCGTTAACGTCACAACTCAAGGCGACTTCGTTCTCTTACTGCTTCGTGAATCATGAATCCCCTCTCCCTCTAGATCTTCAGTCTGCCATGGAGTCGATTCTCTCGTCACTCTTTCGTTTCCGCTCGTCGAGTCCACTGATGCCATCATAGCCCAAAATTGATTAGATAATACATGTTTACATGCAATGGTCCTATTATCGTTAAATAAATTGCAACTTTATTGATGTCTTTTAAGAATTTTCGTTTCATGATTAGAATTCAGTATATATTTGGGAATTGAAAGCAGGGGCGGAACCAGGATTGAATCATGCACTGAGCCGAAATAGAAGGAAAAATTTTCAAGTCACGACAAAAAATTTGAATAACATAAAAAGTCTTCAAATCTATACCTACAACTTCAATTGTACACGACGACAGAGGTCAGAGGGGGAGAGATTGAGTCATTGAGAGAAGGAAAACGGAACAGTAAACTACTAAACCCTAAAAAATTGATCCGAAATTGTTAGTTTAATTTAATTTGAAACCAATTTTTACAGAAATAGTAATGGGCCTTCTCTCTTTCTATGTTAATATTGGTTAATTTTGGGAATAGATATAATTATGGGCTTCATATCTTGTTCTTATTTTACATTTTTAATTAATGGGCTATTGAGACTTGGATTTTAATTACTCAGTTTCGAAATTAAGACTAGAATTACTCGAAAATTGAGTCCGACTAATACAACACTGAGCCGATATATAATTATGCACTGAGCCGAAATCGAAATACCCAAAAAAATTACTCGATTTACACAGTGGGGACCGAAAGAGGGGTGAGCCGGGGCTCACCCGAGCCCCCCTGATTCCACCCCTGACTGAAAGAGGAAACTGAGAAGTGTTCGGATTGTTGCAACTTTAATCGTTCTTCTTTTACCCATTTGATTTAGCAATGAAGCGGCATGTCCGGACGTGGACGACTATGGAAAAGGTTTAGTTGGATTTTATATCTAGCTCTCGACGGAAGAAGCTTATTCCCATTGGAGATCATATAGCTAGGGCGGTTACGAACTAAGTCGCTCGCGATCGATTCGATGTTTGGTTCGAGAAACACTCGCTCGTGAATTGACCCAATTTTAAACGAGTCAAATTTGAGACAGGGCATGTTCGACTCGATAGGCTCGCGAGCTAGTTTGAGCTCGAGCTCGAGCTCGAGAGCCAACTCGAATATTAGATTCATTATATGACTTATTATAAACTCAATAATGAAACATGTGGTTTGTCATATACAATAAAAACTTGTAAATTTTAGGATAACTTGTTTTTAGCTTGTCTCGTTGATGTTTTTTTATCGCACAAACTTCAAATTGGGCTAAAATTGGACGCATCGAGTGGTTTTTATGACCTGACTTAAACTCGAGTTTGGCTCGTCAAGTGTAGTTAACGAGTCAGGCACGAGTAGGCTCAAACTCGTCACAAGTTTAAAACATTCTAGCTCGAGCTCATCTAAAAAGCAACGAGTCAAACTTGAGCACAGTGAAGTTTCGCTCGGCTCGGTTCGGTTCGTGAACACCCCTACATATAGCTCCACATTTTTTTTTAATGAATATAACCTTTGTATTAATCACAAATAAAAAAGGAACTTTACAAAACCCCAAATGGGGCAAGCAGTTGGCCTGTAACCATCTCCAATGCTTGGTTATATTGGGTAAAAAGTGGGCTTGTTTAGCAAAAAACTACTTTAATGCATTGGCTAAAAATGAGGATTATGTAAAAATTGTATTTCTTTGTAGATATTTAGCCAAAGTGAAAGGAAAATCGGCTATAATGGGTAAATGGGGGACCACCAATTTTGCTTGAATATTTGTTTTCGTCTAGCTCTAATCTATAAATAATTTTATGTATACATCACCTACATTGTTTATAATTAATTGTTATGTGAATTTTAATTGTCTAGGATCATCAAATAAAAATTATTTTTCAAGTCTAGAACAAAAAAAAAAAATCGTTTAAGTTGCATCATTGTTGGGAAGACCTTTACCATAGTTCAAAATTCGTGGAACAATTTCACGTCCCCTAACACCCATTCTAGTGATTCCATCGATGGTGTCTTCTCCTTCGACCATGCCATACCAAGTTGATTCGAATATGAGAAAAGAATAAGTAAGATATGGAAATAATGAGTATGGATCTTTCTCAAGTTACTAGGAGTACTAGACATTGGTTCCAAGCACAAAAATATAGGATCATAGCCTCGTACCAAGCTGATCCGAATATAACCCCAAGAGGATCTAACTCTAACTCATGGGATGACATCTATTTTCCCAACACCACAAGGGATTAAGTTAATGTATTTTATTTTGCTCTAAGTTAATGTGTTTTTTTTCCGACTAAGGTAATGGATTTTATATTGAACTACGTTAATGTATTTTCTTTTGAATTAAGTTGATATCATATTTAATGGAAGAAAATCAAAGTATATAGGAATGAAAAAAAATTACATCGAAGTGTCCGTTATAATTAATTAGTAATATCTATGTAAAAATAATAAACTAATTTGTTAAAAAAAATGATGAGATATAGGTTTACATCGAAAACGTAATAATCATAGCTAAATATAGCCATGACAACATTGAAGCAGATTCACTTTTTTTCGTGCTAAATTGTGCAAACTTAGCTTTAAAAATGGCTATTTTAACCATAACATTGGAGATGGTCTAACGCAGCAACAAAGCAGGCGCAAAAACACCCCCTATCCCTGCCCAACAAAATCACTCCCACCAGCCAAACCACCCCAAAAACCTACACCTACCCAACATGCAACCCAACAGAAATGCCACTCAAGGATCGCCACCCACAAAATCGAAACAGAAAGCCTACTCCGGCTCCCTCCCCACCCTGCAAATAAACATCCATCTGGACAACTCATCAGAGGTAATCACGCCCCCTACCGTACACCATAAACCCACCCAAAAAGTAAACCGATACCCCCCCTCCCAAAAAAAAAATCATTTGTCCTATCCCGAAAGATCTGATTGTTCCTCTCAGACCAAAGCACCCACAAAACACTATGGACCAACAACTTAACACATGGTCTAAGAGAATCCTCATAGTTCAATACTTTCGAAGCTCACAAGAATCCCTTTGCATCAACCGGTAAGGGCCTGAGCAAGGAAAGTCGTGAGCTGAAGAATGACCAAACCTCGCACGCAAAAGGACTAAGCCATAAAAGATGACGAACTGACTCAGAATCTGCACCACACATAACACACCTGTTTCATAATGAGAAACCTCGTTGTCACAAAATGTCGATTGTAGCCAACCTCTCGTGGGCCACCTTCCAGACCGAGAAGCTGACTTTGGTTAGAACATGATGCGCCCACACCACCTCTGTTGGAAGTCAAGACACACCTCGAACCGCTTCTTAATAAGGGTCCTTGCCAAGGACAACACCGAGAAACCACCTGAAACCTCTAAAGGACACACAAGCATCGCGGGGCTAGCTGACACAACCGGCCCCGGGCGCGCCTCTAGGAACTGCATCAAATGTCTCTGCTCCTGCTCCGCACCGCTATGAAGAACTGTAACCAATGGGATCTACCAACTAAACCTGCCTAACAAAAAATAATCACACACCCATGCACCCGAGGACCGTGCAGCGGCCACAACCCTAGGGTACTAATCACTCAAACACAGCCTCGGAACCAAAAAATCGAACCAAAAAGATACCAACCCCTTCCCGAATCAACATAGCCAAACTCCAAAAAAAAAAAAAGACTCTCCTTGATGATCCACCTCCAAACTGACCAGCCACTCACGTTCCTATTCCAAGACATCCGCCAATCACTAGTACCCACCCCACATTTAATCACTACCAACTCCCTCAACTAAGCCGTCCTTTCCACCCCAAACCTCCAACACCATTTAGCGAGAAGTGCGGAATTCATGTTTCTTAAATCGACGAACCCCAAACCTCCAAGCTCCTTCGGAGTCTTGAACATTTTCCAGTTGACCAAATGTAGCCTCCTCACCTCCGACCATCCTTCCCACATAAACCAACATTGAATCGATTTGATTCGCTTCACCACGATCACTAGAGCTCTAAAGAGTGACTTATGATAGACCGACAAGCTTGAAAGAACACTCTTAATGAGGGTTAAGCTCCTCCAAAAGAGAGGAGTCTAGCTTTTCAAACCGATAATCTCATTGTAACACAGCTTATCACCAGGTCCCACAGAGCCTTCAAAATCGCCCTAACCCCAAAAGGTAACCCAAGATAAAGGAAAGCTATCTAACTCACAACCGAACCTCAAATAAAAATCCTCACTATCTGGCACATTACCCACTATGAACAACTCAGATTTGTGAAAATTAAGCCTCAAACCAGAAACTGCCTCAAAGCATACCAGAGTAGCCATAAGCGTGGTTGTCTGAGACTCATCCGCATCACAAAAAATCAAAGTGTCATCTGCCACAATCCAATCAACCCACATAGCCATAAGCGTGGATATGAGTGACCTCACCCTGATGTCTTTCCTCGTTCATACAAAAGCGAGAAAGTAAACCTCTGTCCCTACCACAACCAGCATAGCTGAGAGAACCTCCATGACACAAGTAAAAAGTAAAGGAGAAAGAGAGTCACATTACCTTAATCCTCGTCCCCTTTAAAAAATCTTCGCAATTCACCATTAACAAGCACCGAGAAGATGGGAGACAAGATACAAGCCCCCATCCAATCAACCCACACACAAGGAAAGTTCATCACCCTCAGAGTTTGAAGCTGACCTCCCCAACTACGCCTTCTCAATATCAAGTTTGAAGACCAAATCGGGCTGACCACTTCGTCGCCTTCAATCAATCAACTTATTGGCAACCAAAGTTGCATCGAGAATTTGCCAGCCGCCCACAAAAGCACATTGACTACTAGAAATGATCCCGTCCATCACCCTTTCAATGTGCCGGCCAAAAATTTGGACAAAACTTTGTAAATGCACCCCATGAGACTTATAGGGCGAAGATCCTTTAGCTCTTCAACATCTTCTTTTTTTAGGGATTAAGCAGATGAACGTATCACCCACCTCGACTGATATCTTTCAGTTTCGATGGAAATCATCCAAAGCCTGGACAAAATCTCTTCCGACCACGTTCCAACATTTTTGAATAAAACTCATACAGAAACCATCAAGATCTAGAGCTTTCTCCGCCACACAATTCCTAACAATCCTCTCAATCTTAACCCCTGAAAAAGGAGCCACAAGCTCCTCCCAACTATTTCTATCAATACCTTTGATACATAAAGCACGAGGGAAGGGTCTACTTGGAGTCCTCTCAGGGAATAAATCCTTATAGAAATTCACCATTGAATCCGCCAGACCATTCTGACCTTCCACAACTGAACCATCCACCACCAAATGATCAATGAAACTCCTTCGCCGACGTGCCGAAGCAAAAACATTGAAGTATTTGGTGTTTTTATCCCTAAGTTTCACTCTAAGGTCTCTAGCCTTTTGGCGCAACATCAATTCCTCAAGTTTCCACAAACTATCTAAACTGTATTTTAGACGACACCTGCGAATCCTCTCTTCCTCGCTCAACACACCGTTATCCTCCAAAATATCCAAAACACGAATCTCATCTAAACATCCCTGAATCTGTCCATCAATCCTTCGGAAGACCTCTACATTCCAGACCATTTCAACTTTAGGTTCTGCATCCATTTTGCCAACTCACCCAAACTAACTCTACCCTCTCCAAAGGAAGTCCACACCCCAGTCATAAAAATTCTGAAATCCTCATACTCGAACCAGACCATTTCAAACTTCCACGGTCTCCGCACCCGAACCTCTTCCTCGCAACTCATAACCAACGATTTATGGTCGGAGCATGTGCGAGCAAGCACAATAACTCTACTAAGAGCAAACTTGTCAAGCCAAGAAGGAGAGACCAAAAAACTATCTAGCTTAGACACAATAGCATTAACTCTTAGATCAGACCAAGTGAACATAGCGCCATTCAGAGGTAAGTCAACTAATGCTAACTCCTCGATGAAATCGTTAAACAGAGCCAACTCCCTAGAACTACGAACGGGACCTCTTGATTCTTCCAAAGCTTAAAACCTCTCAACTCCCTCGTACGCCAAAATAGGTGATGGTTTTCTTGGAGTAGAGAAAGGGCTACGACCAACTCTAATAGAATCTAAATGACCGACATTGGAGGTGAGAAGATAATAACGGAGATAATCCCGGTGAACCCACCTCCTCCAGTTCCATATGTAGCGTCAAAAGATTTGGCGGTGGTAAGGATTTAGAAAACTTAGGGATTTGAAGGAATGAAGGGTATACGAGAAACTAACATGTTCAGTTTGATTGATTAAGATTGAGATTGATCATTTGACTTGAATTAGACCACATAAACATATTAGATTATATTTTGGCTGACATATCATTGATGACGTGACAAAATGGTTGGCAAAGGTGGCCGTTGACATCAGTGGCGGATCCAGAACATGACCTAATTGTAACATGAATTGAAACAAGAACATTTAAAATTGTTGAGAACAATGTGCAGCACATTCTAAAATTTCAGGACGTATCAGGTGTATGATTTAAAATTTGGTCATATTAATGTTGAGTGGACTTGCAAATCAACAGATAATCAGGCAATCGCAATAGTTTTTTTTCTCTCTCTCTCTCTCTCCCGTAATATGAGTTTTTCCCTTGTATAAGCGGTTTTTTCAGCGCCGTCACTAGGGTTTTGTGTGTTTGCCGAGCCTCTTTCTTGTTCACTAATCCTTGTGTAATATTTCATTGGTATTCCCCTTCGCAATCACCATGGAAGGTCATATCGCACAACTTAGTCTACATGAGGAGGAGGAAGAACTCGATTTGGAAGAGTTAGGACAACCGCATGCGCTGGACTATTTCTGTCTCTGCGTTGTGGGAATGTTTTTGACTGACAAAAGTTACAACTTTCCTAATTTTCAGAATTGAGTGGCAATGCTATGGAGATCGGGTTGACGGATGGCAATTGAGGAAATAAAAAATAAGCTTATCCTATTTCGCTTTAACCACATCATCGATCTGCAACGAGTTTTGGAATTGGGGCCATATAGCTTTGATCAAAGCCTACTGGTTTTGAGGGAGTTGAAGGCAGGTGAGCATCCGAACGACATGGACTTACACCATGCAGATTTCTCGGTGCAGATGCATAAACTACCACGAGGCTTTTGCTTGGAGGCGGATGGTACTACCATGGGTACTTATGTTAGGAAGTGTGTCAAGTATGACGACAGAAATATTCCAACATTGGAGGACTACTTCATGAGAGTTAGGGTTACTCTTGATGTCCGCTTGCTGTTAAAGAGGGAGAAGAAGGTGAAATTGGTAGAAGGGATTCATAGGACGTGCAAGTTTCACAATGAACGACTCCCCAATTTTTGTTACATCTATGGAAAATAGGCCATATTGATCGGTATTGTTAGGTCTATGGGATGAGAGGCTACGTGCGCCACGAGGAAGGAGAGGGTGATGGAAGGAGAAAAGTGGTTGGATAGGAGGGAGCAACCGTGCTCAATCCAAGAAGGACGGACTATGACTTGTAGAATGGGTGATGCAATGGCTGGAGGGCCGAGCATGAGTGAAGCCGGAAGGACCAAACCAAACAGCTGTCGAGAGGAGTTGCAACCCTTTTGGACAACCTCGGTGCCAGTGATAGAACAAAACTCACATATGTCAAATCTAGTGAGAGGACCATGGAGGAGAAGTAAAGAGAGTTAGCAGTGCAGGATGATAAGAAAAGGCGTAGAGGGGTAGAGGTTGGAGATTCTATGGTGGGAGTGGAGTATTGATGACACTCAATTTTACGTGATTATCAGCCTCATTTAAGCTACATTTCCTTGTTTGAATCTCGGGTTCTAGGGTAGTTTAGGTTGTTTTCACCTAATTGCTCTAATTCTTTCCGTTTTGGTTACTTTGGCCCGTTATGGGTCTATTTGATGGTTTTCTAGTGTTTTTAAGATTACACAGGTTTTTGCCGTCAAATACCTAGCCACAGACGAGCTTGGGAAGTGAAGGAACCTCAAGGAATGGCCCGAGATCAATCCAGAAGTTAACCAAGCCAGAAGAAAGCACTGCCCCGATTTAAACTACAGTTTTCGGTGAGAAGTCCAAAGTCTTCGCCGAAAACTATAGCAAAAATTGCACAGTCGAAGACAGGAGATCCAGCCGAGGTTTCCACTGAAGTCTTTGGTGAAAACTCTCAAGTTTTCGCCAAAAACTAATTCCTTTTCCGGCTGGGATTCTGAAATCCTATAAATATTAAACCGGTTGCAACAATGAAAGGACGATTTATTCATTATCAAAATTAGACTTTTTAGAGATCGAGAGATAGAGTTTAGAGAGTTCGAGGAGCCGAGAAGAGATCGTGATGCCATCCTTCCATCTTAGAGAGCTCGGTGCTAGGAGTTGAAGAAGCTTCACAGATTCATCTGAAATTAGGGTTTACAGTTCTTCTCTGTTCTTCCTATTTGAAGATGTGTTCTCTGTTTTTCTTCGATTCTTTTGTTTTGAATATGAGTAGCTAAACTCATAGAGCTTAGATTAGATGAACCCTAAGTGACCCGGGGCTTTAAAGCGGTCACGGATTGGCGGTAATTAAATCCAGTTTCAATCAGTTTCTCTTGCATGTTTGGTTTGTTCTTAATTGTTTTGTGTTTCTTTTCTAGCTTGATCCTAGTTAAGCTGAGGATAGTAGCGAACGTTCGCCTCACTTCAAAACACCAAATCAATAGTTAACCTATTCATTGGAACAATTTCTCTTTGTAGGAACCAATTAGGGTTAATCCGCTGCTAGAGTGACTCATTAATCACTAGTAATCTCACCAGTTAGTTTTCCGTTGCAGAAGTGAATTCACGGGCGGTCAATTAATCTTGGTAGTTAGATCGGATAGAGCTAACGTTCGCCAGTCTTAAACCTAAGGGTCAGGAGTTATGGTGGTGTCTGAGAACTGAATGATTCGGGATTGAAAACCGCTGGTCATGTGGTCGCCAATGTTCTGGTGATCTTAGGGGGATTCGAAATCTAAGCTCGTCTATCGTCTTGTTAAGTCAAACAATCTTTTAATTTGTCTTTTATCCTTTTTTCTTTTTAATTTCTCTGCTTCATAGTTCAGAAGTCGTGGAACTCACACCACGCACAACTTGTTTAAACCCGAGTAAAGTTCTGATTCATTTGAGTAGACGATTAGAAGAAACCCTGTGAAATACGATCTGCTTAGCTTTTAGCTTGTTAGTATTTGATCACTATTTTACAGCGCATCAAGTATTCAGGAGGACCCTTGAAATCACCAAGGAAGTAGTATGGAAGCAAGGTACAAAGCAGCGGTGGGTTGCGGAGAGGCAACCTTCCACTCGAAATGATCCTTATGTGGTGGAATGTAGAGGATTGGGCCAACCTCGTGGGGTTTCCGTACTGAGTGAACTCATTAGGGTTCACAAGCCAAATATTGTGTTTTTCAGAAACACTTGTCGGACAACAAAGAATGGAGGAGATTCGGGTGTTAATACGGTTTGAAGGGTGTTTCGTGGTGGATTTGAAAGGGCGTGGAGGAGCACTCAGAATGATGTTGAGAGATAAAGACATGGTACAAGTGAGAGGATTTGGGCAGAATTTTATTGACACAAATGTTCAGATAGGAAGAGGGGAGCAATGTAGGGTAACCGGCTTTTATGGTTGCCCGGAGAGACAATGGAGGCAGGAGTCGTGGGACATGTTTCAGACGTTTGTGGGAAGTATTGGCGACACGTGGTGCATTGTGGGATTTTAACGACATTCTGCATCAATATGAGCAAAAAGGGAGGTTCGAACGCCCACAAGCATTGATTGACGAATTCAGGTTAGCGGTGGAAGATTATAGTTTGGAGGATATCAAGCTTGTGGGATACCCATATACATGGTCGAGAACGAAGGGAAAGGCTCATGGCATCGAGTCACAGTTGGACAGAGCTATGGCTAATCATCTCTGGCTCACTAAATTTATGAGAGCACGGTTACATAATGCAGTAGCACCGTTATCGGATCTTTCGCCAATTGTTCTCAATATGGAAGGGAAGATGGAGTGGGGGCGTAGGAAAGACTTTCATTTCGAGAACAAGTGGCAAGCGGGGCCATAGTTGAAACTGATGATTACAACATCCTGGAGCGAGGCAGGAGTGGTTCCACTGTTCGAAAATTGGGAGACAGTGCTAGAAAAATGGAGGGATGGGGGAAGGAGTTGGAGATGAAGTATACAAAGGAGATCGTGAGACGAACGCGGGAGCTTGAGGCGGTGAGAGAGGAGAGGGGAGAAGAGGTAGTAATGAGAGAGCAAGACTGTCGCATATCCCTTGTTTTCTTGTTACAGTAGGAAGAGGCGTACTGGAAGCAACATGCTAAGCAGTACTGGAATAGAGATCGAGATATGAAGAACCGTTTCTTTCATGTGATGGCGAGTGGTAGGAGGAAGTGGAAGGTCATAAAGAGGAAGAGTAGAAGGAGATGGAGTGGGTGGCGAAAAGGTACTTCATTGATATCTTTACCACATGAGGTAGTAGCCCCGAGTTTGTAACGAATGAAATTGACGGTATTCTGACAGATGCGGATAACGCGTTCTTAACAAATCCTTTTACTAAGGAGGAGATTCAAATTGCTTTATTCTATATGGATCCAGATAAATCATCGGGACCTGACGGTTTTAACCCTATTTTTTATTAATTTTTCTAGCATGTTATTGGTGATGACATCTTTAGCGCAGGAAAAAGATGGCTAGAGGAGGGAATTCTGCTAGAAGAAGTTAAGGAGACGAATGTAGTACTATTGTCCAAGGTTGATGAGCCAACCTCGATGAAAGATTTGAGACCAATTTCCCTTTGTAGTGTGTTGTATAGGCTAAAGTTAGCCTTCTTGGTGGCTAAAGTTCTCTCCAATAGGATGAGGGTGGTGATGCCGAAGCACATATCGGAAGAACAGTTAGCCTTCTTGACTGGTTGATCTATTGTGGATGATATTATGGTGGTGTTCGAGACCTTGCATAGTATGAGGCGTAGGGACAATGTTAAGTTTGGGGAAGTGGCATCCAAAATTGACATCTTGAAGGCCTATAATCGTGTTGAGTAGTGGTACCTTGAGTTAATCATGCGTCTTGTGTGTTATAGTAGGCAACTCCAACTTATTATATGAACACCTTTCTACTCACGAAATCAGTGGATGAGGAGTTGGAAAGGATGATGAATAGCTTATGGTGAGGTTTGAAAGGTGGGAGGGGTGGTGGCATCTCGTGGATGCATCGGGGGAGATTGAATGTAAGCAAAGAACATGGTGGTCTTGGTTTTCGAGATCTAATGTCGTTCAACTTCTTTATGCTGGGAAAACAAGGATGGAAACTCATTTCTTAACCAAATGCTTTGATTTCACGAGTCTACAAAGCTAAATACTATCTCAAAGGGGATTTCTTGTCATCTATTGGGGTGCAAACCCGAGCTATGTTTGGAAAAGTGTTTGGATAGCCCAAAAGGTAGTTAAGATGGGAGTTTGTTGGAAATTGGGAGACGAACGACTTGCTAGAGTTTGGACAGATTCGTGGTTGCGAGAGGTGGAGGATCCGAGAATTCAAACCAATCCTCGAGAGGGTTTGGATGAGATGGTGGTGGCTGATTTGCTTATTCTAGGGCTGCCAGAATGGTATGTTGAATTAATAGAGGAAATTTTCGAGGCAAGGGATGTAGCTTGCATAGTTCATATGATTCCGCCGCAAGGAGAGAAGGAAGATATGCACATTTGGAATTATAGTAAGACTAGCGGATATACTGTGCGCTCGACTTATAGATTGATTAAGGATGCTGAGCTTCGGGTGGCTACGAGGTTGAAGGTGATTTGGCGTGTGGAGGTTCCACCGAAAATGAAACATATGGTGTGGAGAGTGTTGAGAGGGGTGTTGCCTACTAAAGATGCTATTATTAGGAAGGGTATCCAAGTCGAGAACATGTGTGGTTGTTGTGAGCTTGAAGAGGAGAATAGTGAGCACCTTTTCTTCAGATGCTGAACAGCAGAGTGTTGCTGGGAGGTTGATGGAATTCAGACATTAATTCACAAAACCAAACCAACTGGGGTGGATTGAATGAGTGGTTCTTCAAGGTGTTAGAAGCAACGACAAATGAGTCAAAAAAAGCCTTTTTCTCAGTGTTGTGGGCAGTGTGGAAAGAAAGGAATGAAAGGGTTTGGAATCGGAGTTGATGGTGGAAGAAGTTGTGGTGAAGCTCGGGATGGATCAGACAGAGGAGTGGACAATTGCGCAGAATTCTAAGAAGGTGTCAGTCTCGGATCGACGTGATAGTACTTGCAGGAGGTGGCATCGACTTGAGGCCGGTGTTGTTAAAGTCAACGTCGATGCAGCCATCTCTCGAGAACGCCATTGTCATGGTCTTGGTATGATAGCCAGAGATAGTGATGGGAACATGATTGGCTACAAGCAGCAGCTACATTAGGGAACTCTGATGCCACAGCAAGCCGAGACACTATGTTTAGCGCAGGCTTTGCGTTGGGCAGCCGACAGGGGATGGAATCAGGTGTGTTTTGAGACAAATTGTCAGCTCGTTTAGCAAGCATTGGTGCGACAGACTCACGACGCCACAGAGTTTGGAGTTCTTATCTCAGATTGCAGGAGACTTCTTGAAAATCAGCCGTTAAGTAATGTTCATTATGTCAGGAGAGAAAGTAACAGGATTGCGGATGCTTTTGCTAAGCGGTCTATGTACGAGACCGAACTAGAAATAGGAGAGGTCACTCCAGATTAGCTTTTGACGATGTTTTTGAACGTTTGTACGATTGACGATCATTAATTAAAGTGAAGTGTTAAGTTTAAAAAAAAATGTTAAGTGGACTTGAGTCGAGTAGACAAATTCTTTTTGATACCTCATCCAATTCTCCGGGTCGAATAACTTATTGTGCTACTTGGCATTTCGAAGCGGATAAATTATGCTTCTCCTAATTAACTTAGGATGCTTTAGAAATGACCTTCACATACTATTCAACTGAACCATATTTGGAGTGAAAGGTCTAATGTTCTTCGGAAGATCCAGACCACTCGTTCCTTGATAAAGAAAGTAATACAGAAGAATTATTTGCCTTCTACTTCCATTTCGTTCCCATTAGCCATATAGAGACTAACATGTTTTTCCGCAGAAGCTCACTGTTTGGCTTGTAGACATTCACAGCTGTAGTTTGGTTTCAAGTCCTTGTCTTTCCACCCAATGAGATGGTTTCTTTCCTTCGTCCTAATTTTCTGTGGTATTGCAGCCGGCATCGATCAATTGTGTTAATATCATATATGAACATTTGACCTCCCACTAAAAGAACAGTTTGTTTTTGTGTTCATCTCAGTGTTTGACCATTTGCACATATGGTGTTGTACCAAATGGTGGGAGCCAATGATATTGTGTTCCAACTAGTAGGATTTGTGGGTCGGTGACGAGATGGGATGATTATTATTATTATTTTGTTATTGATTTTTCCACAAATAATTGAGTTAATTGTGACGTTTGTTGGAAAAGAAAGAAATGAAGAACTAGAAAATAAAACTACTGTCTATTACTATTATTTTATTAAAATCAATACAATATTTTTCCTAGAGTGTTTAGTGTTTAAAAACATATATAAGACGAGTTTTGTTATTTTCGAGATAAACACAACAATATACTATCGGTGATACATTACATAACAAAGTACGAAAATAGTGACACATGTGGGGCGACACACCACACCCACATGAACTTAATCACCATATATACAAACTAGCTTTTGTACCCACTACCCAGCTCGTTGGCCGGATAAAATTATTCATTTCTTGAAAATTTTTACCCTTTCAAACATATTAAAAGATGAACTCATAATATGACTAACATTATCATCTATTTAACTAAACTCAAATTCAATCAAATAAGGTTGCACAACATTTCTAAACGCATATCACATGTTGTTTGTTTTGTAGAATTTAAGGGGTGATTTGCCTAGAATTGAGGTCCAAATCTAGGGAGTAGAGAATTCAATGAAATAGACGGTTTGTTTTGCAAAAAAATAAGTGAGATTTGCCTAGAATTAAATTCTAGGGTGGGCTATCTATAGATTTCAGCCCTTTTGAAATCTCTACTTGATAGCAGTGATATGGGACTTTCTCTAGTGATTTGAGTGTGTGTTTCCATAATTACCCTCGTTTATTATTTTTAGTTACAAACAATCTGAGTATATAACCAACTCAAAGAAGGAGAAGAGAATGGGAAAATGTGAATAGAGGAGACAGGGATAGTTTGGTCTTTTCCATGTTGGTTCATTTATTTTCATTTAAATGATTTTTATTTTTTAATTCAACATTCTCACAAAATCACGCATCCAAACGGTCTATTCTGAAATAGACAAGAATTCAACAATCTCTAGCTATTTTAATTCTCTAACTATTTCAATTCTCTCCGATCCAATTCTACAAAACAAACGACCTCTCAAACTATGGTAAAATCACTACATTTTTACTACATGGAAATGGCCCTTAAAGCGGTTGATAAAATCAATGAACATATACGAACTTGTGATCGAGTGAATTATACTATATGCAAACCAAAATACTCTAATGCTATAAAAATTGGAATATAGTTTTTCTAAATAATTCAAATAGAAATCATAATTTTATGCAACATGACCCAACTTGATCAATGACTTAAATTAAACTAATTTCAACTATACAAAATCCCATAAATATAAAGTATGACAAATCTTCCATTTGGATGGTATATAATTTCACTAATCTATAACTCAACTAAAATAAATTCAAAATTAGTATATTTGCCACACTAACACATCTAAGAATATTTTTTGTTGAATTTTTATGAAGCATTTTGACACTGATTTATTCTTGTTATCATCATCTCGCATTAGTTTGATTATAATAGAATAGTATTTTTTTCTAAAATTATAAAATATCAGATTTAATTATTGTCATGTAGGTGTCTATAGAATTGTTTAGAATTGTTTACCCTTTCAAATCATACTAAGAGGAAACTAAAAACTAACTACATTTTTGACAAAAAAAACATAGGTGTCTATACACTCTAATATACGCCTCTCATCGGCTCTACCTTCAACAAAAAATCTGATATCCTCCAAAACTCTATCAGCCATCTCAGGAGCAGTTGATTGTTTTCCTCCAAACACAGCTGCACATTTTGATCTCCAAATAACGTTTAATGGCATAATCCATTTCAATTGTTTGACCTTGCTTCGGACTGTTGTATTCCCCCAAGCAGCTGCTAAATAGAGTGCTCTGTCCCATGTCAAGCTTCCCAGCTCCGGGAGAACTAATTTGACAACTTCCTGTGTCACACAACAGTCAAAGAAAAGGTGGCTCTTGCTCTCATCTTCTCTATGACATAACACACAAGTTCCAGCAACAGTATCATCCCATTTCCTCACCTTGTCAAATGTTACAATTCTACCAATCATAATATGTCAGGTGACGAAACTCAGGTGAGGGATAGAATATCCCGTCTAGATCAGTCCACATCAAGGAACGTTCTGCGACTTCTCTCGAATGTCTTCCAACACAACTGAGGGTTTAAACTTTACCCTTCCAGCAATAAACTCCATCACCATCTTCAGACATAAACCCCTGCACAACAGCTCTTAGCTTTAAAACTCTTTTCCAGGTCCACGACCCATAGTTGTCTTTGACATTCCACAAATATTTGTTCTTCAAACGATACTTTCTTATCCAAGCAACCAATAAAGATCCTCCACGAACAAAGAGATTCCACAGATGTCGGACAACATTAGTGATATTCCAACTCTTGATATCCTTAATCCCAACACCCCCTTCTACTTTAGACTTTGCAAGATGCTTCCAATCAAGTTTAACTCTTCCACTATCTAACTTCCCCCACAAGAACTTATTACACACCATCTCAATATCATCCATAAGCTGCTTTGGAGGATATAAATCGAAAGCCAATACTGTAGAATGCCACCAATTCCAGAGTCAATCAACTGTGACTTTCCTACATAAGACAAACATTTTTATTTCCAATCTGATATTCTTTGCGTGATCTTATCCAGCAGGACCTTACATTCATCTTTCCGCAACTTACCAGCTGTAAGAGGCACTCCAAGGTACCTGAACGAGGGCGATCCTTTCTGAAATCCACTTGGACTCTCCAGCTCGTCCTCCAATGCAGGAGGAACCCATGCAAGAAAAATCTCACTCTTATCTGGGTTGCATCGAAGGCCTAAAATACAATGAAACTTCCTCAGAACAGCTGTTATTCCTTCGATAGAGTCAACATCCCCTTTTGCAAAAACAAGCAGATCATCTACAAAACAGAGATGAGTGATAACTCCTTTGCATTGCAGATGATAGTGAATCACCCCTTTTGAAGCTGCATCATTAAGAAGATTACTAAGTACTTCCATTGTGATGACAAACAAATAGGGTGATATCGGATCGCCTTGCCTTAAACCTTTCTTTGTTTCAAAATTTCCACACAAAGTGCTAGTAAGATTGACAGCTAGCTTTGTGGAAGTAAGGCATTTTTCAATCCATGAGACATATAACAAAGGAAACTGCATCTGCTTAAGAACTTCCAGGAGGAATCCCCAATGAACACTATCAAAAGCCTTCATTAAGTCAACCTTCAATGTCAGCCTTGGGTAAATCATTTTTGGACTCTACGTCCTTAGAAAATCATGAGCTAATAAAATATTATCGCTGATCAAATGCCCTTTTACAAAAGCAGACTGTGAAGGCCCAATCAAACTTGGGAGAACTGCACTTATACGATTAGCTATAACCTTTGAAATCAAGTTATACATTACATTGCAGCAAGATATATGGCGATAATCCTTAGTCTCTGTAGCATTAGTCTTTTTCGGAATCAAGGAAAGACTTACTGAGTTTACATACCATGGTCGTTTTCCAGAGTGGAAGAAGTATAGCACAACATCAATAACCTCATCCCGAACAGTATACCAACACTAAACATAGAAAGAAACATGGTAGCCATCTGGCCCAGGTGCCTTGTTCTGTCCCATACTTTTCAATGCTTGCACTACCTCCCTTGGGCTAACCGGAGCTGCTAACATATCCTGCTGATCCGTAGAAGTTCGTTTGTTAAATGCAACTGACCAGTCCAGGCCAATATAATCCACCATATCAATGGAACCAAGCAACTTTTTATAAAAACTAACTGCAATACCTTTCATTCCTTCAAAGTCATCAATCAAATCACCCTCATCATTTCTGAGCTGTCCAATAGTGTTCCTTATATTCCTGTCTTTCACCTGGTTATAGAAATAACTTGTATTCTTGTCACCTTCTTTTATCAAGAGTGATTTGGATTTAAGCCTCAGAATACATTCCTCATCCTTCTCCATCTGATGAAGCTCTATTCGATAAACCTTAGTAATCTCCACCTTTTGAGAGGAGGGATCATCCAAAGCTTCTCTCCGTTTAATCGCTAGTTCAGAACGTTTAGACATCACTCTTTCATGAATCTGGGGAACAAACCCTGTAGTTCAACTTTTTTAACTCAATCTTTATATCTTTTAGCATCCCATAGAGTCTGTAAAACGGAGAATTTGTATTCCTAACTGTTGTAACATCCCAACCTTTTCTTACAAGATATTGTTCACTTTGGGCCCATCCCTCACGGATTTGTTTTTGGACGTTGGTAGGATTCGAACTCATGACCTCCTCCTCTCAAGATCAAGCTCCCACCACTACGCCCCAAAACGCGTCATGTCAGTTAAGGTTGAACTATTCCACATAGCCCATGGATCTCCCCCGTGCTTTGTCGATGTGGGATTTGCCTAGGATGTCACATACACCCCCCTCAGGGACTCAACGTCCTCGTTGAGGTTTGCCCCACCATCGTTCAAGAGGGACGGGGAGAGGCTCTGATACCACTTGTAACATCCCAACCTTTTCTGACAAGATATTGTCCGCTTTGGGCCCAGCCCTCACGGATTTGTTTCTGAGTGTTGGTGGGATTCGAACACATGACCTCCTCCTCTCAAGATCAAACCCCCACCACTACACCACCAAACGCGTCATGTCAGTTATTGTTGAACTATTCCACATAGCTCATGGATCTCCCCCGTGCTTTGTCGATGTGGGATTTGCCTAGGATGTCACAACTGTCTAGACTTTTCTTAAGATTTCATTGAACTCCCTATGATTGAACCAACACATAAAATATTTAAAAGGCTTCGGCTGCGAACTTAGATCATTCCCAGTAGAATCCTTCATAGCACAATGATCAGAGACTGTACAAGTAATAACTTCAACCATACTCCTTGGAAAACAACTATGACATCCCCCATTTACCAGAATTCTATCAAGTCTTCTAGCAATAGGCTCCTGAGCTCTGTTATTTATCCAAGTATAGAAAGAGCCTATAGAGAAATGTTCCTCTAAATGACAATTTCTAACAAAATCACGGAAATCCTCCATACTAGTGAAACATGTGATTTGATTCGAAGCTTCACTAGAATCCAAAATGGTATTGAAATCACCATCTATAAACACGGCTCATTATGCACCCTATGCCCAATTATACCCTAAAAAAATTTTCTCCTACCAATGATATCATTTGCAGCATACACAATGGTACCATAAAAACCAGTGGGAAAATCAACCTTGAAGTGCACAAACTGAGAACTCAAACAAATAATCTGAATAGGAATATCAGGTAAAATATCAAACTTACTAAGGTCATTGAATCCCCTGATGTTCCATATCCACAACTTCATTCCCTTCATTGTTTATTGTGCTGCTTCCTTGTCGGCACATTACTCTTAATCGGTGACATAATCGAATATGTGAATTCACTAAATGTTACAACACGGCCTGGACCAAACTTCTCCACAGTCGACTGATAAGTGACTCCCTGCTCACTCTTACCAGACTTAACAGGGCTCAGGGGGTTTCACCTCCACCAAAGTTTCAGCCCCCCTGTTAACTGGTTGAGACCTTCTTTTTCAAAGAAGATTCAGTCTCATTGACCAATCCCCCTCCAACAGCCATACTATTTGTTCATTCACACTACAACAAGAAGGTGGTGGCAGCGGTGGACGATGGTGGTGGCGGCGGCAGCAACGTCAGCTTTGGTGAGTTGACAGAGTTGAGGGAGAGGGGAAATGAAAAGAATGGGGAGAATGAGTTGGGAGATTGAGAAAATTTAAGGAGGAATTTAAATTTAGTCGGGGGCCTTATTTTCGGGGGTCATGCCCCCGACTAAACCAACCATTAGTCGAGGACGTGGACCCCGACTAAATGAGTGGTTTAGTTAGGGGCGTGGCCCCCATACCAAAATAGTCAGGGGCATTATTGTCGGGGGCCACGCCCCGACTAAATGAGTGGTTTAGTTAGGGGTGATGCCACCGACAATAATACCCCTGACTATTTTAGTTGGGGGCTTTATTGTCGGGGGCCACGCCCTCGACTAAACCACTCATTAGTCGGGGGTGTGGCCCCTTACAATAAAGCCCCTGAAAAAAATAGTTGGGGGCGTTTCCCTAGACTAAACCACACATTTAGTCGGGGCCATGGCCCTCAAAAATAAAGCCCCCAGCTAAAATAGTAGGGGGCCTTATTGTCGGGGGCCACTCCCCAGACTGAATGACTCGTTTAGTCGGGGGCGTGGCCCCCAACAATAATGCACCCGACTAAAATAGGGGTTTGTCCCCATGAACCAAATTTAGTCGAGGGCATTTTTTTCTGCGTCCTAGCCCCTCACAATGACATGGCTTTGTTGGGCGCCAGGCCCCCGAAAAAATTACCCCTGACTATATTTGTTAGGGGCTATACGCCCCCGACAATTGTTAGCCATCCCCCGACTATAAGCTATTTTTATTGTAGTGTTTAGGTGAAACCGTCCCCTCCAAGGAGGTTTCAATCTCATTGCCTAAAGAGGCACTCACAGCAACATCAATGGTCTGTTGGGAACTTACAGCAGCACTTCCTTTATCTTTACGATTCTGCTTCTTCTTCTTGCCAGACTTAGATGCTATAGGGCTCAAGGGGAGAACCTCCACTCCAAAAGCTTCAGCATCCCCTTGTTGGGTAGATTTTTCCTCTCATTCATCATAAGGCTCATAAGAATTGCCTACCCCACCCCCCTCCAGCAGGCATACCAAGAGCAGTCTCAGGTGAACCCTTCTCTCTCGAAGAAGATTCAGGAACATTGCCTGAGGGGATACTCTTAGCAGCTACATATTTCTGTTGGGGAACAACATTGCCTTTTTTAACTTCCTGAGCACTACGAAAAGCATGAAAACTAACCTTCACAACAGCTGGTTCAATATCACTCATATCAACCTTCAGTCCAGCTTTCCTCAAGGCTGTATCCTCACGAAGCACACATACCTTGACTGAGAATCCTTGTCTGACAAATCAATTAATAGGCTTGCCATCCAACTAGCTTCGTATTGTAGCTCCACATCACTCCTAAATCTAGCTTAATTCTTTCTAGCAAAGCTTCAGCCATCATGCCCCCATTATCATAAGCTCTACAACACCTCTCCTTCCACATATTAGAGACCACCATTCTCCACGCTAGTCTGTACCAAGCAGAGTTGCCAGCTTCCTTTCTTCTATCTTCTTCATCTATAATCTTCATTTTTAGTAGGCACCATCTCCTTCTTGAGATTAAAACGTGAAGCAATAAGTTTATCATTAACCCATATCTAACCATAACAATATATGACGAGTAATTTGGTGACTCGAATCTCTACAAAAGAGAGATTTCGATACTAATATTCGATGTTGTTTATGCCATGGCGTCCAAGTCAACAACAATGACTCCATTGGATTTGCAGTAATTGGAGGATGGGTTCACTAGTCAGGACAACCGTTCAAATTGAGAGTGCCAACAATTTCATAAGTCACCACCAACTTTAGTAGATTGATGACTAGCGATTTTACCTCCTTCGTCGTTGCTATGTGTTTACACCCAAATTTTTTTGGAGCAAAATACCACATTGAAAAAATACAAGGAATCAAATGGCTTTATTTGGCCATTAATTGCCTTAGTAATTACCCAACTTAAATCAAGCCGTGACATCATATATTTGGCTAATTTTCGTGCTAATTCTGTCTAGTGTATTATGTTGCCCATAACTCTTCCATCTGAACTCTGATTGATGCAAGGTCAGCGGTGCTGGAAAGTTAATTTCATTATCTTTCCATCCATATGTAGTGATGAACCCAGTTCCACCAGACCACCGAGATATGACATATGCAAGATGACAGACAGAATACCACATCGCAGATTTGTGAAGGTTTGAATGGCTTTATTAAGCTTTAATAATTCTATTAAATTAAAAGGATTAAGTGAGGCCATGAATTTACTATTTTGTCCTAACATATCATCTCCATAGGGAGCCTACCCAACGAAGAGGAAGGATCCCCATCAAGGTTGAAGCCTCCCTAACGATGAGGAAGACTCCCCATCAAGGAGGAAGGCCTTCTCATCAAGAGGGAAGGAGGGAAGCCTCCTCATCAGAGATGGAAACATCACCATCACAGAGGAAGCCTCCTCATTAAGGATGAAATCTCCCCATCAAGGAGCAAGGCCCCCCATCGAAGAGGGAAACCTGCCTCCCTTCAAAGAGGAAGCCTCCCTATCAAGGAGGGGGCACCCTATCTAAGAGGGAAGTCTGCCTCCCATCAAACAGGAAGCCTCTCCATCAACGAGGAAGTCCTTATCATCAAGAGGGAAGGAGGGAAACCTCCTCATCAAAAGAGAAATCCTAAGGCCGACTCCAAGGCTCTCCATCAAGGAGAAGCCTCCTCATCAAGAGGGGAGGAGAGAAGCCTCGTCATCAAAAGGGAAGACTACCCATTAAGGTGGAAGCCTTCCCATCAAGGAGGAAGACCCCTCATCAAGAGGGAAACCCTAAGGACGACTCCATGGTGATGATGTCACACATATCGGCCTGCTATCTAACGGGGAATCTAAGATCGACTCCATGATGATGATGTCATCATGTCGACCTCCTCGCCAAGAGGGAAGCATCATGCCGACCTCCTCATAATGACAAAACCCTAAGTGACAACGTGGCCATATGAAACCCTAAGTATATTCATGAAGCCACCAACGTCTACTCAACCAAGGCAGTTGAAGAGAGTAAACCGCCACCGCAATGATGATAGCCACGTTCAAGAGATAGGAAGTAACCTCCATGACAGTTACTTCCTCCACTTGTAGTTACCACTCATATTTTCCTATAAATATGAGAGGTATTCGAAAGAGACAAGGCTTGCACAACCACACAAGCAGACACCCTGCCCAAGTTTTAACTTTCTCTACAGTTTCATTTTCAGTAGCCATAGTCGTCTTTACTTTTGGAGCTCTCTTAGAACCTCCATAGGAGTAGCAGTAATAGTAGAAGTAGATGTAGCCAAAAAACATCAAACAACCTCGTTCAAACTTTGTTTGGAGAGGTGTGAACCGTGTAATTATTCTTTGTTCCATGAAGTCAAAAGCTCATTTATTGTGTTCAAACACAAGAGTTTTTACCACCAGAAACATACTGGCAAGCTCGGTGGGACCTTGTGTTTAATATCATGGACCCAAAGCGTAAAAACCCAGAGGGTGACCTCCCATCCACATTTGTGGAGGAGCAAGTGGCCAACATTGAGCGTGGCCAGACAAATGAAGAGGTTACCGAAATCCATGGTGGTGACAAGGAGGCTAGGCCACAGTTTGTGGCTCCAAATGCTGATCTAGGCGAGGCAATCATGTCACTCTGCCAGGCAATGGTGGGCACCACCAACTAATGGAGGCTTCAATGGCAGGAAATGCCCGTCAGGTAAAATCTCAAATTGAGTCTTTAAGTTCTTATGTCGAAAACGTTTAAGTCAAGTATTTGAAGTTGTTAACAAAAATCAAACTGATTTTCAAGAGTTTAGAAAAAATTTAAGACGCCTTTAGTTCATTCTATAGCCTTACCATCTTATGGTTTAGGATCGATGAAAAATGGTGTTGGGAATGTAAGCTTTCATCCAGCTAGTGGTCGAAATGGCCAACCATGACAGGACAACTTCTCACCTCCCGTGGCAAATCAGCCACCTTTCCATCAACATGGGAATAATGACGAAAGTCTTGCCACCACATCCAACACCCATGTTGAGCAACTGCCTACCCTAGATTTTGCACAAAAACACATTCCAGAGGCTAGGCCATATGTGGCCCTTGAGGGTCCACTCAATATGGATTAAGTACCACCACGTCCTAATATGGACATACCCCCACATGCATATCCACCACCACCAACACCACCCTAAGTCAATCGACATGGAATGGATCCAACAGGATTCATGCCACCACCCAGGGAGACCACGAGGGGTACATGATGGTAATAATTTAAGGGAACAGGTGGCACAACTGCTCAATGAGCATCTTGGCCTTGGAAGGAGGCCAGCCATGTCGCATGTGTATCGAAAGCCTTATCCTGAATGGGTGGATAGACACCATCCCTTCCCTAGAGGCTTTAGGGTACCCAAATTTTCCACCTTCACGGGGACCGGTGATCAGTCCATCGTGGAGCATGTTGGATTATTTAGTTTCCATAATGGTGATGTAGGTGACTTCATCAAGCTTAGGTTGTTTGGAAACTCGTTGACAAAACCAGCCTTTGCTTGGTACGTTAACTTGCCTTCGAACTCCATACAAAGTTGGCAACAGATGGAATAGATCTTTCATGCCCAATTTTATAGATTTGAGCCAGAGGTTTCCATGGACTTGGCACGTATACGCCAGCAGCTAGGAGGCCAGTTGAGATTTTCTTGACTAGTTTCAAGAACGCTCAAAATCATTACTTTGTCAATCTAATAGAAAGAGAGTTTGTCAAGATGGCTCAAAGAGGATTGAACTTCGAACTTAGGAAGAAATTCCAAGATCGAGAGTTCTCTGACTTGTTCCAACTCATGGCATGTGTTGTTAGGTATGATTCTCTTCTCCATGAGGAGGAGAATACGAGGAGTGCCTTAAGAGGGGGCAATATCTCCCAAATTTTGATTACGCCATCCACCACATCGATGGTGGGGTTGGTGAGGTTGAGGTTGACTTGGAAGAGATAGTGCCACGAAAACCCAATGTAAGGAAGTATTCATTCGATGTGGCAAAGACAGACTTGAAATTTGACCAACTTTACAAGGATGGTCAAGTCAAGCACTCTAGGGGCTTAACCTCCCATTGTCTGATAAGTTAAAAGGAAGATGATATTGAAAATGTGATAATAGCATGTCTCACTCTACTGACTCATGTGTGGTTTTTTGAAGTATTTTTAAGGATGCCATTGAGAAGGGACGCATCAAGTTCCCTGAGCCAAGGAAAGATGCCATGTTGGTGGATATAGATCCTTTTCCCACCACAGTTGGTGTGAACATGCTTAACCCTGCTTTCTCCAAGATTGAGTTGCGCCGGTTCAAGCTGGTGTTGGACACAATGCCGACTCAAGAGGGAAGTTCATCTTCGAATGTACAGACCAATCCTGTCTCACTTGGTGGACAAGATGATGAGAAGTTGTGTGTAAAGTGCAAGATGAGTCTCAACTTCAATGAGGTGAAACCAAACAAGCCCATCTATTAGAGGCTTGTCCCTCCTCCAAATAAGCCAAGGTATTCACCGTATGAGAGATAGGTGGAGGGAGTGCAACAACTAGTCAGATGGTAGCCAAGGCAATGGTTGGCT
This sequence comes from Linum lewisii, assembly GCA_034768395.1. Classification (NCBI taxonomy): domain Eukaryota; kingdom Viridiplantae; phylum Streptophyta; class Magnoliopsida; order Malpighiales; family Linaceae; genus Linum; species Linum lewisii. The sequence continues at coordinate 16,293,771 of CM068297.1, forward strand.
CCTGGCCATCCCATGACGAGGACCTTTCGAATTACTGAAGTGCCACGTGGTGGTTGGCATACCTATGACATCCGACGTCAACAACCAGTAGCATTGGCTGACTTGACGAGGACTCGGAAGAGAAGGTTCATCCGCAAGAACGCTCATAGTCGTAGAGGCCAACATGAGATGGCCCACCATGAGATAAGGAGGATGCAATAGTCCGAAGTAGAGGATACCCTTTAAGCTGATATCAAGGTGGACAACTCCACGTCCTCTGGTCTCAAAGTCACCGTGTTGGGAAAGGGCAAGCGTCTCCAATCCCCAAAGGTTGAAGAGGTGGAAGAGAATGTAGAAGATAGCCTTCAGATAGATGATGGACTTGGACTATATGACGAGGGGTATGATGATGACTTTGATGATGTTATGATCGATGTAGATCATCCAAACCCTATGTTTGAGAGGAATGATGATGACCATGGTGATGACTAAGGCCCTCCTGTAAGCATCAAGTTTGGAATCTTGCGACCCACAGTGACTACCAACTACATACTGCCTAGGATTTTCCAATCCAAGAGGAGGACCAACAGGTACATGTGGAAAGTGGAGAATCAGATGAGGAAGTAATGGAGGATCAACCAGTAAACACATTAGTCGAGGAATTCAATCACCTCGATATGGATAACGAGCCATGGAGTGTGAAGATGGTTCAGTTGGGATGTAGGATCGTCTTGGTGACAGAGGCGAAGAGGCAATACAAAAGTTCATAACGATTGTTGAAGGATCTATCTGAAGCAGGCCACAAACATGTGGGTTTTCTTGGTGAAGATGGAGGACGTTTTGTAACACCCATACCAAACTGACCCGGGTAAACCCATGGTTGAACCGGTATGAGCATCACTCAAAGTTATAGCATTTAAAATAAAAGGCGAATCAACACGTTTTGGAGCAGGAGCTGGAGTGGTGTTGACTTCACCAATGGGTCATCCCATGTACTTTTCCTTCACCCTTGACTTCCCTTGTACCAACAACCAAGCTGAATACGAGGCTTTGGTTATTGGCATGGAGGTCCTTATTGAATTAAAGGAAAATAACATTGATATCAAAGGAGACTCATAAATAGTAGTCCACCAAGTACTTGGTGACTTCCGATGTGTCAACTATGTGTTAGAGACATATCTCAACCATGTCCAAGATCTAATCTCTCACTCTAACAACGTGTCAATTAAGTTCATTTCTCACCAAGACAATGACAAAGCTAACTACTTGGCACAATTGGCTTTTGGTTTTAGAGAATTCTAACATGAGGGAGGAGGATAAATTTTTGTGAAGCCCCTCCTTCCATTACGAGATCGTTTAAAACAAGTAGCAGAAGTATACATGATTGAGGAGGATACTAATGATTGACAAGCCCCATTGCTAACATATCTAAAGAACCCAAATGGGGAAACTAACCATACTACCAAATTCAAAGCAAGAAATTATGTAGTGATGGATGAAACTTTATTCAAGAGAAGGGCAGATGGTTTACTACTAAAGTGCTTGGTGGCAAGGAGGCTCTACAAGCCATGGCTGAAGTTCATGAAGGGATATGCAGAGACCACCAAGATGGCCCTTCAATGAGATTGATACTTCATAGGTATGGCTACTATTGGCCTACCATTCGGGAAGATTGTGCGTGCCAAAGGTTGTGAAGTTTGCCAACGCCATGACCCAGTGCAAAGAGCTCATGATGTCGACCTAAATTCCATCATCAAGGCTCGCCCTTTGTTTGGTTGGGAAATGGACTTGATTGGGAAGATCTATCCCCCGTCCTCTAAGCAACAAACTTTTGTTATTTTGGCAATAGACTACTTCACCAAATGGGTAGAAACCAAGCCAAAGAAAGTGGTGAACCAAGGGGAAGTGATTACTTTCATTAAGGAAAACATGGTCCATCGGTTTGGCCTCCCAGTAACAGCAAATCAAGGGACCGTGTTTACAGGGGAGCAAGTAATGGCTTTTTCCAAGGAATTGGGAATTAAGATTATTCATTCCACGCTATACTATGCTCAGGCCAATGGTCAAGGTGAGGCTTCTAACAAGCTGGTGAAAGGAATCTTGTCTAAAATGAAAGAAGACAACCCAAGGGAATGGCATATGTTGTTATCAGAAGCCTTATGGGCATATAGGATGTCACCACGAAGTAGCACCAAGGTGACACCCTTTACTTTAACGTATGGCCATGAAGCCTTCCTACCTCTTGAAGTGATTGTTAAGTCATTACGGTATCTGCACCAACATGAGATGACTCCCTTTAAATACTATGAGTCGGTGATGTTGGAAATACGGGTACAAAAAGAAAGGGTTGCTCGTGCTTACAATAAGAAGGTCAAACATAAGTCATTTGAAGAGGGAAAACTAGTCTAGAAAGTTCACTTGCCTATTGGTGATAAAGATCCTAAGTTTGATAAATGGTCACCGAGTTGACGTGGACCTTTCATTATCCATGATACTCATCCTAATGGAGCATATCTGTTGAAGAATCTTGATGGGGTGTTACATGAACGTCTTATCAATGGAAAGTATTTGAAGCCTTACGTTCACTCTTTGTGGGATGTTAAAAGTTATCAATTTTGAAACCAAGGTGGTGCCCCATGCCATAGTTCACTTATGTTTACATTGGTGTGGGGCGTCAATGGTCCTAATGAAGACACCATTGTGGATGAAGGAACTTCGTATTCTACTCCTTAAAGAATGGCATGATGTATCAAACCGTAAAAACCAGTATAAAAAATCGGTCACACTTTTATTTAAAATACAAATATCATTAGTCATTACATATACTTTAGGTATCAAATGGTAATAAAACTTATATATACTTAATTACAAACCCTAATAAGCTAAATGACACCCAGCCAGCCGTCACATGCCTTTTCCTTTTCTCTCTCCATCCTTCCTTTTCTTTCCTTCTCTAATCTTTCTTCCTAAACCTCTGAATCAATAATAAATCCTTACAATAAAAATCAATGGAGGGAGAATACAACCCTTACCGACGACGGATGAAATGGCCGCCGGCCAAGGATGGAGTCGTGGTCAGAAGACGACGGCAGGAGAAGTGGAGTAGATGGCGCAACGGACGGATTGGCGAAAGAAACGGGCGACGGAAGAAGCAGACGTTGCCGTTGTCGTCTTCGACCGTAAAGAATCGTCTTGGTCTGGTCGGACGAGTTAACTAGTTTTACCGGTTCAACTCGTTTTTAGCCTTTATTCGACCAGTTCTTTTTTGAACACAGACCGGACCGGGCTTGGCTCCGGTTCCTGAGTTATCTGGTCGAACAGGCTGGTCTGGTCCGGTTCTGTCAACACTGAAAAAAAAAGAAAACTCAATTAACTTGATATCAACAACTTAGTACACAATTCTTCTGCACTAAGTTGTTGGGGGGCAATTTTTTACACCCAAAAGATATTTGAGAAAATACCACATTGAAAAAATACAAGGAATCAAATGGTTTTAGTAGGCCATTAATTGCCTTAAGTAATTGAACAACATAAATTGAGTAGTGTCGCATCGTTTTGGCCAATTTTCATGCTAATTCTAACTAATGTAGTATTTTGGCCATAACTCTTCCATCTGAACTCTGATTGATGCAAGATCAACGACATTATCTTTCCATCCATATGTATTGGAGAACCCAGTTCCACCAGACCAGTGAGATATGACATCTGTAAGAAAACGGCTAGAATACCACATCGCAGATTTGTGAAGGTTGGAATGGCTTTATTAAGCTTTAATCATTCTATTAAATTAAAAGGATTAAGTGAGACCATGAATTTACTATTTTGGCCTAACACACCCTCTCTGTGGGAAGCCTACCCAACGAAGAGGAAGGATCCCTATCAAGATGGAAGCCTCCCCAACGAAGAGGAGGGCTCCCCAATAAAGGAGGAAGTCTCCCATTAAATAAGGAAAGCCCATCAATCGAAGAGGGAAACCTGCCTCCCATCAAAGAGGAAGTCTCCCCATCAAGAAGGAAGGCAATCAAAGAGGAGGCCCCCCCCATCAAAGAGGGAAGTCTGCCTCCCATCAAAGAGAAAGCCTCCCCATCAAGGAGGAAGGATTGATGAACGTTGTAATGCGGTCAATCAAATAACTATCAAACACAGAGCAGGACATATCGTATTCCACGGGCCTCTTCTACTTGCTTACTCAAATATGTTGGCAATTTTTATTCAGGAAAGAGCAAGTTGTGCGTGGTGTGAGTTCCATGACTTCAATACTAGAATGCAAGATAAACTGAAATGAAATTAAAATGCAGAATGATTGGTTGTTTGACTCAGACAGACGACAGTCAAACTTAGACTTCGAATCCCCCTTAGATCACTAGAGCAACAGCAATCAACAGACCAGCGATTTTCAATTCTAGTTCATTCAGTTCACAGACACCATCATAACTCCTTACCCTTAGGTTTAAGACTGGCGAACGTTCGCTCTATCCGATCTAACTACCAAGATTAATTAGTCGCCCGAGTACGGTCGCTTCTTGCAACGACAAAACTAACTGGTGCAATTACTTGCGATTAATGAGTTACTCTTGCAATGAATTAACCCTAACTGGTTCCTACGAAAGGCACACTCCAATGAATAGGTTAATTGCTTGATTTGGTGTTTTAAAGTGAGGCGAACATTCGCTACTATCCTCGACTTAACAAGAATCTAATCTAGGTGGCCAAACCAGACAAGAAACACAGAGAACAAAGAACAAATCAAACATGAAGGAGAAACTGAAAGAACTTCGAATCTAATCAATCACCGCCGATCCGTGACCACTTTAAAGCCTTGGGTCACTTAGGGTTCATCTAATCTAAGCTCTACGAGTTTAGCTACTCATATTCAATACAGGAGAATCATAGACGAACAAGGAATACATCTCAGGCAGGAAAGACAGAGAAGAACTGTAAAACCTAATTTCGAGGAATCTGTGAAGCTTCGATCTGCTGGATCTTCAACTCCTAGCACTGGTTCTCCAAGATGGAAGGATGGCGTCATGATCCTTTCCTGGCTCCTCGAATCCTTTTCACTCTTTCTCTCTCTGATCTCCGTCTTGGAATTTTCGTCCAAAGTGTAAATTATGAAGTATGTTTTGTTTAGCCGATATTTTCCTTTTTATATTCGTCCGCGGGTAGCTTGGAGATGGCTTGATTTTTCGCCGAAACCTAAGAAGTTTTTGGCGAAAACTCCCCTTAAAAACTTGGCTTGCTCCGTCTGTTTCTTCTGTTTGAAATTACTTGGAGTTTTCGACGAGAACTTTGGAGTTTTCGACGAAAACTTCTTCTTGTAATGATCTGCTAATTTCTTCTTGAGTTTTCGGCGAAAACTCAAGGTCTTTTCGCCGAAAACTTCTGTGTAAAACGGGGCATGAGATGTGTTGACTTGATTGACTCCTTGGTTGATTCTGGTGAGGTTCCTTGAGGTTCCAATACCTTAGACACGTCCTGGTTACATTATTTGACGGCAAAAACCTGTGCTATCATGGAAACACTAGAAAACCATCAAATAGACCCGAAAAGGGCCAAGGTAACACAAATGGCACGAGAAAGAGCAGTAGAGTGAATATTCACTATTCTACCCAAAAAACCATGTCTTAAGCCAAGAATAGAATCACGTCAAATCGAGTGTCATCAAAATACCCCACACTTAAGCTTTTGCTTGTCCTCAAGCAACTGAATAGATTACGCTCAAGTTCACAAATGATGAGATCGATTAAATTGAAGTTCATGCATTCACAATGAATTATTAGACAGATAATACCTAGAACAAGAAACCTAACATGCATACTAATCAGCCAAACAACCTGGTCTCACTACAACTGCACACGATAAGGAGAAGTAACCAATCATGCATGAATTCGACCTGACCGACCAGACTCCTCACACAGAAAATATTTAGTATGAGGGAAACTCTCATTCTCTGTGTTTGGGGACGTGTTTCTGCTCTCAATCATTTTTTGTCTCTGACCACATCTCCACCACTATGACAACACGAGGAACTAGTCAAGAAGGACTTCCCAACTTAGGACTGCAATGAATTATATACTACAAGGGTTCATGACGAGATGGATGGAGGGAATGTATGAAGATGGCTTTGGTGCGGTGTAGCTTTCGACTAACTTCCCTCGAATCTAGCCTATGGCTTCCTACCGTCTAACCAGACACGGGTGGAATAGTGTACGCTCGTCCTATGATACCCTCAAGCAACCTAGCACTTTATTTTCTTTACATACATTTTTTTTCTGATTTTTTCTTTTGACTTCGTTCTTCCATATGTGGGGAGAAGAACGTTATCGAACTAACTAAAAGCTTTGAAACTTTGAACTTTTCTCTTCTCTTTTTTTTTTGAAATTTTTCATACTTTCTTCTTTTCCTGAATCTTTTCTTTTGTGTCGATTCTTTCTTTTAGTTTCTAGAGGGGTTTACACGTCTGGACATAATAGCTAAGACCACCTGTTTAATGGCTATAGGCAGGTTACCACAATCTGACATCCGGTAGGCTAATCTAGAACAACCACGGGGGATCAACGGGGAATGAAGGAATGGGGATTGGCTGTAGTGTATATCGAACCGAAAGAAAGGCCAAGCTCAAGGGTTTTTAATCTAGTGGATTTCATGCTGGGTAGGCTATCTGGCTTAGTAGCTGAATCTAGGTGCCCCTATAATTCTAGAACTCGTGTCATCGTGTGGTCTCGAGTAGGTCTCATGCAAATTCTAACTCATTCAAGCAAACAGAAAACCACTCAAAATGAATTGAAATTGCAAGTTACGTGCAATGGATCAAAAGCTCACATTTGGTTTGCTAGTCGGATTCGATCATTTTCATGCAATCAAGGCGACAAACTACAAGTGTGATTTTCAAAATCTGTTCTGACCAGGCAATTTAGCATCAAAGTATACACGTTGGTTCTCAAGTTCTAGGTTAAGCAGTCTAAGCATCATTATGATAGATTGAAAAACAACTTAACGTCAAGCATCAAGAACTGAGCAATTCTAAAGCTAGAAGAATCAGTCAAGGCACCACGAAACACAATGAAAGGGTAATCAAGATCATGCATGGTTATCTAACATCGTACCCCACACTTAGACTGTTTTGTGTCATCACAGGACTAAAAAGAGATTGAGAGGAATGGGGAACCTGGAAAAAGGGGGGGTGTAGTGGACGGTATCAGAGAGCGTGCCTCGGAGTGGAGTAGAGTGGCGACCAGAGGACACCTACAAAACAAAAACAAACAAAAGATCAAAAGGTAATCGGGACAAGTGTCCCGGAACCACACATAAAAAAAAAGTTGGATCGCAATTCGAAAAGAAGAAAGGAAAATAAGGGAAAAGGATAGAAACAACCTGATCACTGTTCCGCAGGTGGGGGTGGAGGTGGAGTCGGGGAAAGGGAAACGCCAAGTCGCTGCTCAAGCTGTTGTCGCCATGCGAGCTCATCCCTGTGTCTAGTGGTCTGGTCCGCCATGAACTGTTGCAAAACGGTCCATCGCGCGTTCTGTGCCTCCTCATGTGCCACTCGGTCCTTCTGCCATTGAAGTGAACCGGCAGACTAGTCGAGTTGCCATTGCTCAATACGCGTCAGCCGCTTATTTATCTCAACGGGCATTTGCGGCTGTTGTGGAGGCGGCAACTCTATGAGAGGAGCGTGAGGCACTAGAGTTGCAACTGGCTGTGGAGGCTCCCTTCTTGATTGACGAGGTATCGCATCGTATTCGTCGAGACTGCACGCGAGGTCGAGGCCTCGTGCGACGGCGAGCTCAGCACTGAGGTGCTCAATCTGGATGCAAGGAATATCGGGGCCCCATTTGTCACCGATCTGGAGGTTGTTGATTAGACAGGAAATGAAAGTCCCTCCAGGAATTTCAGAGGGAAGTTTATTGGATGTCGTGCGTTTGTGGAAGAATCTTGCAAGCCACCATCCTATGTGGAGACGTTCCTCCTCCTCTACAGCACAGAACAGCACGAGCTCCTCCAAGGAAACATGGTGATGGCTCGCCTTGCTGCAATAACACAAAGACTGCATCCAAACATAATGCAAGAATTTAAAAATTGGGTGAGCAATGTCACCTACCGTGCGGTTGACGATAGGCTTGACCTCTGTTTGGTCGGAGACATACTTCCATATTTCTGGGTAAGGTGTACGAGTGATGGGGTAGGTGTCCGCGAATCCAGCAGCAGTGCCCTGGACGATGGCATGCGGATCCAGTAGGTGGGCGAACTCGTGGGTGGTCTTCTCGTATTGAACACCACCGAGGCGAAAGGATATGAGTTTCTGACCGCTTATTGGTTTCAACGTGAGGCACCGAAACGAACTCTAGAACTCTTGAAGGGCGACCAGAAGGTAGGGGGACCCAAGAGTGGTCAGGGATCACAAGCCGGCTTGGTCAAGGACGTGATCGATGGTGGAATGACAAGCCGGATTGTGGTTCTTGAGACTGTCTAAGGAGAGAATTGCCAACTTGGCCGGAGGGATGTCCTTGATCTTCTGATATACCTCCAATTGGTGTGGCTCAAGGGCAGCGATAAATGGATGCAAGGCCCCATTGGCGAGTGCAGGAGCATAGGTGATAGGGATCATGGGGGCCGGTACAGCATGCGGGACTAAGTTCACAACAGCTGGTATTGTGGTAGATGGTGCGGGTGGACGGGAGAATTGAGCCTTGTTCTGTCGAGCCTTGGACCGCTGCTCCCTATCAGCACTGGTGGTCTTGAATCGCTTCGGATTCCTGCAATACACAGCTCAGAGCATACCAGAATCAAATGACAGGAATCCTACCCCACACTTATTTTGAAACCACGATTCGGAGAAGAACGAAGCGGGAAAGTGGGGGTAAGCAAACAAGCCGAGGTAACACAATTTCAAAGCATAGCAGAAAAGAAACGGCCAGCATGTAGGGGAAGAGCGGCACTCAATCACCAAGTATGAGAAATGACGCAGTTCGACAAATGATAGAGCAAAAGACAAATCATTGGCACAAGAGCAATTGAAATTCATCCACGAGGGCAATACAAATCAAAAGGATTTCAAAAGGTGAGCCAGATTACACCGAAACGGCAAACACGCAATTAGTGGAAAACCAAAAAGTCAACCATGCCGAAAATTGAAAGTCAAAACACTAAAAGATTCAAAATCAAAGGCTGAACAACTAACCGAGAAGACATGACTCGAGAAAATGATTGGAAATCTGAGAAATTGACAAAAAGCTTGAAAACTTGTTTGGGTGGAACCGGAGCTATATGGCTCCGATCCAGGAGAACTGGGGTGCGATCAACCAAGGAGGAGAGGGGGAAAGGATCGGCGGTGGCGGCTTGATCTGCGGCCTGGGAAACAGGGCGGCGGTGGCGAAACGCGAGCAGGGAGAGAGAGAGAGGTCAGCGGGATTTTGGTTTTCGGGGGGGGGGGGTGTCCGCGAAAAATAAGTCCGAAGGGGCGTTTTAAATTAGTCGGAACAAACTCAGTATTTTCGGCGAAAAATGTGGGATTTTTCGGTGAACATTCCTTTACAAAACAAAACGACGGCGGTTTGAAACAGATGGTTTTCGCTGCGAAATAAGATTTTACGGCGCGAACTCGTCGAAAATGAGAAACAGGAGGATCAGGGGGGGTTTGAAAACCAGAGGTTTCGGCGAATACTTGTGGAGTTTTCGGCGAAAACTCATTTGAAAAACGGACGCTGACAGTTTTTTTTTCAAAAGGGGGGGTTTAAAAGAAACGACTCGAAACGAAAACAAACTGACTCCAGCCGTGGGTTGCCTCCCACGAAGCACTCTTGTTGAACGTCCGTGAGCTGGACGATACCTGGATCCGCATTATGGGTCTGATGCAAAGTAGTGTACGTCGATTAGGCAAACAGCCAATCCCTGCAGATATCTCTTGAGCCTGTGACCGGTGACCAGAAATGGTTCTTGACCATGGCCTTTAATTAGGACGCTGCCCAAGGATGTCTGCCGAACCACGGTATAGGGGCCGGACCATCAAGATTTTAGTTTATCGGGAAAAGCTTCAACCGAGAGTTATATAAGAGGACTTCATCTCCGGGGTAGAACTGCTTGACTGTTTTCAACTGGGAGTCATGAATTCTTTTGGTACGTTCATTATAAAGACGGTGTTCCTCAAGCTCAGCAATCTGGTCGTGGCGCATATTACCTGCTACTGCATAACTCATATTCAACTTTTTAGTAGCCCAAAACGCCTTGTGCTCAAGCTCAACTGGCAAATGGCATGCCTTGCCATAGACCAGCTGATACGGTGAGGTACCGATGGGAGTCTTGTAGGTAGTTCGATAAGCCCATAAGGCATCATTGAGCTTAGATGACCAGTCCTTGCGGGACCGGCCAACTGTCCTATCAAGAATCCGCTTGAGCTCACGGTTCGTCACTTCCGATTGACCATTAGCTTGAGGATGGTAAGCTGTGGACATTCGGTGGGTGACGCCAAAGCGTTTGCACACCCGGTCGAAATGTCCATGGAAGTGGGTACCCCTATCGCTTATGATGAAGCGTGGTGAACCAAAACGCGAGAAAAGACGTGTAAGGAACCGACCCACCACTCTAGAATCATTGGTGGGTAAAGCTTCGGCTTCAGCCCACTTAGAAACATAATCAACGGCCACAAGAATGTACTTGTTTCCGTTGGAGGGTGTGAACGGTCCCATAAAATCAATTCCCCAAACATCAAAGATTTCAACAGTTAAAGAAACAATTTGGGCCATCTCATTACAGTTAGAGATGTTACCTGATCGTTGGCATGCATCACAATGACGAGCAAAAGCGTTGCAATCACTAAAGATTAAAGGCTAGCAAAATCCAGTTTCAAGTACCTTTCTCGCAGTGCGGTTGCCGCCGAAGTGTCCTCCAAACTGGCCTTCATGGCACTTACGCATGATGTCAGCCGCTTCGATGTAAGAGACACATCTTCGGATCATCCCGTCAGTACTAATACGGTATAAGAAGGGCTCATCCCAGAAGTATGACTTGGCCTCTTTAAAGAGCTTCTTGTGTGCATTATAGTCTAGCCCATAAGGTATTATACCGCGAGAGAGGTAATTAGCTAAGGTGGCATACCAGGGCTCATCTGAATCGGTTGCGTTACTTAGCTCTTGAGCGTGAGTGATTGCCCAGGGCTCGATGGCTTTGCTATTGACCTGTTCATAGATTTCAACACGCAACAGCTCGTCAGGGAAAGAATCATTGATAGGGGTAGTAGTAGACTTACCTGTCTGTGATTCCTCGAGTCGAGAAAGGTGGTTGGCTGCTAGGTTCTCAGCTCCCTTCTTGTCTTTAATCTCTATGTCAAACTCTTGGAGAAGTAGGATCCACCGGATGAGCCTTGGCTTTGAATCCTGCTTGGCTAACAGATGGCGCAGAGCAGCATGATCTGTATAGACGATGGTGTGTGAAAGAACCAGGTACTGTCTGAACTTGTCAAAGGAGAAGATGATAGCTAGGAGCTCTTTCTCTGTAGTAGTGTAGTTCCTTTGAGCATCGTTAAGCGTCTTGCTAGCAAAATAGATGGGATGAAACCACCAACGTCTACTCAATCAAGGCAGTTGAGGAGAGGAAACCACCACCACCACGATGATAGCCACGTTCAAGAGATAAGAAGTAACCTCCATGGAAGTAATGAATTTACTTCATCCACTTGCAGTTACCACTCATATTTTCCTATAAACATGAGAGGTATTCGACAGAGGCAAGGCCCGCACAACCACACAAACAGACACTCTGCCCAGATTTCAACTTTCTCTGCAATTTCATTTCTAGTAGCCATAGTCGTCTTTACTTTTGGAACTCTCTCAGAACCTCCATAGGAGTAGCAGTAGAAATAGCCAAAAAACATAAAAAAAACCTCGTTCGAACTTTGGTAGGAGAGATGTGAACCGTGTAATTATTCCTTGTTCCAAGAAGTCAAAAGCACATTTATTGTGTTCAAACACAAGAATTTCTATCACCAGAAACACTATATATGATAATTGGAAGTGTATCACCTTCCTATTTAAGTTTGAAACTTCATAAGGAAGAGCTTTTGTGATGATAGAGATAAGTGAGTTGTGTAAATTTGAAATGACTGGATGGCCAAGTTGACATTAATTTTTTTGATGCATTGATGGTATCATGCGTATATAGGTTACTTGGGGCAAAAGTATCATGACATAATGTATTTTATGTCATCTGTACATAATCCATATCAGCCCTTGGATTCAAGCTTTGATCTTATGCGGATTATACTATGTAATTAATGTAATTAATTTGCATTTATAAGATTTGATTTATTTAGGGTAATCATTGTGGTAGGATATGGTGTTTATTCTCTGCAATCAATCCTTTATAACACTTACCAAATTATGCCTAATATCTGCTAATTGAAATCTGAAATATAACCTCCCTCTGCCTTCATCGTTTTTTTATTATTCAGTCCAATCATTTTCCCAGCTGGTTTGCTTGTCTCATGGATCCTTCTGAAGTTATTGATGAAGCCAACAAGCCTCCTATGAGCGGACATTTTGATCTTAATCTCATTCCCGATGATCCAAGAGAAGAAAATCATTCCGCAACGAATGAGAATATTGCACCATCTTTCTGCCAATCTCTTTACTTTGCAAGGCCATTATATATAAATACTAATTTCAAAACATGTCATTCTTAATAATCCCAGAATAATAGTATTTTCTGAATAATAGTATATCCGAATATTTATATTTTCCAGAACTTAACTTATTAGGAATAATAGTACTGACAAAATAAGACATTATCTTCCACAAGTATTTTGATCTTAATCTCATTCCATATAATATTTTCAATTAATACTAGTATTTTCATAATAATAATATGGACTTTAGTGTTGCGATATTATAATATTTAATAATTGTGACAACATGGTATCGTTTCGTATTATGATAAAGGTTTAAAGTTGTGTTTTAGACTCTGCTGGTGTTCTAGTCGATTGGTTCAGTATTAAAGTTTTGTTCGATCCCGTTTCCAATATCGCCTTGAATTTTGGTTTTTGACTCTTGACCTTCATTTAGATCCATGACTCTTGACCGGTTGAGTCCTTCCTACTAGAAGATCATGGTTCTTGATTGACTTTTCTTTATCAGTTCCCCACGTTTTTTTTATTTCGTTAGTCATCCTGAATATAGTTTGAAATATCATATTATTAATCAAAATCGATAATCAAATCAAGATCAAAGTTAATACTAGTAAGTTGTTCATACTAGTATTCTGAATATAATAGTATAATGACAAACAGTGCAAATGAACAGAACAACAGATCTCACTCATAAAGACTCATTTCAAGTTTAGTTTCTCACAAATGGTTTATTGCTAACTAGATTGCATTTTGTTAGAACATACATTGTGAGAACAAGGAATGCACAAGGATCAACTTATAATAGTGTAAAAAAAGCAAAACCATAATTTTTTTTTTCGAAAAAGGGTTCCTTCATGTTATTAATGCTCAATAGTACAAATGTTTGTCAAGACATCATGTAACCAGCTCGAAGAGTCTACACCACAGACTGGTGAAGTACAAAAATAAGATCGCCTAGCTAACTCATGAGCTACCTCGTTTTGAACTCTTCTAACAAACCGGACCTCCAACCCTATATTCCTATTAAGGATTCTTCGACACTTCTGTACGATGTCCCTGAATTCCGACGCATCTTCCGTGTTGGCAGTAATAGCTTTAACAACACATTGTGCATCTGATTCTACGACTCTATGCACCTTGCCTTCCATTTCCATCCACGCAAGCACGTCAGCAATAGCTTCTCCTTCGCCCTCCTTGACAATGCCACACCCAGGTTTCGAGCTCGTAAAATAGTGAATAACTCGATCGGTGCTGTCCCTGGCAACTCTACCAAATCCAGTTCGCCTCTCTCTATCAAATAGTGCTACATCCACATTGCATGTAATTGTACCTTGTTTTGGTGGATGCCACTTCAGGCAGATCGCCCTGTCCTCCTCCCTTCGGGCTGATGTCGGCCGTTGAGCTTCTTTCCACTCACGTAAACAATCCATGCCGAGCTTAACCACCCAAGTTGCCACCGTCTCTTTACTCTGCCATATTCTAGCATTGCGTTCGCCCCAGATGCTCCATAAGATTGTAATAAACTTCGCATTTTCCTCTGCCGGATTAGTGTTCACGAACTTCATGATCCAATCTTTAATCGTGTAACATCCCACCATGCTTGCTTCGACCATTGTCAGCATTCCAGCAGCTTCCCAACAATTTTTGGCTATACTGCAACCCATAAAAATGTGCCATGAATCCTCAAGGAAGCCTCCACAAGTACATTCAAGGGGACAGTAGTGATTCCTCTCTGATGCAGGGTTAGCCTTGTGGTCAACACACCTCTTCCCATCCTCCAGGCAAAGTGTTTGATTCTAGGTGGGGCTGCAATTGCCCATAACCTGTTCCAGGAGCCATCAACATGGAGCATTGATCGATCAAGAATTCTCTCCATCGCAAGTCTATAGGCTGACCGAACTGAATACACACCATGCCTCTCAAAGTGCCAAATCCGAGTATCAACTTCCTCTTAACGCGGCAGGGGTATTTGCAAGATACATTCTGCATCCCTTTCTTCAAACATCGCACGCACAGCTTCCTAATCCCAAAGTGGCAGCCCCGAGATTAGAAGGTCGTTTACCGTGATATCATTCAGTCCATCAATCATCGGTGTTTCTATCCACATGTTATCGTCGCTTCTTAATCATGGTTGCGACCAAACATTGACAGACTTGTCGTCCCCAATTTTCCATCGGACCCCATTACCAACGATATGCTAGGCTGACCAGATGCTCTTCCAGACTAGGCTAGGGGTTTTACCCTCGATTGCCATCAAGAAATCCCCCTTAGGAAAGTATTTAGCTTTGAAGACCTTTGAAACTAGAGCATCACGGTCGGAAGTGAATTTCAAACCTTGTTTTCCCAACATCGCCAGATTGAAGCCCGTTAAATCACGGAAACCCATGCAGCCATGTTCTTTTCTCACACATAAAAGCTCCCATCGCATCTAAGAAATTCCACCTTCGCCGTTTCCTTTTCTGCCCCACCAAAAGCTATTCATCATAATTTCAATATCCTTGACCAAAGTCGTCGGAATAAGAAAGGCAGTCATACAGTAGGTTGGGATAGCTTGTAAAACTGCCTTCACAAGCACCTACTTACCCCTAGTAGAGAGAGGTCGACCATGCCAGCCTTGGATCCGCTCTCACACCCAGTCCTTGATATAAGCTAGCACCGCCTTTTTATTGCGACCCACCATACAAGGGAGGCTAAGATACCTCCATGTGTCGAATCCACTGTCAATTCCTAATATGGCTCGAATTCCATCTTAGAGCATGCCATGGACATTTTTACTGAAGAAAGCTCCGGATTTGCCAAAGTTAATAGCTTGGCCAGAGGCGCGCTCATACGTCAAGAAGATGCGTTTCAGTTTTCGAGCTTCACAAATTTCTGCCTTGCAAAAGAAAAAACTGTCGTTAGCAAAAAATAAGTGTGAGACGCAAGGAGCACCTTTACACACACGCACACCATGCAGCTTTCCGTTTTCTTCTGCTCTCCTCATCATGGCCGACAGTCCTTCTGCACACATGAGAAAGAGGAAATGTGATAGAGGGCAGCCTTGTCTCAAACCTCTTCATGGAATAATCGGACCCACCACCTCCGAGTTAACTACAATGTTATACTCAACCGATCGAACACACATCATCATCCACCCAATCCATCTCGTCGAGAAGCCGAGCTTACGGAGCATAGCTTCCAAGTAGTCCCAGGAAACTCTATCATAAGCTTTAGATATGTCGATCTTAACTGCAACTTCCCCTTGCTTAGCCCTTCGAATCCGCTTCATGTGATGTAGAGACTCAAAGGCAACCAAGACATTATCTATGATAGAACGCCCTTTTATAAATGCTGATTGTTCCTTAGAGATGAGCGTCGGTATTACTCCCCTCAATCTGTTTGCAAGTACCTTGGCAACAATTCGATACATCACATTACATAGCGAGATTTGACGCAAATCTCGCATAGATTCTGGCCTGTCAACTTTAGATATCAACACCACATTTGTCAAATTTACCTCCTTCGAGAAGCTACCTGTTTCCAGCCATGCCGCACACGTTCGGAACAACTCAGTCCCTAGCTTCGGCCACCAATGCTGGTAGAACCCCGGGTTAATCCCGTCCAGGCCCGTGGCTTTATTGGGGTCCATAGCGAACAGCGCCTCCCTTACTTCTTCAATTGAAAGTGCATGACAAAGTTGGGTGTTATTAATGTCAGTTACCTTACAGTTTATGCCGCCAATTACTTCATCCAGCTCAACTTCTTCTCGGGCAAAGAGCTGCTGGAAATATTGGTTTACTGTCTCTCCCATGTCTGCATCCGAATATGCCCAACTGCCGTCATCCCGTTTCAGTTGGGTTAATTTTTTCCGTTTTCGTCTCCCATTAGCAACTCCATGAAACTACCTGGAATTCATGTCGCCACCTGCCAGCCAATATTGTTTCGCTCTTTGAAACCAGTGAATTTCTTGCTGTTTCAAGAGTTCAGAGAGTTCGACTCTACACTTTTCATACTCCAATCTCGCATCATAACCATCCTCCTCCCGAAGCTCTGTTAGAAGTTTCTGTTTCTCTTCGATAAGACCCCGATAGCGTCTAGCCAGCTCCTTTCCCTAATCGGCAAGTTTAGAAGCACATGAGTTCAATTTTTCACTTAGAGTCAGGTTTGCAGAATCACTCCACCATGTGTTCATATTTTCTTGGAAATCAGGTTCCCGGATCCATTTGTTCTCGAATCTGAAATTCCGCTTAAAATACCTCCTCTCCGTGAAAGCCGTATCCAAAAGGATCGGGGAATGATCTGAAATTGGGACAATCAGGTTTGAGAGCTTAGAATCATTGTTTTCTTCAAGCCAAGTCTCATTGGCAAAGGCCCGATCAAGCTTCTCTTCAATCTGGTTCGGTTTACCCTTGTGGCGCCACCAAGTAAATTTATAGCCGATCAATGGTAACTTCACAAGACCGCAGTCGCCAACTACCCGTCGGAAGCCGTCAATGAGAGCTAGTGGATGCTCATAGAGTCCTCTCTTATCTTATTGGGAAATAAGATCATTGAAATCGCCTATACACACCCATGGCGTATCAACAGCCAAGCTTCTGAGCATATCCCAGGATTGTTGTATGCGCTGTCGTTCTGGCAACTCGTAAAACCATGTTAATCGGAACTGTCTGTCGTCATCCTCTTTCACATTCATGTTAATGAAATTTCTAGAGAAATTTACAATCTCAACAATTGGGTTGGCCCGCCATAATACGCTTAACCCCCCACTGTGTCCTACCACATCAACTGCAAAAGCTCCGTCAAACTTCAATCTGATGCGAAGCTCCTCGATCCGCTGCTTCTGGCAAAGTGTTTCGTAGAAAACACCCCATCTGGCCGATGAACTCTGACAAGTTCCTCGAGTGCTCGAACTGCCTGGGGCTGGCCAAGGCCCCGACAGTTCCAACTCATGATAATCATGGCGCTTGGCAGGTCCCGTCTCCTTGCGGGCCTGCTGCTTCCCTATTTTTTGAGGGTGGGATCCCTTTTTTCAGTGATTTCGACGGCTAGTTGGTGTGCCCGTCATCAATCTCCATTGGTATACCACCCGCGGACCCTCTTCTTCATTTTTATCATCATGGATCACGACGACTTCTCCGTCCGACTTAGTAGCTTCCTCCCCGTACACGATCTCCTTATCCTTGTCTCTAACATTGGCTCCCATACATGCTCTCATATTAGCTATACACGCAGGGACCACAACAGGTTCTTTATCCATACTTCCTGAGTTCCTCTAGTTGGATGAGTTTCCACGTGACGTGCCGGAGGCGGGTTTCTCTACAAGCCACTTGCAGGATGTCATACGGGCAGACTTCCGAGACTCAGCTTTCAAGGTGTCATCCCATCTACGAACGATCTGGTCAGCAGGAACTCTGAATCTAACTTCGCAATGGCAATCGATATGACCCATTACTCCACAGATATAGCAGTAGTTTTGTAGTCTCTCGTATTTAAACTCGCACTTGGTTTCGGCATTACCATGTAGACAAAGTTTCTTTTCACGTTTTAGCGGCTTGCGGACATCCATCAAAACCCTGATTCTCATGTAGGGTTCAACGAAAGCTTGGGCGTTACGCTCATCATAGGCCATGAACTTTCCAACATAATTCCCCTGGACTCTTTCTGAAAAATAGCCCACCGGTAACTTGTGCACCTGTACCTAGAATGGTACATGGTGGAATACCACCATGGTCGGTTCCTCCCGGGTAACAGCTCAAGAAGGATGAGGAGGTTACCGTCAAAGCTCCACGATCCCTCGTCCATAACTTTGTGAAGGTCAACTTCATGGTGAAATCGAAATAGGTAGACGTCGCTTCCCAATTCTTCGATCTCCACGCCCCGGCCTGGTTTCCATGCACTCGCCATACTCCTCTTCATGGCTGGAACATTGATGCGTTTATCCATGAGGAATACTCCAGCAACGCATAACTCATATGGTGCGTGCGGTGGCACAGCAACTAGGTCAATCAATGACAGCTCCTCGTCGCTGTCGTCTAGCGTAAAAACCGCAACTCCGTGCTCCATAGTTCTCTTTCCTTCAGACAACAAAACCAGGCTGCAAGTGTGGTCGTAGATGAAAGGTAGGCGGAAAAACTCGAAGAAGGTGAAAAAACCCTAGCGGCGGCTCTCATGCGAGAGAAAGGCTCTCATACGAGAGGAAAAAGTAGCAAGTTTAATTATTTACTAATTAACTATAATTCCAAAACCATAATAGTACTAGTAAGTTGTTCATACCAGTATTCTAAATATAATTGTATCATCACAAATAATGCAGCTGATCAGCCCATAATTTCAAATTCAGTTTCAGGACCTATAGATATTATTGGTAACTGATTATACAGAAAACAACAGCCCAAAATCGAACTAGTGTACAAAGCAACAACAATAAAAAAAATCACAACGAAATCAAGAATAATAATATCAAAACCTATAACATGAATGCCCAGAACCGAAACTCCTGATTTCATATACACAAAACACAAAATGGACATGAAATGGAACCAAAAACAGCAACCAAAGAGCAACAAAACGGACAGATCAAAACAGAGAACAACTAAAAATCAAAGCCTTTCATGATTAGTAGTCGCAAAAATCAAAGAATAATAGTATAAAAATAAAAAATAATAGTATTATGCGAATAACAGTATTCTTGTAAAATCAAATCTCAGAGAATAACCTAGATCAGACCACAATAACCTAAAATAGAGAAGAATGACAGTGCACAAAAATGATTCACAACAAAATCGACCCACAAAACCTAGTTTTTTTGGCACATACAAACCCAAAAATTGAAATCTAAGTGAAGTTCTGAAACAAACTTGAAAGAAGGTCTGCCAAGAATGAAACCGAGAACGCCGACGGTTAGTTTGGAGACCGTTAACGGATTCTGTCGGCGGTTATTGAGCACTAGAAAATGGCGTCGAAACAGAGCCTGAGGTCTACAACGCCGACGGTTAGTTTGAAGACCTGGGAATGGCGTCGAAATGGATCATGTGTGTGGAAATTTTTCTCCGACACGAGAGCTTGAATAGCGGTTTTTTTTTTTGTTTTTAGAATGGATGAAAGGGAAAGTAAAAGTAAATGGTAACTTTTATGGCACAAAAAATGGTAATAATAATATTTAGTATGAGATATTAATTTGGGGTTTTGTATTATAATATTAATATTTACCCTCCACCCTTGGATGAGATAATTGAAGATCCTATGGCTCTTATGGATTATGTCTATAAGACATAATCCAAAATATGTCACATACTCAATCCGGGTTACTTGTGAACTCTTTAGATCCAATGATTGTAACTGTTGTTAACTATAACATCTCATTTATTTAATTAGTAATTATGGTCTATATAATATTTTTACATTATGTTTTATAAATCACAAAATTTTCTTTTTCAAAATCTCATGCACCAAACTTTGAACAATAAAATATTTTTATTTATAAATTTGTTAATATGTAATAATGACTATCAACCAAATCTTTCGTAGCAAACTGACAATATTATTTTGGTGACGCACTATATTAGTACGGTGAAACTACAATCATAGTTATCTATTGCTAAAGATTTCTACAATGAAACTTTTCATCCTCAAAAATTACATTTTATATAGTTGAATACATATTTTTTAATAACTTTTGTTTTGAACTTAGGTGTTAGGAATTTTTTTTTCACCAATCTACCTGTAAGAAACCATTAGGGTATTAATAGAGTTTATGAATATGGGTATTTGAATGCCCATTGTGTAACCCCCTCCTATACATTGATCATTGGATTGATTGTCATTCATTGTATTTATTTCCTAGTTATGTTGTCTTGTATAGGTTATGAATCTTTGAGCCTATAAATAGAGCTATATATTGTAACCTTGGTACACGCTAATAAGAAGCACATCTCTCTCCCACTTTGTCTTGTCTCTTAGTTTTCTAACACGTTATCAACACAAAACTCTACCCACTCGGAGATTCACGAAGCTCTTGATGTTGTACTTTCCAAGATATATATTTTCCCCACCCGAAGGTATATAATACATAAACCTTTATCATATTATTTACATTTCATATACTATTTAAGTATTTATATATACATTTTTTTTATAAACCACCGTTTCAAATCATAAAAAATACGAATTATGTACGTTCACATAATGCTTACTATTCATATAATATTTCATATATGTTGGAGCGGTACCGATTTTTATCATATATATCAATATATCATTATTGTTCCAGCCTAGTCCCCTGGTCCAATATTAGAAGCCCAATGGTGTTGGTCTTCAGGTTGTTGGTGTACCTCGTAAGTAAGTAAGGGGGTAGTAGTTAGTTCAGATGAGTGAGGCGATAAGGTAGAGAGAGAGAGAAGGGGTGACGTACCGCGGAGCGTTTGTCCGCTGGGTAAAAGTTTTGTCCTCCAGTCCTGTGGATAGTAGGGGGTATTTATAGTACCCCTGTCTTGGTCGCCAAGGCTGGATCTTGCTCGTTCATTGTAGTCTCCACAGGATGCTGACACGTGTCCGTATGTCCCTGAAACCCTACGGATCGCTGTATTTTGGCCGTTGTGGAGGCCTTACATATTGGGTTAGGCCCATAATGATCGGCTGGATCTGTTCTTGAGTCGGGCCTATTTCTGAATCGCCGGTCCATTTTAATACTACATGTGGGTGGCTGCTCGGGTCTAAGATCGTCGTACCTGGGCCCATCAATTGCCCCCAAGCCCCTTAGCTAAGCTTTGCTTAGGTAAGGGCTTCATGACTAACTTGATCGTCTCCCTAGTGATCGCCGGGGCCGGGGCCCATCAATTGCCCCCAAACCTCTTAGCTGAGCTTTGTTTAGCTAATGGCTTCATGATGACCTTGATCGCTTTTACTAGTAATCGCTTTTCTTTTCACGGCTTTATGAGCTTTACGCCCTATCCTTTCTAGTTGAAACCTGAGCGACTAATTTTTTGACAATTTCTCCCTTGGTCTGCAAATGAACCGCCTTGAAAGATCAGTGTGAATCATTTTGACCCTTTCTGCCATAGCCGCACATGCTACCTCCTTTCCGCACGTGGGTCTTTTCCTCTTTTGGGGTATCATGGTCATTTGCTTTTGTCGTGTTGGAGAAGCTGGGGAAATCGGGGTATCCCTGTAATTTCCAGGTGTCATCATTGCCTAGGCTCGTTAGGCCGTCTTCTCAACAGTGCATACCACCAATCAACCGTCGCGACGGTTCACCTTTCTTTCCAGACTCTTCCCCTCTTTCTTTATAAACCCTTCTCCTTCTTTCTTCCCATTTTTACGCTACTTACAACTTCGAAAATCTCCCCAGCTTCTGTTTCTCTAGTGGTCACTGCCCTTAGCTGTCGACTTTCTTCCGGCATCCGAAAAACCTACTTTCTTCCCACTTCCTCTTCTTCACGATGCCTGGACCTCCCCGTCGACCTCCCGGTACGTAATCATCCCTCTTATACTAACTTTTTACCGCGAGATTACCCTCCTATTGTAGCCTTTTCTTCCCTCTTCTTTTTTCCTTTCGAACATGAGCTCCGCCGATGATAGTCTGAACCAGAGCTATTCCTACCCAATGGGCACCGATTCCACTTCTTCATCTTCCTCTACTACTCATTCCTTGACCTTACATCGCCCATCCTTCCAATTCAAACTGAAACCTCATCTTTTCGCTCTTTAGATGACGTGGAGGACCCTTTTGTCGACTCCCCCACCCTTCCCTTCTAGGGATCTCACCATATTGGCTTCTCCAAGGCTCTTCATGGCTTTGAGTTTTACCCTGATGCTCACGAAGTGACTGGCTCCTACGTTATTGAAAATTGGAAGTCGATGTGGCAAAGGGCCTCCTACAATGAGCGCAAGGTGATTGGTCCTGGATATTTGATGACACTTGATTTTACGTGTTTATCTGCCTCATTTAAGCTACATTTCCTTGCTTGAATCTCGGGTTTTAGGGTGATTTAGCATGTTTTCACCTAAATGCCTTAATTATTGCCGTTTTGGTTACTTTGGCCCGTTATGGGTCTATTTGATGATTTTCTAGTGTTTTTGAGAATGCACAGGTTTTTGTCGTCAAATACGTCGTAAAGGACGAGCTAGGGAAGCAAAGGAACCTCAAAGGATGACCCGATATCAATCCAGAAATCAACCAAGCCAGAAGAAATCACTGCCCCGGCTGTAACTAAAGTTTTCGGCGAGAAGTCTAAAGTCTTCGCCGAAAACTTATGCAAGAAATTCACAGTCGAGGACAGGAGAAACCAGCCAAATTTTTCTCTGAAGTCTTCGCCGAAAACTTAGGAGTTTTCGCCGAAAACTAATTCCTTTTTTCGACTGGAATCCTAAACCCTATAAATACTAAACCGGCGGCCACAAAAGAGATATACCTATTCCATGGATTAATTTCCAGACTTAAAAAGTTCGAGAGAGAGTTTAGAGAGTTCGAGGAGCCGGGAAGAGATTGTGACGCCATCCTTCCATCTCGGAGAACTCAGTGCTAGGAGTTGAAGATCCAGAAGATTGAAGCTTCACAGATTCATCTGAAATTAGGTTTTACATTTCTTCTCTGTTCTTCCTGGTTGAAGATGTATTATTTGTTTGTCTTTGATTCTTTTGTTTTGAATATGAGTAGGTAAACTCATAGAGCTTAAATTAGATGAACCCTAAGTGACCCGGGCCTTTAAAGCGGTCACATATCTGCGGTAATTAAATCCAGTTTCAATCAGTTTCTCTTGCATGTTTGGTTTGTTCTTAATTGCTTTTGTGTTTCTTTTCTAGCTTGATCACCTAGTTAAGATTCTAGTTAAGCTGAGGATAGTAGCGAACGTTCGCCTCACTTCAAAACACCAAATCAACAATTAACCTATTCATTGGAACAATTTCTCTTTGTAGGAACCAGTTAGAGTTAATCCACTGCTAGAGTAACTCATTAATCACTAGTAATCAAGCCAGTTAGTTTTTCGTTACAGAAGCGAACGCACGGGCAGCCAATTAATCTTGGGCGTTAGATCGGATAGAGCGAACGTTCGCCAGTCTTAAACCTAAGTGTCAGGAGTTATGGTGGTGTCTGAGAACTGAATGATTCAGGATTGAAAGCCATTGGTCTTGTGATCGCCAATGTTCTGGTGAACTTAGGGGGATTCGAGTCTAAGCTTGTCTATCGTCTTGTTAAGTCAACCAATTATTTAACTGCTTTCTGTTTTCATTTCTTATTTTCAGGTTTTATAGTTTAGAAGTCGTGGAACTCACACTACGCGCAACTTGTTTTGACCTGAGTGAATTGCCATCATATTTGAGTAGACGATTAGAAGAGACCTGTGGAATACGATCTGCTTAGCTTTTAGCTTAGTAGTATTTGATCACTGTTCTACAACTCATCAAATTGGCGCAGTTGTCGGGGACTCTTCTAATTCTTTGAAAGAAGAGTTGGCATTTTATTCTTCTACCTTTCCATCTTTCATATTTCATCACACTTCGATTTTACGTCGGTTATGTTTGCTTTTGTTGCTTGTAGGTTGTTCTACAGGTTTATGAACCACCCGTTCACTCGCTCTCCGTCTAAGCCTCGCAAGACTTTTACCTCAGACAAGCCGGGTAGTTCTGCTCCGCCAATGCAATCGCGAGTTCCGAAGCAAGTCAGAATCATTCCGCGTACACCTCCCACCCCTATTAAGATCGAGGAGTTGAAGGAGAACTCCTCATCTACGTCTGCTTCATCCACTACTTCAGATTCGCCAGCACCTACTCCTTCCGCAATGGCTGCTCAATGCACCATGGCGGATTACAATAAACCGAGCGCGACTAGCGTTCGGTCTAGCATCGCTGTGCCACGCAACAATGACAATCCTAACTATGAGATCAAGATCCCCTTGCTGGGAATGATCTCTAGGGATGTTCAGTTCGAAGGGAAGCCGCATGATAACCCATGTACACATTTGGCGGACTTCCTCTCCATGTGCGAGACTTTTAAGAGTGGGAGTCTCGATAAGAACACCTTATGCTTACGAGCCTTCCCATTCTCACTCCGAGGCACCGCCAAGAGATGGCTAAATAGCAAGCCACCTGGCTACTACACTGATTGGGATACTCTAGCTCAAGACTGCGTAGAGGAATACTTTCCCCCTTCAAGAACTACAGGTTATAAGGACAGCATTTCCAGATTTGTTCAGAAAGAAGGAGTGAGTTTATATGATGCATGAAAAAAATTCCAAGAACTCCTCTATGACTGCCCTCATCATGGATTCAAGCAGAGACAGCCAATGTAGTCAAAATCGGGATTCCACGTGAAATCGAAAACATGGGTGAAATCTAAATCGTAGTTTTTAATCGTAAAATCGTAAGATTTTATGAACTACTATCGAAACATTTAAGTCAACAACAAATTAAGAACAAGAAGACCATTACCCAACTTTGAAAAGTCTAGATAAGAAAAAAGAGAGAATGTCGGCTCTTAAGCGGTCATTCGAGGAAGTAATAATTAGATTTTAGACACTTTTTAGTAATAACTTCTAATATAATTAAACAAAATATATAAAAAAATTTAATTTAATGTCTTTGTTCTGACTTAAATGTGGTTGTAGAAACTGGTAATTTCCCCTAGAAAGTGAAATCGTAAAATACAAGAAAAATCGTTGATTTTATAAGATTCTAAGATTTTGATCGAGATTTTACTAGATCTTACGACCCATAGATTTTGCGTGGATTCAAGATCGCTAGAGACTAGTGAAATCGTAAAACCGTAAGATTTTAAGATTAAAATTGGGATTTTGACTACATTGGAGACAGCTAGCTGAGATCTTTGCCTGAGGGATGAACGAAGAATCAGCTAAATGGGTAAACTCCTTAGCTGATGGAGACTACACCGCACTCACACTAGAAGCTGCTCTTCTTCACTTTGCAAACTGTGCATCTAAGTCCAGGAATTGGGAGAGACAGTTTGAAGCAGCTAAGAGTCGATTAAGCCTTGAAGATCGGATCAAGGCCGATGTACAGAAACACATAAAGAAGGTTGGCGCTTCCACCAACTCTCCATCGGCGTCTGTCTATGTCGCTGGTTGTGAATGGTGTGGGGTAGGGTGTATTCATAATGGAGGAAGCTGTCAGAATTTCGATAAAGCGGATGTCTGGTCTATAGAGGAAGTGAATTTTGTTGGTCAAGGCCTCACCAACGATCACGCAGGCTACTCCGACTACCGTCAGTTCAGACAACCTCAACAACAACAAGGGAGTTTCCAAGAGCGTCCTCCTTACAACTTCGGATTCAACCAGAGCCAGAATCAGTACTCGACCAACAGTTATCAAGGCCCTCCTAGATTCACTAGAGGACAGCAGCCTCAGAGATATGCGTCGGGGAACACTAGGGATAATGAGCACAGTGAATAGTATTGCTAGCATGTTGGCTAACAGTCTCCCTCTTTAGTCAAGCACCGTCTCAAAGCAACCCCACCATGAAGAATGAGCATGCTAAATCCATCACAACCGAGAGCGGTAAGCAGACAACTGATCCGAAGGCCCCATAACCAAATATGATACCTGATGCTATTGCTATAGACATTCCAGAAATTGAGGATATCACAGCAGAGGAAGAGAACAAGGAAAAGGAGGAGGAAGTAGCTCCGCGTCCCCCTCCAATATCAGCTCATGTGCCAGTTTTAGCACCCTACCAGCTAAGGATCCCTTACCCGAAGGCCATGAAGCTCAAGACACTGGACACTCAGTACAGAAGCTGGAACTCAGCTTTGAAGAATACAGAAATTAAGATACCGATTACTGATGCTGTTCAGATGATACCACAAGTCAGAAAAGTCGTGAAGGATCTGGCAAAGAACAAGATGAAGGGAGCGTTGTCCTCCATCTCCGAGGAAGAAGAGGAGAAGGCTACCTCACATCCTACACGATCTCCGGAGCCACCTCTTGCTCCGTATCAACCAAGAATCTCATTCCCCAAAGCATTGCTAGGCAAGGGAATCCAGCAGAACAGCTTGAAGAAAAGAAGGAAGCACCTTCCACTCCCTCTAAGGGAGAATGCTAGGGTATCAAGTCTCGATCACCACCCATACCTATCCCAGCTAAGTGCTCCAACCCTGGTTCTTTTACATTACCTTTAATCATTAATGACATTGAGGTCGAGCGTAGTTTGGTTGATTTAGGTGCGCCTATGAATGTTATGCCTATGTGTTTATATGAGAAATTGAACTTAGCTGAACTACAACCTACTAGCATGCATTTTGTGTTCGCTGACAAGTCTCTAAAGGCACCTAGGGGATTAATCAAAGATGTAATCACTTGTTCTGGTCCTTTCACGTTCTTAGCTGACTATGTAGTAATGGATTCTCAAGGGACAGTTTCTACTCTTCTCCTAGGCCGACCGTTTATGGCGACAGCCGGCATTAACATTAATGTCCCAAATGGCTCGTTAACATTAAGGGTTGAAAATGATACTGTAACATTCCATCTCAATGATGGTATGAAATACGTTCTTAAGGGAGAATCACATTGTTTATCTGTAGAAATTGTGGAGTTGGCCTCGGTCAACTCCGTTACTAATGTCAATCCAAGTGTTTTCCCCAAGATATTTGTAACAGGTGCAGAACAGGCTGTCAAACAAAAAAGGAAAATGACCATGGAAAAACCGAAGAAGAAGGAGGAACTGAAAGCCTCATCTTCTAAATCACCTCAAGCTAAGAATCCTAGCAAGACAAAGAAGAAAGGAAAGGAAAGACCAAGGAGGTTTGGAGGCCAATCATTAAACCGCCTCCTACCGAGCCAGATGCTCCGCCCCCTTTTACCTAGTCAACGGAGAAGAATGACCCTCTGAAGGACCTTTTCGGACCGTTTGAAGCTACCGGCATCTCCCCGACGGACGAACCAAATTGACGCATATCAATGGGAAGCGCTTCTTACTTACCGGAGGTAAACCGAAGCTGTACTTCGTCAATTCCGATACAAGCGTGAAGGAGGTCCTGAGTTGGGACGTCTCCTACCCACCATCTAGGTATCGTCCAGCTCAAGGACGTTAAGCAAGAGAGCTTCGTGGGAGGCAACCCAGGGCTGGAGTCCATTTTTGAATTATTGAATTAGTCTTTTTCGTCGTTCGAGTTGGGTTCGGGGGAGCCAAAGTGTTAGTTTTCTTTTATTTTCGTCTATTTTAATTTTCTGTGTCAGGTCAGAGTTTTTGCCAAAAACTTACAAAGTTTTCGGCAAGAAGTGTAGTCTGTTTGAGTATATTTATGTTTTCAACTTAGTTTTCGTCGAGAACTTTCAAAGTTCTCGGTGAGAAGTTTGGTAAAGTCTTCTCAATTTGTTTTGGGTTAATATACCTTTTTGCCCCTCTACTATGCAAAGTTAACAACATACCCTTTTACTATTTTCTAACCGATTTAACACCCTCTACTTTGAAAAGTTTAACAAATATGCCCCTACATTTATCTTTTCATATATTTTTGTCTAATAAGTTGATTATACGTGCTATTCCATATTATTTGTATACAACATCACTGATCGGGATGTCCACAAGGTGAAATATTTAAATTAAAAAGAAAAGAAAAATGAAAAGCATTATAATCACCATTATGTACAAATGTGTTTTGTGGTATTCCTTTTTCTTTCTAATTTAAATAATTTTGGACTGTTAACATTCCAATCAATGATAAGGTGTACAAATAATATGAAGTAGCACGTATAATCAACTCATTAAACGAAAAATAGATGAAAAGATAAATGTAGGGGAATATTTGTTAAACTTTTCAAAGTAGAGGGTGTTAAATCAGTTAGAAAATAGTAAATGGGCGTGTTTGTTAACTTTGCATAGTACAAGGGCAAAAGGGTGTATTAACCGATTCATTTTCAAAGAAGTATTCGCCAAAAACTTTCAGAGTTTTCGGCGAAAACTTTAGTTCTGTCAGAAAAATTTTCAAAAATCTTAAAAAAAAAGTTTTTGAAATTTCCCCTAACCTTCTTCGTTTCGACTTTTATTATGTGTGGATCCGGGACACTGGTCCCGGTTTCCTTATGATCTTTTGTTTGTTTTTGTTTTGTAGACACCTTTTGGCAGCCTCTCTCCACGCTCCGAATGCTCCTTGATCATCCCTTATACCAACCATCTCGGTCCAAGTTCTCCTATTCCTCTCTACTCTAGTTTGGTCCTGTGAGGACACATAACTGTTTAAGTGTGGGGTAGGGTGTATAAATTGCATGATCTTGTGTGAATATTCTGTGATTTTCGTGACTTATCTGATTCCTCTAGCTTAGAATTGCTCGATTCTTGACGTGTAATGTTAAGTTAGTTATCAATT
Organism: Linum lewisii; assembly: GCA_034768395.1. NCBI lineage: Eukaryota > Viridiplantae > Streptophyta > Magnoliopsida > Malpighiales > Linaceae > Linum > Linum lewisii. The sequence continues at coordinate 16,322,664 of CM068297.1, forward strand.
TTTCATAATGATGTTTAGACTGCTTAACCTAGAACCGATAACCAACTTGCTGCATTGACGCTAAATTTCCTAGTTAGAACAGAAAAATTTATCACACTTGTAGTATTTCACTTTGATTGCATGATAATGACCGAATCCGACTAGCAAACAAACTGTGAGCTTTTGATTCATTGCACATAAACTTGCAATTTCAATTCTTTTTTAGGGCTTTCTGGTACTTTGAATGAGTTAGAATTTGCGTGAGACCTATTCGAGACCACATGATGACACGAGTTCTAGGAGGATAGAGGCACCTAGTTGAAGCTACTTAAGCCAGATAGCCAACCTAACGTTAAATCCATTAGGTGTAAACCCTTGAACTTGGCCTTTCTTTCGGTTCGTTATACATTACAGCTAATCCCCATTTTTCATCACCCCGTTGATCCCTTGTGCTTGTAGTTCTAGATTAGCCTACCAGAAGTTGGTCTGTGGTACTTACCTATAGCCATTAAACGGGTGGTCTTAGCTATTATTTACAGACGTGTAAACCCCTCTAGCAACTAAAAGAAAATTGGCACAAAGAAAAAAAAGAGAAAAGAGAAAAAAAAATCGAAAAAAATAGAAAAAGTTCAAAGTTTCAAAGTTTATAGTATAGTTCAATAACGTTCTTCTCCCTACAAATGGAAGAACGAAGTCAAAAGAAAACGTAAAGAAAAGTAAACAAAATAAAGTGCTACGTTGTTTGAGGGTATCATAGGACGAGCGTACACTATTCCACCCATGTCTGGTTAGACAGTAGGAAGTTATAGGCTAGATTCGAGGGAAGTTAGTCGAAAGCTGCACCGCACCAAAGCCATTTCCATCATTCATCTCATCATCTATCTCATTACAAACCCGTGTAGTGTAGGAATCGTTACAGTCCCTTGCAAAAGTCCTTTTGACTAGTTACTCGTGTTGTCAGAGTGGTGGAGATTGTGGTCGAATTGCAAGCATATGACATACTTCGGTCGAGAAAGTGATTGAGAGCAGAAACACGTCCCTAAACACAGAGTGCGAGAGTTCCCTTGCACCAAATATTATCTGTGTGAGAAGTCTGGTCGGTTAGGCCAGACTCATGCATGATTTGTGTTTACTACTTGTTTGTGTGCAGATAATTAGTGAGACCAGGTTGTTTGGTTGACGTGTAAGCATGTTAGGTCGCCTGTTCTAGAAGTAGCGGTTTAATAATTCATTGTGATTGATTGAACCTTAACTTGATCGATCTCATCATTTGTGAATCTGAGTGTGTTCTAGTTCAATTTACTTGAGGACAAGCAAAGGCTTAAGTGTGGGGTATTTGATGACACTCAATTTTACGTGTTTATCAGCCTCATTTAAGCTACATTTCCTTGCTCGAATCTCGGGATTTATGGTGATTTATCATGTTTTCACCTAAATGCTCTAATTCCTGTCGTTTTGGTTACTTTGGCCCGTTATGGGTATATTTGATGGTTTTCTAGTGTTTTTTAGAATGCACAGGTTTTTGTCATCAAATACGTAGTCAAGGACGAGCTCGGGAAGCAAAGGAACCTCAAAGAATGACCCGAGATCAATCCAGAAATCAATGAAGCCAAAAGAAATCACTGCCCCTGTTGTAACTAAAGTTTTTGGAGAGAAGTCTAAGGTCTTCGCCGAAAACTTATGCAAGAAATTCACAGTCTAGGATAGGAGAATCCAGCCAAAGTTTCCTCTGAAGTCTTCGGCGAAAACTTGGGAGTTTTCACCGAAAACTAATTCCTTTTTTCGGCTGGAATCCTAAACCCTATAAATACTAAACCGGCGGCCACAAAAGAGATATACCTATTCCGTGGATTAATTTCCATACTTAAAAAGTTTGAGAGAGAGTTTAGAGAGTTCAAGGAGTCGGTAAGAGATCGTGACGCCATCCTTCCATCTCAGAGAACTCGGTGCTAGGAGTTGAAGATCTAGAAGATTAAAGCTTCACAGATTCATTTGAAATTAGGTTTTACAGTTCTTCTCTGTTCTTCTTGGTTGAAGATGTATTCTTTGTTTGTCTTTGATTCTTTTGTTTTGAATATGAGTAGCTAAACTCATAGAGTTTAGATTAGATGAACCCTAAGTGACCCGGGGCTTTAAAGCGGTCACGACTAGCGGTAATTAAATCCAGTTTCAATCAGTTTCTCTTACATGTTTGGTTTGTTCTTAATTGCTTTTGTGTTTCTTTTCTAGCTTGATCACCTAGTTAAGATTCTAGTTAAGCTGAGGATAGTAGCGAACGTTCGCCTCACTTCAAAACACCAAATCAACAGTTAACCTATTCATTGGAACAATTTCTCTTTGTAGGAACCAGTTAGGGTTAATCCACTACTAGAGTATCTCATTAATCACTAGTAATCACGCCAGTTAGTTTTCCGTTACAGAAGCGAACACACGGGCGGTCAATTAATCTTGGGAGTTAGATCGGATAGAGCGAACGTTCGCCAGTCTTACATCTAAGGTTCGGGAGTTATTGAAAGCCGCTACTCTTGTGAATGCCAATGTTCTGGTGAACTTAGGGGGATTCGAGTCTAAGCTTGTCTGTCGTCTTGTTAAGTCAACCAATCGTTTCACTGCTTTCTGCTTTCTTTTCTTATTTTCTGGTTTTATAGTTTAGATGTCGTAAAACTCACACCACACGCAACTTGTTTTGACCTGAGTAAATTGCCATCATATTTGAGTAGACGATTATAAGAGACCTGTGGAATACGATCTGCTTAGCTTTTAGCTTAGTAGTATTTGATCACTGTTCTGCTGCTCATCAACATTTTCCTTTGGGGACCGCCAAGAAAATCGCTCGTCAATTGCTATCTACCTGGAAGTTCGTCGTGGCCTCTCGGCTTTCCACCATTGGGAACTGCCCCCCCTGGGTGGCATGGTATATGGACTGAATCCTTCACCAATGGACTTTGTCTCCCGCCTTCTCCCCTTGTGGCTTCTCTGCTTGAATGTTTGGGCACTTTTAACGTTGGATGTTGGGTTTCAGTCGCTGCTTTTGAGTGTACTTGTGAGACCATGGTTGTCGCCCCAACTCTTCGATTGTTCCAAATTCTTCACTGTGCCAAGACGACTCCAAATGGCATAAGCTTCTGTCGCAAGACGGAATTTGGTTAGAAGGGCTGTCATTTTTCACCAAAGCCCCGTCCTACCTGGTACCACTCCTTCTTTTACTTTCAGCCCAGCGAATTAGATCACTCGTGGACCTCTTTACTTCCAGCCTCCTGGTCCACTAGTGATCTGAGTCGCTTCAACGTCGATATTGACCCCACTCCTACAGAAGTTCTTGCGCAGAGGCAAGTCCTTCTTGAGTGTCACAATCTATCCACCCAAGTGGGTTTGAAGGCCTCCCAAGAGGGAATCCGAGGAGGTATTATCATGACTTAGGAATTCTTGTCCTTCCTTTTGTAGGGAAGTGTCCTTTTTATCTCTTTGCTATCGCCTTGTGACCCAATCGCTTTGCCCAAAAACTCAAAACTATTACTATTGTCTCTTTTTAATTTTTTGTTTCTTCTTCTTCAGGTTACGCAAACCTTGCCGAGTGCCTCATCAGTACTACTGCTCGGGGCCTGTTGGTGAGACTCGCCCCCAACTCTCTAATACACCTCCCCCTGCACCTCCAACTTCTGCGCATCGCGAAAATTCTCAAGGGAGAGGTGATACCTCCCAAGCCACTCTCCCTCCCTCTGCTGATAAAGGTAAAGGGAAAAGGAGGCTTCTGGGAAGAGGGAGATCTTGCTTCATCAAAGAGGAAGAAGGCTGGGGCTTCCAAACGAAAAAAGAAAGTGGGCTAGTCCTCTGGTCGCCAACCATCGCCCCTGTTACTTAACGTTGATCATGAAGATGAGGAAGATGAGCCTCTAGTCCGAAGTCGTCGCCACCAGTTGCCACAGAACGAGGATGACTTATCTGTGCAGGAGCTTGTCAATCAGGCTGCTCAGGACAATATTGACCCCCCAATGCTGACATCCCAGTTGGCCCTACTGATACTGCACGACAACCTTCTACTGTGGTTGCTGATGAAGTTGAGCCATCGACTGAGCTTGATCCTCGCCCTACGGAGTCACCTCGCGATTCTTCTCGCCCACCACCAAATTCTACCGATCGCTCTCGCCGGGCTGTTTGGTCTGTCCGAGCCAATGCTGTTTTTGACCGACCGGCCCCTGCTGGTCAGGAAGACGAGGGACCTTTTTGGATGCCTTACTTTGCTGTCACTCATCCTGTTTCCTCTCACATATCGCCCAGGATGGCGAGTGACATAATGGAGGAGTTCTCTCGTGGTATTTACCATGAGGTGACCGCCCCTGGTGAAGGCTCAGAAATCACAGACCTTCATGGAGCTGCCTCGATTTGAATTCTGCAGGTATCGCTACTATAAATCTTATTGTGTTGTTTTTTTTAACATATGACCCTTGTTTATAGGTTGTTGCTGAACTCGGCGATCTACCGTTCGCCTGCAAGCATCTACAAGATGAGAACGAGTGACTTAGGATGGATGTGGAAAACCTACGCGCGCTACGTATGGACCTTACCCTTCTTCACAACGAGGAGAAGGTATTCCTTCTCTCTACTCATCTTTCCATTTTCAAACTAGCAATCTTTCGCAGGACAGTTCTGTTTTTCTATAAACACTTTGTCATATCAGCGCCGAGCAGATGTAGCGACTGTGACTGCGAGGGATTTAAAGGAGACTCTGGATGAGGCGACTGGACATGTTGTTCACTTGGAGACCCTGCAGACCACTATTCAAGGCGATTCTAGCCGCCTACGAGAGGATTTACAAACCGCCAATGAGCGTCTCACCCGTCTTGAGGCTGACTTGGAGAAAGCTCGATCACAGGTCGCTAATGTGGAGGCGATAACTATTGAGCGAGATAATGCTACGGAGCTGCTAGTCGATTCTTTGGGGGCCCAAGAGGCGACCGATCGAGACCTGGATGCCCAGCAGACTCAGTATTCTGAAGTTGTGACGTATTTTAACCAACCTCTTGGTGAAAGTATGTGCATGGTTATGCGCAGCTGTAGAAACGAGTTCTACAAACACTTTCCCTCCAAGTATTGGCCTAGTCGAAAGATGGTCCGTGCCGTTCTCAAAGGTCTTAACCGATACAGCTCTGGGGTTCTCGACCCAGTTGACTTTGATGAAGAGACAGCTTTTCGGGAATCTGATCGCCTGGATCGTGAAGTGATCACGGAGGATGCTGTGTACGTGGTGTCTGAGCGTCGGTGACGTGGCTTGCCTGACTTGAATCCTGACGGCTCAGAAGTATCGCCGCCTCTTGTCAAGTCTACTCCACCCTCTTGTGATAAAGGCCTTGATTCGCAGTCGCCTCTTCCCAAGTCTGGGCCAGGCGACAAGGAAAAGGTGGCTCCCCCTTAATAGTATAATTTTTTATAAGTTTGAGTTGGCTTTACCTTGTCTCTCTCAGTTCAAAACTTTTCCTTTACCAGCTTTCCTCCACTGTAGTTTCTATTCGACTTTTGCTATCCGAACCTCTCACATGCTTAATTAATTATGACTTGTCTTTGAGTATCTCAAGCATTTTCCTTAGCGACTCGACTATCTCTAAGTCTCCTTAGACAGTTTTAATGTCCGTAGATTTTACTCAGCGATTTCAATGTCCGTAGGTCTTATATGACGGTGTTTTAATGCCCTTAGGTCTTACATAGCAATTTTTCAATGCTCGTAGGTCTTACATGGTGATATTTTAATGCCCTTAGGTCTTACTTAACATTTTACAATACCGGTAGGTCTTAAATGGCAATTTTCAATGCCCGTAGGTCTTACATGGTGATTTTTTTATACCCTTAGGTCTTACTAAACACTTTACAATGGCCATAGGTCTTACATACTGATTTTTCAATGCCCATAGGTCTTACATGACGCTTGTTCAATGCCCGTAGGTCTTACATAGCAATTTTTCAATGCCCGTAGGTCTTGGCGATTTTTCAATGCCCATAGGTCTTACATGGTGATTTTTTAATGAACAAATGTTATGAAACCTTGTCCAGCGAAAATTGCTTTCAGACATATACCCTTTCATTTAAACTTTATCCTTACAAGAGGTTTTCTAATCGTAATATCTCCTAAGGTGCATGGAGTTCCATGTTTTTGGAACTTTTGTGCCATCCATCACTACCAACTTGAAGGTGTTGGCTCCCACCACACTTTGAACCCTATACGGGCCTTCCCATCCGGGATTAAGTTTAGCTGCGCCGATCGCTGGTTTGAAGATTTTTCGTAGAACCAAGTCGTTGATTGTGATGTGATGAGGGCGAAGCTTCAAGTTGTATCGCCTAGCCAGTTGTTCTTTTTCTGCTATGAGCCGCAGTTGTGCCTTTTCTCTTCGCTCCTCAATCATGTCCACGTTGTGCATTAACTCTTGCTCGTTTACCTCATCCCTGTACTTCTGAATACGAATGGAAGGGATAGAGATTTCTACCGGGAGGACGGCTTATTTTCCATACGTGAGTGTGTAAGGAGTTTCTCATGTTGTTGTCTTGTAAGCCGTTCTGTGAGCCCATAGGACAGGGTCTAGCTTATCAACCCAAGTGCCTTTGCATCCATCCACCCTCTTTTTTAACCCTTGAAGTATAAGTTTGTTGGCCGCCTCTGCTTGGACATTGGCTTGTGGGTAGGCGACTGACACGAATCTCAAATTTATCTTTAAGTCGTCGCAGAATTCTTTATAACTTTGTGAATCGAATTGGGTGTCGTGATCACAAATAATGCTTTACGGGATTCCAAACCTTGTAACAATGTACTTGAATGTGAATTTTTGAATTTGCCTGGCTGTGATGCTGGCGTCTGCCTCCGCTTCTACCCGCTTGGTGAAATAATCCATCGCTACTATCAAATACTTTCTCTTTCCAGATGCTTCTAGAAATGGCCCTAAAATGTCCATTCCCCATCTCGAGAATGGCCATGGACTGATTATCGCCTGGAGAGCCACTGCCGACAATTTGTGATAATTTATGAATTCTTGACACTTATGACAAGTTTTTTACCAGTTCGCTTGTCTCTTTCCTCATTGTTGGCCAATAAAACCCTTGATAAATCAAGTTCTTTTCCAGGCTTCGTGCCCCCAGATGGGTATCACAGACGCCTGCATGGACTTCTTCCAGTGCCCAAGCCGCGTCCTCCCTACTGAGGCATCTTAAGTAGGGACCCATTGCTGATTTTCTATATAGCTCGCCGCCAAGCAGGATGCACCTTCCTTCCCGCCTTCGCAGCTTAGTTGCTTCATTTTGGTCCTCCGGGACTGTGTCATTTTCTAGAAATTGGATGATGGGTGTCCTCCAATCGCTTTGCGCCGCACCTTGATCGATTTGTAGAAACTGGTTCACTTTTCTCTCCTTTTCTACTGTGACCATCTGCCCCTCCTCAAAGTCTAGTGTTGTGGCCAACTTCAAAAGCGCATCTGCATGACTGTTTTCTTCCCTGGCGATTTGCTCGATGTTGATTTTCTTGAAATCAGACATGAGTAGTTTAATTTCATCAAAATAGGGGATGAGTGACTCCTATTTTACTTCAAAACTTCCATTTACTTGATTGACCACTACTGCCGAATCTGAGAAAACTTTGATATTAGTGACTCCCATGCTTCTGGCGATTCGTAGTCCTGCATCCATGACACCATATTCTGCTGCATTGTTTGTTCTGTTGGTCGCGAACCCCAAGGCTACCTCATGCAGCACATCTCCTGGAGATTTTAGTACTATTCCGGCCACGGATCCCCCATTTACTGGAAGCTCCATCTGTAAATGATGTCCACTCTTCTCCTTCATCTGCATCCTCCTATACCGCACCTTCTACCACAAAATCTGCTAGGACCTAGGCTTTTATCATCGTCCGTGGTTGATATCTTATGTCATACCCACTTAACTCGATTGCCCACTTCGCTAATCGCCCTGACATGCTCATAGATCTCAAGGCATTTTTAATTGGTAGGTTGGTAAGCACGTGGATAGTGTGTGCCTAAAAATAGGGTCTCAATTTCCTGGTTGCACATACCACTACGTATGCCATTTTTTCGATTGCTGGGTATCGTGTTTCCGCGTCGACCAAAGTCTTACTTGTGTAAAAAATAGGGTACTCGCTTTTGTCCTCTGTTCGGACCAAAACTGCATTGACCGCCTTGTGGGAGATTACAATATAGAGAAACAAGTCTTAATTTAACTTAGGTGATGCGAGTAGATGGGGGGTAATTAAAAACCGCTTCAGCTCTTTAAAAGCTTTGTTACATTTTTCATTCCAGGAAAATTTGGACGCGTTCTTTAGTGTTGCAAAAAATGGTGCACACCGATCTGCAATTCTTGGGACAAAATGATTGATGGCCGTCGGTCGCCCAGACACGACTTGTACTTCTTTTACGGTCTTTGGAGGAGCCATTGATGTGATCGCCGCTATTTGTGATGGGTTAGCCTCTATTCCTCTTCTGGTTATGAGATATCCCAAGATTTTTCCTGATGTTGCTCCAAAGACGCATTTCAGCGGGTTGAGTATGAGCAGTATCGCTGCAGTGTGTCAAAAGTTTCAAGTAAGTCGCCCAGATGATCGTCGGCCTTTCTGCTTTTGACCAAAAGGTCATCCACGTATGCTTCCAAGTTCCTCCCAATTTGCTTTGAAAAGACTTTGTCGATCATCCTCTGATACGTTGCACCAGCATTTTTAATCCCAAAAGGCATCACTCGATAGCAATAGTTCGCAGTAAGTGTCATGAATGTTGTCTTCTCCTGGTCCTCTTCATTCGATGGGATTTGGTGGTAGCCTGAGAACATATCCAAGAATGATAGCATCTCGTTGTTATCTGTTGCGTCCACCAGCTACTCTATATCGGGTAAGGGGTACGAATCTTTGGGACAGGCATCATTTAAGCTAGTAAAATCAATGCACATTCGCCAAGATCCTGATGATTTTTTGACTAAGACAACATTAGCCAGCCATTCGAGATATCGCACCTCTCTGATAAAACCTGCCTTTAAAAGCTTCTCCACTTCTATCGCCACCGCCTGTTGCTTGTCCCTACAAATGTTTCGCCTCTTCTGCTGCACGGGGCGACTTCCTGGTTCAATTTTGAGAGAGTGTTTTGATGATGCCTGGAGCAATTCCTGGCATGTCACTAGGCGACCATGCGAACAAATGCGCAAATTCTTGCAACAACTGGACTAGCTCTTATTTTTCTTTGTCTCCCAAATATGATGTTACTCGAACTGTTCTTGTGTCATCCCCTTCCTAGAGTGGGACTGGGATATCTGACTCTGCTGGCGTCACCCTGTCTCCTCCGTTGTCAGCCTCCAAACTAATGTTGAGGCAAGTGCTTTTGGTCGTTGCTCTGTAACATCGCCTAGCGATCTCAGGATGCCCCCAGGCGAACCCAATCCCTTCTTCCGTGGCGAATTTCAACACCTGATGCACAGGAGAGGAGATGGTTTGAAAGGCTACCAGAGCTAGTGGTGAACCTGTCGTTGACGATTCAAACAAATAACTAACAAAGCTAACAAGCTAGGGTAGATCGTATTCCACTGGCCTTCTATGATTGACTACTCCAAAAACTAGCAAAATACTCGAATGTAAGCGCTTCGTGCGTGGTGTGAGTTCCACGACTTCTAATTCTAAGAAATGCAGAGAAATTTAAAAATTAAACTAAAGCAGATTGGAAATTAGGGTTGAAAACAAAGATGACAGAAGAACTTAGACTTTGAATCCCCCTTCGTTCCCCAGAGCATTGGCAATCAACAGATCAGTGGCTTTCGATTCTCATTCAATCAATTACTAAGACACCACCATAACTCCTTACCCTTAGGTTTAAGACTGGCGAACGTTCGCTCTATCCGTTCTAACTACCAAGATTAACTAGCCGCCCGGGTACGGTCGCCTCTCGCAACGACTTAATTTAACTGGTGTAATTACTAACAATTTATGGGTTACTCTTGCAGTGGATTAACCCTAACCGGTTCCTACGAAAGGCACGCTCCAATTATAAGGTTAATTGTTCAATTCGATGTTCTAAAGTAAGGCGAGCGTTCGCTTCTATCCTTAACTTAACAAGTATCTAATCTAGGTGATCAATCCAGACAAGAAACATGAACAATGAAGAACAAATCAAACATGAAAGAGAAACTGATTGAACTTCGAATCTAATCACCGCCAATCCGTGACCGCTTTAAAGCCCTGGGTCACTTAGGGTTCATCTAGTCTAAGTTCTAACGAGTTTAGCTACTCATGTTTATCACAAAAGAATCAAAAACAAAGAAAGAGTTCATCATCCAGAGGAAGAACAGAATAGAATCTAAAAAACATAATTAAGACGACTCTGACAGATTTCGATCTTCGGTAAACCGCAATCCTAGCTCCGAGTCTCCGAGGTGGAAGGGATGGCGTCACGATCTCTTTCCGGCTCTTCGAACTCTAACTCTTCGCTCCAGAACTTCAGAGAATTCTTGGAATTGTGATTATGAAAGTATGTTATCAGCTCTCCTCTTTTTTTTATTTGGGCCGCCGGTTAAGTATTTACTTAACCCTAATTCAGCCGGATTTCTTCTATTATTTTCGCCGAAAATAAAGGATTATTTTCGCCGAAAAGGATGGTGTAAATGGACGGTCATTTGGCTGGTATCTCCTGTGATTTTCGCTTCGGTCAAAAACTTAACAGTTTCGCCGAGAACTCCTTCAGCCGGTCATCAGTTGATTTGTGCTGATTTTTCGCCGAAAATACTAGGGTATTTTCGGCGAAAATTCCTTTGTAAACCGGGCAGGAATTTTCTGAACTTGATTGGCTCCTTTGATCGATTCCGGTGCAATTCCTCGAGGTTCCAACGCCTTAGACATGACCTTGGCTACTTTATTTGATGGCAAAAACCTGTGCTAACACAAAAACACTAGAAAACCATCAAATAGACCCGAAATGGGCCAAAGTAACACAGATGGCACGAGATAGGGCAATTGGTTGAATATTCGCTATTCTACCCTAAAAACCATGTCTTAAGCAAAGAAATGTCGCTTAAATGAGGCTGATAATCACGTCAAATCGAGTGTCATCAGCTAGGCGGCCTAGAATTATGTTATACGTGGATTTGCAATCCATGACATGGAAGTCAACAGACCGCATCACATGTACGTCGCCACCCCCAATTGTCACCTCCATCATGGGGATCCTCTTGATAGGAACCGTGTGTCCTAAAAATCCTGAGATAGTTGTCTTTGTTTGTCTCAATAGGTTGGTTGGCAGATTCATCTTTTTATACAGCTCCCAGAAAATGATATCTGCGGAGCTACCTTCGTCAACCATGACTCGCTCTATTCGACTATTGTGTGTTATCACCTGAATTACCATTGCCTCCAGGCTGGGGCCTCCAACACGAGCCATGTACTCCTTCGTGAATCCCAGAATCAGGCGATTTGCTTGTTCAATTATCATCACCTCATGTACTTCTTCGTTTTTTACATTCTTTGTTGGGCAACTTTTTCCTCCAAAAATGGTTTGGTAGACTTGGTTGACATCTGGACGTGACTTCTTCTTGGCTCTGTCATCACCCTTTGACTCTTGCAATCGGGCGAAAACTCCACCTTTCTTGTCTTGACCTTCCCCTATATCCGAGCGATCTCCTTCTTGAGCTTTGTCTTTTCGCTTAGTATTTACAATGAAGTCTCTAAGCCGCCCTTCACTTATCCACCTTTCAATTTCATTCTTTAGTTCCCTACAGTCTTCAGTTGTATGCCCGTGAGAGTCATGGAAATCGCAGAACTTTCGGCGACTTCTCTGATCCGCTGGAGTAAATAAAGGTTCTGGCCATTTTATGGTGTGGCCTTTGTGCTGCATATACAACAGGATTTTCCGTCGCGATTCTGAGAGGGGGTATAGTCCGTCCTTTCTCCTTGATATTCTCCCTGATTCCCTCTCCTCTCTTCAAAGTGACTTCCTCGCTTAGGCGATCTTTCAGCGCGTCGCCACCTGGTCTGCTTGTTCCCTGGTTTGTACCCTTCCAGCTTCTCCTCTTTCTTTACTTTTCCCAAAGAAGGTTCTGCTAACTGTTCCTCAATCAATATAACTTTGTGAACTCTGGCTTCCAAGTCGGACAGCGATTTTGGTTGTTTGTAACAATGATTCCCTCAACCTGTTGTTATGTACCGATGGAATAAACTCGCCGCAGCAATCTCATGATCTACCATTCGAATGGATTGAACGGCTCCGGTCCATTCATCGAAGAAGTCTTTGAGTGACTGATTTGCTCCCTGCCTTAAGCTTACTAGAGCATGTAATGGGACAGTCCTGGTTTTCTTGCACTCATATTTTTGCGAGAAAACCAGGGCAAATCCCTCCCATGAAGATATGATTCCTGGGAGGTTCATATACCATTCCCTTGCTCGTCCTCCCAAAGTTGTTGGGAATGCCCTATAGTATGTTGCATCGCTAGCTTGTTGCATCTGCTTGGCGATCTGAAAAGCTTGGAGATGCTCGTCTGGATCGCCAGTCCCCACGTACCTGTCCAGATTTGGCGGTACCAACCCCTTAGGTAATGGTTCAACAAGAATCGCTATGGCGAGCTGATGAACTCGTTTTCACTCGTATGTAGTCAAATAACTATCAAGCACAAAGCAAGATAGATCGTATTCCACAGGTCTCTTCTAATTGTCTACTCAAATATGATGGCAGTTTACTCAAGTTTAACACGTTGTGCATGGTGTGATTTCCACGACTTCTAATCTAATAAAGCAGGAAAGTAAAAGACATAAAGATTAAAAAGGTTGACTAACGAGAAGATAGACGAGCTAGATTTCGAATCCCCCTAAGATCACCAGAGCATTGGCAATCACAAAACCAGCGATTTTCAATCCTGATTCATTCAGTTCTCAGACACCACAATAACTCCTTACCCTTAGGTTTAATACTGGCGAACGTTCGCTCTATCGGATCTAACTACCAAGATTAATTAACCGTCCGTGCGTTCACTTCTGCAACGGAAAACTAACTGGTGTAATTACTAGTGATTAATGAGTTACTCTAGTAGTTGATTAACCCTAACTGGTTCCTACAAGAGAAATTGTTCCAATGAATAGGTTAACTGTTGATTTGGTGTTTTGAAGTGAGGCGAACGTTCGCTACTATCCTCAGCTTAACTAGAGACTAATCTAGGTGATCAAGAAAGACAAGTTTAAATGTTTTAAAGCAAGAAAGCTGTCAGGCGACTAACCCTAACTTAACACAAACCTAATCTAGACGATCAACCAGAAAAGAAACACATGATCAATGAATCTAATCTAGGCATCAACTAGACAAGAAACGTAGAAAAACAATGAAGAACAAAACAACCACGCAAGAGAAACTGTCTGAATCAAGATCTAATTACCGCCAATCTGTGACCGCTTTAAATCCCCGGGTCACTTAGGGTTCATCTAATCTAAGCTCTACGAGTTAAGCTACTGATGACACTCGATTAGACGTGATTATCAGCCTCATTTAAGCGACATTTCCTTGCTTAAGACATGATTTTTAGGGTAGAATAACGAATATTCAATCAATTGCCCTATCTCGTGCCATTTGTGTTACCTTGGCCCGTTTCGGGTCTATTTGATGGTTTTCTAGTGCTTTTATGTTAGCACAGGTTTTTGCCATCAAATAAAGTAGCCAAGGACGTGTCTAAGGCGTTGGAACCTCGAGGAATTGCACCGAAATCGATCCAAGGAGCCAATCAAGTCGAAACAATTTTTCCTAGGTTCAATCAAAAACTTCCTTCAGTCGACATTAGTGATTTTGTGCTGATATTTTCGCCGAAAATGCTAGGGTATTTTCGGCAAAAATTCCTTTGTAAACCGGGCAGGAATTGTTTCGACTTGATTGGCTCCTTGGATCGATTCCGGTGCAATTCCTCGATGTTCCAACGCCTTAGACACGTCCCTGGCTAATTTATTTGACGGCAAAAACCTGTGCTAACTTAAAAACACTAGAAAACCATCAAATAGACCCGAAACGGGCCAAGGTAACACAAATGGCACGAGATAGGGCAATCGATTGAATATTCGTTATTCTACCCTAAAAACCATGTCTTAAGCAAGAAAATGTCGCTTAAATGAGGCTGATAATCATGTCAAATCGAGTGTCATCAACTAGAGTTCTTGAGAATGCAGGACAAAGCCTGAAAAAGAAAAAGCAGATGACAAGAAGCAAGCAAAAACAGTAAAATGGAAATACAAATTGCTGCCGTCGACCCCTTAGGGGTGACTGGCGCCAGTTATGAGCACAAGAGCTTTTGGTTTTTGAAAAGAGGAGAGAGAATTAGTTTTTCTTTTCTTTTATTATTTTATTTTATTTTATTTGTTTTGGGCTAATTTGCGTTTTCAAAAAGGTGAAATCCAAAGCTAAAAAATTAGGGGTTTCGACAGAACAACTACAAATTAACAATGAAAAGTGGCAGCTGTTCGGGGTACAACCCCTTGGAAGGAGTTGGACTTTTTTATCAACTCTTCCTAGCCATTGGATCATATTTTGACCATCTTTTTCACCTGTTTTACTAATCCAATGGTGTAGATTGCTAGGGGTATGTAAAATATTTCACACTTAATTTAATTTTTGTTTTATTTTAAATATTTAATATATCTCCGGTGACCCGTCGACCATTCTCTGACGACTTTTCGACGACCGGTCACCGTCTCTGGTGACATTTCCGGTGAGACTCCGGTGACTTTTCCGGTTGACGACCAAACTCCGGCGACTTTTTCGGCGAGTACATGTTAACTAGTTAACACCTTTTTTGTTGATAGCTAGTTAACACATGTTTTTACTATTAACTAGTTAACAAAATTTTTTTTTATAACTAGTTATCTAAACTAGTTTACAAGTTATTTTACTTATAACTAGCAAATGAATTTTCATGATCAATTTTTAATAATTTTTTTATTAACATGTTATTTTAACTAGTTATGTTGTGTGACTGTCTGTTAGGTGATTGCGTCGGATCATAGCCCAATTTGTCTGAAAGATGGTCCAGATGAGGTTCGCAGAAGGAAAGGGTTCAGGTTTGAAGTTGGTTGGATGTTTGAACCGACCTATAGGCAACAGGTAACAAGAGGATGGAAAAGAGAAGAGTCGACGAATGTTAACCTCAAGAGTTGTGCGAAGATTCTGACGGCTGGGAAGAAGGAGACAATTGGAAATAATCAAGCAAAGATCGACAATTTGATGAAGGATCTTACTAAACTGAATAATCAGCAGACCTCGAGTTGTACTATCAAAGTTGGCGACAGAATTAGGAATGAAATAACCACTAGATGGAGTATACAAGAACAGTATTGGGCACAACGGGCTAAGACGGATTGGCTCACCTTGGGAGATCGAAATACGAGGTTCTTTCATACCTCAGCTCTACAGAGACGAATGAGAAATTCCATCACCACACTTAAAAATAAGAGAAGACAGTGGATCGATGATAGGATTGATCTGAGTGACCACATCACAAATTTTTTTAACTCCTTGTTCTCCGGAACAAAAGAGGTAACCGACTTCTCTTTCTTCCTAGGTTTCCCATTCAAGGTGGACAGAGCAATGCATAATACATGGAGGCGGAGATAAAAGAATCATCCTTTCAAATTGGCCCAACGGAGGACCCTGGCCCAAATGGATATCCAACGAAGTTCTTTCAGATGCACTAAGAGGAGATTGGCCAGCACCTGAGCAGTGAGATTCAAGCTTTCTTTGGTACAACAAGTGTCCCTACCTATGGTAAGACACCTATATAACTCTGATTCCCAAAGTGGCTCATCCGAAGGAGATTAAACAGTTTTGACCTATTAGCGTTACTAATTTCAAGATGAAAGTCATTTCCAAGGTACTCTCTAACTGGATAAAACCTTTCCTCCGTAAACTCATTTCAGAACTACAGGAAGCTTTCAGAGGTAACCGTGCTATTCAAGATAACTTGATTATTGTCCATGAGGTTGTTCAGAAATTGAGGACAAGGAAGAAAGGGAAGATGTTTGACTTCATGCTGAAAGTGGATATACTAAAGGTGTATGAGAGGGTGTCTTGGGACCTCTTGTTCGTTGTTATGGAGATGATGGGATTTAGCGAGATTTGGATTGGATGGATAAGGAGCATTGTTACCTCTGTGAGATTTGTAGTTCTTATAAATTGTGGACCTTCTTCGTAGTTTGCTCCGTCACAAGGTTTAGGACAAGGAGACCCTCTATCTCTTTTCTTGTTTTTTTTGTGTCCAATGTCCTTTCGTTCATTCTGCATAATGTTAAGCCATCGAAGATAATTGAAGGGATTCGGCTTAACAGGTTTTCCCCTTCGCTTCATCATGTTCTCTTTGCCAACGATACGATAATATTCGACAAAGCATCCCGAGAAGAAGTGATGTTAGTGAAAAGGCTGTTGAAAATGTATTGTAGAGTGTTAGGGCAAGCTATAAACAATGAGAAGTCTGCAATTTATTTCTCCCATAATACACCTTTGGATAGACAGCTAGAGATTGCTAATATGTTGGATGTTAATTCTCAATGCAGCGATGGGTAGATACTTAGGGGTTCCCTCCGAATGGGGAAACACTAAGACAGAAACTGTTAAATACATACTTGAAAGATTATCGTCTAAGCCACAAAATTGGAAAAGTTGTCTGTTATCCCACACTGGAAGAGAAACGATGATCAAAGCAGTGTTACAAGTGAACCTCATACTATATATGCAACGCACCTGGGATATGAGGAGGTTAAGAATTATGTTTTCAGAGCAAGTCATTAGATTTATCTGCAGTATACCAATTGGGCTAGAAAATTTCAAGGATGAATGGATTTCGTGTTATGATTCGAAGGGACGGTTCTCGGTGAAGTCCTACTACAAAGTAATCAAAGGAAAAGGAAGGCAGTAAGGAGTAGGAGGTGAAATGGTTGATAGCAAGTTCTGGAAATGGTTGTGAAAGCTCACCATCCCACCTAAACTGAAATTCTTTATATGGAGAGTCTGCCATAATGCTTTAGCGACAATGGTTAATCTAGTTAAAATGAGTTGTGCTCACCATCACTTGATCAAGCTGTGGAAATTAAGAGATGTCTAAAGCTGGTTTGTGAGGCCTCAAGTTTTGGCGGTTAGCACTGAAAAGTCCCTGATCTTTTGTTCTAAAAACTCAGATCGCAGAACTAGCGCTTCGATCTCATCGGATTTGGGTATCCCCCTTACTCAAGATCTCGGTCGGTACTTGGGAGTCCCGATCCTTCACGTCCGGCCTAACAAAGGGACTTATCATGGAATTATTGACAGGATTGATAACAAGCTATCGGGGTGGAAGGCTCGTTCGCTCTCTTTGGCGGGTCGAGTAACTTTGGCTAAATCTACTCTTTGTGCCATCCCGACTTATGCAATGCAGACCTCCGTCCTCCCAGCTACAGTCTGCAAGAGTATTGACAAGAGGATTCGTGATTTCGTTTGGGGCTCGACGTCGGAAGCTAGAAAGGTACATTTGATTTCCTGGGATCATATCTGCAGATCGAAGGAGCTGGGTGGTTTGGGGCTTCAACAGGCACGGGAGCTTAACACTGCTTATATGATGAAGCTTGCTTTTAATTTCTTCCATTGCCCTGGCCAACTCTGGGTCAAGGTCCTGCAAGGTAAATATTTTTGAGATTCCACGGAGGGGTTGAAGTTGAGGAATTGTGCTTCCCAATCAGTGCTGTGGCGGAGTATTTGTCGTGCCTGGCAGCCTATGATCGAAGGGAGTCGCGTGGGCATTCGTGATGGGCGGAACACGTCCTTCTGGACTGATCATTGGCTGGATTCAGGGGTTAGAGTTATTGATCATATCTCGGTAGACCCAGCTTCGATCAATCCTTTGGAAGCGATCTGTGAGTTTGTTAGTGCATTCGGCCGAGGGTGTCCGATCAAATCATTCATGAGATTGCGGGGATGTCGCCGCCGGTGGAGGGCAGAGGGGAGGACACGTGGGTTTGAGGCGGTGAGAGCTCGGGGAGATTCTCGATTCGGTCAGCCTACGAGCTCGTCACCAAGCCTGTTAACATCAGACCAGATTTCAGATGGGAAAGCGTTTGGAAATGGGGCAGCCCGAGCCGTATTCGTCACTTCCTCTGGTTGTCGGGGCATGAAAGACTCCTCACCAATGCGGAGCGTGCACATAGGCATCTCACCCAAGATGCGTCGTGTCCTCGCTGTAACGTAGCAGACGAATTGGTTTCCCATGTTCTGAGAGACTGCAGATTTGCTCGTGAGGTTTGGGAGAATTTGGGACTTCTGGCATTGGTTCGACAAGGGAACGGTAGCAATCACGCTGACTGGTTGAGGAATGTTATTGGACACGATAATTCCCTCCTTGCAGGTATCGCCTGCTGATATTTATGGAAGTCAAGGAACGAGCTGGTTTTTGAATCGAAGCAGACTCCCCCGGCAGCGCTGGCGAATAAAATCTTGGCTTGGTCCCGTGCTGGTCATTCAGCTTTGAGGGTTGAGAGAAGCTGCCTGGATCTGCCCCCCTCTGAGAGCGAGCTTTAATGTCCAATGGGATCCGGGACCGGAAGACACTATGGTTATTAACACGGATGGATCTGTGAATCCATCAACCAGGGGAGCTACTGCGGGAGGATTAATTAGAGATTACCTTGGCCGCTGCTACCTTGCCTTCAGTAGCAATTTGGGCAGCTGCTCGATCTCTAGAGCAGAGCTCCATGGCATCGCTACGGGCCTCCGATTAGCTTGGGACGCTGGCTTCCGTTCGATGCTAGTGCAATCTGATTCGTGGACTACCCTTGCACTTGTTTTGGCCGAGGGATCGCCACATCATCAACATACGAATGAGGTTCTTACCATTCGAGAACTAATGAGCATGGATTAGGTTGTCAACCTCTCACATATATTTCGGAAAGCAAATCAGGCTGCTGATTATTTGGAAAGTATTGGATATTGTCGTCAGCTTGGTACCCATTTGATTTCCACGTCTGATTGTAATCTTGGTTTCTTCCTACGTCACGATTGTATGGGTATTTCTACCTCGAGACTTATTCCGGTTAATCTTTGACGCTTTTAAGCGTCGTTTCTTATAAAAAATTCAAATAAATAAATAAATAACCATTTGATTTTCCCACCATTTTCCATTTAATGGCCGGCCAACTAAGGCCTTATGGGCCTGATTTTTAGACCCAAAAATCAGCCTACAAGTGACCCAATAATTAGCCCAAACCCGGTTAAAAACTGAACCAAAAATTGGTTCATTTGGATTTTGAATCTAACCAAATTTTCAAATAGCAGAAATTGTGTTTGAAAATTTCAAAACTTTAGTTTATTAATATAATTTATCATTCAATCTTTCACTAGTAAAAATAGTGTTGCTATGAATTTGTATTAATTACCTTAGTCTTCTTAACTAAACAAGTCACCCATGTGACTTATATCATGGAATCAAATAATTCCAACACTTATGTCATGGAATCCAAAATTCCAACACCAACATTATAACAACGATTAAGACTTGTTTGGAGAAAAAAACATGCACATCAGTCTACAAGTCGTAGGAAGAGAAGAACTAAAACAAGTGGATCGCAGTGCTAAACTTGCTAGAGATGGATGTCTATCACCTGACTGGCTTTGGAATTTGTAATCTTGTTCCTTCATCGCTTATTTTGCTTTAGAGAGTTTGTACTATGAACTCTTTTTTTTTTTTTTTGCCAGCTCTAAGATTTAATGAAATCTACTCTTTACTAAAAAATAAACTAAATGACAAACGGATCATTTTTCTTCAACCCCTGCCACTGCTCCCACGCACTTGCTTCGTCGCCAATGCTGCCTATCACTGCCACTAGTTTACGTCCCACCGTCCACTAAGGCTCTCTCTGATTGTTCCTTCTTCTCTCAATCATCGCCATGGCTAAAGAAGTCCATCATCGTTACTCCTTCGAATCCAGCCCACCCTCATTTGAATATCCCCATCGATTCGACGACGAAGCTGCTCCGACGACGACGCTGGTTCTATTATCCCGGCGACGACAAAGAAGCTTTTGCTCCACGATGACCGTAGGTGCGATGGATGTGACGATTAGACGAAAAAAGACAGAAAAGGAGGTGTCGTGGTGTTGATGGATTTTGGTCGATTGGGTGCTGATTGGTGGAGCTACAGTTGGCCTCGAAAATTAGGTATCGGCGCAGCGAGATGGGGGGACCTGCATTAGGAAGCTATTTACTTTTTCAATTTCCGCTTCTACCCTTTGTTGGAAACGTCCAACCCTTTTGGGTTGGACGTGGATCCGATGCCACGAAAATGAAACACTCCGATTTTTTCCCTTTTATGTTATTTTATAATTTATAACACATCCTTTTGTTTTTATCTAAAATATATTTAAACAAACTTAATAGATGATAACTATAACGTTAGAATACATAGCAGAAGGGTTTTATACCAATTATGTTATATGAGGAATACGTTTATTAATATTAATTCGGAATGGTAATACAAATAAAAAGTTTTATCGAGAATACTTAAAATAGAGGAATTTCATTGCTGAATGAATACAACAGTTGTTGAAATTTAAATATATGCACATAATCCTCAGAGTCTCATATTCTCTTGTTCACATATCTCAACATATTCTTCTTTGGTTTTCGAAGGCAAAAACAGAAAGGGAATTGGTCTTCTGAACACCATATTTAACAAAAGAATAAGCTAAAAAAAAAAATCATAATAATTGAAATTAATTACCATAATCCCAATCTCCAGCAGCAGGAATTATTAGTTATGTGATTTACAAGGTGGGAACCTTTCGAAGACGAATTCTTTTGGGAAACATTGAGAAGCAAACTGCAGAGTGCTTATTCTGCTTCCCCTTATTCGATTTCTTGCTTTGGCTGTTGTTACTCTCCTCCTCGCTGTCTCTCCTCATATAACAAACGTCGCCTTCGCACACGTAACTTGACGGCGGCGGGACGGGTGGCTGCTGCTGCCGAATCTGATTCTGGATGATTCTTTATTAGCAGCAGCGGAATCGGCATGACGACCACCGCGGAAGATGCTGGACAACGACGGCACGGCCATGAATTTCCGTACGTGCAGTGGAATGATGAAAGAAAGAAAGAAAGCCAAAATGTTGTGATTGTGAATGGAATTTATTTGTTCTTTCTAACCTAAAATGAGAGAGAAGATTATATTATATTATATTATATATAAAAAAAGGGGGAAATAGAAATAAGAAAAACAGAGAAGAAGGGGGTGGTGGTTTCCCCCTCTTAATTTCTTGTTATTGAGTCAAGAAGGGTAGGCCAAAATTAATGAATGTTTTGTTGTAGATGTTGCTTTTGGCTGTTGGTCATTTGGAATTTTGATTGTTTGTTAACAGGGTTTGGTGTTTGAACGCAACACCATACATTTCTTCTTCAATAGCATTGTGGCAGAATTAAATAAATAAATAAATAAATAGTGAGATAAACGTGTGGTCATGTACACAAAACCTCAACCAACGCCTACCAATTAATCTAGACTCAAATTATGCCGTCTAGCCTGGGATGTGATTTTACGTAACTTGTTTAATTGTACCAGATATTATTCATAGATAGAATTAAAAATTAAACCTAAAAAATAAAAGATTAAAATGAAACTTGACTACAGATAGGGGTGAAAGCTAAAGCTGTTGTTTCGGTAGCCGATGCGCATCCACAGGCAGAGATACGCCGGCTAGAATGACGTCCCTCACTCCGGCGACCTCCTTCGTCGGTGCTCAGAAGGAGCGGCCCCTGTTTCCGAACCGTTTCTTCTCGGCAGTCTTTGCCCACTCCCTCTTTCCCCTCCAATTAACTCCACCACTTCGAACCTCCCTCACGGCTTCCCGCAGCATCCCTTAACAAATGGATAGCAACGTCAATCTGCCAGAGGAATGGGGGGGTTTGGATCTGGTTTTTGACCCTCTCTCCTGAAACTAATCTGGTTTTGGATCTTATCTCCTGGATCTCGATTCCGATTTCCCTTTCTTGGATCTTTCCCTTTGCCTTGGGTTTCCAGTTCTAGAATGAAAAGAAAGCGATGTCCATTTCTGCTCGTTTTCTAGCTGTTGCATAAGACCACTATCATCTCCGGATGATTTCAACACGGTTTGTCGATCTTGGTACGAGATTGTTAACGAGCAACGAGTTATTGAGTTTTGATGAACTCGACGAGCCAAGTGGAGGCTTTTGGTTCTGGACATTTCAAGGTATGTTCTTCTTCCTTCTCCTCCTCGTCTTCATCAAAACAATCCATGGTGAGACTTGTTCATCATTACATGGTTTGAATACGGATGGATTGTAATCTATTCCGGAATCAGGACTTTAGGCCAAAATATCCCCGTTTGTGGGTAATGAGATTGATTTTATTCAACTTTTGATTGGATTACATTGATTTTCAGCTTTACCTTCAAAAATGTTGAACCAAATACCTCGTTTACTAATAAGATGTGGAGTTTTCTTGCCAGATTGCTTCGATGAGGATCGGAATCCTCCCGTTGGAAGCCGTCGTGTTCATATCGATTGATCTGAAAATTTCCGAGAAGATCTGCAGGATATCTACTCTGTTCTCCGCCGCCGCGTCGTGAAGAAACGAATAGGTCTTGTTCTCTTCTCCGACCACGATGTTCTGGCAGCCGGATTCGATCTGTTTCGTCCTCCTGCTTGTAAGGTAATTCCCTAACTCATTACTCAAGGGTTATTCCCCAAAACTTAATTTATCGACATTTCATGGTCCGTTCTCCTTTCTTCTCCTCATTGTCTACCTAAAAAACAATCCATGGTGAGGCCTTAGTCTCATTACATGGTTTGAATGCGGATGGATTATAATCTATCCCGGAATCATGATTTGGTCCAAATTTTCCCCTATTGTAGGTAATGAAATTGTCTTTGTTACAAATTTCGTTTGGATCCCATTGACTTTCTTTTCCACGTCAATCGTTTGAATCTAATGCTTTGTTTTTCTACTAAGACATGGATTTCTCGAAGGTTTTTTCTCTTTTCCATTCCTAATGTTCTTTGTCCCAGATATCCTTTTTCAAAATCCGATGACTTGATTACTTACTGATGGCTCTTGATTCCTTCAAAGAGCTTTCCTCGAAGTGGTTGATTCCTAAAGGAATATTACGAGAAAAGGAGTCCTGCTTTTCAAACAATTCTGAACAAGTCCTTTTTTATAGAATCTTGTCGTTTTGTGGAACACTTTCAGTTGGAAATTTACTTTTCTGGAAAGGGCTTGGTTTCTAGGAGTCCTTTCAATTAGTGTACGGTATCAGCTCAACTGATTTAATATAATGGCTATCCCTTTGCCGGATAGTCATAAGGAAAGTATCATTGGATTCCAATCTTTGAACTTCCTCCCGTAATTAACCTCCTGCATTTTCTAGCACTGAAATGGAAGAATGAAAGGTCATCACTTACCTAAATTCTTTAATTGTGGTTTCCTTTATCAGGATAATTGATTTTCGACAATCTCTTACCCCATTATAAGGAGTGATTGTTGGCATGTGTTCAAACTTCCGGATTTTCATCCATTTAAATTTATTTGAAAGATCAGAAAAGGATCCTTGGTTTTTTTTTTTTTTTGATAAGCTTTAACTCCCTGCTAAAAATTTGGTTCGAACTTTCCTTCTTTTGGATTCCAGAAAAGGAACGGAAGATTACCATTCTTTGTATTTAAACAAATGCTGTGTTCTGGAATCACAACTCGCAAATCATCCTCCTAAATCATACAAAAAGCAAGACCCATGGCAAACGAAATTGCACAAATCCCAATGATGGAACCCCTAGTTGTCGATCTTAATAACGATGTTCTGCAGGAAGCTAACGAATGGGCTGAACGCAGCTCCCTGGTCAGAATTTTCTGGAGCATCCCAGTTCCATTGCAAGCTGTCCGTGCCACGCTGGATGACGTGTGGAAATGCAGGGGTGAACTGAACATCTTCGAAGCAGGTTTTGGGCTATACCAGTTCATATTTCCATCGGTGCATAAAAGAAACTGGGTGCTTAAAACCCAGCCCTGGTCTTTTCAGCTTAGCATCATGAATATGATGAGGTTTGTCGCTCCTTCCGAAAATCTTTTCAATCAATTGCAGTTCATGAATATCTCTGTCAAGTTGGCAGGAATTCCAATTGACTGTCGAACCTTAGTTTTTGGACGACAAATGCTGGAGAAGATAGGGGCAGTGCAGAAAGTCAATTTCTTCATTGCAGACAGTGCCGAAGGTTTTTTCATCAAGGGTTTGGTAAGGTTGGACATTCTTGGATCAAGAGCTGGAAGGATCACCGCCCGTTTCTCGGGAGGGCGTTCTTTCTTTGTCTATTTTCAATATATCCAGGTTCAAGCTATATGTTATCAGTGTGGAATCATCGGCCACACTTACGATTTCTGTCCGCACCAACACCTAACTTTGGATCTCGAAGCTAGGAATAAGTGGATGTGCATCCCAGACTGTGGGAAATTGGTCGAAGGACCAAACCTGCAAAAGAAATCCACAACCAAATACCAAAGCCGAAGGGGACCCCCCTCTTACCTCCTTCAGTAATGGCATCTTTTGCGGCTGCAATTTCGAGCACTCAAGATCCGGAGCAAGGGAAAACCTCTGACCAAGGCAAAAGAAAAGGAGGTCAACTTAGCCCCTCCTCGGCACTGAAGACCCTTGAAAATGCGAGTGGTAATCTCTCTTTTTGTCTTTTCGATGAGAGCTTTTTCTTCATTGAATCTCGTTTAGGCAGAATACGTCGTCCTTAATTTTATTACCGTCTCTAGGTAGCCGATGACTGTAGAAATGAATTACAAGCCTTGATAAACTGTTACGTTTGACAGAATTCTGTTAAGAACACTTGATTTGCTAGCCGGTTTTAAAGTTGCTAAGGTGTTCCTGTTCAGATAACGCCTGGTAGAATCATATACGATTTGCTGGCTTTGGATTAATAAATGAGTGTGATTTTAAATAGAGTGTGGATAAGTCATATACGATCATGGTGTTTCAGCTGATTGTTTTTTCTAAATCAAGGTATGGAAATTCAGATGATCTGTGTCACTTCAAGACTTGGTAAACTTGAGTTAAAAGGGAGACAATAATGGTCTTTTCTTTGAAGTGAAGTTCCATCTAAGCTGATTTAGATTTGATATTTTCAGGAACTATTGGTGTACGAGAGGAAGTTGGCTCCAAAGAAATTTCGGAGAAGGAAATAGCGCTGACTCCGAGACAAGAGAACCAAGTGCACCCGAAGCTATGGAGAATGAGAAGTCACGGAAAAGGAAGAAAGCTTGTGAGGACAAAAGGAAAGCTACTGTGGTGGAACTAGAGAAAGACCCGAAAAAGCTGCTGCGTGGGAACAAAGGAATTGTGATTCGGGTTTTGGATGAAGAAGCCTTGGATGAGAGGGTGTTACCAAACCAGAAGGATAAGCAACTGGAGGAGGGGGCAGTCAGTGCTTCTCGAATGGAAGGGAAGAAAGTGAAGGACCAAGTGAGTGCCTCAAAAGAAAATAAGAACAACAAAGCAAGTTTGGTGAAGGATCCGTTCGGAATAGCTGGAGCTGAAATAAGTAGGAACTGGTCTGGCCAGGAGTTAAATGACGAAGACGAGGTCCCTTGGATGGAAAAGATTGATACATATGGATCAAATGAAGGATCTATCGGAGATTTGCTGAGGAAAGAGGATGGATTCGACAAGGAGAACTAAGGAAGCAAGGTTGACTGGATTGGTTGGCAAATTGTTTTCTATGGAATTTTCTTCTGCTTTACTATATGATTACTTTTCAGAAACCATTTGACGTTTTGTTTCTCTTTTGTTTCGAACTCCCATTGTTTCTCCTTTCTTAGAATTACTGATGGTTTCTCTTTCCTTCCTTTGAATGATGAATTGAACCTTTTCCTTGTCTTTGCACATCAATCTAATGACTTTTTTTCCTCTCCCTCAACCTTTCATCCGTCTCTTTGCTTGGCGGTATGGGTGGTATAAGAATTATAGTTTGCTTAGTTTATTTTCGTTTGTTTCTTCAACTTTCTGACAAAATTTCTACCGTTTGGCTGGCATGGTTTTCCTTTTTTACATATCTCCTGCACTACCCTTGTGATGGAAAACCCAAATTTGAAGTGAAGGACTGCAGGCAAATATGAGCTGGTTATTAATTTAATCACTAACAATTTGTTTGAACTAATAGTATACATAGTAATATGGATCTGCTGTTTTGGAAATTATATTACACAGAAAAACTGTGGGAGATTTATATGATTGGTTTTTCTCTTATAATACAGAGGCTTGAAGGTGGTGATGGAAGACTTAATTGCCTTGTAATACAGGACGTATCTTATAAATACAGTCAAACTACCATTTATTTTCCATTTCTTAACCTGGAGATAGTTGACTCTATCACATATATTACTTTCACGAACACATTTTGTGACTTCGTATTGAAATCAGATCGTATAAGGCTGCACGACACCCTTTACTTGTACTATGCATTATTGTTTTAATAGGTTCTTCTTTTCATCTATTTGAACTAACAGAGAAAGTAGGACCCCATCCTACGTCCACGATCACCATTGATCTAATTGGATTTGAATGGACGTACAGTAAAATAAACATGAAACCCTTCTCCCATCCAAATTCGGATTTCTTTCTTTTGAATCCAATTAATTCATCTTCTCTACCAGAACATACAGCCGCCTCTACTAGAAGGTTTTGCCAGTACATACCACGCAACTTCTCTGCCATATCATACCGTTCATTTCATTTGTAAAGGAGGTGGGATAATACTTTTCAAATTAAAAGAGACAAAGAAGGAAGTTAGAACTCAAATAAATGAAAGGTGGTATGACCTTAAGGCTTATAGCCTTGTGATTGATTCCTGGATAACTTTGGCCCATTTCATATTAGCTCCTTTTTGCGATTCTAAATTTTGGGCTGATGTTACTTTAGGTAAAGGAAACCCATTTTTTGTGACAGAAAATCGGATGCTGAAGGAGATTCTCTCTAGCAAGATACTGTCTTATTTTAGTAGGGGATATTTCCGGATTGTCCTTATTTTGGAAGGATATGGAGTTTTTGTGAAATGTAAGATTCCTTTAGCAGACCCATTTCTCCTCAATTAATATGTTTCTATAAAATAAAAGGAAGATCTAACTTACCTTAACAAACTTAAGGAATATGCCTTTGATTGAAGGTTCTCGTGTCAACCTTTTAAATCTCATATCTTACAGTTTGTCATAATCGGAATAAGCAAAGGATAGCAAGCTGTTAAGACAATAACTCTTGCCTTTGTCTGTCCCTTTGGTTCCAACACCCTCTCCTCCACTATAAGATTATGAAACTTGATAATAGGGAATCAACAAAGAGAGAGTAGAAGTGAATTGCATTATCCCTTTGTCATCAGCTGTTCCTATTGCTTTCTTCTTCACCTCCTCTTTTCTTTTTTGGTTTACTAAGTGAATTTCGTGGTGAGACTTCACTCATTACACGGAATTGAATGCGATTAGAATTTCATTCTATATCGATATTTTGGACGAGTTCCAATTTATTGTTGCCTTTAAAAGTGGATTCGAAATTCTCATCTTAAAACTTAATTGAAATACAAACATTCTCAATTCCGACTTTCAGACACTTGCTTCCAAGATTGCCACTGACACAACCAGAACTTTACAACCGATAGTAGTGACGGTCAAAATCTGCCGGCTAAAGGGCCATGACGACCCTTGCTTGGAACTGTCGCGGAATGGGCGGAGACGCGACACGCTCCGAGTTCAAGAAGTTGATACGACTTCACTCACCGTCGTTTATTTTCTTATGTGAAACTCGTCTCGATATGCCTACATGTACTGCTTTATTTCATAGTGTTGATCTCTCAAACTTCGAACATGTAGATGGGGAGAACAATGGAGGTGGGTTAGCCTTTGCTTGGGCAGATTCACTAAGTTGTGTAGTCTTTTTTCCTATGCTTATGCAATTTGTGTATGTTGGGAATACGACGATTCGTGCTTTGCTTATTTGGTTGGAGTCCACCTATCCACTAATGCTCCCACGAGATATAATCAATTTCTACATATTGCCTCTCTTCTGCAAGCTGTTTCGGATCCCTTGGCGATCTTTGGGGACTTTAATATCATTATGTCTGACAATGAAAAAAGTGGGGGTCGTTTAGTCCCTCGATCTCAAATTAATGATTTTCTTGAATTTATTGATGAACTTCAATTAATTGACATTGGTGCTACGGGTGAACAATTTACTTGGTCAAATAGACATGAGGATTCGACGATCATTTACGAACGCCTCGACCGATACCTTTGAACCCGGACTGGTTATCTATATGGTCAGAGTCTGCAGTCCTTAACCTACTTCCTATTGCTTCCGATCATTCACCAATCCTGTTGCATCTTCATCCCCCCTCGCCTCGTTCGAAGCGGCTCTTCTGGTTTGATTGTCGATGGATTGACAATCCTGAGGTGAATTCTTTAATTCAGCATTACTGGATGGAACCAACCGGTCCGGGTACTCCACAATTTCGATTGATGTCCAAACTAAAAAATATCCGTCACGCTCTTTTTGACTGGTGTCGTGTGGGTACTTCTAACTCGGCCCGGTTGATACACGATTGTGATTCAGCTCTCCGAACGGCTCTTCAGGCGAACCAAGTAAACTGGCCGGAGGTGAGACGTTTGGAGGATGAATTGAACAATGCTCATCGCCAGGAGAATCAGTACTGGAGGCAGCGATATAGGCACTGCTGGTTGGAGGATGGGGACTAAAACACAAAGTTCTTTCATCAATCAGTATCTAAAACGAGGAAGCGACGCCGAATAGATTCACTAGTGGATGATGAAGGGGTAACACAATCGTCCGAGGTTACCAAAAGCGAAATTGCAGTTAATTACTTTCGCACCTTATTCACCTCTGAAATTCAGCAAGGACTCCCGCCTCTCGAGGATTTGAGACTTAGCCCCATAATCACTCAAGATATGAACCAGACTCTCCTATCGCCGGTTACCCCGGTAGAAATTCGAAATGCCACATTTTCCATCGGATCCACTCAATCTCCAGGACCAGATGGCTTCACGGGATTATTTTTCCAACGCTATTGGGATTTGGTGAGCAGTGGGGTCATTGATGCCGTTCAGGATTTTTTTCAAGATGGGAAAATGTTGCGTACCCTCAATCACACATGGCTAACATTGATTCCTAAAGTTTCAAACGCGAACATGATGCGTGAATATCGCCCCATTGGACTATGTACGGTTCCTTATAAGATCATTTCCAAAATTCTATCCTCCAGATTAGGAGGTATTCTACCTCAGATAATCCATCCATCTCAGAATGGTTTTATTAAAAGCCGATCCATCACGGACAACATCCTTCTTGCTCATGAACTTACTCATTTTCTTAAAACCCATACGGGGGACCAACATCTAATGGCTCTCAAGATTGACATGGAGAAAGCTTATGATAGAGTGGAATGGAGTTATCTTTTCGCTGTTATGCGTGGTTTGGGGTTTGCAGAGTCTTGGGTGTCTTTAATCCAGGAATGCCTCTCGTCCGCTACCATAGATGTCTTAATCAATGGGAACCCAAAAGGATTTTTTTCCCCTTCTAGAGGACTCCGGCAAGGGGATCCGTTATCACCTCTTTTATTTGCCATCTTCTCGGAGGGGCTGTCTCGTCTCCTCATGACGGCTACAAATACCAGTGCTTTGTTTGGCATTCGTATTAATCAGCGTTGTCCATCAATATCTCACCTAATGTTCGCGGACGATACTATCTTGTTTCTTCGACTCACTGACAACTACATACGCACGCTTCTAACCCTCTTCGACCAATACAGGGGTATGAGCGGACAAAGAGTGAATCTAGCAAAGTCTGCCGTCATGTTCAGTCATAACACTCCCACACAAATCCAACAACGGTACAGACTCTCTTTGGGAGTTCGGTTCCTTGACCGCTCGGAAAAATACCTTGGCTTACCTTGTATCATCCTCCGATCTAAGGAAGAAACGTTTCGGTTCATAGAGGATCAAATGTCTTTACGCCTCCGCAGCTGGAAACGGGAGTGTCTATCACCTGCAGGGGTGCACACACTTCTGCAGTCAGTCATTGCCGGAATGCGTGTATATGGAATGTCTTGTTTTAACTTGACGGACAAGATGTGTGAATCTTTGAACTCTCTGATGGCCAAATTTTGGTGGGGGCAGATCTCAGATGACAGGCGCCTTCATTGGCTCTCTTGGGCGAGATTAAGTCTCCCTAAGGAATCAGGTGGTCTTGGTTTTCGAGATTTTGCCACATTTAACCGGGCACTGCTTGCTAAGCAATGTTGGCGTATTATTACGCAGCCGAATCTTCTAATTTCACGAGTTTTAAAAAGTGTTTACTTTCCAAACACAACCCTACTGCAGAGTAATGGTCGGGGTCGCCCGTCGTGGGGATGGCAGAGTTTGATGGTGGGTCGTGATTTCCTGCTCCCAGGTTTGCGGTGGCAGATTGGGTATGGGTTACAAGTGGACGCTCTCCAAGACCAGTGGTTGTCGGGCGAACTTCCATTACGACCTCGTCTCCGCAGAAGTGAGGTGTATCTGGGTCCCCCCACGGTTGCTGGTCTAATCTTCCAGGGGCGATGGAATGTTCCGCTTCTCCGATATTGGTTCTCTGATGACTCGGTCAGATTGATTCAATCTATCCCGTTACCCTGGCATACGCAAGCCGATCGACGCGTTTGGCACCACTCTCCGTCTGGGTTCTATATGGTATCTTCTGGATACGAAGTTGGGATGAGATCTAGACCAGATTTGTTCTCTGCAAATCTGACTCCGATGGATGCTCCAACTTGGATTTCCATTTGGTCAATGAAAATCCAGCCGAAACTACGCTTCTTCTTGTGGAAAATCCTACATCGCATTCTGCCAACTCTACATGGAATTAAAATTCGTACTGAAAAAAAAGCCATTGATCCTTTATGTCTGGTTTGTCATGGTGCCCCAGAGACGGTGGAACATTTGCTTTTTCATTGTGCGATTACTCAACGTTTTCTCCGCATGTGTTCCCTTTCTCCTCCTGACCTAGGGGACACACATATTGCGATATACTGGAAATTCATTCTATCCAATCAACCGCATCTAAAAGAGATATGGATTCTGGCTTGGTGGCGTTTGTGGAAGGGCTGAAACAGAGTGGTCTTTGACAGAGCTCAAACTCATCTAGAAACTTTATTTCGGCACTTCCATAGTCAATGGCGGGAGCATAACCTTATCTACGGTCCGCCCCTCCCTTCTCCTTCTCCCACCATCCGCACCCCCTCGCTACATGGCTCCCTCCTCACCCTACGCGTTTCAAGATCAATGTCGATGGTGCCGTTCGACCCAACGTTGGTGGGTCCTCGGGATGGGTACTTCGTAACTCAGACGGGGTTGTCCTGCGTGCAATAGGCACTACATATCCAGGTATTGTAGATCCTTTTGTGCTCGAGTTGTTAGCTTTCCGAGATGCGTGTATTTGGTGTCTGTGGGCCAGAGTTTTGCAGGTGGACATTGAAGGAGATGCAGAACTAGTTTCTACGAAGCTGCTGGCCGGTCAGGTACTCTCCAACCCAGGAAGGGCTATTGTAGAAGAAATTTTGCAGCTGTAAAAAGGAGCTCCGTCTTGGCGCTTCATGACGGTTCAACGTTCAGGTAACAGGGCCGCCCATTACTTGGCTCGCATGGCCCTGTCAAACCTCCCAGGAATCATGGAGGTAGACATGACTTCCTGGGTAGGGACTTGATTTTCCTTTATTTTTATGTTGTCTGTCTTTGCTTCTCCGCAAGGAGCTATCTATGCCAAAAAAAAAAAAAACTTGACTACAGATAGATTTGTCCTATATGAAGATGACTTTCTCTCAACAAGATACAACAACCACTACAAAAAAAAAAAAGATATAGACGCAAATTTTATATTTTCCTCTAAATGTACTTGTTCTGACTCATTCGCTGGGAGAATAATAATATTTGTGTAGGCTTTGACCAGGGGTACCGATTGACAATCTACAAGTCTGGACAATCTTGATAGGATCTCGGTTGATGTCGGGTAAATGTGTATGATTCACCGTAGACGAAGTATTCTAAGATATACAAAGTAAAGAGAATAAGATAAGGAGTGTGACAAACCTCAACGGTGGCCACCGAGAGGTTTGCTTGTATATATGTTGCCTAGAAGCTTAGCAGATAGTTGATAGTCTTAGAGGTGTCTAAAATCCTGAGAGTTGATAGTCTGAAAGGTGTCCAATAACCTAAAAGGTTGGTCGCCTAGGAGAAAGGCAATAGCTTGAGTTGATAGCCTAACAAGTTGGTCATCTGGAAGACAGCTGATAGCCTAACAAGTTAGTCGCTTGGGAGGAAGATGGAAGTCTTGGATTTTCGCAAAGAGAGAGAATTAGAGGTCCCCATTTTGTGGAGAGAACTTTATCATTTATAGGCCCTTAAAAACTCAACCCTTGTAAGCCTTAAGTTGGGCTTGGTTGTAGTTTGGGCCCAAGTGACTATGGATTATTAGTACTTTTAGAGCATAAAACTTTAATTTGCCTTTATAGATGAGTATTTGCCTCTATTTATAAAATAAATTTTTATTTTAATATTAGAAAATAATTTTTGTAGTTTTAAATGCATATAATTTAAAATTATCTTTATAAGTTATACGATTAAATATTTTAGAGACAAATAATGTATAATTGCCTTTATAAGTTATACGGAAAACTCTTTTAGAGGCAGATACCTTAGAATATCCTTAATAGGTTGTAAGATTAAAAAGTTTAGAGGCGGATAATTCACAATTGCCTCTATAGGTTGTATGATTAGCTTTTATAGAGGCAGATAATTTATCTATCTCTATATGTTGTATGATTACAATTTGTAAAGGTAGTTAACTTGTAAATTCTATACTATTTTGTACAAAAAAGTGGTAGATGATATATAATTATTTTTAAAAGGTGGGATATATATATAATAAATGTTGATGATTTTCCTTTGTAATAATGAGTAAGGAGAAATTTACGTTTTTTCAATTTTTTTCTTGGCATAGTTTCTGCGTACCATTGAGTTTTGTATTCATATTTAAAAACAACATAGTAAAAATAAGTAAGTCCTCTTGAACCAAGTGGAAAGAACTTAGCACATTTCCTTCAACCACCCGAGTTCAAACCCGTTAGATAGCAAAAGAGTAGAAACTGATGTATGTAAATAGTGAAAGAGTCCATTAGAGAAAAATATCTTGGTAGGAATAAAAGGTCGTTTGTGCTCAAGAATTGGTTTTTGAGAATTCTTGTCTATTTCGAAAATGGATCGTTTGGATGGGTGAATGTGAGATGTTCTTGGACCAAGAAAAAATAAAATAAACAAAAGAACAAAATAAAAGAATATGACAAAGACCAAAATGCCCTAACTTTAATCCATCTCACCTTGAATTCACCCTAGAATGTGCACATTCTCTACTTCTCATCATAGAATTCAGAGGGGCTCCGTATTCTAGGATGAACCCACTCCTAGAATTCAATTCTAGGCAACTCGCACCATTTTTTCGTAAAACAAATAGTGCATTTGGCTGAATTCTCTACCCCTAGAATTGGGCCCAATTCTAGGCAATTCCCACCCCTCAATTATCTCGCACAAACTACCCAACTCTTTTTAAAAGCGTATATATGTGCCTCTCAGCAACATGAACTATTTAAAGTTGCAATTACTAACCATTTTATTTGCCACCAGTTCTTCAATTAGTGGCAGATATTATGTGCCACCATATTTGCCTCTAAAGATATTTAGCGACAACAACGTTAGTGTCAAATGTGCTATTCTCCTTAAAACTCTATAGAGACAAAAAATATTTTTTAGAGGCAAATACGTTATGCGTCCGTAGTTAGTTTTTTTTGTAGTTGACTTCAATAGTGTTTTAACAGTGTCAAACAAAATCATGCTTGAGAATAGCGACTATAAAAATAAAGGACAAAGACTTGAAATATTTTAGAGAGAGATTTTAGTATGAGAATGTGTGTGTATGATTGAAGGAATAAGTGAGTATTTGCAGGGGAGAATCCAAAATAAATCCTTTAGTTAAGCAATGTGATTCAAAATTACTTTCTCAAATTACTTCTTCTTTCACGAAGGTACTTTAGGATTCAATTTCTCATTCACCTTATATTTAATCGTTGTCGATTGGCTTCATTTCGTGCTCGCCTATATTAATCATTATTTTTTAATTTATATCTTTGTGACAATAAAATAAAGAATGAGATCTCTCCCTATCTCTTTGTTCTCTCAATGGAGGTCTTGAGCTGTTTGTTTAGGAAGGCTGTGGAAGAGAGAAGGTTTGCCTTGCATCCGCAATGTAAAGGGATTGCCCTTACTCACCTAATATTTGCAGACGATCTGCTGGTGTTTACAAAGGCCAGTACTGAAGCTGTGGATGTAGTTACAGATATTCTTGATGAGTTTCGAAGTTACTCAGGGCTGAGATTCAATCCTGATAAAAGTGAGATTTATATGGCTGGTGTGGATGTTGTTGCAGCTGATGTAATTGTGAGCAGGTCAGGTTTCTGTAGGGGGCATTTACCTTTCCGATATCTAGGTGTTCCATTGACTACTGGAAAGCTGAGGAACAAGGACTGTAGAGGGCTGTTGGACAAGATCACTGCAAGAATAAGGGATTGTAAATCCAGAAAGCTTTCTTATGCAGGTAGAGTTCAGTTAATTGAATCGGTGGTAGGAGGGATGTTACAGTACTGGATGTCCTCCTTTATCCTACCATCCAAGCTGATTAGTGACATTGAAGAATGTTACGAAACATATTTGGAACCTGTTGGTGCAAGCTGGCTCTCTATGGATAGCATGGATCAAATATTATAGGATCAAAAAGCATACTGTGTGGACTGTGACTTCTTCCTGTGGATCCTGGCATTGGCAGAAACTGATGAAGTTGAGAGGCTGCATTAAGGATCATATAACAGTTGATATGGATGGTGACACTTGCTGGGGGGGGGGGAAAGTGCAACAGAAACTAACAGTTACTGAAGTTTGGAACACAATCAGGCCTAAGAGCAGTGCAGCTCCATGGTATAAATGTGTTTGGTCAGGCCATGTAATACCTAAGCGCTCCTTTATTGTCTGGTTAATTGTTACCAACAGAGTCTATACTCGGGACAAAATCAAGCATTGGGATCCGCTGGTTGATGCTGGCTGTGTTTTTTGTGATGAAGAGGAGTCTAGAGACCACCTTTTTGCTGATTGCAGGGTCGTTGCTAGGCTGTTCAGAAGAGGGCTGCCAAGTCTTAGTGGTAAGTCTTTTGTCCAGATTATTGAAGAACTGGGCAGATGGGTTATGACTGGGGAGGCTAAGGCAAAAATATTGATTTGGAAAATCATCATTTGTAGAGTGTGGATGGAAAGATGTCATATCATCTTCCGGAATAGCAAAGTGAAGGATCCTCAACACATATGGGAAGATATTAAGGAGGAGATTCATAGTTTTGCCTTAGGTCATAAGGATGAAACAATAATTATGAATTGTATATAGTGTTGTAGAGTTTTCTCCTTTGCTTGTGATACTCTCTTGTACTTCTATTCCTTGCTTTTGATGAATAAAACCACTCAATTCATAAAAAAAAAATAAAGAATGAGTTTACTCTTAATGACAATTTTTTACTTTTCTTTTCTATTTTTTATTTATTTATAAATTAAAAGGTCCATAGAAATCATTGTTAATATTCTTAATAAATTAGAAAAAATCCATCAAGTGTTTCTTTCTAAGGTGAACACTCCGGTGCCCCCACTAAAAGGAGGAGTACCGGTTACCCCACTGACATTTTGATAGATAAACATATTTTTAATATTTTTTTTTAGTATAAGAATCTACATGTCGTTAAATGATAGATAGAGCGATTTGAACTAAAAACTAATTTGGTAGAGATGATGATCAATCATATTGGGAAAAAATGCAGTTGTAGAAAGAAACCTGAAGAACATTAGGTATAATTTTATATTATGATGACTAAAAATTGTAACTAAACTCAATTTAGACTTATTAAGATTAAATCTATTGATATAAGCGATTAGTTCAATGAAAATGCCACTCTAGATAGCACAAACGTTAGTGGGGGTAACCGTGGACAATTCAGTTTGGAACAATTTGAACAACTCTCGTCTCCAGCACAACTGTAGAACGTCGGTGCTCATCATCACACTCGAAAGGTTAGTTTGATCCTTCTTCTTCTTCTTCTTCTTCTTTGTTGCTTATTTTATGTTTCTATTGTTGTTTTCTCTACATCTTCTTCTGCTGTGTCTTGTTCTTCATCTGCTAATTTATGGGTTTTCTTCTTTTGCTGCCTTTTCACATCATATTCTTCTACTGCTGTGTTTTTCTTCTTCTTGTGTTTATGTGTTCTGCCTATTTTCTTCATCTTCATCTTCCTCTTCATCCTCTTCTTCTTCCTCCTCCTCTTCTTCTTCTTAATCAGCTGCCTTTTCACATCATATTCTTCTACTGTTGTGTTTTTCTTCTTCTTGTGTTTATGTGTTCTGCCTAATTTTTTCTTCTTTCTGTTCTTCTTCATCTTCCTCTTCATCCTCTTCTTCTTCCTCCTCCTCTTCTTCTTCTTAATCAGCTGGCTGTGTTTGTTCATTTATTTATATGTGTTATTCTGTTTCTTCTGCTTTAGCGTAGCAGCGTATAGGTATTAACAATTGCATCATTTACTCTGTTTTGTTTCTTTGCATTTAGCTTATAGGTTTAATTAATTATTAACAATTGAAATCAACCACTCACAGAACTATAACATGTTCCTCAAACTAACAGATGTTTTTTTTTTTTTTGATATGAATCAAACTAACAGATGTCATGTCTAGAAATACCCAAACCATATAAAAACAAAAAAACGCCATAATCATTGTTGCAATATTCCATTTTTATAATTCATTATCGTGTTGTATGCTAAGTTTGGAGGGAAGTGGGTTGTCTAGATGTGTTTACAAAATTATTGTGTGAGACAAAATTAGTTCTTTATTCATGTTTACTCTAATGAGCATTGTGTTAGTTCTCCGTGGGATAATTATGGAAATTATGTTGATGTGTTGTACTTGTTTCTGATATTTAAATCATGTTTCTTTATAGGTTAAGAATGGCTCGATTGAGCAAGTTACCAATTGCACATAGGCGGAAAATAGTAGAAGTAGTTACAGTTGTTTTGCAACTACTATTCATACTAAACATGTTCGTAGCACAACTATGTGAGAATCTCATTAGACGTAGGTATCCCCAGGTATTCAAACTTGTTTTGGATATTATGGACTATTACACAAAGAGGAGGAAATTTGTTAAAACGCAGCTTCAGAAACCTATAGCTTGAACCTTATCAGGATGAATGATGTGACCTTATTTCATGCACTTTTATCCTACGATCTACCTATATAATGCCCCATGTTTGATCCCTCTACGTCTTGGTTTGTATGCTTTTCGAGTCATTTTGCATAGTTTGCATTATTGCTGCCCGGGGATCACTTGTGGCCCCATTTGATGTGCTTTCTAGTTTCTTTTGTGCACTTTTCATACCAGGGCGTGATAGTAGAGGTGACAATGAGTCCATAGGATCAAACGGAAGGTTAATAGGTGTTCAGACGAGGGAGATAGGACCATTGCAAGATCGGGATTTCTGCAGAGTGCAGGGGTGCACGCTGTGCATGTGTGTACGCCCTGCAGAGGTGCACGCCATGCACTATCCCCTGCATTATAAAAACTCACGTTTTTTTACTATTTTGAGGCATTCTTTGTACTCCCTTGAACCCTAAACACATACCCACGAACCCATAAACCCTAGAGCACATTTTTGGAGCAATTTGAAGCCATTGTGTTCTAAGAGATTAGATCATCTTATTTCAACCATAGTTGCATGATTTCTCTCTTAGACATTTTATCGAACACTTGGTGTGCACTTGGTTTCATTCAATTGAGCTTTAATAGGTCTTTTGGTGATTCTCTTAGTGTTATGAGAGTGTTGTGCGTACCCTTGTGGTCATAGAGCTCTAGGAGAGGGTTTTGTGACTTGGCATTTCATCAAACACTTAGAGTGCATCCTTAGTCTCTTAGCTTGAGAGCGAGAGCCTAAGTTAAGTGGTGCTAGGATAGGGATTTGGTGCTATGAGAGTGCATTAAGTCTATAGAAGTGAATTGCATGGTCATCCGATTGCAAACTCAACCTTGATTGGCTTGTTTGTTCAATTAGTCCTCTTGAGCATGATGAAACTATCCTTCCAAGTGAACCTCCTTTGTCTTTGATTTGAACCACTTTCCTTTCTTGTTTAATCTTTGTTAGTATTGCTAGTCTTTGCCTTTGTTTCTGAATTTCTTAATCAAACCAAAACCAATTTCAAATGTCTAGACCGTCTATGAGAAGTGTGAGTATTAGCCATTGAGAGAACCCCGTGAAATACTACCTTGATTGTTAATAATCATACTTTCTAGGTTGATTATTGGCAGGTCAAGTTTTTGGCGCCGTTGTCGGGGACTTTCTCAATCCTAAGAAAACATTTAGTAGTGGACCGATCTATTCGCTTCCTTCCAATTTAGTTTTTGCTTCTTTGTCTCTTGTTTGCTTGCTTTTGTTATTCCACATTGTCCTGTTACTTTGGTGTGCTTGTTGTGCTTGTGTGTAGGTACCTTGTGGTAGTGTATGAGTCGACTCACTCGACTCCAAGCATGACTCCAAGGTCTTGAGCAAGTTCTTGAGCATCCAACCCTTCCTCCTACCGTAATTATTGAAGAAGAAGTTCATAACCACACCTTACACGACAACATGTCTCAACACGATGATGAGGACAATCAATCAGAGCACTTCCATCATACAAATGATGATGACCATGGGGGAGAGGCGCAAGACGTACCTTGGCGGATTATGCCCGCCCGATGCTTGAAGGGGCGGCCTCGAGTATCATTCAAAGACCCGTCAATGCAAGGAATTTTGAACTCAAGCCTAATATGATCCAAATGGTGCAAAATGGAGTGGTGTTCAATGGCATTGATAGTGAATGGCCATCTAGGCATCTCAAGGACTTCTTGGAGATATGCGACACGGTGAAGAATGACCAAGTTCACCCGGATTGTGTAAGACTACGGCTCTTTCCTTTCTCACTCAAAGGTAGAACTAAGACATGGTTGGAGAACCAACCGAGTAGAGCTTTCACCACGTAGGAGGGCCTAGCCGAAGCTTTCCTCGAAGAGTTCTTTCCTCCTTATATGACGGATGCAATCCGAGACCGCATCAACCACTTCACACAACACAAGGGAGAGCTCTTCCATGAGACTTGGAATCGGTTCCAAGCCCTTATTCGGTCTTGTCCTCATCACAACACCGCCGAATGGACCTTGGCGGACATTTTTGCTAGGTCCCTTGAGTTTGAGAATACAAGGATGATTAATCAAGCGGCCGAAGGTGACTTAAGGATGATCACTCCCGAAGATGCTCTTGATCTCTTCGCGGAGATGGCCAACAAGACAAGGAGTTGGGCTAGACAACAACCTCCCAAGTCGAGGTATGGAAGCGACATTCACTATGATTCCCGGGCCGTAAGTGTGGACGCGCCAAAAGGATCCTTTTAACTATGGGAAGAAGCCGAAGATACCGAGAAACCGTGAGGAGGATGATCCCATGATCACTCTCCTCATGTCAAATATTGATGCCATGGCCTCACAAGTAAGCAATCTTAGTATGCCTAAGCCCCCTTTCGCTACTTCTGAGCCTATCCAAGGTGGCTACATTGAGGAAGTACACTTTGTGCAAGGTCAAGGATTCCATGGTAACTTCAACCCTCAAATGAGCTATCAAGGGGGTAACTACAACCTCTCTTGGAACCAAGGAGGTGGTTATAGCAAGGGCTATAACCAAGGTAATCAAGGAGGATTCCAAGGCTACAAGGGGTATAATCAAAGTGGTAACCAATGGACTCAAGGAGGAAACGAAAATCATGGTAACCAAGGTGGAAATCAAGGTGGTGGCCAAGGTTCTAATCCACCGGGAATGTATAACCACAAGGGTAGCAGACCACCCAGTTTTAACAAGCCTCCTCAAAACAAAGAGGGTGGATCTCCAACCTCTCAAGAAGACACAAATGCGGCTATTCTTCAACTTTTCAAGAATCAACAAGCTTCCATCTCCAACTTAGAAACTCAAATGGGTCATCTTGCCAAGGCACTCTTGGAGAGACCTAAAGGTAGTCTACCCGCCAACACCGAGGCCAGTCCCAAGGGCCTCGATGAGCTTATGATGGTAACTTTGAGGAGTGGTAAACAAGTCTAAGATGCCACACCTAAGGTGGTAAGTGCTCAAGATGATGATTTTGTTTTGATGGACGATGTTGACTCCGATGATGACACGGATAAGATTGAAGTGATAGATAAAGGAGCCAAGGCTAATGAAGTTCCTAAGACTACCAATAAGGTTTGTTCTCAAGAGGCTACGACAAGTGCTACTCTGATCTCTCTTCCCGCACCGGTTGTGCCTCCGTACAAGCCTAAGCCACCTTATCCGTCTCGCTTGAAGCTGGATTACATGGAGAAGGATTTCAAAAGGTTTATTGAGCTTCTTGACAAGGTACAATTCACAATGCCTTTTGGGGAGGCAATCACTAAGATGCCTCAATATGCGAAGTTCATGAAAGAGATCTTCACCAACAAACGCAAGCTCACGGCGGCAAAGCTCAACGAACAATGCTCTGCCATTCTTTCTAAGAGGCCACCGGAGAAGCTTAAGGATCCAGGTAGCTTTATTATCCCTTGCACTATTGGTGAACATGCAATAAGTAGAGGCTTAGCCGATTTGGGTGCTAGTATCAATGTTATGCCATATTGCATGTTTAAGAAGCTAGGCTTAGGGAAACTAAAACCGACCCTTATGAATGTTCAATTAGCGGATAAATCCATGAAATCCCCTCGTGGTATTGTTGAATACGTGTTGGTTAAAGTTGGTGCTTTTGAATTCCGTGTGGATTTTGTTATTCTAGTTCCTATGGGAGATACAGATGTACCTTTGATTCTAGGATGACCTTTATTAGCGACCTCTCGTGCTTTGATTGATGTCTATGGTGGTAGACTTACTCTTAGGCTCGATAATGAATGCATGATTTTTGACTGTTCCAATGGCATGGAGTTCACATTGTCTTATGCTAGTCATCATGATCCTAAGAATCCAAATGAGTTTACTTCGGCTACTAATAGTACTAAACTTTTCCGTCATAGTCTTCCAGAGTTGTTTGCACTTAGTGATGTGCAGGAGAAAACTGATGAAGTAAAGGAGAC
Organism: Linum lewisii; assembly: GCA_034768395.1. Lineage (NCBI taxonomy): Eukaryota > Viridiplantae > Streptophyta > Magnoliopsida > Malpighiales > Linaceae > Linum > Linum lewisii. Next base: position 16,363,942 of record CM068297.1, read on the forward strand.
TCCGACTCTCGTGCTCCCAAAGACACCACATAAGGCCAAGAAGAAAGGCGTGAAGAAGTCACCCGAGAAGGGCAAGGAAGCCACACCGGTTGGTGAGATGAGCAAGACTAAGGAACCACCCGATGAAAGGTTCCACTCCAAGTGGTTTGGCCCCTTCTCCATTACTCACACTCCATCATCCGGAAAATTCGAGCTCACACCTCCCGAAGTTGGTAAGATTCAATTCAAGTTTCGTGTGCCATACGAAGGTAATGACATCGACTTCAAAGAGGTAATGAGTTGGGATGGTTTTACTTAGCCTACTCCTTGTGCTTTCGTCGAGCTTAAGATGTTAACCAAGCGCTTCTCGGGAGGTAACCCGAGTGTTTTTCATTTATTTTCTTCTTGATTTGATTGCACGATTGTGTGTTTTTGTGGTGTTCAAGGTCCTTGAGTTGTTGTGTTGTCCTATGTGGTCTCATAGGTGTTGAAATTCTGAAGTTCAGTGTCTGTTTTGGGTTAATTTGGTGGTGTTTTGTTCGTTTTTCAAAGAGCTGAAAATTTGGTTTTATGTTGAGGAGGTGCACGTCGTGCACCCCTGCAGGCCGTGCTTGTATGCACGGTTGGTGCACGTGCTGTCAGGTTGAGAAAAAAATTTCAGAACCAAGGTGCACGTCGTGCACCTGATTATTTATTTTATTTTGGTTTAGTTAGTAGTTGGGTCGTCTGCTTTGTGGTTTTTCGGTTTGAGACATCTTGTTTCGGTTTTGTTCACCCACTCACTTGACCCACTGACCCGACCCATTCCCATGACCAAACCCACCCAACCCCACTCTCATCTCTTTCTCCAACCGCCGACCGCGTCCAACCATCGTTCCTTCAGCCCCCGCCAGCCAACTTATCTCCTGCCGTACCCGCCATTCCAATTTCCCGCTCAGCCCCCTTCCATCCAGCTGCCGGTCCTCCAACCCCCGCCAGCCGCCGTTCAAAACCAACCAACTCCAGTAGGTTTCTCGTTCATTTCCTATTGATGGTGTGGAGTTTATTTGATTTGTGGGCAGCTTGTGGTTTGGAGTCTTGTTAGTAGGGATTCATGTTGCCTTGAGTTACTCTTGATTGCTATGCCTTTTTCTTCATCAAGTAAGGTTTGTTTTGCATCCTTTGATTGTTTAGTGGGGTTGAATGGAGTGTTTAATTGTTTATTTGTTTGATGAGCTGTATTGGTTTAGTGGTGTGACTGTCGCTTGTTGAACTTAATGGTGGCAGGTGGTGGTATTTTGGTAGGTTGTGGTATGCTTGGTTGTTGGTAGGTTTGGCATTTGGCTAGATAGCTTGATGAGTGAGTTGGATGGATTTCCTTGCTTGATTTGTGGATTCTGGACAGCTTGTTTCCTCTCGGTGCTTAGTTTGCTTCATAGCTTGCTTGGGTTGGACTCATGTTTGGTGATTGGCGTGTGGTTTGGCTTGATCTGTTTCATCATTTACCTGGGTGTGGTTTGTTGGGAAGATTTTGGACAGTGAGATGTGCTTAAATGTCATGCGCTTTTTGGTTGTGAATGTACTTGAATGGGAGTCTTGGCTTGATTGTTTGATTAGTGGCTGATTTGAATGTTCTTGATTAATGATGGTTGGTTAGGATTGGTACCTCATTGTGGGCAGAGTGTGTCCATTGCTTGAATGGCGTGTCTTTGTGGTGTGCTTGTGGTTGTTGTTCCATATGGGAATTGTGGTCATTTTGTTGTTTGGTTTGGTTGACAATGGTTGCTTCATGATCATTATTCGCTTGCTATTTTGGATAATTTGTTGCAGGTGCTGAATTCAGGGACTGGATTCTATTCTTTGTGTGAGGGGGGGTGTGGTTTATCACCACCCATTGATTTATTTTGTACATTCCTTCTTGCATTGTGCGGTTTTGTGCTTACATGTTGCTATTAGTAATATTGACCCATTTTGCATGCCTTTTGCTCAAGTGTGGATTTCAATGATTTGATTCTTGCTAGCATAGGTTGTTGCACTTGAATTCGATGATCTTGAATCGTGCTCAATGTTTTGATCTTGTGTTATGATTAGGCGCCTTGATAGTGTTTGTCTTAAGAGTGTGGCCTTTTGTTGATTCTTAGCTTGCACTCTTTTTGCAGGATGCCTCGTAAGGGTAAAGCAGCTTCTACACCCTCCGCCCCTAAGTGATCCAAGGCACGAGCTTCCAAGAAGAGGAAGGGACAGACCGGGGAGTCTTCTGCTCCTCCACCACGGTCGCCTTCGCCACCTCTAGCTCCTCGTAGCATCGACCCTCCTGAGTCAGTCTTTCAGCGGATCTTCAATTTTGACCCTAGGGATCCTGCTTACAGCCGCTACCAAGTTATGGCAAGATGGCATGTGGCAAGGCAAGGCAGGTTTGATTTCGAAGGGTTGTAGAGTCATGATGGTTGGTTTGAGGCTCTGAAGACTTTGGTTGATGGAGCCGGTATTTAGCCGCTCTTGGAGGTTAGTGAGAGGGCGTACGAGTGGCCTACAAAAGAGTTCTTGAGCACTCTCACCGTAGAGGGTCACACTACCACTAGGAAAGCTTGTGTGAGCTTCTAGCTCGGGGGAATGGCGCGCGTGTGCTCAAGCGACGAGTTCGGATACCTCCTTGGGTTCTATGATTGGGCGAAGGTTCAAAGTGGTGAGCTCTCTGGTTTGGCTCTCATATCTTCCTTGGTGGGGAACGCTAAGAATACATTTTTCAAGGAAAATGCCCCCGGGATTATTGGTTACTCAGCTCGCTCATTCAAGGTCACAAAAGTGGATCAACCTATACTGAAGTTCCTCCATCATTTATTTCTGGCACTCTATCACCCTGATGCTGCAGTTTTAGCGGTATCAAATAAATAACCTACCGAAGTAGACTAGATCGTATTCCACAGGGTTTCTTCTAACTGACTACTCAAAGAAGCTGGCAATTTATTCAGGTTTAAACACTTCGTGCGTGGTGTGAGTTCCACGACTTCTAGACTAAGATGCAGGACAATTAAAATGAAATTAAAAGACAGAATGATTGGTTGATTTAAACGGACGACAGACAAGCCTAGATTTCGAATCCCCCTTAGATCACCAGAGCATTGGCAATCAACAGATCAACGGATTTCAATTCTCATTCAATCAATTTCTAAACACCACCATAACTCCTGACCCTTAGGTTTAAGACCGGCGAACGTTCGCTCTATCCGTTCTAACTACCAAGATTAATTAGTCGCCCGGGTACGGTCACCTCTCGCAACGACTTAACTTAACTGGTTCAATTACTAATGATTTATGAGTTACTCTTGCAGTGGATTAACCCTAATCGGTTCCTACGAAAGGCACACTCCAATTATAAGGTTAACTGGTTGAATTGATGTTCTAAAGTGAGGCGAGCGTTCGCTTCTATCCTCAGCTTAACAAGAATCTAAGCTAGGTGATCAGGAAAGACAAGTTTTAATGTTTAAAGCAGAGAAGCTGTCTGGCGACAAACCCTAATTCAACACAAACCTAATCTAGGCGATCAATCAGAAAAGAATCATAAACAATCAAGAACAAAACAACCATGCAAAGAGAAACTGATTGAACTTTGAATCTAATCACCGCCGATCCGTGACCGCTTTAAAGCCCTGGGTCACTTAGGGTTCATCTAATCTAGGCTCTATGAGTTCAGCTACTCATATCAGGAACAAGAGAATCGAAAACAAACAAGGAGTACATCTCAGGTAGGAAGAACAGAGAAGAACTGTAAAACCTAATTTGACGAATCTGTGAAGCTTCAATCTCCGGTCATCTTCAATCCAAGCTCCGAGTCTCCGAGGTGGAAGGATGGCGTCACGATCTCTCCACAATTCTTTGAACTCTCTAAACTCTCCGCTCCAGAACTTCAGAGAATTCTTCGAATTCTGATTACGAAAAGTATATTATGATGTATATTATGTTGTTGGACCGCCGGTTAAGTATTTATACTTAACCCTAGTCCAGCCGGATTTGTCTGATATTTTCGCCGAAAATAACAAGGTATTTTCGCCGAAAATCCTAGTGTAAATGGATGGCCCTTCGGTTGAATTCTCCTGTGATTTTCGTTTCGGTTCGAAAACTCAACAGTTTCGCCAAAAACTCCTTCAGCCGGACATCAGTTGATTTGTGCTGATATTTTCGCCAAAAATACTAGGGTATTTTCGGCGAAAATTCCTTTGTAAATCGGGCAGGAATTTTTGGAACTTGATTGGCTCCTTTGATCGATTCCGGTGCAATCCCTCGAGGTTCCAACGCCTTAGACATGACCTTGGCTACTTTATTTGACGGCAAAAACCTGTGCTAACATAAAAACACTAGAAAACCATCAAATAGACCCGAAACGGGCCAAGGTAACACAAATGGCACGAGATAGGGCAATCGATTGAATATTCGTTATTCTTCCCTAAAAACCATGTCTTAAGCAAAGAAATGTCGCTTAAATGAGGCTGATAATCACGTCAAATCGAGTGTCATCAAATACCCCACACTTAAGCTTTTGCTTGTCCTCAAGCAAACTGAATAGAACGCTCATTGATGAGCTTGGTCTCTAAGGATCTTCATTTCGAAGGGAAGCCGCAAGAAAACCCCCACACACATGTGGCGAACTTCCTTGACATGTGCGAGACTTTTAAGAGTGGGAATCTCGGTAAGAACAATCTTTGCTTACGAGTATTCCCATTCTCTCTTAAAGGCAACGCCAAGATATGGCTCAGCTCGAAATCACCTGGCTACTACGCCGACTGGGATAATCTAGCTCAGGACTTTATAGAGGACTATTATCCCCCTTCAAGAACTACATTCTACAAGGATAGCATCGCTAGTTTCTCTTAGAAGGAAGGAGTAAGCTTATACAACGCTTGGAACGAATTCCAAGAGCTGCTATCTGAATGCCCTCATCATGGATTCAACCAGAGTCAGCTAGCTGAAATCTTTGCCCAAGGGATGAATGAAGAAACAGTTGAATGGGTCAACATCTTAGCTGATGGCGACTGCACAACACTTGAACCAGAAGCTGCTCTACTTCACTTTGCAGATTGCGCATCCAAGTCAGGAGTCTGGAAAGACAATTTGGAGCAGCCATGAGTCAACCAAGTTGTGAAGATCAGATCAAGATCGCAGTACAGAAACAAATGGAAGAGATCCTCGGTACAACTAATAACTGGCCTAACAAGGAAGTCAACTTCATTGATCACAGCTTCACCAGGGATCAAAGAGGCTACTCCGACTACCGTCAGTTCAGAACACCTCCTCAACAACGGGAAGGCTTCTATGAGCATCCTCCCTACAACTTCCAACTCGACCAGAGCCGAAATCAATACATGGACAATGGTTATCAAGATCCTTCCAGATTGCCCAGAGTACAACAGCCTCCGAATTTTATATCTGAGGACAATTGGGAGAGGAGAATAGCCAGGAAGTTTGATCTAATTACAGCAAGACTTGATGATCACGAGGAAAGATTTAGAGCGCAAGATGTTCTTAACAAAGGGAAGATCGCACAAGGACAGAGAATAGAGGATATGATAAATAAAATTGCTAGTGCGATGGCTCGTCTTCCCATTTTCAATCAGGCTCCGTCTCCAGACAGCTCCACCATGAAGAACGAGCACGCTAAGGCCGTAACAACCAGGAGCAGTGAGCAGACCAGCCCGTCTGAGAAGGAAGAAATTCCCGTTTCCAATGAGGGAGAGTGCTCGGCTATCATCCCTCGACCACCACCCATACCTATTCCAGCTAAGTGCCCCGACCCTGGTCCTTTTACTTTACCTTTGAGCATTAATGACATTGAAATCGAGCGTAGCATAATTGACCTAGGTGCTTCTATAAATGTCATGCCTATGTGTTTATATAAGAAACTGAACCTAGGGGAATTACAACCTGCCAACATGAATTTAATGTTCGCTGACAAAACTCTAAGAGAACGTAGAGGAATGATCCAGGATGTAATCACTTGCTGTGGCCCGTTCCGGTTTTTCGTTGATTATATAGTTATGGATACTCAAGAGACATATTCTACCCTTCTCTTGGGTCGGCCATTCATGGCGACTGCCGGGATTAATGTCAATGATCCCAATGGCTCTCTAACTGTAAGGGTTGGGAAGGATACTGCAACATTCCGTCTCAAGGACGGAATGAAATACATTCCTAAGGGAGAATTAAATTGCTTATCTGTAGAGATTGTGGAGTTGGCCTCGGTCAACTTCATTTCTAATACTTCTTCCAGTATTTCGAGATCAATTGACACTGCAGGTGCTGCACAGGGTACCGAGAAGAAGCCAAAAATTTTTGGTTCAGAAGCCGCTTAAGAAGAAGAAGAAGGAACTGCAAGCCTCTTCTAAACCACCGAGCAGACCTCGAGGAAAGAACAAGAAGACGAAGACCCAAATGGTCTGGAGACCAAAAAATTTGCCGTCTTCCACCGAGCCAGCTGCACCACCATTTCGTTCCGAGAAACCGGCGCCGGAACAAGTATGGAAGGAGAAGTCGAAAGCATCTCCTAAGGAAGTACTAACGATCACCGATCCTGGTGATAACAAGCCGAAGAAGAAAGAAAAGGAGAAACCGACAGTCCTCATTCCTTCCATCGTCACACTCAAGAAAGATGATCCCTCAAGAGAGCTGTTCGGACCATTCAAGTTCGTTGATCATCTTCCCGACGGACGTACCAAGCTTTTGCATGCGAACGGGAAGAAATTCACACTTACCGGAGAAGTCCCGAAGCTGTACTTCATGAACTCCGACGCGAGCGTGAAGGAGAATCTAAGTTGGGATGTCTCCTAATACCGTCCAGGTATCGTCCAGCTCAAGGACGTTAATAAAAGAGCGCTTCGTGGGAGGCAACCCACGGCTGGAGTCTGTTTTAATTTTTGTTGAACTTGGTATATTAGAGTCGGTTCGGGAGAGCCAAAAGTGTCAGTATGTTTGATTTATTATTTTTCGTGTAGAGTCTGCATGTCATAAAGTCGTTGCAAGTTGATTGAGGTCGTTCCGATTTTTTTGGATTTAACTGTGATTTTCTGAAGTTAGCCGGATTTACGAAAATATTTTAAACCCGAACAGTTCAAAATTTTCGGCGAAACCACCCTTGTTTTCGGCGAAATCGATTTTCAATTTTCGAACTCAATCTCCCTGTTCATTGTTTTCGGTGAAACCATTTTAACTGATATTTTCGGCGAAACCGTGCTATTGTTTTCGGCGAAACCGCCTTCACAAATCCGGCAGTCCATTTTAACTGATATTTTCGGCGAAACCACCCTCCTATTTTCGCCGAAAATAATTTTGAAAATCACTCAAAAATTCCTTTAAAAAAAAATCCGGTCCACCCCCTCTCTCATCCTTCACCCATTTTCGTTCAACTCACCGAAACCCCCCCTTATCTCTTTAAAATCGCTGACCGCCTTTCACCATTTCAATCCGCCGTCGCCGCCGTAACCTGCCGCCGCCGCCATCGCCGACTGCCGCCGCTCCCTTCCCTTCCCTTTTCCGATCCCAACGAGCCCTAGAACGTCCAAATCGGAGCTTTGCAGCTCCAGTTCACTGAAAACCTAGTTTTCAAGTTTTTCACCGATTCTTCTCAACTCGTTCTTTTTTAGCAATCATGACTTCAAGGTAAGTTGTATAACTTTTCGATACGAATCTTTTGACATGTAGATTGCTGAATTTCGTCGGGATTGACTTTCGGTTGACTTTTCGGTTTGCCTCGTTTTGCGTGCCGACTGTTTCGTGTGAACTAGGATTAACTGAACTTATAGAACTGTTCTAGCATGCTTAGGGAGTTCCGTGCTTAATTAAGGTTTTGGTTGACTAATCTGGTTTCATTATGGTTCTAGGAACACCACTTATGAGCGCAGGACTAAGGCGCGACTTGATGGTGCCTCGAGCTCAGGAGCTGCCGCTCCCGTCACACCTGCTGTTCTGGGTCCACCACCTGCTCTACCCCACCGGGCTGGATACCATCCCACCATCGCCCGTCTACCGGATTTCTATTTTGAGTGCTTCCAGAAGATTCAGCACGTTCGGGGAGCTGACGTGCGCCCTCTCTCCATGGAGTCCCTGCACGATCATGATGAGGACTACCACCGGAACGTGCATGATGCCTTAGAACCGGCTGGTCTCCTCGAGCTGACCACCATCGCCGCCGAGTTCCCAGACATTGCCCTCTAGGAGTTCTGGGCAACCTTTGATCTGGATGAGCACAAGAGGAAGCAACACTAGAAGGTGATCACCTTCTATCTTGGTGGGGTGTACAGGCAACTCACCTACGATGAGTTTGCCACTCATCTCGGCATCCCCTATGAGCACTATCACGATCATCACCTCGGTTGGGGAGAAGATGATGACGGCGATGAGTACAACGCGCTTTGGAGCCACATGACAGGCGTACCTGGCGATCACCTCGGGGAGAGCAACTCAGTTAAGTCTCTCTCTCACCCGCTCTATAAATTTATTCATATGGTTTGGCAGAGGTCACTTTTATATGTTCGAGACAAGGATCGCCACCATATCCTCAAGGAGGAGCTCATGCTTCTCCGAGCCATCCGAGAGAGCTACCCTCTCCACCCCGGTTGGGTACTGGCTCGCATCTTCCGCCAGAAGACCAGGAGGAAGACGCCACCCCGCAAACTCTTGGGAGGCAACTTCATAGGACAGCTCATCCTCTCCTTCGGCATCAGCCATGAGTATGGCCTGCACATTCCACGTCATCCAGTTCGGACCGTTGGAGGAGACTTGGCGGTTGAGTACGACTTAGAACTCGACCTCAATCCCCATGTAGCAGCTGATCCTCCACTCCAGCCTGTGGTCGAGTCAGAGGAAGAAGATGATGCTGAGGAGCAGCAGCCGCAACCGCCGCCTGAGTTTCATGATTATATACCCTCGCCACACCATCAGGCAGGGTACATCCACCAGTCGCCACCGCACATCCCAGATCCATATCTGGCGCATACTCAATAGCCGCAACACCACCCCACGGATGTTGGAGAGTTATACGAGCGACTGCAGGAGTGGCGAATCACCGACAACGCTACTCAAGAGGCGCGATGGACTATTATACAACAACATATGCGCCGCGTCGACCGGCGATATGAGGCACAGATGGCGTGGCAACGCCAGCTCGGCGAATTTCTCCACTTTCCACCTCCCGGCTCACCGGACCAGCAGTGATCGGGTTGTATTCATTTTCTGGTGTCTTCTTTTTATTTATTCTTTTCGGATTTTGGTCCAATTTTTTTTTCTGTGTGGATCCGGGACACTTGTCCCGGTTTCCTTTTTATGTTTCATTTGTTTTTGTTTTGTAGGCAATCGGTAGACTCCCTTTGCTTCAGGTTCTGTTACACTTCCCTCCGCTCTCAGGATCCGTGCTTACCCTCTGAAATCAACCGTCCTCATCCAGGTTCTTACATTCCACTCTGAACTCTAGAATTAGTCCTGTGAGGACACAGTCCGATTTAAGTGTGGGGTAGGATGCTAGAGAACCTGAACCTTGCATGAACTTGATTGCCCTTGATTGTGTTTTATGTGTGCCTCGTGATTCCATTCCAGTCTCTCTAGCATTAGAATGGCTCAGTTCTTGACTTTTGATGTTAAGTTGTTGTTCAAACTTTCATAATGATGCTTAGACTGCTTAACCTAGAACTTGAGAACCAACTTGTATGCTTTGATGCTAAATTGCCTGGTCAGAACAGAATTTTAAAATCACACTTGTAGTTTGTAGCCTTGATTGCATGAAAATGACCGAATCCGACTAGCAAACCAACTGTGAGCTTTTGATCCATTGCACGTAACTTGCAATTTTAAATTCTTTTTGAGTGGTTTTCCGTTTGCTTGAATGAGTTAGAATTTGCATGAGACCTACTCGAGACCACACGATGACACGAGTTCTAGAAGGATAGGGGCACCTAGATTCAGCTACTAAGCCAGATAGCCTACCAAACGATAAAATCCACTAGGTTTAGACCCTTGAGCTTGGCCTGTTCTTTCGGTTCGATAATACATTACAACCATTTCCCATTTCTTTCATTCCTCGTTGATCCCCTGTGGTTGTAGTTCTAGATTGACCTACCGGAAGTCGGTTTGTGGTAACCTGCCTATAGCCATTAAACAGGTCATCTTAGCTAATATGTCCAGACGTGTAAACCCCTCTAGCAACTAAAAGAAAAATCGGCACAAAAGAAGAAAAAAAAGTAAAGAAAGAAAAAGAGAAAATTTTTCCAAAAAGAAAATGATTAAGAAAAGAAAATCAGAAAAAGTTCAAAGTGTAGTTCAATAAAACGTTCTTCTCCCTACAAATGGAAGAACGAAGTCAAAAGAAAAGTTGAAAAGAAAAGAAAAAAAATTGTGCAAAAAGAAAAAGAATAAGTGCTAGGTTGCTTGAGGGTATCATAGGACGAGCGTTCATTATTCCACCCGTGTTTGGTTAGACGGTAGGAAGCCATAGATTAGATTCGAGGGAAGTTAGTCGAAAGCTACACCGCACCAAAGCCATCATCATTCATCCCCATCATCCATCTCATTATAAACCCGAGTAGTGTAGATTTCATTACGGTCCTAGCAGGGAAGTCCTTCTTGACTAGATAGTCGTGTTGTCACAGTGGTGGAGATGTGGTCGAAATGCAAACTTATGACAGAATTCGGTAACAGAAAATGATCGAGAGCAGAAACACGTCCCTAAACAAAGAGAGTGAGAGTTCCCATTGTACCATATATATCCTATGTGAGGAGTCTGGTCGGTCAGGTCAAATTCGTGCATAATTGGTTGCTAATTACTTGTCGTGTGCAGTTTATTAGTGAGACCAGGTAGTTTGGATGATCTGTATGCATGTTAGGTTTCTTGTTCTAGGATCGATCTGTCTAACAATTCATTGTGTTTGGTTGAACTCCAATTCAATCGATCTTATCATTTATGAACATGAGCGTTTCTATTCAGTTTTCTTGAGGACAAGCAAAAGATTAAGTGTGGGGTATTTGATGACACTCGATTTGACGTGATTATTAGCCTCATTTAAGCGACATTTCTTTGCTTAAGACATGGTTTTTAGGGTAGAATAACGAATATTCAATCGATTGCCCTATCTCGTGCCATTTGTGTTACCTTGGCCCGTTTCGGGTCTATTTGATGGTTTTCTAGTGTTTTTATGTTAGCACAGGTTTTTGCCGTCAAATAGAGTAGCCATGGACGTGTCTAAGGCGTTGGAACCTCGAGGAATCAAACCGGAATCGATCCAAGGAGCCGATCAAGTCAAACCAAAAATCTGCCCATTCACACTTGCATCTTCGGCGAAAATGAGCTTATGTCTTCGGCGAAAATGATAGTGCAAACCAGCTGATGCCGAGTCAAAGAATATTTTCGGCGAAATCGATTAACTCTTCAGACCGAAAATACAAGGCAGAGAGATCACGGCCATTTACACAAGGATTTTTGCCGAAAATATCCCTATGTTTTCGGCGAAAATATCAGGCTAATCCGGATCAGTTAGGGTTAAGTATAAATACTTAACCCGGCGGCCCAAAGAGAAGAGGCATTCAATACAATCATAATTTACAAAACACAACTTTTCGAATCAGAATCCTCTCAAGTTCTGGAGCGAAGAGTTGGAGTTCGAAGAGCCGGATAGAGATCGTGACGCCATCCCTTCCACCTCGACGAACCGGAGCTAGGAGTGTAGATTACCGAAGATCGGAGTCTGTCAGAGTCGTCTGAATTAGGTTTTTCAGATTCTTTTCTGTTCTTCCTCTGAATGATGAACTCTTTCTTTGTCTTTGTCTCTTCTGTAATGATCATGAGTAGCTAAACCCTTTAGAGCTTAGACTAGATGAACCCTAAGTGACCCAGGGCTTTAAAGCGTACGGATCGGCGGTGATTAGATTCGAAATTCAATCAGTTCTTTTTCATGTTTGATTCGTTCTTCATTGTTCATGTTTCTTGTCTGGATTGATCACCTAGATTAGATTCTGGTTAAGCTAAGGATAGAAGCGAACGCTCGCCTTACTTTAGAACATCGAATTGAACAATTAACCTTATAATTGGAGTGTGCCTTTCGTAGGAACCGGTTAGGGTTAATTCACTGCAAGAGTAACTCATTAATCACTAGTAATCACACCAATTAATTAAGTCGTTGCGAGAGGCGACCGTACCCGGGCGGCTAGTTAATCTTGGTAGTTAGAACGGATAGAGCGAACGTTCGCCGGTCTTAAACCTAAGGGTAAGGAGTTATGGTGGTGTCTTAGTAATTGATTGAATGAGAATCAAAATCCGCTGATCTGTTGATTGCCAATGCTCTGGGGAACGAAGGGGGATTCAAAGTCTAAGTTCGTCTGTCATTCTTGTTTTCAAACCCTAATTCCCAATCAGCTTTAGTTTAATTTGTTTTAATTTTTCTGCATTCCGTAGAAATAGAAGTCGTGGAACTCACACCACGCACAACATGTTTTCCTTCGAGTATTTTGCTAGTTCTGAAGTAACCAATCATGGAGACCCTCGGAATACGATCTGCTATACGCTTTTTCTTAGCATTAGTAGTTTATATTTGGTTGAAACGTCCGAACAATGACCGGGTGGTTCACCACTCATGTTCATAAATGATAAGATCGATTAAATTGGAGCTCAATCAAACACAATGAATTATTAGGTAGCTAATTCCTAGAACAAGAAACCTGACATGTATACAGATCAGCCAAACAACCTGGTCTCACTAGTAAACTGCACACAACAAGTAATTAGCAACCAATTATGCACGAATTTGACCTGACCGACCAGACTCCTCACACAGGAAATATTTAGTAAAATGGGGAACTCTCGCTCTCTATGTTTAAGGACGTGTTTCTGCTCTCGATCATTTTCTGTTACTGAATTCTGTCATAGGTTTGCAATTCGACCACATCTCCACCACTGTGACAACACGAGTATCTAGTCAAGAAGGACTTCCCTGCTAGGACCGTAATGAATTCTACACTACTTGGGTTTATGATGCGATGGATGATGGAAATGTATGATGATGGCTTTGTGCGGTGTAGCTTCGACTAACTTCCCTCGAATCTATTCTATGGCTTCCTACCGTCTAACCAGACACGGGTGGAATAATGAACGCTCGTCCTATGATACCCTAAAGCAACCTAGCACTTATTCTTTTTCTTTACACGATTTTTTTTCTTTTCTTTTCTTTTCAACTTTTCTTTTGACTTCGTTCTTCCATTTGCAGGGAGAAGAACGTTTATTGAACTAAAACTTTGAAACTTTTCTGATTTTTCTTTTCTTCATTCTTTTCCGAAATTTGCTTCTTTTCTTACTTCACTTTTTTTTCTTTTGTGCCGATTCTTTCTTTTAGTTGCTAGAGGGGTTTACACGTCTGGACATATTAGCTAAGACCACCTGTTTAATGGCTATAGGCAGGTTACCACAAACCGACTTCCGGTAGGTCAATCTAGAACTACAACCACAGGGGATCAACGGGGAATGAAAGAAATGGGAAATGGCTGTAATGTATTATCGAACTGAAAGAACAGGCCAAGCTCAAGGGTCTAAACCTAATGGATTTTATCGTTGGGTAGGCTATCTGGCTTAGTAGCTGAATCTAGGTGCCCCTATCCTTCTAGAACTCGTGTCATCGTGTGGTCTCAAGTAGGTCTCATGCAAATTCTAACTCATTCAAGTAAACAGAAAACCACTCAAAAAGAATTAAAATTGCAAGTTACGTGCAATGGATCAAAAGCTCACAGTTGGTTTGCTAGTCGGATTCGGTCATTTTCATGCAATCAAGGCTACAAACTACAAGTGTGATTTTAAAATTCTGTTCTGACCAGGCAATTTAGCATCAAAGTATACAGGTTGGTTCTCAAGTTCTAGGTTAAGCAGTCTAAGCATCATTATGAAAGTTTGAACAACAACTTCACATCAAAAATCAAGAACTGAGCCATTCTAATGCTAGAGAGACTGGATGGAATCACGAGGCACACAGAAAAACAATCAAGGGCAATCAAGTTCATGCAAGGTTCTCTAGCATCCTACCCCACACTTAAACCGTTCTATGTCCTCACAGGACTAAACTAGAGTAGAGATATACGAAGAACCTGGAATGAGATGGTCGGTGTAGTGGCTGAGCACGGATAGCCCGGAGCGAAGCGGAGTAGCTACTCGAATTCCTCTCGTCGGTGCGGAGCATGTGCTGCTGGTACCCGACACGGCCATGGAAAGCCGTTGGAGGGCCCTGGACGGCGGGTGTGAGAGCCGGTGTCAAGTCGCTCCTTGGTCCTGCGCTCATGAATAACATTCCTAAGACCAAAAACGAAACTAGATTAATTAACTAATAACCCACCCCACACTTAGTCGAAAAACTCAATTTCACAAAGAAATGAGGAAAACCGAATGGGGGTAAGCAAAGTAAGTAACCGGTAATCACAATAAATCACAATGTATGCATATGTCTAGTCGGAACGTTCATAACATAGTTAGGGATCAGAAGTCAAACCGACATTCAAAAAGTCAACATCATAGCACATTGAACTCTAATCATGGCAAGACTATCTCAAAGCGGGAAACGACGGTATAACATAAACTCAGATGGCAAGCACAGATATATGAACGTGAATGAACACTTATGGCAATCAAACAAGCATAGAAAATTCAAGGTCAAACCGACACTTCACAAAAGTCAACACCGCAAAGAATTTATCTTTAAGCACAGCAACACACGATCAAATGGTTTCAAAAATTAAGAAGAGAGGAGAGAGAGATTGAATCCGGATTTTAATACGAGAATTTGGTTGATTTGCAAAGGAATTTTCGGCGAAACTAAGTGCAAGTTTTCGCCGAAAATCTTAGTTAAAAAGTACTGCCGGTTTTCAAAGTAATTTTCGCCGAAAACATTAATACATTTTCGCCGAAAATATGAAACAGAGACGTCTGGAAAACTCAGTGGGATTTCAAAACGAATTTTTGCCGAAAACAAGGGTTATTTTCGCCAAAAATATTGAACTCTACGATTGAAAATATTTTCGCAAACCCGGCAATCTTCAGAAAATCACAGTTAAATCCACAAAAATTGGAACAACCTCAAACGTCTTGCGATTGACACTACGACACAAAGACTACACACGAAAAATAAGAAAACAAACAAACTGACATAGGTTGGCCCAAATGAAAAACTGACTCCAGCGGTGGGTTGCCTCCCACGAAGCGCTCTTTTATTAACGTCCTTGAGCTGGACGATACCTGTATGGTGTTAGGAGACATCCCAACTCAGGATTTCTCTTAGGCCCAAGTCGAAGTTCGTGAAATATGGCCTTGGGGATTCTCCGACAAGTGTGGACTTCTTCCCGTTTGTGTGAATTAACTTGATTCGTCCATCAGGAAGGTGACCAGAATTCTTATAAGGCCCGAACAGTTCTTTCGAAGAAGCGTCCTTCAGAGGATCATTCTTCTCCGGTGGCTCGGTAGACGGGGGCTGAGCAATCGGCTTCCAAACCGCCTTCGTCTTCTCTTTATTCTCCTCCTTTATCTCGCCAGGATCTTTAACGTTTGGTGATTCATGAGGGGGCGCCGTCAGATCCTCCTTCTTTCTCGGCCTTTGTGCCGGTAGCTCATTCTTCAGATTAGGGACCTGTCCAACACCTGACAAGACGATTTCTGCAGAAACTCTAGATTTTTCATTAGAACTAGAGTTGACCGAAGCCAACTCCACAGCTTCAACAGATAAACAATGCATCTCCTCTTTGACTGGGACTTGCATACCATCCTTGAGGCAGAATGTCATGGTGTCCTTGCCGACCCTTAATGTCAACGAGCCATTCGGGACATTAATGTTAATGTCGGCTGTTGCCATGAACGGTCGGCCTAGGAGAAGAGTGACATCTTCCTCTCGAGTATCCATGACAACAAAGTCAGTCATAATAGTAAAAGGACCACAACGGACAACCACGTCTTCTATCAATCCCCTAGGCAGTTTAACAGATCTGTCGGCAAACACTAAATGCATGCTAATTGGTTTCAACTCTCCTAGGTTTAATTTCTAAACAGGCATGTAGGCATAACATTGATAGAAGCACCTAGATCAATTACACTACGATCAATCTTCACATCATTAATAATGCAAGGCAAAGTAAAAGCACCGGGATCTCGACACTTAGCTGGGGGTGGTATGGGTGTCGCATGGCCCTGGATAGCAGAGCATTTTTCCTCGAGGGGTACGGAGGACAACTCTCCCTTCTTCTTGTTTTTTGCAAGATCCTTTGCGATTTTGTTAGCCTCCGGTATCACTTGGATAGCATCAGTAACTGGTGTATCATATTCGTGTTCTTCAAGTATCCATGCCACTTTCTGTATCGGGTATCATGATCTTTCTCCTTTGATTGCGTGGCCTTAGGAAACGGAATCCGAGGCTGATATAGAGGGAGAGGTGGCGCAGGTGCTGTCTTTGTCAGGGAAGGCGGGGCAGTCACCTCCTCTTCTTCTTCTCTATCCTCCCCCTCGATCTTTGGCTTGTCAATGGCTATAGCTTCGGGGATTATGGCTGGTTCAGGAGCTACAGTATCAGCTGATTGCTTGTCGCTTCTTGTGGAGACGGCCTTGACGTGCTCCCTCCTAATGGTAGAGTCGACTTGAACCGAGGATTGATTAAGGAGGGGGCTACTAGTTATCAAGCTAACCATGTTATTAATCATGCTCTCCATTCGTTGACCTCGAGCTTCATGTTCTTGATTTATGACGGCTTGAAGCTTGAATTTCTCCTCATAGTTATCGAGCCTTGCCATGATCAGGTCGAGCTTCTTGTCTACCTCGATATCCCTTGTGTTCCCTGATGTAGATCTCTGAGGTTGATCTTGATAACTATCACTCAAGTACTGATTCTGACTCTGGTTGAAACCGAAGTTGTAAGGAGGGCGCTCTTGGAAACTTCCTTGTTGTTGAGGAGGTTGTCTGAACTGACGATAGTCGGGGTAGCCCTGTTGACTGTTGGTGAAGCCTTCATCAATAAAGTTCACTTCCTCTGAAGACCAGTTACCGAAAATCTTCTTCATTTCTTTCTGCACTGCAATCTTGATCTGATCTTCACGGCTTGGTCGGCTCTTAGCTGCTCCAAACTGTCTCTCCCAGCTTCTCGACTTAGATGCGCAGTTTGCAAAGTGAAGAAGAGCAGCTTCCGGTGCGAGTGCGGTGTAATCTCCATCAGCTAAGGAGTTAACCCATTCAGATGACTCTTCGTTCATACCCCAAGCAAATGTCTCTGCTAGCTGCCTCTGAGTGAAACCATGATGAGGGCAGTTGTGGAGGAGTTCCTGGAATTCGTTCCAAGCATCATGTAAACTTACTCCTTCTCTCTGTCTGAACCTCGAGATGTTTTTCTATAAGCAGTTGTTCTGGAAGTAGGGAAGTATTCCTCTATGAATTCCTGAGCAAGAGTCTCCCAGTCAGTGTAGTAGCCAGGTGGTTTGCCAGTGAGCCACCTCTTAGCTGCACCTTTCAGAGAGAACGAGAAAGCTCTTAAGCAAAGAGTGTTCTTGTCGAGATTCCCATTCTTGAAAGTGCTGCAGAGATCAAGGAAATCCGCCAGATGCGTGCACGGGTTGTCTAATGGCCTGCCTTCAAATTGTAAATCCCTAGAGATCATTTCCAGAAAGGGGATGTTGATCTCATAGTCGGGACCGTCTTCATTGCGCGGCACAAAGATGGAAGAACGAACACTAGTAGCACTTGGCTTATTGTAATCCGCAAGACTCTTTTGAGCAGCCATCGCGGTAGGGAAGATGGAACGGAAATGATTCGATTCTGTACCTGCTAAGATCTGCAAGGGACAAAAACAAGCACAACCGGTGTAAAATCGAAGTGTGATGGGAAATGAAAGATGGAAAGTAGAAGAATAAAATGCCAACTCTTCTTTCAAACAATATAGAAGAGTCCCCGGCAACGGCGCCAATTTGATGTTGTAGTTTTAGCGGTATCAAATAACTAACCTACCGAAGTAGACTAGATCGTATTCCACAGGGTTTCTTCTAACTGACTACTCAAAGAAGCTGGCAATTTATTCAGGTTTAAACACTTCGTGCGTGGTGTGAGTTCCATGACTTCTAGACTAAGATGCAGGACAATTAAAATGAAATTAAAAGACAGAATGATTGGTTGATTTAAACGGACGACAGACAAGCCTAGATTTCGAATCCCCCTTAGATCACCAGAGCATTGGCAATCAACAGATCAGCGGATTTCAATTCTCATTCAATCAATTTCTAAACACCACCATAACTCCTGACCCTTAGGTTTAAGACCGGCGAACGTTCGCTCTATCCGTTCTAACTACCAAGATTAATTAGTCGCCCGGGTACGGTCGCCTCTCGCAACGACTTAACTTAACTGGTGCAATTACTAATGATTTATGAGTTACTCTTGCAGTGGATTAACCCTAATCGGTTCCTACGAAAGGCACACTCCAATTATAAGGTTAACTGGTTGAATTGATGTTCTAAAGTGAGGCGAGCGTTCGCTTCTATCCCCAGCTTAACAAGAATCTAAGCTAGGTGATCAGGAAAGACAAGTTTTAATGTTTAAAGCAGAGAAGCTGTCTGGCGACAAACCCTAATTCAACACAAACCTAATCTAGGCGATCAATCAGAAAAGAATCATAAACAATCAAGAACAAAACAACCATGCAAAGAGAAACTGATTGAACTTTGAATCTAATCACCGCCGATCCGTGACCGCTTTAAAGCCCTGGGTCACTTAGGGTTCATCTAATCTAGGCTCTACGAGTTCAGCTACTCATATCAGGAACAAGAGAATCAAAAACAAACAAGGAGTACATCTCAGGTAGGAAGAACAGAGAAGAACTGTAAAACCTAATTTGACGAATCCGTGAAGCTTCAATCTCCGGTAATCTTCAATCCAAGCTCCGAGTCTCCGAGGTGGAAGGATGGCGTCACGATCTCTCCACGATTCTTTGAACTCTCTAGACTTTTCGCTCCAGAACTTCAGAGAATTCTTTGAATTCTGATTATGAAAAGTATATTATGTTGTTGGGCCGCCGGTTAAGTATTTATACTTAACCCTAGTCCAGCCAGATTTGCCTGATATTTTCGCCGAAAATAACAAGGTATTTTCGCCGAAAATCCTAGTGTAAATGGATGGCCCTTCGGTTGAATTCTCCTGTGATTTTCATTTCGGTTCGAAAACTCAACGGTTTCGCCGAAAACTTCTTCAGTCGGACATCAGTTGATTTGTGCTGATAATTTTCGCCGAAAATACTAGGGTATTTTCGGCAAAATTCCTTTGTAAATCGGGCATGAATTTTCTGAACTTGATTGGCTCCTTTGATCGATTCCTGTGCAATCCCTTGAGGTTCCAACGCCTTAGACATGACCTTGGCTACTTTATTTGACGGCAAAAACCTGTGCTAACATAAAAACACTAGAAAACCATCAAATAGACCCGAAACGGGCAAGGTAACACAAATGGCACGAGATAGGGCAATCGATTGAATATTCGTTATTCTACCCTAAAAACCATGTCTTAAGCAAAGAAATGTCGCTTAAATGAGGCTGATAATCACGTCAAATCGAGTGTCATCACACCCACAGGAAGCCATCCTCCTCTCCAGGTGTGGTCTCAGCCAGGGATTTGTTCATGTTTTATTGTTTGGAGAGGGGCATCATGTTACATCTCAGCGATGTAGTGCTAGGAGCCCTCATTCTGATACAGGCTAATGATACTACAGGTGTTGTGCTGGGAGGAGGATTTGTGATGAGGTTAGTACATGAGTATGAGTGCTTTGATGTTTTTGGTCCTGCTCCAGCATTCGTCAAGCCTCAACCAGTTCTTGTGAGGGTTGTCCTACTTATAGCTAAGATCACAGACCTTCTGGCTCCAACTTCTCGGGTCTTAAATGATGACAGTGATGAGGAGGACGCAGAGATCAACCCTACTCCGCTTCATGAGCTTATCTCTGGGATGGGCCACCTCACGACTGCAGTGGAGGGTATTCGAGAGGGTCAGAGGAGAGATAGTGTGGCGATGCAGGATCTTAGCAGGAGAGTCCAGGACCTAGAGGCGTACAACACTCGGGACTTTGAGAGCCAGCAGTTCTATGGGTAGCAGCTCGCTCAGGTACACGAGGTTCAGTAGTTTCAGGGTGTCCAGATTACCCAGTTCATCATTCTCAGTACTGGCAGCAGCATCATTCCTACTACTACCAGGAGAGCTTCCATTCTGAGTCCGGCCACTCCAGTACTTGGGCAGTCTTTCCACCGCCTCCCCCGTTTGATGGATACCATCCATGGTCACAGTGGCCTGGGCACCCGCGTCCACCACCCTACTGAGAGCCACAGGACCACACTTCTCAGGACTTTGTGTTTTCCTTTCTTTTATTTTTGTCTATGACTGCATGTTATGTTGTGTTTCACTTCTGACTTTCTCTTTTCATTTCTGTCTTTGCACTTGTTTTGGACCATGGATTTCGCATCTCATCCGTACTCTTTTGTTTTTTACTTTAGGTTGTGTTGTGTGGTGTGTCCTCTCTTGTTTTCTACAGGTACCCCTGGTTAAGGTCATCATCATGAACAAGTTACTTGACCCAGTATTTCATCTTCGGCTTCTCCTCTCTACCGTGCGGTATGCTCGTTCCACCTTACTCTCTCTCTCTCTCTCGTCCATTAAGGATAATGCCTGTTCTAGTCGTCGGGGGGTATTTTGGGTTTGGTATGATTGGTTGCGGGAAGGAGTAGAGTCTTTTGCTATGATAGTGGATGTTTTGTGCTAGGTAGCATTCTTAGTTGCACTTCTCTTTTTCTCTACCTCAGCATGTTCTTATCATTTTGCATGCTCCACTATCGCCTCTTTTTCTTGTTGAATACTTAACTCGCTTAAATTCTATTCGTTTGACTAGCCAATTGATTGTATGGTGAGAACATACGTGATAGTCGGGGTTTTCAATATAAAGTGTGACCTGGTTTTATTCTAAATGCCTTTTAAACCCTTTTACAACAAGTCTGAAACTAGTTTTTGTTAAATATGAGGTCTAGTAACTTGACAAAGTCTTTTATCTATGATGGGTGCCAGTATTGTGAGTGTTCAATGTCGGTCAAGTTTTCTGGAGTCTTAGACATAGGGTAGGAAAGTAAGATGCCCAATGTGTGAGTAAGATGACCTTTGTGTCCACATGAGCGATAGACGTGCGTAGGAGCCGCTTGGTTGAGATCCACCACGAGATGGCAATACGTTGCCCGCCCATTGCTTAGTCCCCAAAGGGGAAGTCTCAGTGTGGCATTCTCCTTCTCAACCCCTCCTGGCGTAGGCAGGATTTAGGATAACGCGGTCCCCAATGGGGCTGGCTACTCCATACCTGCGAGGGTCTCCCAATGCTCCTACTAGTAAGACAAAAGAGTCTAGTAAAAAACTTTTTTTTTCTAAAGTCGCTATCAATAGAAAGACCAAAAGCGAAGAAAAAGTGAGTTGTGGAAGAAAAAGAAGGGGTAGAATTTGAAATAGCCTAGAGTCCTTTTCGCAAAAGCAAAATCACTAGGGCGTCCTCCACCTCGAAGTGGTGATTGCACTTTGCTCTATGTGACCTATCAAATGGTAAGGATTGAAGCAATTTGTAGCCATTGGAGCTAGGATTGAAGCCAACAAACCTTGGGAAAAGTGCTAACAAGTGGAGAAGTGAAGATCATCACAAAGATTCATTCATGGTGTTCTTGGTGACCATTCTTCTTTCTCTTGTCTTTATTCCCTTGGCCATGTGTGGCTAAGTTTCTAGGGTTCATCTTGGATGGGTAGAGTAGTTATGTCATGATAGGGAAATGATTGTATAGACTTGCCATGATTGATCTTGGTTGTATGAGGATGATTTCTCAACTTATTCTTAATGCCATTTTATGCCATGTTTGCTTGATTTTGTCCATTCAATGTGATTTGATGCATGAGAGTGTTTGGATTGTATAGATTGTAGGTCTAGGGATTGAAGTGAGTGTGTTCTAAGAGATTAGATCATCTTATTTCAACCATAGTTGCATGGTTTCTCTCTTTGACATTTTATCGAACACTTGGTGTGCACTTGATTTTTCATTCAATTGAGCTTTAATAGGTCTTTTGGTGATTCTCTTAGTGTTAAGACATTGATATGAGAGTGTTGTGCCTACCCTTGTGGTCATAGAGCTCTAGGAGAGGGTCTTGTGACTTGGCATTTCATCAAACACTTAGAGTGCATCCTTAATCACTTAGCTTGACAGCGAGAGCCTAAGTTGAGTGGTGATAGGATACGGATTTGGTGCTACGAGAGTGAATTGAGTCTATAGAGGTGAATTGCATGGTCATCCGATTGCAATCTCAACCTTGATTGGCTTGTTTGTTCAATTAGTCCTCTTGAGCATGATAAAACTATCCTTCCAAGTGAACCTCCTTTGTCTTTGATTTGAACCACTTTGCTCTCTTGTTTAATCTTTGTTAGTATTGCTAGTCTTTGCCTTTGTTTCTGAATTTCTTAATCGAACAAAAACCAATTTCAAATGTCTAGACCGTCTATGAGAAGTGTGAGTATTAGCCATTAAGAGAACCTCGTGGAATACGACCTTGATTATTAATAATCATACTTTCTAGGTCGATTATTGGCACGCCAATGAACCCTAGGCTGTTCAAAAAGTTGTGTGAATTGCTTGTTGCCGAAGGAGGACTTGTACGAACAAAACATGTGGACATAAAGGAAATGGTGATTATGTTCTTACAAACCATAGGCCACAATGAGAAGAATATGATACTTCAGGCTCACTTTTTCCAGTATGGGGAAACTATTTCAAGACACATACACTAGGTCCTCCGATCTATACTTAAATTGAAGCATGTCTTAATTTTCCAAGCCAAGCCTATTTCAGACAACTGCACCGACCAATTGTGGAAATTCTTTAAGGTTACATTTAAATTTTATAACTTCAATCACTATTACACGAATTAGACTTCACATATTCGTATGACTAATTCCTTTTTAAATAGAAATGTCTAGGTGCACTAGACAGGACACTAGGTATCGTGACAGAAACTAGACGGGACACTGTCAAGGTCCGTGTTATTCGGGAGGATCAACATAGGTATCGTGATACAAAAGGGGATGTCTCCATTAATGTATTGGGTGTTTGTAACCCAAACACTGAATTCATTTATTGCTCTGCTGGGTGGGAAGGTTCTGCTCATAATGGACGAGTTCTCTGTGATGCCTTGGGCAGACCAAATGGGTTTAGGGTCCCTAAAGGTACACCTCTTTAGTGATCGAACATATACGAGGACACCTTCGTGGATTCTAACAACAATTAACCTTTCATTATAGGAAACTAGTATCTATGTGATGTTGGCTATGCAAACTCTGAAGGGTATCTTACCCCACTTCGAGGCCAGAGATATCATTTATCAGAATGGGGTGCAAACAGACCACAAACTGCCAAAGAATACTATGACATGAAACACTCTAAAGCAAGAAACTGTATAGAAAGAGCATTTGGGATTATCAAAATGCGGCGGGCCATTCTACGAGACACTACCTGGTTTCGCGTAGATGTGGTAGCAGACATTGTGAATGCATGTTGTTTGTTACACAATTTCATCAAACGTGAGGAAGGTGTTGATGTGTTCGAGAGATTGTACGATTCTATGGAGCACGCGAACGTTACTAATCCGGGTGTCATGGAAGATGTTGAATCTATTTCAACAATTCAACCGACTGCATAGTGGACTAAATTTAGAATTGTGAAGGCTCAAGAAATGTGGCAAAATAGGACTGCTCATTAAATTTGGTTGCACTTGTTTCTAGTTTTATGTATTGATATGTACTATTTGTTTGTTGGAGATAAATAATACATTGAACTTGTCCAAATTTCAATAATTGACGCTATCTTGAGCGTTTTTGTTGTTGTTATAACTTCCTTTTGGTAGTATTGGCTTCTTTTGTTGCTTTACATTTATGTAGTTTTTTTTTTTGCAATTGTTTTGTTTTTCGTAGACAATGACTTCGAAGGAAAAGGATGGACGAGCATACAAGCCATGGACTACACAATTAGATGATGCACTGATAAAGGTTATGAAAGAAGTAATGGACTATGGACTTATTGAAAATTGCAAGTTGAAACCTGGAGCTTATAAGGCGTTAGAGAAGAAGATGTTTGCACGATTTCCTAAGGTTGACATGAAAGCTTATCTGAATATGAAGTCTAGAGTGAAAACCTTGAAGATCAAACTTGGTGCAGTGCAGCTACTAAAGTCACAAAGTGGTTATGGATGGAATGATGAATTGAAATGTCCTGATATTGAGGATCAAGTGTATGACGACTTTGTGAAGGTATGGTGACACATTTATCTTTGCCCTAATGTTCTACAAACAAAAATAGAGTACCGTACCCAACTTATGATAAAATGCTTGCAATTTTTGGGTAAGGACGAGCTACAGGATCTAAAGTTAAGCAAATCACTAATCCTACATCGGAGCCTTCTACAGAAACTAATCCGATTCAGCGCCCAAGACTTTTGTGTGGGATGGGTCCCCAGATGAGGTCATAAGGGCTATGGAGGATAATTTTGTTGATGATTTGCTAAACACGGAGAATGCACCATCTATTGAGCCTGCCAGAAAGCATTGCATTGAAGAAAGCCCGTCTGATGCTAACACGCAAGCTAAGAAGAAGAAGCGATGGACACCAGATGAAGCTTTTGCGAAGGACATAACAAGCAAATTACCCGTAAGGTTTGAGCCTATGATCGATAGGACTATTGAGGCACTTGGTGGCATGTTAGCTGAAGAAGTTGTCATGGAGCTAAGAGAGAGAGATATGTTGGTTAACGAGTTGAAGAAGCTGGATGGTCTAACTGAAGATCAGATGTTTGATGCGACGTTGCTTCTCTTGGAGTGCGATAACAAGTTGCGAATGTTTTATCGTCTTGATTCTATCGACGAGAAGAAGAAGTTCATTATGAGGGTGTTGCGTAGGCTAAATGCCTAGCATGAACTCAGTAGTAATGGGAGCTACTAGATGAGTTTATTTTTTGGATAGTATTGCTAGAAGATTTTTGGGGATTTTTTTATCATTAAAGTTAGGTTAATTCTGGATTATTCGTTGTTTGGTAATTTTCCTGATATTCTTTGAATTGTACTCACACATATGTGGTAGCAGTTTGTAAGTTTGGAGAATCAATCATCTATTTTTTATCTTAATCCACTTAATGATAAGTTCCTGTGTTCACATATTGGAAGAAGCAAGGATGAACTTCTTATTGTTGGGTATTTTTGTATCTTCTCCTGCTACTGCTACTGCAGTATTGATGATGCTTTTGCGACTTTCGCCTGTTGTTTGAAACTGCTGATGGAGGAAAAACAGGAAGGCAGTACTGAGCCATTTACACAAGTTGCATCTTACCTCATCATCATTCATTCCTGCATATGCCACCAGATGCTAAACAAAGAGAAACAAGTGACACTTCACTTCTTTTTGCTGCATTTGTTTTTGTCACTCTATTGTATGCAGTCATACAAAAATCTCTTGTGTTGTGGGATGGATGCACTAGCAAAAACTGTCTGACGATTGCTGCTTGATGAATGTATCGTCAATAGCTTTTTCAGCGAACTGACTTGCTTTGAAGAGTTGAACAAGAAATCTACCTAGGACTGAAGAACAAATGAAATGCAAAATAAGCACAAAGTTTATGAACTTGGTAAAAAAAACTAATCAATAACATGGAAGCCTACCTCATCAATAACCAGCACCTTTATCGCATCAAGCTTGAATACATGCTTGTCAAGCATATGACACAAACTTGCTATTGTTGCTACCACAATAGAAGGTGGTTCTACCTAGTGAAAAACCAATGTCCATACTTATCAAAATGACTTACAGATATAACAATCACATTGTTTACGAACTTCAGTACGAATGATTAAGCCAGTCAAGGTCATTGGCCTACACTTCACTTCTTTTTGCTGCATTTATTTTCATCACTCTTCTTAATTAAATGACTGTTTTAGTGTCATGTTATCCATTCCTTGTTATATCAATTTAGGTGCTTCTCGTTACTGAGATCATTGAGAGTATTATTTCTTATTAAAATATTAAAATTAAAGATACCTTAGTGCTTATTCGTTCTGCATTAGTTATTGGCCAATATGTTGAGACCATAGCAAAGGAAAGATGATGCTACAAATTCCAGGTCATTTGCTTGGCAGCGATGAGCTGAGATAGAAAGAGTATTGAAATTTTTAAATGGAGGGTGAAAATGTCTTTTACCACATTAATTAAATATCTCTAATGCAATTCCTTCCCCTAAAAGCAATCCAAACATGAAATTTAAAAGTTGAATTCCCACTAATTCTCAAGAATTACATTCTCTACAATTCTCTCCAATTCCGTGGACATTTATAATCCCTCATCCAAACGACCTCTCTGTTCAGACACCCAGGACAAGATAGCTGAAATAGAATTTCATTATCATTAAAGTATTTAAGAAGAGCATGAGAAGTAAACTCACCACCCGAATTAGAACGAAACATCTTAACTGGTCTATCGAACTGTAACATCCCAACCTTTTCTGACAAGATATTGTCCGCTTTGGGCCCAGCCCTCACGGATTTGTTTTTGGGTGTTGGTGGGATTCGAACCCATGACCTCCTCCTCTCAAGATCAAACCCCCACCACTACACCACAAAACGCGTCATGTCAGTTAAGGTTGAACCATTCCACATAGCCCATGGATCTCCCTGTGCTTTGTCGATGTGGGATTTGCCTAGGATGTCACATACACCCCTCCTTAGGGACTCAAAGTCCTCATTGAGGTTTGCCCCACCATCGTTCAAGAGGGACAGGGAAAGGCTCTGATACCACTTGTAACATCCCAACCTTTTCTGACAAGATATTGTCCGCTTTGGGCCCAGCCCTCACGGATTTGTTTTTGGGTGTTGGTGGGATTCGAACCCATGACCTCCTCCTCTCAAGATCAAACTCCCACCACTACACCACAAAACGCGTCATGTCAGTTAAGGTTGAACCATTCCACATAGCCCATGGATCTCCCCCGTGCTTTGTCGATGTGGGATTTGCCTAGGATGTCACACGAACTGGGTGCGGATCATAGTGACAAACTCTTGCACAATAGATAGAAGGTCTGATTTTAGCCGGAGTAAGTACACCCAAGTATATATGGTCTTATGATCAATAAACAAGGCAAAGTACTGATATCCAAGACGTGAGGTAACATGACTAGGACCCCACAGATTAGTGTGGACGAGAGCAAAGGAATCATGAACCTCTGCTGTGCTGGAATGAAAAGAGAGTGCAGACGTCTTGGCCTCGATACATGATAAGCATTCAGTAATAGAAATTTTGTTCAATTATTGATATCAACCGCAATAACTTGTGTCGAAACATACGTAATAATCGTGCAGAATGAGGATAACCCAAACGATTATGCCATAAATTCCATAACTATTCTGGACTAAGAGAAACCGAATAACCAGCCGAACAACTAGAATAAATATTCCCAAAAGTACTATCAACTACCCCCATTCCTCACCTATAAGTCTCTCAGGACCAATCACCATACGCCACCAAGTGTAGGTGATCAAGCAAGAAGTTACGTCCTTGTTTACTCCCCAGTCCTAGACTCTTCTTTGTCACCCGATCCTGTATCACACAACCGACGAACCAAAGAAAACGTCACATCCAGAGTCATTCAATTGACCAATAGAAATCAGATTCGGAACCAATTTGGGAACATGAAGAGTATCATGGTAGAGTTAATGTAGAAGTTTGAATAGTACTGACACCCAAAACTGGCAAGCATTGCCCACTCGCAACCTCAACTGACTGATTACTAACCGGACGATATGAACAAAACAAACTAGTATCTCCAGTCGTATCATTAAATGATGCAGAGTCAAAAAACCAAGGACGAGCAGATTTGGTGAGACGAGTACATGTGACACCCATAGAAGATAATGCGGATATGATAGCTTGAACGGCCTGAACAAGCTGAGACCCGTTGGTGGTCGGCTCGCCCACCATGGAAGAAGTATTATCTTCAGAACCTTTAACTGCATAAGTATTATACCCTCGACCAGTAGAAGGACAAGCTCGTCCTCGTTGACGAGTGTCGATGTCGCTTACAATAATTACAAATATTCTTCTTACAGCAGATAGATTGCAGATGGCCAGACTCTTGGCAGAAATGACAAATGATAGGTCCTGAGGAAGAAATCCCAGTTGATCCAAGAGTGGTGTGTGAACCCATCGGAGCTGAACTAGAAGGCGGCTGCCCACCAAGTGATGCGCCTGTTTGGGAAAAAAAATTGAGGTATAGGCCTTGAAGCAGCAAAGGCAGAACCACTAGCCAGATTGCTAACAACGTCCAAGTGAGATTGATCGAGAAATCGAGAGTCCGCCCTGACGAGTTCAACGAGTATCCTTCATATCAGTTCAATTTTCAGAGATAAGACGAGAGTGAATAATTTCAAACTCTAGTCGCAGTCTCATAAGGAAGTGTAGGCAGAGGGTACGTTTTCTCTCAGCGAGCACAACTTGGTTGGTGACGGAGTCAAGCATGGTAGACAAGATCATATCCAACTCCGTCCATATATGAGTAGCTTTCAAAAAATAGGTATTCACATCCAGATCACCCTGCGATAGGTTAGCAAGAGCGTATTCAAGATCATAAATTTGAGACGTATTCACCTGGGAATACGTGTTATTCAAGTAGATCCACACCTCGGCCGATGTCGAAAAGGAGCGCAAAGTTAGTGCTATAGCAGATCCACATATCCAATTAAAAAAGAAAGCACGCGAGCGTTATTCATCTCCCAAGTTTCGAGAGCCAAAGTTGCATCTTTAGCGGTTGACTTATCCTTCTTAGTTGCAGAAGTGCTGGAGTGAGAAGGTTGTGTAACTGTGCCATCCAAATACTCCAATAAACCTTTTCCATGAATGAAAGTCTTGAATGAATATTCCTAGAAATTGTAGTTTGTCCCGTCGAAGCGAACAACAACAGAGGCGGAGTACGCAGAGTTTGGAGGCTTTGATACCATGTTAACCATAATAGATTCACGAGATATCGATAATAGAAACACGAAGAGAACACGGATATAATGTGGTTCACTAGCAGAATACTAGCTTATCCACGAGAGAATGTGAGAGATCTTATTATGCAAAGATGAAGAGAAAGAAGAAGAAGATAATCTACGGCGGCTGCCCCTTCCACTACTTATATGCACTATAGGAGGAGACTAGGGTAAGGAAACATTACAACATGTATTGGGCCACTTGTCTACATGTAATGGGCCCAATACAATAATACTACGCTAATAGACTTAGCACATCCTCTGATCCACATGTTTAGTTTAGCGGCCACTACGTTTCTTGTCATCCTCCACACAAAGAACAGGAACTTCGGTGGCAACGGGAGTCTCCACATCCATTTCCACATAACTTCATTGATGACACTCGATTTGACGTGATTATCAGCCTCATTTAAGCGACATTTCTTTGCTTAAAACATTGTTTTTAGGGTAGAATAACGAATATTCAACCAATTGCCCTATCTCGTGCCATTTGTTTACCTTGGCCCTTTTCGGGTCTATTTGATGGTTTTCTAGTATTTTTGCGTAATCATAGGTTTTTGTCGTCAAATAAAGTAGTCATGGACGTGTCTAAGGCATAGGAACATCGAGGAACTGAACCGGAATCGATCAAAGGAGCCAATCAAAGTCAAACCGAAAATCTGCCATTCACACTTACAGTTTCGGCGAAAATGACCCTACAGTTTCGGCGAAATTAACAATGCAAATCAGCTGATGCCAAGTGAAGACTGATTTCGGCGAAACCATTAAG
This sequence comes from Linum lewisii, assembly GCA_034768395.1. Lineage (NCBI taxonomy): Eukaryota > Viridiplantae > Streptophyta > Magnoliopsida > Malpighiales > Linaceae > Linum > Linum lewisii. The sequence continues at coordinate 16,393,768 of CM068297.1, forward strand.
CTGTTCGGACCGAAAATGCAAGGCAGAGAAATCATGGTCATTTACACAAGAGTTTTCGCCGAAACTACTCCTACAGTTTCGGCAAAAATGACAGCTCAGCCCGGCCCAACTAGGGTTAAGTATTTATACTTAATCCGGCGGCCAGGATACATATATAGGATACAATTCATAATTCGAAAAAGACACAACTTTTGGAGATCAGATTTCTCTGAAGTTCTGGAGCGAAGAGTTGGAGTTCGAAGAGCCGGATAGAGATCGTGACGCCATCCCTTCCATCTCGGAGAACCGGAGCTAGGAGTGTAACTTACCGAAGGTCGGAGTCTGTCAGAGTCGTCGGAATTAGGTTTTTCAGATCCTTTTCTGTTCTTCCTTTGAATGATGAACTCTTTCTTTGTCTTTGTTTCTTTTGTAATGATCATGAGTAGCTAAACTCGTTAGGGCTTAGACTAGATGAACCCTAAGTGACCCAGGGCTTTAAAGCGGTCACGGATCGGCGGTGATTAGATTGAAATTCAATCAGTTCTTTTTTCATGTTTGATTTGTTCTTCATTGTTCATGTTTCTTGTCTGGATTGATCACCTAGATTAGATTCTTGTTAAGCTAAGGATAGAAGCGAACGCTCGCCTTACTTTAGAACATCGAATTGAACAATTAACCTTATAATTGGAGTGTGCCTTTCGTAGGAACCGGTTAGGGTTAATTCACTGCAAGAGTAACTCATTAATCACTAGTAATTACCCAATTAATTAAGTCGTTGCGAGAGGCGACCGTACCCGGGCGGCTAGTTAATCTTGGTAGTTAGAACGGATAGAGCGAACGTTCGCCGGTCTTAAACCTAAGGGTAAGGAGTTATGGTGGTGTCTTAGTAATTGATTGAATAAGAATCGAAATCCGCTGATCTGTTGATTGCGAATGCTCTGGGAACGAAGGGGGATTCAAAGTCTAAGTTCGTCTGTCATTCTTGTTTCCAAACCCTAATTCTCAATCTGCTTTAGCTTAATTTGTTTTAATTTTTCTGCATTCCTTAGAATTAGAAGTCGTGGAACTCACACCACGCACAACGTGTTTTCCTTGAGTAATTTGTTAGTTCTGAAGTAGCCAATCAATTGAAGGCCCGTGGAATACGATCTATCCTAGCTCTTGAGCTTGATAGTTATTTGATAGAACCAGCTCAGCACAACGACGGTTCCATCAAATTAGCGCCGTTGCCGGGGACTTCTTTGATTGTTGAAAGAAGATCTGGCAATTTATTCTTCTATTTTCCATCGTTCATTTTTTCCATCCACTTCGATTTTACACTGGTTTTGTTTATCTTTGTTATCTGTAGGTTTACAGGTGTATGCCTCACCGTCCTTGGACTCGCTCTCAGACCGAACAGGCTAAGATTGCAGGGAATCCAGGCAGTTCTGCTACACCTCTACGAGCACAGATTCTGAAGGAAGGCAGATCCAATCCATTCATCACTCCGATCAAGATCGAGGAACCGAAGGAGAGTTCCTCATCTCCGTCTTCACCACACTCGTCATCTGCTTCATACACCGAGTCACTTTCACCGCCTCCATCTCCCACCATGACCGATAGATTACCACCAAACGGCGATCAACCGCCGCCACCCCCACCTGCACAGAAAAGTCTAGCAGACTATAACAAGCCGAGCGCGACTAGCGTTCGATCTGCCATTGCCGTTCCGCGCATTGAAGGAGATACTGACTATGAGATCAAAATTCCATTCTTGACCATGATCTCTAGGGATTTACAGTTTGAAGGCATGCCCCTAGACAATCTGTGCACTCATCTTGCAGACTTCCTTGGTCTCTGCAGTACTTTTAAAAACGAAAACCTCGACAAAAACACTCTTTGTCTGAGAGCTTTCCCGTTCTCTTTGAAAGGCGCGGCTAAGAGGTGGCTTACTGGCAAACCACCTGGCTACTACACTAACTGGGATACTCTGGCTCAGGACTTTGTTGAAGAATACTTCCCTCCGGCCAGAACAACCGCCATCAAGGACAACATCGCCAGATTCTCCCAGAAAGAAGGAGAAAGTTTATATGATACTTGGAATCGGTTTCAAGAACTCCTCTACACCTGCCCTCATCACGGATTCGAGCAGAGACAGTTAGCTGAAATCTTCTCTCGAGGAATTCGAGAAGAATCTGCCAAGTGGGTCAATTCTCTAGCTGAAGGGGATTGCACTACACTCACCCCTAAGCTGCTCTTCTGCACTTCGCAAACTGTGTCTCCAAGTCAAGGAACTGGGAGCGACAATATGAAGGGTCGAGGAGCAAGCTAGATTTCGAAGCAGCTATCAAGGCAGAGGTAGATAAGCATTTGAAGAAGTCTACCACACCAATCAAGCCACCGGCAGCTTCTGTCTATGTTGCCGATTGCGAGTGGTGTGGAGCTTGCGCACATAACGGAGGCCGTTGTCAGAATTTTGGTAAAGCAGAAATCTGGTCTGTCGAAGAGGTAAATTTCATTCAACAAGGCTTCGTCAATAATCAGAACGGTTATGCTGGTTACCGTAACTTCAGACAGCAAGGGACCTATCAAGACAGACCTCCCTACAATGCTGGCGCCAATCATAACCAGAACCAGAACAACCGCCCGGCTGTTCCAGCTCAGGATCAGAAGCCTAATCATCCGCCGGCAGGTGTCTACCAGCCGCCGCATCGCAATCCGGGTAACTATGGAACTGCTCCTGGCAATCGCCAGAACCAATACTTCAATAATACCTATCTAGGACAGCAGCAGCAAAGAGAGAACAATGTCAGTGACCTGGATAAGAAGCTCAGCCAGATCATCACAAGACTCGATGATCATGACAGTCAGTTCAAGGCTCAAGCTCTTCTCAATCAAGAACAGATAGCATCTGGACAACGGATTGAGCAAGTCGTGAACAACATCTCGAGCATGCTAGCATCTGGTCGACCATATGGCCAGCTTCCAAGCCAGACAGAGCCAAACCCGAGAAAAGAACAGGCTAAAATGGTAACTGCTCAAAAATCTCCGAACTTAATTGCTGATGCTTTTTCTGTTTTACGCAGGATCGCTGAAACTCCGGAAGAAAAGGAAGAAGAGGAACAGAAACCAACGCCTAAGGATGACCCTCCTCTTGCACCATACGTCGTGAAGCCTCTTTTCCTAGAGCATTGCTGCCAAACGCAAGGATCGAGACTGGCATGAAGGGGAACAAGGAAGGATACCCTGACATTCGTGCTAAGACACCCGTCTCTCCATATCCAGCTAAGTTATCTGATCCTGGTTCTTTTACTTTGCCTTTGGTCATCAATAATGTTGAGATTGAACATTGCTTAGTTGATCTAGGAGCATCTGTGAATGTTATGCCTATGAGTCTATATGAAAGATTAAAACTAGGGGACCTTGAACCGCCCAGTATGCAACTCATCTTTGCTGATAGATCGCTTAAAACCCCTAAGGGAGAAATCAAAGACGTTGTTACTAAATGTGGTCCGTTCACGTTTTTAGCTGACTATGTGATTATGGATACTAGTACCGATGATTCTACAATCCTTATAGGTCGACCGTTCATGGCTACTACTGGAATGAATATTAACGTTCCTAATGGTTCTTTGACTTTAAGAGTTGGCAAAGAAACGAAAACGCTCCGTCTTAAAGATGACATGAAACATGACTTTAGGAATGAAGAATCTCACTGCCTTGCTGTTGAAACTATGGAGTTGACTCCGGTCAACTCCGTCACTAATGCTTCTTCCAGTGTCTCTAGATCAGTTGTTGCTGCAAGTATTAAGTAGGTTATAAGGAAGAAGCCAGAAGCCTCGCTTCAGAAGCCACAAAAGAAGAAGGAACTGCAAGCCTCTTCAAAACCGCCACACAAGGAGTCGGGTAGATCAAGGAGGAAGAATCACAAGGAGAAGCAGGTTCAAATGGTTTGGAGACCAAAAGCTCTACCACCCTCCACCGAGCCAGCTGCACCGCCAATTCATTCCGAGAAACCGGCGCCGGAACAAGTATGGAGGGAGAAGCCGAAAGCATCTCCTAAGGAAATACTAACGATCACCGATCCTGGTGATACCAAGCCGAAGACGGAAGATAAAGAGAAACCGACAGTCCTCATTCCTTCCATCGTCACACTAAAGAAGGATGACCTCTCGAGAGAGCTGTTCGGACCATTCAAGTTTGTTGATCATCTTCCCGACGGACGTACCAAGCTTTTGCATGCAAACGGGAAGAAATTCACGTTTACCGGAGAAGTCCCGAAGCTGTACTTCATGAACTCCGATGCTAGCGTGAAGGAGAATCTTAGTTGGGATGTCTCCTAATACCATCCAGGTATCGTCCAGCTCAAGGACGTAATAAAAGAGCGCTTCGTGGGAGGCAACCCACGGCTAGAGTCAGTTTTATTTTGTTTCAACCTTGGTATTTTAGAGTCGGTTCGGGAGAGCCAAAAGTGTCAGTCTGTTTGTGTTCTTATTTTTCGTGTAGAGTCTGCGTGTCATATAGTCAGTTGCAAGTTGATTGAGGTCGTTCTGATTTTTCTGGATTTAACTGTGATTTTCTGAAGTTGGTCGGAATTACGAAAATATTTTAAACCCGAACAGTTCAAAATTTTCGGCGAAACTACCAGTGTTTTTGGCGAAACCGATTTTCAAACTTCAACCTGTTTCTCCTGTTTCTCTTTTTCGGTTCGAAAACTTTATGATTTCGGCGAAACCACTTCAACCAAGATTTTCGGTGAAACCAAGCTTAAATTTTCGGCGAAACCGCCAGTTCAAACCAGCCAATTCTTGTTAACCTGTAGTTTCGGCGAAACCACTGCCCTATTCTCGCCGAAACCAATTTGGAAAAAAAATAACCCAACTCTCCCCATTTAAATCCCGATTTTCGGACAACCTCTCTCATCCCTTCTCCCATTTTCGCTCACACAACACCCGAAACCCCCCCCCCCTCTTTAAAAATATCGCCGCCGACCCTCCACTAAAACCCGCCGCCACCGCCGCCGTTTCACTCGCCGACCGCCGCCGCTCACTCCCCCTCCTCAATCCGATCCCACCAAGCCCTAGAACAACCAAATCGGAGCTTTGCAGCCCCAGTTCACCGGAAACCTAGTTTTCAACGTTTTTCACGATTCCTCCCAACCCGTTCAGTTTTTGCTTCCATGGCTTCAAGGAACACTTTTGAGCGCAGGACTAAGGCACGCCTTGATGGCGCCTCGAGCTCAGGAGCTGCCGCTCCGTCACACCCTCCATTCTGGGTCCTCCACCTGCACTCCCTCGCCATGCTGGATACCATCCCACCATCGCCCGTCTTCCGGACTTCTACTTTGAGAACTTCCAGAAGATCGCGCACATCCGGGGAGCTGACGTGCGTCCTTTATCCATGGAGTCGCTCCAGGAGCATGACGAGGATTCTTACCGGAACGTGCATGACGCCTTAGCACCGGCCGGTCTCCTAGAGCTGACCACCATAGCCGCCAGTTCCCAGACATTGCTCTCCAGGAGTTCTGGGCGACATTTGACTTGGACGAGCATAAGAAGAGACGGGGCCAGAAGGTGATCACTTTCTTTCTTGGTGGGGTGTACAGACAGCTCACTTACGATGAGTTTGCCGCTCATCTGGGCATCCCCTACGAGCACTATCACGATCACCACCTCGGTTGGGGCGAGGATGATGACGACGAGGCATTGCACGCCCTCTGGAGCCACATGACAGGCGTGCCTGGCGATCGCCTCAGGAAGAACAACTCAGTTAAGTCTCTCTCTCACCCGCTCTATAAGTTTATTCATATGGTTTGGCGGAGGTCACTTTTATATGTCAGAGATAAGGATCGCCACCATATCCTTAAGGAGGAGCTCATGCTTCATCGAGCCATCCGAGAGAGCTACCCTCTCCACCCCGGCTGGGTGCTAGCTCACATCTTCAGCCTGAGGACCAAGAGGAAGAAGCAACTACGCAAACTCTTGGGAGGCAACTTCATCGGTCAGCTCATCCTCTCCTTCGGCATCGGCCATGAATATGGTCCTCACATTTAACGACATCCAGTTCGGACCGTTGGAGGAGACTTGGCGGTCGAGTACGACTTAGAACTCGACCTCAGTCCCCATGTAGCAGCAGATCCTCCACTCCAACCTGCGGTCGAGTCGGAGGACGACGATGATGCTGAGGAGCAGCAGCTGCCGCCTGAGTTTCAAGAATATATACCCTCGCCACACCATCAGGCAGGGTACATTCACCAGTCGCCGCCGCGCATTCCAGATCCATTTCGGCGCATACTCACCAGCCGCAACACCACCCCGCGGACATTGGTGAGTTGTACGAGCGACTACAGGAGTGGCGCATCACCGACAACGCCACATCAAGAGGCTAGGTGGACTATTATGCAACAACACATGCGCCGAGCCGACCGGCGATATGAGCGACAGCTGGAGTGGCAGCGACAGCTCGGCGATTACTTCCACTTCCCCACCCCGACACCTCTGACCAGTAATGATCAGGTGGTGTCCTTTTCCTTATCCTTTCTTTTTATTTATTCTTTTCGGACTTCGGTCCAACTTTTTTCTGTGTGGATCGGGCACTTGTCCCGGTTTCCTTTTTATGTTTCATTTGTTTTTGTTTTGTAGGCAGTTGGGAGTTTCCCTTTGCTTCGCTTGGGTAGATTATCTCCGCTCCGAGGACCCGTGCTCATCCCCTACACCAATCATCTCGGTCCAGGTTCTTCCATTCCACTCTGAACTCTAGAATTAGTCCTGTGAGGACACAGTCCGATTTAAGTGTGGGGTAGGATGCTAGAGAACCTTGCATGAACTTGATTGCCCTTGATTGTGTTTTGTGTGCCTCGTGATTCCATTCCAGTCTCTCTAGCATTAGAATGGCTCAGTTCTTGACTCTTGATGTTAAATTGACTTCAATTTTGAACAATGACGTCTAGACTGTTCCACTTAGAACCTGTAACCAACGTGTTGGCACTGATATTAAATGAGTCTAGGTCAGAACAGATCATAAATCACTTCAGTAGTTGAAACTTGAATTAATTGAATTATATGGTCTGTTAATAACAAAGCTCGATAACACCGTTCTAAGATGATAGATGCTAGCTCCTTCCATGTTTTTCACTCCATATTTGTTCACCTGTGATTGTGGCTAGAGATTAGACGGAAATCCAATTCGAAATCTTGTGTAAAAAGTTATAACTAGCTAGGATCAAGTGGCTAAATTGGTTAAATCAAGTAATTAAGTGTTGCAAATCAATGCTAAGTTTTTGAAGTGCTGAAAATAAAGCTAGGCAAGCCCGACACCTAAGTGAAGTGTTCGGGTTGAGCACTAGCATAAGCACAAATACTGTGAGCTAGGCAGGTCCAACACCTAAGTTAAGTGTTTGGTATCGAGCACTAGTATGCAGTAAATAAATTGAAGGAAGAAATTGAACTTGAAATTAATTGTTGTTTAAAAAGCGGTCCTAGCTAGAACATGTAACGTACAGATCTAGAAACGGATGAAGTCGAGTTGATAGCCACGTCACTTTTCCTACCTCCGCATCCACATCATGGCTAGAGCTTAAAGTCTTTTTTATTAGAATTGGAGTTATCGTAGTCGGTTAATTATGATTAATTGTTTTGCCAAGAAACGAGCTTTGTTAAAACCACTACTTGAAGTGTGCAGAGATTAGTGAGATCGAAAATTTATTTCGTTGATGTTCTTGCATGTGTAGGTCACTCTTTCTACGTGGAACAGTCTAAACCAAATTGTTAGAATTGAATCTCGGTTTAATCTCGTGTCATTTGTGAATTTGAGTGTGTTCTAGTTCAGTTTGCTTGAGGACAAGCAAAAGCTTAAGTGTGGGGTATTTGATGACACTCAATTTGACGTGATTATCAGCCTCATTTAAGCGACATTTCTTTGCTTAAGACATTGTTTTTAGGGTAGAATAACGAATATTCAATCAATTGCCCTATCTCATGCCATTTGTGTTACCTTGGCCCTTTTCGGGTCTATTTGATGGTTTTCTAGTATTTTTGCGTAAGCACAGGTTTTTGCCGTCAAATAAAGTAGTCATGGACGTGTCTAAGGCATAGGAACATCGAGGAACTGAACCGGAATCGATCAAAGGAGCCAATCAAAGTCAAACCGAAAATCTCCATTCACACTTATAGTTTCGCGGAAAATGACCCTACAGTTTCGGCGAAATTAACAATGCAAATCAGCTGATGCCAAGTGAAGACTGATTTCGGCGAAACCATTAAGCTCTTCGGACCGAAAATGCAAGGCAGAGAAATCATGGTCATTTACACAAGAGTTTTCGCCGAAACTACTCCTACAGTTTCGGCGAAAATGACAGCTCAGCCCGGCCCAACTAGGGTTAAGTATTTATACTTAATCCGGCGGCCAGGATACATATATAGGATACAATTCATAATTCAAAAAGACACAACTTTTGGAGATCAGATTTCTCTGAAGTTCTGGAGCGAAGAGTTGGAGTTCGAAGAGCCGGATAGAGATCGTGACGCCATCCCTTCCATCTCGGAGAACCGGAGCTAGGAGTGTAACTTACCGAAGGTCGGAGTCTGTCAGAGTCGTCGGAATTAGGTTTTTCAGATCCTTTTCTGTTCTTCCTTTGAATGATGAACTCTTTCTTTGTCTTTGTTTCTTTTGTAATGATCATGAGTAGCTAAACTCGTTAGGGCTTAGACTAGATGAACCCTAAGTGACCCAGGGCTTTAAAGCGGTCACGGATCGGCGGTGATTAGATTCGAAATTCAATCAGTTCTTTTTTCATGTTTGATTTGTTCTTCATTGTTCATGTTTCTTGTCTGGATTGATCACCTAGATTAGATTCTTGTTAAGCTAAGGATAGAAGCGAACGCTCGCCTTACTTTAGAACATCGAATTGAACAATTAACCTTATAATTGGAGTGTGCCTTTCGTAGGAACCGGTTAGGGTTAATTCACTGCAAGAGTAACTCATTAATCACTAGTAATTACACCAATTAATTAAGTCGTTGCGAGAGGCGACTGTACCCGGGCGGCTAGTTAATCTTGGTAGTTAGAACGGATAGAGCGAACGTTCGCCGGTCTTAAACCTAAGGGTAAGGAGTTATGGTGGTGTCTTAGTAATTGATTGAATAAGAATCGAAATCCGCTGATCTGTTGATTGCCAATGCTCTGGGGAACGAAGGGGGATTCAAAGTCTAAGTTCGTCTGTCATTCTTGTTTCCAAACCCTAATTCTCAATCTGCTTTAGCTTAATTTGTTTTAATTTTTCTGCATTCCTTAGAATTAGAAGTCGTGGAACTCACGCCACGCACAACGTGTTTTCCTTGAGTAATTTGTTAGTTCTGAAGTAGCCAATCAATTGAAGGCCCGTGGAATACGATCTATCCTAGCTCTTGAGCTTGATAGTTATTTGATAGAACCAGCTCAGCACAACGACGGTTCCATCATTCATCCATCTGATGGGGAACGTCGGTCAGAAGTTGGGCACTGTACCTCCTGAGGGAGTGATACGGTGACTTCAGTGAGAATTCCCTTTGGGGTGGAGGTGCCAGACCCATCTATCCTTAACTTGTGGGGGTTCTAAGGGAATTTTTAATATCTAATGATTAGCCCGAAGCGTAGGAGGTAACTGATTATCCAACCAGAAGGAAGGTAGGGTCAAAATCCTAATCCCACTCTTATAGACGTCCCATTAATCAAGTTTTTCCTAGCGTCATTCCCTAGTGCTAGTCATGCATCACAAAGGCTCGCCTAGATCCAAGAAGTGCATTTTCCTTTCGAGGATAACAAAAATTTGTTATCATGAAAGTATAACCCCTTAAGCAGTTTGCCCATAGATGATCAGGGTTTTGTAGAAGTCTCCATCCTTGGCGGGCAAGGAGAGCAATGTTAAAATGTCTGAAGTCTTTAAATCCAAGGTCACCTTCACTTTTTGGCTTAGTAATGATCAAACTTTTTTCCCAATGAATTGTCTTTTTAGTCATGAACCCTGCCCAAAAGAAATCCTTGAGTCGGGAATCCATTTTGTTGGTAATGTCCTTTGCTAGTAGGAAGCAAGACATTATATAAGTGGGGATGCTTTGAAAAAACTAGCTTGAGGAGGATTTATTTCCCCCCATGGGAGAGACACAAACTTTTCTAGGATTACCCCAAATTCTCCATTCTATGAACTAGATAATTGAAAACCTCCTTCTTTGACCTACCCCACTATGATGGGTGATTCACTAAGTCCTAGGTACCCTTTCACAATCCTCTTAATTCCTTCTGGGGTGTGTCGTTTCAATATCACGGACGACTTGCTTTGGTTTATTGTTTGCCCTGTCATACTATCATAGGTTTCCATTGTGTTTGCCATATTGATCGCCTCATCCGTAGAGGCCTCTCCAAATAAAATCGTGCCATCCACAAAAGGACATGAGTTAGTGTAAGGCATCTAGCATTGATTTGGAGTCCTTTGAACCTTCCTTCCCTTACTCCTTTATCAATAAGGAAGGATAGGGTGTTAGTCAGGATGATGAAAGGAAAGGTGACAAGGGTTCCCTTTGCCTAATGCCCCTAGTAGGTTGGAAGAACTCTTAGGGTTGGCCATTTATCAACACCGAGAAACTCATAGTCCTTACGCATCTTCCCATCCAAGCGCACCACCGGTCATCGAAGCCAATTGTTCAAAGGATAGTGTTGAGGCCGTCCCAATCCACCATATCATAAGCCTTCATCATGTCCATATTGAGCAACATTTCCCTGCCCGAGTCTTAAAAAGGTGCATTACCTCATGAACGATAATTACATTGTCTTGGATCTTGCGTCCTCCAGTGAAGGTTGTCTGCAGCTCCGAGATGATATGGGAAATCCATATTTTTAGTCGCATAGCCATGATTTTGGCTATGATCTTATAGTTGAAATTGCAGCAGCTGATTATTCTATTCTAGGCAATCTTCACCGGGGTCTAGACTTTTGGGATAAGGACAAGGTGTGTGTCATTCCATTTATCAGACATAACTCCCTCATTGAAGAATCTCTTGACCTCCCCACGGATTTGGGCCTCGAGAGTAGTCCAATATTTTACATAGAATTTTTTCGTCGAAGCCGTCTGGCCCTAGGGATTTATCAGGTCCCATGTTGAACACCGCGTTTCTGATTTCATCATCCCTCAAGGCTCTAGTAATGTCGTCATTTATATCTTGGGTAACAATCTTAGGTAGTTCATTTTCAACAATCACTAGGTTAACATTCAGGTTGGAAGTGAAGAGAGATTTGAAATAGTTGGTTATATGTTCCTTTTGACCTTGTTCGTGCTCCACTTAATTGTCCTCTTCGGTTTTAAGTTTGGCAATGAGATTTTTCTGGCTTCTTGGATTGTTGAGGCGTGAAAAAACTTCGTGTTTTTGTCTCCATTATTAAGCCAATGCACTTTAGCTATTTGTGACCAGAATGCTTCTTCCTGTCTCCAAGCATCATTCAGGCGATTAAGGAGGTTTGTCTCCATCCTTACAGTTTCCTCATCTCTCGGTATTTCCATCAATGCATCAATTCGTTGTTGGATTTGGCGTATCTCTCTTTCTTTGTTTCCCACTTCCTTCTTGCGCCATCTAGTAAGATCTTGTAGAAATGTCCTTAGGTTTATGCTTACCGAGTTAGAGCCACTCCAAGCATTGGAAATGATGTCATCGCATTGTGGATACTCTGTCCATCTACCATCGAACCAAAAGGGAGTTGGGGCATTCCTTCTTTCCCCAAAAAGCTCTAGTGGCAGCGGGGAGTAGTCGGATCCTATGACCGGCTCATGGAAAAGGGTCGCTTTGTCGAAATAACTCCTCCAATTTATAGTGCATAGAGATCTATCTAGACTTTATTTTATGATATGAACCGTCAAAAATCGTGGGTCGCGACCCTATACCAAATACTCAACAATAAGGAAATCTAATGCAATCTCAAAACTGGATGGAAACGGACTTGGACCCACTGCAATCTCAAAACTGAATGGAAACGGACTTGGACCCCTATCTAGTGGATACGTGTCTACCACGAGCTCGCTCTTGTTCGAGCACGTCGATTGCCCGTGTCCTATCCGGCCGCAGGTATAAAAACAATTTGGGGTCATTTTTTCATACTTATAATTCACCCATTCTGCCTCCTCGTCCTCTCCGCTCCAGAAACCATAAGGAAGGGGATTAGCAAACTTGATAGTTACCAAAGCTTGGTGGAAATGTACCCATACCGACGTACAAAGGCCATTGTCATCTATCTCCACCAAGTTGTTGAAGGTTGCTCATAAGATTAATTCAAGGTCCTCGCTTGTTCTATTCCAAACCGGGAAGTCGTGGATACGTACCCACATCTCCCCTGTAGAGAAATCTAAGCTTGACGAATTTCCTTTCAAGTTCCATTCTTTCAGGATGAGGAGAGTTTCTTAGACCTTCCATGGACGCCCGCTCCATGCCTTCTCTTTGTCTTTCTTAGTTTGGAAATAAATTACTAAAGTGTTAATCCCAATATCACTGGTCTTCAGTCCCCTCGTCTCATGCCACGCCATAGCCAAAATGCTCTTCATCGCCTGGTCGGTGATTCTTCTGTTGGTGATCATTTTGCCCACTACAAGTTGCAGCTCATCTGAGGCTTGAGTTCGAGGTCTCAGGGTGACCACCGGATCCTCGCAGCTCCATGCCTTGGTCTTGTTCACAAGTTATGATAGATCCATGTTGGTAAGTAGAAGCCTCTTTCTCTTTTCTCTGGACGTGTCTCTGTTTTTTGTATATTTGCTTTGGTTGAGCACAGTGTGGGAACGAGGGGGTCTAGTGTTCTGTTTCTTTACTATTGTGTCTACCAAACTCTAGTAGGTGATTGAAAGTAATAAATTTGGTGCAGTAGTGGCCTTGAGCCCCTCTCTTCCAAATATTCATTGGTCTCCCTTCTGCCCTGTTTTAATTTATGGGACTTTACTCTGTTGAAGCCTATTCCTAGGTAGGATTTCCTTCTTTGTGTTTCTAAACGCCTTAATGTTCTAAGCCTTCTGTTGGGTATTCTCCCTTTTTTCATTTTGCATTTAAATTTCCAGCTGTAATACCTAGTATGTTTCGATATCCAAGCTATTTTCCCTCGTATTCGACCAAAACCTTGACTGGCTTTACCTTTCACTCCTTAGGAGCAAATTCATTATGTATCAAGGAAGAAGGAAGCCTGGAGTTGAGAGAAAACTCTCAGGCACCACAAAATAAAATAATTGAATTTATGTGATAATTATCTCCAAATTAAGTTGCAAAACCATCTTGAGGGTGTTGCAAAACCACATTAAAAATAAATGAATAAAATCTAAAAACCTAAATAGGGACCCTAGAATTTAAAAAATTAAAAGACACCCCACCTTCAGTTTGGTATCATGAATCATGATCCTCCTGGCAACATATCTGCTCTCAAAATCAAACATTTTATATTTAATCAAGTAGAAGAGCAGCACCAGTTGCTTCGAGAGTTTGAAACAAACAACACATACACAAAATACAAACACTAAATAAATGGATTGACTGTTAGGAACGGTTGAGAAGTAGTCGCCGCATCCATCTCTCTTCATTCCATTTTTTTCTTTATTTCTCTATCTCTCTATAATAATTTTCTAATTTTTCAATCGCCAACTTCTTCTGGGTCTCTCAATTTAATAATTAATTAAATACCTTTCCTTCCTATTCCCGGTCGTCCCTTTTCTTCCTTCTCCCGGCCGGTGAATTAAATACCCATAATTTTTTCTCCGACGACCACTCCGGGAAGGAAGAACATTGTAATACATATATTAAAAAACCAAGGGACAAGAGGGGGGGAATTAATCTTTTGAATGGGGTAGATTTGTATACTTTTATGGGCATAAAGGATCAATTCGTATGTGGTTGAATTCATTACGAACAGTTCTATTTTTCTTTTTTTTCAGGAACATGTGAAGAAATTTGAAACAGAAATTCAAAGGTGTGGGGTTCTGTGAATTCCTTTATTATTGTTGGGTTTCATTAGAAACCCACCGAGAACAGAGGAATTAATTTAACATTGAAGAGTAAGGTTTTTGTAGGGTGAAAAATGATGTCAATCAACAAAGGTGACACTGAATTTTCAGGGTTTTGCATTGGTGATGGAGGAGGAGGTGGAGAATTCAATGCTTTTATAAATAATGTGATTGGAGGAGGGGAGAATACAGAATCCACAGTAGAGTTGATGAATAACGCTGACAAGGGAATTAAGAATAATAATAATAATAATGTGATTAGCAATCATGGAAGGGATAAGGCATTGAAGAAAGGGCCTTGGACAGCGGAAGAAGATGGAATCCTAATGGAATATGTGAGGAAGCATGGTGAAGGAAACTGGAATGCAGTTCAAAGGAATTCTGGACTTAACCGTTGTGGAAAGAGTTGTAGGTTACGATGGGCTAATCATCTGCGTCCTAATCTGAAGAAGGGTTCTTTCACACCACAAGAGGAAAGGCTCATCATTGAGCTCCATGCCAAAATGGGAAACAAGTGGGCTCGCATGGCTAACCTGGTTTGTCTCTCTCTCTCAATCTCTTCTTTTCTTTTGTCTATGTTCCCATTGTTTGAAATACTCTTTGTGTATCTGTATAGCTTCCTGGAAGAACAGACAATGAAATAAAGAACTATTGGAATACAAGAATTAAGAGACACCAAAGGCAAGGGCTCTCTCTATATCCTCCTGACATTCAACCCCAACAACAAAATTACCAACAAGATTCATACCAGTTTTCACCAGTCCCCACTGCAATCAACTCGTTTGACTTCCAATCATCAGCCATTGATGCTGCAACACAAGATTCTCATCATGCATATACCTCACCAAGTGCCTTCAAAGTCAATGTCTTCCCAACTTTGCCACTTTTAGACTACTCTCAACAACAACAACAACAACAACAAAAGCAACAAAATCAATACTCAAACTCGACACCTAACACACAAATTCCTACTCCATTCACTTTCCAAACCCAGAAAAACGATGATCCGTCATCTTCAATCACAAGCCATATCCCCCCTTTCTCATCATCTACTTCTCATAACCACATCCCCACATTAGCACTCCTTGACTACTCCTTCCCACGCCCCACTCCCATTCTCCAATCTCCTAATCGCTTCAAGCGATTTGCCTCTTGTGGTGACATTGCTAATTCTACCTCTGTATCAACAAAAACTAACAACCATACTCATCATTCTCACCACTTTCCAGTACCTCATCATTCAGTATCTAATGTCTCTACTGCTCCACCTCGTCCATCTCCTCATCATCATCAGTATAACATTTCATATCTCAGAAATCCATGTGTATACAACAATAACAACAACCTATTGAGCAGCAGTAGTAGTGAGTTCCACCAGGAGATACAGAAGGAGAATGAAGAGATGTGCTCTCTTTTGGCAACCATGTCTCCACACCCTCCGCTTCCTTGTAACATGAATTATGCGGTCAATGTTGATGCTAATACCCAATTTGACATGAACGGTAAATGTGATACTGATAACAATGAAAACAACATCTTACTGGGAAATGGAGGTGGCACATATGGAGGACTGTTGGAGGATCTTTGGCAAGAGGCCAATACAAATTCAGGGATGCATAATAATATCAAATATTTTATGCAAGAAGATAATGAAGTGGTGAATGGTAATTTGTTGCCTCCAAATGATCAAAAGAACAACATTGTTAAGTCGACAGATGATGATGATGATGAAGATTTGAGCAAGCTAATAGAGGACAATGAAACTAATCATAAATTTTGTGGTGGGAATGGAGCAAGTGGGGATCATCAAGCAGGATCCAATGATCTATCTTCAGTAGTGACAACAGAGGATCAAGTTAATTTCAATCTCCATCATATGTTTTCATTTCTTCCAGCAACAACAACAACAACAGATCCTGACAAGCCACCCCTTGAGAACTGTTCATGGGATAACTTGCCAGAGATTTGCTAAGTAAAAAAAAAAAAAAGAGATGGATTGTACCTAATTAATTTTAAAGTGGGTTTTTTTTTTCTCTTTTTGTTTTGTTTTTCGTGTTCTTTTGTGAGGATATGTCCAATTGTTTGGGATCTAAATATCTTCATAGTAGGAGATGGGAATGTATATGTTGTTGTAATTTAAGAAATGTCTACAAGAAATATTTAATTCATAAATCAATCACAACTGATCAGCTATACTTCTTATCGTATAACACTAATTTTTTAAGAGATAACACAACGCGCCTTAGCTGTTATTTATAATAGATCAAGTATAAGAAATCCCAAGCCGATCATACAAGAGAAAGCGGTTCAGATCATGATCCAAAATAGGAACGGTGTAGTTCTCAAGGGGGAGTTTATATGGCCCAAGTATGCCACAAAATTGGTCGTGTGGTTCCTCCCGGTAGATATGTTGCAAAACATTTAGCCAGTCACAATTAGCATTCCTGGAGCATCATCATGGTAGCAGTCATATAGACAACATTTATTAGAAACGATCTGTATAGCAGTCATATAATCAATGTGCAAAGAAACCTTCCGATATCAGTTGTCCCACGCTAACTACAAGCCAAGAAGAGCAGCATGAATTTCGGCCCGAGTAATCGAGCAATTGCTGAGATTCATTGAGAAGGTGAAAAAACAATGTCCCAACTCGTTCCGTAAGAGGCCACCACCAGAAGCAAGCCAATCCTGACCCTCCACCGATCCATCAGCGTTAAGAGTCATCCAACCATTCAAAGCCTAAGACCGGGAAATGTCAATCTCAGTCGTACTGTGAGCTCCGACGCCAAGGGGCACACTCCCTAGAGTAGGTAGAATCAAGAATATGGACCCACACCTGAATTCGTGTTGCTTGTCCCACCGCGATAGAGTTTATATTGGAGATGGTAAGCTTGTTCCTGGCCTTCCACATGGACCAGCATGTTACCCCGAAGAGCAAAGACTTGGTCGATGATATACCATGGTCGATCCAGTCATTACCAATCCCAATATCCCACCAATCCCACACCATTTTAGAGAATCCCAATTGACTCGCATAAGTTCTAAGCGAAGCTGCAATCGCGAAGAACATGGAGGAGGCTTTTAGTCGAGACACCACAACGTGTACAACAATCATCTAAAGCCAGATGTCTTCTAACTCGTTCGTTGTTGATAAAAATCCTATTATGGAAAGCAAGACAAAGGAAATTCTTTACTCGATTAGGGCCGACCCAACGCCACAGCTTCAACCAGAACGAACCTGAAGTAGTCACTTGAGCTGAAGAAATAAGAGAATAAGTTGACTTATTCGAAACTTGTCATCGGGTTCCTCGCCCCACACCCAGAAATCCTCCCTAGCCTCATCACGGGGTGGGATCATCCCAACCGCTTTCCTAAGAACATTAACCGGGAGGACTTGACTCAGCGCACAGTCGAATCAGCATTGTACTCAGCAGCATCCCGGATTGCATAATCGTTCTACTGAATCCCAGAATTTAGGCATATATTTGACAAAAAAAATTAGTGGAATTACCGTCACGAATCCCACTTCGGGAGCCTTGTAGCATAAACGGCCAGGCCTTGAGGATTCCTCTACAAATTGTAGATTTCTAAAAAGAGTGACAAGGACGCATTCCAGCAGTCGTCTCCTTAAAATACTTTGCTTGGATAACCTTAACCCAAATCCGATCTTGTTGTTGCATGAAGATAAAGGCCAACTTAACTATATAATCCAGGTGAAGGTCTCTAGCACCTTTGAAGCCGAGTCCACCACGATCTTTAGCCTCACAAATCTTCTACATGCGAGTAGATGGATCTTCCTTTCTTCAGTTGTAGTTCCCCAAATAAAGTCCCTGATATGCTGATCAATCCCCTCACAAATAGTAGCCGACAAGATGCTTGTCTGCATAGAATAAGTTGGTATAGCCGAGAGCACCACTTGGGCTAAGGTTACACGTCCGGCCAATGTTACTCTCTTTCCAACCTGACAGCTTCAAATCTATTCTATCCAGAATTAGTTATGTATTAAAAGGGGATTTATGCAAAGAGAGTTTGCTTGTAGTGTATATTATTTCAAAGAAAGAGGTGGTCGTGGATGTGAAGAATTTCGAACAAATTTGTCTTCTTTGATGCATTTATAAATTGTTTTTTCATAACTTTCATGGAGAGGATAAAGTTGTGTATGAAGCATATCATTATGTATACGGTGATCAGCCGTGATCGTTCGACGCCCATACTGTAGTTTTTCACTGATCACCCTTTAAAACAGGTGGATGTCACAGTCTCGTCGCACCCTAGCGGCGGTTGTGGTGCTGGAATGCTAAAATTTTATAAATTGAGTGTTTCAACACTTTGGGGGTGGTCTTTCATTCCACACATCCCTATTCTCATTTTGACGAACACACCACCCCTTAAGACCATTTTTTGGAGTTTATTGGAGCTAAATTGAAGGTATTGGAGCTAGGATTAAATGTTACAAACTTTGGGAGAAGTGCCTACAAATGGATAATTGAAGATTATCACAAGGAAACTTCCATGGTGTGCTTGGTGATTCATCTTCCTTCTCTTCCATTTACTCTCTTGGCCATGTTGAGCTAAGTCTTAGGATTTCACTTGGTTGGGAAGAGTAGTTATGCCATAATAGAGGCATGATTGTATAGACTTGCCTAGTCTTCATTGTATGGGGATGATTACTTTGACTTGTGCTTAATGCCATTGCATGCGATGAGTATCAATTCAGCCATATTCACTTGAATTCCTTTGGGCATTTTATCGAACACTTGACATGTATGTTGATTCCCATTCAATTGAGTATCAAAAGGCTAATTGATTGGTATCCTAGTGTTGGAGCAATGGCTTGAAAGTGTTCATAGAGTCCTAGAAGAGATTTTTGTGTCCAAGTTGAGTGGTACAGGGAAAGGGAGTTGATACTACGAGAGTGTCGGGTCAACATTAGTGAAATGCATTATAATTTTATCTAAATCAGCTTGTTTCTACCTTAAGTCCTCTTCAGCATGACGAATCTACCTACCAGTTGAACCTTCCTTGTCTTTGTTTAAAAATAATTTTCTCCCTTATTAATTTATTTTGTTTAGTAATCTTGTTCTTGTAGTTTTTAGTTACTTGAATGAACCAAAATTCTATTTTTTTAAGGATTAGAAGGTATGTGAATAAATTGAGTAGTAACTTTTAAGAGAATGCTCGTGAAAATACGATATTTATTGATAGGACCTATAAAGGTTGTGTCACTTACATAATATTATACAATATTTTTAATATTTAATATATAATTTTAATTGTATATATATTTTTTAATACTTAATATATAATATTAAGGGTAACGCTCTGGTGCTCTCACTAAAAGTGGGGTACTGGTTCCCCTCACTACCGTTTCGATGAATAAATATGCTTATAATATCTTTTTTTTTATGATAAGAATCTACATGTCATTAAGATTTGAACAAAAAAAAACTAATTTGGTAAAGATGATAATCTATCATATCGGAAGAAAATGCAGTTATAGAAGGAAACCTGAAGAACATCGAGTGTAATCTTATACTATGATGATTAAATTTTTTAACCAAACTTAATTTAAAATTATTAAGATTAAATCTATTGATTTAAAAGTTTGGTTCAATGAAACTACTACTATAGATAGCAAAAACGTCAGTAAGGATAACTGGTACCTTCATTTTTAGGGGGGCACCGAACGTTGACCTTAATTTTAATTATATATTTTTAATATTTAATATATAATTTTAATAAGTTTTTCTACTTTGCGGTCCTCTACTGTGACCATCTTTTCTTTTAGAGTCCCCCTTTCTGTATCTGAGATCCCGTAGCCGTTTGATTCGATTAATGTTATATTTTATTTACTGTTTTACAT
Source organism: Linum lewisii (assembly GCA_034768395.1). Classification (NCBI taxonomy): domain Eukaryota; kingdom Viridiplantae; phylum Streptophyta; class Magnoliopsida; order Malpighiales; family Linaceae; genus Linum; species Linum lewisii. The sequence goes on from CM068297.1 coordinate 16,413,588, forward strand.
TTATATTGAATAAAATTGGTTATTATGTAGATTTAATATATATTTCTATGGAATTAAATGATTATTATGTAGATTTATTATATATTTCTATTTCTGTTTCTTTAATATACATATTAATTAAGGGAATGATATTTATATTTATTCGATATATATGCTAAGATATATAATTTATATCATATGAATTTATGTCTATATTTCCTTTAAGTAACTAAAATAATAATATATATTTATATTTCATTAAAGTAATAGTATAAAAATGCTAACTTATCCTATATGACCACGCATGAAAATGTCAATATGTTTATATAAAAGCTTCCAAAAATAATTGTAAATCTTTTTTTTTTGTTGAGCACTCCCACGAAAAAGAGGGCAAAGAACGTCTAAACTATGGAGAAGAGGAGGGGGTGGGGTGGAGAAGGACTTGGGGTTGGGGGTTGGGATTAAAACAAATGAACAAAACAGTATTTGAGGAAACTACAAAATCATTCTGAGAAAACATTAACACCAATGATCACTTAAGAAGAACCATCAAAATACAAAATCCGTGAAATTCAAAATTTTCAATAAAATTAAAGTCAAATTCAATGCAAACTCTAAATTATGAACAAAAAAGACTTAAAAATAATTTCCTAAGCAAAAAGATTGATGGAAATATTATTAAATTTTTTTTATGCGGTTACAAAGAAAGAAAAAAACATAAAATACCACGTACTAAACCAATAAAACCGGGACCATGTAGGCTGACATAAGGGGGGCTTATGTCCCTTAGACATAACCCTAATAGCCCTTGGATCACCTTCTTAAAGATCTAATGGTAGAGATATTATACTATTACATTAATAAAACCGATAATAAATTTCCCAAATTAATTTGCGATATTTACCATATGTGGAGCCCTTATGTTTCTACTCTACCTCTTTCATCTTTGTTTCAACTTTACCCAAGTCACCGCCGGAAATTTCCTCTCAAAAAACTCTCCCTGAAATCGCACGAGAACCGCCGTTTAGTGCTCGCCGCCGGTGAAGAAAGGCGCCAGACTCCCGCAAAAGGTCTCCTGGTTCGGACGAGGGTTGCCATTGAAGAGTTTTTCGACTGTCAAAGGACACTAAGGCTCTTCTTCCTTCTTCTACCGACGAAGCAAAACTAATCCCCGCCGGAGGTCCGATCAGGTAATCCCCTTTTTCTTTGATATTTTCTTTCAATTTTGGGTGTTGCATGTTGGAATCGACTTCGATTGAGAGGTCAGAAACTATACACTCTATTTTCGAAATTGGGTTTTTCGTTTATGAACTCTGTTTTTCTGAGATTGGGTTTTTTGTTTATGAACGCTTTGTTTACTACTTGTTTTGGAGTTCGTAATTTCAGAAGAGAGCATTAGTCGGCATTGTTTTGTAGATTAGGATTATTGTGCATATATTTGTTTGCGTAGCACAAGTATTAAGAGTGATGCAATTTGAATGTTGTTTTGACAGTTACATAGCTCTAAAATACTAGTATTTGAGGTTTGACGATTAGTTTGGATTATGACTCCTAGCATACAAATAAAATTTGTTCAGATTTGAGTACAAGATTATGAAAATTGCACACTTGAAAGTCTAGTTTTGTACTTACTATGGATACTAATGTAATTAGTAGTACGAATATTAATTTAATTAGATTTAAATCATAAAATATTGACAATGATTATAAGTACATAAGTACTAATAGATTACTATGATACTATAGTGTACTAATTATATTTAAATGTTACTTATATTATAATACTAATTGATATAATTACAAATAATGTAAGTCCTAATTCATATTAGTATATAGTAATTATTGAAATGTTACTTATATTTGAAATGTTAGTTATATATAAATCTTTGTTATATGTAAATATTAGTTATATTTGAATGTTAATTATATTTGAATGTTAATTACATTTAAATGTTTAGGGTGCACTCAGAAATTGAGTACTAGTTATTAATTTTGTTACATTTTCTTCCCCCAACTATTAGGACCCACATATGACGCTTAATTGTCGCTTCTCTAAGAAGATCGTGAAGTACGATCCTAGGTTCGAGACATACCTTGCCCCCATTGGTCTAGATAAGTTGCGTGACTGCCTAGATTTTACCCCTGATCCTGAGCTGATCACCGCATTGGTCGAGAGATGGCGTCCCGAGACCAGTACTTTTCACTTGTACCACGGTGAGGCAACCATAACACTCGAGGACGTGCACTTTCTCACTGGTCTGAGCATCGATGGTGTGCTTGTGGAGTCGCAGAGGCGCATTCCGACTGTGGATTCTGATCTGCAGAATTACGTTGAGCAGCTTCTTGGGAAGAAACCATCTACTGCTGACCTTTCTGCTAGCAGAGTGAAGATGACGTGGTTGCGTAACCACTTTGGCACCATCAGGGGAGACGCCGATCAGGAGACTATCGAGCAGCACTGTCGCGCATACATTCTGGACTTCTTTGGCAGCTGCATATTTGCTGATCGGTCAGGATCCCACGCCTCACTCTTCTTCCTTCCACTGCTCGAGGACATGAGCCAGATAGGCGAGTACGCTTGGGGGGCTGCCGCACTTTCATGGCTATATAGGGAGCTTGGCCGGTGTGCTTTCCGCATAGAGAGCAGCCCGTCCCGCGACCACGTAGGTGACATTGGAGGTTGGATGGCACTGGTTCAGGCGTGGGCCCTGGAGAGATTTACGTCCATTGCGCGTCGAGTCCACAAGAGTCGACAGATTGCACCGACGCACTCCCCCATTCCACGTATGACTAGGTTCGGGCTTCGACTTTTTCTTCCATTTTCATAGTTTAGTCCATCTGATCAAGTTGTATGAATGACGTGGTTCATTCCGCAATTTTTTAGCTGGACAGAATGGTATCACGCGAAGACCAGATACATCCTTGTTGGGGGGTACCGCCAGCTGTTTGGTGATGGGACTCCATTCGTGGTATTGTATTCTTACAAAGTCAATATCATTTTCCCTTACAGTTTAGGTTTCGTAGTTGTCTAATTGTAAATTTTGTTTCATATAGTGGTGTCCGTACTCGGCGGACCGTGAGCATTACAGTCCAAGGACTTTCCCCAACCATCGCGTCGTCGCACCTCACATCTGCTTCTTCAGCGCTATGTGGCATAGACCTGATAGAGTGCTGCGTCAGTTTGGGATGGACCAGCATGTCCCTACGTACGATCAGCCAGTAGGTGAGGTCATAAGTAACTTGGAGCTGACACAGCGTGGATGGCATCGTAGTGATGTGGTAACTAGATTTGCTGGATATCGGAACCTTTGGTCTACTCGTCTTGACCACATCGCCTCAGGCCCGTGGCTGCAGAGCGAGGACAGGGAGTCCTATCACTTCCACGACGAGATCAACCAGTGGTACCATGGCATCACTAGACGTACAGTTTCTCGCCGAGGAGTCGTGGACCAGTCTTTGGTACGTACGCTTTGTCATAATTATTACAACTAATTCTAGTTACATGTTTAACCATTCTTATTATGTGTTGTAGCTTGATGGCATGGAGCGGCTATACGTGACTACTGCCAGTCACATATCACGCCTCAGGAGCAGCAGGAGATGCATGCTACATTGCGGTCCATGATGCATGCTTCAGGCGGATCCATAGGACGGTTGAGACTAGGAGGGCACCCCGTCAGGCCACCCATCCACGACATGCTGAGTACCTAGTACCTGATCCTCCAGCTGCCAGGATTCCTTCTGTTCGTAGGGTCCGACAGCATGTTGATGTCCCCCCTGTCCCGCGTTTGTGGGAGCCGTCATTGCCGCAGTGGGATCCACAGCAGCAGCAGGCCCAATACTCCAAGCACTACCCTTTCGACACTACAGGAGACGCGACTTTCGATTATATGGGGAGTCAGGACTACACCCAGCCGGAGGACTACACACAGCATCAGGATTACACACAGCCTCAGGGCCCGACCCAGCCATACACCACTCAGTCCCCACTGGCGGATATACATCTTAAGCTGCTCCATTCGGGTCTCAGTGGGGTCCTTCCACATCTTACGCAGGTCTGTCCGGGTCTCAGTATGTCACACCACCCGTAGTGACATATGAGGCATCGTTCGATGATGATGATACTCCACCCGCCGACGGGCAGCATCGATATGGACTGAGGCGAGAGCCTACGCAGAGGATGTGCGCTACTGGAGGCCATGAGCGGGGGGCACATTGGAGGGGACAGGGTCGGTGTAGGGGTCGGGAGGGTAGGGGTCGAGAGGGTGGGGGTCGGGAGGGGAAGGGTCGTGATGGGAGGGGTCGTGAGTAGTTATGGTAGTGCTTGTTTATTTCATTGTAATTCATATTTCAGTGTAATTCATATTAGACGTTTGTTTCATGGTATATGTCATTTTTGCTTATGAGTTCACAACACCACAGAAATGCATTTCTGCAACATATAATTGATAACAAACTTGAAAAAAGCTGTTGATGTTCACATAGACAGGTATACTTTTTAGCAACATATAATTGACAACACACGTGATAAAAGCTGCAGCTCCTCACAAAGTCAACCAATAATTGACCACACAATGATGTAAGTTTTGTAACCTATAATTGAGATCACACGTGAAAAAAGATGCTCTTCTGGACAAAGACATCCACTAATTGACTACTGTCTTCATTACATTATATAGAGGCGTGAGTACACAACCACCATACTAACACTTACAAACTACTTGAAACCTACTACAATTCTCAATATCTACTGACCAGAGATAATGAATTTCGTGTTTTGGCTCCGATGGGATGGCGAAATAGTACACGGACAACACGGTGGGGTGTGCTACAGCGGGGGGAAATTATGTCGCCTCAAAATGACGAGGCAACCTTCACTACAACAGGCATGTCCAGTTTTCATGCGAAAGATGGAGGTAGGATCTTCGGCAGTTTTGAGGACTGTCATGTATCGATGTCCAGTCTTTGCGAATGACCAAATTGTGGCACACTACCCACTCATTCTTAATGACGTTACTGGGTTGGAGGTTATCTACAACATCATGGCAACCCAGTCGGACTACCGAGTGGCAGAGCTATACTTTGAGTTCGACCACCTTGGGACGCCGGTCCAGGGAGAAAATCCAATTTGGATGGCATTGGCGGTGGTGCGCCAGACACTATGTAAGCAATTACAACAAAAGCGCCAAGAACCCAAAAATGAAAAACCGTCTTATGAATTTAGGTAAGTATCATGACACTCCACCAATAACTTAACAATTTCACCGTATATCATTGTAATCCATTCTCCCTTACCTGAAGCTAAACGCCGGTCCTTGAGAAAGTTCACAAAGGGGGCAACAAGATTCTCAAGGGACGACCCCGTGAATAAAAAGTGGGCGCTTGAAGATCAATTATATTGGTCAAGAGCCGTAGACGCTCAACACGATGGGGCACGATGGAACCAATTGACATCAAACATGGCGGAGAGTGTGAATGGGGCATTCAAGTCAATCCAGGCTCTCCCTGTTGCAGCTTTGGTGGAATCCACTTTCTACAGGCTCCAAACGTATTTCGAAGATCGACGGAAGAGGGTTCGAGAAGAACAGGCGGCCGGTGCAATCTGGACGAAGAAGTGTCTTAAGCGCCTGCAGAAAAGAGTGAATAAGGCTACTTCCCACACAGTGAGGCAATTCGATTATGATGCTGAGATATTCGAAATACAGATGGCGATAAATCGCAGCAACGGGAAGGGAAGCAATAGGCAAGAAGTTCGCTTGGACTACGAGGAGGGGGACGGTCATTGCTCCTGCGGCAAGTTCCAACAGTGGAAGATGCCTTGTTCACATGTCGTGGCCGCATGTAACGTCACCAATCAAGATCCCTTATACTACGCCAACGCCCATTACAGGCTGGAAACAGTAAGACAGATATACGGACGGAGTTTCCTCCCTATCGGCTCGAAAGAGGACTGGGTGCCTCATGGAGGGCCTAAGTTGATGCCTGACCCAGGAAGGGTCAGGGAGATGGGGCGACCACGACATTCTCGCATACGCAACGAGATGGACTGGGTTGAAGATATTAAGCCTCACTGCAGTTACTGCCAGCAAGAAGGGCACAATAGGAGGACGTGCCGACGTGCGAGGCGAAGCAGCAGAAATCCAAACCCTACAAGGAACGGTTAATTGCACTATGAAATATTTAGTATTATGTGTTTGGTAGTCTGTGTTTGGTAATTTGTATTTCAAATGTTTGGTTGTCAATTTCATGTTTCAGTTTCAATGTAATGTTTGGTTTCTAGTTGTACTATGAAGTTACTTTTATTAGTCCATCCTTCAGAATTGACCGCACACTTCAGAAATGGTGTACATTTATTAGCCGCACACTGAAAAAGACTGCAACTATGTCATAAAAACAAATGAAATTTGACAACACAATGAAGAAAGGCTGCAACTACAGACCAGTCATTTTATTAACTTCGATAATGACGCCAACAACGCCAACGACGCCAACAACAACAACAACGCCAACAACGACAACGACGACGACGACGACCTTGTTGTTGTTAGATGAATGACCTTGTTGTTGTTATATGGTATCAATGTGATTTGTGTATATAACCAGGTTTGATTGTGTTGAGATGATAACATTGTTTTTTTTAGAAACTAGTATTTACGATACTAGTATTCATGCTTTTTAGATACTAGTATTAGCCATTATTGTTCAATGCTTATGGTTTGCAACTAAATAAACTACATTTTGATTGATTGTGCACGATGACAACTTCTAAGGCAAATGCTAGACAAAAAAAATGTTAAGGGAACAGATGAAGGATCAAGTTCGAACAGCGGAATAAACGAGACAAGCCATATAATAACAACAAAGTATTACACTGCTCAATTCATAGGATGAAAATACATAGGGAAATTAATCCCCAGAATAAGAACATCAAATCAAAAATAAAAATATAATTTTTCTATCTCTATCAAATAAATTAATTGTCACAACCGTGTAAATATTAATACTAGTATTACTCACTTGAACGAAAAATACTATTTAATTTATATACAGTGGAATATAGGGAACAAATGATAAAATAAAATAAAAAGGAATATTCATTGTATTAGAAGAAGAAGAAGAAGAAGAAGAAGAAAGAAGAAGAAGAAGAAGAAGAAAGAAGAAGAAGAAAGAAGAAGAAGAAGAAGAAGAAAAGAAGAAGAAAGAAAGAAGAAGAAGAGAAGAAGAAGAAGAAGAAGAAGAAGAAGAAGAAGAAGAAGAAGAAGAAGAAGAAGAAGAAGAAGAAGAAGAAGAAGAAGAAGAAGAAGAAGAAAGAAGAAGAAGAAGAAGAAAGAAGAAGAAGAAGAAGAAGAAGAAGAAGAAGAAGAAGAAGAAGAAGAAGAAGAAGAAGAAGAAGAAGAAGAAGAAGAAGAAGAAGAAGAAGAAGAAGAAGAAAAGAAGAAGAAGAAGAAGAAGAAGAAGAAGAAGAAGAAGAAGAAAGAAGAAGAAGAAGAAGAAGAAGAAGAAGAAGAAGAAGAAGAAGAAGAAGAAGAAGAAGAAGAAGAAGAAGAAGAAGAAGAAGAAGAAGAAGAAGAAGAAGAAGAAGAAGAAGAAGAAGAAAGAAGAAGAAGAAGAAGAAGAAGAAGAAGAAGAAAAGAAGAAGAAGAAGAAGAAGAAGAAGAAGAAGAAGAAAGAAGAAAGAAGAAGAAGAAGAAGAAGAAGAAGAAGAAGAAGAAGAAGAAGAAGAAGAAGAAGAAGAAGAAGAAGAAGAAGAAGAAGAAGAAGAAGAAGAAGAAGAAGAAGAAGAAGAAGAAGAAGAAAGAAGAAGAAGAAGAAAGAAGAAGAAGAAAGAAGAAGAAGAAGAAGAGAAGAAGAAGAAGAAGAAGAAGAAGAAGAAGAAGAAGAAGAAGAAGAAGAAGAAGAGAAGAAGAAGAAGAAGAAGAAGAAAGAAGAAGAAGAAGAAGAAGAAGAAGAAGAAGAAGAAGAAAGAAGAAGAAGAAGAAGAAGAAGAGAAGAAGAAGAAGAAGAAGAAGAAGAAGAAGAAGAAGAAGAAGAAGAAGAAGAAGAAGAAGAAGAAGAAGAAGAAGAAGAAGAAGAAGAAGAAGAAGAAGAAGAAGAAGAAGAAGAAAGAAGAAAGAAGAAAGAAGAAAGAAGAAGAAGAAGAAGAAGAAGAAGAGAAGAGAAGAAGAAGAAGAAGAAGAAGAAGAAGAAGAAGAAGAAGAAGAAGAAGAAGAAGAAGAAGAAGAAGAAGAAGAAGAAGAAGAAGAAAGAAGAAGAAGAAGAAGAAGAAGAAGAAGAAGAAGAAGATTTGATTTAATGTGAATTAGGTAATTAAAATATTGAAGATAATTCATTAAGATATTGAAGATAATTCATTAAGATATCTATTAATTATAAATAACTACCTATTAACTTTCCTATCTTATAACAAACAAAAGAGGTGATGTGGAGGCTCATCATTGGTTATGTCTTATGTCACCCTAGAAGTTGCCAATAAAACCCACGCACAAAACATTTAGGGGTCGTTTGTTATGGAGGAATTATGGAAGTGTTTTCTCAAAACTCTGCATTTAAAGAATGCATTGTTTGTTTGGCCATAAAGTAAACGTGGAAATGTATTTGAAATCCCCCAACAGTGTTAATTTCCTCTATAAAATGTAATCTCCAAATTTATGCTCCCCACCAAAAATTGTAAGAAACTCTACAATTTGGTGGTCCCCTTTACAACTGATTTCTAAAGTACCATTACTGCCCCTAGTTGTCTTTTTCTTTCCTTCTTTCATGTTCTTCCAAGTTAAGCATGGACTGACTATAAAATTACTAGACCAAGAAGAACAATTGCTCTCTCGAACAAGAAAGGCAAAGTGAAGGTGAAAAATTCAACAAAGTGAAAAACCATAACCAAATCCCTCATCCGATTTCCCATCATGTATAAGATCGGCACCTCCGTCGTCAGTAGCCATCACCTTCCACGCGGAGCCCAACGCTTTGGTGGAGTCGAGTGAGCATAAGGCAAAGAAGCGAGTGTAGAGGATAAGGAGAAGGAACGAAAAAGTATGTCATCGTGATGATGGTTGTGGTGGCTGTGATGCGAGTGTAGAGGAAGAGGAGCTTGATCGGACATCCATGGAGTTGTTTCAGTCGCGGGGAGAGCTCAAGCCTCTAGCATGGGTTGGAGAACAGAGCAAAAATGGGAGAGAGTCTGACGATGATGGGAGAGGGCTGACGGTGATGAGAGAGGGCTGACGATGATGAGAGGGTATTATAGTAATTTCAAGGCTGCCCTTTACTGTTATTATTTTTTAATATAGTAGGACAATACACTTTTTGTATCAACCAAACACTGCATTGTAACAATATCTAGATTGATGAAAACACTACTTTCCCTAATTCCCCAATCTCTCAATCCTCTAATCCTCATTCCTCCGAACCAAACGACTTAGAATATTAAAAAGGAAGATCCTTAACAACCTCCTCTCGGAGCTATCTTCGTCAAAAAAAAAAACCACAAAATCCTTTATTAATTCACACGTTGACTTCTCTCTTTGATAATTAATGTACATATCGGTTAAACCAAGAGAAATCAAATGATCAAACCAAAAACCATAAAGGAAAATTAAAATAACCAAACCAAATTAATGGAGCAGCGTCGATCCGAGATAGGGAGTGCAGATCCTTGCCGGAGCAAGCTTCACAATGGGAGGCTGGTTGTCCAGGGTAATCTCCAAGCGGCGGAATCATAGTTCCTAGTCACCCAACCGATCCAAGTCAGGAAAACCTTGCACTGAGATCCAATTCCGACTTGAAACCTGAAATTCACCAGCCGAAAAGCCAAACAAATCCAAGAACAAAGGTGAAAGTATAGCACCCCAAGGGTGTCGTCAGGCCCTAAAGAAGCCTGTATTACAGTCCACGGGGTACCGTGACTGGCGTGGGGTCTCTTCTGCTTGACCCTAAAGGCCATCGTGGCAGAAGGATACAGAGAAAAGTGGAAAAGAGAGAAGCCGAAGAAAGCCAAAACCAGAACCAAAGGCCCGGGGATGAGAAAGAGAGGACATGGAGACGGAAAATGGATGGGGGGAACATTACCGGGCCACCCGCCGGCCGATGACGGAGAGAAGGAGGGAGCGGAGCGGTTATATAAAAATAATTGTAAATATTGATTCTAGGTTAACGCTTTGGTCACACGGCCTAATCGATTAAGCTGCTGCGTGGAATCGTGTTATTGGCTAGGAAATTAAAGTGGAAAAATTATATTTTTTAGTCATCAATGTAAGCTACATTAAATCATATAATCATCTATTAAGTAAAATATAATGAATTAAATATATTTTTGTTAATTTCACCTTCTTCGTTGTCGCAGACGCCGCCCACCGTCATTCACTCGGTCGACCCACCTCCACTCTTTTTCTTCTGACTTAAGGAATAACTTGACACTAGCCTTAACTAGGTCATCACAACCCGAAACCAATCTCCCTTGCGCATGAACCAAGTGTTGGGGATTTGATGTGTGAATGAAGGAATGAGCTAAGTGGTGTTGAATACCACATTGCTAATTATTGGGAAAGTGGAGCTAGATATAAGAAATCAAGCCCACTTAGGTTGGTAAAAGGCTTGAGATGGTGATGGGCCCTCGCGCCGTCGTCGTCGCCTCGCCTCGGCCTCGGATTCGGATTCGGATTCGGTCAAAAGATTTGATTTGGTTTGACCAGGAAAGTCACCCAGAATCTGTGGTTCAAATTCCAAACCAGAATTTCCCCTCTCTGAACTTTTTCTCTGCACGAAAAAAATTCTCTTTGCATTCATTCTTCCAAAGAAATCGAGTCGTGTGATTGTGCCGTTCGTTGAGTTCGCCGATCACTTGCGTTTGCATCACCACTACGCATGTGAGTATCCGTTTTATCCTGGGAGAATTGATTCCGTTAACCTTGGGTGACGTAGAGGAGAATAACAATTATTAAGGACAGATCGTGAAGTCGATCGACTCGGATTGTCCTTCTGTTTATGCATGCTTGTTTGTTGATTTCGTGTTTTGCAGTATTCGGTACCAATACCAAGCACCCCTAGGCCCTAGCACTCCGACTTACCCAGCTCGTCGGAGCAGGTGGTCGTTTCGGCGAAGGATTCGGGTTCAGAGTCCAAAACCTTGCAGGTATACTTGTAAGCTTGGTGAATCGTCTCCCTGTGCATACTCTTCGTTTCGTTTGTAAGAATAGTCTAGAATAGTATAGAATGTCTGGCTATTTAATGCCTTTAATAACCCAGTTGTATTTATATATGTTCTCCCCTTTCAATGGAATACAGAGAGATAGAAAGAGTTATTCCTTCAACATTTCTCATGGTATCAGAGCCAAACGATTTCACTTCCGCTCTCTAACCCTAGCTGTCATCTTCCTATCTCTGGCTGTTGTTATCCTCTACCATCGGAGCACCCATGGTGGACGGCAAACATGATGATACACATAAAAGCGGGAAGGATAAATCCCCTGCTTCGAGCTCAATCTCCCTCGATGCTCATTCTCCATATTACCTTCATCCTTCTGATCATCCTGGACAGGTCTTTGTTCCAGACCTTCTTACTGATTCCAACTACGGTGATTGGTCCGCAGACATGGCTGAGTTGTTGCTCTCTAAGAGCAAGATGGGGTTTGTCAACGGATCTCTCACCCAACCCGACGATGGTACGCCTGAGAAGGAGTATTGGCTTCGTTGTGATGCTATGGTCCGCGGCTGGCTTAAAGCTGCGATGACGAAAGACATTCGCAACAGTGTTCGCCATGCCACTATAGCTGCACAAATTTGGGATGACTTGCGTGATCGTTTCGGCAAAGCAAATGTTCCACGCAACTATGAGTTAAGACGGTCCCTCCTCGAGTGTCGACAAGGAAATCTGGGAGTTTCTGCTTATTACACAAAGCTCCGTGCTTTATGGGATGAACTCCAAGCCACGAGCTCCAAATCTCATTGTCGTTGTGGCACTTGCACATGTGGTTTCCAACAAGCGCTGCAAACGGAAAGGGAGGAGGAACGGCTGTCCATTTTTCTCATGGGCCTTAATGAGGAATTTTCAACAGTCATCTCCAACATTCTTAGCTCCCAGCCCCCACCAACTATTGCACAAGCATTTCATATTGTGTTGGCAGATGAGAAACAAAGACAGATTTCAATCACACACAAACCAACCCAAGATGCTGCAGCTTTCCAGGTAAAAGCTTCTCCTGTATCTCAGCTCACTACTGAACCATTGGCACAACAGGTCACACGCCCCATTGGAGAGGGGGAGCGTCGCAGTGATCGACCACGATGCCCAGTTTGTCGTCGCAACGGACATACTCGTGAACAATGCTATGAGATCATTGGGTGGCCCGAGAGCTTGAAAAGCCGCAACAACACCACATCAAAGTCTCATAACCTGCGAGGTTTAGTTGGTAGGGAGCAACGTCGGACACCACGAGCAGCTGTTGTTGCCTCGGCTTGTGGTCTCTCTTCAGAGCAACTTGAGAAGCTGATTACTTTTCTTGGTTCCACCTCTATAGAAGCCAACACCACCGACGACAAATCTAATGGTAATCTCTTGTCATGGGCTGTTGATTCTGCTTCTACAGATCATATTACACATAATTCCATTTCGCTTGCCAATGAAAAATTCAATGTTAGTATGCCGACTGTTCAGATTCCAAATGGAACACGTGTTCCTGTCCGTGGTATTGGAGATGCTCATCTTGAACCTGATGTGACGCTACGTGACGTCTTAGATATTCCCGACTTCAAGTGTAATCTTGTTTCAGTTAGTCGGCTTACGAAAGATCTCAATTGTGCTGTGATTTTCTTTTCGGACTTCTTTGTGGTACAGGACATCCTCACCGGGAGCTTGATTGGACAGGGCCAAATGCGTGATGGTCTCTACTATTGGATGAAAGGAGGGTCAAAAGGCAGCAGCGTATCGGCAACTAAACGCGAAGACTTAACTCATATTTGGCATCAACGGCTCGGGCATACATCAAGTGACAAGCTTAATATCATGTCGAACAATAGTAAGATCGATATTTGTAACAAGATTGAGAATTGTGACATCTGCTTTCAGGCCAAACAAACGAGATTGATTTTTCCTCGCAGCACAATAAAGACCACTGCTTGTTTTGAGCTTATTCATTGTGATATTTGGGGCGACTACAAAGTGTCGTCTTTAACGGGAGCACGCTACTTTCTTACCATCGTCGACGACTATAGTCGAACAGTGTGGATATTTTTAATGCGACAAAAATCAGATGTTAGTGACCTCTTACCAACATTCTGCAACATGGTGAAAAACCAATTCAACCTCACTGTCAAACGCATCCGAACCGACAACGGTGCTGAATTCCAATCCTGAGCCATGCGTGCTTATTATAGTAGTTGTGGTATTCTGTTAGAAACGTCATGTCCAGGTACCCCACAACAAAATGGTGTTGCGGAGCGCAAACATCGACACTTACTAGAGGTCGCACGAGCTCTTCGTTTTCAAGCAGGCTTTCCATTGCAGTTTTGGGGTGAATGTGTTTTAACTGCTGCATATTTGATCAACCACCTTCCTTCCAAAGCTATTGATAATAAAATTCCAAGTGAAGTCCTTCTCGGCCGGCCATCAACTTATAATCATCTTCGAGCCTTCGGATGTCGAGTTTATTTTCACAACAACAAAGTCAATGATAAGTTTGCAGCTCGAGGTCATCCAGGTATCTTTATTAGCTATCCCAACGGGCAAAAGGGATACCGCATTTTTGATGAAGAACGTGGTCAGATTATCACCAATCGAGATGTCATTTTCGTCGAAAATGAGTTTCCTTATCTTCAAATACGGGGAGGTAATCTTGCAGAGCCATCTCGAGTAGATTCCACATATGAAACATTGTCATCCCATGATGACACACTGCTGCATGCTACTGATGTTTCAACTGAATTTACCACTGATGATAATGATGACACATGTATTGCTGAGACAACCACTAATGACCTTCCAAATGAAGAATTTGGTCCCCGACGCAGCCAACGACAAAGGCAACAGTCGACACGACTCAGAGATTTTGACACCACTCGTCCACCATCATTGGAGATCACGGCTGCGTCCTCCCAATCAAACTCCTCAGAGGTACATCCCATTGCCAATTTTGTGAGTTATGATGGATTTACTACAAAACATGCAGCATTCCTCTCATCATTAACCACAACCACCGAGCCACGGAATTACAAGGAGGCCGCTACTCATCCTCATTGGCGTGCAGCCATGGTTGCAGAGATACAAGCTCTTAAAGCCAATGGAACCTGGGACTTAGTTCCCCTCCCAGCAGGCAAACGTGCAATCGATTCCAAGTGGGTTTATAAGGTTAAATTCAAGTCCGACGGGGAAATCGAATGCTACAAAGCTCGCCTTGTCGCAAGAGGATTCACTCAAATCCCCGGTGTTGACTTTCACGAAACATTTGCACCAGTAGCCAAATTAGTTACAGTACGATGTTTAATTGCTGTCGCAGCGGCACAAGGATGGGAAATGCATCAGTTGGACGTAAACAACGCTTTCCTTCACGAAGATTTACAGGAAGAGGTATACATGAAAATTCCCGATGGATTCACGATACCTGGCGATACTAGAGTGTGTCATTTATGCAAATCACTCTACGGTTTGCGTCAAGCTTCGCGTAACTGGCATGCGCGGTTCACAGCCTTCTTTGTTGATCTTGGGTTTCGCTCATCCACGGCTGATTACTCCTTACTCATATATCGCAAGGGTCAAAGTTTTGTCGCAGCCTTAATTTATGTTGATGATGTTGTTCTCACAGGGAACGACGAGTCATTCATTGAGACGGTTAAAAAGCATCTAGATCGTGAATTCAGCATCAAAGATTTGGGACCTTTGAAATATTTTTTGGGTATCGAAGTGGCTCGAACTTCCACAGGAGTAACATTAAATCAGAGAAAGTATGCGCTTGACATACTTAGTGATAGTGGGATGGAGAGCTGCAGACCAAGTGCATTTCCCATGGATCAGAGGCATACATTGGACAAAGCTAATTCACCACCACTCGACGATACTAGTCAGTTTCGACGATTAGTTGGACGTTTACTCTACTTAACCATCACTCAGCCTGATTTGCAATATGCCGTCAATTACCTTTGCCAGTTTGTCGACTCGCCACAACAAGAACACATTGATGCTGTCAAGCGAGTCTTACGATACATTAAGCAAGCGCCAGGACAAGGAATTCATTTCCCGTACAGCAATTCTTTAACACTCACCGCATATTGTGACGCGGATTGGGCAGGTTGTGCTCTTACACGACGATCCACGACCGGATACATCATCCAACTTGACAATGCCCCAATTTCTTGGCGCACTAAGAAACAGAATGTTGTCTCCCGTTCTTCGGCCGAGGCGGAATACCGAGCCATGGCTACCACAGTTAGCGAGATCATTTGGCTCCAACATCTTTTGAATGAGCTTGGTGTTGATCAACCAAACCCCACACATCTGTTTTGTGACAATCAAGTTGCCCTTCATATTGCGTCCAATCCCGTCTTTCATGAGCGCACCAAACACGTCGAAATGGATTGTCACTTTGTTCGTGAACGCATTCTTCGCAAAGAAATTCAGCCGCGGAAAATTGGAACGACAGATCAGTTAGCTGACATGTTTACAAAGGCACTTGGTGGAGATCGTCTTCGACATTTACTACGCAAGTTGGGCATTCGTAACCTTCACGCACCAACTTGAGGGAGAGTGTAAGAATAGTCTAGAATAGTATAGAATGTCTGGCTATTTAATGCCTTTAATAACCCAGTTGTATTTATATATGTTCTCCCCTTTCAATGGAATACAGAGAGTCAGAAAGAGTTATTCCTTCAACATTTCTCATCGTTGACTAAGGTTCCCAGAAGCTTCTCTACGAATGTTGTCTTCCATCCTCTCCTCCCTATCGTCGCCGTCGGCCGCCTATTCTACGACGTAATCTTACTCCCCTTCACCATCTCCATCACCAATCAATGGAACATCCCTAACTATATCTTTTTCGTTTCCTCTGCCAGAATGTTCTCTTTCTTCTCCAATTACCCTGCCCTGCCCCAAAATCCCAATCGAATCTACCGGAAGTTTCAAAATCCCTAGAATCGGAGATGTACCCAGATCGTCAATCCCGCTGATACTTCTAAATCTTGAGACTTTATTTGCCACCATGTTCAAATCGAACAGCGAGTCTCTGGCCAAGTTCAACGGAGTGTGATAAACTCGTTTGAATGCCTGGAAGTTGAAGCTTTGGAAGCGCTAAGAACAGGGGAAGTTCAACTGATTTTGAACGTCGGGATAAAATCCCCCATGGTTTTGAGGCCAAATTGGAGACACTGACGAAAACGGAGGCAACGGTGAAGTGGCTGGAGGGGAAGCCTGCAAGGTCTATAGTGTATGTGAGCTTCAGGAGCAGGATGACTCTGCCAAGAGATAGATTAAAGAATTGAGGAAATGGTTGATCGGATCAGGAGTTCCATTCATCTGGGTGAAGGATATAGTTGTGGATCAAGAGGTTGGAATGAGTTTTTGGGGGAGGATATGAGGGGAGAAGTTATGAGGAATGGGATTGTGGTGAAGGAGTGGACTGATCAAGTTCAGATGGGTCGGCCGAGTGAATGTCGGCGGGCGACGGCTATGACGACGAGGAAGATGGGATCAACGGAGGAAATTAACAAAAACAAATTTATTATTGTTTGCTAACCACGTTAAGTTTAAATTATGTTTTAGTTAATAGATGATTATATGATGTAATGTAGCTTCAATTGGAGACTAAAACTATAAATTTTTCACTTTAATTTCTCTGCCACGTAGCATAACTGGTTAGGCGTCAACAGAGTGTTAATTAACCACACATTGTATAAAAAGCTTGCAAATTTTACAAGTATTTCATATCAAGACAAGTTTATTTGCAATTGTAAATGAAGTGGCACTCATATTGCTCTTGCTGGCAATTATTAGGGAAATTTTCTAATAGCAATAATGTCTTAAAAAAATAAAAACTGAACCCAAAGTAAAAAGTAAAGAATAAAACAATTGCAGACCCAAATTCCTTCCTAATGGGTCTCTGTCCTTTCCTAAAATAGGATCAGATCCCACTCACAAAAACCAATTCAACCTTGTGAGCTCCACAATGCATTCTCACCTTCACCACAACGACGGTGTACTTCCTTCATCCTCTCAACAGATTTGCAGATTCCACTGCAGCTCCAATCAAATGATGCAACACATACATTTCCTGCCTGAGCTTTCCACTCGCAATCTGCATTCAAAGTTGCTTCCTTACTTGCAACCATATTCCTATTTCATTTAAATAACTGAACAAGGCAACAACAGGTTTAACAAGTCATATACCAGGTGGGGTACCACAGCAGAGTCTCCTGTCATCAATATGCTCCACGTCCAACCCAAGTAACCATGCACCTAGTGACACATCTTCATTCACATACTTGTGCAGTACATGTCTTCACAATAATCATGAATGAAACAAAACCATTCACCCATTATTATCTCAGATTTGGACTCTACAATTTGTAATCATTCATCAGTCAGATTACTTACTGGTTGATGGATATATAAGAAGCCAGGTCATTTGAAATGGCATATAATTGTCCAGTAGCATGACGGAAGTACTTGTTTCCTTCCTCTCCAAATTTCCAGTGCTCTGGTTCGTGGTATCTTACTCCCCTGTGTATATATCACACCAATAAGAAAGCAACAAATTATTGACTTCTCTGTACCAAAACTAAATACCAAGTCAAGTTCATATTTTGCTGGCTTACTTTTGAGCAAGGACCGGCCCAGATTTCATACACCCTATGTACACTCTTGGTTTTGATATGTGCCTGCTTAAAGTTGCTCCTAGTGTAGCTGCAAGATTATGTTGGATGGATTTCAGTCAAGGATGCCCTATGTATTGGTACAAATCACTTTTCATATATATTTACCTATATTAACATGGATATCATCGTCAACTTTAACATAAAACTCTGCATCCCACAAAGCAACAGCTGTGGCGAAATATGTTTTTGTTTTTGCAGATAATTCAAGATAACCCTCAACGTGTTCCTGCTAGCAGGAGATATGATATCAGTTGGCTAATTTTCAAAATCTCAGCAAGGTCAAATGCAGAGAACAAAAGAAAGCAAAATGAAAGAAGATAAAGAACATTACTAATCTCAAGAAGTCACCATGCTTCCTGTCTTCTGCTTCAACGGCTCTGTCAAGAATACCTCCTGCTGAAGCACTGGAAACAAAGGTATTCAAATTCAGCAATCAATTATAGGAAGAAACTATCCGAATACAAGCTTTGCTCAATGCAATACCCACCTGTGACCTATGACAAACCGCATTACAATGCCCTTCTCTTCTTCTAGCTTCTTTCTCTTGTCGCCTATCAAAAGACAATGAGAAAATAATCAACTAGATTAGTCAGCAAAGAGAAGCGTAAAGAACTGGTAATCATAAAATATCAATCACCGACCTTGGGGCATCCAAGTTGCACGAACTGAATCTCTCCGTCTTCGGCTATTAAAAGCAGTATTTACACCTACAACCATCAAATACTTTCTTTTCCCAGTTGATTCCATGGTTTTTGAATTGTCCGAGACAGGAACTCCATTTACTATAGACTCATGTGCAGCTCTTGCAGCAGCTAATTCCATCTCCAGACTAGAAATTGTCTTATCCAGAGTCCTGATTCGCAAGGATTGAAGCAATTATTATCCACCACCACCACCTGAGTAACTAAAAAGAGGGACGAAGCTCGAAACGTTGCTTACTGTATGGCATCGTGTGTCTTTGAAACTTCACCCATTATGTCTTTAGAATCATGATTTACATCTTTCTGAAGGACAGCGAAAACAACAAATCCAAATTACTGAGAATACAGCCATACCCTATATCCATTATTATAAATATACATTGAAATCTTTATATGTTTTGGATATGAGTGTATGTGTGTGAGTGGCTCACATTTTGTGGAGCACATCCTTGGGGAACAAACTCGAGTTTCTCATCTTCAAATTTCATTGTGCTCGATACATCTTCGACTTCAGGCACAGACCACATTCTGCTACCAAAAGAACAATTAGAAAGGTATACGTTTCCAGAATGACTCTGACCTGACAGTTACCAGGTGGTATGTTGCTTTCTAAGGCTGTCTTTGAAATGAAGCTTTACAGGAAAACGTGAACACAAGAATGCATAATGCCAACCACCTTGCACATTGCTTGTTTTGGAATATTAAGGAAATCAGACTTTCACCTTTTGTAACAATCTGTAAAAAATGGTAGAAAAAGGCAACACGCCAGAAATGCCCCCTCCCCGGAACCCTTTTGGGAGTTGATAGTACATCAACGAGCAATTAGTATCTTACTTTTGAGCAATTAAAAGATTAACTTCAGATCTAACCTTAGTTTGCCTATACAAATGGAAGCCAGACAGCCTGAAATGATTACTTGTAAAAAGGAAAGATGGCACTACCCATCATGGCTGAATCATATCCAATTTTATATATTCACAATAGACTCAATCCAATAGTCAGAAACGAGTAAAGAAACGGAAGGATAACAGAATTAGAAACGGAAATATCACTGTTTGAAGAAGCAATGCACTTAGAAGACCAAAGAAAGATGCAAATTTGGAATTAACTTTTACCAGAAGTGTTCAATTGAAACGCTTACCTGTCTGAGAAGAGAATTCCAACGCAGAAACAGCCGATACATAGCAAGAAAGTCCATTTCTTGGACACCACAGCCTTTGAACTTTGATCAATTCCTCGGCTCTTCCAACTCATTTTTTGCTTCCGAAGAATCTCAAAAACTTTTTTAACGGAAGTCCCAAGCTTCAGATTGAAACGGAGCTCATCATCTCAGAAGTCCTCGCCGACGCAGAGCTAACTGTTTGACTGAGTTGACCAGGGCCCAGATCCAAACTCTCCTCCTTCACTACAAATCTCAGCGACCCATATGAAGTCTTCCAACAAAATTTGAACCCTCCAGATTCCAAGCAACGAAGAACGGAAAACAATGCAGAGTTGGATGGCGGATACTCTGCAGCTTCTTGCTTAGAAACAAAATTGTATTCACAAGAAGCACTAGGGTGCTAAGAGTGTGTCTGAATTCCAAGACTTGGTCTTTCTGTTGAGAGAGATTCGATGTTATAAGGAGTTGCAGAAGCAGAGAGAAGAAGAGAAGTGGAAGGTGGTGGAGGTATGGGAAGGGAAGGGCAGAGTAGAGGGTGGGAAAGACAGGAGAATTGTCGCTTTATGATGGAACAAATAAATAGAAAAGAAAACGATTGCGGAACACTGTGTCACTGTCACAAAATTATTTACTTTTTTTAACCGCCTAGATCCATTGATTCCAACTCAAAAGCATTAAAATTCTTTTTTGTTCAATCGATCCGGTTCGTTAAGAAACACATATTTTAATAAATATTAGGTTGATCAGTTCATTGAATAAGGGGCAAATACACACATCTAGCCAATTTTTTTCGAATTATGTCAAATTTAGCAATTTCTTTTCAAAAATCCAATTTCATTATGTTCAGTTGTTTCATCCATTTTTCCGTCATTTCGTTAATGCATTTTTATCACTGTCAGAAAATTATTTACTTTTTTTTCCGCCGTTGAATTTCTTGTAACCGCCTAGATCCACTTTTTTTACGTAGATAGCTCCGTGAGGAGAATCAAAATAATAAGCAGTAAATTAGCTACAATCTACCCAAGGTGTGAGGACTACCGACAACACCCCTGGGATATATTTAAGAGCCAAACGTGACACAAAATGGGTGGCTCTGTTTGTTCAACGGGTGACCGAGAGCAGCTTGAAGTTTGAACTGGCAGCCAATAACCGGATGACCTCTTTGAATGATGATCCCACCACGGGCTCTTAATCTTTCATGATCCCAATTCCGCATCATCTTCGAAATCAACCTGAAAAAGACCTGCAGAGAAATACCAAGCAATTGCATCCCTACACGCTAGATTCACTGATTCCAACTCAAAAGCATTATAAATTCTTTGTTCAACCGATCTGGTTCGTTACAAAACACATATTCTTAAAAAATTATTAGGTTGACTTCATTCAATTTTTAGAACTTTAAAAATAATTCTAATCTTTAAAAATGATTATGTGGTTTCTTCTACAAATTCTAAACTGAAATAATAATAACTTGTATGTACAATGAATATTAGTTATAAGTTCAACAATCATGAATATTGAATTCAAGGGCGGATTAATAAATAATATTAATTTAGTTGAATAGTCGACATGAGCTCTACTAGGATTCCATCGGCTCCCCCGGCTTCGAAATCCTGGGCCGACCTGTTCGGTGTCGCTGCTTCTCATCGTCTATACTATGTCGAGCCGACTCTTACTGATCGTGGTACACTGTCTATGCCCAAGGAGCTACAACATGAAGGTTCTCTTAGATGGAAGCATGCTCTGGCAGGACAATTCCTCTCCAATCCCCCTTCGCTTTCCTCGATTCAATCTTGGGCTAACCGCCTCTAGGGAAGAGACGGACGAATCCTCATATCCTCCTTCGGCCCCAAACTCTTCCTCTTCCAAATCCCAGACGAAGCCACCTCTACCTGGATTTTCGAAGGAGGCCCATGGCACCTGCAAGGAAATAGCATATTCTTCCGCAAATGGGCGCCAGGTATATAATATGTTGACCTCGTTGAAGCTTCTCTTCCAGTCTGGGTGAAGATTTGTGGTACCCCTCTCGAGTATTATACTTCCAAAGGCCTAGGTCGAATTGTGAGTCTTCTGGGGAAGCCTCTATGTACCGATTGAGCTACACGAATGGGTACTCAGCCTCAAGTCGCGAAGCTTTGTATCGAAATGGCTGCCACTTCAACATTCCCAGACTCAATCACCATCTCCCTAGAGGATGAGCCTGATATTGTTTCTGGGCATTGAATACTGTAATCTCCCACCCCTTTGTGCTACCTGTGGGAAAATTGCTCATAAGTGTGCTGCAAAGCCTAAGGAAGAAATGCAGACGATGTCCATTTGGATAGTAAAACAAGTGGAAGCCGGTTGATGACACTCGATTTGACGTGATTATCAGCCTCATTTAAGCGACATTTCTTTGCTTAAGACATGGTTTTTAGGGTAGAATAACGAATATTCAATCGATTGCCCTATCTCGTGCCATTTGTGTTACCTTGGCCCGTTTCGGGTCTATTTGATGGTTTTCTAGTGTTTTTATGTTAGCACAGGTTTTTGCCGTCAAATAAAGTAGCCAAGGACGTGTCTAAGGCATTGGAACCTCGAGGAAATTGCACCGGAATCAAACAAAGGAGCCAATCAAGTCAAACCAAAAGTCTGCCCGTTTACACTGACATTTTCGGCGAAAAGAACCTATGGTTTTCGGCGAAAATGCAAGGACAAATCCACTGATGCTCAGCCAAGGAAGTTTTCGGCGAAAACCCAAAGTTTTCGCCGAGAACCATCAGTCCGAAAATCACAGGAGAATTCAACCGAAGGGCTGTCCATTTACACTAGGATTTTCGGCGAAAATACCTTGGTATTTTCGGTGAAAATATCAGGCCAATCCGGCCAATCTAGGGTTAAGTATAAATACTTAACCGGCGGCCCAAAGAAAGAGACCTAATACAACACGTCATAATATACTTTTCGAAATCAGAATTTGAAGAATTCTCTGAAGTTCTGGAGCGAAGAGTTAGAGTTCGAAGAGCGGGAAAGAGATCGTGACGCCATCCCTTCCACCTCGGAGAATCGGAGCTAGGAGTGTAGTTTACTGAAGATCGAAGTCTGTCAGAGTCGTCTAAATTAGGTTTTTCAGATTCTTTTCTGTTCTTCCTCTGGATGATGAACTCTTTCTTTGTCTTAGATTTTTTTGTGATAAACATGAGTAGCTAAACTCGTTAGAGCTTAGACTAGATGAACCCTAAGTGACCCAGGGCTTTAAAGCGGTCACGGATCGGCGGTGATTAGATTCGAAATTCAATCAGTTCTCTTTCATGTTTGATTTGTTCTTCATTGTTCATGTTTCTTGTCTGGATTGATCACCTAGATTAGATTCTTGTTAAGCTAAGGATATAAGCGAACGCTCGTCTTACTTTAGAACATCGAATTGAACAATTAACCTTATAATTGGAGCGTGCCTTTCGTAGGAACCGGTTAGGGTTAATCCACTGCAAGAGTAACTCATAAATCATTAGTAATTACACCAGTTAATTAAGTCGTTGTGAGAGGCGACCGTACCCGGGTGGCTAGTTAATCTTGGTAGTTAGAACGGATAGAGCGAACGTTCGCCGGTCTTAAACCTAAGGGTAAGGAGTTATGGTGGTGTCTTAGTAATTGATTGAATGAGAATCGAAATTCGTTGATCTGTTGATTGCTAATGCTCTGGGGAACGAAGGGGGATTCAAAGTCTAAGTTCGTCTGTCATCTTTGTTTTCAAACCCTAATTTCCAATCTGCTTTAGTTTAATTATTAATTTTCTCCGCATTTCTTAGAGTTAGAAGTCGTGGAACTCACACCACGCACGAAGTGCTTACATTCGAGTATTTTGCTAGTTCTCAGAGTAGTCGATCTTGGAAGACCCTCGGAATACGATCTACCCTAGCTTTTGTAGCTTTGTTAGTTTATTTGGTTGAACCCGAACAACGACTTGAGGTTCACCACCGGTGCAACCAGCAATGAGGAACTCTCCAATCCAACTGCACCACGGTTGACAAATGAGAAACAGGAAGTAAATCAAAACCAAGTGGCGCCATCCTCTGCTCACAACAGAGAAAGTAAGCGTGACGACTGGTGAACCGCCCAGTCGTTGTTATGCGGACGATTCAACCAAATAAACTACTAATGCTAAGAAAAAGCTATAGCTGATCGTATTCCAAGGGTCTCCTATGACTGACTACTTCAAAACTGACAAAGTACTCAAATGCAAACACGTTGTGCGTGGTGTGAGTTCCACGACTTCTATTTCTAAGAAATGCAGAGAAATTAAAACAAATTAAACTAAAGCAGATTGGGAATTAGGGTTTGAAAACAGAGATGACAGACGAACATAGACTTTGAATCCCCCTTCGTTCCCCAGAGCATTGGCAATCAACAGATCAGCGGATTTCGATTCTCATTCAATCAATTACTAAGACACCACCATAACTCCTTACCCTTAGGTTTAAGACCGGCGAACGTTCGCTCTATCCGTTCTAACTACCAAGATTAACTAGCCGCCCGGGTACGGTCGCCTCTCGCAACGACTTAATTAATTGGTGTAATTACTAATGATTAATGAGTTACTCTTGCAGTGAATTAACCCTAACCGGTTCCTACGAAAGGCACGCTCCAATTATAAGGTTAATTGTTCAATTTGATGTTCTAAAGTAAGGCGAGCGTTCGCTTCTATCCGTAGCTTAACAAGAATCTAATCTAGGTGATCAATCCAGACAAGAAACATGAACAATGAAGAACAAATCAAACATGAATGAGAAACTGATTGAACTTCGAATCTAATCACCGCCGATCTGTGACCGCTTTAAAGCCCTGGGTCACTTAGGGTTCATCTAGTCTAAGCTCTAACGAGTTTAGCTACTCATGATCATTACAAAAGAAACAAAGACAAAGAAAGAGTTCATCATTCAGAGGAAGAACAGAAAAGAATATGAAAAACCTAATTTAGACGACTCTGACAGACTTCGATCTTCGGTAGATTACACTCCTAGCTCCGGTTCTCCGAGATGGAAGGGATGGCGTCACGATCTCTATCCGGCTCTTCGAACTCCAACTCTTCGCTCCAGAACTTGAGAGAATTCTCTGAATTCTGATCTCGAAAAGTTGTATTATGATTAATTATGATTCCCCTTTTTTTTGGGCCGCCGGGTTAAGTATTTATACTTAACCCTAATCAGCCGGATTCCTCTTATTATTTTCGCTGAAATTCTTAAGGAATTTTTGGCGAAAATTCCTTTGTGAATGAAGGCTCCGCCGGCTGATCTCTCTGCCGTGGATTTTCGGACCGAGCACTTAATTGGTTTCGCCGAAAATCTCCTTCACTTGGCGTCAGTTGATTTGCACTATTGTTTTCGTCGAAGACATAAGCTTATTTTCGCCGAAGGTGTAAGTGTGAATGGGCAGACTTTCGGTTTGACTTGATCGGCTCCTTGGATCGATTTTGGTTTGATTCCTCGAGGTTCCAACGCCTTTAGACACGTCCATGGCTACTCTATTTGACGGCAAAAACCTGTGCTAACATAAAAATACTAGAAAACCATCAAATAGACCCGAAACGGGCCAAGGTAACACAAATGGCACGAGATAGGGCAATCGATTGAATATTCGTTATTCTACCCTAAAAACCATGTCTTAAGCAAAGAAATATAGCTTAAATGAGGCTGATAATCACGTCAAATCGAGTGTCATCAAATACCCCACACTTAAGCTTTTGCTTGTCCTCAAGCAAACTGAATAGAAATGCTCATGTTCATAAATGATAAGATCGATTAAATTGGAGCTCAATCAAACACAATGAATTATTAGGCAGATCGATCCTAGAACAAGAAACCTAACCTGCATACAGATCAGCCAAACTACCTGGTCTCACTAATAAACTGCACACGACAAGTAATTAGCAACCAATTATGCACGAATTTGACCTGACCGACCAGACTCCTCACACAGGATATATATAATACAATGGGAACTCTCACTCTCTGTGTTTAAGGACGTGTTTCTGCTCTCGATCATTTTCTGTTACTGAATTCTGTCATAGGTTTGCATTTCGACCACATCTGCACCACTGTGACAACACGAGTATCTAGTCAAGAAGGACTTCCCTGCTAGGACCGTAATGAATACTACACTACTCGGGTTTATAATGAGATGGATGATGGGAATGAATGATGATGGCTTTGTGCGGTGTAGCTTTCGACTAACTTCCCTCGAATCTAATCTATGGCTTCCTACCGTCTAACCAAACACGGGTGGAATAATGAACGCTCGTCCTATGATACCCTCCAGCAACCTAGCACTTATTTTCTTATTTTTTTTTCTTTACACGATTTTTCTTTACTTTTCAATTTTTCTTTTGACTTCGTTCTTCCATTTGTAGGGAGAAGAACGTTTATTTGAACTAGAAGCTTGAAACTTTTCTCTTTTTCTGCTTTTCTCTTTTCAAAATTTTCTTTCTTTTCTTACTTGACTTTTTTTTCTTTTGTGCCGATTTTTCTTTTAGTTGCTAGAGGGGTTTACACGTCTGGACATATTAGCTAAGACCACCTGTTTAATGGCTATAGGCAGGTTACCACAAACCGACTTCTGGTAGGTCAATCTAGAACTACAACCACAGGGGATCAACGGGGAATGAAAGAATGGGAATGGTTGTAATGTATTATCGAACCAAAGAACAGGCCAAGCTCAAGGGTCTAAACCTAGTGGATTTTATCGTTTGGTAGGCTATCTGGCTTAGTAGCTGAATCTAGGTGCCCCTATCCTTCTAGAAATCGTGTCATCGTGTGGTCTCGAGTAGGTCTCATGCAAATTCTAACTCATTCAAGTAAACAGAAAACCACTCAGAAAGAATTAAAATTGCAAGTTATGTGCAATGGATCAAAAGCTCACAGTTGGTTTGCTAGTCGGATTCGGTCATTTTCATGCAATCAAGGCTACAAACTACAAGTGTGATTTTAAAAATTCTGTTCTGACCAGGCAATTTAGCATCAAAGCATACAAGTTGGTTCTCAAGTTCTAGGTTAAGCAGTCTAAGCATCATTATGAAAGTTTGAACAACAACTTAACATAAAAAATCAATAACTGAGTCATTCTAATGCTAGAGAGACTGGAATGGAATCACGAGGCACACAAATAATGCAATTAAGGGCAATCAAGTTCATGCAAGGTTCTCTAGCATCCTACCCCACACTTAAATCAGACTGTGTCCTCACAGTGAAGGGACTAGAGTTCAGAGTGGAATGTAAGAACCTGGATCGAGATGATTGGCGTAGTGGATGGGCACGGATCCTCGGAGCGGAGGGAATCTACCCAAGCGAAGCAAAGGGAATCTTCCCACTGCCTACAAAACAAAAACAAATGAAACATAAAAAGGAAACCGGGACAAGTGTCCCGGATCCACACAGAAAAAAGTTGGACCGAAATCCGAAAAGAATAAATAAAAAGAAGACACCAGAAAAGGAATACAACCCGATCACTGTTGGTCCGGTGAACCGGGAGGTGGAAAGTGGAGAAATTCGCCGAGCTGGCGTTGCCACGCCAGCTGTGCCTCATACCGCCGGTCGGCGCGGCGCATATGCTGCTGCATAATAGTCCATCGCGCCTCTTGAGTGGCGTTGTCGGTGATGCGCCACTCCTGCAGTCGCTCGTACAGCTCACCCACGTCCGCTGGGTGCGGTCGGTGCTGAGGGTGAGACGCCGAGTATGGATCTGGAATGTGCGGCTGCGACTGGTGAGCATACCCTGCCTGATGGTGTGGCAAAGGTTTATAATCTTGGAATTCTGGTGGCGGCTGCGGCTGCTGCTCCTCAGCATCATCTTCTTCCTCCGACTCGACCACAGGCTGGAGTGGAGGATCAGCTGCTACGAAGGAGAGGATGAGCTGTCATCTTCTTTCTAAGTCGTACTCAACCGCCAAGTCTCCTCCAACGGTCCTAACTGGGTGTCGTGGAATGTGCGGGCCATATTCATAGCTGATGCCGAAGGAGAGGATGAGCTGTCCTATGAAGTTGCCCCCCAAGAGCCTGCGAGGTGGCGTCTTCCTCCTTGTCTTCTGGCAGAAGATGCGAGCCAGTACCCAGCCGGGGTGTAGAGGGTAGCTCTCTCGGATGGCTCGGAGAAGCATGAGCTCCTCCTTGAGGATATGGTGGCGGTCCTTATCTGGAACATATAAAAGCGACCTACGCCAAACCATATGAATAAACTTATAGAGCGGGTGAGAGAGAGACTTAACTGAGTTGCCCGCTCCGAGGCGATCTCCAGGCACGCCTGTCATGTGGCTCCAGAGCGCGTGGTATTCCTCCTTGTCATCATCTTCTCCCCAACCGAGGTGATGATCGTGATAGTGCTCGTAGGGGATGCCGAGATGAGCGGCAAACTCATCGTAGGTGAGCTGTCGGTACACCCCACCAAGATAGAAGGTGACCACCTTCTGGCGTTGCTTCCTTTTGTGCTCATCCAGATCAAAGGTTTCCCAGAACTCCTGGAGGGCAATGTCTGGAAACTCGGCGGCTATAGTGGTCAGCTCCAGGAGACCGGCCAGTGCTAAGGCGTCATGCATGTTCCGGTGGTAGTCCTCATCATGATCGAAGAGGGAATCCATGGACAGAGGGCGCACGTCAGCTCCCCGGATGTGCTCGAGCTTCTGGAAGCACTCGAAGTAGAAGTCAGGTAGACGGGCGATAATGCGATGGTACCCAGCCCGACGAGGGAGTGCAGGTGGGGGACCCAGAACTGCTGGTGTGACGGGAGCGGCAGCTCCTGAGCTCGAGGCGCCATCAAGTCGCGCCTTAGTCCTGCGCTCATAAGTGGTGTTCCTAAAACCAGATTAGTCAACTAAAACCCTACCCCACACTTAGTAGAAAAACTCAATTTCACAAAGAAATGAGGGAAACTAAGTGGGGTAAGCAGAGCAGAGTAACCGGTAACCATAGACAGTAAAATACATACTTAGGAACAGCCAGAATCGGGTAAGCACAATCAGAGTTCAAAAAGTCAAACCGACATTTAGAAAGTCAACATTTAGGCATATCGAACCCTAATCATGGCAAGACTATCATAACTTGGAGAATGACGGTAAAATATGATCTCAAATGGCAAGCACGATAATATGAACGAGAATGAACACATACGACAGCCAAACGATCAAATACAGTTCATGGTCAAACCGACGTTTCTCACAAAAGTCAACATCACAAGAATCAATCCTATGCATATCTGATGTGACTTTATTTGGTGCATTTTAAGCCTTCGATTAGCCTATGAAATGCCCTTGTTTGATCCTTAAATGCCATGCTTAATGTGTTTTTATCGAAGTTTTGTGCTAAGTGCTATTCTGTTGCCCGGTTGCCACTTTGAGGCCAATTCCATGTCTATTGGAGGTGTTTTCTTTGTATTTTCAGGTCTTGGAATTGTAGTACTGGTGACAAGGAGCACGTAGGATCAAACGGGAGGTCAATCGGAGCTAGGACGGAGGAGATATGGACGTTGCAAGATCGAAGAAAATGCACTTTAAGCTGAAGGAATTTTCGGCGAAAATGTCATAGCATTTTCGCCGAAGAGGAATTTTTCGGCGAGGTTGTCAAGTCTTCGGTCCAAAACTCTAAACAGGCGGCGGACGTTTGATCATTGAAGTTATTTTCGGCGAAAATTATGCAATGTTTTCGCCGAAAATCTGTGAAGAGATGGCAAGCCGGACAGTGTTTACAAAGGCAGTTTCGGCGAAAATCTCACATTATTTTCGCCAAAAATTCTAGTGTCTTCCGGCGTGCTATATAAAGAAGAAGGGGCGAGAATTAAAGAAAGGGAGCTCATATCTTATTTTACACATTGCCGATCAATTCCTCTTTCCTCTCAACTTCTCCAACATTTTCTCCTCATCAACCAATCCTTCATCAATCCTAGAGCAAGGTGCAAATTGGAGTAAGGAGCTTGGATTGAAGCCCACAACCTTGGGGAGAGGAGCTTGCAAGAAGAGGATTGCCATGGAACCCTTGGTGACCATCTCTCTTTCTTTCTCTTGTGTACCCTTGGCCATGTGTGGCTGATTTCCTAGGTTTTCTTGGATTGATAGATGGTTGTACTAAGATAGAGGTTAATTGTATAAACTTGCCATGATTGATCTTGGATTGTAAGAAGATGGTCTCTATGACTTGTTGTTAATTCCATTGATGGCTATGGCTTGATTGGTCTATTATTTGTAATGTAATGCATGAGAGTGCTTGGATTACATGGATTGTAGGTCTAGGGATTGAAGAGAGTGTGTTCTAAGAGATTAGATCATCTCAATTCAACCATAGTTGCATGATTTCTCACTTGTGCATTTTATCGAACACTTGGTGTGCATTAGGATTTTCACTCAATTGAACTTTGATTAGTCTTTGGATGATTCTCTTAGTGTTAGGACATTGACATGATAGTGTGGTGTCTAGCCTAGTGGTCATAGAGTCATAGGAGAGGGTTTTGTAGCTTGGCATTTCATCAAACACCTTTAATGCATCCTTAGTCACTTAGCTTGAGAGCGAGAGCCTAGGTTGAGTGGTTCTAGGATAGGGATTTAGTGCGACGAGAGTGCATTGAGTCTATAGAAGGGATTTGCATGGTCATTCGATTGCATCCTCGATCATGTTTGGCTTGTTTGTGCATTTATACCTCTTGAGCATGATGAACCTATCTTTCCAAGTTAACCTCCTTTACCTTTGATTTGCACCCTTTTGTTTTGCTTTGTTTGTTTAGTTTTCTTTATGTTTTCTTTTGTTCTTATTTCAAACCAAATCTTATTTTAAATGAATAGACCGGCCATGAAACGTGTGAGTACAAGCTTTTGAGATAGCCCTCGTGGAATACGACCTTGGATTGTTGTGAGTTAAATCTCGCGCATCAAGTTTTTGGCGCCGTTGCCGGGGACCTTTCTCAATCCTTTGAAAGCACTAGTAGTGGACCGTTCTATTCACTTCCTTCCGTTTTAGTTTTGCTTCTTTGTTTATTGTTTTTGTTATTTGTTTTTGTGGTTTTGTTATCCCGCATTGTTGTACTACTTGGTTGTGTTTGTTGTGCGTGTTTGTAGGTCCCTTATCCACCTATCTAGTTCATGGGAGCAAGGTTGCAAGTAAGATGAACTCGTGGAATGGAAATCAAGGTTATGGTCCCTATCAAGGGTGGAATCCATCTCCTAATCCATATTATGGTAATCCTACTTCATCCAACTACTACCAAGGAACTTATGAGGGAGATAGCCAATGGTGGGATCAAGAACAACAAGCTTCAATGCCAATGTGGAATGAACAATGTCCCTATCCATCTCCACCCTACCATCAAGTCTTGCCGGAGTATTATCAAGAAGATTTCACAAGTCAAGAACAACATTCTCCACCGCCTTCAATGTTAGAGGAGCTCTTTAAGATGGTTAGAGAAAGCGAGCGCCCTCAAGAGGATTTCACAAGCTGTGAGCAACCCTCTCAACCTCCTTCTATGTTAGAGGAGCTCTTGAAAATGGTGAAGGAAAGTGAGCGTCCTCGAGAGGAGTTTGTAAGCTATGAGGAACCTCCTCCACCTCTTTCCACACTTGAGGAAGCTTTGAAGATTGCGGATGACAATGCGAACCAACTTAATCGCTTAGCTCAAGGCATGACACTCATCAATGAAGCTCTAGAGGTTGAACAACATTCTCCACATTCCTCCACAATTGAGGAGATGTTGCAAATGGCGGAAGATAATGCGGCTCGGTTGGATCGTTTAACTCAAAGTGTGAAGCTCATCTCCGACACCTTTGAACCGGAAGTGCTAGTCATGGAAGAAGAAGAAGGTGAGTCTCCCCAAGAGGAATTCGTGAGTCATGAGAAACCTCTTCCACTTCCTTTCATGCTAGAGATCTTGCAAATTGTGGAGGATAATGCAAACCGAGTTAACCGCTTATCCCAAAGCATAGAGCTCGTCACGAAGATTCTTGAGAATGAACGCCATCTCAATCATGTGGAGCAAGATTATGATGATGAAGATGACACTTGTGAATCCGAAGAACTTGAAACGGAAGAAGATTTGGTAGTGGAGGAGATTGAAGAGCATGTTTTTCCCATGGAAACGCCATGTGACGATGATGTGGGGTATGAAGAACCAAGGAGACTTGAGGATGATGACCCTTTAGAGGAGGTGAGAGATGATTTGGAGACGCTTCAAGAAGAGGTGGCACCGGGAGTGGAGCACGAAAGTGAGCAACCCCACCCTATTAAGGTCCCACCAAAGATTGTGAGTACTCTTCAATCTTCTTGCTTGATCATGAAGTACTTGTGTCAAGAGACGGACACAGGCTTCATAACCTCTCCTAAGGTAACCGTTGAAGTGGAGCCACCTCTACTTGAACCGGAAGACTCCTTGAGTGGTATCACCAACATGGAGACGACGGAGCTCGATGGCATCCCCCTTCCATACATTCTTCCTCAAACTCCTAAACTCAATGGTAGAAGGCCATGTCAAGGTAACAATTGGAACTCAAGCTTAGCTCATTGGTCATTCTACCATTTGCTTCTATCGCTACTTGGAGCTCAACTCTCATCATGGAAGAAGCTACTTGACTTGAAGGAGGTGCTAAGTTGGACACCATAACGCAGGTATCGTCGAGCTTAAGACGGTAACCAAGCGCTTCTTGGGAGGCACCCCATGTTATCTTTACTTTTTCGCTTTTAATTCTTGTTTGAGGTTTTTGTGTTGTTTTAGCTTTTTGAATAAGGTTTGGCAAGCATTTTGGATCACTCTTCACCAAGGATCATCATGGAACTTTTTCACCTCTATTACGTCCTATGCTCCTCTCTACCAACGCGGTAACTTCGTTCCACCTTATCTTCTCTCTCTTGATCATTGAGGACAATGCTCATGTTAGTCGTAGGGGAGTTTGAGGTTTGGTGTGATTATTTGTCGGTAGAAGTCTAAGGATATACTTTGATGATTTGCATGATCTTAATTGAATGTCGAATTCCTCTATTGTAGAATCATTCGGTTCTTGACTTTTGGTGTTTGATTGGCTTCTAGCTTTCACAATGACGTTTGGACTGTTCCACTTAGAACCTATAACCAGTGTGTTAGCGCTAATATCAAATGAGTCTAGGCCAGAACAGAGATTTTATCACTCTTGTGTGTTGGTTGATGGGTTGATACGTGTTTTTGTACCGCTCGATAACACCGGTCTAAGATGATGAAGGCAATCAAAATTTTCACCCCTTTTCCATGTCTTTCTTTACCCTTTTTGATCCTTCGTGATTGTGGCTTGAGATTAGACGGAATCCAACTCGAAATCTTGTGTGGAAGTTGTAAGGGGCTAAGGATCAAGTGGCTAAATTGTGAAGAAAAGAAAAAAAAAGAAAAAGAAGAGAAAATGCTCAAAAGAAAAGCTAGGCAAGCTCGGCACCTAAGTGAAGTGTCGGGTTGAGCACTAGCAAAAGGGCAAAGGCTGTGAGCTAGGCAGGTTCAACACCTAAGTGAAGTGTTGAATCGAGCACTAGTACGCAGTAAGAAAAAAAGAAGAAAAAAATGGAAATGAAAAGAAAAGAAAAGAAAGAAAAAGAGTTCTCAAATGTAGCCCTTGATCCTAGCCAGAGTTTGTAAAGTGCGGATCTAGAAGCGGATGAAGTCGAGTCGATAGCCACATCATGATCACTCACCACTTTCAAAAATTCTCCTTTCCCCCGTCTTATCCGTCCCCTTTCCTGAGTTCAAGTCCTTTTGATTAGAGTTGGTGTTGTCGTGGTCGGTTTTTCTGTATCCCAATTAACCACTACTTGAAGTGTGCAGTTATTAGTGAGGTCTATACTTGTTTGGTTGACGTTCTTGCATGTGTAGGTTAAGTTTGTTCGTGGAACAGTTTAAGCCGAATTGTTATTGCTTGAATCTCAATGGACCGATCTTGTCATTTGTGAGCTTGGATGTTTTCTAGTTTATTTGCTTGAGGACAAGCAAAGCTTAGTCGTAGGGGAATTTGATGTGACTTTATTTGGTGCATTTTAAGCCTTCGATTAGCCTATGAAATGCCCTTGTTTGATCCTTAAATGCCATGCTTAATGTGTTTTTATCGAAGTTTTGTGCTAAGTGCTATTTTGTTGCCCGGTTGCCACTTTGAGGCCAATTCCATGTCTATTGGAGGTGTTTTCTTTGTATTTTCAGGTCTTGGAATTGTAGTACTGGTGACAAGGAGCACGTAGGATCAAACGGGAGGTCAATCCGAGCTAGGACGGAGGAGATATGGACGTTGCAAGATCGAAGAAAATGCACTTTAAGCTGAAGGAATTTTCGGTGAAAATGTCATAGCATTTTCGCCGAAGAGGAATTTTTCGGCGAGGTTGTCAAGTCTTCGGTACGAAAACTCTAAACAGCGGCGGACGTTTGATCATTGAAGTTATATTCGGCGAAAATTATGCAATGTTTTCGCCAAAAATCTGTGAAGAGATGGCAAGCCGGACGGTGTTTACAAAGGCAGTTTCGGCGAAAATCTCACATTATTTTCGCCGAAAATTCTAGTGTCTTCCGGCGTGCTATATAAAGAAGAAGGGGCGAGAATTAAAGAAAGGGAGCTCATATCTTATTTTACACATTGCCGATCAATTCCTCTTTCCTCTCAACTTCTCCAACACTTTCTCCTCATCAACCAATCCTTCATCAATCCTAGAGCAAGGTGCAAATTGGAGTAAGGAGCTTGGATTGAAGCCCACAACCTTGGGGAGAGGAGCTTGCAAGAAGAGGATTGCCATGGAACCCTTGGTGACCATCTCTCTTTCTTTCTCTTGTGTACCCTTGGCCATGTGTGGCTGATTTCCTAGGTTTTCTTGGATTGATAGATGGTTGTACTAGGATAGAGGTTAATTGTATAAACTTGCCATGATTGATCTTGGATTGTAAGAAGATGGTCTCTATGACTTGTTGTTAATTCCATTGATGGCTATGGCTTGATTGGTCTATTATTTGTAATGTAATGCATGAGAGTGCTTGGATTACATGGATTGTAGGTCTAGGGATTGAAGAGAGTGTGTTCTAAGAGATTAGATCATCTCAATTCAACCGTAGTTGCATGATTTCTCACTTGTGCATTTTATCGAACACTTGGTGTGCATTAGGATTTTCACTCAATTGAACTTTGATTAGTCTTTGGATGATTCTCTTAGTGTTAGGACATTGACATGATAGTGTGGTGTCTAGCCTAGTGGTCATAGAGTCATAGGAGAGGGTTTTGTAGCTTGACATTTCATCAAACACCTTTAATGCATCCTTAGTCACTTAGCTTGAGAGCGAGAGCCTAGGTTGAGTGGTTCTAGGATAGGGATTTAGTGCGACGAGAGTGCATTGAGTCTATAGAAGGGATTTGCATGGTCATTCGATCGCATCCTCGATCATGTTTGGCTTGTTTGTGCATTTATACCTCTTGAGCATGATGAACCTATCTTTCCAAGTTAACCTCTTTTACCTTTGATTTGCACCCTTTTGTTTTGCTTTGTTTGTTTTGCTTGTTTGTTTAGTTTTCTTTATGTTTTCTTTTGTTCTTATTTCAAACCAAATCTTATTTTAAATGAATAGACCGTCCATGAACCGTGTGAGTACAAGCTTTTGAGATAGCCCTCGTGGAATACGACATTGATTGTTGTGAGTTAAATCTCGCGCATCAATAGCAAATTATGATCAAATGATAAGGAATTTAAGCACGGAACTCCCTAAGCATGCTAGAACAGTTCTATAAGTTCAGCTAACCTAGTTCACACGAAAACAGTCGGCACGCAAAACGAGGCAAACCGAAAAGTCAACCGAAAGTCAACCCCGACGAAATTCAGCAACCTATATGTCAAAAGATTCGTATCGAAAAGTTTACAACTTACCTTGAGGCCATGACTGCTAAAAATGAACGAGTTGGGAGGAATCGGTGAAAAACTAGAAAACTAGGGTTTCGGAGAACTGGAGCTGCAAAGCTCCGATTCGGACGTTCTAGGGCTTGAATCGATCGGAAAAGGGAGGGGAGGGAGCGGCGGTGGTCGGCGACAGCGACGGCGGTGGAAAACGGCGGCGACGATCGGATTTAAAGAGGTGGGTGGTGGCGATTTTTAAAATGGATAGGGGAGGGGGTTTTCGGGTTGCTGAACGAAAATGAAAGAAGGAGAGAGAGGAAGTGGACCGGATTTTTAAACGAAATTTTGGGGTGATTTTCAAAATTATTTTTGGCGAAATTAAAAGGATGGTTTCGCCGAAAATTTTAGTTCAAATGCACTGCCGGATTTTCAAAGGTAGTTTCGCCGAAAATAACAGTATGGTTTCGCCAAAAATTTCAGTTAAAATGGCTGATGGTCTTCGAAAATAGTTTCACCGAAAACAGATAACTTTTTGAACCGAAAATGATGAACAGGGAGAATCAGGTTCGAAAATCGAAAATCGGTTTCGCCGAAAATTTTTAACTGCTCGGGTTTAAAATATTTTCGCAAATCCGGCCAAATTCAGAAAATCACAGTTAAATCCACAAAAATCGGAACGACCTCAATCAACTTGCAACTGACTCTAGACACACAGACTCTACACGAAAAATAATAAATCAAACAAACTGACACTTTTGACTCCCCCGAACCGACTCTAAAATACCAAGTTCAACAAAAATTAAAACAAACTCCAGCCGTGGGTTGCCTCCCACGAAGCGCTCTTTTATTAACGTCCTTGAGCTGGATGATACCTGGACGGTATTAGGAGACATCCCAACTTAGATTCTCCTTCACGCTCGCATCGGAGTTCATGAAGTACAGCTTCGGGACTTCTCCGGTAAGCGTAAATCTCTTCCCGTTTGCATGTAGTAGCTTGGTACGTCCATCGGGAAGATGATCGACGAACTTGAACGGTCCGAACAGTTCTCTGGAGAGGTCATCCTTCTGGAGTGTGACGATGGAAGGAATGAGGACTGTCGGCTTCTTCTTTTCTTTAATCTTCGGCTTGTTATCACCAGGATCAGTGATCGTTAGTACTTCCTTAGGAGACGCTTTCGGCTTCTCCCTCCATACTTGTTCCGGCGCCGGTTGCTCGGAACGAAATGGTGGTGCAGCTGCCTCGATGGAAGACGGCGGAATTTTTGGTCTCCAGACCATTTGGGTCTTCGTCTTCTTGTTCCTTCCTCGAGGTCTGCTCGGTTTAGCGCTCGGTGGCTTAGAAGAGGCTTGCAGTTCCTTCTTCTTCTTGGGCAGTTTCTAAACCGAAGTTTCTAGCTTCTTCTTAATGACCTGTTTAATATCTGCAGCAACAACTGGTCTAGGGACACTGGAAGAAGCATTAGTAACGGAGTTGACTGGAGTCAACTCCACAGTTGCAACAACTAGGCAGTGAGATTCTTCATTCCTAGAGTCATATTTCATGCCATCTTTAAGAC
Source organism: Linum lewisii (assembly GCA_034768395.1). Taxonomy (NCBI): domain Eukaryota; kingdom Viridiplantae; phylum Streptophyta; class Magnoliopsida; order Malpighiales; family Linaceae; genus Linum; species Linum lewisii. The sequence continues at coordinate 16,450,660 of CM068297.1, forward strand.
GGAACGTCTTCGTTTCTTTACCGACCCTAAGAGTTAATGAACCATTTGGAACGTTAATATTCATTCCAGTAGTAGCCATGAAAGGTCGACCTATGAGAATAGTAGCATCATCTGTACTTGTATCCATAATCACATAGTCAGCTAAGAACGTGAACGGACCACATTTAGTAACAACGTCTTTAATCTCTCCCTTAGGGGTTTTAAGTGATCTATCAGCAAAGACAAGTTGCATACTAGGCGGTTCAAGTTCTCCTAGGTTTAACTTTTCAAACAGGCTCATAGGCATGACATTAACAGATGCTCCTAGATCAACTAAGCAACGTTCAATCTCAACATCATTAATGACCAAAGGCAAAGTAAATGAACCAGGATCAGATAACTTAGCTGGATATGGAGAGGCAGGTTTCTTAGTACGAATGTCAGGATATCCTTCCTTGTTCCCCTTCATGCCAGTCTCAATCCTTGCATTTGGCAGCAATGCTCTAGGAAAAAGAGGTTTCACGACGTACGGTGCAAGATGAGGATCTTCCTTATGCGCCGGTTTCTGTTCTTCTTCTTTCTCTTCTTCTGGAGTTTCAGCGATCCTGCGTAAGACAGAACAAGCATCAGCAATTAAGTTTGGAAGTTTTCGAGCGGTTACCATCTTTGCTTGCTCCTTCCTCGGATTCGGTTCTGTCTGGCTTGGAAGTTGGCCAAATGGTCAACCAGATGCTAGCATGCTCGAGATGTTGTTCACGGCTTGCTCAATCCTTTGTCCAGATGCTATCTGTTCTTGATTGAGAAGAGCTTGAGCCTTGAACTGACTTTCATGATCATCGAGTCTTGTGATGATCTGGCTGAGCTTCTTATCCAGGTCACTGACATTGTTATCTCTGTGATGCTGCTGGCCTGGATAGGTATTGTTAAGATATTGATTCTGGCGATTGCCAGGAGCAGTTCCATAATTACCCGGATTGCGATGTGGCGGCTGGTAGACACCTGCCAGCGGATGGTTAGGCTTCTGATCCTGAGCTGGACTAGCTGGGCGGTTATTCTGGATCTGGTTGGCGCCAGCATTGTAGGGGGGTCTGTCTTGATAGTTCCCTTGCTGTCTGAAGTTATGATAGCCAGCATAACCATTCTGATTATTAACGAAGCCTTGTTGGATGAAATTTACCTCTTTGGCAGACCATACTTCTGCCTTACCAAAATTCTGACAACGGCCTCCGTTATGTGCGCAAGCTCCACACCACTCGCAATCGGCAACATAGACAGAAGCTGCCGGTGGCTTGATCGGTGTGGTAGACTTCTTTAAATGCTTCTCTACCTCTGCCTTGATTGTAGCTTCGAGATCTAGCTTGCTCCTTGATCCTTCAGATTGTCGTTCCCAGTTCCTTGACTTAGAAGCACAGTTTGCGAAGTGAAGAAGAGCAGCTTCAGGTGTTAGTGTAGTGCAATCCCCTTCAGCTAGAGAATTGACCCACTTGGCGGATTCTTCTCGAAGTCCTCGAGCAAAAATTTCAGCTAACTGCCTCTGCTCGAATCCATGATGAGGGCATGTGTAAAGAAGTTCTTGGAATCGATTCCAAGTATCATACAAGTTTTCTCCTTCTTTCTGGGAGAATCTGGCGATGCTGTCCTTGATGGCTGTTGTTCTGGCCGGAGGGAAGTATTCTTCAACGAAGTCCTGAGCCAGAGTATCCCAATCAGTGTAATAGCCAGGTGGTTTGCTAGTAAGCCACCTCTTAGCAGGGCCTTTCAAAGAGAACGGGAAAGCTCTCAGACAAAGGGTGTTTTTGTCGAGGTTTCCGCTCTTGAAAGTGCTGCAGAGATCAAGGAAGTCTGCAAGATGAGTGCACAGATTGTCTAGGGGCCTGCCTTCAAACTGTAAATCCCTAGAGATCATAGTCAAGAATGGAATCTTGATCTCATAGTCAGGATCTCCTTCTATGCGTGGAACGGCAATGGCAGATCGAACGCTAGTCGCGCTCGGCTTGTTATAGTCTGCTAGACTATTCTGTGCAGGTGGTGGTGGTGGTGGTAATCTATCGTCCATGGTAGGAGATGGAGGAGGTGAGAGTGACTCGGTGTATGAAGCGGATGAAGGTGACGGTACAGGTGAAGATGGAGATGAGGAGCTCTCCTTCGGTTCCTCGATCTTGATCGGAGTGATGAATGGATTGGATCTGCCTTTCTTCAGGATCTGTGATCGTAGAGGTGGAGCAGAACTGCCTGGTCTCTCTACACTCTTAGCCTGTTCGGTTTGAGAGCGAGTCCAAGGACGGTGAGGCATACACCTGTAAACCTACAGATAACAAAGACAAACAAAACCAGTGTAAAATCGAAGTGGGTGGAAAAATGAAAGATGGAAAGTAGAAGAATAAATTGCCAGTTCTTCTTTCGAACAATCAAAAGAAGTCCCCGGCAACGGCGCCAATTTGGTGAACCGCCCAGTCGTTGTTATGCGGATGATTCAACCAAATAAACTACTAATGCTAAGAAAAAGCTATAACAGATCGTATTCCAAGGGTCTCCTATGACTGACTACTTCAAAACTGACAAAGTACTCAAATGCAAACACGTTGTGCGTGGTGTGAGTTCCACGACTTCTATTTCTAAGAAATGCAGAGAAATTAAAACAAATTAAAATAAAGCAGATTGGGAATTAGGGTTTGAAAACAGAGATGACAGACGAACTTAGACTTTGAATCCCCCTTCGTTCCCCAGAGCATTGGCAATCAACAGATCAGCGGATTTCGATTCTCATTCAATCAATTACTAAGACACCACCATAACTCCTTACCCTTAGGTTTAAGACCGGCGAACGTTCGCTCTATCCGTTCTAACTACCAAGATTAACTAGCCGCCCGGGTACGGTCGCCTCTCGCAACGACTTAATTAATTGGTGTAATTACTAATGATTAATGAGTTACTCTTGCAGTGAATTAACCCTAACCGGTTCCTACGAAAGGCACGCTCCAATTATAAGGTTAATTGTTCAATTTGATGTTCTAAAGTAAGGCGAGCGTTCGCTTCTATCCTTAGCTTAACAAGAATCTAATCTAGGTGATCAATCCAGACAAGAAACATGAACAATGAAGAACAAATCAAACATGAATGAGAAACTGATTGAACTTCGAATCTAATCACCGCCGATCCGTGACCGCTTTAAAGCCCTGGGTCACTTAAGGTTCATCTAGTCTAAGCTCTAACGAGTTTAGCTACTCATGATCATTACAAAAGAAACAAAGACAAAGAAAGAGTTCATCATTCAGAGGAAGAACAGAAAAGAATCTGAAAAACCTAATTTAGATGACTCTGACAGACTTCGATCTTCGGTAGATTACACTCCTAGCTCCGGTTCTCCGAGATGGAAGGGATGGCGTCACGATCTCTATCCGGCTCTTCGAACTCCAACTCTTCGCTCCAGAATTGAGAGAATTCTCTGAATTCTGATCTCAAAAAGTTGTATTTTGATTAATTATGATTCCCCTTTTTTTTGGGCCGCCGGGTTAAGTATTTATACTTAACCCTAATCAGCCGGATTCCTCTTATTATTTTCGCCGAAATTCTTAAGGAATTTTCGGCGAAAATTTCTTTGTGAATGAAGGCTCCGCCGGCTGATCTCTTTGCCTTGTATTTTCGGACCGAGCACTTAATTGGTTTCGCCGAAAATCTCCTTCACTTGGCGTCAGTTGATTTGCACTATTGTTTTCGCCGAAGACATAAGCTTCTTTTCGCGAAGGTGTAAGTGTGAATGGGCAGACTTTCGGTTTGACTTGATCGGCTCCTTGGATCGATTCCGGTTTGATTCCTCGAGGTTCCAATGCCTTTAGACACGTCCATGGCTACTCTATTTGATGGCAAAAACCTGTGCTAACATAAAAATACTAGAAAACCATCAAATAGACCCGAAACGGGCCAAGGTAACACAAATGGCACGAGATAGGGCAATCGATTGAATATTCGTTATTCTACCCTAAAAACTATGTCTTAAGCAATTAAATGTCGCTTACATGAGGCTGATAATCACATCAAATCGAGTGTCATCAACGACCCCCTTTTTAGGGAAGAAGACTTCCAACCTGTCCTTAGGAGATCTGCCTCTGGACTCAGGTACCCCCTTAAAACTACTCAAACTCCGCGAAAGCTACAGATGATACCACACAACTCATTCTCCCTGTTAATTGAGCTAGAAGATGATGCAGCTCCTCCTCCAAGCACTAAAGTGGTGGAAATCCCAGTTCAACCTCCCCCGAAGAGGGGTCCCCTCGCTCGTAACAAATTATAGTGCTTTGTTGGAATTTGCGAGGCTTCAACCACGCCTCAAAAACGCTAGTTCCTGTTACATAGGTTAAATACTCTACATGTTGATATTGTTGCTATCCTGGAAACTCGAGTTAATGAAGAAAATGCCTCTGGAATTCTGGAGTTCTTTGTCGGTTGGAACTCCTTCACAACGTATGCTCACTCCAGGCTAGGAAAAATTTGGCTTCTCTGGAAAAGCCCTCTCTCTCTCACCGTTGTTGATTCTTCTGATCAAAGTGTTGATTCTGTGGTAAATGATACAATCCCATTTCATATTACTGTTATCACTACAAGAAAAATGGGGATTAGTCACGGTTTTTTTGTCACGGTTTTTGAAACCGTGACTAATTTGTCATGGTTCAAATACAAAACCGTGACAAAGTAAACCATCCACGCTGGCAATCCTCCACCCCTCCTCGATTTCCGCAGTGGCCCTTCTCCTTCTTCCCTCTTTTTTCTTCTTCTACTTCTCCCTCCTTCTCTTCTTCTCCCCCTTCTCTTCTTCTCTGATCAGTGGCTCTCTTATTCGCTTCTTCTGTTTTCTTTCTCTTCCTCCGCCACCGACACAACCTCCGTCGTATCTGAAGCTCCACCGCCGCCGCCCATCTCCTCTTTAAATCCCCTCTAAAAACATCTCCTCTGCTTCTCCGATCTTCCATCTCCACTAAGCCCAACTCCTCCGCTCATCCAAAGCTCCATCCCACCGACACATTCCATCTCCAATAACTCACAGCCACCATCTCGTCGGCTCCAATCAGAAACCGCCGGCTCTAGATCTAAAACACGGAAGCTGAGAAAGAAGGTTTAGGGGGGAGGCCGCACAGGAGTCGAGATGCTAATGGCGGCTGGGGGCGGGGTTCAACAGGAGAGCCTCGCCGGCGATGGCAGAGTCGCCGTCGACGGAATTGAATTGGGACTAATTACTGATTTGGTCATTAACAATTAAAATTAGAGTGACTGATTTGTAATAACGGAATTAGTTTAATTAGCACATTTTGTGAACTTTCTAAGTTTATGGATCAATTTGTATAACGGAAGAAGTTGAGGGTCTAGTTCTGTACTTTGAGGAAATGATAATTTGGGTCACTGAAACTTTTTTATTTTGTGATTTGATCACTACACTTTGTCACGGTTTCTATATGAATCGTGACTAATATTAGTCACGGTTCCTTTACAAACCGTGACAAAAAAAATTAGTCACGGTTCATATACAAAACCATGACTATTTTTGGTCAATATAGTCACGGTTCCCTTAACCGTGACTAAATTTTTTTGTCACAGTTAAAACCGTGACTAATGCAGCCTAAAAACCGTGACTAAAAGGTTGTTTTCTTGTAGTGTATCTATGGAGCTAATTCAGTGGCCGATAGGAAACATTTCTACGACCGTCCTTATGCGAATGTGAATATCCCTCATATCCTGTTGGGTGACTTCAACGCCATCGTCAATCCGTCAGAAGCCTCCAATAGAATTGGAATAACCAGCTCTATGATTAACTTCCGCAATTGGATTGATAATAGGTGTTTGATTGATCATCGATTGTTTAGAGAATGGTTCACATTGATCAACAACAGAGTCGTCGATCCCATAGCTAGACGTCTCGATAGAGTGCTTGTTAACTCCCAATGGTGCGATGAGTTTGTGAATAGTCAGGTCGAAATCATCCTTCTACGTGGTTACTCTAACCACTGTGGCTTGCTCATGAGCACTGCCGGTATGACAGCTACCCTTCCCAAACCTTTCCGCTACTTCAACTTTTGGGAAGACCATGTCCTCTTCCTTGACGTAGTTAGGAGAGGTTGGATGAGAGCTGTTGGCAATTCTCCGTTTAATACCCTCTATAGGCGGTTGCGTAAAGTTAAAGGTGAGCTCAAACTTTTCAACAAGAATGAGTTCTCTGGGATAAGTGGTCATGTACAAGAGGCAGAGGGTCGCCTCCTTTCTGCCCAAGCTTTAGCCAGAAAAGACCCTACTGCAGCAAACTTCCAAGAGGAATCTGTTCTCATTGCCGAATGGTCGAACTTACGACTGGCTGAGGAGTCCTTCTATAAGCAGAAGGCTCGTGAACTCTTTGTCAATCTCGGTGACTCTAATACGAGATACTTTTACAAAACAGCCAAGACCCACCAAGACCCACCAAGCTCGTAACTCCATTACTATGCTGCAAACTACCCATGGAGAGACGCTCACTGACCTTCCTGACATCATTAAAGAGGTTGTCTCCTTCTACAAGAACTTGCTTGGTACTATTAACAACGATGTATAGGTGGAATCTAAGTCCTTCTTTGACAAGTTGTTGATTAACAAGCTCCCCTCTGTTTGTTCTACTACAATTTGTGCCCCTATAACAGCTGAGTATGTTAGGAAGGTGGTGTTCTCTATGAATGCAGATCGTGCCCCTGGCCCTGACGATTTCTCAGACAGGTTCTACCAACGCGTCTGGACTATTGTTGGTGCAGATGTTGTGAATGTTGTCCAAAGTTTCTTCGAGCACTCTTACCTGCCTCGAGAGGTTAACTCTACTACCCTCGCCCTGATTCCAAAGACTCTCAATGTTGTTCAGATGAGAGACTTCCTGCCCATCTCTTGCTACAACACTATTTACAAGATTGTCACAAAAATCATCACTGCTCGGATGGCTGCCTTTATGCCCTCTCTTATCAGTCGAAGTTAAAGTGCCTTTGTTAAAGGACGCCTAATCGGGGACAATATTTTGCTCGCCCATGAGTTGGTCCAATCCTACCACCTTAAGCGCACATCCCCTCGTTGTGCTATTAAAGTGGACATCATGAAGGCCTTCGACTCGGTCAATTGGGATTTTCTCCTTGTAGTGATGGAAGCCATGGGGTTTCCTGGTATCTTTATCTCGTGGATCAGAGCTTGCCTTACAACTACTATGTTCAGTGTGGGGATTAATGGAGGGATCTGTGGCTACTTCCCAGCTCGTAAGGGGTTGTGCCAAGGGGACCCTTTTTCCCCGTACCTTTTCGCCATCGCCATGAAAGTCTTTCACTGTCTTCTCGCTAGAGCTGCTTCTGAACGTAAGTTCCTCTACCACCCTTGTTGCAAGAAACAAAGTATTACCCATCTCTGCTTCGCTGACGACCTGCTAATTTTCACCAACGGAACGGGGGCGGGGTTTAAAGGCATTTGTGATGCCTTAAACCTTTTCTATAAGTTGTCTGGTTTGTAGGTCAACCCTCAGCAGTCTAAAATTTTTTGTGCTACTAGTGTTGATAACTTTGGCCGAGGTTATATGAGCATGATCTCAGGGTTTCAGATCGGGGCTTTGTCGGTCCGTTATTTGGGTGTCCCACTTATAACTGGTCGCTTTGCTGCAAAGGAGTGTTGAATCCTTGTCGACAGGATCACCAAACGCATCCAATGTTGGAAAGCTCGTGCTCTCAGCTATGCGGGCAAAGTGCAGCTTATCTATTCTGTGCTTGAGAGTATGACCTTCTACTGGATGAACATATTCCTTATTCCAAATGTTGTGCTTCATGAAGTTGAAAAGGTATGCAAAAACTTCTTGTGGGGCACCAACGACAGTACAGGAAGGTCAAAGGCAAAAGTGAAATGGAGTAATGTTGCCCTTCCTCAGGATGAAGGTGGAGTGGGAATCAAAGATCTTGCCTCTTGGAATATCGCTTGCCTCACTCGACATATTTGGAATCTTTTGACTCAAAGTGGCTCTATTTGGGTTGCTTGGATGTCCTTCTACCGTATTCGTAATCAGACTCTTTGGGATTGCAGAGCAGCTTCAGGTTCGTCTTGGGTTTGGAAGAGGATTTTGAAGGTTAGAAATACCATCACTCCTTTCCTCACTTGTTCGATTAATGGTGATTGGCTATGGAATGACGATCGTATGGCTCAGTTTTGGGTCCAGACGGTTTGGCAGACTGTTCGCCCTGCAAGACAGAAAGTCCCTTGGTTTTCCCTCGTTTGGGGTTCCCCTTCCATCCATCGCCACAACTTCATTACCTGGCTTGCTATGATGGATCGCTTGTCCCCTAGGGACAAATTGCAACAATGGGGTCTTACTAATGACACCTCATGTGTTATGTGTGTGGATGGGAATGAGTGTTGTGACCACATTCTAATCCACTGCCCGTTTGTCGCTGAGCTTCGCAACAATATTTTGAATGTTTTTGGCTTCTACTCCAGTTCTAATTGGGAAGCTGATGTCGTTTGGGAAACATGCCAATTTAGTGGCAGTGCAGCAAAGCAGAAGCTGGGTCGCCTTCTTTGGAGAAGTATTATCTCCCACACATGGAAAGAGAGGTGTCGAAGAGTTTTTGGCAGAGGCCTTTTGAATGTCTCCCAAATCACCGCCCGGATTTTTGATGAGGTTAAATGCCTTCGCGGTGATGATGCCTTCGGTAACCAGCTTAATATTTTATATATGGTAGGTTAATTGGCTAGGTTCCACCGTTATTTTTGTATAGGCCTTGTTCCTCCTGTATTTTGTCGCTCATACTCCCATTGGAATATGAGCCATTGATGATATAGAATCCCAACCATTCATTAAAAAAAAATTCAAGGGTGGAACCAAGATCGAAAGGTACACTAAGTCGAAACCAAAAAAAAAATTTATAAATTTTAAATTTAAGTTAATTTTAATTAAACTACAAGATTTGTATATATTGCGATAGATATACTCTATTTTCTTCTAGTATGTATGTGATGTTATTTGTCACTATTTACTGTGATCAATACATTTTTGCTGAAAAGTATTAGTATTACTCTTTACCAAAAGAAAATTGGAGGTGTCACCGGCGATTTTTAATAATTTGAATGCTTTTTCATAAAATATTTTATTCTTACTCATTCATAAGTCGACATAAAGTGATATTGGGTTTACTCAACCACCTACAAACGTTGACAAAATATAATTAGTATCAGAGAAGGGTATGGTTAATATGATCGAGTCTATTAACTGTGTTAGCTTTTCTTAAAAAGAAAGGGCTTTAAAAATATATTTGGTTTTTAAGTTTGTTTGAAAATGTAGCAATGAATTAAGTTGGATTAATACAACACTGATCCGAATTTAAAATTTGCACTGAGCTGGATTCAAAAAAATAACAAATCTATACTCGAATTTAACGTTCTTGACGGAAAGTGAGGTGAGTCGGGGCTCAGCTCGGCTCCCCCTATCTTCGCCCCTGATTGAATTATTATAAGGATGATAGAGTGTAATATGTGGAAACTGAAATTCATGTGTATGGATGCTAAGAAATTCGATAGTCTAATCAGAGATCTAATGAAAGAATTTCTCGGCTATGAATATTTGGGGATGATTTTTTCCTTGCTAAAAAAGTCTGGTGGTAGAATCCTAAATCCTGAACAATGAAATCTAACCTAAATCCTAAACATTGAAATCTAAAGAAAAACATTTGGTGGCAAAACACTAAAACCAAAATAGTGGAATCGTAACGAAAAATCAACAGTAGAACAATAAAACCTAAATGGTGGAATTTGGAAATAAAATTTTGGAAGAAGAATCATCTGGTGACGAAACCATAAACCCTAAACGGTGAAATTTGGCGGCATAACCCTGAACCCTAAATGGTGGAATCTGGCAAAAAAAATTGGCGGAAGAAACCTAAACTTTAAACGATGGAATTTGGCGGCAGAACCCTAAAATGGTGGAATCAAGCAATAAAAATTTGACAACGAAACCCTACACAGTGGAGTCTAGTGGAAAAAATTGGTGGTAACCTTAAATCGTACATGTTGGAATTGGGCGGCAAAAGTTTGGCGATAGAACCCTAAATGGTGAAATCCGACGGCAAAGTTTGACGACAAAAACCTAAATCTTAAATGGTGGAATCTGACAATAAAAATTTGGTGGCGGAACTATAAACCCTATATGGTGGAGTTTGGCGGCAAGAAATTGGCGATAGAACCTTAAACCCTTAATGGTAGAATTTGACAGAAATAATTTTGCGATAGAACACTAAACGGTGGAATATGGCAACAAAAATTTGGCGATGGAATATGGCGACAGAAATATAGTAGCGGAATCACATAGTGAAGTTTTCATAGTGGTAATCTAGCAGCAAAACTCCAACGACAATGTAACTCCATTAGTGGAACTCGTCCTAAGGAACTATATCAGTGTAATCGCGATAGTAGAAATCCACCGGTATAATCACTACAAGAAAAAAGGTCTATAATGACCGAAAAAACGGTCCCTACAACGCCAAAAACGAAATAGTATCATTCTGATTCAATTGCAATCAATGTCCCATTTTGGAACCCTACAAGTCTACAACTGTATACGAACAAAGAAAGCCGGTGCCAACCCCTCTTGTTTCCCACACCCTAACCCCATCCGAAATCCCAAACCTAAACCCCTAATCAAAAACGAAATCAAAGCCTCAGCCTAGATTAAACACAAAAAGGTTCCAGCTGGACAAAATTGCAGCAGAAAACAACTTCGACGCCCTCGGAGAGCCAAACAACAGTACAAGTGATAGAGCTTTGTGAGTTGAAGAAGAAGGAATTGAAGTCGTATGTACCTCAGAGAGCCAAACTGGAGAACAAAGCTTCCTCGCTTTTCTCAAGACCTACTACTTCACCCTGGGGATGGTATCAATTTAGATTTAGGAGAGAATCAATGGAGATCGGTAGGAGAAACAACAACAAAATCACACAGAACTTCAAATCAGAGAAGCTATGAGAAGAAAAGAGAAGATAAACCTAACAAGATGAGGCCATCGAAGGAGCTTACCTGTTTGATAGTTAACTACTTCAGCCTTCAAAAGTGATGGAGGTAGAGGCCTTTTACGAATTAATTTGGTAGAAGCTGGAGGTTCCGAGAAATCGCCATGGAAAGATTTGTTTGTTTAACCTAGCATTTTTTCATACTAAGTGAACTCTCTATTAGGGAAAAGGAAACTTGAGAGATATTTTTTCTCGTAGCCCTGTACGGGAATTTTCAGCGGGAAATTAATTCCCCACACAGGCTTTTGCCGCTCAGCCCAATGGCCACCGTGAGTGTGGTGGCTAATATACTGGGCTATTGAAAATTTAGTTCAACGACCGTGTTATTTTTTTTAAGTTCAAGTATGGATATAATGGGGACCGTATACTGACACGATCCTTATTATTTAACAATAAAGACCGTATATAACACGGTCGCTAAGATTACGGTCCCTATTAATATATTTTCTTGTAGTGAATTATGATGGTGAAATTATTTTTATTAAAACACTATTGACAAGAAAATTCAGTGCAAATCTTACGATAAACATATGCCGATAAATTTTATACCTTCAATATGCTATCTAGCAAAGAAACGAGTTGTGACTATTTGTATCTTATTACCCTTATAATATGAGCCATTAGTTGATCGTACTTGATGTGAATTTTAAATAACTAGGTTTTAGAAGGTATTTCAAATTCAATTGTGTATTTGACTGAAATACAAACATATTTTGGGGTCGTTTGGTATTTGGAATACCAAATTCAAATTCAAATTCACCTTTCCAAACAATCTCTAAGATATAGTAATTTGGATTGGGTAATTGAAATTCGTGCAATTGAAATTTATGTATTTAGAATCCATGCAATTGAAATTCATGTGTTTGGGTGCTAAATTATTATTTTAAAAGAAATACACAATACACAACCCTTGATAATGTGACTAGAGGTGAGATTAAGAAAATTTCTGGCTATGAATATATGATGATGGATTTTTCCAACAAAAAGCGTCTGGCAGCAAAAAATTGGTTGCAAAATCTTAACCTAAAATATAAATAGTGAAATTTGGCGGCAGAATACTAAACCCTAAATGGTAAAATCTGGCGGCACAAATTTGGCATGAGAACCATTAACCTTAAATGTTGAAATCTAGCAAAAAAGTTTTGGCGATGAACCGTAAACCCTAAATGGTGGAATGTGGCAAAATAACCCTAAAGATGAAATCTTGCAGCAACAACTTGGCGGTAGAACCCTAAATAGTAGAATATGACTACAGTAGTTAGGCGGCTGAACCATAACCCTAAACGGTTAAATCTGGCGGCAGAACCCTGAATCCTAAATGGTGAATATGGTGGAAAAAATTTGGCAACGAAACCATAAAACTCTAAACTGTGGATTTTGATGGCAAAACCCTATGCCGTAAACGGTGGAACCTAGCGACAGAACCCTAAACCCTAAATAGTGGAATTTGATGGAAAAATTTTGGCGGCAGAACCCTAACCCCTAAATGGTGGAATCTGATGGCAAAAAGTTGGCGACAGAACCCTAAACCATAAATAGTGGAATCTGACAACAAATAGTTGGCGATAGAACCCTAAACCCTAAATGGTGGAATCAAGAGGCAAAATTTTGGAGGCAGAATCCTAAACCCTAAACGGTGAAATTTGACGGCATAATTTTTGTAGTAGAACCCTAAGCTATGGAATCTAGCAGTAGAACCTTACACCCTGAACCCTAAACGGTGGAATATGATGGAAAAAATTCAGCAGCGGGATATGGCGGCAGAAATATAGTAGCGGAATCAGGCAATGAAAATCCATAGTGGTAATCTAATAAACTTCGCCGACAATGTAATTTCGGCAATGGAACTTTACTGGTAAAAATTCAAGGGAGGAACTCCGATAGTATAATTCCAACATGGGAACTCCGTCAGTATACTTCTAGCAGTAGAATCCACTAGTATAATTATGGCGGTGGAATTTTTTTTTGAAATTTAACCAACAAAATTTCGTTGATGGAAATTTGAAGAAAAAATGTTAGTAAAATTTCTACGCCTGAATATGCTATCTAGCAAAGAAAGAAGTTGTGTATATTTGTATTTCATTACCATTGTAATATGAGCCATTAGTAGATTGTGCTTGATGTGAATTTCAAATCACTAGGTTTCAAAATGTATTTTAAATTCATGAATTAACAAGCTCAAATTCAATGTTGTATTTGATCTAAATACAAATACTTTTTTAATATCCAAACACGGGAATTTGGTATTTGAAATACCAAATACCAAAATCAAATTTGTCTATCCAAACATAGTAACAGACTCAAAGCATTGTGTTATTGTGTTTTATTGTGTGTTAAGTGTAATCATCTAATATTTCACTTTTGTATAAAAATAATAAAATTTTATGGGACGCGATCTGCGTCCAACCCCCCAGGGGTTGGACCGGTCCAACCAGTCCACTGCACCCAATTATCCCCTGCAACGCGGATCGGCCCAAGCCTCTCTTCTCCCTTCCCCCTTCGTATACACCCAATTACAATTTAGTCACTCTATTTTTATTTATAGATAATTTGATTGTTTAGCATTAAAATTTACAATTTTAGTCACTATTATTTTTATGTTGACATTGATAACTAGTTAACTCGATTTGTTAACTAACTAGTTAAATTTAGTTAACGAGTTAACTAGTTAACCAATCGAGTTAACTAGTTATCACGTTGTTAACTAGTTATCTAATCGAGTTAACTACTTAAATATAACAAGTTAACTAGTTAACCAATTAACTAGTTAAATTTAGTTAACGAGTTAACTACTTGACAAATCGAGTTAACTAGTTATCACGTTGTTAACTAGTTATCTAATCGAGTTAACTAGTTAAATATCTTGTGAACTAGTGCAGATAACTAGTTATCAGCAAAAGAATCTGTTAACTAGGTAACAGTTAGAACAGGTGTTCAAAAATTAGAAAATTTTAAAAAAGTGTTAACTAGTTAACATGTACTTCGTCGGAAAAGTCACCGGAGTTTGGTCGGCCGCCGGAGTCTCACCGGAAAAGTCACCGGAGACCAGCGACCGGTCGCCGGAAAAGTCGCCGGAGCATGATGGCCGGGCCCCTGAGAGTGGTCGGCCAGTCACTAAGATATATTAAATATTTAAAATTAAATAAAAATTAAATTAACTGTGAAATGTCCTAAATAACCTTATCAAATTTAGACCATTAGATTGGTGAAAGAATGATCCAATGGCTAGGAAAGGGTTGGAATAAAATCCAACCCTTGGAAAAGGTTGGTTGCCGATCAGCTGCCTAATTTTATCTATAAACATGCCAAACCTATAAATCTTAAACTTATGATTCAATGCCCTATTCGATGTTTATTCTCTTGGTTAGCATAATTTTTCAATTTTTTCTCCCTCTTTTAAAATAAATATTTACTATTTATTTTCATGAAAAATGCAATGTCAGGATTATAAAATAGCAAAATTTTAATACACAATTTACCGGTGGTGTTTTAGAATATTCAACTTAAATAGTTTATGGACGTTTTGGAAAATTAAAAATATATTAAGGAATGTCACATGCCAACGTAACTGGTACCATAACAGTAGTAGAACGTTCGAGTCCGGCTTGCGATCAATGAACTCATTTCCTTAATCCCATCAAGGAAGCGTATTTTGGGTATTTAAAAAATGTCATCCAATCAATTGCCATACTTCGCCGGACCTCCGCCGCTGTCGCCAGACATCCACCGCCTCCGAGCCGCCACCCTTCGCCGCCGCCGAGCCACCACCATCCTCAATGTTGTTGATGAGATTCGAAATGACCTCTTTCTTTAAAAATCAAACTCTTACCACTATGCTACTGAGCCCTTATTGATATTATACAACAATGAAATTGTTTTATTAAGCAGTGTGCACAAAAGATGTGCACACGAGTACGAAGTATGTGTACACTAGTATAAAAATACATATGTACACACATTATTTTACTAAGTAGTGTGCGCACGAGTATGAAGTATGTGTACAGTAGCATAAAAAAAATAATTGTGCACGCAGGGGCGGAACCATGATTAGAAAATGTCATGAACCAAAATTTATTACTAGAATATATATTACGTTACATATACTATTTTACTTTCAATATACAATGCTATTTTCCATTAGATCATTGCATCTGATATGTTTGTTTTTAAGATTATTAGTATTATACTCTTGAAAAAATGAAGTTGGAATGTGCCACCGACGATTTTTTTTAATTTAAATGATTTATCATCAAATATTGTATTTTTACTAATTTATAAGTCGAGATAAAATGGTACTGGGCTTACTCAACCCTCTACACATGTTGACGAAACATTAGCATTAGGGAAGAGTATGGTTAATATGATTGAGTATATTAACTATATTAGGTTTTTTTTTAAAAGACAAGGGTATTAGAATATATTTAGTTTTTAAGTTTGAAATTATAACAATGAACTGAGAAGAATTACAATAACACTGAGCCGGATTTAAAATTTGCACTGAGCCGGATTCGAAGAATACACATATTTATACTCGGATTTAACATTCGGGACCGAAGGTGGAGTGAGTCTGGGCTGGGCCCGGCTCCCCCTAGTTCCGCCTCTGTGTGCACGTGTTCGACCCTTTTGCGAACGATGCACTCGAACGTGTCTATCCGAAGGAGCATAGTGATTGAGTTCACGGTATGGGATTTGGCGTGACCCCCTCTCATGTAATGTATTGTAGTATATGATATTTGTAGTTTTAAAATAGCCATACATTTGCAAATTCTAATTATTTGTTGTCTTTGTCTATGCAGGTTAATATGAGTAGTAGGCGGGGTGGAGCAGTCGGTGGATCCAGTTAGGGTAGTAGTTCAGCTACTACCACTCACGTCTTCGGCCATTGCCCCGCCGAGGATCGCGTGAGGGTGCTCGAGACAGAGGTCCAGCGCCTGAGCCAGCTGGAGGCGGAGGTTCAGCGCCTCAGCCAGTTGGTGGGGGGTTCAGCTTATAAGGGAAAATGGATGATGCCCCAGATTTGGATGTCGAAGAGCTGAACTCGTGGGGTGATGAGGATGGGGACGATGAGTAGGTAGGTGGATGTTTTAGGCGGATGTTTTAGGTGCATGTTTTAGGTGGATGTTTTCGTTGTACACTCACTTTTTCGACATTTATATATATGCTATATTATGTAGTGCAATTCGTTGATCAAAAAGTGAACTGGGAAATGTGAAATCGATGTATGCACGGAAATTTATGCAGGTATTGGCACTAGAAGAGTATGAGAATAGGAAAAAATTGAGCAAAATTCTGTTCACTGACCTGTGACTTAGCGTCGGTCGACCTGTAATAGCGTAGGTTGTCCGACGCTAAATGGACCTATAATATAGCGTCGGTTGCGACCGACGCTACTATAGATCAACTCGGAGTTGACTATCCAGTCACTTTAGCGTCGATTTTTTATTTAGCGTCGGTCATAAACAAAGACCGACACTAAATTCTGACCACTCAACCGGTTAGTGGTTCGGTCAGAAACGTAATTGGCGTCGGTTGGTCAGGCTTTAGCGTTGGATGACTTTTTGACTGACGCTAAAATTTAGCGTCACCGATTCTAGCGTCGGTCGAAATGACCGACGCCATTTATTATAGCGTCGGTCACTAACCGACGCTAAAGGGCGCGTTCGACCGACGCCAAAGCTCATTTTTTTGTAGTGTGTACGAATATGTGTACACATGTACACACATTATTTTATTAAGTAGTGTGCAAATCATTTATACAAGATATGTGCACATCAAGGAAGGGTAGTTTAGGTATTTTAAAAATGTCATCTATCCACCCTCCTTCGGAACTCCGCTACCACCGCCGCCACCGGACCACCGCCATCCTCAATAAAATAATCCAAAAAACTTGATGTTGTTGGGATTCGAAATCATGACATCTTTCTCTAAATATTAAACTCCTACCACTATGTCACTGAGCACTTCTTGACATTATATAACAATAAAATTATCTCATTAAATAGTGTTCACATGATTTGTATAAAAAATGTGCACATGAGTACGAAGTATGTGTATATTAGTATATAAAAATAGGTGTGCACGTGTACGAATAGGCGTTCACATGTACACACATTATTTTATTAAGTAGTGTGCACATGATTTATACAAAATATGTGCACATGAGTACGAAGTATGTGTACACTATTGTAAAAAATAAGTGTGCATGTGTACGAATAGGTGTACACATACACACATTATTTTATTAAGTAGTGTGCACATGATTTATACAAAATATATGCACGCGAGTATGAAGTATGTGTACAATACTAGTGTAAGAAATAAGTGCGCACATATACGAATAGGTGTACACATGTACATAAAAAAGTATAAGATATTGCGTACACGTGTACAATGAGTATGTGTACACGTGTATAAAAAGAGTGTGCACGTGTAAAAATGAGTATGTGCATGTATATAAATATGTGTACGCATGTATAGAGAGTGCGTGCACGTGTACAAAGAGTGCATGCACACGTACGAAGAGTCTCTGCATGTGTACAAGATAAGTATACGCGTGTACAAAAATCTAAGTAAATCTAGGTACATAAATGTGTGCGTGTATAGAACGTCACTACAAGAAAACATAGCTATAACAACAAATACATAGAGACAATTAGCATATTAGTCACTTAAAGTTAACTAAGACAACTGATATATTATTTGTCTCTATATGAAATTATATTTGTCTCTATTTAATAGTAACTTATGTAACATTAGTCTCTAAATTTTTTTATCTATGACAATTAAAATAATTGTCTCTATAAGTAGTAATATATGTCTCCAAAAGTTATGATTTGTTTAATATTTTTTTATTAACATAATTGATAGCTTTAGCAACCAATAAGAAAATTGTCAACTGTAGTTATAAATAAATAAATTAATAATGTACTTATTTGAAGGAAAATGGGTAATTATTAATATTCACTCATTAGACCAAAAAAACCTAATAACCCTAATGAACCACTCCCTTTCGTTGTCAAAACAACTAATGAACCACTCCCCCACCCACATATATATATATATATATATATATATAATTTTTACAGAACCCTAATTTCATTCTTCATCCGCCGCCCACTAACTTTCTCTCTTCTCAAAACTTGTTTTTTTCAACCTCCTTCATTACCATCTTCTAATTTCCTTCAACTTATCTTTTCTTATTTTCATATTATGATCTCTTCCCCATGTTAATTAATAAATCACCGATGACTGCCTTGCTACGAGAAGTTGATTGACGATATGGATCGACAATAGAAGACGGACAGGTTGTCTACGACGGAGGGGCTTCCGATGGAGGTTGTCATCTCCTTCCTTCAGTTAGCTGAACTGAACAAATTTAATGGAGGCAACAACATATTAGGGGTGACTTTGACGAACGCAATAACCAGATCTGGGAAAGAATAGAGAATATCTGTAGGGATTTCATATTTGATTTTTTTTCTATCAAGTAATCAGTCTTGATGGGCGAAACTAGGTTTGAAGATTTGGAAATGCTAAAACGAAGAACAAGATTCAGTTTTATCCTTATGAAATCGATTGTAAACTAGAATCGTGAAAATCGTTGTTTGCGGGTCAAACCGAATAATTAGCCCAATTCGACCGGACTCCATTTAGACCCAGGCTAGACAGGGCAAGAGGCCGGTTACCGATTTGACCGGTCAGTCTGGTTCGATTCTGACTACACTGACCTTCAATGAAAGCATATTTATTTGCCTCTGAAAATAGGTATTAGAGACAAATGTTTTTGCCACAAAAAACAGTTTGGACGACAGAAAAGAGTCATTTAAAATAGTTTTAGCAACAGAATAATTAGTCTTTTATTGATCATTTCGAGAAAATTGTTTATATTTGTCTCTAAAAGGATTTAGCGACTGGAGCATTTGAGACACATATAATATTTGTCTCTAAACTATTATAGATGCAATTAAATACTATTTAGATGCAATTATCCATAGTCTCTGTATCTATGTTTTCTTGTAGTGCGTGTACAAGACGTGTATAGAAGCGTCAATGAATGACACTTTCCGGTGATTGGAGTCAACGATTAAATTAAAAATATATATATATATAAAATGACACTTTTATCCTTTTAATTTAGACCATTAGATCTAATAAAATGAACGAATGAATGAGATGGTTTCTTTGACACCATAAGGAGATTGAATCTCCTTGAGGGGCCAAAGGATGGTGACATAATTGGAATTATGTCAGATCAACAATAATCATTCACAGCCATAGGATGAGATTCGGGTATAACTCTTGGTCTTATTAATTATGGAAAGAATGAATTAATTGCATTGATTATATTTGATTTATTAGGGGAGGCATTTATATTAGGATATTATACTTATTCTTTGCAATCAATCATTTATATCAGTTACCAAATTATTACTAATATTATTCTGATTCAAATCCGAGATAAAACCTCTCTCTTACTTCCTTTTTTTCATTATAAATAACTGATACTGTTATAAATAACCGATACTGTTATAAATAACCGATACTGTTATCTAGCTAATAATAGTATTTTACTATATGCATTTATTTAACCATTCTATGAATTTTGTTGTTTCGGTATTCGTACAGTACTGATAGTTATCTATTTTTAGTGTGTTTTATATGTGTTTTACATAAAATACTATTATTTAACATTAATTTTCTAGATGTGTCCGAGGTAGATTTTCATTGGGAGGCGTTGGCGTTCAAAACTGTCAAGGATGCCGAATCATTTTACTGAGACTATGCTCATAGTCTCGGATTTGAGATCAAAATAAGATCCAACCAACTTCATCCTTTTACCACGACTCTGGTGTGTAATCCTGAGCAAATTCAATCCTGTTTACAAACAACAAAATCAACAAACGAATTAACATGAGGCAAGAGCATTTGTACATAAACTAACAACAGAATCAACCAACGAATTACATAACTTAGTATTAGTATTGCCAAAATACTATTATCTGCACATTTTTTTTTAGTTCAATGACAAGTATTTGTTCAAATTCAGTCATATTCAATCCTATTAGCAAGAACAAATCACACACCAGAAACACAAATCAAAAAGGTTTTAGGGTTTAGGGTTTAGGGGTTTTAGGGTTTAGGGGTTTTAGGGTTTAGTGTTTACTCCCCAGAATAAAACTACATATGCAATTTCCCTTTACTTTGAATGAATCAACTGCTAATATACTATAATTATCAGCAACAATCATATGCACAAAACACAAGTCAGAACAAATAATAGTATTAGCCTAATAATAGTATTCGTTCAAACCCCAAATTAGAGCAGAAACACCTATAAAAGAGATGAATGTTGGTGCACATAACTAATCTCCAACAAAATCAACCCAAAATGAGATACTAGTATTAACCTAATGAGATACTAGTATTAACCTAATAATAGTAAAGAAACTTAATTCCCAACACAATCGAAACCCCAAAAATGCCTGATTGCACATGCTTAGCTACAAAACCAAACCTGGTTATGGGTTCTTGTTGATTGACTCGAGCGACGGCGGTTGCACCAAACAACGGAAAAAGAATCGGAAATCGAATTGAATAGTGATGAATCGGCAGTGGGAATGGCGTTCGATACTGCTTACCTTAAGGAAGAGATTCAGTCGGCGCTTCTGGCGACGGCGGTTACTAGATGATTCCGCGATTGAGAGCAGAGAGGAATTGACTGAAGACAGAGAGAAGAATAGGGAAAGAAGTTTTCTTTTGTGGCAACGGTTAAAAATGAAAGTTAATTGGTAAAGGTAAGTATATATTATGCAATTATGAGTAATAAATTTAATTAATATGGGTCAATAAATTGTGGGATCTCATTATTATATTAATTTAATTCATCCACCTTTGGATCTATTATATGGAGATCTAATGGTCCTTATGGATTATGTCTAATAGACATAATCCAACTTTTGTCACCACTCCTAATCCGCTCCTTGAGGGCGGACTCCAACGTTCACCTTCTATAACAAAAGATATTATACATTGTTAGAACTTATATCTAATAAATGCACAAATGAAAATTTAATTTAGCGGTCTGAATGCTTATTATAACAATAAAATATTCAATTAAATAAATTTTGTAAGAATATTGATTAATATAATCTTGTGATGTGAATCATGTCGTAAATAGGAATTTCTATCGTTAGGACACCCTCATGTGTCCTCATTTGAGGACACCCTTTATAGCCATAAGATTTAATGTTAGAGATCTAAAGGCTAATATTAAATGGATATAAAGGTAATTTACTTATTTGAGACCCCAGATTTTTATATTCTTATTTATTTTTCCTTAATGATAATCATTACCTTAATTTTAGATTTTCATTTATTATGGTAAATCTTTAATAGTTTCCTTCTTCGACGGTTTCCTTCTTTAATAGTTTCCTTCTTCGACGGTTTCCTTCTTTAATAGTTTCCTTCTTCGATGATTAACATGGTTAATCTTTAATCTCTAATTCCATAATGAATCTTTCAAATTTTCAACTTTCCTTTTACCACGGTGACGGTTTCCCGGATGGCAACAATATTCACGACATGCACATTCATCGCCGGCGAAGTTCTTATTAGTGGTGGCTTTGTTATCGATTGTTCCTCTTTAATTGTTTCGGGGCCTAATACCCTCAGTTGTCACGAACTATTGCGATATTACTCGCGTATATACCACATATAGGCTATCTGGAGGGCGTCATCAACTATTGAATTCCGAGTTTCGGATAACACGCCGTTAGTTTTCGATAATTATTTCGACAACTGGCTAGATGGAGTTAGCTGACTGTATAAACTAGTCTAGTTGGCATCCTATGTGGCAATATTTAATAATTTCTTAAAAATAAAAAATAAAATAAAATTTAATTAAATAAAAAATTCTTCTTTTCCATTCTCTCTCTCTTTCTCCACTCTCTCCCTCCTTCACCTCCTCTACATCCCGGCGTCTGATCCCATTTCCGATAACATTCGAATTGAATCCCCCCATCTTCCTTCTTTCTCCTTACCTGCTGCTACTCCACCATTCTGCTGCCTTCCTACATCCACTCTTCTCTTCTTGTTCTCAATTGGATAACTGTAATCGTAATGGCGGAATGGCGGAATCGCTTCTTCTTCTTCTTCTTCTTCTTCTTCTTCTTCTTATTCTTCCTCTTCCTCTGATTCCGATGATGTATCCATCATAGTTGCAGCACCTCTTTTCATGTACGGTGTCTTCAGCTTCTGCCTTCCGTTGTTCATTATATTCTGCAGATTTCGATTCGAGCTGCTCCGCTTACCAACGAGGATTCCGGTGGCAACTCTGACAGATCCAGAAAGAGGAGGCGGCTTGGAAGCCGCCGGCTTCCTCGACGAGCTAGGGTTCAGTCCAATCAGCTACTCAATTCGATGGTAAAACGGCCACGAGCTAGGGCCGCCACCGGCGTCGATCTTGGCCTTCTCCGATTTGTACTTCTTCTTAACGGCTTTCGCCATACTCACATTAATCCTCGAACCAGCATAATCAATCCATACCTGGTAATTCTTCCCACTGTTAAGCCTCAACTCTCCAGCTCCCCTTTGGAAAACGGAGGTCAAGGAATTGACATCGATCCCCACATGGTTATCATCCAAATCGTTGAACTCCTGATTCATGAGCACATCGAACTCGACTGCGAAAACCCTGTTTCTAGGGTTTCCGTCGTTGGTCAAATTGAAGAGACCCATATGTTGAGATGAGGTCGCGTCGCGAATTCTGACGACTGGGGAGAAGAGGAAGGCTAATCCATGGCCTGGGAGCAGCAGCCTGGTTGGAGGAACGATGGAGAAGATGAATGAAGTGTGGAAAGGACGAAGCAGTGATGACGAATTGGTTATTGTTGTTGTGGGGATTGGAGAAGGGTAGAATGCTCGGCCGAGGGAGAAAGGTGCGGCGTCGGTGATGGTGAGGATTGAAGATTGGACAGGTGGCGGATGGAGTTAGGGTTTGATTGGACCGGTGAGAAATTCCGACGCCGAGGAGGAATCAGAATCGGAATCGGAATCGGAAAGAGGCGGAGAGAACGGAGGTGAAGGAGGGAGAGAGTGGAGAAAGAGAGAGAGAATGGAAAAGAAGGATTTTTTACTTAATTAAATTTTATTTTATTTTTTATTTTTAAGAAATTATTAAATATTGACTAGGATGCCAACTAGACTAGTTTATACAGTCAGCTAACTCCATCTAGCCAGCTGTCAAAATAATTATCGAAAACTAACGGCGTGCTATCCGAAACTCGGAATTCAATAGTTGGTGACACCCTCCAGATAGCCTATACGTGGTATATACGCGAGTAATATCGCAACAGTTCGTGACAACTGAGGGTATTAGGCCTTGTTTCGGAACAGTTCTTTTTTTATCATTTCGAAACAATTCATTCTTTATTGCTTTGGAAAAGTTCCTTTTTTATTGTTTCAGAACAATTCCTCTTTTATTGTTCCCATAATAGCATTTTCGAACAAGTATTATAATCGATTAAAACTCGTTCAATCATACATTTGGTTCCGAAAACCCAAACTCGGAACAACTCTCCTTACGAAAAAATATACACAACCCAAACTAGGAATTCGGAACACAACCCAAAGAAGAATCAGAGGAAGGCTTTGTTCCTATATTGACAACTCGGAAAAAGAACCTATATTGACAACTCGGAAAAAAGAAGATTCGAGCAAATGGAAAAAAGAACCTATATTGACAAGCTAACAACGATGCCGCTAATAACCATATACCTCTCCAACGGCACCTCCGCAGCGCGGGTGGCGGGGTTGGAGCAAGTGGTAGCAGCGGCTGGGCTGGGATGGAGTAAGCGGAGGCGGTGACTGGGGCGGAAAGAGCAAGTGGGGCGATGGCTGGGGCGAAAAGAGCAAGCGGCGGCGACGACTGGGGCAGAAAGAGCAAGCGGCGGCGGCGGCAGCAGCTGGGGCGTGATGGAGCAACGACACTATTTTGTCCATTTTAATTTAGTCCATTAGATCTACTCTTTAATCCTACGGTTCTAAAAGGTGTCTTGATATAAGGACACTAAGGGGTGTCCTAGTAAATAATCTGACCAGGGCCGGTGAGGGGCCAACTACCAGGGCCGGCCATTAGGGTGTGCTGGCCTGCCATCCGGCACAGGGCCACAAAATTTTCGGGTTAAGTAGAAATACCTGAGAAATGTATTATAAAATACTATGCAAAAAGAGACATTAATGTAGTGTTAGCCTAGTGGCTTAGCTTGTTATTTTGTTTTGGAAGGGCAAGGGTTCAATTCCTTGCTTTGACAAAATGAAATAAAATTTATATTTCAACAAACATTGTTTGTCTTCTTTCTCAATTTTTATATATCTTTATTATTTTGGTCTTTTTTTATATGGTATTAATTTTATTAATTTATATACAAATAAATTAAATTTTCTCAAATTTTTATTATTTTAATAAAAATTCATGTAGGCTAGCAATGACATGAATTTTCCAAATATGTTATAAATCTATCACGAGTCAAGTTTTACGTGCCCCATATCATCTCAGGTCATATTAATACAAGTAAACCGAGTATATGTTATCATTTTTTAATATGACTATACTATAATTTTGGAACAGGGCCTCCAAAATTCATTGGACGCCTGCCAACTACTAGTTTTTGGAGGAGAGAAATTCTACAATTAGGACACCCCTTAGTGTCCTCTTAGAGCCATAGGATTAAATCTTATAGATCTTAAGGTCAATATTGAATGGATATAAGGGTAATTTCATTGTTTGAGATATTGCGGATTTTTTATTCTGAATTTTTTCCATAATGGTAATTATTACATTAATTTTGGATTTTCATTTATGATGCTGATTCTTTAAGTTCATTAATATATTTATTTTTAAAAATTTCTTTTATGCTCCATTTTGTTTTTTGAAGATTACATATTTTTAATAACAAATTAATTTCATTTTTTGGATGATCACAATTTTCATTTTTCTTCACTTTTCATAATATTTATGGAGATTACCGTTGTGTCGTCAATTTACCGTTGTGTCGTCATTAATATTTATGGATAATTAATATTTCTTTTTTTTAATTGTTTACTAGTCGTCAATTTACCGGTGTGATTTTATGGAGATTACGACGACACTTTTTGTGGAAATTGTTTCAAAACAGTTCCTCTTTTATTATTTCAGAACAGTTCCTCTTCTATTGTTTCGGAACAGTTCCACTTCTATTGATTCGGAACAGTTCCACTTCTATTATTTCGGAACATCATATTAATCCATTAGAAAAATCAGAACACTTTTAACTAACAAGAACAAGATGAAGACGAAGAACTTCTCCTCATTAGGAATTATAACACAACCAAAATCAAATCAATCTCAATAATTTGTTTTTAAACAAAATAATATCCTAATTTCCCAAGCTGGAACCTCATTCTTAAACAAAAAAATTATACTCACACATAACCAAACCTAAAAGTTTTTACTCACAACTTAAAGCAATATTAAACTAATAATATTCTATAGAAACCCATAAGTACATGTATTTCAAATAAAAACAAAACTAATACCTACATCAATAAATAAAAGGAATCATGTTCCTAAATGTTGATGGTTCCAAAATAAATAAAAGGAACAATGTTCCTATATATGAAAATCGGAACAAAGAAGAAGACCTAGATCTCATCCCATATTTGATCCATCCAAATACTCAGCAATCGTGGAGATGGGGCTGGTGGGAGATTGTGATGGCGAGATTAGAGGCGACGAGCAACGACATGGCTGGCATGGTACATTGACGAAGCTGGCGAGGAATTAATATTAACCCGATCTTCATCTACAGCATAAGCAAACCAATTTCCATTTAACTAGCAAGTATAATGAACAAACAAACATGTCCGTTATATGTCAATATTGCTACCGAAGTAGCTGGAATTAATCAATTATAATATATTACCTGGAGTTATAGTTGCACACTTAATTCCAACGTTATACCTGCATCAATGGCATAAAAAATCAATCAACAAATGCACATCAAACAACAAATTGAAATATTCTGAATAGTGAGCCGAATAGCCATGGACTAATTCAAATTAAGATCAAAATATGAAAAACTAAAGATAAACCATTCAAATTGGTAAAAATCCGAACTATGCTATTTCTCCAAACTCCACCGCTATAACTCCCAAACGAGAATCATAAGTACGGTTATCCAAATTGAATCCAACCAACTAAACTTAATTGACTGAAGAGAGTAAACAAAAGATGGTGATCAAAAGGAAAAATGAAGGATCGAAGAAGAAGAGTGGTCGATCGAACTGATCAAATCGACGGCTGGCGAGGGCCCGCGGCAACGAGGTTGGAGATGGTGTGCGTTGGTAGGGATGGAGCAAGGTGGCGGTTCGGCTCTCGAACTCTGATTTCAAAGCTCCGTATGCTGGTCCGAGGAGGAAGGTGAACTACGTACCTGAGTCGGTCGATTCTGTCGGCGTTTGGGCGTACATTGGCAAAGGAGTGCGACCAGCGATGAGTCTCTTCCTAGCAACTTCTGGCAAGGATGTGCGGCGACAAGGTAAGGCGTTCGGCGGATAGGGTGAGGATGTGTGACGGCGGCTGCTGGTTCCCCAATTGAGAGCACGCAAAGAATTTTTTTTCTTTCTAATTGTATTGTTTTAGGGTTTTTAATAAAACCCTAATATTATTTATTGTATATATTAGTTCCAAAAAGACTATTTTATCCATTTTAATTTAGTCCATTGGATCTACTCTTTAATCCTATGGTTATAAGGTGTGTCCTGATATGAGGACACTAAGGAGTGTCCTAATGATAGTAGATCCCTAAATAGCATGGGCCGTCAGCCAATAAAACCACCCTCAACAAATATTAGTCATTCGAAACGTTCATGCAGGCACTTGCGTCTATTCCAATGTCAGATTTTTTGTTTTTTTTTTGGTGGAAAAACGGCGCCTAGCGCCTTAATTATTCAAAATAACCGACCGAGGTTCAGTTATACCAATACAATCGTATCTCAAATGAAAACCGAGATTAACGTTCGAAGTTGGGATCAAATGATAACCCAAAGGAAATTGAAATCCGATTCCTGCCAAGAAGTCAGCAGCTCGGTTGCCTTCTCTATAAACATGTCGTATTCGGACCTCCCAATCCCGACGTAAGAGGTCTCTAATCTCCATGATCTCCATGGCATGTTGGTGGCGAGGGTCACCTTCTGCTTCCACCAAGTTCAAAATTGTTACAGCATCCACTTGCAATTCAACTTTCTTTAGGCCCCTGTCCCAGGCGATATGAAGCCCCATAATTGCTCCTCTCAACTCGGCTCGGGTAATAGAGCAAAACCCGATATTCATAGTAAAAGCTTCAGTGCAGTGACCCAGCTCATTTCGGATAAGCCCACCAGCCGCAGCCTTACCCGACTCCCGATCCACTGCACCATCGGTGTTTAGTGTAGCCCATCCGTGCGGACCAGGGTCCCAAGCTATATTCAAGGTCTGCCGAACCCTCTCCTCTCCGGAGGTTCTAGCTTCACGACTCATAGCCTCCTCCACCAGCCGACTCCAAGAACAAGCTTTAGCCGCAACTGAAGATGTCGACTCACTCGCGGTGGTGAAAACTTTAGCGTTGCGAGTTTTCCAAAGCGACCAACAGATAACTCCAAACAATAAACTCTTATCAGCCGACAGAAAATGGGACAGCCAAACCTCCCCTTGGGTCGACCACACAGCAACAGTTTGGTCAAATTGATGAACAAGATCCCACACTCCTTTTGCAAAAGAACAGTCGCGGAGGACATGGATAGAATTCTCAATTTGACCTGGACACCAAGGACAATTCGGATCTGCTGTAAGCCTCCTCCTCATTCTCTGGTCATTAGTGAGCAGTCTATCCTGTCCTGCAAGCCAAAGGAAATGTCGGATACGGTTAGGGCCTCTCCAGCTCCAAATAGTTTTCCACACCTCTGCTGAAGCTCTCCTTTAATTGTTGAGGATAAGTTCGTAAGCTGATTTGATCGTAAATCTTCCATTCTTTTCACATCCCCAAGCCCAATCATCATCACCCCTCTCTTCCTTAGGGGCAGACATACCCGCGACAAATTCAACCCCTTCTTCCGACAAGCAGAGGCGCAGTTTGGTGTAGTAACTGATTCCTGGAGTTCCATCTCAGAGATATCTCGAATGGCAAAATCAGTTAGAAGGATGTCCGCGTCAAGCCAACGGGTCATCCAGAACTGCGTCTCTTTACCATTCCTCACCACCGCTCGACTCCCTCGCAGCATCACATCCCACTCTGCCGACAGCCCCTTCCAAATAGCCAACTTGGACGCGTGGTAACGAGGAGCTAGGCCAGTAATCGTGGTCTTGAAATACTTACTTTGCAGGATCCGGACCCAAAGAGAGCTTTGATTTTGGAAGAACAAGAATGCAAGCTTAGTCATGTATGCCCGATTGAGGGTTCGAGCACAACGTAGACCCAAACCGCCTTCAGATTTAGGTAAACAGATAGTTTCCCAGGAAATCAGGTGAGTTTTCTTCTCGGTATCCGTCGAACCCCAAACAAAATTGCGGATGCGACGATCAATCTCTGTACATGTAGTGACGGGAAGCACAAAGGTTTGCATAGCATAGGCCGGGATTGCAGAAAGAACTGACTGAGCAAGAGTAACTCTTCCTGCAAGAGACAAGGATTTGGCTTTCCAGCCTGAGAGCTTGTTGTCCATTCTATCCAGAATGCCCTGATACGTAGCTTGAGTGGTTCGTCCGTGCAGCACCGGAACCCCTAAGTACCTGCCAAGGTCCTGCGTAAGGGGAATATTCAGCTTCTGAGAAATACCATAGCTGATGCTTCTACTTGTATTCTTGGAACAAAAAACCACTGACTTCTCCCGACTAATAGCTTGTCCTGAGGCAAAACAAAACCTTTCCAAGCACTCTGTAATCACCACCGCCTGATCGACCGAGGCTGACGCAAATAGGATCAGATCATCGGCATAAAAAAGATGCAAAATCGGCGGTCCATCCTTAGAAAGAGATATTGGCAGCCACCTCTTAGCTTCAACTGCATCCTCAATAATGTGGCTCAAACGTTCCATGCAAAGGGTAAATAAAAATGGGGAGAGTGGACAACCCTGGCGAATACCCCGCTCAGGCGTGAAGCTGTTCGTGAGTCCCCCATTCCAGAGAACTTGAAATCTGACCGAAGTAACGCAAGCCATAATCAGATCAACGAAACGATCACCCAAACCAGCCGCAGCCAGGGGTTCTTCCAGGAACACCCAACTGATTCTGTCATAAGCCTTCATAAGGTCAATTTTGAGCACCATACGCTTATTCCGACCCTTGTCATGCTCCATGGAACGCACCACCTCCTGTAAAATAATAATATTTTCCGCAATATATCTGCCCGGAACGAAGCTAGATTGGTTAGAGCGTACCAGGTGTTTCATCATCGGTCGAAGCCTCAAAGCCAGGCATTTTGACAGGATTTTATAGGTGACATTGCAAAGCGAGATCGGCCGGAACTGGCTCATCGTTGCTGGATTAGCTTTCTTAGGAATAAGAACAATAATTGTATTATTAAGAGTCCTGACCTTGTAATGATTCTCGAAGCAATCTCGGATCAGCCTCGTGACCGAATCACCAACAGTACTCCACTGCTTCTGAAAGAAAATGGGTTGAAACCCATCAATACCCGGTGCCTTGAGACCGCTCATGCTACGAACCACATCCCAAATTTCGTCTGAGCCAGGAGGAACGCTGAGGCCTCTAACCTGGTTAATAGAAATTGGGGGAAAATTAGACGAAATTGGGGGATTCAGCTCATCAATGTGACTGTCCTTACTGTACAGCTTAGTAAAGAACTCGATAGCTATCTTCTTCAAGTTTCCTGCATCATCTTCCCAGGTGCCATCCTCAAGTCGAAGGCAAGTAATTTTATTGAAGCTGCGCTTGCGAAGTGTCGAGAGATGGAAAAATCTTGTGTTCAGGTCTCCATCATTTATCCAATTTGTTCGAGCTTTTTGAGCCCAGAGCACGGATTCCTCCCAAAGCGTATGCTCAAGCTCGCGTCTTGTTCGTTCCTCAGCTTGGATAAGATGCGGAGAAGGCGAAAGATTGGTGCAATCCTCGAGAGCAGCCAAGTGCTGCATCAACGCCTGCTTAGGTTGGAAGATATCACCGAATACCTCTCTGTTCCAGATACGAAGACCAGCAGCCAGTTTATCCAAATTGGTTTTAGCTTCACCATCGCTGGTCCAAAGTGTCGACAAGACTCATGGGAAATCAGCGTGCTCCATCCAAGGAACAAGAAACCGGAATGGCCTTTTGATCCTCGGCGGCACGTCGATCCCTTTGAAGCAGAGAAGAATCGGCCTGTGGTCCGACCGCATTCTTGGAAGGTGTTTGACGAACCCTTCCGGGAAGGAGCTGCGCCAACTCATGGTAGCTAAGGCCCGGTCCAGGCGCTCCCTTAAGGCTCCTCTGAACCAAGTGAAGTTAGGTCCCACAAAACCCAGGTCTAGGAACCCGCAATCGGCAATGCAATCCTTAAAAGAAGCAGCTCGATAAGGCGAAAAGGGAGCTCCGCCTTTCTTCTCACAGGCTTCGACAATGCTGTTGAAATCTCCAATGACACACCAAGGAAGCGAGACTTTGCCCGACCATTCTCGCAGCTCGTCCCAAAGCAGCGCTCGACCGGTGGGATTGGGCCGAGCGTAGACGGTCGAAATGATACAAGGAGGCGCATCTGCCAATCTGAGTTCAAAATGAATAGACTGATCAGATCGGCCAACCTCTGAAATCCCAAAGTTGGAATCATTCCATAGGATCCAAATCCCACCTGAGAAGCCCTGCGCTTCAACAATCAAACTATTAGCAAACTTCAACTCTTTTAACACCTTCCCAGCTTCGTCTCCGCTGATGCGGGGTTCAGTAATAACCACAATACTCGGCTTGACCGAATCCAAGTAGAAAGTGAGGGCCGAGACGAATTCAACATGCTTCGCCCCCACAATTCCAATAGAAAATTGACATAATTAAAGAAGAAGGATGAACACGACCCTAATGACCCGAGGTATCAGGCGGCTTCCCTGCTTTCCGTTCATCTGTAGGTGTATTCAGAGCAACATCCGAATTCAGATGTTTCGATGAAAATTTCTTGGTCGATTTAACTATCGTGGATTTAACAGGAGCCGTACTTTTCCTGACATTCTTCGCACCTTTGGGCTTAATCGGCATCGACTTGCGACGCTCTGGATAAGGAGGAAGCTCATTGGACGAAGCAGGATCGACTTGGAAAACAGGATTATGATAAGCAATAGGAACGTTAACCAACTTATCCGCCTTTTGGCCAGAAGAAGGGATATTAGCCAAGTTCATCAAGGGGTCTTTGCTAGTCGAACCGCGAACCGTATTCTTTGTTTTGGAATTATTGGTGATATCCTTGAGTGGCGTGTTTCCAGCCTTGCTATTATCAAGGTTTGGCACCTTCTGATGATCAGAGTTCATCGCTTTCTCCAAAACCACCCGAAGCGCCTCTGCTTCCGGATTGAATTGGCCCACTGGTTCCTTCGAGGGGCCTTCGGTGTCCTTCCCTCCATCTGGAGGTTGAGTGGTAGGGATTTTGGTCAGGATGTCAAACCTGGATCCAGAATGTGTATCTGTCTTTACTTGCGCAGCATTCTTTGGGTTACGTTTCTTATTTCGTCTGCAAACCGTCATCCAGCTTCCCGCATCTCCTTCCTTAGAAACCTCCACCTCCTGGTTAGACTCAGGAACCTGAGATTCCGGTTGAGCAAGAACCTTTTCCGGACAACAAACCTCCTTATGCCCGTAGAACCCACACGATAAGCATATGTTATCAAGACTTTCATACTCGATATGAAATTCTCTGTTCTCAATAATATACTTCCCAAGCAAAGGCTTGGTTAAATCAATCTCGACACAGACCCTCGCATAGCGAGCCCTAGCACCTTCTGCTGTCGCTAAATCCAACCGTACCGTCTTCCCAATATAGTTCCCAATACGGCTGACCGCCAGATGATCAAAATAATGAATGGGGAGTCTTGGAAGGCGGACCCATGTCAATATCTTCTGGATAGGTTCGTTCTGTTGAACAATGGGGACCATCGTGACACCGAGATATAGTAGTCATAGAGCTTCCAAGGGCCATCAAAGGCCGCCCTGCGGTAACCATCATTATCGGAGAATCGTACCAGGAAGAAAGAGTTAGCCATGTCTGAGACCTGGATTCGACCCACCTTTGCCCAAAGGAATTCCAGCCTCTTCTTCACTGTCAGGAACGAAAACGATCTTTCCAAGATCTTAACCACCAATGCCTTCGACCAAGGCTTGTAAAAGCTTTTGATCTCTGCATCCGAGAAAGCAATTTTTGGACATCTCGGATTAGCGATCACGTCCTCCTGCATGGCCATGGGGGGTTTGTCCAAGATGCTCACATCATCCTCCGTAATCCAAACAGAAGCGCCTGCAGCACTTTTATAGGTCTTGGGGCTTTGGATTGGGGAGGGACCGCTCTTTGCTGAATCTGCAGGTACTGTAACAGGGGTTGTGGTAGCAAGCTCGCGATCCAAATTGGATAGTTGGCAGATAGGGTAAGGAAGAGTTTCCCTAGCCCTCTTGCGGGGAAGGTTTGACAGGTCATCGGTCATGGGCGAGAATGAAACCGCCCCAGAAGCGAGAGAAGCAGAGCCGACGGCTTGAATATTATCAGGGGGTCGGGGGAGTTCCGCCGTCGAAGCCTCAGGCGGCGAAGGGTTTCCAGACGAGGAAACCGGAGGCAACATTCTTACCCTTTTTCTTTACTTTTTCGATCTTACTTAGCATATATTGATACAGGGGCAACCCTTCCAGATTTTTTGTTTTTAAAGTTTGGTGGGTACACCAATAATTCCAAAGTAACATGCTATATTTTTAATTTTTTTGTGATCCACCTGGTAAGTTTGGATAATTAATAAAAGGGTTTATACCTTTTGCCCATGTACTATGCAAAGTTAACAAACATGCCCCTCTACTTTATTTTAATCGAATCAACCCCCTCTACTATGACGATTTTATCAATTGAGCCCTTCCGTTAGTTTTTCGTCCAAGCTCCGTTAGATTTGCTGATTGTACACGCCAAATAAGCTTCTTTACCCATGTGGCCAAATTTTTTGCTGACTGGAATTTCCACTAAACCTAAAACTAATTAAAAATAAATAATTTTTTTTTATTTTCCCTGAAACTCCCTCTCTCCTTCTTCCTCACCAGTCACCACCACACCTCCTCTGCTTCATCTTCTTCCCAAACCCATCGCTACCAGAGTCGGAAGAAAAAAGTTCTCATTTTTATTAATAATTTAAAAAAGCTTCTCATTCTCTTCTCTTCTCTTCGTCCTTCCTCTGCCTCACTCATTTGACATAAACCAACGATGGCCGGAGAATCTCCGCTGAAGGCCGCCGCCGATGACATGGGAGACGGGATGCAATGCAGCAACCATCCTTACACAAGCAACCCAGGCGGGATCTGCGCCTTCTGCCTCCAGGAAAAGCTCGGGAAGCTAGTTTCATCCTCCGCCTCTTTCCCTCTCTCAGCTCCTTCATCTTCCTCTTCCCCGCCTTCCTTCAGATCTGACCACCTCGGCGTCAACGCCAACGCAGCTTCCGCCGCCGTCGTCTTTGCTACGGGGAGAATCGCGACATGGTTGCTTCCTCGTCGTCGTCTTCCCCGTCGGAGAATCGCGACGTCCTCTTCAAGCGGAGTAAGTCGACGACTACTGCTCCGGGGAGGAGGCCGACGGGTCATTTTTTTGATGATGATGATGGGTATAGCCCCAGGAAGCGCCGTGGTGGTGGGTTCTGGTCGTTTCTATACCACTCTGCTTCTTCCAATTCGAAATCCAGTAGCAACAACAACAAGAGGATCGATCATCACAAGGTTTCGTCGCTCCCAGCAACAGCTTCTTCTTCTTCGAGCTCTCTTCTGCTAATATGCCATCTTTGAAGAAAGAAATGTGTTTAGGTGGATCAAACCTCTCGAGGAGAACATAGATGGTGGTTGTTGAAGAAGAAAAAGAGGGAGAAGAAGAAGAAGAAGAGAGTCCTAATAATAGCCAAGCTACAGCCGACTCTGTATCAAATTCCTCATTCGAGAGGAAAGTTTCGAGATCCAGATCCTTCGGATGCGGGAGCAGGAGCTTTTCAGGTGATTTGTTCTGAGAAGTTATCAACTGGGTTCGGTGATTGCACGCTGAGGAGAGTTGAATCACAGAGGGAAGGAGGGAAGCCGAGAGTTTCAGGCATGAAGGAGAGAGTTAAGTGCGGTGGAATCTTTGGTGGGTTCATCATAACCTCATCATCATCCTCTTCATCTTCATCTTATTGGGTTTCAGAAGAGATGAATGGGAAATCAGCCACTGCAGCTGCACATGGAAGAACAAGAAGCTGGACTTGGGCATTTGCTAGCCCCATGAGAGCCTTCAACACCAAGCCGGCTGCTTCAGGTAAAGATGGGAAGAGGGAGACTGGGAATAGGAACTCTGCTCCAAACTTAGCTGCCATTCCTTCTTTGCTAACTGTGAACAGCTAGAAGAAGATTTCAAAATTTCTTTCCCTGCCTTAGAAGCTTGGTCTATATCACCACCTACTGCAGAGTAGTACTACCCTTAGTTCTTCCACCGCAAACGATCGGTTTGGGAAGAAGATGAAGTAGAGGAGGTGTGGTGGTGAGGAAGAAGGAGAGAGGGAGTTTCAGGGAAAATAAAAAAAATATATATTTATTTTTAATTAGTTTTAGGTTTAGTGGAAATTCCAGTCAGCAAAAAATTTGGCCACATGGGTAAAGAAGCTTATTTGGCGTATACAATCAGCAAACCTAACGGAGTTTGGACGGAAAAACTAACGGAAGGGCTCAATTGATAAAATCGTCATAGTAGAGGGGGTTGATTCGATTGAAATAAAGTAGAGGGGCATGGTTGTTAACTTTGCATAGTACAAAGGTAAAAATGAGTATAAACCCTTAATAAAAGGTCCGGTCTAGCGAATTGGAGAGGAGAACAACGGGTTCTATTTGCCTAGAATAAGTTCACCTTGGAGAGTGCCCCTTGACGTGTACCTCGCAAGATGTAGAAGTAAGGAAAATAAGAAAGCATACACCGGGCAAAAGCGTGTATGAGTGAGGCATTTGAGGGTAGGTAGCACAATGTTTTATGTTATCATTAATGGGGTTGCCTCGTTTTTATAGAGACCTTTGCCCCTTTGGGTTAAGTGAGGAGACTTGGCCCATTTATTGTCGTCAAGTTCATTTTTGGGGCGTCAATGGTGAAGTTTCAAGTCGATCTTTTAACATCTTATGGTCTCGGATGATAAGGCTGGTTTCTAAGGTGTTTTTACCCATATTTTCCACTAGGCGACTCTCGGTATTGTTAGACAAAATCAACGCGGATTAGAAAAACCATAACAAATCGAAATCGAAAGAAAACTGTAATCGAGGCTTGTGTTTGCACAGTTTTCTTAAGAAAGATTCTCCCTACACAAGGACGTCTTTCTCCCAGGATACAATTATCTCAACGATGTAAACACACCACCGAACGCAACCACGTTTGAGCAAAGCGATTGACCTTAACGAAGAACATGAGAAGAAGAAGAAGACTGATTTGGGAGAGAGAGTTCGTAGATCGAAAGGTGTGTTTTGAACTGAAGGAAACCATGAGAATTTATAGAAAACCTTTGGAGTAACGAACAAGTTAGATATGCTCCAAAAATAATATAATATTCCATAAGATATTATTTAGAATAATTCCAAAATTAATTAGCTAATTTTAGGATTATCAATAACTCATTTAAGATTTATTCCAAATTACTTAATTCTGAAAATTAAATAATTTAATAAATAAATTATTTGTTTTTGTCTTTGGAATATCTATTTTTAATGTTTAGTGGGCTAAAACACATTTGGCAAAATATGGGTTTCACCACCAAGTCAGTTATTCGAAGCCTAACTCGAACCCAAGATCGACAATCTGCTAAGCGCGCACTTAGAGATTACATTTATGTCATATTAACTTATCCATAAGTTAAACCTCTTTACTTAAAATTAGCTTGACAAGCTCTTTTCTAAGTAATGTGGTATTCAACCATTTCCCACTTTTACTCCTTCTCACTAAGGCTATTATGAGACTCAATTTCTCATTCACCTTAATCAAATTTCTTACCCATTTTTCCAACAGGTATCTCACACCTGTTTGGCGTTCCAGTTCAGACGTTCTCCCTGGCTCTTGTTGTGAATTCTCCCCCTTTACATGTGGCAGTTGGGCAACTAAAAATAGTTCCATATCCTTCCCAAAGTGACAATGACACACTTCTCTTTGCAATCATATCTCTTTATTACTTTTCGGGGAAGAACAACAATGACTAAAAATAGTTTCATGTCCTTCTCAAGGTCTTTTTTCATGTGTCGACATGTGGTTGGGGGAGTTCGATGTGCTTATGCCTTCTCTCTTTTTGACTCTTCGTCTTCCCATGCCATAACTATAAATGGCCCTAATCAACTAGGTCGATGTCAAGGAGATTCAACAAGTGGAAATCATGATAAGAAATCCCAGGGAGTCGATCTAGGGTAAGAGGAAACAACTTCAGTCGGGACTTGAGGTTTTGGGACGAAACCTTTTTAAAAAGGTGAGGAGTTGTAAGGACTCGTTCCATAATCAAGTTTTGAACCGGTTCAGTTAGGGAACAACGGGCATTGGGCCTGAGAAATAGTTGTTCTACCTATAGAGGAACATGTGTTGGGCTTGGAACAACGACCGTTCCACCCTAGACAACGGGTGTTACGTAGTTGCGACCTCTCAGGTATAAAATTAAATCCTTACTGATTAAATCGAAGAGGGGAGAGATAGATCAGAATCAAGTCATGATGGAGTGATAGCTGTAAAACTGTGGTCAAATACTATCCCACAAAAGTAGGATAGATCGAATTCCAAGGGTTTCTTCAAATTGTTTACTCAAAGAAGCTGGCAAAAATTCAGGTTTAAAATCAAGTTGCATGGTATGAGTTTCACGACTTCTAATCTATTAAGCAAGGGAAAATTGAAATTAAATTAAGAAACAGGTTGATT
This sequence comes from Linum lewisii, assembly GCA_034768395.1. Taxonomy (NCBI): domain Eukaryota; kingdom Viridiplantae; phylum Streptophyta; class Magnoliopsida; order Malpighiales; family Linaceae; genus Linum; species Linum lewisii. The sequence goes on from CM068297.1 coordinate 16,487,799, forward strand.
GATTGGATTTATTCAATTAAAGAGACGATAGCTTAGACTCGAACCCCCCTAAGACAACCAGGGCATTGGTAATCACAAAACTAGCGACTTTCAATCCTAATTCATTTAGTTCTTAGACACCCCATAACTCCCTACCCTTAGGTCTAAGTCCTCGAACGTTCGCTCTATCGAACTATAGCTATCAAGATTAATTAATCGTCTGTGCGTTCACTTCTGCAATGGATAACTAATTGGTGCACCTGATTGATTTTAACGAGTTCTTCTAGAAGCGGATTAACCCTAAATGGTTCCTACGAAAGGCATAATCCATTGAATAAGTTAATTAATTGATTTGAAGTTCTAAAACAAGGCGGACGTTCACCAACTATCTTTATTTTCACAAGAATCTAATCTAGGTGATTGATGTCACCTTATTTCATACATGTTTATCTTACGTTCTTCCCTTGTTTTCCCCGTGATTTGGTCCCCCTCTATCCTGTTTTGCATGCCCTTCGAGTCCTTTTGCACAAGTTGAGTTATTGTTGCCCGGGGGTCACTTTTGACCCCATTTGACGTACTTTGTAGTCTCTTTTGTGTACATTTCAGGCCAGGACGTTGTAGTAGAGATGACAAGGAGTCCATAGGACCAAACAGGGGCCAAATCGAAGCTTGGATGAGGGAGAAACGAGTGAAGCAAAATTGTGGTTTGTGCAGATTTTAGGGTACACGACGTGTAGACATACACGACGTGTATGCCCAGCAGAATCCTATTTAAAGACGATTTTTGGGATTCAAATTCTTTCTTTATACATCCTTTTGATCCCAATTCAAATAGCCACGACCCCATAAACCCCAGACACATTTCTGGAGACAAGTGGAGCTAATTGGAGCAATTGGAGCTTGGATTGAAGTCAACAAACCTTGGGAGAGGTGCTTACAAGTGGAGAATTGAAGATCATCTCAAAGATTCATTCCATGGTTTTCTTGGTGATTAATCTTCCTTCTTTTTTCTTTACTCCATTGGCCATGTGTGGCTAAGTTCCTAGGTTCATCTTGGATGGGTAGATTAGTTGTGCCATGATAGAGGCATGATTGTATAGATTGGCCATGATTGATCTTGGTTGTATGAGGATGATTTCTAGACTTGTTCTTAATGCCATTTTATGCCATGTTTGCTTGATTTGGTCTATTCAATGTGATTTGATGCATGAGAGTGCTAGGATTGCATGGATTGTAGGTCTAGGGATTGAAGTGAGTGTGTTCTAAGAGATTAGATCATCTTATTTCAACCATATTTGCATGATTTCTCTCTTAGACATTTTATCGAACACTTGGTGTGCACTTGGTTTTTCATTCAATTGAGCTTTAATAGGTCTTTTGGTGATTCTCTTAGTGTTAAGACATTGATACGAGAGTGTTGTGCCTACCCTTGTGGTCATAGAGTTCTAGGAGAGGGTTTTGTGACTTGGCATTTCATCTAACACTTAGAGTGCATCCTTAGTCACTTAGCTTGAGAGCGAGAGCCTAAGTTGAGTGGTGCTAGGATAGAGATTTGGTGCTACGAGAGTGCATTGAGTCTATAGAAGTGAATTGCATGGTCATCCGATTGCAAACTCAACCTTGATTGGCTTGTTTGTTCAATTAATCCTCTTGAGCATGATGAAACTATCCTTCCAAGTGAACCTCCTTTGTCTTTGATTTGAACCACTTTGCTCTCTTGTTTAGTCTTTGTTAGTATTGCTATTTTTTGTCTTTGTTTCTGAATTTCTTAATCAAACCAAAACCAATTTCTAATATCTAGACCGTCTATGAGAAGTGTGAGTATTAGCCATTGAGAGAACACCGTGGAATACGACTTTGATTGTTAATAATCATACTTTCTTAGTTGGTTATTGGCACGTCAGTGATCAATCTAGAAAAGAAACATGAATTAAGAACAAATCAATTATGAATAAGAAACTGATTGAATTAAAATCTAATTACCGCTGATCTGTGACCGCTTTAAAGCCTCGGATCACTTAGGGCTCATCTAATCTAAGATATAAGAGTTTAGCTACTCATATCTAACAACCAAGATTCGAAGACGACAGAAGAATTCATCTTAAAACAAGGGAAGAACGGGAGGAAATATGAAAAACTTAATTTCGGATGATTCCGTGAAGCTTCAATCTCGAGAATCTTCAATTCCTAGCTCCGAGCGTCTTCCGGGATGAATTGAAGGTGTCACAATCTCTCTAATAGCTTCAAAATACTCTCTCAACTCTCTCCAAGTCGTGGATAATCTCTCAAAATAGAATATGTTCTGATTTGGCTCCAGAAAGTCTATATAGACCCATCAAAACCTTTTCCTTCTTGAACAAGGTTAATAATTTCCGTCTTGGGAGCTTACACGGCGTGTAAGCTAATAGTGTATTTTAGGGGTGTGAGCTGATCCATGATATCCATGATCCAACTTAGGTTGATATTAATCCAACCCTATGGGCCAGACAAAAAAAAACCCATGGGCCAAAATAGATAAATAATTAACTGACCCGTATATTATTGGGTTGAAATAATACTCAACCAACAAAACCATCATTAATCCATTTTGGCCCATTATTGACCCGTCCAAAACAAAAAATCCCTAGTCTGACAGTCTCCAATCCTCCATGCTCCATCGGCCAATCCCTAACAACTCGTGAATCTCTATCGGCCGATCCCTTTAGCGGGAAGGAGTAGGAACTCGCTGTCGTCGGCTCGTCCTTACCACCATCGTCTCCTCCTTCATCGTCCTCTATGCTCTCGTCAACGATCTCCTCAGGGGAACACTACAACAGAAAGTGAAATTTGTCACAGGCAAAACTGCGGTTTGTCGCAGACCGGGCCTGTGACAAAGCACCAAGTTTGTCGCAGGCGGCGCCTGCGACAAATAGCATTTTTGTCTGCGACAAAATCTGCCGCGACAAAGCGATTTTTGTGGCAGGCGCTGTCTGCGACAAAGTTTGTCGCAGACGTTCGTTTGTCGCAGGCTGTCTGCGACAAACGTTTGTCACAGACAGCCTGCGACAAACTTTGTCACAGACACATTGTCACAGACAGTGCCTGCCACAAATGGAGCCCAGGGCTTTGAGTTGCTCTGTTTTAGCAGGGTTCGGGTTGCTCTGTATTCCCGACCTATGAGTTTAATTAGGAGAAAATCAATGTCATTCATACTAATTCAGCTAAATGAAGAACAGAAAAAACAAAAATTAAACAACCTTGAATTCAATTGATATTAACAAAAGAGATCGATCTCATTGGTACTAAAAGAAGAACACATGATCAGCTGAACTAAAACTACAAACATAAAACTTGTCATTTTTCTTAATATGTATTTACATCCAAAAGCTTACAGTAACTAATTTCTCAAGACAAGGGAGTAGCAACTACAACAATATTCTGGTGACTGAAGGAGAAAATTGAAGCTAAGGAGTGAGCAATTTCGGTCACGATCGCCACCTTCACTTTCCCTCTCTTGGGTATCGTCCGCCTCGAAAACACCCTCATCCGCCTTCTCGATATGCCGCCTGAATTAGCCATCTCCGATGAAGAAATATGTATTGAAGAAGGGAGCTGAGAGAGTGTAATTTACGAAATCAGAAACTCGTTTAATATGAAATCCAGAACCGTCGGACGAACTGAGTAGATGATATTACTCACCTGGAGATTGTGGAGATTGTCGGCGGATGCGACAGTACGTCGGAGGAGGCTTTTAGACATCGGAGGAGGCTCTGGGAAGTCGGAGGAGGCTCGGAAACGAAGGAGGATGAGATTGGGACGGCGAAATAGGTGGTTGAATGTTGGAGGCGTCAGAAGAGAGCAGAGAATGAGAATTTCAGAGAGTTTCGGAAGAAGTGAGAATGAAAAAACTGAATTCGCAGGCGTCAGAAGGGGGGATCATTCGTTCGTTTGTCGCAGGCCTATGCTGTTTGTCACAGGAGGCCTGCGACAAAGCTGTCATAGACAGGGCTTTGTCGCAGGCGGCCTGCGACAAACCTGTCACAGGCAGGACTTTGTCGCAGGCCGCCTGTGACAAACCTGTCACAGACAGCGATGCGCCTGCGACAAACAGCTCCGCCTGCTACGAGTTTTGTCACAGACTGAATTTTCTGTCGCAGACGGCCTGCAACAAATAGACTCGTCTGTTGTAGTGGAAGTCCCGATCTCCTCTTGTTTCTCCGTGTCATCCCCTTCGTCCGTAAGTCTTGCTCGTTCCTTTCCTTCAATTTAATTTGGGATCATTTTGATGTTTAGTTTCTAGATCTAAATGCGATTTGTCTTCCTCGTGTTTGAATCTGGTTTGTTTGCTTTGAGGTGACTTTGGATTGTATGATACGTGAAATAAATGGCATATTAGGGTTATTTTGCCTCGATTGATTGCATTTTCTTGCTTGATTTTGGTTATAAAGATGTCCTATGATGATTGTTGTTTTTCCTTCTGAGGATGACCATGTCACCATTGTTGTTAAATTTAATGGAGAAATGAAGCAATACTTAGGTAGTTTAATGGGCCTGCAACATGTTTGATAACTTTTCTCTCTATGGTTGTTAGCCTGTGAAGTAACTAAAGACCATGTTGCCTACATGGTATTTAGCTTACACGGCGTGTAAGCCCTAAAACACAGCACTTTGAGTTTTCTTCAAAATCGGTCTGTTCCTTGTGGTTGATCCTTCTTCCCTCGACCCGGATCACTCCAAATGGCCTAGAATCTCATGTCATTCAATGCTCCACTCCCAGTTTGATTCCCCAACGTTGGTTATTACCTAAAATTTATAAAAAACATGTCAAACGACGTAAAACGACCCTAAGGTCGAAAGGGGAATAACTCACTTAAAAATAGGTATTAACTTTTTTGGTACCTTAAGTTTGGCTAAAATCCATTTTGGTACACTTTTACAATTCAGTCACGATCGTTTCAGGAAATTTCGAAACAATATTTCCGTCCAACTCTATCCAAATTTTCTGTTAAATGCTAACGTTGCAGGAGTCATACACCCCAGTCAGCTAAAATATTAATAAAATAATTTTTATTAATTTTAAATTAAAATAATTATTTTAAAAAAAGAAATTTAATTTCTAAACCCCTCTCTCTCCTCCTCCCTCCTCCCCTCCACCTCCTCGCTTCTCCTTCTCCCCTCCACCTTCGACTGTTCTCCCTTTTCTCCTCCACCTCCAACCGTCCTCCTTCCTCCCTCCTCCTCCTTCTCCCCTCCACCTCCGACCCTCCTCTTCTTCCGACCCTCCTTTTCCTCCTCCCTTCCACCTCCGACCTTCTTCCTCCCCCTCCCTCTTCCTCTTCCTCATTGATACAAAAATACTGAAACATTTAGATCTACAACAAAAATTACTAAAATGAAAAGTGGTGAAACGTTTAGTACTGAAATGTTTAGATCTAGATTTTCGATTGAGGACTTTTGAGGAGGAAGAAGATAGATGAGGAGGGAGGAGGAGGAGGAGAAGGGAGAGGGAGGAGGGAGGAGGGAGAAGGAGGAGAGACCGGAGGCGAAGGAAAAGGATGGAGGAGAAGGGAGGAAAAAGAAGAGAGGGAGAATGGAAAAGGGGAGGTGGTGAGAGCTGGCTAATGGGACGGGCTTGGGTACCCGTACCCATTAAGAAACGGGTAGTGGGTACCCATTAGGCTCGAAACTCATCCCGTAGCCGGAACTCGTTCGGGTAGTGGGTACCCATTAATGATAATGGGATCGGGCCGGGGTACCCACTAAACCCACTAAACCCCACTAATAACAAAATAATATATAATTAAAATTTATTTAATTACATAAATAGTAAATATGAATGTGATTCCACTTTCATTTTTTTTGTTATTAAAATATAATTAAATATGATTCCACTAAATATGAATATAATTAAATAATCTCTTGCAAACAAATGTACAGTATAAAGAAAGAACTTGTAGTGCTGCACTGCACAATTTGTAAACAATGTCAAATGTTCATGAAAATTAGGTTTTAGAGAAATAGGAAAGGGGATGATGTCGTGAATGGAGAAGAGAGATAATGAATGAATGACTAAAAGTGTTGTTTGACAATTCAGAAGGAGAATGATAGAATATGAAATTGATAAGTAAAGTAATTAGGTTTGGCATTTTATTTTATTATTATTTATTTAATCGGGCTAAACGTGGTTAATGGGTACCCACGGGTATTACCCGTCCGGGTAGTGGGTACCCATAAGCCTCCAAAGCCATCCCGTAGCCCGAATCCGTTCGGGTAATGGGTACCCACTACCCGAATGGGTACGGGCCGGGATCGCGGGTACCCATTACCCACTATGCCATTAGCCAGCCCTAGTGGTGGAGGGAGGAGGATACATAAATTAATTTTATAATTTAAATGAATGATAATTAAAATAACTGAAAGGTCACTCAACATATTTCATATAAATAAATAATCATACCTCTTTGTTTATATGTTCAAATTAGTTTTACCACACCAAATTAAATTATGATCATCATAATAACATCAAATACATATTAAATACAATTATTTTGTAACTTGTTAAATCACTTCACCCTTTTTCAAACATCCATCCAATCCATACCTTTAATCAATCAAACTTAACCACCCATCTTACTCACTCATCCCAACTAAGTGTATGATTTTACTCACCCAACTCACCCAAATCCTATCACCTCATGCAACACGATAGAATGTGGGTTTCCAAAACACTAAGAACCCTAGAATTCTATTTCTGCAATCACTCTCAGTTCATTATCGTTTCTCCTCCTCATTTTCTTATCATTTCTTCACCTCTCAACTTCATCCTATTTCGTTTCTGGAAACCGCCCTCCATGCCGATACTTGTAGTCGAGTCATTTCAGCTTGTTATCAAAAGCCAAAGCTTATTTTGTTTGTCTGGCACCAAATTCCTCTTGCAAAAATCTACCCCAATTCACATAACAGATGGCTTCAACCCGAATTCAGCGGCAGCATAACAGATGGTGACGATAACATCCAAGTGGTTAGATTCGAGGAGAGAATACACCTAAAATTCGAGATAATCCACAGCCTGTATGAAATTTCCCTCTTCGTTGACATGGCCTAGTACTCTCTTCGCTTTCTCTCACTCGTTGCCCTGCCAGAAAGCTTCCCTTGGCTGAACCTTCCTCCCAAACCGCATCTCTCTCGATTTCTTTCGAGAAAACCTTCAGCTTGGGAGCTTGAGTCCCACCTCCCATTCCCCCACCTATTCTCTGCTCGGCCGACCGACCCAATCTTGACCGCAGCGACGACAAGCATCGACAGAGAGGGAAGTTTCCACAACGCCAGCGGCTGAGGTTTAGATGTGACGAAATGGGGGAGAATGAGGAGAAGAAAGGATAATGACCTGAGAGTGATTGCAGAAAAATGAATTTTAGGGTCCTTGAGAGTTTTGAATAGTGCCCTTATCTCGATTCTCGGGTTTCATGAACGATTGGAGTTGGGTGAGTTGGTTCGAGTTTGTTTGCAGATATCAAACACTCAGGTGAGATGGGTGAGTTTGTTTCCATTAGATTATGGATGGATGTTTGAAATGGGTGAAGTGATTCAATTTAATTAGCCTATACAGTGACAAAATAATTGTACTTAATATGTATTTGATGTTCTTATGATGATAATAATTTAATTTGGTATGGATAAGACCTATATTGAACATAAAAACAAATAGTCATGATTATTTATTTGTATGAACAAAGTTGAGTGACCTTTTAGTTATTTTAATTATCAATTATTTAAATATTAAAATTAAATTAGTTATGGATGACTCATTTTAGATCTTCCAAAATGAATGAATGAGATTCTCCTTGAATGGTTCAAATAGAGGGGAGCATCTGATGCTCCGGGAGCGATGTAGTCGCCACCATATATATATATTCCCAATTAAAAAATTCTTAGTAAGCTAATATATGGTTATTGCATTTACGGTATACCGAATGCACATCAATTAACATCATGAAGACAAAGTTGGACGAAATAACCCAAACTGCAAAGCGATCGAAGTAGGACTGTAGTAAGAAGTAAAATGAGCGATTTACGGTATAGAAGGCTATCTGTTAAGTTGGCAAAATAAATGGAGTCAAAGTGGTATTTTCCTTTGTTTTACTACTATTTTACCCAAAATATCATTTTATACATTTTGTATCATTAAATTAAAATTATAATTTAAAGATAATTTCAGAGTATTTAACTTTGGATATCTCTTCTATTGGAGACTCGAGAAGAAAGAAAGAGAGTAGCGGTTATCCTCGGCATCCTCCTTCCAATTTTGACTGCAATGGTCGGCCGTTGATTCAATTACCTATTATCTCGGCCACTTTTCTCTTTATCGAGCGTGTTTTGACAAGTCATTGGAGGAAATTCGTAATCCCATTTCATGTGACATTCTTCGAATTAGCAAATTCAATCGAACATAAGCACGGTTGGCGGTTGAGTTGGTTGCACCCTTTCTGGTGTTAATTGGTGGGATTCATAGTCATCCCGTAGAAGCAACTGCTTCTGGTAGGTTTATATAGCCAAGTCAGGGGTGGAATCCCCTGTTTACTTTAACTCTCTATTTTGTAATCAGAATTGACTGACTACTCACCAGGACGATTTCGCTACTCCTTTCTCAATTCTCTTCTTTTGTGCCTTTTGTTCGCAGTTTTAATCCATTTAGTAATCTGAATTAATGAAACATATTTATTATCGGCAATAAGATAGGGAAGTAGCCGACGACACTTGCTAGAGAGGCGGCAAAATAATCACATTCTTTTGTTTGAGTCTATTTCCTTGCTTTATCGCAAGTGATCCACTCCGTTTCTAATAAGCACAGACAACAACGTAAGTGCATAATGTGTCCCCAACAGGAAAGTAATTGGGTTGTGTTTTAACATTTTCAATTTATAATCATGTCCTTGACATACATTTTCTTCATAGTTGGGATGAATTGTTCCTCCTTCCCCCTAGCCCATCCCCTAATATGTGTCATTCGCCCCCACTCCCTAACAATAATCTTTGTGGTTCCCCAACACAGTTATGCGTCACTGTGCATGACTCCATGTCATGAAATGGCATTGTGTCATTTTTATCATCAAGGCCTCCTTGTCGATGTGAATTTTTGTCGCCTCTTCCCTATTTTGAAGGGAATTTGCGAATTTTTTTGACTGAACCAATCAACTCAAGGGTGGCACAATGAACGATGATGCGGTGGTTTGCATCCAAGAGATTTCTATGGAGAGGGTTGGTGGAGGTTCCTTCGTGACGAGGTCGGCAAGGTTGGTTTGGAGCAGCGGGTGAGGCGGTGGAGGGAGAAGGATGAGGATCACGTTGTGAAGATTGGTGCAGTAAGACGACAAAGTCAAAGAGGCGCTCGAAGCGGTGGAAATGCGGGTTGAATTCTGCACTCAGTTTTCGTCGTCCATAGTTATCTATTTCTACGATGCAGCGACTTGGTGAAGTCAATTATTTTCCTTCTAAATGACTTCGCGCTATGTTATCAAAGGCTTTGTTGGTGATCTTTTTCTTTTTAAAAGGTATTTCTTATCTCTGATTATTTAACCCATTTTTAGATTTTTTGGTTGTCAGGGGTTTGTTTATGTTCCCTTGTGGGAATTGACTCGGGCTCGAAGCGTCGGATGTTCTCCGGCAAAGGAGGTGGTGACACTTTTTGGCATTCTACTGGACTCTCTTCTCAAATCAAACTGGCAACGGCTTTACGTCAGACTTTATGGCAGCCCACTGTGTGGCTAGCCTTGTGCTTAGTCGTCTCCCAAGCCAAGGAGTGGTACACCTTCGGCTTGAGCGGACACTTAATTTTTCTTCTTGTATGATTATCTTCTTTTCTCCTGTGGGAGTTATCTATGGCAAAAAAAAAAATTTTGAAATTATAACCCAATTGTTCAGAATCGATTTGTAAAAAAAAAAAAAAAAACATAATATTTGGTGGGTATTGTTCGAAAATAAGAAAGCACAATAATGTTTGGAAAAGACGCCAAATCCATTAATACGTAAGCTCAAACCCAGGTCTAGGAAGATATAATGTGGTTTGTTACTAAAGTTGACAGATTTGTACGAACGAAGTAGCAATTGCTGGTAGAAAGCAATGGAGCTCCGAGTCCCCGGCTGTTCCAGATTGCCAATGAAGTATGGGCTTGCATCGTTGAATAACAAACAGCAATCAAACAACTCTGCAAATACAATTTTATCTTAAACAAGACACTAATAACACATTTCCGCCAACAATAACATATCCAGTTTACCATCTATTAATCTAACAGACCTCTCTGATTCTCTGTTAATGACCACTCCAGGATATCAATCCAAAGCCTACGCTGAGGAAAACACACATTCATTTGTATCCAAAGAACACCAGTAATAAAAATTTAATGTTCTAAAAACCTATGACAAGTCTGTTAATGCGTCAGCTCCAGCAATGATCTCCAACAACTCTCCTGTTATTTTAGCCTGGCGTGCTCTGTTATATGCAACAGACAGATTCTTGTTCAACTCAACTGCATTGTCAGTTGCATTACTCATCGCGTTCATCCTCGATGAAAGTTCACTAGCATATGATTCCTGAAGGGCTCTCAGAATCTGGCTGTTCAAGTAAAGAGGCATCATAGCATCAATGATCTGGACAGGGTCCTGCTCAAACTCCATAAGAGGCGAAATCCCTTCACTTTTACCACTCACGCTACTCTCCCTCTCCACAGACAATCTCCCTTGTTTACTTGTCAACCTAAAGAACTCATCTTCAGCTGCATCAACAGGATTTCCATTGACATCACGAATACCTCCTCTCGGAGATAATGGCAACAACGAACGAATAATAGGTTCTGACTTGATCAAGGACACAAACTTAGTGTATACAAGCTCAACCTTATCAACCTCTTCGCTAACAAACATCGAGAAAACGTCGTCAGCTATCATTTGAGCTTCTTTGGTAGTGGGGAAACTGTTCCCTTCAATGTATCTGTCAACAGAAACGTTAGGCCTCCGCATATAGTATGAATTACCCTTCTTCCCAACACTGAGCACACAGTAATCCAAACCAAGCTTTCCCAATTCCTCCATCCGGGTTTCTGCCTTTCTTAATACAGCATTGTTGAAACCACCACAGAGACCCCTATCACCAGTGACAACCACAAGAACAACTTTTTTCACAGCCCTAACTTGTGTTAAAGGAACATCAATGTCTTCCAGCTGAAGGCGTTCGTTGATGTCATAGAGCACATCAAATAAGGTTTCGGCGAAAGGTCTTCCGTTGATCACAGCTTCTTGAGCTCGGCGGACCTTAGCAGCCGACACCAACTTCATTGCCTCGGCGATTTTTTGCGTGTTTTTGACAGTTTTGATTCGGTCCCTCAGCTCACGGAGTCCACAGCGGATTGGTGAGGGCCGAGACGAAGCATATTTGCGAATTGAAATCGGAAATGAGCAGTTCAATTGGTGAATCTCAGAAGACAAGCCAAAGGTGTGGACTTTCCAATCTTTTGGAGCGACCCACGTCGCAAAATTGGTAGATAACATGATTCTGATTCCAGAGAAAATCAATAGAAGAAAATTACAAAAGATAAATTCGATGCATCCAAAACCCTTGTGAAAATGATATATATGTTTAGGGTTTTGAGATAAGCGGGGAGGAGTAAAGCGGATAAAGTTTCAGGAGGCAGCAAAAGAAGTAGATAAGAACTAACAAGAGTTTGATTGAGGTACACGATCATGAGTGTGCTCTTCTGGAGTGTGCTCTTCTGGACGCCCGGACCCCGGTTCTGGACGTGGACGGCGTATGGATCGCCGCTATCGAAGTCGACCTCGACAACTTGAATCCCAAGCTTCAAGAGAGAATCCTTCTACTGGACATTGGGCTCCTCCAAGGGACGGTTCGGCTCCTGATGGCAGTCAGTATCCTCGACGTTTATCTCGGCGGCTCGGGAAACGGCCGATATCGACGGTGGAAGGGGATGAAGGTCCTTCCTATTCCAAGCCGGCAGAATGTGCTGCTGGCCAATATTGTTGCGTTCTGCTACAGCTGATGGTGTTGGGCCTGGCCCAATTGATGTCACCTTGGAGCTTCATCCTGCACAGCATGTTCCGGATAAGTTGCTAAATGGGCCTGCTGGGCCGAGACAGATGCTGGGTTTGACAAATGGAAATTCAGACCATTCTTTGGACTCCTCTGTCCTACTTGCGGATAACATTGAGCCATGTCCCAATTCTCCATTAATGAACATCTCTACTGACAAGGCCCAACAGACTTCGAATGATGGGAATGATGCTCTTTCGGATGATAATTTTTCGGATGACTCTCTCCAATTAATAATTAATGATGCAGATCTCCAAGAAGTAATTGAATCAAGTATTCTCCGTCCTATTGATGGCTCCGAGCCAATTTTGGGGCACACGGCATCCGATGCAAATATAGAAGATCTTATGGATGAGGAGTCGCTTTTAAGCCCAATTGATCAGGAGGAATACGAAGCCTTAATAGCGTCTTGTGAAGGACAACTTGATGATGACACTTCTTCAATATTATCAAAGGTGGAAGACGAGGCCAACCTCAATCGGCCCGTCCCCTCACCATGAATGTGCTTGCATGGAACTGTCAGGGTTTGGGTGGAGACTCCACAGTTCGGGAGCTTAGTGACTTATTACGCATCCACCAACCTAATTTTCTTTTCGTTTCTGAGACTCGTTTAGACTATGTAGTTAGCTCTACTTTGTTTCCAAGACTTGGCTTTTCTAATTTCCATTATGAATGTGGTCTTACTAATGGGGGTGGTTTGACTTTAGCTTGGCATTCTACACTTCAATGTGTTATTACCTTTTCTATGCATTATGCTATTTGTGTGTGTTGGGAATTTGAACCGGAGTGTTTTGCTTACTTAGTTGGCGTGCATCTCTCTACGGACTACCCAACTCGATTAACACAATTTGATCGTTTAAACGATTTATTATCTAATATTGATGGGCCTCTCCTTCTAATGGGTGACTTTAATTGCATTGCTCATGCTTTTGAAAAGAGGGGTGGCCGACCACCATCTTTGCAACGCTTAGAAGTGTTACGAAATTTTATGGCAGATCATACACTATTAGACATTGGTTTCCATGGTGAACCATACACCTGGTCCAATAGACGACAATCTAGTGATTGCATTGATGAACGGTTGGATCGCTTCCTTCTTAGTAATGACTGGCTATCTCAATGGCCAGAATGTAAGGTAACTCACCTCTTGCCATTGGAGTCGGACCACTCGCCGATCCTTCTGGAACTAGTGGTTCCGCCAATCCCATTCAAAAAACTCTTTCGGTTTGATTGCCGATGGGCAGACAATCCTGAGGTTAACTCACTTGTTCAACATTTTTGGCCTACCTTCATCACTCAAGGCACGGCTCAATTCCGACTCATGTACAAACTCAAGAAAATGCGCCACACATTGTTCGAATGGTCGTGTGCGGGTACTTCAAATTCGGCTAGATGGCTGCAAGATTTAAACCTGGCCCTACGTTCTGCCTTAGCCTAGCAACAAGTGGATTGGGTTGAGGTCCGCCGATTGGAAGGTGATAGAGCTCGTGCTAAGGCTCAGGAGGAAAAATATTGGAAACAAAAACACCGGTCTAACTGGCTTCTCCTAGGCGATAAAAACACTAAGTTTTTTCACCGCTCGGTACGAGCTGGGCAAAAGCGTAAACGTATAGATTGTCTTGAACGACCTGATGGTTCCTTGGCTCTCTCAGAACCGGAAAAGGGTAGTATAGCTGTTGATTTTTACAAAAATTTATTTACTTCAGAAATTAACTCAAATATGGTTGATTTAAGACCCTTGCAAATTACTCCATCAATCTCAGCAGCTATGAACTCAATTCTGCTAAAAGATGTATCCGATTCCGAGATTCGCTCGGTCGTCTTTGCCATCAGCCCTACCAAAGCACCTGGACCCGATGGCTTTACGGGCTTATTTTTCCAAAAATATTGGGATGTCATTCAGTTTGATGTCTCCCGAGCTATTCAGGATTTCTTCCGATCCAATCGTATGCTACCAGCCCTAAATCATACTTGGTTAACTTTAATACCAAAAACTTCTGATCCACGTTCAATGAAGGACTTACGTCCAATTGGACTTTGTACGGTCATTTATAAGATAATATCTAAAATCATCACAAGCCGACTTTCCAAAATTTTGCCACGCATCATAAACCCGTGCCAAAATGGATTTATTAAATCTAGATCCATCACGGATAACATTCTGCTAGCACATGAGTTACTTCACCATTTCAAATGCCACTCCGGCAACCAACACTTCATGGCTTTTAAAATTGATATGGAAAAGGCTTATGACCGTGTCGAATGGACCTTTCTTCTGCCACTGTTAGGGGCACTAGGTTTTGCACCACGCTTCATCTGTCTCCTACATGCTTGTCTTTCTTCAGCTACTATGAAAGTGCTAGTTAATGGCACCCCTTATGGTTTCTTCTCACCCACTAGAGGGGTGCGTCAAGGAGACCCACTCTCACCATTGCTCTTTGCTTTATGCTCAGAAGGGCTATCCTTGCTCATCCAGCAGGCAATTCGCACAAACTCTCTAAATGGCATCGGATTAAATAGTCGATGTCCGAAGATCTCACACCTAATGTTTGCTGATGATACAATTCTTTTCTTAAAAGTAACCCGCTCATCAATTCAGGTTCTGAAAAGACTCCTTCAAGACTATGAGGATATGAGCGGCCAGAGAGTTAATCTTTCTAAATCAGCAACCCGTTTTAGTCATAATACCCCTGCAAATAACAAACAGAATATATGGCAATGCTGGGGGTCACACTTTTTGACCCACGGCAGCGATATCTTGGTCTTCCCTGCATCGTCCTTAGATCAAAGCAAGAGACGTTCCAATTTTTGGAGGACCAAGTATCTTTGCGCCTGAGTAGTTGGAAACAACAATGTTTGTCCCCTGCTGGCATTCACACATTACTAAAATCGGTAATTTCGGGGCTCCCTATTTATGCAATGTCTTGTTATCGGTTACCAGATCAAACCTGTATTCGTTTGAATGGTCTTATGGCTAATTTTTTGTGGGGGCAAGTTGGCACTAGTAAGAAGCAACACTGGATTTCTTGGTCCCGTCTATCCTTACCTAAGCATCTGGGTGGATTAGATTTCAAAAATTTTATTTTGTTCAATCAAGCTCTGTTAGCCAAACAGTGTTGGAGAATCCTTCATGAGCCTGAGCTACTAATTTCACGTGTACTTCGTGCCAAATATTTTGAAGGTCAAACCATCCTGCAAGCACGGGAAGGTTCTCGACCCTCCCCTGGTTTTCAAGGACTACTCCATGGTCTTCATTTACTAAAGCAAGGACTACGTTGGCAGGTCGGTTCTGGCTATCTCTTACATCCCTTACAAGCAAATTGGGTCCCGGGGACACATCCACACCCAGCTATTCAACGAGTAGATGGCCCTTACACGGGTCCTCCCTCTGTTGCTGGTTTCATTTCTTCGGGGCGATGGAATCTCCCACTATTGCAGTTACATTTTTCTGAATCATCGGTTAAAAGTATACTTGGACTACCTCTTCCCTTGACGCCCTACCCAGACACCTTAGTTTGGCACTTCTCAGGGACGGGCCATTATTCCACCTCTTCCGGGTATGATTTGGCTTATCGACTGAAAAAACCAAACAAACCACGTAAACTCTGTGCTGACACACAAGATGCCGTCTTGTGGTTATCATCATGGGAACTCCCTATCCAACCAAAACTCCAATTTTTTCTTTGGCGTTTACTTCATAGGATTTTACCAACTTTGGAATGTTTGGTCTCTAGAGGTATGGAGCTGCGTTTAACCTGCCCCGTTTGTCACTCAGCGGAAGAAACAATTGAGCATATGTTGTTTGAATGCCCTGTGTCCTTAGCCTTCTACAGGATGACCCGTTTGACGCCACCAACTTTCTCTAATACTCACTTTGCAATTTACTGGAGGTCCATATTCCAGCGTCAACTTAACCTAGCACCTGTTTGGGTTCTTGCTTGGTGGAGGGTCTGGAAGAGTAGAAATCACGTCGTCTTTAATCATGCTCAATTTCGTATTGAAGCCATGTACGGGCAATTTGCCTCGCATTTATCTGAATTACCCCTCTTCCTTCTTCCACCATCCTCTCAGCCCTCCCTCTCGCCGCTCCCCTTACTTCCCCGGCACCCCCGATGGTCCCCCCCGCTCCAAAGCCGCCTAAAGGTTAATGTTGATGGTGCTGTTTGCTCCCCCATGGTGGAGCCACAAGATGGGTTCTCCGATCTCCTGATGGTATGGTTCTGCATGCTGTAGGAACTCCGTACCCAGGTATTTTGGATCCTTTTATCCTTGAACTTTTAGCATGTAGAGATGCGGTGGCTTGGTGTGTCTTTTCTGGACTTTTTCAGGTTGATTTTGAAGGTGATACTGAGATGGTTTCAAAAGCTGTTCGTGATCACGAAGGATTGAGATCCACTGGGGGGATTATCGTTCAGGAGATCCTTCGTCTGATGGGCTCCAGTCCAAGCTTCAGGCTGCTCACGGTTCGCCGTTCAGCAAATAGGGCCGCCCATTCTGTGGCACGTTTGGCTCTTAGATATCTCCCAGGGGTGTTGCCGTAGTCCTCACTCCCTGGGTAGATTGTAGCTAATTTACTGCTTACTACCTTGATTCTCCTCGCGGAGCTATCTAAGTAAAAAAAAAAAAAAACTAGCATCTAATAGAACAGTAAAAAAGGTCATAAAACGATGTAGCAAGCACATAATCAACAAGAAGCTCATTAGTTTTTGACAGAAAATATCGAGGAAACAAAAGAGCAGGAAGATTCCTGTCTGTTTATGTCTACTTTTACTAAACCGTTCACAGCCCTACTCTCCTCGAGCACAACACACCTAGGCATGCAGCAGCACACATGCTTCATACAAATATCTCAGTTTCATCCTAGTCCGTGAAGCCTTGCATCTCCTTCCCTTTACCAGAGCTGGCACACCCAGATGCGGTGTGGCCGCTTTACTTCTTTGTTTTACTTCTTTTCGACCGTCCCGTTTTGGTTCCAGTGGAGGAACCCTTAACTGGGCTACAGTCTGTAGATCGAATAGGCACATGATGCCCAGGAACCAAAGCAGGGAACCCAACAGCAGGGATTCTGCATACACAAGAGGAACCCCAATTATGTCACTTCTAATGCCATTGCAACTGCCAATAAGCTTATCTCAGATCCACTGCGGACAAGTAGACCTAAGTCTAGTACCACATAAGTTATAAGATAAGAAGAACAAGAATACATACCCAACAAGAGCACAGCAGACTCCTGCTTGGCCGAGGTTGCACCACATGCCGCAATACCACTTCCACTCTGCAAACTAAACCGTAGAGCCTGATTCTCAGCAACGCAGCACTGAAGCAACCGCCCCAGTCTCCTGCATTCCCATTCCAAATACTTGCTCTTCATCTCCAGATCCTTTACATACATCTTCTTCCTCTCCCTAGATCTCACTGCTGCATCCCTGTTTCTCAATTGCCTGAAAAAATATCCATCCCATAAACAACCATCCCTACTCATTGGTTCAATTCCAGTCGTCCGACCATATACTTGTTAAAAAGAATAACTACTACTCCTTCTCCTAAATGGTGGAAGAAACTCCTCTCTTTGAGGTAAGCAGGAAACAACAATAATACCTTCGCCGCTTCTTAGAGATGGGGTCATTAGGAGCAGTATCATCATCATCTTCTTCTTCTTCTTCCTCAACGGCCAAGTGAGGTGATCCAGCTTCAACAAATATGTCATTATCCTTGTCGGAAGAATCAGGACGAGAAGACGAAGAAGAATGAGAAACATCAGGGTCAGGGATAGAAGAAGCATCTGCGGGAGGAGAATCGACCAGGAATTGAGCAAGGAAACCATCGTCTAGTTGAAGATCGACAGGTCCATCGTCTCTCATCAAAAGGCTCTCGATCTCCCCAATCTGACAAGAGAAGGAATCTGGGGCCAAATTGGGTAAGGACGATGAAGCCGCATCGGGACCTTGAGGGAAGATTTCAAATTCACTTCCATTCTCTAGCAATCCCTCAAGATTGTCCCAATCAATTTGCCCCAGTATATCGTCATTCTCCATCCCGCATCCACAACAGAGAACACTGCTGCTCTATGCTTGCTAACCCTAAAAATAAATAATAAGAAACAAAGTCGCTTGGCGAGTTCAATATACTGAAGCCATTCATGATTCATCGCAAATCCATCCAATTTTCACATACACATTGAAATCAATTGTCAAAACATCCAGATAATGAATTAATCACTCAATTCTTGTTGACGATACCATAATCCAGCTAACCAATTCAAGCAAACAGAAAAAAGAACACCAGAAAGCGATTCTCGCGTAGAATGAGCAAGACGAACTGCAACAATGTCCAACGATCATTTGAATGGTGGGGATTGAGAGCAAGTGAGGTACCTGATTAAGGGAATGATAAATCAAGAGAGCGGGAGAACGGGAGAAGCAGCAGTCGGTCGGGGTGGTGACGTGGTGGATCGTTGGTTGCGTGGGGAGATGGTTTACCTTAAAGCAGGATGACGAACCTTAAATAAATAGATATACTGTGTAGTAATGTAATTTCAGAATTTTCCCGGAAAATGTTGAATGACGCGGAAAAGGTGTGATATCATCCGGCCAATAGTTTTCCAATGTTAATGAGGAGTTGTCAAATTATGAACCCTCCGATTCTAAGTCAAATGTAATCTAATCCAACGGCCACTCCTCACTCACAAAACCCCTCCCCGAAGACGGCAAAACCCCAAAGATTCGTTTCGGTCCGATGTCCATTTCTCCGGACTGGCGTCGTCTAGTCTAAAGCTCAGCGGAAGAAGCTCCCACACGCTTCTCCTTCTATCTTCGTTCTTCTCTCTCTTTAACAGTTCTCGTGCCTTCTTTCTTCTGAAGCCTTCGCCTTCGTTTACCATTCAGTGGCGCGGGAAACCATCCATGCCAATCCATATGTCTACGTCGGCTCCTTGTTCTCCTTCTCTTCTCTGTTCTCGCCTAGCTTCCTGCAGGTTCCTTGCCTCTTCGGAATTCATCACTCCTTCTTCTTCTTCTTCTTCTTCTTCTGTTTCTCTCGGTTACCGGAAAGTTCGGTATCTGAGCTTTTCGTCGCCGTTGCGGTCATTCCGATGCTCAACTCAGCGTTGGAGCCGTGGAGTCGATTGGCGATCGCCTGTGAGCCTCCGTGCTCAGACACGAGCTACTTCCCCTCTTGTTGAGCGGATTCAGAAGTCGGTTTCCACTATGGGTGTGTCTCGTTTCAGCTTCGGTGTTTCCGTCTTTCTTTTTCATTATTCTAACGTTGCTAATTAAGATATTGAAACTTTCAACGTTGCTAGTGTCTTCGGATGGTTGGATGGATAAGTTTTTAGTTGTGATTCATATGCTTTGCTAAATCGTGCAGCTTCTGAAAATCCTTACAAGGGAATATTGACTTCCCTTCCCAAGCCTGAAGGTGGGAGTTCGGGAAATTCTTCAGCTTACCTGCTCTGAATGATCCGCGAATCGGTATGTGACAATGAACCTATCTTACATTTTCCTTGTTAGTCAAGTTAGTTTTACCTTGGCACAGCCATATGTTGTCAGTGGATTTCTCCTTGTTTCTGTTTGCGTGGTCGTTTCTGGTACCTGATTGAGAAGGCTGAGTACGCCGCTTCCTTTAATTTTTATGAAAGAGTACGCTGTTTCCTTTTGACATCTGCAGATAGGCTGCCATACTCTATCCGAATTCTATTGGAATCTGCTATTAGGAACTGTGATAACTTCCAAGTTACTAATGAGGATGTGGAGAAGATAATTGATTGGGAGAATACATCACCTAACAATGTCGAAATCCCTTTTAAGCCTGCCCGAGTCCTGCTCCAGGTTTGATCCATTGATTCAGTCTATCATCAAAAGAAACGACGTAGTGGTAAAAAACTTGATTCTTGGACATGCTCTTTCTCTTACAACTTGCTCTCCGTTAGCCAGGATTTCACTGGAGTGCCTGCCGTGGTTGACCTGGCTTGTATGCGGGATGCTATGAAGAATCTGGGCAGTGATCCTAAGAAGATTAATCCGTTGGTTTGTGATCTTTCTGCCTTCTTGTACGAACTGATTCTTAGTATGACCAGATACCTTCATGGCTTTCTGCCTTCTTGGCTGGCGTGAACAATAAATGCTAGAGATTTTCTCAAGTCTATATCAGGTTTGAGACTGCTGATGAGTTCATACTTGCTCTCCAGGTTCCAGTCGACCTTGTTGTTGATCATTCAGTTCAGGTTGATGTAGCAAGGACAGAAAATGCCGTGCAAGAAAACATGGAGCATGAGTTTAGGAGAAACAAGGAGAGATTTGCTTTTCTCAGATGGGGAGCATCTGCTTTCCAAAACATGCTTGTTGTTCCTCCTGGGTCTGGAATTGTACACCAGGTGAAGACTTGCGGTTTAAAGTTTTTCATAGGCAAATGCTTTGGTGTGTGTAACACTGAAATGGCTACATTGTTGTTTGTAACAAGGTTGGGGCTAGTACAATAATTTAATAGTGTATTGTTTCCTTTCAATCGATTCTTGTACAATTCAATGGCTACTTCAGACTTGCTCCTCTATTGGGTGCAGCCTTTTTATCACAATGCTATTTTTTATCTGTTCTTCAAATGTCAATGTTATTGCATTCTTATTGACGTTTTCTTTCTGTTGTATGTGAAGGTTAATTTGGAGTACCTTGCACGTGTAGTCTTTAACTCTGATGGACTTCTCTACCCTGATAGTGTGGTTGGTACGGATTCACATACAACTATGATTGATGGGTTAGGCGTGGCTGGTTGGGGAGTTGGTGGAATCGAAGCAGAAGCAACAATGCTTGGACAGGTAGTTTTTTGTGTATCCCTATGTATGTAGAGGAATTATTTGAAAAATATGAATTATCTTTTAGATATGATTTGTCTATAGGATTCATCTATATGTTCACATCTGAAATTTACAACTTTCCATATTCAAGCATCAATGTATCATGTGATTTGGTTTTACCTGCCGGATGTTCTTCTTCTTATAATGTAATTATGGAGTTTCCTCTCTTCCATGTTAGTGTGAAAGTAGGAAAAACCGGCAGTAATTCACACACGTTACCGAAATAGTTTACAAACCAAATGCCAGAAACAAGAACTCGATGCCTTAGTTCGTCACGACATTTAACAATTTTCCTTTACAATGCACGTTTATATGCACACAAAAATTTTATTCTGATTGATTACGTATTATTATAATAAATAATTACCATAGGATATTAAGTGTTAGATTATTTTGTAATTACTCTCTAATATTATACATGTAGTTAATATGGTAGGTAGTGATAGAGATCAACTCTTAATTTGTATGAGCTAGTACTGATACAGCTAAGACTGATAGGGTCAGCACTGTATCTATACCTGAGGTTTACAGCTGAATAATATAAAACAAAAATCATCTCCTCTAATCACTTGTATATTCCTTTGTGACTGCTTCTTATGCTGATTTCTTGAACTAAACAGCCCATGAGTATGGTACTCCCTGGTGTTGTTGGTTTCAAATTGTCTGGAGAACTGCGTGACGGTGTTACAGCAACTGACTTAGTTCTGACAGTGACTCAAATGCTGAGGAAACATGGTGTTGTTGGGAAATTTGTGGAGTTCTATGGTAAGGACCAAGGCTAAAATAATAAAACATACAAATTGATTTTCAGTCATTAGACTTCTATATGCACGTAACTGAATAAATTTGCACTTCTGCACAGGCAATGGCATGAGTAGACTATCATTGGCTGATAGGGCTACAATTGCAAATATGTCTCCGGAATATGGAGCAACAATGGGATTCTTCCCTGTTGATCATGTGACGCTAGAATATCTGAAACTGACTGGGAGAAGTGATGATACAGTGAGATCTCTTCCCTTTGGTAATTTTTCTGCTTTTCTTGTTAGTTATTAATGAAGACCTTCCTTCACAAATTAGGTCGCAATGATAGAACAATACCTGCGTGCAAACAAGTTATTTGTCGACTACAGTGAGGTAAATTACTGATCTATTTCAACCAGAGAATCTGTTGATGATGTACATAGTATATATGAACTGGATGGAGTACTCTTGTTTAACTTAACAGCCAGAACAAGAGAGATCGTACACGTCATATATGCAGTTGGACCTTGCAGAAGTTGAGCCTTGTGTTTCAGGACCAAAGAGGTACGTTGTGCTAATTTAATCCTGTTTACACTGCTCCCATAATTTATGTAAAATATTTTAAAATTTTCTTTATCTGTTCATGTGACAGACCTCATGATCGTGTACCATTGAAAGAGATGAAGGATGACTGGAGGGCATGCCTTGGTAACTCAGTAGGGTTCAAAGTGAGAGTTAATCCTTTTGCCTGACTGTTTACACTCTGTAAATTCAGTTTCCATCAGCTGCTTGCTTATCAAGCTGAATGTGCAGAAGTTCAGTGTTGTTCTATTTGGTTGCTCAATTTTGGTGCCATATCAATAAGAAATCTGGTCGGAGGACTAGCACTGCTATGTGGTTAACTGGTTGGGTGTTTCATTAGTCATTAACTCATTATGGCTGTTGTCCTCGTGATTTTTCTCTTCTTTATCATTGCTCTATAAATAATGCAGGGATTTGGTATACCAAAGGAAGAGCATGGCAAAGTGGCAAAGTTCTCCTTTTGTGGACAACCTGCTGAACTTGCACATGGGAGTGTTGTCATTGCAGCTATTACAAGTTGTACAAACACATCAAACCCCAGTGTCATGCTTGGGGCTGGTCTCGTGGCAAAGAAAGCTAGCGAACTTGGGTTACAGGTTGCTTTGGATTTGAGCATACCAATTGTGCTGTATGACCTGTTCATTTGTTTATTGGGAAGCTAATGTTTTGTTAATGATGATTTTCTAGGTTAAACCATGGATTAAAACTAGTCTTGCTCCAGGGTCTGGAGTTGTGACAAAATATTTGCAGAAAAGGTATAGTACATATTATTTCGTTTTAGAATTTTATGAGTCCTTGAGCTTTTAGATGAATGAGTTCTGTTTGGTGTATGCAGTGGACTGCAGAAGTACTTGGATGAGCAAGGCTTTCAGCATGTTGGCTATGGTTGCACAACCTGTATTGGAAATTCTGGAGAGCTTGATGAAGCAGTTGCTTCTGCCATTTCAAACAACGGTAGAACTAATTTGTCTTTTTAGTAACATTTGCTCCACTTGACTGGCCCTTTTCCTGGGATGGTGATTTTTAAACGGGAATCCACCAGTTTTAAGGCTTTGTGAATTCGATGGAGCTTCATCAAGTCTTTCTTCTGCATACTATATAAGCTTTTATATTGATGTTTGGTTGTTTGCTGCAATGTTCCTATATAGAGATCATTGATAGCTTTTCCTCCTTTTTGCTAGAAGTCATTTTCAACCACGTACTTCCCTGTATTTTATCTTCATAACAATTGATCTCTCCAATAATGTTTGTTGGCTACTTCTGCAGACATCATCGCTGCAGCTGTTCTTTCTGGAAATAGGAATTTTGAAGGGCGGATTCATCCACTGACAAGAGCTAATTATCTTGCTTCTCCTCCATTAGTTGTTGCCTATGCACTAGCGGGAACGGTATGGAAGTTCGAGCAATCTATACCGAGAGTGATACTTTTCCCAGTTGACCACTCTATCTCAACTAAACTCTTAACATCTCTCCATGTTTTCTTTTGTCCAATTTCAGGTCGACATTGACTTTGAGAAGGATCCCATTGGAACCGGGAAAGATGGAAAAGAGGTTTTCTTTAGGGATATCTGGCCTAGTAATGAAGAGATTGCAGAGGTAAATGCTTTCTGTAGTTCATACAGTATCCAGTTATGCTTCTTGAAATCATTGACAGTACTTGATAATGATCCCAGGTTGTGCAATCTAGCGTGCTGCCAGATATGTTCAGAAGTACGTATGAAGCTATAACAAATGGCAATCCCATGTGGAATCAGCTCAGCATCCCTACTTCTATTCTGTACTCATGGGATCCAAAGTCTACATACATTCATGAGCCACCATACTTCAAGAATATGAAGATGGAACCACCTGGTCCTCATGGGGTGAAGGATGCTTACTGCTTGCTCAAGTTTGGTGACAGTGTAACTACTGATCATATCTCCCCTGCCGGTAGTATTCATAAAGATAGCCCTGCTGCAAGGTACCTTCGAGAGCGTGGGGTTGATCCCAAGGATTTCAATTCTTATGGAAGCCGTCGTGGAAATGATGAAGTAATGGCAAGGGGAACCTTTGCAAATATTCGCATTGTGAACAGGCTCCTGAATGAAGTAGGGCCACTGACTGTTCATATTCCAACGGGAGAGAAGCTTCATGTATTTGACGTAGCAATGGTGAGTTAATATAACCATCAGACTTCATTTTTTTGGGGCCATCATAATCTAAAGGATAGATTGAAATACGGGCCCGTAGGCAAAAACGTCATCCCTTGGCTCGGTAGCTAGTTTGGTGATGGCAATTAGTATCCTTCCCTCTGCGATTCCGCTAGTTTAGAAAGGAAAGGAAAAAAAAACATCAGGCTCCATTCTAACATAACATACTATGGCACAATTGATTAATTATTGTCTGCTCTTTTGTGAACTAAATCTTAAACTAGATCTTCAATTACAGAGGTACATGGAAGCTGGCGAGGACACCATAGTGATAGCTGGATCAGAATATGGAAGTGGTAGCTCTAGAGATTGGGCTGCCAAAGGTCCAAAGCTGTTGGTAAGTTAGAATCTCTCGCCTGTTGCTGTATGGAAATTTTGTGAAGTGTTAATCCTTGTGGTGGGGTGGACATGTGGTTCAGGGAGTGAAAGCAGTAATTGCCAAGAGTTTTGAAAGAATACACAGAAGCAATCTGGTGGGAATGGGGATAATCCCTCTGTGCTTCAAGCCGGGTGAGGACGCTGACACGTTAGAACTGACTGGTTGTGAGCGCTACACCATTGACGTCCCGAATAAGATCAGTGAACTGAAGCCTGGACAGGATGTTACTGTCGCGACAGATACTGGCAAGTCTTTCACCTGCACAGCACGCTTTGACACAGAGGTATAATGACTCGGATTCCTCAGCTGCCCTTGACCCTTGTTCAGTAATCATGTAAATGTTGGAAATTTTTATCTGCTATCTCCTTGGAACTCACGGAGTAACCAATCGTGCAGGTTGAGCTGGCCTACTTTGATCATGGAGGAATTCTTCCGTACGTCCTAAGAAACCTAGTTAGCAAGTAAAACAATAGATGTTCAAGGTTGCCGACTTGTGTAACGGAGAAGAATCTGACTTTTTCCAAGGTTACAGCATGCTTTCACTATCTGTCATGAAGAAGTATTCTGGATTATTCTCTGTTGATGATTGCTGGAACTTGGGTACGAGAGCAGTCTAAAACGTTTTTATATATACCATGTATGTATTGCTGACCAACGCCATAGGTAGTTACTGTGTAAATAGAAACAATAGTTTTTCATACTAGTTCATAATTACGCTCTTCTCTATTGCTAAATATTCATATTTGTTTCTACCTAGATTTATGTGATTTGTTAGCTTGGGACTCTACTTTGGCTACGATTGCGTAGATGGATGTAAAGGACATATGTCATTTTTGTCTTGATGATGTTGAATGTTTTTTTTTTTTTTTTTTTTGGCCTTAGATAACTCCCGCAGGAGCGCTGGAGATAACCATGCATTCAAAGAATTAAGAGCACACCCAAGCCGACGAAGCGCATGATGAGCCACATAGTGGGCTGTCATGTTATCTTGCCGAGGGATCGCAAGAAGCCGGATTTGAGGAAGAGAGTCGAGCAGGCTGCAAATGTCAGCTACGAGAGAACCCCATCCCTAGAGAGGAAAAGCCGATTCGAAACCACCCGCAAGACCTCCATGGTATCTCCTTCAATGTCAACTTTAGACTAATCCAAATCCCGGTAGGGAATACATGCATCACGAACAGCTAGCAATTTAACAAAAAAAAAAAAGGTTAGAAATACCCGAAAAATGTTTTCTATCCCATGTACTTGTATGATTTTATTGTGTTAAGGAACAATTTGGGTGAATGTCGAGAGTGCTAAATATTTAAAGGAAACTGGTTTAGGGATTCAACGTAGGAGAGTTCGAAGAGATTGTCACTTTAACTCGAACACATTATATAATTGGCTCTTCGATATTGAAATGTCAATTACGTGTTAATTCAAATTAGATTTTTAGCCGCCCGTTGGCTGGGTTTATCGAGTATTTTAAGTTCGTTAAATTTTATAGTTAAAATTATTTAAAATGATTATACATATACAGACATAGTGAAAATAAATTTAAATATTTCGAATTATGTTTTCATTAGTAAATAATGATGGTAAAGACATAATGATGAGTTTGAATCAATGTATTGATTTATCTTTATTAGTATAAAAATTTAAGAAAGTAAAATAAATATAAAATATTGATTAACATTAAATTGTGATGCATGGAACTGGAACCCGGG
The DNA here is from genome assembly GCA_034768395.1 of Linum lewisii. Taxonomy (NCBI): domain Eukaryota; kingdom Viridiplantae; phylum Streptophyta; class Magnoliopsida; order Malpighiales; family Linaceae; genus Linum; species Linum lewisii. The sequence goes on from CM068297.1 coordinate 16,514,308, forward strand.
TCCAACCCTTTCCAAGGTTTGGAAGTGTTCCAACCTTTTCTCAACCATTATGTCACCTTTTGACCTTTTGACCAATCCAATGGTCTAGCTTGTTAGGAGTATTTAAGACTTTACACATATAATTTATTTTTTACATTTAAATTAAATAATTAATATTCTCAGGTGACCGGCCGGAGACTCTCCGGCGACCGGCCACTGTCGCCGACGACTTTTCTGTCGATACTCCGGTGACCGGCTAACTTTCGGCAACTTTTTCGGCGGAGGCATGTTAACTAGTTAACACCTTTTTTTTCATGTTAACTAGTTACCAGTGTTTTTTTAACTGGTAACTAGTTAACACCTTTTTTTGCTATTAACTAGTTAACACTTTTTTTTTGTTAACTAGTTTACAATATTTTTTAAACTGATAACTTGTTAACAGATTTTAACCTGATAACTAGTTAACAAGATTTTTTGTTAACATGTTATTTTAATTAGTTAACATCATGATTTAGATAAGTAATTTACAAGATTTTTAGTTGATAACTAGTTATCAAAATTAGTTAACTAGATAACTTATCGAGTTAACTAGTTAACATCATGACTAAGATAACTAGTTAACATTTTTTAAGAGGATAACTAGTTATTAAAATTGGTTAACTAGTTAACCAATCGAGTTAACTAGTTATCCAATCGTGTTAACTAGTTAACCAATCGAGTAAACTAGTTAACCATTCAAGAAATTACAAATTCACACATAATTTGAAGGCAACCAATGAGCTAAAAATTATGTCAATTATTCACTATCATACACAAAATGTCAATATTGCTAATTATTACTGAAACTCTTCACTTGGAATTCATCTAGCAGCTGGGTGAAATTCTAGGTCTGAACCTGCAAATCCCGAAAAGTAAACTCCACCGGAGCACCGATCCATCTCCTTCAACAGCCTCTTTCTCTGAACATTATAACACAATAAGAAACCCAACATTGCTATCAAGAATTTCATACTCTGCAGAATCGGAAGCACCACCACTTTCCTATCCAGACTACTGATCAAAAGTAAACAAAAAATGAAATATGAGAAGAAGATCATCAATTAAAACGTTCCATAAAACCTCGTTCTTCTCAGAGATTGAAAACAACAATGTATCTGCTACTTCTATCTCCCCACATTTAGCATAAAGATCCACAAGACCAGAGGCAACAAACAAGCCGCTTAACAACCCAAGCTTCACCACCTCTGCGTGAACTTGCTTCCCAAGCTCCACATCCAAACACAGAGCACAAGCCTTCATATAGTAGCCAACAAATACTCATCAGGTCTCACGTCTTCATTCCTCATAACTCAATACAAACTAGCAGCATCATCTCCGCATCCCTTACTAACAAACCCAGAAATCAAAGCCGTCCACGACACAACATCTCGTTGAGGGATTTCGTCGAGCACCTCCCGTGAAAAATCCAAACGAAAACATTTAGCATAGAAGCTCTTTAAGGAAACTCACAAGTCGGGAATCAGCAGAGCCGTCCAATAAATTTTGTAGGCCATATTGCAAAACATATACTCGGTTTGCTTGTATTAATATGACTTGAGATGATATGGGGCACGTAAAACTTGACTCGCAATAGATTTATAACATATTTGAATTTTTCGTACTCGTCGGTTTACCCTATTCTCGACTTGTTGTGACTTATAGTATTGTTTATTAAATTCTAATTATTTTTTATGTACATATTACTCTATCATGTTTATTCTTAAATTCAACCTTACTATCTTTTTTTTTTACGTAAATAGCTCCGAGAGGAGAATCAAGGCAGTAAGCAGTAAATCAACTACAATCTACCCAAGGTGACTTGAAGCCAATAGACGCAAGATCTCTGGAGATAACCATGCATTCAAAGAATTAAGAGCACACCCAAGCCGACGAAGCGCATGACGAGCCACATAGTGGGCTGTCATGTTATCTTGCCCAGGGATCGCAAGAAGCCGGATCTGAGGAAGAGAGTCGAGCAGGCTGCAAATGTCAGCTACGAGAGAACCCCATCCCTAGAGAGGAAAAGCCGATTCGAAACCACCCGCGAGACCTCCATGGTATCTCCTTCAATGTCAACTTTAGACCAATCCAAATCCCGGTAGGGAATGCATGCATCACGAACAGCTAGCAATTCAACCAAAAAAAAGGTTAGAAATACCCGAAAAATGTTTTCTATCCCATGTACTTGTATGATTTTATTGTGTTAAGGAACAATTTGGGTGAATGTCGAGAGTGCTAAATATTTAAAGGAAACTGGTTTAGGGATTCAACGTAGGAGAGTTCGAAGAGATTGTCACTTTAACTCGAACACATTATATAATTGGCTCTTCGATATTGAAATGTCAATTACGTGTTAATTCAAATTAGATTTTTAGCCGCCCGTTGGCTGGGTTTATCGAGTATTTTAAGTTCGTTAAATTTTATAGTTAAAATTATTTAAAATAATTATATATATACAGACATAGTGAAAATAAATTTAAATATTTCGAATTATGTTTTCATTAGTAAATAATGATGGTAAAGACATAATGATGAGTTTGAATCAATGTATTGATTTATCTTTATTAGTATAAAAATTTAAGAAAATAAAATAAATATAAAATATTGATTAACATTAAATTGTGATGCATGGAACTGGATCCGTGTCCAACCCTTTCCAAGGTTTGGAAGTGTTCCAACCTTTTCTCAACCATTATGTAACCTTTTGACCTTTTGACCAATCCAATGGTCTAGCTTGTTAGGAGTATTTAGGACTTTACACATATAATTTATTTTTTACATTTAAATTAAATAATTAATATTCTCAGGTGACCGTCCGGTGACTCTCCGGCGACCGGCCACCGTCGCCGACGACTTTTCTGTCGAGACTCCGGTGACCGGCTAACTTTCGGCAACTTTTTCGGCGGAGGCATGTTAATTAGTTAACACCTTTTTTTCATGTTAACTAGTTAACAGTGTTTTTTTTAACTGGTAACTAGTTAACACCTTTTTTTGCTATTAACTAGTTAACACTTTTTTTTTGTTAACTAGTTTACAATATTTTTTAAACTGATAACTTGTTAACAGATTTTAACCTGATAACTAGTTAACAAGATTTTTTGTTAACATGTTATTTTAACTAGTTAACATCATGATTTAGATAAGTAATTTACAAGATTTTTAGTTGATAACTAGTTATCAAAATTAGTTAACTAGATAACTTATCGAGTTAACTAGTTAACATCATGACTAAGATAACTAGTTAACATTTTTTAAGAGGATAACTAGTTATTAAAATTGGTTAACTAGTTATTGAAATTGGTTAACTAGTTAACCAATCGAGTTAACTAGTTATCCAATCGTGTTAACTAGTTAACCAATCGAGTAAACTAGTTAACCATTCAAGAAATTACCAATTCACACATAATTTGAAGGCAACCAATGAGCTGAAAATTATGTTAATTATTCACTATCATACACAAAATGTCAATATTGCTAATTATTACTGAAACTCTTCACTTGGAATTCATCTAGCACCTGGGTGAAATTCTAGTTCTGAACCTGCAAATCCCGAAAAGTAAACTCCACCGGAGCACCGATCCATCTCCTTCTTCAACTGCCTCTTTCTCTGAACATTATAACACAACAAGAAACCCAACATTGCTATCAAGAATTTCATACTCTGCAGAATCGGAAGCACCACCACTTTCCTATCCAGACTACTGATCAAAAGTAAACAAAAAATGAAATATGAGAAGAAGATCATCAATTAAAACGTTCCATAAAACCTCGTTCTTCTCAGAGATTGAAAAGAACAATGTATCTGCTACTTCTATCTCCCCACATTTAGCATAAAGATCCACAAGACCAGAGGCAACAAACAAGCCGCTTAACAACCCAAGCTTCACCACCTCTGCGTGAACTTGCTTCCCAAGCTCCACATCCAAACACAGAGCACAAGCCTTCATATAGTAGCCAACAAATACTCATCAGGTCTCACGTCTTCATTCCTCATAACTCAATACAAACTAGCAGCATCATCTCCGCATCCCTTACAAACAAACCCAGAAATCAAAGCCGTCCACGACACAACATCTCGTTGAGGCATTTCGTCGAGCACCTCCCGTGAAAAATCCAAACGACAACATTTAGCATAGAAGCTCTTTAAGGAAACTCACAAGTCGGGAATCAGCAGAGCCGTCCAATAAATTTTGTAGGCCATATTCCAAAACATATACTCGGTTTGCTTGTATTAATATGACTTGAGATGATATGGGGCACGTAAAACTTGACTCGCAATAGATTTATAACATATTTGAATTTTTCGTACGCGTCGGTTTACCCTATTCTCGACTTGTTGTGACTTATAGTATTGTTTATTAAATTCTAATTATTTTTTATGTACATATAACTCTATCATGTTTATTCTTAAATTCAACCTTACTATCTTTTTTTTTTTTACGTAAATAGCTCCGAGAGGAGAATCAAGGCAGTAAGCAGTAAATCAACTACAATCTACCCAAGGTGACTTGAAGCCAATAGACGCAAGATATCTGGAGATAACCATGCATTCAAAGAATTAAGAGCACACCCAAGCCGACGAAGCGCATGACGAGCCACATAGTGGGCTGTCATGTTATCTTGCCGAGGGATCGCAAGATGCCGGATCTGAGGAAGAGTGTCGAGCAGGCTGCAAATGTCAGCTACGAGAGAACCCCATCCCAGAGAGGAAAAGCCGATTCGAAACCACCCGCGAGACCTCCATGGTATCTCATTCAATGTCAACTTTAGACCAATCCAAATCCCGGTAGGGAATGCATGCATCACGAACAGCTAGCAATTCAACCAAAAAAAAGGTTAGAAATACCCGAAAAATGTTTTCTATCCCATGTACTTGTATGATTTTATTGTGTTAAGGCACAATTTGGGTGAATGTCGAGAGTGCTAAATATTTAAAGGAAACTGGTTTAGGGATTCAACGTAGGAGAGTTCGAAGAGATTGTCACTTTAACTCGAACACATTATATAATTGGCTCTTCGATATTGAAATGTCAATTACGTGTTAATTCAAATTAGATTTTTAGCCGCCAGTTGGCTGGGTTTATCGAGTATTTTAAGTTCGTTAAATTTTATGTTAAAATTATTTAAAATGATTATATATATACATACATAGTGAAAATAAATTTAAATATTTCGAATTATGTTTTCATTAGTAAATAATGATGGTAAAGACATAATGATGAGTTTGAATCAATGTATTGATTTATCTTTATTAGTATAAAAATTTAAGAAAATAAAATAAATATAAAATATTGATTAACATTAAATTGTGATGCATGGAACTGAATCCGTGTCCAACCCTTTCCAAGGTTTGGAAGTGTTCCAACCTTTTCTCAACCATTATGTCACCTTTTGACCTTTTGACCAATCCAATGGTCTAGCTTGTTAGGAGTATTTAGGACTTTACACATATAATTTATTTTTTACATTTAAATTAAATAATTAATATTCTCAGGTGACCGGCCGGTGACTCTCCGGCGACCGGCCACCGTCGCCGACGACTTTTCTGTCGAGACTCCGGTGACCGGCTAACTTTCGGCAACTTTTTCGGCGGAGGCATGTTAACTAGTTAACACCTTTTTTTCATGTTAACTAGTTAACAGTGTTTTTTTTTAACTGGTAACTAGTTAACACCTTTTTTTGCTATTAACTAGTTAACACTTTTTTTTTGTTGTTAACTAGTTAACAATATTTTTTAAACTGATAACTTGTTAACAGATTTTAACCTGATAACTAGTTAACAAGATTTTTTGTTAACATGTTATTTTAACTAGTTAACATCATGATTTAGATAAGTAATTTACAAGATTTTTAGTTGATAACTAGTTATCAAAATTAGTTAACTAGATAACTTATCGAGTTAACTAGTTAACATCATGACTAAGATAACTAGTTAACATTTTTTAAGAGGATAACTAGTTATTAAAATTGGTTAACTAGTCTAACCAATCGAGTTAACTAGTTATCCAATCGTGTTAACTAGTTAACCAATCGAGTAAACTAGTTAACCATTCAAGAAATTACAAATTCACACATAATTTGAAGGCAACCAATGAGCTGAAAATTATGTCAATTATTCACTATCATACACAAAATGTCAATATTGCTAATTATTACTGAAACTCTTCACTTGGAATTCATCTAGCACCTGGGTGAAATTCTAGGTCTGAACCTGCAAATCCCGAAAAGTAAACTCCACCGGAGCACCGATCCATCTCCTTCTTCAACAGCCTCTTTCTCTGAACATTATAACACAACAAGAAACCCAACATTGCTATCAAGAATTTCATACTCTGCAGAATCGGAAGCACCACCACTTTCCTATCCAGACTACTGATCAAAAGTAAACAAAAAATGAAATATGAGAAGAAGATCATCAATTAAAACGTTCCATAAAACCTCGTTCTTCTCAGAGATTGAAAAGAACAATGTATCTGCTACTTCTATCTCCCCACATTTAGCATAAAGATCCACAAGACCAGAGGCAACAAACAAGTCGCTTAACAACCCAAGCTTCACCACCTCTGCGTGAACTTGCTTCCCAGGCTCCACATCCAAACACAGAGCACAAGCCTTCATATAGTAGCCAACAAATACTCATCAGGTCTCACGTCTTCATTCCTCATAACTCAATACAAACTAGCAGCATCATCTCCGCATCCCTTACTAACAAACCCAGAAATCAAAGCCGTCCACGACACAACATCTCGTTGAGGCATTTCGTCGAGCACCTCCCGTGCAAAATCCAAACGACAACATTTAGCATAGAAGCTCTTTAAGGAAACTCACAAGTCGGGAATCAGCAGAGCCGTCCAATAAATTTTGTAGGCCATATCCAAAACATATACTCGGTTTGCTTGTATTAATATGACTTGAGATGATATGGGCACGTAAAACTTGACTCGCAATAGATTTATAACATATTTGAATTTTTCGTACGCGTCGGTTTACCCTATTTTCGACTTGCTGTGACTTATAGTATTGTTTATTAAATTCTAATTATTTTTTATGTACATATAACTCTATCATGTTTATTCTTAAATTCAACCTTACTATCTTTTTTTTTTTACGTAAATAGCTCCGAGAGGAGAATCAAGGCAGTAAGCAGTAAATCAACAACAATCTACCCAAGGTGACTTGAAGCCAATAGACGCAAGATCTCTGGAGATAACCATGCATTCAAAGAATTAAGAGCACACCCAAGCCGACGAAGCGCATGACGAGCCACATAGTGGGCTGTCATGTTATCTTGCCGAGGGATCGCAAGAAGCCGGATCTGAGGAAGAGAGTCGAGCAGGCTGCAAATTTCAGCTACGAGAGAACCCCATCCCTAGAGAGGAAAAGCCGATTCGAAACCACCCGCGAGACCTCCATGGTATCTCCTTCAATGTCAACTTTAGACCAATCCAAATCCCGGTAGGGAATGCATGCATCACGAACAGCTAGCAATTCAACCAAAAAAAAGGTTAGAAATACCCGAAAAATGTTTTCTATCCCATGTACTTGTATGATTTTATTGTGTTAAGGAACAATTTGGGTGAATGTCGAGAGTGCTAAATATTTAAAGGAAACTGGTTTAGGGATTCAACGTAGGAGAGTTCGAAGAGATTGTCACTTTAACTCGAACACATTATATAATTGGCTCTTCGATATTGAAATGTCAATTACGTGTTAATTCAAATTAGATTTTTAGCCGCCCGTTGGCTGGGTTTATCGAGTATTTTAAGTTCGTTAAATTTTATAGTTAAAATTATTTAAAATGATTATATATATACAGACATAGTGAAAATAAATTTAAATATTTCGAATTATGTTTTCATTAGTAAATAATGATGGTAAAGACATAATGATGAGTTTGAATCAATGTATTGATTTATCTTTATTAGTATAAAAATTTAAGAAAATAAAATAAATATAAAATATTGATTAACATTAAATTGTGATGCATGGAACTGGAATCCGTGTCCAACCCTTTCCAAGGTTTGGAAGTGTTCCAACCTTTTCTCAACCATTATGTCACCTTTTGACCTTTTGACCAATCCAATGGTCTAGCTTGTTAGGAGTATTTAGGACTTTACACATATAATTTATTTTTTACATTTAAATTAAATAATTAATATTCTCAGGTGACCGGCCGGTGACTCTCCGGCGACCGGCCACCGTCGCCGACGACTTTTCTGTCGATACTCCGGTGACCGGCTAACTTTCGGCAACTTTTTCGGCGGAGGCATGTTAACTAGTTAACACCTTTTTTTCATGTTAACTAGTTAACAGTGTTTTTTTAACTGGTAACTAGTTAACACCTTTTTTTGCTATTAACTAGTTAACACTTTTTTTTTTTGTTAACTAGTTAACAATATTTTTTAAACTGATAACTTGTTAACAGATTTTAACCTGATAACTAGTTAACAAGATTTTTTGTTAACATGTTATTTTAACTAGTTAACATCATGATTTAGATAAGTAATTTACAAGATTTTTAGTTGATAACTAGTTATCAAAATTAGTTAACTAGATAACTTATCGAGTTAACTAGTTAACATCATGACTAAGATAACTAGTTAACATTTTTTAAGAGGATAACTAGTTATTAAAATTGGTTAACTAGTTTAACAATCGAGTTAACTAGTTATCCAATCGTGTTAACTAGTTAACCAATCGGTAAACTAGTTAACCATTCAAAAATTACAAATTCACACACATAATTTGAAGGCAACCAATGAGCTGAAAATTATGTCAATTATTCACTATCATACACAAAATGTCAATATTGCTAATTATTACTGAAACTCTTCACTTGGAATTCATCTAGCAGCTGGGTGAAATTCTAGGTCTGAACCTGCAAATCCCGAAAAGTAAACTCCACCGGAGCACCGATCCATCTCCTTCTTCAACAGCCTCTTTCTCTGAACATTATAACACAACAAGAAACCCAACATTGCTATCAAGAATTTCATACTCTGCAGAATCGGAAGCACCACCACTTTCCTATCCAGACTACTGATCAAAAGTAAACAAAAAATGAAATATGAGAAGAAGATCATCAATTAAAACGTTCCATAAAACCTCGTTCTTCTCAGAGATTGAAAAGAACAATGTATCTGCTACTTCTATCTCCCCACATTTAGCATAAAGATCCACAAGACCAGAGGCAACAAACAAGTCCGCTTAACAACCCAAGCTTCACCACCTCTGCGTGAACTTGCTTCCCAGCTCCACATCCAAACACAGAGCACAAGCCTTCATATAGTAGCCAACAAATACTCATCAGGTCTCACGTCTTCATTCCTCATAACTCAATACAAACTAGCAGCATCATCTCCGCATCCCTTACTAACAAACCCAGAAATCAAAGCCGTCCACGACACAAACATCTCGTTGAGGCATTTCGTCGAGCACCTCCCGTGCAAAATCCAAACGACAACATTTAGCATAGAAGCTCTTTAAGGAAACTCACAAGTCGGGAATCAGCAGAGCCGTCCAATAAATTTTGTAGGCCATATTCCAAAACATATACTCGGTTTGCTTGTATTAATATGACTTGAGATGATATGGGGCACGTAAAACTTGACTCGCAATAGATTTATAACATATTTGAATTTTTCGTACGCGTCGGTTTACCCTATTTCGACTTGTTGTGACTTATAGTATTGTTTATTAAATTCTAATTATTTTTTATGTACATATACTCTATCATGTTTATTCTTAAATTCAACCTTACTATCTTTTTTTTTTTACGTAAATAGCTCCGAGAGGAGAATCAAGGCAGTAAGCAGTAAATCAACAACAATCTACCCAAGGTGACTTGAAGCCAATAGACGCAAGATCTCTGGAGATAACCATGCATTCAAAGAATTAAGAGCACACCCAAGCCGACGAAGCGCATGACGAGCCACATAGTGGGCTGTCATGTTATCTTGCCGAGGGATCGCAAGAAGCCGGATCTGAGGAAGAGAGTCGAGCAGGCTGCAAATTCAGCTACGAGAGAACCCCATCCCTAGAGAGGAAAAGCCGATTCGAAACCACCCGCGAGACCTCCATGGTATCTCCTTCAATGTCAACTTTAGACCAATCCAAATCCCGGTAGGGAATGCATGCATCACGAACAGCTAGCAATTCAACCAAAAAAAAGGTTAGAAATACCCGAAAAATGTTTTCTATCCCATGTACTTGTATGATTTTATTGTGTTAAGGAACAATTTGGGTGAATGTCGAGAGTGCTAAATATTTAAAGGAAACTGGTTTAGGGATTCAACGTAGGAGAGTTCGAAGAGATTGTCACTTTAACTCGAACACATTATATAATTGGCTCTTCGATATTGAAATGTCAATTACGTGTTAATTCAAATTAGATTTTTAGCCGCCCGTTGGCTGGGTTTATCGAGTATTTTAAGTTCGTTAAATTTTATAGTTAAAATTATTTAAAATGATTATATATATACAGACATAGTGAAAATAAATTTAAATATTTCGAATTATGTTTTCATTAGTAAATAATGATGGTAAAGACATAATGATGAGTTTGAATCAATGTATTGATTTATCTTTATTAGTATAAAAATTTAAGAAAATAAAATAAATAGAAAATATTGATTAACATTAAATTGTGATGGATGGAACTGGATCCGGTGTCCAACCCTTTCCAAGGTTTGGAAGTGTTCCAACCTTTTCTCAACCATTATGTCACCTTTTGACCTTTTGACCAATCCAATGGTCTAGCTTGTTAGGAGTATTTAGGACTTTACACATATAATTTTTTTTTACATTTAAATTAAATAATTAATATTCTCAGGTGACCGGCCGGTGACTCTCCGGCGACCGGCCACCGTCGCCGACGACTTTTCTGTCGAGACTCCGGTGACCGGCTAACTTTCGGCAACTTTTTCGGCGGAGGCATGTTAACTAGTTAACACCTTTTTTTCATGTTAACTAGTTAACAGTGTTTTTTTTAACTGGTAACTAGTTAACACCTTTTTTTGCTATTAACTAGTTAACACTTTTTTTGTTGTTAACTAGTTAACAATATTTTTTAAACTGATAACTGTTAACAGATTTTAACCTGATAACTAGTTAACAAGATTTTTTGTTAACATGTTATTTTAACTAGTTAACATCATGATTTAGATAAGTAATTTACAAGATTTTTAGTTGATAACTAGTTATCAAAATTAGTTAACTAGATAACTTATTGAGTTAACTAGTTAACATCATGACTAAGATAACTAGTTAACATTTTTTAAGAGGATAACTAGTTATTAAAATTGGTTAACTAGTTATTAAAATTGGTTAACTAGTTATCCAATCGGTTAACTAGTTATCCAATCGTGTTAACTAGTTAACCAATCGAGTAAACTAGTTAACCATTCAAGAAATTACAAATTCACACATAATTTGAAGGCAACCAATGAGCTGAAAATTATGTCAATTATTCACTATCATACACAAAATGTCAATATTGCTAATTATTACTGAAACTCTTCACTTGGAATTCATCTAGCAGCTGGGTGAAATTCTAGGTCTGAACCTGCAAATCCCGAAAAGTAAACTCCACCGGAGCACCGATCCATCTCCTTCTTCAACAGCCTCTTTCTCTGAACATTATAACACAACAAGAAACCCAACATTGCTATCAAGAATTTCATACTCTGCAGAATCGGAAGCACCACCACTTTCCTATCCAGACTATGATCAAAAGTAAACAAAAAATGAAATATGAGAAGAAGATCATCAATTAAAACGTTCCATAAAACCTCGTTCTTCTCAGAGATTGAAAAGAACAATGTATCTGCTACTTCTATCTCCCCACATTTAGCATAAAGATCCACAAGACCAGAGGCAACAAACAAGTCCGCTTAACAACCCAAGCTTCACCACCTCTGCGTGAACTTGCTTCCCAGCCCACATCCAAACACAGAGCACAAGCCTTCATATAGTAGCCAACAAATACTCATCAGGTCTCACGTCTTCATTCCTCATAACTCAATACAAACTAGCAGCATCATCTCCGCATCCCTTACTAACAAACCCAGAAATCAAAGCCGTCCACGACACAACATCTCGTTGAGGCATTTCGTCGAGCACCTCCCGTGCAAAATCCAAACGACAACATTTAGCATAGAAGCTCTTTAAGGAAACTCACAAGTCGGGAATCAGCAGAGCCGTCCAATAAATTTTGTAGGCCATAATCCAAAACATATACTCGGTTTGCTTGTATTAATATGACTTGAGATGATATGGGGCACGTAAAACTTGACTCGCAATAGATTTATAACATATTTGAATTTTTCGTACGCGTCGGTTTACCCTATTTCGACTTGTTGTGACTTATAGTATTGTTTATTAAATTCTAATTATTTTTTATGTACATATAACTCTATCATGTTTATTCTTAAATTCAACCTTACTATCTTTTTTTTTTTACGTAAATAGCTCCGAGAGGAGAATCAAGGCAGTAAGCAGTAAATCAACAACAATCTACCCAAGGTGACTTGAAGCCAATAGACGCAAGATCTCTGGAGATAACCATGCATTCAAAGAATTAAGAGCACACCCAAGCCGACGAAGCGCATGACGAGCCACATAGTGGGCTGTCATGTTATCTTGCCGAGGGATCGCAAGAAGCCGGATCTGAGGAAGAGAGTCGAGCAGGCTGCAAATTTCAGCTACGAGAGAACCCCATCCCTAGAGAGGAAAAGCCGATTCGAAACCACCCGCGAGACCTCCATGGTATCTCCTTCAATGTCAACTTTAGACCAATCCAAATCCCGGTAGGGAATGCATGCATCACGAACAGCTAGCAATTCAACCAAAAAAAAGGTTAGAAATACCCGAAAAATGTTTTCTATCCCATGTACTTGTATGATTTTATTGTGTTAAGGAACAATTTGGGTGAATGTCGAGAGTGCTAAATATTTAAAGGAAACTGGTTTAGGGATTCAACGTAGGAGAGTTCGAAGAGATTGTCACTTTAACTCGAACACATTATATAATTGGCTCTTCGATATTGAAATGTCAATTACGTGTTAATTCAAATTAGATTTTTAGCCGCCGTTGGCTGGGTTTATCGAGTATTTTAAGTTCGTTAAATTTTATAGTTAAAATTATTTAAAATGATTATATATATACAGACATAGTGAAAATAAATTTAAATATTTCGAATTATGTTTTCATTAGTAAATAATGATGGTAAAGACATAATGATGAGTTTGAATCAATGTATTGATTTATCTTTATTAGTATAAAAATTTAAGAAAATAAAATAAATAGAAAATATTGATTAACATTAAATTGTGATGCATGGAACTGGATCCGTGTCCAACCCTTTCCAAGGTTTGGAAGTGTTCCAACCTTTTCTCAACCATTATGTCACCTTTTGACCTTTTGACCAATCCAATGGTCTAGCTTGTTAGGAGTATTTAGGACTTTACACATATAATTTATTTTTTACATTTAAATTAAATAATTAATATTCTCAGGTGACCGGCCGGTGACTCTCCGGCGACCGGCCACCGTCGCCGACGACTTTTCTGTCGAGACTCCGGTGACCGGCTAACTTTCGGCAACTTTTTCGGCGGAGGCATGTTAACTAGTTAACACCTTTTTTTCATGTTAACTAGTTAACATGTTTTTTTTAACTGGTAACTAGTTAACACCTTTTTTTGCTATTAACTAGTTAACACTTTTTTTTTTTGTTAACTAGTTAACAATATTTTTTAAACTGATAACATTGTTAACAGATTTTAACCTGATAACTAGTTAACAAGATTTTTTGTTAACATGTTATTTTAACTAGTTAACATCATGATTTAGATAAGTAATTTACAAGATTTTTAGTTGATAACTAGTTATCAAAATTAGTTAACTAGATAACTTTTTCGAGTTAACTAGTTAACATCATGACTAAGATAACTAGTTAACATTTTTTAAGAGGATAACTAGTTATTAAAATTGGTTAACTAGTTATTAAAATTGGTTAACTAGTTAACCAATCGTGTTAACTAGTTATCCAATCGTGTTAACTAGTTAACCAATCGAGTAAACTAGTTAACCATTCAAGAAATTACAAATTCACACATAATTTGAAGGCAACCAATGAGCTGAAAATTATGTCAATTATTCACTATCATACACAAAATGTCAATATTGCTAATTATTACTGAAACTCTTCACTTGGAATTCATCTAGCAGCTGGGTGAAATTCTAGGTCTGAACCTGCAAATCCCGAAAAGTAAACTCCACCGGAGCACCGATCCATCTCCTTCTTCAACTGCCTCTTTCTCTGAACATTATAACACAACAAGAAACCCAACATTGCTATCAAGAATTTCATACTCTGCAGAATCGGAAGCACCACCACTTTCCTATCCAGACTACTGATCAAAAGTAAACAAAAAATGAAATATGAGAAGAAGATCATCAATTAAAACGTTCCATAAAACCTCGTTCTTCTCAGAGATTGAAAAGAACAATGTATCTGCTACTTCTATCTCCCCACATTTAGCATAAAGATCCACAAGACCAGAGGCAACAAACAAGTCGCTTAACAACCCAAGCTTCACCACCTCTGCGTGAACTTGCTTCCCAAGCTCCACATCCAAACACAGAGCACAAGCCTTCATATAGTAGCCAACAAATACTCATCAGGTCTCACGTCTTCATTCCTCATAACTCAATACAAACTAGCAGCATCATCTCCGCATCCCTTACTAACAAACCCAGAAATCAAAGCCGTCCACGACACAACATCTCGTTGAGGCATTTCGTCGAGCACCTCCCGTGCAAAATCCAAACGACAACATTTAGCATAGAAGCTCTTTAAGGAAACTCACAAGTCGGGAATCAGCAGAGCCGTCCAATAAATTTTGTAGGCCATATTCCAAAACATATACTCGGTTTGCTTGTATTAATATGACTTGAGATGATATGGGGCACGTAAAACTTGACTCGCAATAGATTTATAACATATTTGAATTTTTCGTACGCGTCGGTTTACCCTATTTCGACTTGCTGTGACTTATAGTATTGTTTATTAAATTCTAATTATTTTTTATGTACATATAACTCTATCATGTTTATTCTTAAATTCAACCTTACTATCTTTTTTTTTTTTACGTAAATAGCTCCGAGAGGAGAATCAAGGCAGTAAGCAGTAAATCAACTAACAATCTACCCAAGGTGACTTGAAGCCAATAGACGCAAGATCTCTGGAGATAACCATGCATTCAAAGAATTAAGAGCACACCCAAGCCGACGAAGCGCATGACGAGCCACATAGTGGGCTGTCATGTTATCTTGCCGAGGGATCGCAAGAAGCCGGATCTGAGGAAGAGAGTCGAGCAGGCTGCAAATTTCAGCTACGAGAGAACCCCATCCCTAGAGAGGAAAAGCCGATTCGAAACCACCCGCGAGACCTCCATGGTATCTCCTTCAATGTCAACTTTAGACCAATCCAAATCCCGGTAGGGAATGCATGCATCACGAACAGCTAGCAATTCAACCAAAAAAAAGGTTAGAAATACCCGAAAAATGTTTTCTATCCCATGTACTTGTATGATTTTATTGTGTTAAGGAACAATTTGGGTGAATGTCGAGAGTGCTAAATATTTAAAGGAAACTGGTTTAGGGATTCAACGTAGGAGAGTTCGAAGAGATTGTCACTTTAACTCGAACACATTATATAATTGGCTCTTCGATATTGAAATGTCAATTACGTGTTAATTCAAATTAGATTTTTAGCCGCCCGTTGGCTGGGTTTATCGAGTATTTTAAGTTCGTTAAATTTTATAGTTAAAATTATTTAAAATGATTATATATATACAGACATAGTGAAAATAAATTTAAATATTTCGAATTATGTTTTCATTAGTAAATAATGATGGTAAAGACATAATGATGAGTTTGAATCAATGTATTGATTTATCTTTATTAGTATAAAAATTTAAGAAAATAAAATAAATTAAAATATTGATTAACATTAAATTGTGATGATGGAACTGGATCCGTGTCCAACCCTTTCCAAGGTTTGGAAGTGTTCCAACCTTTTCTCAACCATTATGTCACCTTTTGACCTTTTGACCAATCCAATGGTCTAGCTTGTTAGGAGTATTTAGGACTTTACACATATAATTTATTTTTTACATTTAAATTAAATAATTAATATTCTCAGGTGACCGGCCGGTGACTCTCCGGCGACCGGCCACCGTCGCCGACGACTTTTCTGTCGAGACTCCGGTGACCGGCTAACTTTCGGCAACTTTTTCGCGGAGGCATGTTAACTAGTTAACACCTTTTTTTCATGTTAACTAGTTAACAGTGTTTTTTTAACTGGTAACTAGTTAACACCTTTTTTTGCTATTAACTAGTTAACACTTTTTTTTGTTGTTAACTAGTTAACAATATTTTTTAAACTGATAACTGTTAACAGATTTTAACCTGATAACTAGTTAACAAGATTTTTTGTTAACATGTTATTTTAACTAGTTAACATCATGATTTAGATAAGTAATTTACAAGATTTTTAGTTGATAACTAGTTATCAAAATTAGTTAACTAGATAACTTATTGAGTTAACTAGTTAACATCATGACTAAGATAACTAGTTAACATTTTTTAAGAGGATAACTAGTTATTAAAATTGGTTAACTAGTTATTAAAATTGGTTAACTAGTTATCCAATCGTGTTAACTAGTTATCCAATCGTGTTAACTAGTTAACCAATCGAGTAAACTAGTTAACCATTCAAGAAATTACAAATTCACACATAATTTGAAGGCAACCAATGAGCTGAAAATTATGTCAATTATTCACTATCATACACAAAATGTCAATATTGCTAATTATTACTGAAACTCTTCACTTGGAATTCATCTAGCAGCTGGGTGAAATTCTAGGTCTGAACCTGCAAATCCCGAAAAGTAAACTCCACCGGAGCACCGATCCATCTCCTTCTTCAACAGCCTCTTTCTCTGAACATTATAACACAACAAGAAACCCAACATTGCTATCAAGAATTTCATACTCTGCAAAATCGGAAGCACCACCACTTTCCTATCCAGACTACTGATCAAAAGTAAACAAAAAATGAAATATGAGAAGAAGACCATCAATTAAAACGTTCCATAAAACCTCGTTCTTCTCAGAGATTGAAAAGAACAATGTATCTGCTACTTCTATCTCCCCACATTTAGCATAAAGATCCACAAGACCAGAGGCAACAAACAAGTCGCTTAACAACCCAAGCTTCACCACCTCTGCGTGAACTTGCTTCCCAAGCTCCACATCCAAACACAGAGCACAAGCCTTCATATAGTAGCCAACAAATACTCATCAGGTCTCACGTCTTCATTCCTCATAACTCAATACAAACTAGCAGCATCATCTCCGCATCCCTTACTAACAAACCCAGAAATCAAAGCCGTCCACGACACAACATCTCGTTGAGGCATTTCGCCGAGCACCTCCCGTGCAAAATCCAAACGACAACATTTAGCATAGAAGCTCTTTAAGGAAACTCACAAGTCGGGAATCAGCAGAGCCGTCCAATAAATTTTGTAGGCCATATTCCAAAACATATACTCGGTTTGCTTGTATTAATATGACTTGAGATGATATGGGGCACGTAAAACTTGACTCGCAATAGATTTATAACATATTTGAATTTTTCGTACGCGTCGGTTTACCCTATTCTCGACTTGTTGTGACTTATAGTATTGTTTATTAAATTCTAATTATTTTTTATGTACATATAACTCTATCATGTTTATTCTTAAATTCAACCTTACTATCTTTTTTTTTTACGTAAATAGCTCCGAGAGGAGAATCAAGGCAGTAAGCAGTAAATCAACTACAATCTACCCAAGGTGACTTGAAGCCAATAGACGCAAGATCTCTTGGACAATGAACCCCCCCCCCCCCCGGGTTTGAGTGCTTTCTTGGTCACGTACGGCCTTTAAATTCAACCTTACTATCCTAATAATATAACTTATCTTTTTAACTATTGAGTTACCCACCCTGACCTATACACATTGTCATTCCTAGCCTACATGAATTTTTGTTAAACCAATAAAAATTTGTGAAAATTTAATTTATTTATATATAAAACAATAAAATTAATACCATATAAAAAAGACAGAAACCAAAATTATATAGATATATAAAAATTTAGAAAGAAGACAAACAATGTTTGTTAAAATATAAGTTTTATTTCATTTTGTCAAAGCAAGGAAATTGAACCCTTGCCCTTCCAAAACAAAGCAACAAGATAAGCCACTAGGCTAACAATGCATTAATGTCTACTTTTTGCTCAACATTTTATAATATATTTTTCAGGTATTTCTACTCAACCCGAAAATTTTGAGGCCCGCAAAATTTTGTGGCCTTGTGCCGGAGGGCAGGGCAGCACACCCTAATGGCCAGCCCTAGGAATCAGGTAGAACCCCTCTCCTTTTACGAGATTCCCATGAGCAGATCTACCTTCGTTTAAGGCCGTTTTTGAAATACAAGCTCGAAGCCGAATCTAAGCCGTACCGTCGGCGGGATACGATACTCCGACTTCAATGCTACTCGGATTCCTAATCCAGCTGAAAAAATAGTCAAGAGCAGATAATTTGTCACAATTGGCGGCGGCGGCGGTAGCTAAAAATTAGGTCGAAATCGGTGGCGGCAGCTGAAAATTAGGTCAAAGTTGGCGGTGGTGTTGATCGGCGGCGGCAGTGGGTGGAGGAGGGTAGAAGGTGGTGGAGAGGAGAAGAAGAAGGAGGAGAGAAAGTAGGGGGGTGCGGCGGTGATAAGTTTGAGGAAAGGGAGGGGAAGGAGACCTTAGGGTTAGGGTTAATTCAATTTTTGAAAATATCGAATTTGCCCCTCCAATTTTTTGTTGGAACCGGTCCAACATTGAAAGGATTGGGTCCGAATCCTTTGCCTATGATGCATATCGATATAATATTAGTTAATTACATAAATGTTACCCAATTAGTGTCAACTTATCATAATCATATATTTATAATCTAATTGAAGCATAATTCTTTATAAATATACACATATATATGTATGTATGTCAATGATTATATTATAAAAATTGAATGATTGGATCTCTATTTCACTGATGGAGTAAATAATGTACAAATGAAAAAATTTAGCTAATAAACCTATTTTACATTATTTTTTTAATAATTTTGAACAAAATAGGTATGATTGGAACTTCTTCAAATTACTTTCATTAGCCCGTTTTATCATTACAAATATGATGATTACTAAAATAACATACTCAGTAGCAGAGCCAGGACTCAAGTTGACCCTGGGCCCGATACATAGATACAATGGGTCGAACATACTTTTTGCACCAAAGATATACCTATATTTTAACTATTTGGGTCTAGAGGACCCTGGGCCCGAGCCCAGGGTGGCCTCCCCCTAGCTCCGCCAATGAAGTGGATTTAAAGGCTTATAAAAATTACATGTGTTTTTTAAATAAAAATATGAATAATTGAAACAACAAAGAAACACAAGCCGAATAGTTTAACTGTTGAGATATGGAATTCTCGGAAACTACTATGGTCGGCCATCTTTCGATGTAATAACAATATGTTTGGGTTTGATGATATAATACCCAAAAATTAACAAGGTATTTACAGCGGTTGAAATTAATTTAGCATAGGTGAATCCGCCCATGGCCTAGGCGAAAATGCCTACTAGGGTTTTAGATTCCCCAATTATTGCTCTGAACCGGTCAGGAATCTGCTCAGTGAATCATTTTAGAGTCATGGGGTAATTCCGCCTCAGCCATAGGCGAAAACGCCTAGGCCCTGGGCAAAAACGCCTATGCCATGGGCGAATATACCCATAATTGTACATAGTTTGAAAATGTATTTATTTTGGTACATAGTTTCAATTTTTTATTTATTATGGTGAAAACTCCCATATAACGATCATGCTTATTCATATGGACTACTTCTAATTTTGTGTAGGAAATTAAACAACTATTTCAATTATTTTATTCGTATAAACTGGACTCATTTCCATTTTAACCACCTAATAGTTTTTTAAGAATGATTTACAATTTTTAAGTGTTAACTATTAATTTGATTCAGGTATAAACTTTCTGATGTGACTTTCATTAGTGCATTTTAAGCTTATGAATGACCTATGAAATACCCGTGTTTATTCGTGAAATGACTTGACTTATATGCTTTTATTGAAATTTTGTGCAAAGTGTCATTTTGTTGTCCGGTTGCTACTTTGGAGCCAAATTCGTGGGCTATTGGAGTTGCCTCTGTGCATTTTCAGGTTATGGCATCAAAGTATGGATGACAAGGAGCGTATAGGAGCAAACGGGAGGTCATTTGGAGTCCGGACGAGGGAGATATGAGCGTTACAAGATCGAGCTTTCTGCAGAGCTGAGGAGGTGCACGCCGTGCATGATGCACGCCGTGCACCGTGCACGGTTGGTGCACGGGCTGTTCAGGAGGCTCCGAAAGAAGGTTCAGCTCCAAGGTGCACGCCGTGCAGCCTTGCACGCCGTGCACCCTGCACGCCGTGCATAGGTGCACGCCGTGCACTGTCCCCTGCACTATAAATACCCACGTTTTTCACTCTTTTGGGAATGCATTCATATCTCTTGAACCCCTTGTACATACCCACGAACCCTCAAACCCTAGAACACATTTTGAGAGCAATTTGAAGCCATTGGAGCTAGGATTGAAGCCAACAAACCTTGGGAGAAGTGCTTACAAGTGGAGAAGTGAAGATCATCTCAAGGATTCATCCATGGTGTTCTTGGTGACCATTCTTCCTTCTTTTCTCTTTACTCCCTTGGCCATGTGTGGCTGATTTTCTAGGGTTCATCTTGGATGGGTAGATTAGTTGTGCTATGATAGAGGGATGATTGTATAGAACTTGTCATGATTGATCTTGGATTGTAAGAAGATGGTTTCTATGACTTGTTGTTAATTCCATTGATGGCTATGGCTTGATTGGTCTATTATTTGTAATGTAATGCATGAGAGTGCTTGGATTACATGGATTGTAGGTCTAGGGATTGAAGAGAGTGTGTTCTAAGAGATTAGATCATCTCAATTCAACCATAGTTGCATGATTTCTCACTTGTGCATTTTATCGAACACTTGGTGTGCATTAGGATTTTCACTCAATTGAACTTTGATTAGTCTTTGGATGATTCTCTTAGTGTTAGGACATTGACATGAGAGTGTGGTGTCTAGCCTAGTGGTCATAGAGTCGTAGGAGAGGGTTTTGTAGCTTGGCATTTCATCAAACACCTTTAATGCATCCTTAGTCACTTAGCTTGAGAGCGAGAGCCTAGGTTGAGTGGTTCTAGGATAGGGATTTAGTGCGACGAGAGTGCATTGAGTCTATAGAAGTGAAATGCGTGGTCATTCGATTGCTTCCTCGAACATGTTTGGCTTGTTTGTGCATTTGTACCTCTTGAGCATGATGAAACTACCCACCAAGAGAACCCCCTTTGTCTTTGATTTGCACCCTTTTGTTTTGCTTTGTTTGTTTAGTTTTCTTTATGTTTTCTTTTGTTCTTATTTCAAACCAAATCTTATTTTAAATGAATAGACCGTCCATGAACCGTGTGAGTACAAGCTTTTGAGAGAGCCCTCGTGGAATACGACCTTGGTAAAATCGCTTTTATCAAGCCCTTTTATCAAGTTTTTGGCGCCGTTGCCGGGGACTTTCTCAATCCTTTGAAAGCATTTAGTAGTGGACCGTTCTATTCACTTCCTTCCATTTTAGTTTTGCTTCTTTGTTGTTTTATTTTGTGTTGGTTTTTGTGGTTTTGTTATCCCCATTGTTGTACTACTTGGTTGTGTTTGTTGTGCGTGTTTGTAGGTCCCTTATCCACCTATCTAGTTCATGGGAGCAAGGTTGCAAGTAAGATGAACTCGTGGAATGGAGGTAATGGTTATGGTACCTATCAAGGGTGGAATCCATCTTCTAACCCATATTATGGTCATCCTACTTCATCCAACTACTACCAAGGAACTTATGAGGGAGATAGCCATTTGGGGATCAAGAACAACAAGCTTCAACACCCATGTGGAATGAACAATGTCCCTATCCATCTCCATCCTACCATCAAGTCTTACCGGAGTATTATCAAGAAGATTTCACAAGTCAAGAACAACATTCTCCACCGCCTTCAATGTTAGAGGAGCTCTTTAAGATGGTTAGAGAAAGCGAGCGCCCTCAAGAGGATTTCACAAGCTGTGAGCAACCCTCTCAACCTCCTTCTATGTTAGAGGAGCTCTTGAAAATGGTGAAGGAAAGTGAGCGTCCTCGAGAGGAGTTTGTAAGCTATGAGGAACCTCCTCCACCTCTTTCCACACTTGAGGAAGCTTTGAAGATTGCGGAAGACAATGCGAACCAACTCAATCGTTTAGCTCAAGGCGTGACACTCATCAAGGAAGCTCTAGAGGAGGAACAACAATGTCCATCTCCCCCCACAATTGAGGAGATGTTGCAAATGGCGGAAGATAATGCGGCTCGATTGGATCGTTTAACTCAAAGTGTGAAGCTCATCTCCGACACCTTTGAACCGGAAGTGCTAGTCATGGAAGAAGAAAGAGGTGAGCCTCCCCAAGAAGAGTTCATGAGCCATGAGAAACCTCTTCCATCTCCTTTCATGCTAGAGATCTTACAAATTGCGGAGGATAATGC
Source organism: Linum lewisii (assembly GCA_034768395.1). Classification (NCBI taxonomy): domain Eukaryota; kingdom Viridiplantae; phylum Streptophyta; class Magnoliopsida; order Malpighiales; family Linaceae; genus Linum; species Linum lewisii. Next base: position 16,537,042 of record CM068297.1, read on the forward strand.
AAACCGAGTTAACCGCTTATCTCAAAGCATAGAGCTCGTCACGAAGATTCTTGAGAATGAACGACATCCCAATCATTTGGAGTATTTTTATGATGATGAAGATGACACTTGTGAGCCGGAAGAGCTTGACACGGAAGAAGAGTTGGTAGTGGAGGAGATTGAGGAACATGTTCTTCCCGAGGACACACCAAGTAACGATGATGTGGGGTATGAAGAACCAAGGAGACTTGAGGATGAAGACCCTTTAGAGGAGGTGAGAGATGATTTGGAGACGCTTCAAGAAGAGGTGGCACCGAGAGTGGAGCACGAAAGTGAACAACACCACCCTATTGAGGTCCCACCAAAGGTTGTGAGTACTCTTCAATCTTCTTGCTTGATCATGAAGTACTTGTGTCAAGAGACGGACACAAGCTTCATAACCTCCCCTAAGGTGATAATGGAAGAGAAGTCGTCCATGTGTGAACCGGAAGACTCCTTGAGTGGCATCACCAACTTGGAGACAATGGATCTCAATGGAGGCTCCCTACCATACTTTCTTCCTCAAGCTTCGACACTCAAAGGTAGCAAGCCACCCCAAGGTCTCAAGTGCTATACAAGCATCAATGTGCATTGGCTAGTCTACCATTCCTCCAAGATGCTACTTGGAGCTCAACTTTCATCATGGAAGAAGCTATTGACATCAAGGAGGTACTAAGTTGGACACCATAACACAGGTATCGTCGAGCTTAAGACGGTAACCAAGCGCTTCTTGGGAGGCACCCCATGTTATCTTTACTTTTATTGCTCTTGTTTGCTCTTTTTAGTTTTTGTGTTGTTTTAGCTTTTTGAATAAGGTTTGGCAAGCATTTTGGATCACTCTTCACCAAGGAACATCATGGAACTTTTTCACCTCTATTACGTCTTATGCTCCTCTCTACCAACGCGGTAACTTCGTTCCACCTTACCCTCTCTCTTGATCATTGAGGACAATGCTCATGTTAGTCGTAGGGGAGTTTGAGGTTTTGGTGTGATTATTTGTGGTAGAGATATAAGGCTATGCTTTGATGATTTGCTTGATCTTAATTGAATGTCGAATTCCTCTATTGTAGAATCGTTCAGTTCTTGACTTTTGATGTTTAGTTGACTTCAAGCTTTCGCAATGACGTTTAGACTGTCCTACTTAGAACCTATAACCAGCATGTTAGCACTAATATCAAATGAGTCTGGGCCAGAACTGAGATTTTATCACTCTTGTATGTTGGTTGATTGGTTTGATACGTGTTTTTGTACCACTCGATAACACCGGCCTAAGATGATAAAGGCACCCTATTCCATGCTTTTCATCACCCTTTTTGATCCTTCGTGATTGTGGCTTGAGATTAGACGGAATCCAATTCAAAATCTTGTATGGAAGTTGTTAAGGGGCTAAGGATCAAGGGGCTAAAGTCAAAAGAAAAAAAATGCTCAAAAGAAAAGCTAGGCAAGCTCGGCACCTAAGTGAAGTGTCGGGTTGAGCACTAGCAAAAAGGGCAAAGGCTGTGAGCTAGGCAGGTTCAACACCTAAGTGAAGTGTTGAATCGAGCACTAGTATGCAGTAAGAAAAAAAAAACGAAAAGAAAAGAAAAGAAAGAAAAAGAGTTTCAAATGTAGCCCTTGATCCTAGCCAGAGTTTGTGAAGTGCGGATCTAGAAGCGGATGAAGTCGAGTCGATAGCCACATTCGCGACTCACGATCCATGTTCCGATTTCAAGTCCTTTTGATTAGAGTTGGTGTTGTCATGGTCGGTTTTGCTGTGTCCCAGTCAACCACTACTTGAAGTGTGCAGAAATTAGTGAGGTTTAGACTTGTTTGGTTGATGTTCTTGCATGTGTAGGTTTAGTTTGTTCGTAGAACAGTTTAAGCTAAATTGTGATTGTTTGAATCTCAATGGACCGAACTTGTCATTTGTGAACTTGGATGTTTTCTAATTCATTTGCTTGAGGACAAGCAAAGCTTAGTCGTAGGGGAATTTGATGTGACTTTCATTAGTGCATTTTAAGCTTATGAATGACCTATGAAATACCCGTGTTTATTCGTGAAATGACTTGACTTATATGCTTTTATTGAAATTTTGTGCAAAGTGTCATTTTGTTGTCCGGTTGCTACTTTGGAGCCAAATTCGTGGGATATTGGAGTTGCCTCTGTGCATTTTCAGGTTATGGCATCAAAGTACGGATGACAAGGAGCGTATAGGAGCAAACGGGAGGTCATTTGGAGTCCGGACGAGGGAGATATGAGCGTTACAAGATCGAGCTTTCTGCAGAGCTGAGGAGGTGCCGCGTGCACCATGCACGCCGTGCATGATGCACGCCGTGCACCGTGCACGGTTGGTGCACGGGCTGTTCAGGAGGCTCCGAAAGAAGGTTCAGCTCCAAGGTGCACGCCGTGCAGCCTTGCACGCCGTGCACCCTGCACGCCGTGCATAGGTGCACGCCGTGCACTGTCCCCTGCACTATAAATACCCACGTTTTTCACTCTTTTGGGAATGCATTCATATCTCTTGAACCCCTTGTACATACCCACGAACCCTCAAACCCTAGAACACATTTTGGGAGCAATTTGAAGCCATTGGAGCTAGGATTGAAGCCAACAAACCTTGGGAGAAGTGCTTACAAGTGGAGAAGTGAAGATCATCTCAAGGATTCATCCATGGTGTTCTTGGTGACCATTCTTCCTTCTTTTCTCTTTACTCCCTTGGCCATGTGTGGCTGATTTTCTAGGGTTCATCTTGGATGGGTAGATTAGTTGTGCTATGATAGAGGGATGATTGTATAGAACTTGCCATGATTGATCTTGGATTGTAAGAAGATGGTTTCTATGACTTGTTGTTAATTCCATTGATGGCTATGGCTTGATTGGTCTATTATTTGTAATGTAATGCATGAGAGTGCTTGGATTACATGGATTGTAGGTCTAGGGATTGAAGAGAGTGTGTTCTAAGAGATTAGATCATCTCAATTCAACCATAGTTGCATGATTTCTCACTTGTGCATTTTATCGAACACTTGGTGTGCATTAGGATTTTCACTCAATTGAACTTTGATTAGTCTTTGGATGATTCTCTTAGTGTTAGGACATTGACATGAGAGTGTGGTGTCTAGCCTAGTGGTCATAGAGTCGTAGGAGAGGGTTTTGTAGCTTGGCATTTCATCAAACACCTTTAATGCATCCTTAGTCACTTAGCTTGAGAGCGAGAGCCTAGGTTGAGTGGTTCTAGGATAGGGATTTAGTGCGACGAGAGTGCATTGAGTCTATAGAAGTGAAATGCGTGGTCATTCGATTGCTTCCTCGAACATGTTTGGCTTGTTTGTGCATTTGTACCTCTTGAGCATGATGAAACTACCCACCAAGAGAACCCCCTTTGTCTTTGATTTGCACCCTTTTGTTTTGCTTTGTTTGTTTAGTTTTCTTTATGTTTTCTTTTGTTCTTATTTCAAACCAAATCTTATTTTAAATGAATAGACCGTCCATGAACCGTGTGAGTACAAGCTTTTGAGAGAGCCCTCATGGAATACGACCTTGGTAAAATCGCTTTTATCAAGCCCTTTTATCACTTTCCAAAATCAAACTAATAGGGCATTATAATTTTAAATTTAAAGTAATGTAAAAATTATAAAATACCATAAATTTTACTTTTAGAACAAATACTAAATTATCATTATAGCATGTGTTTATGAATAATAAATTTTGTGAAAAAACAAATTACATAAAATTAGTAGAATTATTTTATATGAAATATACATTATGGAATTACATGTTATGAGAGATATATATATTTAAGAATATATTATTAAATAAATTTTAGAAGAAATCTGAATGGTTGTCAATTAAATCAACTTATATCCAAACATTTGAATGAATGTCAATTAAATCAACTTGTATTCAAACTTGTCCAACCATTAATCAAATTTGAATCTTAATTTTTTCACGATGTAGTGTGTGAGCGATTTGATTCAGAATGGATAAATGCGACACTACCAATCCATGCTATTCTTGAATCATTCAAGAAATAAAATATTTGATTAGAAATATAATATTTAGATAATAATTTAAAATTTAGGTATAGAAAGAAAATTATATATTTATATATACACACAAATTAATAAAAAATTATAGGTTTAAATGGAAATATTTTCATTTATAAGTATATATACACACATTAAATATGGTATTAAAGTAGAGATATTTCATGTGAGAGCATTTACTAAGATGAGAGAAAATAATTATATTTTGATTTAAAAATTGCTGATGATACTGAAAATTGTGAGAAGAGTTCTAACTTATGTGGCGAACTGAAACTCAAGAACACCCGTAACACATTTTAAGATTTGATTTCATGTTATGTATTCATGCACTACAAGAAAAATATAATTTAACAACAACGATTTAATAGCGGCCTGAATTTTGCCGCGGTTAAATTAAAAAAATAGGAAATTTAACAGTGACTTAGTGGTCGCTGTTAAATTACACAGTTTAATAGCGGCCAATAAGGCCGCTGTTAAAATACTAATCCCTGATTGGCTGAAAGATATTGACGCGGATAGCTCCCAATATTTTGTGAATCGTTGATTTAATCTCAACGGTTCTTGTTCGTCTTCCCACAAACCCTACTCTCTCTCTAATTTTCAACTCCCCGCCACCGGTCCCAAACCCTACCATAAGCCGCCGATCTTCTTCTCTTCTTCTTCCCGTCATCGGTCCCAATCGTCGATCTTCTTCTTCTTCTTCTTCCCTGCCACCGGACCCAATACCCTACCCATTAATCCCAACCTTTCCTGCAGATATTTCCTTCTCTACGATTTGCTTGTTGAACTGCCTTCTTCAGTCTACCACACCGTCATGTCTTTGTTGAATTATTCACTCCCAAATGCTTTGTCTGATTTCTTCTAGTCCTTTCGTTCAGGGGGGGTAAGCTCTGATACCCTTGTAATCCACTTTCCTGAAGAATTTTCTCCCCTCGGATTTCTTATTCGAACCCTGACCTCTCCTCTCAAGTCAACCCCCTACAGCCACAAAACGCGTCATGTCAGTTATGGTTGAATATTCACATAGCTGGATCTCCCCCATGCTTTGTCGATGTGGGATTTGCCTAGATGCCACCTAAGTTTTTCTTTCGTTGTTTGAACTGCCGGCTCGAGCTCTGAAGCTTTGACGATTTTTGACTCCAAACTTTGATGATTTCGTTTCGTTTGTGGTAAAGCTCTGATGCTTCTTCGTTTTCGTTTCGTTGTGGATTTCAACTCCCAAGCTCTGAAGCCTCTTCGTTTTTCGTTTTTGTTGGTGAATTTTCAGCAGAGAAACAGACGATTTCGAAGCTTTGATGATTCCAGATTCGAGATTTGTGTTCATCAAAACGGATGATTTTGTTTGTGGTAAGCCCTACCGATTTTGTTTGTTGTAAGTTTGTTTGTGTTCATCATGAAACTTACGATTTTGATTTCATTTTTTTTTCGAACGAAACATACTTATAGTATTAATGGCCAACCTCGCGGCAAATGTTGTTCAACGAGCTTACAAGCCAGGACGGAATATCAACCCCAGACGTGGGTGATATCTCAGACACTGACCTCCTAGCCAAAGAGTGGGCAACAAATTTTCTACTACGCTTAACAAAGGAAAGCTGAAACAGAGGGTTCAAAATTATGAAGTAGCGGCATCGCTCGATAACATCGCCAAACTCTGTGTTGTTTGCTTTATTTGTGTGGATTGCATTAACGACAGTTTGGGCATCACTTTCAAATTGGACACGTTCGAAGCCGAGCGTCGTCACCCACCTAAAAGCTTCAAGCATCGCCCAAGCTTCACCTTCGTGCACCGATCCTCCTTTCCTTCTATGTGCCATCCTGTAGCATATGAGCTGGCCCATGGCGTCACGAGCACACATTCCAAAGCCCCAAAGACCCTGCTCGTTAAAAGTGGCAGCATCGACATTGACTTTGATGAACTCCAGCGATGGCACATGCCACTTATCGCAAGTTGCACTTCTCACTGTCATTCGATCACCAAGTCTCTCCTCTTGTGCTCGTTTCTAGTCCCGCAACAGCTCTTGGGATTGCTGGACAACCCAATCAGCACTATTTGACTTCCTATTCCAAACACGATCGTTTCTTTCATTCCAAATTGCCCAAAGGATCACCATTACTTTCTCTAAAAACTCATTTGGTCCATCCCTGAGCATGAGCTGTGCTCACTCAACAAAGGATTCCACCGCGTCTCTCTGCTGTTCAATCATCACATCTAGTCCCGCATTCTTCCAGCAGTCGATGGCAAAGGGGCAATCAATAAAAAGGTGCCAAGTCGACTCAAGGTTCTCATCACAAACACCACATCCTCCCGGAACCACAAATCCTCTTCGGTGAAGATTTTCCTTGGTCGGCATCACTCCTCGAACTGCCCGCCAAACCAAATGCTTGACTTTTGGGGGGGTACTCTAGCATCCCATAGCTTTCTCCATTCACCGAAGATATTCAGATTGGGTCGTGCAGCCACTTGATCCATTAATAGGCAGTAAGCCGATCTCACGGTATAGTCACCTGTCCTGCTATAATGCCACAGTTTAACATCCTCACCCTCTCCGAAGACTGGCATCGATAGAATTTCTTCAGCTTCTCGTGGATGGAACAAAGCCCGGACTCTACTCTAATCCAACCTCTCTCATTGGGGAGGACCAGCGCACTCACTCGTAAGTCCCAACCTTCTATTAGAGAGGCAGATTCGACCCTCCAATTTATCTCACGCCGAACCCACGGGTCAGTCCAAACATTAACATCAGTACCCGTTCCAATCTTCCATCTGTAGCCGTAAGCAAAAACAATTCGCGCTTCCCAAATACTTCGCCACACATAACTTGGGTTTAAGCCTAAATCGGCTGACAATAAATCCCCTATAGGGTAATATTTGGCTTTGAAAATCCTGCTAGCAAGTGACGTCGAGTTTGTGAAGAGCTTTCACCCATGCTTCCCCAACATCGCTAGATTGAAACCGTAAAGGTCTCTGAACCCCATGCCTCCCATATCCTTCCTACACAACCTTTCCCATCTCATCCACGCAATACCACCACCGTTTCTGCCCTTCGTACCCCACCAGAAACTGGTCATCATCCTCTCGATCTCCTCTGCCATTGTGATCGGAAGAAGAAAAACATTCATGCAGTAAACCGACAAAGCTTGCGCAACGGCCTTTACGAGAATTTCTTTCCCCCCTTTCGAGATGGGTTTATCTCTCCATCCCTGCAACTTCTTCCACACCCTCTCCTTAATATACCCCAGAACCCGCTTTTTCCTTCTACCCACCATAGACGGCATTCCAAGGTAATTTCCGATGTTAAGTGGACGAGTAATGCAACAACCCGGTCTCACTTCTCTGTTTCAGTAATGCCGACAACCCCTCCGTACACAAGATGAAGAGGAAAGGTGAAAGCGGACACTCCTACCGCAATCCTCTCTTCGGTGTAATCGGGCCAATCAACTCATTATTCACCGCCACACGATAGTCCACGGAACTCACACATGTCATAATCATATCAACCCATCTGCTCGCAAAACCCAGTTTTAACATGATTTCTTTCAAATGGGTCCAATCAATTCTGTCAAAGGCTTTAGAAATACCAATCTTGATGGCCATTTCTCCGTGCTTCGCTCCGTACTTCGCTCCGTACTTCAGTTTCATGCTATGGATGAGCTCGAAAGCAATCATGATATTATCAATAATAGAACGGCCTTGGACAAAAGCATATTGTTCTTCAGAAATCAAACCTGGCATTAATGCTCGAAGCCTATTTGCGAGAACTTTCACCAGAAGCCTATAAAGCACATTGCATAGAGAGATCGGCCGCCAATCCTTCATGGACTCCGGCTAGTCGATTTTGGGCAGCATATAATAGTCGTGTCTCTTAGATACTCCGGTATAACACCTTGAGAGAACCACTCTTGGCAATTACGAGTAACTTCCTCCCCCACAATAGGTCAGAATTTTTTATAGAAGCCCAGATTGAACCCGTCCGGCCCCGGAGCTTTATCCGGGTTCATGGCGAACATGGCCGAGCGAATCTCTTCAGTCGTAAGAGGGGCAAGCAGCATATCATTATCAACTTGATTCACCCGCTCCTCAACCATGTCGACAACAGGCTCCCACGTGCACTGTTGCCCTCGGAATATTTCCTTGAAATAATTATCAGCGAGCTCTCCCAACTGGTCCTTGTCTTTGCACCAAACACCGTTCTCACGCTTAAGTCAGGTGATAATTTTTCTTTTTTTCCGGCCGTTAGCAATGGCATGGAAATATTTCGTATTTAGGTCTCCGTCTCTCAGATAGAACTGTTTTGCTCTCTGCTTCTAGTGAGCGTCTTCCTGTTGGAGAAGACCTAGAAGCTCCTCTTTCGTGGCGTTATATTCTTATGTAGCATCGGCATCATGCCTTTTGCGTAGCTCATCCAATCTCCTCGTGCAATCCTTTTTCCTCGTTCAAAATCTGTCATCTAGGCACTTTCCCAAATTAAAAAGGTTTGTTGCACAAGATAACAACTTCCCATGCAATGTAGCATGCCAATTCTCTCTCCAGCTTGTTTCCACCTTTTCCTTTAACCCATCCTCTGCAAGCAATTTGTTCTCGAATTTGAAGCGCATTCATCTCTCAATCCTTGGCAGCGGACATGTAGTAAGGAGTATTGGGGAATGGTCTGAAATGGGTGCAGTTAAATTGTGAAGAGTTGCTTTGGGAAAATCACGTATCCACGTTCCATTGGCCATGGCGTGATCCAAGGGGTCTTCAATACAATTCGCTCTTCCTCTCGACCTGCACCAAGTGAATGGATGCCCGTCGAGCTTGATATCGAGAAGGTCACATTCCATCGTTGCATCACGAAAACCATTAAATAGACTTTGGGGGTGCTCTCTTAGTCCTCTTTTTTCTGAGCTATCAAGCAGGTCATTGAAATTGCCAATACAACACCATCGATCCCTCGCGCCCCTTGCAATATTCCGAAGCTGATCCCACGCCTCACTTCGCCGAGGTCTCTCAGGGAACCCGTAGTAGCCTGTGAGCATGTACGGCACAACGTTATCTTCGTGGACTTCGACATTAATAAAGTTACGACTGTAGTTGATTAGCCGAGCATGTCTTTCTTCCTTCCACATAACACAAACTCCAACACTTCGTCCCACCGCGTCAACTAGAAAACATCCTTCAAACTGCAACTCACTTCGAACCTCATCCATTCTTTGTTTACTAACAAGAGTCTCTAATAAAACAAGTATCCCTAGCCTATGAACTCGAACGAGTTCCTTCAGAACCTGAACCGCTCGAGGTTGGCCCAAACCCCAGCAGTTCCAGCTTAGGATGATCATAATTCTCGGCAGGTACTGCTACGCGTACCTGCCGTAGTCACATTTTTTGGATCGTGAGCACCATGTGTTGATTTCTTAGTTGGACTTGCCATGATCTCATCGTCACCATCCTTGTGTGGGAGTGAGGAAATATCATTCTCTCCCCTTCTGCGTTTTTTCTCCATAGCAATGTCAACGCCTTCCATCTCCATTCTCCAAACTGCCTCCACATCAGCAACATCCTCTTTGTCATCACCCCTGTTAGCTCCTAAGTTTGCTATAAGCTGTTTAATGTTTGGAGCTGTGTCATCCAGGGGTTGTCTTACTCTGCCATCAACTTCCTCAATCGGCTCCTCCTCTTTTCTTAGCCATCTCTCAGCCCCTTTAGGCTTCAAGTTCCGAGGCGGTGCCCTAATCTCAGGATCCCATAGACGTCGCAGTTCCTTGTCCGGGTTCTCGAATCTGATCTTGCAGCTTCGTTCAACATGCCCAACTAGTCCGCATAGATAGCAAAAGGTAGGGAGTTTTTCGTACTTGAATTTTCACATAAAGCTTCTACCCCCAGGTCTTTGAATTCTTTTTCCCCTTTTTAATGACCGTCTGATATCCATTCTAACCCGAACTCGAACAAACTATTCTGGGTAGTCGTCGTACACCTTTGTGTCGTATGTGATGAAGTTGCCGATAAAGTTCCCGATAGCCTTCCTCACCACCTCTGCAAAGAAGCCAGGTCGTAAATCGTGGAGCTGGACTCTAACACCCCAATTTTATGAAATGTAAAACGACAACGTGCCCCAGGACAGACGATGACTCAAAGGTTGAAAAATACAACTTTGACCAACTACTTTCAAACCAACCATAAAACTAGGGTATTAACCGTCAAAACATTTACAGCGAAATTGGGACCAACGACTTGAGAGCAATTCTCCAAGTCGCTATTACACCGTCTCATGATCCACTGCTCCGGCACGCCTTAAGAAACTCCAGTGGCCCGTTGCTTGTCTAGAAAATTCCTGCAAAACTGGTGGGTGGCTCGGGGTCAGTCCATTATCATGAATATTCCGTATAAACATGAATAAACACATTTAATGGAATTAACAACGCAAACCAGTAATTCCATGATCATCCTTCCGTAACGGAGATTACCGTTACCATCTATCGAATGACTTGTCACAAGGAATATTAATCCAATATTCCAAACACGACCTATATGTGAAACATTAACACACATAATCACAAGTTAATAAGACATCACACGAGCTATTCCAATAGTACCACACAACATTGAGAACAACTCGATCAACTTTCATTAAACAATAGGGCGTCCCCTCTTCCCGCCTAGCTAACCTCTACGCCATCATCGATAAGGCTTACTTCTGAGCCTGTAATAGGGACTTCGCAAGAGTCGCTATTCTTCCCGACTACCATGAATCGATTGAGGCTATCAATACCCAACTCCCATCATCCGGTCGAGGCTAATTCCACCCAACACTTATCATCCGGTTGAGGCTATCCGTACTCATCTACCGTGAATCGATTGGGGCTAATAATACCCAACTTCCATCACCCTGTAGGAACCTGTATCCATCGATGTTCTCGGCGGAGGACTAGCTAGCGAGGCTCTACTTTCCACCTGTATACACTAGGTGCCAAACATCATCAGATAACATCACGATTTAACCATAGTCGAACCAAACATAATTAGGTATAAAACCGATGGTTCCAAAAAGATAGAACTTTCAGTAGAAACGACACCTTGTTGACAAACTAAGACTTTCCGTCTTAATTTCCAGGTAAGTAGGGGAGTCACTCGGACTACTTAAGTCCCTCTAACCTTAGGCATCATAACTTTATAAACTGGAATTAATGAGGATCCGCGTCGCTCATTACTCTGAACAACCAACAAACAACAGTTAGTCATCCAAATCATCAAGGTATTATAGTACCTACAAGTAATAGATTTGTAGTTTATATGGATTTAACAATCCATTACGTCATCCATTGGTTTAACTAACCACCCAAGCCATCGAAGCCACATCGTTTCACATGCGATCTTATTCCGAGTCAAATCTAACCCTCGGAAGATAGCTGATTTGAATAGGAGTTATGTGTGATATATAAGTCCTCGTAATAATATCATAACAATTATTACGTCATACTAAGGAGTTAATGGTCCCTAAGGAGTATAACACTTATCCAATAATCCCACACTTCTATTCATCCGATAAATCCAATGTTCCGTGTTAAGGTGATTACCGGAGCTCATTTCCAAAATAATTGGGATGGAAATACTTAATTAAACAATTTTAGTTAACGAAATGTAAATTAACTAATAAAACCAACTCATATGGGTTAGTACACGGTTAGCAGTAAATCACCACGAGAATTATAAGGACTTTAATTTAAGCATGCACGAGTCCAAAATATGGCCCGAGTACCTTACTCGTTGATCCGGTTTCCGTCAAACGATTAATTCGGAATAATCACAATATTTGGTTGGTGACAAAGTTTAACCAAATAGCTATTTAATAATATGAAGGATTGAGCCCTCACCGGAGGAGTTGCCGGAACAGAGGTGCAACAGCGGTTTTGTTCATGGAAGGAGAAGGTGCTGATGTGGGGGTGACGTCACTATGACGTCATCATCTATCAAGACTTGAAACTAAAAAAAAGTAAGGGATTTGCTGGAGCAGGGATTCGAACCTGTGACCTATAGGTTGCTGGTTTGGTTCCTTAACCAACTCAGCCAAGCATAATGCAATCCGTGTTCCATTTAAACGTCAAGTTCTCAACGTATGAAATTTTTTTTTTGGTTCCGAGATTCGGGGTGTAACATGTACCCAAAACTCTGAGTGGGTTAGCGGAACCAATTTAGGGTTTTCTCCCATTGTAGCTCGTGCAAAATCAACAAGTTCCCGTTGTGCGTCTACGGCCAGTTGTCAACGACCCAACGAAGGTCAAGGATATTGATGGGCTCAGCCCGCAGGCGGCCTGAAGGCTCAAACAGCAGCCCATACATAGGGGTCGCCGCTAGCAAGCTTGGCCTAGGCGGCAGCTCAGATAAAGCAAACGGGCCCAAAAAGTGAAAGAAAGCCTAGTGCGGTAGCCCAACACGTCGGCTCTTAGGGTTCCAAGGTGAAGCAGACACGTGTCGACATCCTGTGGAGGTTACAACGAGCGGCCAGGATTCAACCTTGGCGACCAAGACAAGGGTACTATAAATACCCCGTACACCCCACAGAACCGGGGGGCAACACTTTTACCCAGCGGACAAACGCTCCGTGGTACGTCACTCGCCCTCCTTTTCCCTCCTTCCTTAAACTGATCGCCTTACTCCCCCTTGAACTAACTACCCCCCTGCTACTTACGAGGTACACCATCACTTGAAGACCAACAAACTTGGGCTTCCATTATTGGGCCAGGCGACGAGGCTGGAACAAATATGGTAGAAGCGGAAGAGGGTGAGCTTCCTTCCCAGGTCCTTGATTGTGATACCTTTGCAAGGCCGCCAGATCTCTTCCATTCTGTTGTTCATTCAACAAAGTTATAGGATCGATCAGTAAGAAGCGTGCCGACAACGCAAAAATCATAGTTTTCGATTTCCGCTTCAACTCGAGCCCTTCAATTTCTAGTACTTGCTCTTCATCCTCCGTCAATCGGAGTGCTTCCAACTCTGTCTCCATGTAATTATCGTCGAGAGCAGCTACCTGACGCGCTCGCGTTCACTTGAGAAAGTAAAAACTCTAACCAAAAAACCCTAGCCGCCGACCCTCAAGAGCGAGGGAAACCTCTCATAAGGAGAAGATATGGTTATCCTAACATTCATTTTGATTTCGTTTTCGTTCGTGGATTTTCAAGGAAATTGATGATTGCGAATGTGATTATGACGATTTCGATTTCGTTTTCGTTCGCCAGAGTAGAATCAATAAAACCAGTCACGAAGTTTTGACTATTATCGTCGGAGCTCCAGCTTTTAATTTTAATCAACGAACTAATTTAACAGTGGCTTATGGCCGCTGTTAAAATATTAGGTTTAACCGCGACCACTTTTTGCCGCTATTAAATAGGTTTCACATTGGACAATTTAACAGCGGCCACGAGCCCCTGTTAAACTTAATTAACATTTGCCATGGCCACTATTAATTTACATATCTGACGCTGTTAAATTACCCCTTTCTTGTAGTGATGATTTCTTACTAACCTTTGATCTTGTGAAGAAGGTATACACCGGTACTAACACTTGTGTGATTACTAGGAAAAAGACAAAGTGAAGGTATATTTCTAACTTGAATGAAGTTATTGGTCATTGCATATAACATGAACACTTAATTATTTGAATTTACTTTAGGAAATATGTGCAAAAAATAAAGCTAACATGTGATAGTTGAAAAGACCTCATAATGAAGGATCTGTCTCTTTTGTTGCATTATATTGTGAAAGGGTAAGCCTTTTCTATTCAACCTTTTAATATGTTTGTATATTTTAGTTTAATTGTAACATGTAAAAATGTAATTTTTTTAATATGTGTTATATTGAATAGAAAAAATAAAAATGAGATAAGTACAATGAGATAGAGTTCTTTAAGGATTGTAGAACTTCTGAAGATAGAATTTGGATGACTCCTGCATGCGAAGAAGCATATGTGAGATACAATTTCCTATTTTATCCACTAATAAGTTATGTTCTCTTATAGAAATTATTATAAACTATATTTATTTTATGTGTTTAGTTGAAAATGAAGGAGATGCAACTGAAGAGCCTATGGACGCAAAGCAAGTGGTGGATATAGTGTTAGGACATACATGTGGCTATCGCAAGAGAATAGGTTATGGTTCTTCTATTCCATCTAAACAATCAAATTTGGAATTTGAAAATGCTCAACTTAAAGAAATTAATGGTGAGTTAAGTCAAAGTTTAAAACAAATGAAAGATCTAGTGATAAGAAATGAAGCTAGACAATGTGCTTTTGAGAAGTTCATCCTAGACAAGATGCAAAATGGGTCTGAGAGCACGGACAACTAATATGATCTATTCTGATAATGTTTTTTTCAATGATGGAGCATGTTAATTTCCTTACTCTATGTAGTTATGTTAGTGAGCAGGTTAAAACACAACTAAGAACAACTATCATTTTCTAAGCATAATCTTCCTAATACCTTGATGTTTTTACTATACTTTTAAAGCAAGTGTTGTTTAGTAATGGGTTGTGTTTATATTCCTATGTTTTTTTGTGTTGCTAATGTGCATATATGAACTAAGCTATAAAATTATTGGCATTATCTACTTCTTGTACGACTATTTTTATCCTTGAATATGAAAACATAGTCTTTCTTCCTTTTCTGTGTTTTTGATGTGAATATATGAACAAGCTATGAAATTACTGGCATAATCTACTTCTTGTACGTCTATTTTTGTCCTTGAATATGAAAATATAGTCTTTCCCACTTTTCACAGAACAAATGTTACCCATTTTGATGAGGGATAACAAAGTTGTGTGTTGCTATTCTGCTCGGTTGGGGCTTATTTTCACAGCTGGTTTTGGGGTAGACTTTGGTGCTTTTGAAGTGATCTTTGATATGTTAAGCCTTGTTTTGTCGTGGTGTTGGTAGTGCAGTTTTTCCTACTGCTGCTTGGGGCTGGATAACACTACTTGTTGTAGTGTTTGAATCATGTTTTGTATTTCTAGAGGTCCTGCGATTGTGCGCTGCATTTTTTTTTCACATGAGTTATTTTGTATTATACATACTTCACTTCGACCTTTTTGGAAGCTCTAAGTTATTCTTTCATTTATTAAACTCACCGTCATAAAAAAAATGTTACCCATTTTGGATCTTACCTTGTTCATGAATGCGATGTCGTTAATTTTTCTAAGACCTAAACAACATTTAGTTGCATAAGCCTTACAATACCATGTTTTGTTTGTCTAATGATGTTTTTCAAAGATGGAGTTACTATACGGTTGATTCTTCGGAGCCTCCAGTAAAACTGGTGGTACTGAGTACCTCCAATTTTTCGAGTCATCACGTGCGTCCATTTTAAGGAACAGATCTGGATCATAAAAAATAGATTAATTCTAGAATACCCGACATCAATCGTTTCTCGTTTCAATTTGCGGATCCAATGGTGGAAGGGGCGGATTACATAAGTTTTTGTATGTAGCCTACTTCTAATCTATTTTCATCATCTTCTTTTTGTCCACTCTAGTGGCTATTTGGCTCGAATTTGGCTGAAGGGTTTATTAGGTTATATATGTGGATTCAGATTCCGCAAGTGAATTATGTTCCTTTGTTTCAGTTCTATATATGAACTAGGTTAGGGAGTAAAAGATTGAAGGTTTTAGTTTGATGGTGGAGAGTATACATGTATAATATTTTGACTGTTGCAGTGGATGATGGTTTGCAATGGCGATGATGGAAAAGACATGCGACTACAACCAAGGAGAATCTAGGTCCAAATCAATTTCAAAGCACTATCATGAACATAGAGATCTGACTGTCAGTGGCTCGAATGAGATGAATAATCCACTTGGAGGCAGATATGTTCCTTAAAACGGACGAATGAGATGAATCGAGAAATTAGAGGCACTCAGTACCACTTATGACACTCGAATTGACGTGATTATCAGCCTCATTTAAGCGACATTTCCTTGCTTAAGACATGGTTTTTAGGGTAGAATAACGAATATTAAATCAATTGCCCTATCTCGTGCCATTTGCGTTACCTTGGCCCGTTTCGGGTCTATATGATGGTTTTCTAGTGTTTTTATGTTAGCACAGGTTTTTGCCGTCAAAAAAAGTAGCCAATGACGTGTCTAAAGCGTTGGAACCTCGAGAAATTGCACCGGAATCGATCCAAGGAGCCAATCAAGTCGAAACAATTCCTGCCCGGTTTACAAAGGAATTTTCGCCGAAAATACCCTAGCATTTTCGGCTAAAATGCATGCACAAAATCACTGATGCCTACTGAAGGAAGTTTTCGGCGAAAACCCTAAGTTTTCGACCGAAAACTATTGGACCGAAAATTACAGGAGAAATCAACCGGCGGGCTCCCCATTTACACCAAGATTTTCGGCGAAAATACCCTAGTATTTTCGGCGAAAATATCAGGCAAAATCCGGCTGAATTAGGGTTAAGTATAAATACTTAACCGGCGGCTCATATACTGGGGATACCTCATAATACATCATAATTACAAAACTTCATAATTCTCTCAAGTTCTGAAGCAGAGAGTTTAGAGTTCGAAGAGCCGGAAAGAGATCGTGACGCCATCCCTTCCATCTCGAGGACTCGGAGCTAGGAATGCAGTCGACCGGAAGATCGAAGTTCTGCCGGAGTCGTCTTAATTAGGTTTTTCAGATACTTTTATGTTCTTCCTTTGTATGATGAACTCTTTCTTTGTCTTTGATTCTTTTGTGATGAATATGTGTAGCTAAACTCTTAGAGCTTAGACTAGATGAACCCTAAGTGACCCAGGGCTTTAAAGCGGTCACGGATCGGCGGTGATTGGATTCGAAGTTCAATCAATTTCTTTTTCATGTTTGATTTGTTCTTCATTGTTCATGTTTTTTGTCTGGATTGATCACCTAGATTAGATTCTTGTTAAGATAAGGATAGAAGCGAATGCTCGCCTTACTTTAAAACATCAAATTGAACAATTAACCTTATAATTGGAGCGTGCCTTTTGTAGGAACCGGTTAGGGTTAATCCACTGCAAGAGTAGCTCATAAATCGTTAGTAATTCCACCAGTTAAGTTAAGTCGTTGCGAGAGGCGACCGTACCCGGGCGACTAATTAATCTTGGTAGCTAGAACGGATAGAGCGAACGTTCGCCGGTCTTAAACCTAAGGGTCAGGAGTTATGGTGGTGTCTTAGAATTGATTGAATGAGAATCGAAATCCGCTGATCTGTTGATTGCCTATGCTTGGGGAACGAAGGGGGATTCAAAGTCTAAGTTTGTCTGTCATCTCTGTTTTAACCAACCAATTTCCATTCTGTTCTTAGTTTAAATTTTTAATTTTCTCTGCATTTCTTAGATTTAGAAGTCGTGGAACTCACACCATGCACGAAGTGTTAAATCCGAGTAATTTGCCAGCTTATTTGAGTAGTCAATCATAGAAGACCCGTGGAATACGATCTACCCTAGCTTGTTAGCTTTGTTAGTTATTTGGTTGAACGTCCGAACAACGACCGGACGGCTCACCAAATTGGCGCCGTTGCCGGGGACTTCTTTTGATTGTTTGAAAGAAGAACTGGCAATTTATTCTTCTATTTTCCATCTTTCACTTTTCCACCCACTTCGATTTTACACTGGTTTTGTTGTTTTTGTTATTTGTAGATTGTTCACAGGTGTATGCATCGCCGCCCTTGGACTCGCTCTCAAACCGACAAGGCTAAGAGTATAGAGAGACAAGCAGTTCTGCTCCACCTCGACAATCACAGATTCCAAGGAGAGGCAGAACCAATCCACCTCCACCTGTCACTCCGATTAAGATTGAGGAACTGAAGGAGAGTCCCTCATCTTCACCTTTACCGTCACCTACATCCGTTTCATACACCGAGTCACTTTCACCTCCTCCATCTCCTACCATGACTAATCAATTACCACCACCACCACCAGGCGGAAATCCACCACCGCCGCCTGCACAGAAAAGTCTAGCCGATTACAACAAGCCGAGCGCGACTAGCGTTCGATCTGCCATTGCCGTACCGCGCATTGAAGGAGATCATGACTATGAGATCAAGATTCCATTCTTGACTATGATCTCTAGGGATCTACAGTTCGAAGGCAGGCCCCTAGACAATCCGTGCACTCATCTTGCGGATTTCCTTGATCTCTGCATCACTTTTAAGAACGGAAACCTCGACAAGAATACTCTTTGTTTGAGAGCTTTCCCGTTCTCTCTGAAAGGCGCTGCTAAGAGGTGGCTTACTGGCAAACCACCTGGATATTACACTAATTGGGATACTCTGGCTCAGGACTTCGTTGAAGAATACTTCCCTCCGGCCAGAACAACAGCCATCAAGGACAGCATTACTAGATTCTCCCAGAAAGAAGGAGAAAGCTTATATGATACTTGGAATCAATTCCAAGAACTTCTCTACAACTTTCCTCATCATGGATTCGAGCAGAGGCAGTTAGCTGAAATCTTTGCTCGAGGTCTTTGAGAAGAATCTGCCAAGTGGGTCAATTCTAGCTGAAGGGGATTGTACTACACTCACACCCGAAGCTGCTCTTCTTCACTTCGCAAACTGTGATTCCAAGTCAAGGAACTGGGAACGACAATTTGAAGGATCAAGGAGCAAGCTCGATCTTGAAGCAGCTATCAAGGCAGAAGTAGAGAAGCATTTGAAGAAGTCTACCACACCAGTCAAACCGCCGGCAGCTTCTGTCTATGTTGCCGATTGCGAGTGGTGTGGAGCTTGCGCATATAACGGAGGCCGATGCCAGAATTTTGGTAAGACAGAAGTCTGGTCCGCAGAAGAGGTAAATTTCGTTCAACAAGGCTTCGTTAATAATCAGAATGGTTATGATGGCTACCGCAACTTCAGGCAGCAAGGGAACTATCAAGACAGACCTCTCTACAATGCTGGCGCCAACCATAACCAGAACCAGAGTAACCGCTCGGCTAGTCCAGCTCAGGATCAGAAGCCTAACCATCCCCGGCAGGTGTTTACCAGCCGCCGCACCGTAATCCGGGTAACTATGGAACTGCTCCTGGCAATCGCCAGAATCAATATTTGAATAATACCTATCCAGGCAGCAGTACCAGAAGGAAAACAACGTCAGTGATCTGGACAAGAAGCTTAGTCAGATCATCACCAGACTCGATGACCATGACAGTCAGTTTAAAGCTCAAGCTCTTCTCAATCAAGAACAGATAGCAGCCGGTCAAAGAATTGAGCAAGATGTGAACAACATCTCGAGCATGCTAGCATCTGGTCGACCATTTGGCCAACTTCCGAGCCAGACAGAGCCGAACCCGAGAAAGGAGCAAGCCAAGATGGTAACTGTTAGAAAATTTACAAGCTTATCTGCTGATGCTTGTTCTGTTTTACGCAGGATCGTTGAAACTTCAGAGAAGAAGGAAGCACTACAAGTGGCGCCTAAGGAGGAAGATCCTCCTCTCGCACCATACATCATGAAGCCTCCTTTTCCAAGAGCATTGCTGCCGAATGCAAGGATCGAGACTGGCATGAAGGGGAATAAAGAAGGATATCCTGATGCTCGTAGCAAGAAACCTTCCTCTCCATATCCAGCTAAGTGCTCTGATCCTGGTTCTTTCACTCTACCTCTTGTCATTAATGATGTTGAGATAGAACGTTGATTGGTTGATCTTGGCGCGTCTGTTAATGTTATGCCTATGAGTCTATATGAAAAATTGAACCTAGGAGAACTTGAACCGCCTAGTATGCAACTTATCTTTGCTGATAGATCACTTAAAACTCCTAGGGGAGAAATCAAAGACGTTGTTACTAAATGTGGTCCTTTCACGTTCTTAGCTGACTTTGTTATCATTGACAGTAGTAAGGATGATTCTACCATTCTCATAGGACGACCTTTCATGGCTACTACTGGAATGCAAATTAACGTTCCAAATGGTTCTTTAACTTTGAGAGTTGGTAAAGAAACGGTCACGTTCCGCCTTAAAGTCGGAATGAAATATAATCCTAAGAATGAAGAATTTCATTGTTTAGCTGTTGAAACTGTGGAGTTGACTCCGGTCAACTCCGTTACTGATGTCTCTTCTAGTGTGCCTAGATCAATTGCTGTTACAAGTGCTGGACAGGTTATCAAGCAGAAACCGAAATCTGTTCCTCAAAAGCCGCCAAAGAAGAAGGAACTGAAAGCCTCTTCTAAGCCACCGAGCACAAAACCTAGCAGACCTCGGGGAAAGAACAAGAAGACAAAGACTCACATGGTCTGGAGACCAGTTGTGCCGCCACTTTCCACCGAGCCAGCTGCACCACCAATTCGTTCCAAGCTACCGGCGCCGAAACAAGTATGGAAGGAGAAGCCAAAAGCATCTCCTAAGGAAATACCTACGATCACCGATCCTGGTGATATCAAGCCGGAGGTTAAAGAAAAGAAGGAGCCGATCGTTCTCATTCCGTCCACTGTCTTCCTTGTGGAAGATGATCCCTTGACAGAACTGTTCGGACCCTTCACAATCACTGACCACCTTCCCGACGGACGTACCAAGCTCTTACACGCGAACGGGAAGAAATTCATGCTCACCGGAGAAGCCCCGAAGCTCTACTTTATGAACTCCGATGCTAGCATTAAGGAGAATCTGAGTTGGGATGTCTCCTAATACCGTCCAGGTATCGTCCAGCTCAAGGACGTTAATAAAAGAGCGCTTCGTGGGAGGCAACCCACAGCTGGAGTTAGTTTTTCATTTGTGTCAACCTTAGTGTTTTAGAGTCGGTTCGGGGGAGCCAAAAGTGTTATTTTGTTTGATTTCATATTTTTCGTATGTAGTCTGTGGGTCATAGTGTCAGTTGCAAGTCGATTGAGGTCTTTCCGATTTTTGTGGATTTAACTGTGATTTTCTGAAGTTTGCCGGGATTGCGAAAATATTTTCAATCGTAGAGTTCAGTATTTTCGGCGAAAATAACCCATATTTTTGACGAAAATTATCTTTGAAATCCCACTGAGTTTTCCAAACGTTCCTGCTTCACATTTTTGGCGAAAATGTATGAATATTTTCGACGAAAATTCTTTTGAAAACCGGCAGTACTTTTTAACTAACATTTTCGGCGAAAACTTGCACTTATTTTCGCCGAAAATGTCTTTGAAAATCAACCAACTATTCACTTTAAAATCCGGTTTCAGCCCTCTCTTTCCTCACTTCATTTTCGAAACAAAACCGAAAACCCTCCCCTGTTTAACTCAACCACCCGACCGCCATCATTTCTCGCCGCCGCCGCCATCGCCGACCGCCGCCGCTCCCTTCCCCTCCTTTTTCTGATCATTTTAAGCCCTAGAACAGCCGAATCGGAGCTCTACAGCTCTAGTTCACCCAAACCCTAAAACTTGCGATTTTTCTCCGATTTCTCCCAATCCGTTCACTTTTAGCATCCATGGCTTCAAGGTATGTTGTAGAACTTTTCATTACGAATCTTTTGACATGTTGATTGCTGAATTTCGTTGGGGTTGACTTTCGGTTGACTTTTCAGTTTGCCTCGTTTTGCGTGCCGACTGATTTCGTGTGAACTAGGTTAGCTGAACTTGTTGAACTGTTCTAGCATGCTTAGGGAGTGTTGTGCTTAATTTTCATATCGTTTGATCATGTGTTGCTATGCCTAAGTCCTATTCTTTGTGATGTTGACTTTTGAGAAATGTCGGTTTGACCATGAACTCGTTCCAATTATTGTGTTTGCCATCTAAGATCATACTTTACCGTCATTCTCCGCTTTGTGATAGTCTTGCCATGATTAGAGTTCACTGTTCGATTATGTTGACTTTTTGAAATGTCGGTTTGACTTCTGAACTCTGATTGTGCTAAGTCCATTCTGGCTATTCCTAAGCATGTATTTTATTGTTCGTGATTACCGGTTAATCTGCTTTGCTTACCCCCACTCGGTTTTCCTCATTTCTTTGTGAAATTGAGTTTTTCGACTAAGTGTGGGGTAGGGTTTTAGTTTGACTAATCTGGTTTGTTTTCTTGTTTAGGAACACCACTTATGAGCGCAGGACTAAGCAGAGACTTGACGCCGCCTCGAGCTCCCGAGTTACCACTCTCGTGACACCCGCCGTCCAGGGCCCTCCACCGGTATTCCCTGGCCGTGCTGGGCACCATCGCACTGTCGCTCGTCTACCCGACTACTACTTTCAGTGCTACCAAAGGCTCGAGCACATTCCTGGAGCTAATGTTCGACCACTCTCCATGGATTCCCTCTTCGATCACAATGAGGACTACCATCGGAACGTGCAAGACGCCCTGGCACCGGCCGGCCTCCTAGAGCTGACCACCATAGCTTCCGATTTCCCCGACGTCGCTCTCCAGGAGTTCTGGGCCACTTTTGATCTGGACGAGCATAAGAGGAGGCAGAGCAAGAAGGTCGTTTCCTTCTACCTAGGCGGGGTGTACAGGAACCTCACCTATGATGAGTTTGCAGCTCATCTAGGCATTCCCTACGAGCATTCCCACGGTCATCACCTCGGCTAGGCGGACGACGAGGACGACAGAGAGGCATACCATGCACTCTGGAGCCACATGACTGGAGTGCCCGGCGATCGTCTCTCGGACCATAACTCAGTTAAGTCCCTCTCTCACCCTCTCTATATGGTTTGGCGTAGATCGCTATTATATGCTCCAGAGAAGGACCGCCACCATATCAGCAAGGAGGAACTTGTGCTTCTTCGCGCCATCCGGGAGAGCTACCCTCTTCACCCCGGATGGGTGCTTGCTCGCATCTTCCGCCAGAAGACCAAGAGGAGGACGCCACCTCGCTCACTCCTGGGAGGCAACTTCATCGGCCAGCTCATCATCTCCTTCGGCCTCAGCCATGAATATGGCCTGAACATCCCACGCCGCAGAGTACGCACCGTTGGAGGAGATTTGGCGGTCGAGTACGACCTCGAGCTGGACTTCAGTCCCCAGGTAGCAGCAGATCCTCCCCTCCAGTACGAGGATGAGTCGGAGGAAGAAGATGATTCTGAGGAGTCCCAGCCTCAGTATGAGCCAGAGTCTCATGACCATACTCCCTCGCCACACCATCAGGCAGGGTATGTACACCACTCGCCGCCGGCCATCCCAGATCCATACCAGGCGCCTCACCCACAGCCTCACCCGCACCCTGCGGATGTTGGAGAGCTGTATGAGCGACTGCAGGAGTGGCGCATCACCGACAACGCCACTCAAGAGGCGAGATGGACTATTATGCAGCAGCATATGCACCGCGCTGATAGGCGGTATGAGGCACAGATGGAGTGGCAACGTCAGCTTGGCGATTTCCTCCACTTTCCACCTCCCGGCGCGCCTGACCAGCAGTGACCGGGTTGTATTCCTTTTCTGGTCCTTTCTTTTTATTTATTCTTTTCGGATTTTGATCCAACTTTTTTCTGTGTGGATCCGGGGCACTTGTCCCGGTTTCCTTTTTATGTTTCATTTGTTTTTGTTTTGTAGGCAGTAGGGAGATTCCCTTTGCTTCGCTTTGGTAGATTCCCTCCGCTCCGAGGACCCGTGCTCATCCCCTACGCCAACCATCTCGGTCTAGGTTCTTCTACTTCACTCTGAACTCTAGAATTAGTCCTGTGAGGACACAGTCCGATTTAAGTGTGGGGTAGGAAGCTAGAGAACCTTGCATGAACTTGATTGCCCTTGATTGTGTTTTTTGTGTGCCTCGTGATTCCATTCCAGTCTCTCTAGCATTAGAATGGCTCAGTTCTTGATTTTTTATGTTAAGTTGTTGTTCAAACTTTCATAATGATGCTTAGACTGAACTTGAGAACCAACTTGTATACTTTGATGCTAAATTGCCTGGTCAGAACAGAATTTTTGAAATCACACTTGTAGTTTGTAGCCTTGATTGCATGAAAACGGCCGAATCCGACTAGCAAACCAACTGTGACCTTTTGTCCATTGCACGTAACTTGCAATTTTAATTCTTTTCGAGTGGTTTTTTGTTTGCTTGAATGAGTTAGAATTTGCATGAGACCTACTCGAGACCACACGATGACACGAGTTCTAGAATGATAGGGGCACCTAGATTCAGCTACTAAGCCAGATAGCCTACCAAACGATAAAATCCATTAGGTGTAGACCCTTGAGCTTGGCCTGTTCTTTCGGTTCGATTATACATTACAGCCATTTCCCATTCTTTCATTCACCGTTGATCCCCTGTGGTTGTAGTTCTAGATTGACCTACCGGAAGTCGGTTTGTGGTAACCTGCCTATAGCCATTAAACAGGTGATCTTAGCTATTATGTCCAGACGTGTAAACCCCTCTAGCAACTAAAAGAAAAATCGGCACAAAAGAAAAAAAAAATGAAAAGAGGAAAAATAAGAGAAATCTCGAAAAAAGAGAAAAAAGTTTCAAAGTTCTAAGTTCAATAACGTTCTTCTCCCTACAAATGGAAGAACGAAGTCAAAAGAAAAGTCAGAAAAAAAATTGTGTAAAGAAAAATAATAAGTGCTAGGTTGCTTGAGGGTATCATAGGACGAGCGTTCATTATTCCACCCGTGTCTGGTTAGACGGTAGGAAGCCACAGATTAGATTCAAGGGAAGTTAGTCGAAAGCTACACCGCACAAAGCCATCATCATACATTCCCATCATCCATCGCATCATAAACCCTTGTAGTGTAGAATTCGTTACAGTCCTAGCAGGGAAGTCCTTCTTGACTAGTTACTCGTGTTGTCACAGTGGTGGAGATGTGGTCGGATTGCAAACTTATGACAGAATTCGGTAATAGAAAATGATTGAGAGCAGAAACACGTCCTTAAACACAGAGAGTGAGAGTTCCCCATTGTATTAAATGTATCCTGTGTGAGGAGTCTGGTCGGTCAGGTCAAATTCGTGCATAATTGGTTGCTACTACTTGTCGTGTGCAGTTTATTAGTGAGACCAGGTTGTTTGGCTGATCTGTATGCATGCTCGGTTTCTTGTTCTAGGATCTATCTGTCTAATAATTCATTGTGTTTGATTGAACTCCAATTTAATCGATCTTATCATTTGTGAACATGAGCGTTTATATTCAGTTTGCTTGAGGACAAGCAAAAGCTTAAGTGTGGGGTATTTTGATGACACTCGAATTGACGTGATTATCAGCCTCATTTAAGCGACATTTCCTTGCTTAAGACATGGTTTTTAGGGTAGAATAACGAATATTCAATCAATTGCCCTATCTCGTGCCATTTGCGTTACCTTGGCCCGTTTCGGGTCTATTTGATGGTTTTCTAGTGTTTTTATGTTAGCACAGGTTTTTGCCGTCAAATAAAGTAGTCAAGGACGTGTCTAAAGCGTTGGAACCTCTAGGAATTGCACCGGAATCGATCCAAGGAGCCAATCAAGTCGAAACAATTCCTGCCCGGTTTACAAAGGAATTTTCGCCGAAAATACCCTAGCATTTTTGGCGAAAATACATGCACAAAATCACTGATGCCGACTGAAGGAAGTTTTTGGCGAAAACCCTAAGTTTTCTACAGAAAACTATTGGACCGAAAATTACAGGAGAAATCAACCGGCGGGCTCCCCATTTACACCAAGATTTTCGGCGAAAATACCCTAGTATTTTCGGTGAAAATATCAGGCAAAATCCGGCTGAAATAGGGTTAACTATAAATACTTAACCGGCGGCCCATATACTGGGGATACCTCATAATACATCATAATTACAAAACTTCAGAATTCTCTCAAGTTCTGAAGCAGAGAGTTTAGAGTTCGAAGAGCCGGAAAGAGATCGTGACGCCATCCCTTCCATCTCGAGGACTCGGAGCTAGGATTGCAGTCGACCGGAAGATCGAAGTTCTGCCGGAGTCATCTTAATTAGGTTTTTCATATACTTTTCTGTTCTTCCTTTGTATGATGAACTCTTTCTTTGTCTTTGATTCTTTTGTGATGAATGTGTAGCTAAACTCTTAGAGCTTAGACTAGATGAACCCTAAGTGACCCAGGGCTTTAAAGCGGTCACGGATCGGCGGTGATTAGATTCGAAGTTCAATCAATTTCTCTTTCATGTTTGATTTGTTCTTCATTGTTCATGTTTCTTGTCTGGATTGACCACCTAGATTAGATTCTTGTTAAGATAAGGATAGAAGCGAATGCTCGCCTTACTTTAAAACATCAAATTGAACAATTAACCTTATAATTGGAGCGTGCCTTTCGTAGGAACCGGTTAGGGTTAATCCACTGCAAGAGTAGCTCATAAATCGTTAGTAATTCCACCAGTTAAGTTAAGTCGTTGCGAGAGGCGACCGTACCCGGGCGACTAATTAATCTTGGTAGCTAGAACGGATAGAGCGAACGTTCGCCGGTCTTAAACCTAAGGGACAGGAGTTATGGTGGTGTCTTAGAATTGATTGAATGAGAATTAAAATCCGCTGATCTGTTGATTGTCTATGCTCTGGGGAACGAAGGGGGATTCAAAGTCTAAGTTCATCTGTCATCTCTGTTTTAACCAACCAATTTCCATTCTGTTCTTAGTTTAAATTTTTAATTTTCTCTGCATTTCTTAGATTTAGAAGTCGTGGAACTCACACCACGCACGAAGTGTTAAATCCGAGTAATTTGCCAGCTTATTTGAGTAGTCAATCATAGAAGACCCGTGGAATACGATCTACCCTAGCTTGTTAGCTTTGTTAGTTATTTGGTTGAACGTCCGAACAACGACCGGACGGCTCACCAACCACCTATTTTATTGGAGGCACCGAAGAATCCACCGTTACTATATTCTAGATACTAATAGAAGCAATCAGTCATATTGCATATTAGATGTTCAGTTACTAGTTTCATTAAAGGTTAACAATATTGAGTAGTAATATTAAAGTCTTAACCACATTTTCTTGCTTTCACTGAGTAGTAGAGTTATTACATTATGTGTTTTCATTGCTTATGTATTTAGGTGTTTGATTTTATTTACTTTATTTATTTTTCTTATAGACAATAATGTCCGAAAAAATATGGTAAATGATGATATGAAGACGAAGTTGTAAAGAAGTAACATTTTGGACATATTAGAGTATTGTTGTTTATATCACTTATGAATTAAGAAGTTGTGAACTTATTTGGTCATTTTGAGATTTGTAAACTTTGGAGTGACCTTAATTAACAAATTAAGTGCAGGAGTTGTCGTATATATAATTGTTCACAATTTGTGTAGATGACTAACATTTTGATAATTTCATAATCTAGAAATGAAAAGGCTATTATTATATATATTGCAAAAATTGGTTGATTTTGAATACTCGTAGTTTGAAGCTGAAAAGTGTCATTTAAAGTCAATTCGTCGATGAAGGTCGCAAAGTTAGATGTTTTCCCAATAACAAAAAAATCGTCACTAATTGTGAATGACTGCCTAGCAGTTATAATCGTATGCAAATGTGAATGATTGCCCAATGGTAAAAATCGTTGGCAAATGTGAATAATTGCCCAACGCTAAAAATCATCGGCAAAAGTCAATGATTGCCCAGCGGTAAAAATCATCGACAAATGTGCACAATTTCCCAAAGGTTAAAACCGTCCGCAAATGTGAATGATTGCCCAACGGTTAAAAAATTTAGCAAAACTTATTGAATGCCCGACGGTTAAGATCGTCAGCAAAATTAAATGATTGCCCAACGGTTAAAACCGTCGCCGATGAGAAAGTTTAGGCGAAGATTTTCCAAGACTGTCAGCTAGTCGGCGACGCCGTATCACCGACCATTCTTGGCGACATGGCAACTTGCTGATGGTTTGTTTGGCCTTTCCCAACAGTTTTTCCCGTTGGTAAAAGGTGTTTTTTTTGTAGTGCGAGTTGGAACAACTACACCCTCAAGAAGTCGTCTCCTAATGAGTATCTCCTCTGAAACCTGGTGGGTTGCTTAGGGTCAATCTTTCGCGCTTAATCATGTCATTACTACTAGATCGAATCATATTTCGATCAAACTTAAGTACATGATTGAGTAACAGTAATAATCTTTTATGAAATTAATTATTGAACTAACATACATGAAATCATTAACTGAAGTTGCACTGATTTATGCTTATTCAACATGGCTTGCTTATGGGAAACATAAACATAACACTTCATGCATAACTTGGCTTATTTTTTATAAGCTTTTACCTAGGCCCCCTAACTCATCTAAGTATCCCTACCCCCAAATTGAAATAACTGTAAGTTTGGGAGCATGTATTCATTAGACACCATATGAGTGGATATGGACTTGAACCCTCATCTCTTACTTAAGTGGATAGGACTTTAACCCTTATCTCTTAACGCACTGGGTGAGGGACTAGCTAGAGAGACACATTATTAATTTCGCCTAATAATTATCTATGTGATGAGTTATTGACTAGAGATAACACTGCATGGACATAACATTATTACACAACTAAAACATGGAATATAAGAACCAAGTATAATTCATGAAATTACTCCTAACGAAATAAATTGAATAATATAAGACTAGCATCAACAAGATATTATCCTCTTAAACCAACTCACCTCGAAACAAGTGACAAAAGTCAAAGATTATACCAATGGCTAATAGTCTTTAAAGAATCCTAAAGAAGAGATAAAAATTTATTAGGAATTATTAGGAAACGAAATTATTAGGAATTGGAACCAAGACATTCTCGCTCCTAAAGTAGTTCATTTATTTATTAACTTAATTCTTTAAGTTCAGGATAAGGAGATAAAAATTTCACATTTAAATTATTAGTGAAATTTCCATGAGAAATATTATTCCAAATCATTTACTAAATTCTAATTCCAAAACTTTTACTCCACTCATTTATATTATTCCAATCTTATTTTAATGTTATAATACTTAAACTATATAATCTCTATCCATTTAATTAAGTTCACAATTTTAGATCATGCAATAATTGTTAAGCCAAATTATCATGTTTTTAAAACCTATCCTAATTATTAATTAGTATAATATAATTATTTCTAAAAGAAATCAATTAGAGCATCTACAATGGTCTTATTTAAAAGGTTAAAGCTTTTACAAAAAGCTTTATAACCATAGAAGAGGTTGAGGTGGCACTAAAAGCTTTATATACATAAAGCTTTAGGGACTACAATGGTAGGGTTTAAAAGTTTAAAGGTTTAAGTGTAAATATTATATTCTATATAATAATATGATGTGACAATTTTGGAAGAGAGAGAATGCAAAAGCTTTGTAGATTCAAAGCTTTTGCAAAAAACTTTATGAAATTCACCAATCAACTCATATTTGACCATCATCCATGCATGCTCATACTTAAAATGTTTGTTACGCATAGAGTAAAACAACTCTCGTGCAGCTCCCATAACTTGATCATCTGACCAACCGCTATGATTTTGTCTTCTGGTTTGAATGAAGCATTGGTTAAATTCATTAACCGAAGGAATTATATTGAACCAATGTGATTTCAAGGTTTGTTTCGTTCTATCATTACCGCTCGTAACATGATCGTTAAAGTATTTTGTTATTCGTTCCCAAAAGTCTTTTTTGTTCTGTCTGTTGCCTTTCACACTATCAGTTGAGATGATGAGGTAAGAGCTTGCAAGCAATTTGTCATCTTCAACAGTCCACCTCTTGCGACTTTCGTCATTACTCATTCCGTCAGACTCCACCATATCATCAAGTCTTGTATCGGCAGGCGGTGTTGGCATACTTTACGGTGTATATTGTTGTTGCATTGCTGGATTGAAATACTCATAGTGTGGATACATGGGGATATGAGGTTTGAATAATATGGAAAATTCGGGATACCTTGGCGTTCTTGAAACTGTGAAGAACCTTGCACCTGAGGTGGTGGAGCCGTGTGTTGAGGATGAACTGATTCGCCATTATAATGACTACCCAATAACCTCGTGACATAATTTGGCTCCATGTGGAAAAGTTAGTAATGTTAAAGTTTAATGTAATTCAATTTATAGAGGCGTTTTCATTCTTATCATCTTAGATTATGCGAAGTATATGGGTTACCTCCAACAAATCATGTATTTCTGTTTCAGTAACCACAACCCTATATTGAAGATATATATTTTTAGGCTTGGACTAATTGATTGCATTTTTCATAGTATTCCATCAAACTAATTTAAATTGAGTTTGACCTGTTTATCTTCGAAGGGATGTATTATTTTAATTATATTATATTATTAATTTTTAGGCGATTTATTTGTCGATTTCATAATATATACTTATATTCTCAATCATAAAATACTTAGTCGGCTGATACATGGTCTTGGAGCTAATGTGGTGTACTGAATGCATACCAATTGACGTCATGAAAATGATAAGTGGTATGGAAAGACCCAAAATATAAAGTGATCAAATTAGGAGGTTGTATCTATATAGGGGGCTATTTGTAAAGTTGACAAAGTATAGGGGGGCAAAGTGCCATTTTCCTTTAATATTTTAATCATATTATATTATTAATTAATATTTAAAAGGTTATAAAGCTTTATAAGTTTCATGCCATTGTAGGAATAGTTTTATAAATTAGAGTGTTTTAAAAAAGTGATGTGGCATACCTTATAAAGCTTTAAAATACATGACCATTGTAGATGCTCTTATCACTTAGGTAATTTCTGAATTTAAATTTCAGTTACTAATCCATAGGATTATTCAAATAGCCATTTAACTTCCAACCGAGATCGATTTCAGGATTTTATAGCCAACGCTACGATTTAACCTAAATCCGTTAACTTTTGAGCTCATTGATTAACTTAAAAAGTTACATGGCTGAACTGTTTATTCATCAGAATCATCTGATGCTCCGGCCTAATGAGGTAAATCAGCTGAACCCCATGCCAACTATGTTGTATGCTGATAGTTTTAGGAGAAGAGTGGAATATATTGCAGTTAACCAAGCTTTCATGGCCCCATATAATCTTCAATTCTTCTCAACACCAAACTTGGTGAAATTCTTAATGGATATGAATAATTCTGCTGTTACTGAGGCAATGCAACAATTGAGTAGCCATGATGAAAGAATTGAAGAAATAGGACCAAACAGGACAGAAATCCAAAGGAAGGAGCTGTGTATTTTATGTCAAGAAGGAGGTATGAAAAAAGAGGGATATGTCATACAGAAGAGGTCAAATGCGCTAGAAATAAGCCCGGACCAAACAAAAAATTGAGAAGTGATCATCAAACCAATACGAACAGATTCATCTGGGGGAACTCAGAATTTGAAGTAGGGGAGACAGGTCATAAGGGGAAGGGGAAAGGGAACGTATCAAAATTTAAGATAAGGAGGGGAGAGACAGGTCAAACATCAAAAGGGAAAGACAAGGCGGTGGTGGCAAGTCGATTGCCACCTAGCCAGATATGATTATCAGCTGGAACTGTAGAGGCATGGGGCAGCCCTCTACAGTTCGACATCTGCAGGACTTGATCCGCAAATACTGCCCCTCCATAGTTTTCCTGATGGAGATGAAGCAAGATAGGAAAACTATGGAAAGAATTCGGAAAAAGTTAAGATTTACGATGAGTACTTATGTCGAGCCGGAAGGAAGAAGTGGAGGTCTGGCTTTATGGTGGGTGGGAGATATGAACATACAAGTGCAACGGAGTACTACAAATTATATTGATGTTATGTGGGAAGAGGTAGAGACGAGATTTATTACCTTTGTCTATGGAGTTCCAAATGTACAAAATAGAAGCAGAGTGTGGGCGGAGATTGTAAACCTGAAAAAGAGCCCGGAGGAACCATGGTGCTTAATAGGCGATTTCAACGCTATAAGAAGTCGAGAGGAAAAGGAAGGTGGGAATCTCACCCCGAGTAGAAGATTACAAGAGTTCAATGATTTTATTGCGGATCTAGAAGTGATGGACATAAGAAGCTCGGAAGACAAGTACACTTGGTGCAACAACAATAGACAAGGGAATGTCATAAAGCAACGATTGGATAGGGGCTTATGTAATGGAGGGTGGAGAGAACTGATGCCGAGATCGAATATAATTCATGAATTAAGAGTTCAATCCGATCATAATCCTATTATTCTAAAGTTTGAAGGGGACGGAAGCAGATTTGGTAAAAGAAGGTTTTATTACGAGACAGGGTGGCAAGGGATGGAAGGCTATGAGGAAGTTGTTGGATCAGCGTGGAATATGGGCAGTGGAACAAACAGTAATCTGAGGAATTGCTTAACTGAGCTGCGGCACTGGAAAAATAAGAAGTTTGGGGACTGTAAGCAGCGAACAGAAGTGTTGAAAAGAGAGTTGGAGACCCTCACTCATGGAGTATACACAAATAGAGTAATAAAAGAGATTGATGAAAAACAAAAGGAGCTGACCCGTCTGTGGAAAGCAGAAGAAGATTATTGGGCAAGGAGACGGGTGTTCAATGGGCTAGGTTGGGAGATAGAAATACACGTTTCTTTCACCTATCTACTATCCAAAGAAGAAGCAGAAATAGTATTCTGAAACTGAAAACAGATAATGGAGACTTAATTGAGGAAAACAGAGATATCAGAAATCATATAACAAGCTTCTTTCACTCCATATATCAAGGGCCAAAAGAGGTTACTGACTACTCTATTGTTAATCAGCTGCCCAGTGTTATCACAAATGAGAATAATAGAAGACTGTGTATGCAAGTGGAGGAATGGGAAATTAAGAGGGCGGTGTTTCAGTTGGGATCTCACAAATCCCCGGGTCCGGACGGCTTCGCTGGGAGCTTTTTTCAGAAACATTGGGAATTGGTAAAGACGGATATGGTGAAAGAGATAAAGGAGTTCTTTGAGACGGGGATCTTCCCTACAGATTGGAATCTGACTCACATTTCCTTGATCCCGAAAGTGCACCACCCCGAGCTTATTTCACAGTTTCGCCCCATAAGTGTAGCAAACTTCAGAGCAAAAGTAATATCCAAGATCATATCAACGAGATTAAAGCCTATCCTACCAGGTCTCATCTCAGAGCTCCAAGCGGCTTTTACAGGTAATAGATGCATTCAAGATAGTGTGGTGACTGTTCATGAAGTGATCCACAGATTGAAACATAGGAGAAAAGGCAAGAATTATGACTTCATACTGAAAGTCGATATGATGAAGGCATATGACAGAGTGTCGTGGGACTTTTTGTTTGTGATCCTCGAGAAGATGGGATTCAGCAGTCAGTGGATAGGGTGGATCAGGGTGATTGTTTGCTCGGTAATGTTTGCAGTCATGATAAACGGAACAACAACCAGCTTTTTTGCTCCATCGCGCGGGATTAGACAAGGAGACCCATTGTCACCTTTCCTGTTTATCATGGTTACTAATGCACTATCCTTCTTAATACAAGCATAAGTGGAAGGAGGAGACGTGCGAGGAATTAAACTAAACCCAAGAAGCCCAGTGCTAACTCATGCTTTGTTCGCGGATGATACAGTGATATTTGGTAAAGCAAATCCGAGAGAAGCCAGGAAGTTCAAAGATATCTTAGAGCGATATTCGACAGTTTCCGGCCAAAAGGTTAATGAGAGCAAGTCGGCAATTTTCTTCTCAAAGAATACCCCGGACGACTTGTGTCAGGAGATTGCGGATGAGCTGCTGGTCCCGCGTGAAGCAAAGTTCGGAAAATACTTGGGATTACTGGCGGAGTGGGGTAATTCAAAAACCGAAACTTTTCATTTTCTGCTGGAAAGGATGACAAGTAAAGCAGGAAATTGGAAGAGCTTGTTGCTGTCACAGGGTGGTAAAGAAGTACTTGCGAAAGCAATCCTTCAAGCCATTCCGTCGTATGTCTTTTCATGTTTTATGCTACCAGATACACTCTTGAAGAAAATGGATGCGATTGTGGCTAAGTTTTGGTGGTCCGGTGATATAAACCGGAGAGCTATACATTGGTGTTCCAAGGAAAGACTAACGACCTCGAAGCAGAACGGAGGGCTAGGGTTCAGGAGCTTCAAAGAGTTTAACCTTTCCCATCTTGCTAAGCTGTGTTGGAGGATTATTCAGCAACCGGATGCTCTTTGGGTTCGTATCCTTAAAGCTCTCTACTTCCCGCATACAGATTTTGTGGATGCGAAGGGTCATCATAGGGCATCATGGATATGGGGAAGTATCCTTAAAGGTAGAGATGCTATGCTTCGAGGCTTAAGGAAAAATATTGGTAATGGGATGGATACCAGGTTTGATGCCCCATGGTTCCCGGGAACTGATGATTTCAGATGCCGCCCTGCAGAAAATGCAAGCTGCAGAATAGCTGAGTGCATTAACCAAAGTACAAGGCAATGGGATCTTGGGAAACTGAGGATGATGTTTGCAGAGATGGTGGTACAGGAGATAAGAAAGATCCCAATAGGCCCCGCTCATATGAAGGATAAATGGATTTGGCATCATGATGTGAAGGGAGTATTCTCAATTAAATCATGCTATAGGATGCTAAAGAATGTAGAAACGAAGGAGGAAACAGAACAGGGCATCAACAGAGCGAATGGAAGTGGATCTGGCAACTTTTTTTTTTTTTGATGAATAATTAGTGATTTTTATTTATCATCAAAAAAACTGAAGTAGCAATACAAGAGAAACCTCACTAACAACTAGCAACAACTACAGATCACAACTCAAGAAATAGTTCGGGACTCAAACATCCTCACAATACAAGAAGGGGATTATCTCCTCAACCAACGAAGGGCCAAAATCTCATCTCGATGCCCTGTGAAAAACATATTGAGGTCCATCTTGATGTCACCAGCCACCATGTCTGAGGTCCTCTTACTAGTACCAAACACTCTCTTACACCGTTCACGCCAAACCGAGCTCAAAATAGCACACCAGCTGATTCTTTTCACCTTATTCACGACAGTATCCACCTTCCATTCTCTCATGACATAATCAAGATGATCAGCCCAAGTACTGAACTGAATGTTGGGGAAAAGACTACTGAAACAACTTCTAAAGTAACTGCATTCAGCAAATAAGTGATCTCTGGATTCAGTTGCAGCACTGCAGAGAGGACATGTAGTAATCACAGCAATGTTCCACTTTGCCACCTTATCCAACGTGTTAATTTTGTTCCTTAAAATCAACCAAGTCAGCAAGCTATTCTTCATGATTTTATAGTTTTTCCACAGATACCTGGACCATTCGTCCTCCCCTCTTCTAGGTCTGATGTCATTCCAGACCTTACTTGCTTTGAATTTAGCCATGTACTCCCCATTCCACAAGTACTCACCATCCGTATCCACAGAGATGTAAGGGGCTACCATCCCCCTTAGCTTCAGTATGCTTCTCCAATGCCAGGAACCCGTTGTTGTTGTCAGGGTCCATATGTCACCTTACTTCACTCTATACTTCAAGATCCAAGCTACTCTATACTTCAGGGTCCATCTGGCAACTTTCGATGCCTCCAAAAGTCAAATTTTTTGTATGGCGAGTGTGTTCGAACCTATTGTCGACACGGGAAAACCTTATGAAGCGAAATTGTGCTTCAAGCCCATTATGCCAGGTTTGTAGAATAGAGGATGAATCTACTTACCACCTGCTCTTCAACTGTGAAAGAACGAAGGAGATTTGGCTGGAACTTATGCCGAGTATTACTCCGCCTTTAATCCAACAGCCGATTAAGGAATGATTTCAGGCTTTTATTAAAAAGGGAGAAGCAGACTGTTGCATAAGAGTTGCATTGTGCTGTTCGGTTGTATGGAAAGTCAGAAACAGATGTTGTTTCCAGAATGAGGATCCCAATTTGCAGGGGCTCAAGAGTCAACTAATGATGGAAGTGAATTTATGGGAAAGGAGTAAGGAGATGGATCCGTAGGGCAGTACGAGAGAGGGTATCGTGGACGGGGAGTCGGAGCACCGTAGACAAGCAAACCAAATGCCGAGGAATCCGATTGTAAGATTCCTGTGTGATGGTTCCTTCAAAGGGAGCACCCAGGAGGCAGGTTTTGGGATCATAAAAGTGAATCCTGAAGGTTATATTGTAGATGGTGTGGCTCGTCGTTTTTTGTGTAGAGAACCAAGCGTCGCAGAAGCTATGGCTATGCTCACAGCTTGTCGACTTACGAACAGGGAGGGTATAGCAGCAGAGATTTGGTCTGATTGTAAAGAAATTGTTCGGGCTTGCTTGGACAGGGATGAAGGATGCTGCTGGGAATATGCTGCTGTGATGGACGAGATTAGGGGAATTCTACAGGTCCCCCCTTTTATTTCTATTGTGTACTGTGAATGAAATGCAGTGTCTATAGCGGATGGAGTTGCTAGAAGGGTGCAGGAGCATCTGCTGGAACCAGATTGGGTGGGCAACCTTTTGGGCAGCCGAATCTGTTAAATCAAGTTATTTTCCTCCTTTTGTGTTTTGTCCCTGTATTGGTACTCCTTGATGATTTATAAAATCAGTCACTTCTAAGCCAAAAAAAAATACCCGAAGGACTAGAATGGACACGGACACAAAGTCCAGTGACTAGTCTATTAATTTATAAAAGTTATTATGTAATAAATTCAAAAATTTTATGCTCCTAATGTATTTAGTTATTCCCCTAGGACTAAAAAGTAATATACTGTAAATTTAGTGATTGATTCGTAGTCACTGAAAGTTTAGCGTGTGAACTGAACTGTAACCCGTCGCCGGGCACCCTCCCTACAAACTGGTGACCAAATCCAGTTTCTAGCGAGGTCGTTTCCATTCTCGAGATCATATCTACTTTTATTTATAGAGCAAAATGTGAAGGATTTATGTCCATCGGTCCAAATCCGCATAGGAACTAGTTAAGTGTTGGACCTGATTAATAGAATTAATTCGGGCCGGTTAGGGATTAATATGTCTTGCTAGAGACCAATATTAATTTGTGGTTTGGGCCACGGCTAATCGGACCGGGTCCTACAAGGTCACACGCCTATAGTATGGACCAGATCATTAATAGGCCTAATCCATGGTGGATTGGGACTACTGGGCTGGCGGCCCTTTAGGGTTAGGAAGGGATTAGGGTTTCTACCCTTATCCTATAAATAAGACTGCTAGGGTAGCAGTCAATCCTAAGCCGTACACACTTTCTCTCCGGAGAAAACCCTAGCCGCCATAACCTTAAAAGCCGTTCTTCGACCAGAAGTTCTAGCAAGCTTTGGCGAGGAAGATCCGGATCCCAGCTAGCGTGAACTAAGTAGAGGAGCTACATCTGAAGCTCTCTAGATCGATCTAAAGGCTACGGGAGCTACGGGAGGTATTAGTTTTCGAGCTAATATCACGCTTCAAGAAGGTGAGTCACGATAACTCTCTTTGTTATTGATTTATGTGCAATCGGGCTGATCTAGGTTGTTAGATGTTATCGTATTTCCGCTGCGATTCTTGTTTAAGCATCTAACGATTTCCTTTAGTGTTAGCAGAGCCCCTCGTTTTGCGTATTTTTCATAACAAAACGAATTGCGTTCTTAATAAAATTATTCAATTAAAGGAGGGGATTATGTCGTGTTAATATTTTGTTGAAAATCGTGTTTTCAAAAGTGTTCATGGATATTTCTGAGTTTATGTATTAAACTGATTTAAAAATTAAAAAAAAACTAGAAAATCGTTTTCTGCCGATTGCCAACATCACAGTGACCATTTAAAATTAATTTTAAAGTGACTTTGTTTTGTTGGAACAATAACAGGCTCTTGGGTTATTTTTAAGGGAAGCATGGCTCTTGGGTTTTGAACCCATACAGCCAACGGGCTCAGCTGATTTTTTGGTCCAGCACTTGGGTTTGACCTTTGATGTTGGGTCATTCATAGCATTGGCCCGAAAATGCTATTGAACATGTTAGCTAGGCCAACTAGTTCAGCCCTACTCCGGATGGTCCGGATGGTTTCGGCCCATTCACCAACCCTTCTGATTCAGGCCTTGTTGGATGGTCCAACTTAATTCGGCCCAAATCAGGTATGCAGCCTTAATTCACCCACTGATCAGCAGGTCGACCAGACCGGTTTGACCGGTCCGGGTTAAATTGGTTGGTCCGACCAGTTTTTGGTTCGGAATTAAATTTTTTTAATTTTTAATTTTCTGTTTGACTTGGTTTTGACTAGTTTTCATTTTGGTTTGACCAAGTCTTTTAGTCATCAAACGAAACCCGTTTTCGAACCGAGTTTTGGGCAATTTTCAATTTTAATCATAGGTTTAATTAAGTATTGAAAATATTTAAATTCATAATTAATTTCCTATTTATTTTAATAAAGAGTTATTAAATTGAGTGGGAGTTTTAATTGGTGGAATTTAAGGGCAAGTTTTTTAAATCAATATCCATGAAACTTTTAAATATTAACGATAATCCCTATAATTGAATGAATTTTATTGTTGAAGCAATTATAATAAAAGAGTTTATTATTAGGGTTTAATTAGAATAAAATTGTTTTATTCGTAATTAATTAACACCTTAATTAAAATTGGTTAATTAGGGTTAAATTAAATCTTCCAAACATGCTAGATTTAAGGTCATTCACTCATGCGGTAGTGAATGAATGGATGTTTTATATACATGTGTTATTGTGTATATTGTGCGTTTTGTGGCAAAGCGTGCAGGTTCTTGGTGATCGGATAAAAGGCCCCACCCCAGTTTAATTTTTTATTATTTTATTTTGGGAAATACGGTCTGCGTACCGTTTATTTTGTTGTAATTTTATTTGTTTGTAAATTAATAAGATAGATTAGGAATCTTGTATTTAGTTTACAAAAATATGTAATTACAACAAGGAGGGATGGACGCTAGTCAAAGACTCAAGGATAGGAGATCCTTCGATGATGAACATGAAGCGTTTTTTCCAAGATTAAAGGGGGCCAAGATTCGATCACCTACAAGCGTTTTATTGTCTGAATGCTTAGAACCATATTTTAGGTTGTTGTGTATGTCTCTTGCGCGATTAGTTCACTAGCAAACGTAGATAAAAACACATCACCTAAAATGTCCCCAAAGTAAAATTGAGGCAATGCTTTACCATAACGAGACCTGTGATGCCTTTGCAAGAACTAGGCCCTTTTCTGCCAAAGTAGACTATGGACCTATTATTGCACTGGATAGCAAGGGTGGATCTTAGGGGTCCATAAGTTTGTTTTTGGTCGTACTCAACGAATACAAAAGACAAAGTTTTGGTTCGAAGCATAGTCGATTTTGTGATTGTCACATAATCAACCAAGAGTCACAAAAGGTTTGTGATTGACCAATGGGTTGGTCTACCTAAATTACAAAAATTTAGTGGCAGTGCCAAAGCACGGCTAACTTTTTGATGGATTTAGGATCTTGGGAAGTATTTCATTCAAGGGGACACACTTTTGTGTGAATGAAGTACACATATGCTCTTAATTTTAGAGAAAATTATTGAGATATGTATATTTGAAACAATAATAGTTTTTGCACTTTATTTTCGTAGAATTATGGTTAGTCAACTCGTTTATCTTATCACCAAATGAATTTATCCTTATGAAGGAGAAATTCAAAGCATTGTGAATGCTAAAAGCTTTTGAAGCCCTCACCACACATAGAACAAAGTAGTGTTCTTAAGGAAATGTCCTTGAAATTCATACTTTAAAATTCAAATAGTCACCTCATATGAGGAAGAGAAGACTATAAGTGAATTTTAAAAGACAATAGTTGATTGTCATGTGCCACGTGTTGTCATTCATAGAACCACTTGGAGTGAACTTTATGAATGCATACTCTATCCTTGGTACCTCAAACGACCAAATCTCTCCCAAAATTCATACAATGACTGCATGAATTAAGTGGGAGGAGAACTAGAAGCAATGGTTGCCTCTCGTCCGTAGTTGGCTGGTTTATACTCATTCTTGTGAACCGCTTCGGATATGGTGTTAAGGGTAGCCGCGTTTAAAGTATTAAACAAAGGAATGAGAGGTGTGATACCCACAATGCACTATACGAGCAAGAGATCGTAAATGAAAATGGATTTCAGACAGAATAATATTTGTAACTTGGAAGACGTTAGTGGTAGAATAAAACTTCGCATTGACAATGATGCTAGGATGGCATGCATTCCAGTGGGAGTTTTAGTTCCAATAACACCAAGAAGCAATAGACAAACTCATAATCCACAAACATTTGGCATTTAGACACATTAGTTTGCTACGCATGAAACAACTTTAGACAGTTGGTGTTTCATTCTCATTTTCTTATGAGAGTTTTGGTACATGAAAAGCTTTACCTAATGGGAAAGATGACTAGGTCTTCGTTCTTCTGCCAAAGTGAAAGAGTAAGTGATCTTTCGGCCCTCACACATACTGATGTGTTTGGACCTATGAGTTCAATGACTCGTGGAGGGTTTAGATACTTCATCACTCTTACTGATGACTTAAGTAGGTATGGGTACATCTACTTAATGAATCAGAAGTTTGAATCTTATGGAATGTTCAAAGATTCCAAAAATGAAGCACAAAACCAATTGGAAAGAAGATATAAGCCATTTGGTTTGACCAAGATGGTGAATATCTTAGCCAAGAGTTTTTCTGATCATCTTAGGAGTTGTGGAATCATTTCACAAACTCACTCCTCTCAGAATTCCATAGTTGAATGGCGTGTTGGAAAGGAGAAATTGAAACTTGTTAGACATGGTTCAATCTATGATGAGCTTCACTAATCTTCCAAATATTTTTCTGGGGACATGAAACTACTGCGTTTACACTGAATAGAACTCCGTCTAAGTTTGTTGAAAAGATATCATATCACATATGGACTGGTATGGTACCAGTGATATCTTTTCTAAAAAGTTTGGGGTCGCGAACTTTATGTCAAGCGTATGCTTTTCGATAAACTAGCACCAAAATCAGACAAAGAGCCTATTTGTAGGTTATCCTAAAGAGACGAAGGGATATTACCCCTATAATCCTCAAGAGAACAAAATGTTTGTTGCTCGTGATGGTGTCTTCTTGAAAAATGAGTTCATTTTCAAGAAAATAAGTGGGAGAAATATTCATCTTGAAGAGACTCAAGATGATGAGCAACAAATGGATACTGATCCAATTATATCTGAGAACCCGATTGAATAAGAAATTGTTCAAGACAGTGAAGATGTAGAGGAAACGCCAAAGGATGGGCGATATACTCAAGTTGTTGTTGTTCACCCAAATTCGTTAGTCTAAATGGACTAGAATTTCATCTAAGAATATTTGTAATCTTTGTTATGACTGGAACTCTAGACATCTTGCTTCTTGAAAGTCAAGAACCAATAATCTACAATCGAGCAATGACGAGTTCAGACTCCTAATCTTGACAAGAGGCTATGATTTAATCCTTTCGGATTATCCCATCGATTTGCATTTCATGATTATGAATACGGCAGTTGGATATCAAAACTGTCTTCCTGAATGGCTTTCTGGAAGAGGATGTGTACATGACACAACCAATAGGTTTTGAAGATCCTAAGATCTTGGGAAGGTATGCAAACTTGAGAGATCCATGTATGGACTTAAGTAAGCATTAAGGAGTCGAAACCTCATACTTGATGAAGTTGTCAAGGAAATTGAGTTCATCTTATGTATAGAGGAAACTTGTGTCTACAAGAAATTCAGTGGAGCAATGTAGTCTTTTGGTCTTGTATGTAGATGACATACTAGTCATTTGAAAATGTGTTTCAATGAAAGACCTGGGTGAGGTAGAGTACATATTGGGCTTTAAGATCTATAAATCATGTCTTTAGACACAAGCTGAAAATGAGATATGATGAGTGTTCCACATGGTTTGGCTATAAACTCATCATGTATGTCATGACATGTACTCGAAGAGATGTTGCATCATGTGCAACAGATTCCAATCGGATCCAAGTGATTTTTCATTGGATTGTCGAGAGTATCCGTAAGTATCTTGCTAAAGACTTAGGATTATTCTCCAGTGATTGGAGGTGAAAAGGAAGTTGACCATAAATGGTATTGTGATGCCAACCATTTGACTAATCGTGATGGCACGTAGTCATAATCCAGATACGTCTTCATGAAGATGAATGAGTAGTATGCTGGAAGAGCACCAAGTGGATTTTGGTGGCT
The DNA here is from genome assembly GCA_034768395.1 of Linum lewisii. Classification (NCBI taxonomy): domain Eukaryota; kingdom Viridiplantae; phylum Streptophyta; class Magnoliopsida; order Malpighiales; family Linaceae; genus Linum; species Linum lewisii. The sequence continues at coordinate 16,578,969 of CM068297.1, forward strand.
CAATCTGCTACGAAATCATAGTACATTGTTGCAGTAGAAGCGACAATGTAAGCTATGTGGATCAATAAGTTTCTGACAGAACTTGATGCGGTTCCTTCACGTCAAAAGTAAGTAGGTCTTCATTGTGACAACAATGAAGCCACTTCTCGTTTGAAGGAACCAAACCCCAAAGGCTAGGTCAAGCCACATTGATATGAAGTAATTTTTACTTCAAGGCTATGTGAAGAAACACTTGATCAAATTGTGCAAAGCTTCAATAGATTAAAAGTTGGTCGATCTGTTGACTAAGCCTCTAAGCGGTGTGATGAGAACCGTCGTTGTGATGAGCTGGTTCTATCAAATAACTATCAAACTCAAGAGCTAGGATAGATCGTATTCCACGGGCCTTCAATTGATTGGCTACTTCAGAACTAACAAATTACTCAAGGAAAACACGTTGTGCGTGGTGTGAGTTCCACGACTTCTAATTCTAAGGAATGCAGGAAAATTAAAGCAAATTAAGCTAAAGCAGATTGAGAATTAGGGTTTTGAAACAAGAAAGACAACGAACTTAGACTTTGAATCCCCCTTCGTTCCCCAGAGCATTGGCAATCAACAGATCAGCGGATTTCGATTCTTATTCAATCAATTACTAAGACACCACCATAACTCCTTACCCTTAGGTTTAAGACCGGCGAACGTTCGCTCTATCCGTTCTAACTACCAAGATTAACTAGCCGCCCGGGTACGGTCGCCTCTCGCAACGACTTAGCTAACTGGCGTAATTACTAGTGATTAATGAGTTACTCTTGCAGTGGATTAACCCTAACCGGTTCCTACGAAAGGCACACTCCAATTATAAGGTTAATTGTTCAATTCGATGTTCTAAAGTAAAGCGAGCGTTCGCTTCTATCCTTAGCTTAACAAGAATCTAATCTAGGTGATCAATCCAGACAAGAAACATGAACAATGAAGAACGAATCAAACATGAAAAAGAACTGATTGAATTTCGAATCTAATCACCGCGATCCGTGACCGCTTTAAAGCCCTGGGTCACTTAGGGTTCATCTAGTCTAAGCTCTAACGAGTTTAGCTACTCATGATCATTACAAAAGAAACAAAGACAAAGAAAGAGTTCATCATTCAAAGGAAGAACAGAAAAGGATCTGAAAAACCTAATTCCGACGACTCTGACAGACTCCGACCTTCGGTAAGTTACACTCCTAGCTCGGTTCTCCGAGATGGAAGGGATGGCGTCACGATCTCTATCCGGCTCTTCGAATTCCAACTCTTCGCTCCAGAACTTCAGAGAAAAAATTGATCTCGAAAAGTTGTGTTTTTCGAATTATGAATTGTATCCCTTATATTGGCCGCCGGGTTAAGTATAAATACTTAACCCTAGTTGGGCCGGGCTAAGATGGTATTTTCGCCGAAACCATAGGGGTGGTTTCGGCGAAAACTCTTGTGTGAATGGACGTCCGCCGACTGATCCTTCTGTTCATCCTTTTCGGTCCGAAAACTCAAAGTTTTCGGTGAAAACTTTCTTCACTTGACATCAGCCGGTTTGCACTAATGTTTTCGCCGAAAACATATACTTAGTTTCGGCGAAATCTCCTTTGTCTTGGCACCAGTCTGAATGCACTAATATTTTCGCCGAAATCCATAGGACATTTTCGGCGAAAGTGTCTTTGTAATCGGGCAGGATTTTGGTTGGACTTTGATTGGTTCCTTTGATCGATTCCGGTTCAGTTCCTCGATGTTCCTATGCCTTAGACACGTCCATGGCTACTTTATTTGACGGCAAAAACCTGTGCTTACGCAAAAAACACTAGAAAACCATCAAATAGACCCGAAAAGGGCCAAGGTAACACAAATGGCACGAGATAGGGCAATTGATTGAATATTCGTCATTCTACCCTAAAAACCATGTCTTAAGCAAAGAAATGTCGCTTAAATGAGGCTGATAATCACGTCAAATCGAGTGTCATCAAATACCCCACACTTAAGCTTTTGCTTGTCCTCAAGCAAACTGAATAGAAACGCTCATGTTCATAAATGATAAGATAGATTAAATTAGAGCTCAATCAAACACAATGAATTATTAGACAGATCGATCCTAGAACAAGAAACCTAACATGCATACAGATCAGCCAAATTACCTGGTCTCACTAATAAACTGCACAACTGCACACGACAAGTAATTAGCAACCAATTATGCACGAATTTGATCTGACCGACCAGACTCCTCACACAGGATATATATAGTACAATGGGAACTCTCACCTGTGTTTAAGGACGTGTTTCTGCTCTCGATCATTTTCTGTTACCGAATTCTGTCATAGGTTTGTATTTCGACCACATCTCCACCACTGTGACAACACGAGTATCTAGTCAAGAAGGACTTCCCTGCTAGGACCGTAATGAAATCTACACTACTCGGGTTTATAATGAATGGATGATGGGAATGAATGATGATGGCTTGGTGCGGTGTAGCTTTCGACTAACTTCCCTCGAATCTAATCTATGGCTTCCTACCGTCTAACCAAACACTGGTGGAATGATGAACGCTCGTCCTATGATACCCTCAAGCAACCTAGCACTTATTCTTTTTCTTTTGCATACATTTTTCTTTTCAACTTTTCTTACGACTTCGTTCTTCCATTTGTAGGGAGAAGAACGTTTTATTTGAACTAAACTTTGAACTTTTTCTGATTTTTCTTCTTTTTCTCTTTTTTCGAAAATTTTTTTTTTCTTTCTTTTCTTTTGTACATTTTTTTCTTTTGTGCCGATTTCTTTTAGTTGCTAGAGGGGTTTACACGTCTGGACATAATAGCTAAGACCACCTGTTTAATGGCTATAGGCAGGTTACCACAAACCGACTTCCGGTAGGTCAATCTAGAACTACAACCACAGGGGATCAACGGGGAATGAAAGAAATGGGAAATGGCTGTAATGTATTATCGAACCGAAAGAACAGGCCAAGCTCAAGGGTCTAAACCTAGTGGATTTTATCGTTAAGGTAGGCTATCTGGATTAGTAGCTGAATCTAGGTGCCCCTATCCTTCTAGAACTCGTGTCATCGTGTGGTCTCGAGTAGGTCTCATGCAAATTCTAACTCATTCAAGTAAACAGAAAACCACTCAGAAAGAATTTAAATTGCAAGTTACGTGCAATGGATCAAAAGCTCACAGTTGGTTTGCTAGTCGGATTCGGTCATTTTCATGCAATCAAGGCTACAAACTACAAGTGTGATTCTAAAATTCTGTTTGACCAGGCAATTTAGCATCAAAGCATACAGGTTGGTTCTCAAGTTCTAGGTTAAGCAGTCTAAGCATCATTATGAAAGGTTGAACAACAACTTAACATCAAAAATCAAGAACTGAGCCATTCTAATGCTAGAGAGACTGGAATGGAATCACGAGGCACACAAAACACAATCAAGGGCAATCAAGTTCATGCAAGGTTCTCTAGCATCCTACCCCACACTTAAATTGGACTGTGTCCTCACAGGACTAATTCTAGAGTTCAGAGTGGAATGGAAGAACCTGGACCGAGATGATTGGCGTAGTGGATGAGCACGGATCCTCGGAGCGGAGGTAATCTACCCAAGTGAAGCAAAGGGAACCTCCCAACTGCCTACAAAACAAAAACAAATAAAACATAAAAAGGAAACCGGGACAAGTGCCCGGATCCACACAGAAAAAAGTTGGACCGAAGTCCGAAAAGAATAAATAAAAAGAAAGGATAAGGAAAAGGACACCACCTGATCATCACTGGTCAGAGGTGTCAGGGTGGGGGAAGTGGAAGTAATCGCCGAGCTGTCGCTGCCACTCCAGCTGTCGCTCATATCGCCGGTCGGCTCGGCGCATGTGTTGTTGCATAATAGTCCACCTAGCCTCTTGAGTGGCGTTGTCGGTGATGCGCCACTCCTGCAGTCGCTCGTACAGCTCACCAATGCCCGCGGGATGCGGTCGAGGCTGAGGCTGCTGTGCCTGGTATGGATCTGGAATGTATGGCGGCGACTGGTGGATGTACCCTGCCTCATGGTGTGGCGAGGGTATGTAATCTTGAAACTCGGGCGACGGCTGCTGCTCCTCAGCATCATCGTCTCCTCCGACTCGACCGCAGGTTGGAGTGGAGGATCTGCTGCTACATGGGGACTGAGGTCGAGTTCTAAGTCGTACTCGACCGCCAAGTCTCCTCCAACGTCCGAACTGGATGTCGTGGAATGTGAGGACCATATTCATGGCCGATGCCGAAGGAGAGGATGAGCTGACCGATGAAGTTGCCTCCCAAGAGTTTGCGTGGTTGCTTCTTCCTCTTGGTCCTCAGGCTGAAGATGTGAGCTAGCACCCAGCCGGGGTGGAGAGGGTAGCTCTCTCGGATGGCTCGGTGAAGCACGAGCTCCTCCTTAAGGATATGGTGGCGATCCTTATCTCTGACATATAAAAGTGACCTCCGCCAAAAACTTATAGAGCGGGTGAGAGAGAGACTTAACTGAGTTGTTCTTCCTGAGGCGATCGCCAGGCACGCCTGTCATGTGGCTCCAGAGGGGTGCAATGCCTCGTCTCATCATCCTCGCCCCAACCGAGGTGGTGATCGTGATAGTGCTCGTAGGGGATGCCCAGATGAGCGGCAAACTCATCGTAAGTGAGCTGCCTGTACACCCCACCAAGAAAGAAAGTGATCACCTTCTGGCCCCGTCTCTTCTTATTCTCATCCAAGTCAAATGTCGCCCAGAACTCCTGGAGAGCAATGTCTGGGAACTCGGCGGCTATGGTGGTCAGCTCTAGGAGACCGGCCGGTGCTAAGGCGTCATGCACGTTCCGGTAGGAATCCTCGTCATGCTCCTGGAGCGACTCCATGGATAAAGGACGCACGTCAGCTCCCCGGATGTGCGCGATCTTCTGGAAGTTCTCAAAGTAGAAGTCCGGAAGACGGGCGATGGTGGGATGGTATCCAGTATGGCGAGGGAGTGCATGTGGAGGACCCAGAATGGCGGGTGTGACGGGAGCGGCAGCTCCTGAGCTCGAGGCGCCATCAAGGCGTGCCTTAGTCCTGCGCTCAAAAGTGTTCCTAAAACCAGAATGAAACCAGATTAGTCAACTAAGATCCTACCCCACACTTAGTAGAAAAACGCAATTTCACAAGGAAACGAGGGAAACTAAGTGGGGTAAGTAAAGCGGAGTAACGGTAATCATAGACAATAGAGAACAGGTCTTAAGAACAGCTATAATCAGGGAAGCACAATCAGAGTTCAAAAATTCAAACCGACATTTTTAGAAAGTCAACATTAAGTCATATTGAACCCTAATCATGGCAAGACTATCACAACTTGGAAAGTAACGGTATCATGAGATTTCAAATGGCGGCACGATAATATGAACAAGAATAAACACTGATGACAGCCAAACGATCAATAACAAGTCAACGGCAAACCGGTATATCTCACAAGTCAACAAAACAACGAATCAATCGTATGCATAGCAACACAGACCAAATGATGTGGAAATTAAGCACGGAACTCCCTAAGCATCCTGGAACAGTTCTATAAGTTCAGTCAGTCCTAGTTCACACGAAACAGTCGGCACGCAAAACGAGGTAAACCGAAAAGTCAACCGAAAGTCAACCCCGACGAAATTCAGCAATCCATATGTCAAAAGATTCGTATTGATAAGTTATGCACTTTACCTTGAAGCCATGGAAACACAAACTGAACGGGTTGGGAGGAATCGGTGAAAAACGTTGAAAACTAGGTTTTCGATGAAGGATTTGGTTGTTCTAGGGCTTGGTGGGATCGGATTAAGGAGGGGGAGTGAGCGGCGGTGGTCAGCGATGGCGGCGGTGTGAAAATGGCGGCGACGGCGGGTTGTAGTGGAGGGTCGGCGGCGATTTTAAACAGATAGGAGGGGGGGTTTCGGTGATATGAGCGAAAGTGAGCTAAGGTGAGAGAGGAGTTGGTCCGAATTATAAAGGATAATTAGGTGAAATTTCAAATCAGTTTCGGCGAAAATAGGGCAGTGGTTTCGCCGAAACTACAGGTTAACAAGAATTGGCTGATTTGAACTGGCGGTTTCGCCGAAAATTTAAGCTTGGTTTCGCCGAAAATCTTGGTTGAAGTGGTTTCGCCGAAATCATAAAGTTTTCGAACCGAAAAAGAGAAACAGGAGAAACAGGTTCGAAGTTTGAAAATCGGTTTCGCCGAAAACACTGGTAGTTTCGCCGAAAATTTTGAACTGTTCGGGTTTAAATTATTTTCGCAAATCAGGCCAACTTCAGAAAATCACCGTTAAATCCAGAAAAATCGGAACGACCTCAATCAACTTGCTACTGACCTTATGACACACAGAATACACACGAAAAATAATAACTCAAACAAACTGACACTTTTGGCTCTCCCGAACCGACTCTAAAATACCAAGTTCAACAAAAAAAAATTAAAACAGACTCCAGCCGTGGGTTGCCTCCCACGAAGCGCTCTTTTATTAACGTCCTTGAGCTGGACGATACCTGGACGGTATTAGGAGACATCCCAACTAAGATTCTCCTTCACGCTCGCGTCGGAGTTCATGAAGTACAGCTTCGGGACTTGTCCAGTAAACGTGAATTTCTTCCCGTTTGCATGCAAAAGCTTGGTACGTCCGTCGGGAAGATGATCAACGAACTTGAATGGTCCGAACAGCTCTCTAGAGAGATCATCCTTCTTGAGTATGACGATGGAAGGAATGAGGACTGTCGGCTTCTTCTCAACTTCAGTCTTCGGCTTGGTATCACCAGGATCGGTGATCGTTAGTACTTCCTTAGGAGAGGCTTTCGCTTCTCCCTCCATACTTGTTCCGGCGCCGGTTTCTCGGAACGAATTGGTGGTGCAGCTGGGTCGGAGGAAGACGGCGGAATTTTTGGTCTCCATACCATTTGAACTTGCTTCTCCTTGTGATTCTTCCTCCTTAATCTACCCGACTCCTTGTGTGGCGGTTTTGAAGAGGCTTGCAGTTCCTTCTTCTTTTGTGTCTTCTAACCGAGGCTTCTGGCTTCTTCTTTGTAACCTGTTTAATACCTGCAGCAACAACTGATCTAGAGACACTGGAAGAAGCATTAGTAACGGAGTTGACCGGAGTCAACTCCACAGTTTCAACAGCAAGGCAGTGAGATTCTTCATTCCTAAAGTCATGTTTCATGTCATCTTTAAGACGGAACGTTTTTGTTTCTTTACCAATTCTTAAAGTCAAAGAACCATTAGGAACATTAATATTCATTCCAGTAGTAGCCATGAACGGTCGACCTATAAGAATGGTTGAATCTTCTGTACCGGTATCCATAATCACATAGTCAGCTAGAAATGTGAACGGACCACATTTTGTAACAACATCTTTGATTTCTCCCTTAGGGGTTTTAAGCGATCTATCAGCAAAGACAAGTTGCATACTAGGTGGTTCAAGTTCTCCTAGGTTTAACTTTTTAAACAAGCTCACAGGCATGACATTAACAGATGCTCCTAGGTCAACTAAGCAACGTTCAATTTCAACATCATTGATGACCAAGGGTAAAGTAAAAGAACCAGGATCAGATAACTTAGCTGGATATGGAGAAACGGGTTTCTTAGCACGAATGTCGGGGTATCCTTCCTTGTTCCCCTTCATGCCAGTCTCGATCCTTGCATTTGGCAGCAGTGCTCTAGGAAAAGGAGGCTTCACGACGTATGGTGCAAGAGGAGGATCATCCTTAGGCGTTGGTTCCCGCTCCTCTTCTTCTTCTTCTTCCGGCGTTTCAGCGATCCTGCGTAAAACAGAAAAAGCATCAGCAATTAAGTTCGGAAGTTTTCGAGCAGTTACCATTTTAGCCTGTTCTTTTCTCGGGTTTGGCTCTGTCTGGCTTGGAAGCTGGCCAAATGGTCGACCAGATGCTAGCATGCTCGAGATGTTGTTCACGACTTGCTCAATCCGTTGTCCAGATGCTATTTGTTCTTGATTGAGAAGAGCTTGAGCCTTGAACTGACTGTCATGATCATCGAGTCTTGCGATAATCTGGTTGAGCTTCTTATCCAGGTCACTGACATTGTTCTCTCTTTGCTGCTGCTGTCATGGATAGGTATTATTGAAGTATTGGTTCTGGCGATTGCCAGGAGCAGTTCCATAGTTACCCGGATTGCGATGCGGCGGCTGGTAGACACCTGCCGGCGGATGATTAGGCTTCTGATCCTGAGCTGGAACAGCCGGGCGGTTGTTCTGGTTCTGGTTATGATTGGCGCCAGCATTGTAGGGAGGTCTGTCTTGATAGGTCCCTTGCTGTCTGAAGTTACGGTAACCAGCATAACCGTTCTGATTATTGACGAAGCCTTGTTGAATGAAATTTACCTCTTCGGCAGACCAGATTTCTGCTTTACCAAAATTCTGACAACGGCCTCCGTTATGTGCGCAAGCTCCACACCACTCGCAATCGGCAACATAGACAGAAGCTGCCGGTGGCTTGATTGGTGTGGTAGACTTCTTCAAATGCTTCTCTACCTCTGCCTTGATAGCTGCTTCAAAATCTAGCTTGCTCCTCGATCCTTCATATTGTCGCTCCCAGTTTCTTGACTTGGAGGCACAGTTTGCGAAGTGCAGAAGAGCAGCTTCAGGAGTGAGTGTAGTGCAATCCCCTTCAGCTAGAGAATTGACCCACTTGGCAGATTCTTCTCGAAGTCCTCGAGAGAAGATTTCAGCTAACTGTCTCTGCTCGAATCCATGATGAGGGCAGGTGTAGAGAAGTTCTTGGAACCGATTCCAAGTATCATATAAACTTTCTCCTTCTTTCTGGGAGAATCTGGCGATGCTGTCCTTGATGGCGGTCGTTCTGGCCGGAGGGAAGTATTCTTCAACAAAGTCCTGAGCCAGAGTATCCCAGTTAGTGTAGTAGCCAGGTGGTTTGCCAGTAAGCCACCTCTTAGCAGCGCCTTTCAAAGAGAACGGGAAAGCTCTCAGACAAAGAGTGTTTTTGTCGAAGTTTCCGTTTTTAAAAGTACTGCAGAGATCAAGGAAGTCTGCAAGATGAATGCACGGATTGTCTAGGGGCCTGCCTTCAAACTGTAAATCCCTAGAGATCATGGTCAAGAATGGAATTTTGATCTCATAGTCAGGATCTCCTTCAATGCGCGGAACGGCAATGGCAGATCGAACGCTAGTCGCGCTCGGCTTGTTATAGTCTGCTAGACTCTTCTGTGCAGGTGGGGGGTGGCGGCGGTTGATCGCCGTTTGGTGGTAATCTATCGGTCATGGTGGGAGATGGAGGCGGTGAAAGTGACTCGGTGTATGAAGCGGATGAAGAGTGTGGTGAAGACGGAGATGAGGAACTCTCCTTCGGTTCCTCGATCTTGATCGGAGTGATGAATGGATTGGATCTGCCTTCCTTCAGAATCTGTGATCGTAGAGGTGTAGCAGAACTGCCTTGATTCCCTGCAATCTTAGCCTGTTCGGTCTGAGAGCGAGTCCAAGGACGGTGAGGCATACACCTGTAAACCTACAGATAACAAAGACAAACAAAACCAGTGTAAAATCGAAGTGGTGGAAAAATGAAAGATGAAAATAGAAGAATAAATTGCCAGATCTTCTTTCAACAATCAAAAGAAGTCCCCGGCAACGGCGCCAATTTGATGAGAACCGTCGTTGTGATGAGCTGGTTCTATCAAATAACTATCAAGCTCAAGAGCTAGGATAGATCGTATTCCACGGGCCTTCAATTGATTGGCTACTTCAGAACTAACAAATTACTCAAGGAAAACACGTTGTGCGTGGTGTGAGTTCCACGACTTCTAATTCTAAGGAATGCAGGAAAATTAAAGCAAATTAAGCTAAAGCAGATTGAGAATTAGGGTTTTGAAACAAGAAAGACAGACGAACTTAGACTTTGAATCCCCCTTCGTTCCCCAGAGCATTGGCAATCAACAGATTAGCGGATTTCGATTCTTATTCAATCAATTACTAAGACACCACCATAACTCCTTACCCTTAGGTTTAAGACCGGCGAACGTTCGCTCTATCCGTTCTAACTACCAAGATTAACTAGCCGCCCGGGTACGGTCGCCTCTCCAATGACTTAGCTAACTGGCGTAATTACTAGTGATTAATGAGTTACTCTTGCAGTGGATTAACCCTAACCGGTTCCTACGAAAGGCACACTCCAATTATAAGGTTAATTGTTCAATTCGATGTTCTAAAGTAAGGCGAGCGTTCGCTTCTATCCTTAGCTTAACAAGAATCTAATCTAGGTGATCAATCCAGACAAGAAACATGAACAATGAAGAACGAATCAAACATGAAAAAGAACTGATTGAATTTCGAATCTAATCACCGCCGATCCGTGACCGCTTTAAAGCCCTGGGTCACTTAGGGTTCATCTAGTCTAAGCTCTGACGAGTTTAGCTACTCATGATCATTACAAAAGAAACAAAGACAAAGAAAGAGTTCATCATTCAAAGGAAGAACAGAAAAGGATCTGAAAAACCTAATTCCGACGACTCTGACAGACTCCGACCTTCGGTAAGTTACACTCCTAGCTCCGGTTCTCCGAGATGGAAGGGATGGCGTCACGATCTCTATCCGGCTCTTCGAACTCCAACTCTTCGCTCCAGAACTTCAGAGAAAAAACTGATCTCGAAAAGTTGTGTTTTTCGAATTATGAATTGTATCCCTTATATTGGCCGCCGGGTTAAGTATAAATACTTAACCCTAGTTGGGCCGGGCTGAGATGGTATTTTTGCCGAAACCATAGGGGTGGTTTCGGCGAAAACTCTTGTGTGAATGGACGTCCGCCGACTGATCCTTCTGTTCATCCTTTTCGGTCCGAAAACTCAAAGTTTTCGGACGAAAACTTTCTTCACTTGACATCAGCCGGTTTGCACTAATGTTTTCGCCGAAAACATATACTTAGTTTCGGCGAAATCTCCTTTGTCTTGGCACCAGTCTGAATGCACTAATATTTTCGCCGAAATCCATAGGACATTTTCGGCGAAAGTGTCTTTGTAATCGGGCAGGATTTTGGTTGGACTTTGATTGGTTCCTTTGATCGATTCCGGTTCAGTTCCTCGATGTTCCTATGCCTTAGACACGTCCATGGCTACTTTATTTGACGGCAAAAACCTGTGCTTACGCAAAAAAACTAGAAAACCATCAAATAGACCCGAAAAGGGCCAAGGTAACACAAATGGCACGAGATAGGGCAATTGATTGAATATTCGTCATTCTACCCTAAAAACCATGTCTTAAGCAAAGAAATGTCGCTTAAATGAGGCTGATAATCACGTCAAATCGAGTGTCATCACGGTGCTAGGCATAAGTAGCACAACTTGGCAAAAGGACTCGGACAAGTTGTTGGAGATTGTCTTGGAAGACCTTGCTTAGATTTGATGTATACATTATGTAATAGAGTTTATTACATGAGATGTATGACATTGGAGTTATTATTTCAACAAAAGGAAATATGTTTCCTTCTCATTTGATTTTGGCTTAGAATCGAATGAAATGTTCAATAGTTGAGTAGCGTTCAATGGGATCATCACCACAAGTCGCTGATGCATGAAACCCCATAAGTGAACTGAACCTCTCAAGCTATGTTTTGTCCCTAGTCTGGAGTTGTTAAACTGAACATAAACGAACTCCCATAAAGGACTAGTTTGTATGATGGTTGTGATAGTCGCGAGTTTCACGGACTATAGAGACAAAGTGTTGTTCTGCCATATACATGGGTATGTATAAGTGTTGCATACTGGACATGACCTGCTTTGGAAAGTATCCCAAGACTTTCTGAAGTTATACACTTCTAGTGGATTCCTCCGACATGAGTATGGTATGACCTCATTCAATGAGTGACTCACCTTTGATTCTGTCAAACGCTCACCTGAATAAGGGAGTTATAAAGGCATTGTTTTCAGGGTAGTCATGATTTGAGTGGGAGCATGATCGATACAAGACTGAAGATGTCTCTCCTGCTGCAAAGCAGGATACGGTGACCCGGGCCCCTTGTAGAGTGAGAACTGTGGAAATGCATGGCCATGCTCAAATGGATTGTTCTTACAATCATTTGTTTTTTAAACAGTTCAAGAATCTTAGTGACAAGTAGAAAAGTTTTGAGCTATAAGTGAGTAACCGCTCCATGTTATCACGTTCTCAAAACGGTCGACCAGGAGACACAGGAAATCTTAACGTGCGGACTTGTCCCTCGACCAAGTGGGAGACTGAAGGATTTATGTCCATCGGTCCAAATCCGCATAGGAACTAGTTAAGTGTTGGACCTGATTAATAGAATTAATTCGGGCCGTTAGGGATTAATATGTCTTGCTAGAGACCAATATTAATTTGTGGTTTGGGCCACGGCTAATCGGACCGGGTCCTACAAGGTCACACGCCTATAGTATGGACCGGATCATTAATAGGCCCAATCCATGGTGGATTGGGACTACTGGGCTGGCGGTCCTTTAGGGTTAGGAAGGGGTTAGGGTTTCTACCCTTATCCTATAAATAAGACTGCTAGGGTAGCAGTCAATCCTAAGCCGTACACATTTTCTCTCCGGAGAAAAACCTAGCCGCCATAACCTTAAAAGCCGTTCTTCGACCAGAAGTTCTAGCAAGCTTTGGCGAGGAAGATCCGGATCCCAGCTAGCGTGGACTAAGTAGAGGAGCTACATCTGAAGCTCTCTGGATCGATCTAAAGGCTACGAGAGCTACGGGAGGTATTAGTTTTCGAGCTAATATCACGCTTCAAGAAGGTGAGTCACGATAACTCTCTTTGTTATTGATTTATGTGCAATCGGGCTTATCTAGGTTGTTAGATGTTATCGTATTTCCGCTGTGATTCTTGTTTAAGCATCTAACGATTTCCTTTAAAATGATCCACCTACCTGGCGTTAATTTGGAGCTAGAATTGAAAGGCTGGTGGTCGGAACCTACGACCGACATACTCTGGCTTCAGAAACAGGGAAAAAAAATGGCGTCAATGGTGTATTCGAGTCCGAAAGATGAACTTATGTTGTGGGAATAATCTCCTTATTGAAGATGAGCTGCTGCACAATGGAAGCCGGGAAGGGGAAGAACGCTGCTATCGATGTCTCGACCTAATGTTTGATTTATTTATATTAAATCTGGTTAGTATCACTAATGTTATGCCATTGCCAGCTGATCGTACTAACCTTCCTAACAACGAATTAAATCTAACAAACAACGTTAATTACTAAGGCATCTCGAAAGTTCTCGTCCATCCAGCAAACCAATCACCTGGGTCCCACTTTTTGTTCATTCATGATGCGAATTGCATTCTCAGTTCACTATCACTTTGCGTTGCCCTTACGCTTGAATCAACCGTCCAAAAAATTGCCGTCAAATTCCGTCCACGTACCAATACTATCCGTCCATCCTCTCAAAACACACATCTTCATCCGTCCACGTGGAATAAGGAACAAACGGAAGGGATAAAGCATTCCGTTAAATCACGGCCGAATCGTGTATCTAAAGACTGCCCGCTGCCCGCTGCCCGCTGCCCGGATAATTACCGACTTACGCTCTCTTCTATCTATCTATATAATGCAACAATCCCTTGTCAATTATTCTGCAATTCATCATCACATCTTCCGCCTTAAGAAATTAACTTCTCCAGAGTCTCCAGTAGTCCTCCACAAAGGTGAGTCTCTCTTCTTCTTCCCTCTTTCTTCGATTGAGAGTAATTCTTGTTTGGCTTTGATTAACGAACGATTACCTTGTTGAATTGATTCAAACAGCTTTCCCTCATCGGGAATATCGTACAGTTCGAAACAAGTAGTGTACATGGTTGAATTAGACTTGGAGATTATTCCATCAGCGATAGATCCATTTGCTGAAGCCAAAGATTCAGGAGCTAAAGAGTATGTGCATATTAGGGTACAGCAAAGGAATGGAAAGAAGTGTCTGACGACTGTGCAGGGGCTGTCAAAGGACTTGAGCTACGAGAGGATCCTGAAAGAGGTGAAGAAAGAGTTCTGCTGCAACGGGAATGTAGTGAATGATAAGGAGCTTGGGAAGGTGATTCAACTCCAAGGTGATCAACGCAAGAACGTACAGGGTTTCCTGGTCAGGGCCAATCTTGTGAAGAAGGATCAGATCAAGATTCATGGTTTCTAAGCCCCACCTTTTCGTGTGTTTGATTTTCGATAAATAAATAAGCACTTGTTCGACGAGTGGCGTGATCCTTTGCTTGTATGTTGTATCTCTTTTTCATTTTTCCTTGTGTACTGGTTCTATAGTTTTGGTTAATAAATGATAAAACCGGATTATTCAGGTTTAATTACCGACTCGTTTGCTGAATTGGCTGTGTCTCTTTAACCAAAACAAATATTGAATTATTTATTGATTTGGAAATAGCATAGAATGAGATCTACTATCATAGTTTGCCAAAATCTATGGTTGGTTATCTATATGGTCATGAAACTATGGTCAAATAATCAAATTCATCAGTCATTGAATTCAAAAAATTATCTACTCATTACCGAACTTCAGTCTAGTATCCCAGTAGTCACTATCGTCAATGGACATCTAAAATTTTATTAGTCTGTTTTTGTGGATATGTGAACTAAGATTCCATGTCATACCACTTAGCCTAGGTGGCATATTTTCGCCCAATCATCATTACAATGTAATCAATTCGATTATTCAACCAATTCTGAAACTCAACTCAGTCCTTCTCCTCTTTATTCCTCCCTCGCCCCTCCACCTCCTCCTTCTCCCTCCACCGCCTTCCTCTTCTCATATCTCAGATCTGGCCGCCGCCCACGACCACCAATGTCACTGTCGATAACGTGATTAATTTGTTGTTTTTATCGAGGATTTTATTTTGCATCAATGACTTGTGTTGTGAGTAGCAGCAAACTGAAATTAATGTCCACGTTAAAAGATTTCTTGAAGAGGAATTCAGAATGAGCAGAGGCAAAAGTTTGCCTTCTGTCAATTTTCATTCAGCTTAAATAGGAAAGCAGAGGAACAGTAGGGTTTCGTTAGTCTACAGCAATTAACGACTAACGGATATTTAAAAGAAACGTGACACGCGGCACAACATGATTCGACAACTAACAAGCTAATTAATTGGCTAATGAAAGACGACGTCGCTCAACTAAAGCTGTTGTCCCTTGTTGACCTGTGCTGCTTCACGTTTTCGAATCCCAGCTCCAGCTTCTGTTTGTTCTTCAGTTTCTGCACCATCCTTCATTTCCTTTGTTACCCTCCCACAAGTTGGCGAGTACACATCCAATACTCCCAACTTGGAAAGAAGAAAATGAAGTCTTCTTCGATGTAAACCCTTAGTAAAAATGTCTGCAAGCTGCCTCTCAGTTGAAACATGGCATAGCTTAATCAATCCAGACTTAATCCTTTCCCTTGTAACATGGCAGTCAATCTCAATGTGTTTAGTTCTCTCATGAAAAACAGGATTCTCTGCTATATGAATTGCTGACCTGTTATCACATTGAATTTCAATTGGTGTGGGAACATGAACACCAATTTCCTTGAGCATAACATTCAACCACTGCACTTCACAGACCAAATGTGTTAATGCCCTATATTCAGCTTCTGAGGAAGATCTAGACACTGTGGTTTGCTTTTTTGATTTCCAGGTGAGAAGGTTATCTCCCAAATAGGTACAGTAACCTGTTACAGATCTCCTTGTGTCAGGACAAGTAGCCCAGTCTGAATCACAGAAACCCTTAAGTTCAAGTTTGCTATCAGCTCTGTAGAACAAGCCCTGACCAGGTGCCATTTTGAGATATCTTAAAACTCGATGAGCTGCACTCATGTGCCCTGTATATGGATCAGACTGAAATTGGCTGAGTTGTTGAACCACAAAGGATATATCAGGTCTAGTGATGGTCAAGTAGTGCAACTTCCCTATGAGTGTCCTATAATCTGCAGGGTTTTGCAATGGCTCTCCTTCCTTTGCTCTGAATTTGGTGTTAATGTCCATAGGTGTTTTGCAATCTTTGGCTTCCAGAAAACCTGCATCATTCAATAACTCAATGCAATACTTCCTTTGGTTCACCACAATTCCTTTAGTTGACCTTGATACTTCCAATCCCAAAAAGTATTTCAGGGACCCTAGGTCCTTTATCTTGAAAACAGATTTCAAATAGGACTTCACTTCTTCAATCTCTTCAACATTATTACCAGCTAAAATGATGTCATCAACATAAACCAGCAACACAACAGTGTGTTCTCCATTTCCTTTAACAAACAAGGAGTAATCCGATGTTGATTGTCTGAAACCATTGTTTGTCAAGGAATTAGCAAGCTTAGCAAACCACTGTCTACTGGCTTGTTTAAGACCATACAATGACTTTCTAAGCTTGCAGCACATGCCAGATTTACAATCCAAACCATCTGGTACCTGCATATAAACTTCTTCATCCAAATCACCATGAAGAAAAGCATTTGATACATCCATTTGCTGCAGATGCCATCCTTTGATAGAAGCCACAGCTAGAAGGGTTTTAACAGAATTGATTTTAGCTAGAGGTGAGAAAGTATCAAGGAAATCTATACCATATATCTGAGTAAAACCCTTGGCAACCAGTCTAGCTTTGTGCCTTTCAACAGTTCCATCAGACCTGTATTTGATCCTATAGACCCATCTGCAACCCACAGCTCGTTTTCCTGCTGGCAAGGGAACTAAGTCCCATGTATGATTTTCTTCCATGGCTGCCAGCTCATCCTTCATAGCATTTATCCAACATAACTCCTTCTTGGCTTCCCCATAACTGTTTGGCTCTTGCTGAGTTATAATGCTAAGAGCAAAACGCCTATATTCATCTGATAAATTTGTATAAGAGACAGATGCTGCAAGGGAATGCATGGACACAATATTACTTAAGTGGTAGTCCAGCAAGTGTATTGGTGCCCTCCTTTCCCTTGTAGATCTGCGAAGTGCTGGAGCTGGAACCAGGGTTTCATCCATACCAGGATTAACTGAGTCAAGGACCTGGTCATCCTCAGCTGCCTCAATCACCATTTCCTCCTCATTATCAGTCAATACATCCTGCAAATGACATGAAGAACCAGACAAGTCTGAAAATGAATTAGGAGCATCTGTTTGAGGTTGGTTGGGTAGAATCTGATCTGGAATGGCTGGTGAAGGAATGATTGGAGCATAATGAATAGGAGGTGAGGATAAGACAGATTCAGGACAAGAAGAATGAGGGTTAGGACTGGATGGAAAATCATATGTGGCAGAACTGATTTTGTAGGGGATGATATTTTCATGAAATAACATCTCGTGAAATGAAAACTTTTTTAGAATCAATGTCCATGACTTTAAACCCTTGATTCCAATTGGAATGCCAAGAAAAACACATTGTGTGGCTCTTGGCTGAAACTTGGTTCGATTATGAGAAAGAGTAGAAGCATAACATAAGCATCCAAAGACTTTCAGGTCCTTGAAACTAGGTGGGGATTTGAATAATCTTTCATATGGAGATTGGTTATGTAGGACAGGAGTAGGAATTCTGTTGATCAGGTAGACAGCATGGAGAACACAGTCGCTCCAATGCTCTAAGCTAATGCCTGACTGGAATTTTAGAGACCTGGCAACATTTAGGATGTGCTGGTGTTTTCTCTCAACTCGAGCATTTTGCTCAGGTGTTTGGACACATGACATCTGATGAATGATGCCATGTTCATTGAAAAAATCAGTCATGTGGAATTCCTTTCCTTGATCACTTCTTATGATTTTGACTTTCTTTTCAAACTGATTTTGTATCATTTGACAGAAATTTTGTAAATAAGTTCTGGTCTCTCCTTTGTTTTTCATAAGATAAATCCAAACACCTCTAGAATAATCATCAACAATGGTTAAGAAATAAGAAAAACCATCATAGGATTGAACAGCCAATGGTCCCCAAATGTCAACATGAATTAAGTCAAAAACATCACTGGCAATATAAGAACTGGCTGAAAAGGGTAATCTCTTCTGTTTAGCCAAATGGCAGACCTCACAATGCAGGACTTTCTCATTGACAATGTCACTACTACAAAGCTCTAAAAGTTTCAATCTATCATTACTAGGATGGCCTAATCTCCAATGCCATAGGTTGATATCATGATGCTGCAGATTGATGGAAGCAGCAACTTGGTGTCTTGGTGTAGAAATTGGCTTGGTATTTGGCTTGTGTAAATTGTGCAGGTGATAAAGGCCTTTAAGCTCACTGGCTAAACCAATCATCTTGTTGGTGATAAGGTCCTGGAGTTCACATTGATTGGAAGAAAAGGTGAGGGAAACAGGCAGATCATGTGTGAGTTTACTGATGGAGATTAGGTTGAAGTGAAAATCAGGAATTAGAAGCACATTGTGCAGAATTGGTCCAATGGGAAGTTTCACAGAACCTATATGACTAACAATGACTTTAGCAGAATTTGGCAAATAAACATGGACATCATGAACAGGTTTATATTGAATAAAGTTGTGAATGGAACAGGTAATATGATCAGATGCTCCAGTATCCAAAATCCAAACATTATCATGATTCAAACACGAAGCAGTTGACAGAACATATTTACCTGAGTAATTTGGAGGATTTGGAAGACCTTGGCTAACAGAGAATGCCATGTGTTGTTGAGAGGAGTCAGGAGTTGGTGCTGACTGAAGCATTGCTTTCAGTTTGTTCATCTCCTCAGCTGAGAAGGGTGTGAAAGGTTGAGCTGATGTTGGTGCAATGAACTCATTTTGATTAACATATTCATTCCCTCCTTGAGCAACTGCACCAGCAAACCTATTTGGTCCAGTATTGTTAACTCCTTGACTTTCCTGCTTCCTTTTCCATTTCAGTTTCATACAATCTTCAATCACATGGCCATCTTTCTTGCAGTACCTGCAAACCTTTCCAGCTTGAAAATAGGTACGGTTCACTGCTTGAACTGTTGATTCTCGATTAGTTGATACTGCAAAGGCTGCAGGCTGTGATGTAGCTCCTCTTCCAATAGTTACTCTACCCTTAAGCTTCTCTTCATGCTGTAACACATCATCACAAGCAGCAGCAACAGATGGAAGGGGCTTCATCATAAGTAACTGAGTTTTAACAACATCATATTCTGAATTTAGACCTTTCAAAAATCGAATCAAATAGTCTGTGTCCTGTTTTTCTTGGAAGGCAACCACAGCTGGGCACACATTTGTACTGCCTGGAAGACAAGGGCATGGAACGATGGGAGAATATTGATTGTATTCTTCCCATAATCCCTTAATCACAGTGTAATATTGAGTGACAGACAGTGAACCCTGCTTACAAGCATTAATTTCATCCTGCAAGTTAGCAATTCTCACAGCATTTGCCTGACCAAAACGTCTCTTCAATTCCTTCCACAGAGTTTGTGCATTTTCATGGCTTAACACACTTCAACGGATTTCAGGATGCAGAGAATTCATAATCCAACATAGCACCATAGTATTACAAGCATCCCATACAGTAAAGCGATCATCAGTAGCAGCAGGAGGTGAAATAGAACCATCAACAAATCCTAATTTGTGTTTGGTTTTAAGAGCAAATCGAACAGATCTACTCCACATCTGATAATTTGTGCCATCAAGGACCATATTGACTATAGATTGAGTCAGATTTTCATTTGGATTAAGATAGTAAGGACTTCCGAAAGAGTAATCAGTATTTGAACTTTCAGTGTTTCGATCAAAGTTTCCAAAGTGCAAACTAGAGTTGTTACCGGAGCTGTTGCCGGAACCAGTTGGCGGAGGAGTGTTCGTCATGATCGGCGGAGGGAGGAACGTTGACGACGATCGTCGTCACCGCTCTGATACCATAAAAGATTTCTTGAAGAGGAATTCAGAATGAGCAGAGGCAAAAGTTTGCCTTCTGTCAGTTTTCATTCAGCTTAAATAGGAAAGCAGAGGAACAGTAGGGTTCCGTTAGTCTACAACAATTAACGACTAACGGATATTTAAAAGAAACGTGACACACGGCACAACATGATTCGACAACTAACAAGCTAATTAATTGGCTAATGAAAGACGACGTCGCTCAACTAAAGCTGTTGTCCCTTGTTGACCTGTGCTGCTTCACGTCTTCGAATCCCAGCTCCAGCTTCTGTTTGTTCTTCAGTTTCTGCACCATCCTTCATTTCCTTTGTTACACGTTCCCACCTAGAGTCGACTATAGCGGACAAACCTGCGAGCTGCCAAACCCCATGAACAAGAAATTTTCGAAAACAACTATTGTATTCTTTGTTTTGGGGGATTTTCTGAAAGTTTTCAGTTTTTTTCTCTGTTAGTCACTCTTTCTCCCATAAATTCCCATGCGGCCATTTCCCCTCTTCTTTAGCTGCACCGACCATTGATTGAAGAGAGCTAAGTCAAAGGATTGATTTCATCAATGGAGTCTCCACTCCTCTTTCCTTCTTCCCCACAAGCACCATCATTGCTGCAACCCTCTGGTAAGTGTTGATGTACTACTTTTGCTTCACTTTTGACTTCTTTTGCATCTCGACCTGTAATAGTTTGGGTCTTTTCTGTGATTCTGAATCTGGGTTTTTGTAGGTGGAAGGAGCTGGAGGAACGATGCTCTTATATATGGCTTTCCCAATGGTATTATTGATCCCTCGGTAACACTTGCAGTCGGTGGTGTGGTGTAGGACGGCACCGACGATGATGTTGGGTGGTCGGAGGGAGGCGGCCAGATCTGAGATATGAGAAAAGGAAGGCGTGGAGGGAGAAGAAGGAGGTGGAGGGTGGATGGAGGAGGGGGAAGAAGGAGGGCGATGATTGAGTTGAATTTCAGAATCGGTTGAGTAATCAAATTGGTTACATGGTTAATGATAACTGGGCGAAAATATGCCACCTAGACTGAGTGGTATGACATGGAATCTTAGTTGGCATGTCCACATTAGCAGACTAACAAAATTTTGGATGTCCGTTGACGGTAGTGACTGCTTGGATAATGGGCTGAAGTTTGTGAGAGGTAGATAATTTTTTGGATTTCAGTGACTAACGAGTTATTTTGTCATAGTTCAGTAACCATTTGTGTAACCAATCCAAAATTTAATAGTATAATCACACGAGATACAGAGATACAAATACAATTTTTTGGAGTTCCTGATATGAGGACCCCTATAAGTATCTTTATTCAAAGACACTAATTGATGAAACTCGATTTGACGTGATTATCAACCCCATTTAAGCAACATTTCATACCCTTTGATGCCATTTTGATGAGTATTTGGTGCATTTGTCGTAACTTTGTGATTATCGGCTCCTAGTGCGTACATTGTATATTTCTTGGCTATTTTTACCCTTTTTTGAGCTTTTATGTTGAGCCCCAGGTTACCACATTATAGAGGACTCTCTCACGAGTCCAGCGCTTCAAACTGAGACCAAATTGGAGTTCAAACGGAGCGGGAATGAACGAAACAAGTTGGAGTGCTGCCCTAGCTCAAAACGCTGCGTTTTGGAGCTTACATGCCGTGTAAGCTAAATACACTGTGAGCTTACACGCCGTGTAAGCTCCCCAGACGGGAAAATTCAGCCTTTTCCAACTTGTAAAGGGTTTCTAGGGTTATATATAGACTTTTTAAAGCCAGATTGAATATACACGAATTTTGGCTGATTAGCCACGACCTTAGGGTCGATAGATAGAGTTTAGAGAGTTCGAAGATCGGTGGAGAGATTGTGACGCCATCCTTCCACCTCAGAGAGCTCGGAGCTTAAAGTTGAAGATCCAGGAGATCGAAGCTTCGCCGGAGTCGTCAGAATTAGGTTTTTCAGTTCTTATCTGTTCTTCCTCTGTATGATGATTTCCTTTGTTGCCTTTGATTCTTCTGTTATCGTTATGAGTAGCTGAACTTGTAGAGCTTAGATTAGATGAACCCTAAGTGACCCAGGGCTTTAAAGCGGTCACAGATTGGCGGTAATTAGATTCGAAGTTCAATCAGTTTCTCTTTGCATGGTTGTTTTGTTCTTCACTGTTTATGTTTCTTCTCTGGTTGATCGCCTAGATTAGGTTTTTGCAAGTTAGGGTTAGTCGCCAGATGTTTTTGCTAGACGTAGTCGCTAGACAGTTCCCTGCTTTGGCGCTTAAACTTGTCTTACTTGATAACCTAGTTTAGATTCTTGTTACACTGAGGATAGAAGCGAACGCTCGCCTCTCTTTAAAACATCAATTCAACCAGCTAACCTATTCATTGAAGTGTGCCTTTCGTAGGAACCAGTTAGGGTTAATCTGTTGCAAGAGTAACTCATAAATCGTTAGTAATTGCACCAGTTAGTTAAGTCGTTGCGAGAGGCGACCGTACCCAGGCGACTAATTAATCTTGGTAGTTAGAACGGATAGAGCGAACGTTCGCCGGTCTTAAACCTAAGGGTCAGGAGTTATGGTGGTGTATAGAAACCGATTGAATTAGAATTGAAAACCGCTGATCTTGTGATTGCCAATGCTTTGGTAATCTAAGGGGGATTCAAAATCTAAGCTCGTCTATCTTCTCGTTAGTCAACCTTTTTAATCTTTCTGTCTTTTATTTTCCTTTGTTTATTAGATTAGAAGTCGTGGAACTCACACCACGCACAACGTGTTAAACCTGAGTAGTTTGCCAACATATTTGAGTAGACAATAAGAAGAGACCTCGAGTATAATACGATCTAGTCTACCTTGGTAGATTAGTTATTTGACTGCACGCCAAAAGCGTGCCATCAAATTGGCGCCGTTGCCGGGGACTCTTCTAATTGTTTGAATAAGGAGTTGGCAAATTATTCTTCTACCTTTCCGCCTTACCATTTATTTTCCCTCCATATTTCCATGATTTACCTGGGTAGTGCTTTTGAGTTTTGATTATGCAGGATTACAAGTGGGATGACCAGTACCAGGAGTGGTACATCAATGAAGCACCATATACCGAAGATTACCAACAGATGTTACATCAACAACAACAAACGGCGAGATTTGACTCCCTCCTTGATAATATCTCTGCAATGCTACAAGGTTACCAAGAGATACACCAACAAGCACATCAAAGTGGCGCTAGAGATAACGAATAGATCATTCTACAAGCTCATGAACATAAACAATGCTCGTCGAGAACCCTATCCGCCTTGGATAATATCTCTACAATATTACAAGCTCATCTCACGACGGACATCAAGCTCGAGCAACCAAATCAATTAATGGAAGAACACGCTCACGAGATGTTCGAAGAAGAAGATGAGCCCGTCCATAATAGTCATGATTAAGCTTATGAAGGCGGTGGTGGCTGAGGAAGGCGTTAAGCTCGTCTATCTTGAAAGCATGGAATTCACCTGTGTTGAAGTTGAAGCTGAAGAGGAGCACGAAGAAATCGAGGAGATATCCTCAATTGAGCTTCCGCCGAGCCAACCTATAGATAAAGCCAGAGACGAGCACGTGGGAATCAAAGACGTCAAGGATTTGGAAGTATACACACTCGATCCCGAGAGACCTCTTGATGAGCATCAGGTGGAGAAGAT
This sequence comes from Linum lewisii, assembly GCA_034768395.1. Taxonomy (NCBI): domain Eukaryota; kingdom Viridiplantae; phylum Streptophyta; class Magnoliopsida; order Malpighiales; family Linaceae; genus Linum; species Linum lewisii. Next base: position 16,602,408 of record CM068297.1, read on the forward strand.
GAAGCTCATTGACCATGCCACGCCGTACTACCTCTTTCCTCCTCCGGTTGGAGAATTTGAGAAGAACTGGTCATCCAAACAGAACCGCGATCTACTGGAGCACTACCGGCTGCATCACCCTTCTGGAGTGCTACATGGCACTCAACCGCTGGCCTTGAAGAAGATGATTGACTTCAAGGAACTCCTAAGTTGGGGTCCCTAACAGGTACCGTCCGGCTCAAGGACGTTAAAAGAGAGCGCTTCGTGGGAGGCAACCCACGGCTGGAGTCCGTTTTTGAATTTTTGAGCCAGTCTTTTTCGTCGTTCGAATCAGGTTCGGGGGAGCCAAAGTGTCAGTTTAATTTCCTTTCGTTTTGATTTGTTTCCGTTAGGTTTTTGAAAAAAAAGGGGTTTTAAAATAATTTTTCGGCGAGAATTGAAAATTCTCGCCGGAAACCTATCTCTTTTTGCAAACAGGAGCGTCCTTCTTTATTTTTGCCTATTTTCGAAGAAGTTTTCGGCGAAAACTTCCATAGTTTTCGCCGAAAACTTGTGTCTGTTTTGAAAATCAGTTTTCTTTTTTCGGTCCGATTCCAACGCATACTTGATCGTCCAAATCGGAGCTCTATAGCTCCGGTTATCCCCGAAACAACCTTTTCACGTTTTTGGCCAACTTCGTCGCTTTCCGTCCATTTTCTTGAGTCATGTCTTAAAGGTTAGTTGTTGGGTTTTCAATTTCGAATCTTTTGACATGTTGATTTTTGAATTTCGATGAGTCTAATTCCGGTCTACCTCATTTTGCGTGCCTGCTGTTTTGGTGTGATTTTTCTGAACTGATTAAGCTTAGACGATCTAGATTGCTCTAGGAGTGTCGTGCCGTGAATTTGAAAAAAAAAGAGTCAAAATATAATTCTCCTAAACCTTCTTTGTTCGACTTTTATTCTGTGTGGATCAGGGACACTTGTCCCGGTTTCCTTTTGATCTTTTTGTTGTTTTTGTTTTGTAGGAACTTGGGTAGCTACTCCGCTCTACTCCGGACTCTCTGTGCTCATCCACTACACCGACCATCACCTTCCAGGTTTTTCGTATCTCTCTACTCTAGTTTAATCCTGTGAGGACACAGAACCGTTTAAGTGTGGGGTAGGATTCTAGGATTATGCATGATCTGCTTGATTTTCTGTGATTCTATGGTTCATTTTTGAAATTTCTCTAGCATAGAATTGCTCAATTCTTGACTTATGATGTTAAATTGACTTCAATTTTGAACAATGACGTTTAGACTGTTCCACTTATAACTTGTAACCAACGTGTTGGCACTGATATCAAATGAGTCTAAGTCAGAACAGATCATAAATCACTCTTGTAGTTGAAACTTGAATCAATTGAATCAATTGACTTGTTAATAACAAAGCTCGATAACACCATTCTAAGATGATAAATGCTAGCTTCTTCCATGTTTTCACTCCATATTTGATCACCTGTGATTGTGGCTTAAGATTAGGCAGGAAATCCAATTCGAAATCTTGTGTAAAAAAGTTAAAACTAGCTAGGGTCAAGTGGCTAAATGGTTAAATCAAGTAATTGAGTTGTTCGAATTAATTGTTAAGTTCTTTAGTGCTGAAAATCAAAGCTAGGCAAGCCCGACACCTAAGTGAAGTGTTCGGATTGAGCACTAGCATAGGCACAAATACTGTGAGCTAGGCAGATCAAACACCTAAGTGAAGTGTTTGGTATCGAGCACTAGTATGCAGTAAATCAATGAAGAAGTTTGAAACTTGAAATAAATTGTTGTTTAAATCGGTCCTAGCTAGAACATGTAACGTACAGATCTAGAAACGGATGAAGTCGAGTCGATAGCCACGTCACTTTTCCTACCTCCGCGTCCACAACATGGCTAGAGCTTAAAGTCTTTTTGATTAGAATTGGTGTTATCGTAGTCGGATAATCATGATTAATTGTTTTCCCAAGAAACGTGCTTTGTTAAAACTACTACTTTAAGTGTGCAGAAAACAGTGAGATCGAAACTTGTTTGGTTGATGTTCTTACATGTGTAGGTCACCTTTTCTACGTGGAACAGTCTAAACCAAATCGTTAGAATTGAATCTCAGTTTAATCCCGTGTCATTTGTGAATTTGAGTGTCTTCTAGTTCAGTTTGCTTGAGGACAAGCAAAATCTTAAGTGTGGGGTATTGATGACACTCAATTTGACGTGATTATTAACCCCATTTAAGTAACATTTCATACCCTTTGATGCCATTTTAATGAGTATTTGGTGCATTTGTCGTAACTTTGTGATTATCAGCTCCTAGTGCGTACATTGTATATTTCTTGGCTATTTTTACCCTTTTTTGAGCTTTTATGTTGAGCCCCAGGTTACCACATTATAGAGGACTCTCTCACGAGTCCAGCGCTTCAAACGGAGACCAAATTGTAGTTCAAACGGAGCGGGAATGAACGAAACAAGTTGGAGTGCTGCCCAGCTCAAAACGCTGTGTTTTGGAGCTTACATGCCGTGTAAGCTAAATACACTGTGAGCTTACACGCCGTGTAAGCTCCCCAGACGGGAAAATTCAGCCTTTTCCAACTTGTAAAGGGTTTCTAGGGTTATATATAGACTTTTTAAAGCCAGATTGAATATACACGAATTTTGGCTGATTAGCCACAACCTTAGGGTCGATAGATAGAGTTTAGAGAGTTCGAAGATCGGTGGAGAGATCGTGACGCCATCCTTCCACCTCAGAGAGCTCGGAGCTTAAAGTTGAAGATCCAGGAGATCAAAGCTTCGTCGGAGTCGTCAGAATTAGGTTTTTCAGTTCTTATATGTTCTTCCTCTTTATGATGATTTCCTTTGTTGCCTTTGATTCTTCTGTTATCGTTATGAGTAGCTGAACTTGTAGAGCTTAGATTAGATGAACCCTAAGTGACCCAGGGCTTTAAAGCGGTCACAGATTGACGGTAATTAGATTCGAAGTTCAATCAGTTTCTCTTTGCATGGTTGTTTTGTTCTTCTCTGTTTATGTTTCTTCTCTGGTTGATCGCCTAGATTAGGTTTTTGCAAGTTAGGGTTAGTCGCCAGATGTTGTCGCTAGACGTAGTCGCTAGACAGTTCCCTGCTTTGGCGCTTAAACTTGTCTTCCTTGATCACCTAGTTTAGATTCTTGTTAAACTGAGGATAGAAGCGAACGCTCGCCTCTCTTTAAAACATCAATTCAACCAGTTAACCTATTCATTGAAGTGTGCCTTTCGTAGGAACCAGTTAGGGTTAATCCGCTGCAAGAGTAACTCATAAATCGTTAGTAATTGCACCAGTTAGTTAAGTCGTTGCGAGAGGCGACCGTACCCGGGCGACTAATTAATCTTGGTAGTTAGAACGGATAGAGCGAACGTTCACCGGTTTTAAACCTAAGGGTCAGGAGTTATGGTGGTGTATAGAAACCGATTGAATTAGAATTGAAAACCGCTGATCTTGTGATTGCCAATGCTTTGGTAATCTAAGGGGGATTCGAAATCTAAGCTCGTCTATCTTCTCGTTAGTCAACCTTTTTAATCTTTCTGTCTTTTATTTTCCTTTGTTTATTAGATTAGAAGCGTGGAACTCACACCACGCACAACGTGTTAAACCTGAGTAGTTTGCCAACATATTTGAGCAGACAAGAAGAAGAGACCTCGAGTAGAATACGATCTAGTCTACCTTGGTAGATTAGTTATTTGACTGCACGCCAAAAGCGTGTCATCACTAATCTACACTGTTAAATTATTTAATAGAGATCTAATGGTTAATAGGGAGTGGGTATTAGGGTAATTGCTTAAAATTGGTAACAGCTTGTTGTAAATTTTCATTTTGGTTAATTTAATTGTAAAATTAATTAGGTCCTACAATTTCATTTTTAGTACATTGGAATAAAATTAAAACAGAAACCGTAACTGAATTCTACACAAACACCTCAGCATCACAATTCACCCATTCAGTTTCTAAATCAAATGCTCTTAATTAGGTCTTACCGTTTCATTTCAGTTCATTGGAAAAGAACTACCCAAAAACTCCAAACAAATCCTAAATCAAATGCTGCAAATCACGTTCTACAGTGCCATTTTCACACATTGGACACCATTAAAACAGAAAGTGAAACTGAATTCTAAACAATGCAAATTATATAGTACAGATCCAAACTCCAAACAAATCCTAAATCAAACAATGCAAATTAGGTTCTTTAGTTCCATTTTCAATACATTGGAACAAAATTAAAACGAAAACTAAAACTGAATTCTAAATTTAAACTGAACATATGTTCCTATATAGACAAACTGGAACTAGTGTTTCACAGAGAAGAACAGGTTCCTAAATTGGAACAAAGAAACAAAGATGAAGAAAAAGAAGCAACAACCCTCGATTCCAACTCGTAACCTCAGTGGACTAGAGACAGTGGAAGGGTTGGAACGACGAAGCGATGGCGGCAGTGGCGTTTAGTTCGGTGTGATCAAGGAACTGTTGGCAGCGACGTTTGGTTCGTTGTTGTGGTCGAGGAACCGTCAACGGCGTCGTTTGGTTCGTTGTGGTCGAGGAACCGTCGGTGGCGCTGTTTGGTTCGTTGTGGTTGAAGAACCGCCGCCGCTAGCTAGAAGAATAGAGAACGACGACTTCGATTGAAAAAATGGAGATGGAGTCAGCTGGAAGAGCAAAGAGAGCAGGGCGGCAGCGTTTGGTTGGTCAAGAGAGCTTCGGCGTCGGCGTCAGGAGGAAGAACGACGGCGGGTTGACGAGATCTGAGATGATGAAGGGAGGTTGAGAGAAAAATCCCGGCGGCGGCTATTAGGGTTTGAGAGTTTTTTGGTTTGGTGACTAATGAATGATCCACAAATCCTAATCACTTACATAGGTAGCCAAATTACTAAATTATCCATAACTTGTTCCCACCATTAAATATGATCCTCATCCAACGACTATAAATAGTGTCCTTAAATAAAGATCCTTATAGGGTCCTCACAATAGAATTTCCAATTTTTTTGCCTCATTTAGTTACTTTCTATATTACAGATTTACAGGGAATTACATAATTCTTTTTTTTAATGAATGAATTATGTCATTCTCATTAGTTACTTCAATCAAATTTTTACAGAAAAAGCTGAACGTCACTAATTTCTCTCTAATTGTCTTGCGCTTTGACCTAGGCATGGGCAAAACCGCACAATCTTTGAGCCATGTACCGCAGATTGTAGCGTAAATTGAGGTGGGTGACATATATGTCATATGTCATTTCACATAAGACATAAATGATTTTTACTCATTAGATTAGTTACTTTAAAAAAGTCATTAGATTAGTTGGAACAAATCTAAGGGTATATATATAGCAAACACTTCGATGTGCTCACTAAAAGTGGGGTACCAGTTACCACTATTGACGTTTGTGCTATCTAGAGTGGTATTTTCATTAAACTAATCGTTTATATCAATAGATTTAATCTTAATTAGTTCAAATTGATCTTATTTACATTTTTTAGTCATCATAGTATAAGATTATATCTAATGTTTTTCAGGTTTCTTTCTACAGCTACATCTTTTCCCAATATGATAGATCATCATCTCTACTAAATTAGTTTTTCGTTCAAATCCCCATGTCTATCCTTTAACAACATGTAGATTATTATACTCGAAAAAATAAGATATTAAAAACATGTTTATCTATCAAAATGTCACTGGGGTAACCGGTACCCCACTTTTAGTGGGGGCACCGAAGTGTTTACCAACATCTTTTCTCATGTTGTTGGTCTTTATGTCTTCATATGATTGGTCCTCATCCAACAAATCATTTAATGATTCATCTTCATCATCTTTGTTGAGAGAGTTGGGGAGGTGTTAACTTTATTGGTACTTAACGTTTGGACGAAATTTCATTTTGGTACACATCGTTTCAAAAATTTCATTTCAGTTATTAACGTTTCAGAAAATCTCGAAATGGTATTTTCGTCCAATTCCGTCCAAATTTTCTGTTAAGTGATGACGTGGTAGCTGAGTCACACATCCTAGTCAGCTAAAATATTAATAAAATAATAATAATATTATTTTAATATTAAAAATTAATTTTTTATTAAAATAATTAATTTTTTAATTAAAATTTTTTAAAAAATGTTTCCCCCAAAAAATTTCTCTCCTCCTCATCTCTCTCCTCTCACCTTGAAAATAGATATCTAAACGTTTTAGGGTTTCAGTAGTCAACGTTTCGTAACTTTTTCATTTTGGTAGTTTTTGTTTGTAGATCTAAGTTTTCTGGTACTTTGTGTTTGTAGATTAAGTTTTTTTTTTTGTATTTTTCCACCTCCGACCCTCCTTCTCTATTCCTCCCTTCTTTCCTATACTTCCTCCTTCCTCCGTCTCTCCTCTCTTCCTTCTCCCCTATGCTTCCTCCTACCTTCTCCATTCGTCTCTCGTCTACTTTCTCCTGCCTCCTCACTCAGCCTCTGCTGACCTCTTCATTCTTCCCTCTGTCTTCCTCTGTCTGTCCTCCTTCCCCTCAGAAATTTTTATCTGTGTTTTTTAGCAGGAGGAGGGGGAAGGGAGGAGAGATGAGAGACAGAGGGGCGAAGTAGAAGAAATGAGGAAAATGGGAGAGGTGGGAAGAGGGGGTAAGAGAAAGCAGAGAGGAGAAGAGAGGGAGGAGAGGTGAAGGGAGGAAGTAGGAAGAAGCATGAGGGAGAAGGGAGAGACAGAAGGAGGAGGAAGTAGAGGGGAGAAGGAGAGTTGGAGGTGGAAAAGTACCAAAAATTTTAGATCTACAAACAAAAACTACCAAAATGAAAAAGTGGTAAAACGTTGAGTATTGAAACACTGAAACGTTTAGATATGTATTTTTGAGGTGAGAGGAGAGAGAAGAGGAGAAGAGAAATTTTTTTGGGAAAAAATATTTTTAAAAAAATTTTCAGTTAAAAATTAATTATTTAATAAAAAACTTAATTTTTAATATTAAAATAATATAATTCTTATTTTATTAATATTTTAGCTGACTGGGATGTGTTACTCAGCTGCCACGTCATCACTTAACAGAAAAATTGGATGGAAATACCGTTTCGAGATTTTTTGAAACGTTAATGACTGAAATGAAATTTTTGAAATGACGTGTACCAAAATGAAATCCTCCCAAACGTTAAGTACCAAAAAAGTTAACACCTTGAGAGTTGGGACTATGTGAAGACTCAAAAGGTAAATGCAGAAAAATTTGGTGAACAGATTCAAGCAATTCCATGGTTGGGACTTGGGACGAAAAATTCTACTTCGTTGGTGGAATTATTGCGATTTATTTAATAAGGAATCCATTTGGGAGAAGATCTGCGTCCACACCTCCGGGTTTGGAACGTTCCAAACTAAAACCCGGAGGCGTATGATTGAAAAAATTAAATAACCTAACCCTAAAACTCATATCACTCAGCGGTGCCGCTTCTCCTTTCTTTCCTCCTTTGGCTTCTCTTCCACGCCAAAACCATTCAACTTTCCTTTCCTCAAGCAGCTCAGCCAATCTAATGCTCCTCCTCCATACTCCGCCGTCGGCGGGAGACCTGCTAACAGTTCTCCAAAAAAAATGGTGTCCTACCTCCTCCAAATTGTCGCAACCACCAAATCAAAAAACGTGACCTAATTATCATCAGAGCGATTCAACGCCGTGGCTAGACAATCAAACTCTCCATCGTTGAACGGGAAGCGAGGCTGATAAGCGGAGTCAAAATCGTCGTCGGGGAGCATCTGGTTCTATCATCGTCGTCTTTTTCTTCATGGTTACGATCATGGAAGAGGAAGACGTCGGAGCCGCCGCGATGACGATTGAAGGAAGGGGTAGGAGCTGGGGAAAAGTCAAATCGCTGAGGCGTGATACGAAATCGGAAAAGAGGTGAGCCATCTAATCGGAGCAAATAGCAACCTGAATTTGGCCGACGAGTTATCGGCGGTGGTCTATACGAAGCTAATTTGAAGACATGAAAATGATTATTGCTCAATTGAAAAGTTACAAAAATCAGTCAGCTAATTTTACAAATCTTCACAAATCAGTCAGCTACTTTCTTATGTTGACAATTTTGCAATTTCAGTATTAAAAGTAGCAATTTTAGTCACTATATTTTTATGTTGTTGACATTGTTGAAATAACTCGATTGGTTAACTAGTTAACTCGATTAGTTAACTAGTTAGCAACTTGATAACTAGTTAACTCAATTAACTGTGGTTAGCTAGTTAATCTGATTAGTTAGCTAGTTACTAATAAAATAATTGGTTAACTAATTTTAACTACTTCTGATAACTAGTTATCAGTTAAAAAACACATGTTAACTAGTTATCTAAAAAACACATGTTAACTAGTTATCTAAAAACATGATGCTAACTCGATTAGATAACTAGTTAACTACTTGGTAACTAGTTAACTCAATTGGTTAACTAGTTAACTCGATTAGATATCTAAATCGTGATGTTAACTAATTAACTAATTACAAACAACATAACTAGTTAGGTAACTAGTTAACAACAAATTTAATTAATTGTGAATTACCTAATCATGGTAATTCGTTAACTACTTATCAACAAAATAACATGTTAACTAGTTATTAGCAGATAACTAGTTAACTGTAAAAACCCAGGTTAACTAGTTATCTATAAAAAAATCATGTTAACAAGCTATTAGTAAAAATCTAAGTTAACTAGTTAACTTGTCCTCGGCGGAAAATTCGTCGTAGCCTCATCGAAAAAGTCATCGGAGCCTCGTCGGAAAAGGCACCGGAAAAGTTACCGAAAAGTCACCGGCGCCAGCGTCCGGTCCCCAGAAAGGTCGCCGATGTCGGCGGCTGGTCACCGGAAAAGTCACCGATGCCGGCGGCCGGTCACCGGCGACGAAAGCTGCTCACTAGAACAAATATAATATATTTAAATGAAATTTTTTAATAAAAGATTTAAATTAAATCTAATAATAAAATATTTAAAATAAATATAATAATTAAATTATGTGTGTAAAGTCCTAAATACCCCTAATAAATGTGGACCATCAAATTGGTCAAGGGGGTCAAACTTGATCTAATGGTTGAGTCCAAACCCAGCATTTCTTAGACGCTGATCCATTGCCGAATCTACTTATACTAAAAAGGGACTAATTAGGGTGGTACCACCCAAGAACCAATTAACTCCTAATCAGGAGAAACCTACACTTCCATGTCTTATAAAAATTCTCTTAAAAGATGTTCCAAAAGATGTTCTTAAAAGTAAACTCTTAAAAGCTCTTGAAGATGGAAGCATGGATGAAGGAATGAATGATGATCATTCCGAAAATTCTGTCAACAAAGATGATGAAGATGGATTATTAAATGATAATTTGTTGGATGAGGACCAACCATACGAAGACATGGAGACCAACAACATGGGAGAAGATGTTTAGTTATGGCTTATGATCATGAAGAACGACATTTTGCTTATTCTAAGCCTAAAGGGAGGACACCTATCTTTCTTTCATGTTTCCAAGTGTCCTCTCTAGTAATTTGTGTTAATTAGAATGTTTGTCATCTTTTGTTCTAGTAATTATAGGGTGCTGCTATATACAGTCCATATTTTACTTCGCGCAGTCCGTATTTTTTTAAAAATGGACCATTATGCCCTTATTGTATTTTACTTCATGCAGTCCAGGTTTTACTTCGCGCAGTCCGTTTTTTCTTCCGTACAGTCCATGTTTTACTTCGTGCAGTCCGTTCTTGCTTCGCGCAGTCCGTTTTTACTTCGCGCAGTCCAAGTTTTACTTTGCGCAGTCCGTTCTTACTTCGCGCAGTCCATATTTTACTAATACAGTCCATTTTTACTTTGTGCAATCTAAATTTACTAACGTAATCCATATTTGAATAAATTAATTACTTTTATTATTTTGAAAGTAAAATAAAATACATATTCAACATTTCATATCTAAAATTAATATTCTAATAAAATAAAATAATCAGATTTTTACAAAATAAATTGAATAACTATAAACCATTAAATATATTCGAAAATATCCAACAAAAAATATTAAGGTTTATAGGTATTCTAGTTATTAAAATCTGAACTGCGTTAAAATCTGGACTGCGCGAAGTAAAACTTGGACTGCACAAAGTAAAAATGGACTGCGCGAAGTAAAACCTGGACTGCGCGAAGTAAAATACGGACTGCGCAAAATAATAAGGATATAATGGTCAGTTTTTGGAAAAATATGGACTGCGCGAAGTAAAACATGGACTGTATATAGCAAATCGCTAATTATAAATTGTGTGATTAGAATGTTTGTCATGTTTATTCTTTTGAGTTGTATTGTAAGAGTTTGTCTCCATTGTCATTTAGCTTGATTGAGAGTGTTGTCTTTTGGTTCCCCTTACCTCTACATGAAAAAGAGGGAAAATAAGGGTGGAAAGAATAAAGTCTTCACATAATCCCAAACGAACTACCCATGGCCATGGTGCATGATAAATTTTTGCAAAGATGAACATTTGGTTTTGAAGTCCTAGATTTGTGATGAACGCGTTTTCACGTGCGTGTAGTCAAATAACTAATCTACCAAGGTAGACTAGATCGTATTCTACTCGAGGTCTCTTCTTCTTGTCTACTCAAATATGTTGGCAAATTACTCAGGTTTAAACAGGTTGTGCGTGGTGTGAGTTCCACGACTTCTAATATAATAAACAAGAAAAATAAAAACATAAAGATTAAAAGGGTGACTAACGAGAAGATAGACGAGCTTAGATTTCGAATCCCCCTTAGATTACCAAAGCATTGGCGATCACAAGACCAGCGGTTTTCAATTCTAATTCAATCAACTTCTATACACCACCATAAATCCTTACCCTTAGGTTTAAGACTGGCGAACGTTCGCTCTATCCGATCTAGCTACCAAGATTAATTAGCCGCCCGAGTACGGTCGCCTCTCGCAACGACTAAACTAACTGGTGGAATTACTAACGATTTATGAGTTACTCTTGCATCGGATTAACCCTAACTAGTTCCTATGAAAGGCACACTCCAGTGAATAGGTTAATTGGTTGAATTGATGTTTTAAAGAGAGACGAGCGTTCGCTTCTATCCTCAGCTTAACAAGATTTTAAACTAGGTGATCAAGGAAGACAAGTTTATGCGCCAAAGCAGGGAACTGTCTAGCGACAACATCTGGCGACTAACCCTAGCTTGCATAAACCTAATCTAGGAGATCAACCAGAGAAGAAACATAAACACTGAAGAACAAAACAACCATGCAAAGAGAAACTGATTGAATTTCGAATCTAATTACCGCCAATCCGTGACCGCTTTAAAGCCCTGGGTCACTTAGGGTTCATCTAATTTAAGCTCTACAAGTTCAGCTACTCATAACGATAACAGCAGAATCAAAGGCAACAAAGGAAATCATCACACAGAGGAAGAACAGATAAGAACTGAAAAACCTAATTCTGACAATTCCAGCGAAGCTTCGATCTCCTGGATCTTCAACTTTAAGCTCTGAGCTCTCTGAGGTGGAAGGATGGCGTCACGATCTCTCCACATATCTTTGAACTCTCTAAACTCTATCTATCGACCCTAGAGTCGGCTGACTCTCAAAAGTCTGATTTGTAAATAGTTGTTGGAATGAATAATGATTGATTGCCTGGTTTGGGCTGCCGGTTTAAGTATTTATAGTTAACCCTAAGTCGCCGGATTTGTGAAGGATTTTTTAGCGAAAATTTGATGAGTTTTCGCCGAAAACTTCTTTGTAAAATGGCTGATTTTCCGACTGCTTCTCCTGTGATTTTCAGGACTTAGAGTTTTCGGTGAAAACTTTGACTTCTCACCGAAAACTTCTCTTTGTAAGCTCTGCAGATTTCTTCTAGAGTTTTCGACGAAAACTTCTACAGTTTTCGCCGAAAACTGTAGTGTAAAACGGGGCAGGATTTCTGTTGACTTGATTGACTTCTTGGATTGGTTCTGGTGCGGTTCCTCGAGATTCCTATGCCTTAGACACGTCCTTGGCTACTCTATTTGACGAAAAAAAACCTGTGCTATCATGAAAACACTAGAAAACCATCAAATAGACCCGAACGGGCCAAAGTAACACAAATGGCACGAGATAGAGCAGTTGAGTGAATATTCGCTATTCTACCCTAAAAACCATGTCTTAAGCAAGGAAATGTCGCTTAAATGAGGCTGAAAATCACGTCAATTCGAGTGTCATCAAAATACCCCATACTTAAGCTTTTGCTTGTCCTCAAGCAAACTGAACTAGAACACACTCAAATTCACAAATGACACGAGATTAAACTGAGATTCAATTCTAACGATTTGGTTTAGACTGTTCCACGTAGAAAAAGTGACCTACACATGCAAGAACATCAACCAAAAAAGTTTTCGATCTCACTATTTTCTGCACACTTCAAGTAGTAGTTTTAACAAAGCTCGTTTCTTGGCAAAATCAATTAATCATAATTAACCGACTACGATAACACCAATTCTAATAAAAAATACTTTAAGCTCTAGCCATGATGTGGATGCGGAGGTAGGAAAAGTGACATGGCTATCGACTCGACTTCATCCGCCTCTGGATCTGTACGTTACATGTTCTAGCTAGGAACGATTTAAACAACAATTTTTTTCAAGTTTCAGCTTTTTCCATTTAATTATTTACGCATACTAGTGCTCGATACCAAACACTTCACTTAGGTGTTGGACCTGCCTAGCTCACAGTATTTGTGTCTATGCTAGTGCTCAACCCGAACACTTCACTTAGATGTCGGGCTTGCCTAGCTTTGATTTTCAGCACTTTAAGAACTTAGCATTGATTTGCACAACTTAATTGATTTAACAATTTAACCATTTGATCCTAGCCAGTTATAACTTTTTACACAAGATTTCGAATTGGATTTCCGCCTAATCTCAAGCCACAATCACAGGTGAACAAATATGGAGTGAAAAAACATGGGAGAAGCTAGCATTTATCATCTTAGAACGGTGTTATTGAGCTTTGTTATTAACAAGTCAATTGATTCAAGTTTCAACTACAAAAGTGATTTATGATCTGTTCTGACCTAGACTCATTTAATATCAGTGCCAACACGTTGGTTATAGGTTCTAAGTGGAACAGTCTAGACGTCATTGTTCAATATTGAAGTCAATTTAAATCACAAGTCAAGAATTGAGCAATTATATGCTAGAGAAATTCAAAATTGATCCACAGAATCACAGAAAATGAAGCAAGATCATGCATAATCCTAGACTCCTACCCCACACTGAAATGGTTTGTGTCTTCACAGGACTAAACTAGAGTGGAGAGATACGAAGAACCTGGAGAATGATGGTCGGTGTAGTGGATGAACAGGGAGCGTCCGGAGTAGAGTGGAGTAGCTACTCAAGATCCTTCAAAACAAAAACAACAAAAAGATCAAAAGGATATCGGGACAAGTGTCCCGGATCCACACAGAATAAAAGTCGAAAAGAAGAAGGTTTAGGGGAATTTTTGAAAAGTTTTTGACTCTATTTTTAAAACGACACAAATTTACGGCACTGCACTCCTAGAGAAGTCTAGAACATCTATGTTCAATCAGATTAGCAAAAATCACACCAAAACAGCAGGCACGCAAAATGAGGTAGACCGGAATTAAACTCACCGAAATTCAAAAATCATCATGTCAAAAGATTCAAAATTGAAACCCAACAACTAACCTTTAAGACATGACTCAAGAAAATGGACGGAAAACGACGAAGTTGGCCAAAAACGTGAAAAGCTTGTTTCGGGGATAACCGGAGCTACAGAGCTCCGATTTGGGCGATCAAGTATGCGTTGAAATCAGACCGAAAAAAGGAAAACGAATTTTGAAGAACAGACACAAGTTTTCGGAGAAAACTATGAACGTTTTCGCCGAAAACTTCTTCGAAAATGAATAAAAATAAAAAAGGGCTCACTGTTTGCAAAATTCACAAAGTATTCGGCGAAAACTTTTAAGTTTTCGCCAAGTACTTATTTGAAAAATGTTTTTTTTTTCAACAACCTAACAGAAAATAAATCAAAACGAAAGGAAATTAAACTTGACATTTTCGCTCCCCAAAACCGACGCGAACGATGAAAAGACTGACTCAATAATTCAAAACGGACTCCAGCCGTGGGTTGCCTCCCACGAAGCACTCTCTTTTAACGTCCTTGAGCCGGACGGTACCTGTTAGGGACCCCAACTCAGAAGCTCCTTGAAGTCAATCATCTTCTTCAAGGCCAGCGGTTGAGTGCCATGTAGCACTCCAGAAGGGTGATGCAGCTGGTAGTGCTCCAGTAGATCGCGGTTCTGTTTGGATGACCAGTTCTTCTCAAATTCTCCAACCGCAGGAGGAAAGAGGTAGTACGGGGAAGCATGATCAATGAGCTCCATCTTCTCCACCTGATGATCATCAAGAGGTCTCTCGGGATCGAGTGTGTATACTTCCAAACCCTTGACGTCTTTGAATCCCACGTGCTCGTCTCTGGCTTGATCTATAGGTTGGCTCGGCGGAAGCTCAATTGAGGATATCTCCTCGATTTCTTCGTGCTCCTCTTCAGCTTCAACTTCAACATAGGTGAATTCCATGCTTTCAAGATAGACCAGCTTAATGCCTTCATCAGCCACCACCGCCAACAATTCTTCATCGGATTCCTCTAGCTCATAATAGTCATGGACGAACTCATCTTCTTCTTCGAACATCTCCTGAGCGTGTTCTTCCATTAATTGATTTGGTTGCTCGAGCATGATGTCCGTCGCGAGATGAGCTTGTAGTATTGTAGAGATATTATCCAAGGCGGATAGGGTTCTCGACGAGCATTGTTGATGTTCATGAGCTTGTAGAATGATCTCTTCGTTATCTCTAGCGCCACTTTGATGTGCTTGTTGGTGTATCTCTTGGTAACCTTGTAGCATTGATGAGATATTATCAAAGAGGGAGTCAAATCTCGCCGTTTGTTGTTGTTGTTGATGTAGCATCTCTTGGTAATCCTCAATATATGGTGCTTCATTGACGTACCACTCTTGGTACTGGTCATCCCACCTGTAATCCTGCATAATCAAAACTCAAAAGCACTACCCAGGTAAATCATGGAAATATGGAGGGAAAATAAATGGTAAGGCGGAAAGGTAGAAGAATAATTGGCCAACTCTTCTTTCAAACAATTAGAAGAGTCCCCGGCAACGGCGCCAATTTGATGACACGCTTTTGGCGTGCTTCAAATAACTAATCTACCAAGGTAGACTAGATCGTATTCTACTCGAGGTCTCTTATTCTTGTCTACTCAAATATGTTGGCAAATTACTCAGGTTTAAACAGGTTGTCCGTGGTGTGAGTTCCACGACTTCTAATCTAATAAACAAGAAAAATAAAAGACAGAAAGATTAAAAGGGTGACTAACGAGAAAATAGACGAGCTTAGATTTCGAATTCCCCTTAGATTACCAAAGCATTGGCGATCACAAGACCAACGGTTTTTAATTCTAATTCTATCAATTTCTATACACCACCATAACTCCTTACCCTTAGGTTTAAGACTGGCGAACGTTCGCTCTATCCGATCTAGCTACCAAGATTAATTAGCCGCCCGGGTACGGTCGCCTCTCGCAACGACTAAACTAATGGTGGAATTACTAACGATTTATGAGTTACTCTTGCAGCGGATTAACCCTAACTGGTTCCTATGAAAGGCACACTCCAATGAATATGTTAATTGGTTGAATTGATGTTTTAAAGAGAGGCGAGCGTTCGCTTCTATCCTCACCTTAACAAGATTCTAAACTAGGTGATCAAGGAAGACAAGTTTATGCACCAAAGCAGGGAACTGTCTAGCGACAACATCTGGCGACTAACCCTAGCTTGCATAAACCTAATCTAGGCGATCAACCAGAGAAGAAACATAAACAGTGAAGAACAAAACAACCATGCAAAGAGAAACTGATTGAATTTTGAATCTAATTCCCGCCAATCCGTGACCGCTTTAAAGCTCTGGGTCACTTAGGGTTCATCTAATCTAAGCTCTACAAGTTCAGCTACTCATAACGATAACAGCAGAATCAAAGGCAACAAAGGAAATCATCATACAGAGGAAGAACAGATAAGAACTGAAAAACCTAATTCTGACGATTCCGGCGAAGCTTCGATCTCCTGGATCTTCAACTTTAAGCTCTGAGCTCTCCGAGGTGGAAGGATGGCATCACGATCTCTCCACAGATCTTTGAACTCTCTAACCTCTATCTATCGACCCTAAAGTCGGCTGACTCTCAAAAGTCTGATTTGTGAATAGTTGTAGGAATGAATAATGATTCATTGCCTGGTTTGGGCCGCCGGTTTAAGTATTTATACTTAACCCTAAGTCGCCGGATTTGTGAAGAATTTTTTGGCGAAAACTTGATGAGTTTTCACCAAAAACTTCTTTGTAAAATGGCTAGTTTTCCGACTGCTTCTCCTGTGATTTTCGGACTTAGAGTTTTCGACGAAAACTTCTCTTTGTAAGCTCTGCCGATTTCTTCTGGAGTTTTCGCCAAAAACTTCTACAGTTTTTGCCGAAACTGTAGTGTAAAACGGGGCAGGATTTCTGTTGACTTGATTGACTTCTTGGATTGGTTCTGGTGCGGTTCCTCGAGGTTCCTATGCCTTAGACACGTCCTTGGCTACTCTATTTGACGGCAAAAACCTGTGCTATCATGAAAACACTAGAAAACCATCAAATAGACCCGAAACGGGCCAAAGTAACACAAATGGCACGAGATAGAGTAGTTGAGTGAATATTCGCTATTCTACCCTAAAAACCATGTCTTAAGCAAGGAAATGTCGCTTAAATGAGGCTGAAAATCACGTCAATTCGAGTGTCATCAATTTGCTTCAACAAACTGTTCATAAATAGTACGAACCTTATTTGGCATACAAATAGGAAATATTCTCCAATTCCAAAATCACTAAAGAAACTAACTCGATATAACCAGTGTTTTCTCGAATAAATTAGTTGTATCCAGCAACTAAATTTACGATGCTTATTCTCGTAGTATATTCTTTTTTTATGAATTATCATAGTATATACATATAGTGTATTTACTACTTATCTTTTTCAAATTAATTAGTTATCTCTCTTCAATCATTATCTGCAATATCAAATTTTTTTTTCTTACCTCGTTTATTGACACATTAAATACATATTATTACAATAATTATCCTATTTAAATTAACTAATAACTTTGTTCCGCCCACGTTGATTAGGGCGTACAATGGGGTTCAATCTTGGAATTTTGATGGGTGTGTGTTGCCCGTCTCGTGGTCGCCAATATGTGTTGGGGTCGTACCTCGCAAGGTGTGCAAGAGACTGTGGTAAGAGGACGAACAATTATGATTGTAAGTATGGGGGTAATTAAGGTTGTATGAGAGAGAGATAAAGAAGTATAGGGGTACCCCTTAGGGTTTTGTGGAGGGGATAGCCTTAGGCATACGCACCAGAGTCTACAGGTTAAGGCGTATCTTTAGGATGATTGTCGTGTCCTTGATATTGAGGGTAGACCTTTATATATAGAGCTCTGGAGTCCGAGTCAGATGCTGCAACATGTATTTGCGTGATTGGACAGCTCTCTGAGTTTTTGGGCAAATTAAAACTATTGAATTTGTAACAAGTTGGTCATTCCGTCAAGTCTCCAACCAAGTTTTCCATTAAGTGCTGATATCAATAAGAAAATTCATTAGTTTTGTCGACCTCACCCAATTCCATGTCAACAACTTGACCCTAAATGTAACACTCATCCCGAATCAACTCGGATAACCCGTGGTTGAACTGGTAATGAGCATCACTAAAAAGATAGTACGATAAAGAAAGTGGAAAACCAACATTAAGATTTAATAAACCGAAAAGGAGGCCTCCAATAAATGAAATCTGAAAATCAACCGATAAACAATAAATTCAAAATTCAATCCTCAAATGATTACAAAATTCCCCAAAACGACAATAGTCAACTGAAAACGTAAAATGAAAGAAACAATCAACTTCAAGTAGATCGCCAATCTCCACCTTATAGCTTTAACCAGCAACTTCTCCGAACTTGACTGAAGCACCTAAACCTCAACACCACTCACTCTAGCCACGAGAACCTGAAAGGAGAAGAAGGGGGGTCAGTTTCCTAATGAAACTGAGTGAACCAACTGGGTTTAACTATGCGCCAAACCTAACCAAAAGGAGTGATTCCAAACTACACACAAAACACTAAGAGTGGAACCAGACTCGACCCTAACCAGTTTATTAACCTAAAGTAGTCTAGGTGATCACGTAGATGCAGTTCTCAATTCAACATTCACGATCCACAATAGCAACAATATAGAAGGGATCATCATCCATACAGTTCAACATTAAATTAGAAGATAACTTGCAATCACAATCAACACACACACACACACACACACAATTCACGATTGATTTAACTAGGTGAGTTCATTAGGCGCCAAAGAGTTGCTCCACACCACCACTGTCGACCTCAACACGACCCATCCTTTTTCCATGGACATTCACAATTTCTCCGTTAGGACTTAGCAACTAATCCTTTGTACTTGACCAATGTGATTTACCCATGTAGATCGGACTCGAAACTAATCCCTGGTATCCGACCAAGGTGATCTACCCATGTTGTTCCAGCCTAGTCGCCTGGCCCAATAAGAAATGGAAGCCCAAGTGGATTGGTCTTCAGTTCACCTCGGTACCTCATATGTAAGAGGGGTAGTAGTCAGTTCTAGGGAAATGTGAGGCGATAGGATAACGGGAAGATAGAAGGGGAAAGAATGACGTACCGCGAAGCGTTTTTCCGCTAGGTCAAAGTGTTGTCCTCTGGTCATGTGAAGAGTGTGGGGGTATTTATAGTACCCTTGTCTTGGTCGCCAAGGCTGGATCCTAGCTGTCCATCGCAGACTCCACAGGATGCTGACACGTGTTAGTACGTTCTTGAAACCCTATGGATCGCTGCGCTTGGGCCGTTGTGGAGGCCTTGTAGCTTGGGTTGGATCCAGAACAATCGCCTAGATCTGCTCTTGGGTCGGGCCTATTTGTGAATCACCGGCCCAACCTTAGTGTCACATGTGGGCAGTTGTTTGGACCCAAGATCGCCAGGCCAGGGCCCATCAATTGCCCCCCAAGCCCCTTAGCTAATCTTTGCTTAGGTAAGGGCTTTATGACTACCTTGATCGGCTTACTAGTGATAGACCAGACTCATCATATCACAAGTGGGTAGTATGGACTCCTTCAGGTTCTATCATTATTCAAGTATTCACATCAAGTAATTCATCCATAAATCCAATCATCAATTCCATCATTCAATGAATCCATCATTCTACAACCGCATCACAAGATACACACCATTCACATTATCCACATCCTTATCCATCACAACAATTTACCTTTCACACAATTCTTTCCTTAGCATTTCTCAGTTCATAATCACAACAAGGGAGAACTGCTAGCTTGTCAGCCACCCCACCGCATAACAAGGGGAAGAGGTAGCCATGTCACAAGTATAGGGTTATCCTCATGTTCGTCATTTATAGGACGACCCCATATTGACAGAGTCATCCCCCTGCACCCACAACTAACAACAATAATATAAGAAATTTCACCCGATCATCCCATCACTCATTTCTAACTTTGATTCGTTAATATCATATGCTAAATTGTTCCTTTCCCATTTGCTAGCGGCAAGATTTTTCTATTGAAGCTTGGGTTCTAAGATTCAAACTAGCAATGTCGGATGAGCATTTCAAGAGTTCGATGGAGTCTGTGATTGACAAGATGATGAGCCAGCCGTATCGTGGACACACCTAGAGCTGCCCTTGACTAGGAGCCAAGTGAAATATTTCAAAAGGAACATCAATTCCTACTTGGAGGCTTGGAGCAAAGGAGCTCATGAAGAAGATGATAAGAGGTTTTCAAGAAATGGCAGCATCATAATAAAGATGGAGGAATCAACCACCAAGGCCCAAGCCCTAATATGATGTTGAACCGGGCCACGATGCGGATGTTGGCCACTAATGTGACATCCTAGGCAAATCCCACATAGACAAAGCACGGGGGAGATCCATGGGCTATGTGGAATAGTTCAACCTTAACTGACATGACGTGTTTTAGGGCGTAGTGGTGAGGGTTTGATCTTGAGAGGAGGAGGTCATGGGTTTGAATCCTACAAACGCCCAAAAACAAATCTGTGAGGGTTGGGCCTAAAGCGGACAATATCTTGTCAGAAAAGGTTGGAATGTTACAAGTGGTATCAGAGCCTCTCCCCGTCCCTCTTGAACGATGGTGGGGAAAACCTCAACGAGGACGTTGAGTCCCTGAGGGGGGTGTATGTGACATCCTAGGTAAATCCCACATCGACAAAGCATGGGGGAGATCCATGGGCTATGTGGAATAGTTCAACCTTAACTGACATGACGCGTTTTGTGGTGTAGTGGTGTGAGTTTGATCTTGAGAGGAGGAGGTCATGGGTTCAAATCCCACCAACACCCTAAAATAAATCTGTGAGGGCTGGACCCAAAGCGGACAATATCTTGTCAGAAAAGGTTGGGATGTTACAACTAATGTAGTTCTGAGCCAGGCGCAGACGCAGGACTGAAGGAAGATGATGCCGACCATGGATGCTGGGCCGAGCTAGACACTAATGTCAGATGCTTCCAAGACTGTGCCACATGAATCCGGCCACGATCTGGATTACCACAAGAAATCCGACCGCGATCAGGATTCCTATCCGGATAAGGAAACCATGATGTCACATGAAGAACCTCGTGTTTCCAAGTCCTTTTAGGAGTAGGAAACACGGAGAACACGCAATCCTTGCCAGATTAGGACTGATCATCTAATCCGTGGTGGTCACGGACACGGTCACCCTAGGGTTTCTCCAGTTTAGGGTTTTATCTAATTTTAGGAGTTTTTCCTTTCTTTTCAGATTTCTTCTCTTTTAGTTGATTGTTTTAAGAATATTTTAAGATTATAGAATTAGAATAGAAGAAGGATTCGGAGAGCTTGTTCCAGAATCCTCACCTATAAATAATGGCCACTGGCCACGATGTAACACAACTGAGAATACACTTAATTGAATTTCATTAACTTTTGTTCTTGTTTCCTTCAGGCTTTTGCTCGTTGTTGCTTAGCTTAAGGTTTGGTTTATCGTGACTCAAGGTACACACCTTGACTGCGTGGCACCGTTCGACCTGGACACTTAGGGTTCCTAGCTCATTATAGCTAGTGGGTTCAAGTACTCTTTAGCCGGTTTTAAGGTTTGACTTGTTTGTTTTGTTACTTAGCATATTGGTATAGGGTCGCTGCCCACGGCTGCAGACGGTTCATACACAAGATAAGCGAGAAGATCACTCTCATGATTCATCCTCTTTATCTTACTCGAATTCCGATTTCGAGAAGAAGAAAACGGCATCTGACTTATCAGATTCGATGAACGAGAAGATGTTTAGGCTGTTTGGTAGGAAGAGACTTGTTCACCATGTTCTCGGTGGAAGCAAAGGTAATCCTTGACGATGAATTATTGACTTGTTATTTCTATTTGTTGATTTGCATTTCGAGTTACTTAGATCTTGCTTTGTTTGGAAGATTTAGTTCTTGCTTCGATGAGGGTGTCGAGGCAGTAGCATCACTATTCTCCCTTAGCTAAACGACCACGAATATGTCGTAGAGAAGAATCTGTTGGAGAAGGCAAAGTAGAAGAACCAAGGTTTGAAGTACGCCACTGTTGATTAAATAAAGGAACCCATAAGAGAAAGAAAAGATCTTGTGAGAAAATTGGGAGTGCACAAAATTTGTTCGGTGAAATTACTTTTGTTAAATAAAAAAACTGTATGAATGTGAGCTAGTTATTATTATTATTAAACCAAAAAAGCTAGGGGAGGTTTACTGTTCATTACTGTTCCTAAGGAACAGTGCCACCTCCTTACTTTTCGGTGTTGGTTCTCATCTGGTTTCTCTTCTTCCTTTCTACCTGAACTTTTTTCTTTCCGTCTGAACTAAGCTAGAATGGAAAAGGCAAAAACAAAAGGCTGTTCTCTTTCCTTTGCCTTAATCTGTGACACCAACCCTATTCCTTCTCTCTCTGTTCCCAAACCTTGCTCCTTCCTCCCAAGCCCCATACCAGAGTCTCTTCTTCTCTTTCTCCAAGTAGGAAGTTCCATCTTTTCTTATGTTCTTCGATTTCTTCCCAGTCTTTCCATGTAACTCCGTAGTCGTCGCACCTCCTTCCTCTTCATCTCTTTCCTTTCGATCAGGACCGTCTCAGTATTCCCAAAATCATGAATTTTCTCGCTTTTATATCGTCAATGGAACCTCAATCAACTTCTGCCACTGGAAGGCCACCTGAAGAGGAGGTTGGATCAAAAGATCGTGGTGAAAGGTAGGTCAGCGATATAGGATGAGGAGGGAACTGTTGACGCCAGGACTGGGGGAAACAGTTGGAGTTCGGGTACTTATATTGATTCGAGATTCTGATTTTTAAATTTCCATCTCTAGGTTAATTTGGTGATGGTTGGGGGTTTGCTCTGCTACTCATAGATCTGTTTTACCCTAACCCTTGAATTATTAAATCGGACCAGCCTATAGCTCTGTTTTACCAAAACAGACCTTCTTTGGGTGTTCCCTGCTATACTCATTTGAACAAGAATCTTTTTTTGTCCCTTAAATTTTATAATTTTTTCAATGGGTTTTTCAAGGCTACAAAGCTGTTAGCTAGCAACAATGGCAAGAATTAATCGAGTTTCTGTTGTGATAATGGTGAAAATAGCTTTAGGATGATAACAAATAGTTAAGTAGAAGTATCAACAATGATTCAAAGAAAAGATTCAAATCCATAGCTGAAAAGAAGATGTTCCATCCTTATTTTGCCTCATTTAATTTCTTGCAGGTGCACTATGTAGATGTTAAGTCACTGCCCTTATCGCTTCTTAGATACTATGATCATTAGTGTGGAAAAGCGAGACCTTATTGAATGAGATACTGATCTTTAAACTGTTTAGAGTTTAAGAATCTTCAATCAGAGGTATAAACATTATTCCTTCCTGGGATCATATTGAAAGAGAAGCTGTTGCCCTTTGTTTTCTGAGTTGTCTGACAGGTAGCACCTGAGTTTTGTGTTAAGGGGCTTGCTCTGTTGTTTGTTTTGTCTTTCACATGCGGTTTTTTGGCTTTTGGATTGCCGACGCCTTCGTTTTTGCTCTTGGGTTGGTGAATTGGGTTTTGGTCATTGTCTGCATGATTCTATTGCGCCTTGAGAGGCTGATTTCTGTTTATAATATACATACACATTCTTATTAAAAAAACATGATTCCTTCCTCTGTATATTTACCATATGATGCTGATCGTTGATTTCCCATTTATCCATTCTCTTTTCTACTTCATAGGACTTCAGGTTGTTGTTAAATTGTAGGGAGAGATGACTCAAGTTCTCAGACTAATTAATTCATTGATTGTTGTGATTAGTTGATTTGATGGTTTGATCCTCTTCACTGTAGCCCCTTATGTCGTGCTGGCTCTTTGTCACAACATATTATTGTTATTGCTTTCGTTTTTAATGCTCCAATAGATAACATTACACTACTGCTGTGTTCATGTTTTTTTATGTGACTACTGTGATCATGTTTGTGCTAGAGTTTTGTTTTGTTTGTTTTCTAGGGGGGTTTGAAATGGCAGTGTTCAGGATTGCTCTTTCCGGGTGGGTTTTTGGCTTCTGTGTCAAGGCTTCGGAGCCGTAGGGTGAGGAGGCTGTTGTGGCCACCCACTTTGTACATACTTTGAGTCTTTGAGTTATGGTTTTAATGGAATCTCAATCATTCATCAAAAAATAATTGTACATCTTGGTTCAACATGGAAATTTTCATTTCATCTTGGTAAGAGAGAGCAAATCATCACATGGAAGGTTATCATGTTGTAAAATTTGTACAAATGAAGGACGTATGAGAAATTTTTTGCTATTTGCTATTTATTTATGATGGCCATTTGGGTGATGGTGTGTATCTCCATACTTACTGAATTATATATTTCCTGCTATAGTAAAGGAGGTTTGTTCTTACTTTCAAGCTCATAACACTAAGTGAGACTCTACAGTGAATGAGTCTTGAATAACGAGTTCATAGAGCTGCATGATACTTTATCATTCCATGAATAGTTCTGCCATTTTCCTGACAGGTCTATTCAAAAGCCTATGGAAGGACATACCAGGCTAACGCTCTCCCAAGCTTTTCAGTTTGGGACAGATGTGAGTCTACATGTTACTGCAATTTTGTTAAATGACCAAAGGTTATATTGGGACTCAAGAGCTGTCTACAAAGAGAAGGTCAAGCAATATGAAAAATATTGATCATGGGTGGCTTTGTTGAAAACATGCCATGTTTTATTGCATTCCTTTTTATATTTATCTACTCTTTAACTAATCCATTTAGTTTATGCACTTTTATGCTTGAGGATGTTCTTAAAAACTAAATAGTATTTTGAAGTTTATGCGCTCTTGGGGCTTGGCAACCAGTTAAATTAGATCACTTCTCTACATTTAGTTTGGACGGGTAGTTTAGTACTACATTTGCTACGCATGTAATGCATTAATCTTGTGTTATTCATGTTTTGAATGAACTTATCATAATTTTAAAGTAATTCCAATAAATTATATATATTATATAGATATTTATAGTTTCACCTACGAGTGATTATCATCGTGCCAACCCTAATTTATATTCCCGTGGCATCGCGCGGCCTCTATAACCTAGTACAGTAGAAAGGGAAATGCACATAAGATGTTCGACGATATGACTGAGTTAAGTTGCAGAGTTGGTGATCGGCTTCGTGAGATGAGTGGCCTGAGAAGTTACAGAGATCAAATGTCTTGTAGCTCTGGAAGATGAAAAGTCTATACCCGTACTTGTGCTTGATGTCTTGTAGCTCTGGAAGATGAAAAGTCTATACCCGTACTTGTGCTTGAAGACTATAAACAAGAAAATGAAAATGATAAGAACAACTTTGAGCCATGAGTTGTAGCAAAACTTTGAGTAGAAGAAGGAGATGGAGGAAGAGATTGGTTTCAAGGGTTAGGTTAGTGGGTCTTGGGTTGTTTGGGTTAGATTGGGTTAGATTGAGTTAAATTGGTTAGTTAGGTTCAGTCTAGGGTGAAGCAGCTGACATGACATTGGATGAGGTGGACCAAACTGATGGATTGGCTTGCTGATATCAACACTTAACGAAAAACTTGGATGTAGACTTGACAAAATGACCAACTAGTTACAAATCTAATAGATTAGTAACCTCATTGAAACATTAATGACCACTATGTTACAAACTCAATACCGTTAGATACCAAAATAGATATTAAACCGATAAAGCTCCAAGACGTGTAGTACCCCTCAAGTAGGATTATTATGACGTGTTTTAGGATTTCACTTCCTTGTGCGTCTTAGCCGGTTACTTGCATTGCATACACCTCCGGGATCTACTATCATGAGGACCCCCTTTAGTGTCCTTATATCAGGACACCCATTTTCACGTTGGATGATGATCCTGATCTGACGGTTAGGAACAAAGTAAGGGTAAAATTGGTAACATGAACTGGTATATATAGTAAATATTATTAGGGTTTGTGGAAACCCTAATATTTTAATTAACAGCCAAAAAAACTGTCGCCTCCCATCTCTTAACTCTCCCCGGTTCACGACCTTCAGATCCCGCCGACCTCCCCATCACTCCTCCACCGCCGGTGGTGCAACTCTTCTCCCATGGTAACGCGGCGTCGCTGTTGATGACGGAGGAAGAAGAAAATCGTTTATTTTATCCGACCATGACAATTTCGAGGAGCTGATCCCCGCATCGTACCCTCCGATAACCTTCAGATCCCGCCGACCTTCCCACCGCTCCTTCACTGCGGTGGTGAAACTCTTCTCCCACGGCGGCATCGCCATTGTTGATGACGGAGGAATAACATCTTCTATGGTATCCGTAACGACGATAATCAAGAAGGAGTTTGTCCCCGACCACGTCGTAACCTCCGGTTAGTTTAATTTAATTATGTATTATTATCGTGGGTCAGTTTGAAAATAAAGTTAATCCCCTCCTTTTGTCTTTCCGATCTGGAACTGGACCTTTGTGCAACTTATGCCTTTGAACTTTTTTTCTTATATAAATGTTTATTGATTAATTATTTTAATTTTGCACCAGTTTTTTATAATTAGGTTGTTCTGTTTGGAACGAGATTGGACGTATTTTTTGCTGAAAATCGTCATCGGAGAAGAGGGACCTCCTTTGCTGCTGTCAACCGAATCTCCGACGACCAACGATGAAGACGAAAATCTCATCTTGAACAAATTGCAGAGGAACACCGCATGGAGGAGAAATGTCGAGATGGTGCAATCTCTTTGGTCGAGGCTACGAGCTGGGATCCAGATGGATGCTACTTCTTTTTCCTGATTTTATTTCGATTTTCTATTCGCAACATGTTCATTTGTACGAACCATGTTGTTCCAGTTGTCCATTTAGGAACATGTTGTTCCAGTGTACGATTTGGAACAAAAAAGAAATAAGAAAACCATATAGCTATTATAAATTAATTATAATAATAAATTAATATTATTTAATTATAAAGTAAATTATCCTAATACAAAGGCAAAGGATCTGCGTCCAGGATTTTAATCCTAGAACAATTCCAAACCCAAACCGGAGGGGCATTTCAGTCATTTTGAAAAATTAAAAAACCCTAATTTACTCTCTTCTTTCGCCTCCTTTCTCCTTCAATTCATTCTTGCCGCCGCCTCCTTCTATCTCTTTCTATTCCATTCTTGCCGACCTTCCATTCCCATTCTATTCTATTGTGGTCGGAGCATCGTCGCGGGTCGGGAGTAATGAAGCTCCGTGATAGTCGGTGGAGAAAGGAGATCTGGGGTTGGATCTCGCCGGAGAAGTTGTTGCCGGCGAGGGAGAGGTGCTTAAGATTGGAGCAAACACTTGTGGTGGAGATCAAGGAAGCGGAGCTGCTCGTCGAAGGAGAGGGGGCTAGTCAATCGGTCCTTGTAGGGAGAGGGAGGGAAGGAAGATTGAAATGACGCGACCGACGATTGGAGCATTGGTTGCCGAGCCAGGGGAGGCAGGGGATAGAACGGGTGTTGCCCTTTCGATCTGGAGGCCGACCAATGAGAAGTGAGAGCCTCCGTGCCGTTTCGATCTTGAGGCCGGCCGATGAGAAGTGACAACCTCCATGCAGTTTCGATCTAGAGGCCAACCGATGAGAAGTGTGAGCCTCCGTCGGTGGGATTAGCTTGAAAAGTCAACAGATAGTCGGTTCACGCAAGCTTATTCCCAAAGATAAAACCATAATGCATTCAGTCCACTTGTAAATTCTTATACTTGTCGTTTGCAGTCTATCAACAACTTTTACAATTACTTTCAGTTTCATCATTTATTTCTATATTATTCAGCCAGTTCATTTCAATTTTGATAAGGAGTCATTCATATTTTGCATATGACCATGCTTGTTCCGTCCCAAAATCTGGGGTTGATCCAGTGAGTTAGTTTGAGTGAAGAATTGATGGTTGGTTGTGCCTGACCCCTGATGTCGAACGTGTACCTTGATGTTAAGTGGTTAACTAGTTAACTCGTTATCTAAATTATGATGTTAACTAGTTAACTAATTAAAAATAACATAACTAGTTAACAAACAATTCATTCAACTAATCATGGTAATTCGTTAACTAGTTATCAACAAAATAACATGTTACCTAATTTTGTTAACTAGTTATCAACAAAATAACAAGTTAACTAGTTATCAACAGATAACTAGTTAACTATAAAGACCCAGGTTAACTAGTTATCTAATGTTGATAACAAGTTGAGTAAAATTTGGATGATCAGTTAACTAGTTAACTCGATTAGATAACTAGTTAACAACTTGGTAACTAGTTAACTCGTTGTCTAAATCATGATGTTAACTAGTTAACTCGATAAGTTAACTAGTTAGCTCGATTGATTAACTCGATTGGTTAACTAGTTAATACGATAAGATAACTAGTTAATTAGTTAACTCAACTAGATAACTAGTTAACAACTTGATAAATAGTTAACTCAACTGGTTAACTATTTAACTCGATTGATTAACTAGTTAACTCGTTATCTAAAATTATGATGTTAACTAATTAAAAACAACATAACTAGTTAACAAATAATTCAATTAACTAATCATGATAATTCGTTAACTGGTTATCAACAAAATAACATGTTAACTAGTTATCTGATAACTAGTTAACTGTAAAAACTTACGTTAACTAGTTATAAATAAAAAATCTTGTTAACTAGTTAACTTGTCCTCGTTGGAAAGTCACCGGAGTTTGTTCAGTCGCCGGAGCCTCACCGGAATAATGTTAACTAACTAGTTAATTGTGAAAACCAAGTTAACTGGTTATCAATAAAAAAAAATCATGTTAACAATTAGTGAAAAATCAGGTTAACTAGTTAACTCGTTCTCGCCGGAAAGTCACACAAAAAGTCACCGGAAAAGTAGCCGGAAAAATCACCGAAAAAGTCGACGGAAAGTCGTCGGAAAAGTCGTCGGAAAGTCGCCGAAAAAGTCACCGGCGATGATGGCCGGCGACGGTGGCCGGCGGGTGGCCGACGACTAAGTGGACGCTATAAACAGAAAATATAAAAATATATAATTATAAAATATTTAAATTAAATATATAATTAAATTGTTTGTGTAAAGTCCTAAATGCCCCTATCAAATTTGGACCATTAGATTGGTCAAAGGTCAAACTAGATTTAATAGTTGGAAATGGGTTTGGAACTTTCCAAACCCATAAACTCTTAGACGCTGATCTCATCCCTAATACAAATTCTATTTTTAACCATTAGATCTTCATTAAAAAATTTAAAGATATAGATTGGTGTAAGGACACTAATATAGAGTCCTCATATTAGGAATTCCCTCCACGGCACCCCCACCGCGTGTTAGGAACAGCTCTGATTGAACAAAAGAAACACTTTAGTCTTCTGGGTCACGCCTGGCCGCTAGGCTCTTTCTTCTCTCTTTCCCATTCTAAAAAAACGGACAAGAAACTAAAACCGAAACCGGAAACTTCTTTCATGCCGTGAATCTCAGTCCACAAACAAATACTCCACAAGGCCAATTCAGCTTGGGTGATGAACGCTTAAACCATCCGTCGGGGCGGACGAGTAAATCCGGCGGTTGGAATTTCTTTTCATAATTCAACGGTCGAAGATTGTAATATTAGATCCACTTCTTTTTTCCTATCGTCTCTGTTATCTTTATGCATTTAATTAGCTAGCTAATCAGTTCCATATTTTTACATAAGTTTTTTTCCGTCTGCATAACCATTATTACTCGTTAACCGAGTAAAGTTGATGGGTATGAGGAAACCCGATATTCGGTTTTAGCGGGTAACAGGTGGAGACGAGTTTGAATGTATTCGACTCATACCCGACTCAATGGGTACTCGGTATGGAACGACGCCGTATTAGTCACAATATACATCTATGTTGACGGATTAGACCCATTTTCTCTTTCAGTAAGTCAATTCTTTACTTCAACTCATTGACCAAGCAGTCCAACGTTCACTCTCAAAACCCTAATACTCTAAAAATCGTAACTCGATCTTGAAAATCTCTCTACAATCTAGATGCAGAGAGATTAGGCTCACCCAGTGCGTAACAAATTTTCTCAATACTCATTATGAGGTGGAGATGGTTTGAATTTTGTACCCGTTTAGTCTCGCGGGATAGGTACGAATAATACACATTTAATAAACGGATAAAAAGTCGATATGTGATATCCGAACTCGTGAGTACCCGTTACCAAACCTAATGTTCATTAGTATGAAATTTGAAAATTACTCCTACCATATATTTTTTCGATAAAAATGAAAATGACTACAACTCAAATTTCATACTAATAAACATCTCAATCATTCTAAATTTGCATTAGATCATTGCGCCCGATATGTTTGTTCTTAAGATTATTAGTATTACTCTTGAAAAAATGAAATTAGAATGTGCCACCGGCGATTTTTTTATTAATTTGAACGATTTATAATCAAATATTGTATTTTTACTTATTCGTAAGTCGAGATAAAATGGTACTGGGCTTACTCAACCCTCTACACATGTTGACGAAACATTAGCATTAGGGAAGAGTATGTTTAATATGATTGAGTATATTAACTATATTAGTTTTTTTTTAACAGACAAAGGTATTAAAATATATTAAGTTGTTAAGTTTGAAATTATAAAAATGAACTGAACCGAATTAAAATAACACTGAGTCGGATTTAAATTTTGCACTGAGCCGAATTTGAAAAAATCACAAATTTATACTCGGATTAAACGCTCGGAACCGAAAGTGGGATGAGCCGGGGGTCCAGTTCCGCCCCTGGTTTAAGCGTTCAGCACCCAAGCTGAATTGCCACAAGGCAGTCAAAAATGATATGATTACCTAGTTGTGTAATCAAAATATTCAACAACAACAGAATGCAAGAAAGGAGAAGGGTGGTATCTGATCTGATCTGATCTCATTGGGTTTTCTTTTTCATCATTGATTATCAACTCCTCCTAATCATAATTATCATCTACTTCGGTAATTGGCATTATTATTATTATAATAATATTATTATTATATTATATTATTATTATTATTCATTCATCCAAATAAATTGATTTATTTACACATTAGTCCAAACAGTTGACCTTCCTTTCTTCTCTTCTCTTCTCTTCTCTTCTCTGTGTGTGTTGCATTGCCAAGAAGAAAGACTCTTTCTTTCCCTCATAATAAAGCCAACCCAGCCGGCCATTTCTTCCCTTTTTTCACAAGAGCTCAACAACAAAAGCTGTCCTAATACTAGTCTACTCCTTCTTCCCCAATTTCTTCTTATTTGTTTGCCTTCTTCTTACCTCATCATCTCTTAATCTTTCTGATCAGAACTCGATTCCAGATCACAAATCAATCAGCAGCTCCCATAAAATTATAATGGGTCACTGCATAAGCAAAGGCGGCAGAGGCGGCGATGCTTACCGCTACAACGACAATGCATCCTCCAATCATCATTCCAAATCCAGAGACCTGCCTCCTAATTTTGACAATCACTCCAACCCTCCTCCATCTGTCATTGAAGCCGGCGGACATCACCTGCCTCCCCAATCACCGCTCCGTACTCTCAAGAAGTCGATTTTCGCGCCCTCCAGCCCTAAACCGATCCGACGCCCTGACACCATCCTAGGGAAAGCTTACGAGGATGTCAAGCTGCAGTACACGATCGGGAAAGAACTTGGTCGTGGCCAATTCGGGGTTACTTACCTCTGCGTCGAGATTTCCACCGGAAAACAGTACGCCTGCAAATCCATCTCCAAGAGGAAGCTGGTTACGAAGAACGACAAAGAGGATATGAAGAGGGAGATTCAGATAATGCAGCACTTGAGCGGGCAGCCCAACATCGTTGAATTCAAGGGAGCCTACGAGGATAAGCAGTCGGTTCATCTGGTTATGGAGCTGTGTTCTGGAGGGGAGCTCTTCGATCAGATAATTGCAAAAGGGAGTTATAGTGAGAAGAAGGCTGCTGGGATTTGTAGGTCGATTGTCAATGTGGTTCATGCCTGTCATTTCATGGGCGTGATGCATAGGGATCTTAAGCCTGAGAATTTCTTGCTATCTACTAAAGATAACTACTCTGCCCTTCTCAAGGCCACTGATTTTGGTCTTTCAGTTTTCATCGAAGAAGGTAATCAGAGTCCCTTTCAGTCTCATTTTGACTTGGATTTTGGTCTCTTCTTTTGCAATCTTGCCCCTTTTCCCCATGATGGTTGTGGTTCTGCTACTGCAAGTGCTGTTTCTATTGGTTATGAAAAGTTTACTAAAAATAGTTGGCCGTGTGATGGGATTGGTTCCAGTCCTTTCAACTTCTAGCTAAAATCCTGACAGAATTGAAATTCACTCTGGATGATTTTGATTATTATATGTTGAGAAGCTAGAGAAAACAAATGCTCTGTTTTGTAATTCCAAATGTGGTTGATTGTGTTAGTACTTAGTACGTATTTAGATAATGGGTGGATGTGCATCATTACAACTCATGAGTTCCATGTACAGGAAAGGTATATCGAGACATAGTTGGGAGCGCGTATTATGTTGCTCCTGAAGTATTGAGACGCAGATATGGCAAAGAAATAGACATCTGGAGTGCTGGTGTTATACTCTATATCCTGCTCAGTGGTGTTCCTCCTTTTTGGGCAGGTAAATTACTTTTGAGAATATCTATCTGCTATATTGTTATCTTAATAATCTCAGGTAGTCGGCTTGAGTTACTCTGCTTGCTAATTGTTTACTGAATCACACTGACCATTTTGTGCACGTTTTCACAATTATATCCCAGAAACGGAGAAGGGCATATTCGATGCCATATTGCAAGGCGACATTGATTTCGAAAGTAACCCATGGCCATCAATATCAAGCAGTGCAAAGGACCTGGTTCGTAAGATGCTGACACAGGATCCAAAGAGACGCATTGCTTCAGCTCAAGTCCTTGGTACGGATGTTGGTCTCTCCGTCCTTTGTATTTCCCATGGAATGACTTCTTGTTATTTGTCTGCTAGTACTTTGGTCTTGAGAATGGCTTACCCGAATTCTGATTCTATTGCTGATGCAGAACATCCCTGGCTCAAAGAAGGAGGGGAGGCATCAGATAAGCCAATAGACAGTGCAGTTCTTTCTCGGATGAAGCAGTTCAGAGCAATGAACAAGCTCAAGAAACTGGCGCTCAAGGTTGGTTAAAGACAGTTCTTTCTCTAATGTCTTATTCTGTTTTGTTTTTGTTTCCTGTTCAGAAGTTAATTTATAAATGTTAAACTCTTCGACAGGTCATTGCCGAGAACCTCTCAAAAGATGAAATACAAGGGTTGAAGGCAATGTTTGCGAACATTGACACGGACAACAGTGGCACAATCACATACGAAGAACTGAAGTCTGGGTTGGCTCGCCTTGGATCAAAACTAACAGAAGCTGAAGTGAAGCAGCTTATGGATGCTGTAAGGAATTTCCGATCCTCAGCTTTAGGAAGATGTGTGTCATGTTGATTGCTAACAGGCTAGGTTCTTAATTTTCAGGCTGACGTTGATGGGAATGGGACGATAGATTATATTGAATTCATTACTGCGACCATGCATAGACATAGACTAGAAAGAGATGAACATCTTTACAAGGCCTTCCAATACTTTGACAAGGACAGCAGTGGGTAAGTTTCTTCCTACACTCATCATGATAACATCCTTATCTGTCATCCTACCGAATTTATTATGGACGTTGCACCCCATTTTGAATGTTGAGAGAACTGATTCAAACTATTTTCCCATGTCTTTGCAGGTTTATCACCAAAGATGAACTAGAGACGGCCATGAAGGAGTATGGAATAGCAGATGATGCAACAATCGGAGAAATCATAGCTGAAGTAGATACCGATAATGTAAGAAGATAAGATGATCCTCCCTTGACTCGTCTGTCTTCTTTCAACTCTTTTGCCTCTTTCTCTTAAGAATTGAACTAATGCTGAACGCTTATGGTGTTGTTTTCTAGGACGGTAGAATTAATTATGAAGAGTTTTGTGTTATGATGAGGAGTGGAACTCCTCAACAGGAAAAGCTTTGAACTCATCATTAGATGACAGCGCTATCAGCTTCAGCAATGAGCGAGTTTCTTCAAACCTCCTCGTGGCTTTACCGAAGTCAGAAGAAGATAAAGTGGACAAGGAGCAGCCATATGTTGGATGGTGGTGGTTTGATATTCAGGAAAATTGCATATATACACTTGTTGAAACAACTGAAAGCATAGATCTTGAATCCCCTTCTGGTTTTGAAAGCTTTGTGAGGCTCTGGATTTGGGTTTGTTTTGAAGCAAGAATCACAAAGTGATGTCAATATACAAGTCTTTTTGTTTTGTTTTGGTTTGAGCAGAATTATGTTTGACAAGGAGCTAGAAGGGAGAGGGACTGGATTTGATTGTTTACTTGTTTCCTCCCAAGCTGTAAGTTTTACCATGGAACGAATAATAAGCACAATGGCACTTGATTTTTCTTTCTGAGCAGAGGGCCTTGAGTATCCAATTCCATACTGCAATCAAGAAGGGAAGGTACCAAGTACACCACTGCACCTTACCATGCCATTCGCGATTTAGGCTGAGGAGATTCTGCTACGCCATTCTAAACTTGTTCGTAGTTTTTTTTTTTTTTTTTGCCGAAGACAACTCCCGCAGGAGAAAAGGAGTCAACCAAACAAAAGGAGATATTAAGTATCCACCCAAGACGAAAGGTTAACCACTCCTTGGCTTGGGAGGTAACTAAGTGCTTGGCGAGCCACATAGTGGGCTTCTATAAAAGATTGACGAGGTACAGATCGCAATCTCAGCTGGGGATGATCGTCCACAAAATCCAGGATGTCCGCAACAATGGCACCACCGTCTCGTGCAAAAACTTGACGTTGATCTATAGCAAGCTTGACTTGAGTAGCGTCCCCCTCAATATCCACCTCGGTTCAATCCATAGAAAGACACAGACCACAAACATCCCTAACTGCCAATAATTCAAGGACAAAAGGAGTAGTAATACCTGGGTAAGATATACCTGTCGTGAAGAGCTGGCCTCCTGGCGAGTCACGGACCACCAATCCAATCGCCCCTCCCGAACCGGCTGCAACTGCTCCATCCACATTAATCTGTAGACGCGGAAAGCGGGCGCCTGAAGCGAAGAGGAGCCCTCCGGAAGAGTCTCTAACCACCAAGTCGACTACACCTCCCGTGCCTTCAGCGATTGTACCTTGGTGGAGACTAGCAAATGCGAGGAGGACCGACGTGGAAAGGTTTCGGACGACAAGCGCAACTGCACCTACCACAGGGACGGACGTGACACCATCAACATTGATGTTCAAGCGAGACGGACTGTGAGGGTGCCAAGACTGACAAGGGGATACATGTGGGGGGGGGGGGGGGAACTGGGTGTGTGGGGGCGTGGGGAAAATAGATGGAAGATAAATTCATGTTAAGTGGCATCGCTCACGAAGAACAAGCCGACGTCGAACACCACCACTAGATCCGCCAGAAAGTCTCGGCCTAAAGAAATGGAAGTGACATCAGGCTATATGTCCTCGAATGTAACCCTCAAATCCCTCAAATTCAAAGAATTAAATAAATCATTGCTAGGAATTTGCCACGAGTTACATCCTGGTCACAAAAGTTAGTCATAATCAAAAGGAAGGCAAACATAAAAGAAATCGTAGAATTGGTCGTAATTGCATGAAACTGAATTGCTATGTTTCACTGAAAATGGCATTAATCACATGAATATCCAAACGTTTCCTTCCGTCTGATGACCAGCATTAAATGAGAATATATTCCATCCCAAAGTACATTATGTATGTGCATGCATTCATTTGATTATTTGATTAATCATGAAAGCCCCACTAATTAAATGACATTAGAGATCATATGGTAGGAAAAAAGCGTTATGTTATGGATTCTATACTACACCAAACGGGCCGGAGAAGGGAACTGACAGGAAGTTACGGAGCAACAAGGAAGAAAGTAAAGCCTTCAACAGCTACATAGAAGGGAAGGCCTTCAACAGGATGAAACTGTAGCCGAACCAACTCCCTGAAAGATGCTGAAGAGCATACGATTTGAGTAATCTGCAACCAAACAAACTGACTTGTGAAACAATTAGAACCAAGGAATACGAGTAAGGAATGGGCAATTTCTAGAAAAACAACCATCTCTATCACAAGGCCAGTAATCGGCGGTCGTAACCGTCACGCCGGTAACTGTAAACCATCGAATTTCCGGAATTCAGGGGGAAAACCCACCTAACCAACCACAATGGTCGAACAAAATAAAGAGGCCGAAGCCACGTACAGATCACACGGATCTGAATGGGTTTTTTGGAATAAAGAACTTCCGGCCGTGGAACAAGCAGTAGAAATCGGAGAGCAACCCTCGAAAATGAAGCGATTGCCAAAATCGGAAGGACGATGCCGATGATAACCGCTACTCTCTTCCGTCCTTCTTCTTTCTTCTCAAGATTCTCCTCAAATTTGATTTAAACTTCGTTAACAGCAGAAATATGAGTTTTTCACTGTAGCTCATAGCGAATAAAGGATCGAATCGAAACTTAATAAGGACGACGCCGTATCGACTGGTTCTCTCTAAATACTCGGAAAGTATCCTATTCCGTCGGTGAGATGATAGTTAATAAGGAAACCTCAAGGATCTTTATGTAATTCTAAATAACAAAACTAGCGGTGCCCAACAACAAACAGTGTGTGAGTATACTGGGGAGGACGGATTTGTTAATGGGCTTATTAATGTATTTGGGTAGTGATGGGCTTATCAAGTTTGGTTGTCTGCTCATATATATTGTGAGCATAACGCTTGTTGTAACCCTACGAATCATAATCAATTGACGGTCGTTCTCTCCCGTGGATGTACTCGACACAATGTCGGGGAACCACGTAATTCCTTGTGTTATTTATCTTTCCGCACTTGCTTTCGTTTTCTTCATGGTATCAGAGCAGGAGATTTGAAGATCAACCATGCCAGGGAACGAAGACGAGTCCGTCAAAATGAAAAATTCAAGCAGCCAATTGTCGCTGCCAGTGGCTCACATTATACATCCTTCCGATAATCCCGGACAACTTTACGTGAGCGAGTTGCTCACATATCAGAATTATGGGGAGTGGGTTGAAGATATGACCAACGCACTCGTCGCTAAAAACAAAATGGGTTTCGTAAATGGCGAGCTACCGATGCCGCACACTGAAGAAGAGGATCTCAGTGGTTGGCTCCGGGCTGATGCTATGGTGAAAGGCTGGTTGAAGACCACCATGGATAAAGAAGTGCGTGGCAGCGTACGCTATGCGAAAACAGCCCGTGAAATATGGTTGGATTTGCAAGAACGTTATGGCAAGCCAAGCGCACCGCGAGTGTATGAGATACGTCGGACGATTGCTCTTCTCCAACAAGAAAAGTTGAGTGTGTCCGCCTTTTACACCAAACTTAGGAGTCTTTGGGAAGAAATTCAGCAGGTTGTTCCCATGCCAAAGTGCACTTGTGGAGGCTGCAAATGTGACTTGGAGAAGCAGTTCAAAGACATTCGTGAACATGAGCGAGTGTTTGATTTTCTCATGGGCCTTGATGATGTTTTCTCCACAATGAGGTCACAGGTCCTATCGATAAAGCCAACTCCAACTCTTGGAGAGGCTTACAACCTCATTGCGAATGATGAACATCAACGCCAACTCACTGCTGGTCGGAAACCACAAGTTGAGGCAGCAGCGTTTCAAGCTCGTAGTGGCTCACATGATAACATCACTCGCCGATTTGATGAAAGGGATCAACCTCAAACTGATGATGCGGATCAACCCCGATGCACACATTGTCAACGATTGGGGCATATAAGAGAAAGATGTTATTATCTTATTGGCTTTCCAGAACGAAAAAGGGGAGAAAAGGGCGAGCGTCCTCGCCGTCGTGATGATCGTCGAGGAGTGATAACCAAGGCTGCACAAGCAACTACAATTGAAAATGTGAGTCCTGTTCAGGACTTACAAATGAACAACTTGAAAAGCTGATGCAATTCATGAGCTCAACAACTTCTAGTTCCTCAAGTTCGTCTCCGGCAGTCAACATGGCTGGTACACATGGTAATGAATGGATTATAGATTCGGGTTGCAATGAATATATCGTCAATGATAGTGCTCTGCTTGACAATAGTCATCTTGCATATAATTGTTTGCCTGTTAAAATTCCTAATGGAGACAACATCCTTGTTGATCGGGTTGGTAGTGTTAGTTTAGCTAATGGCATGAAGCTAAGTCGAGTTCTCAGTATACCAGGTTTTCAATGCAACTTGCTCTCAGTTAGCAAGCTCACTAAGGATTATGATGTCGCCCTCACTTTCCTGAGTGATTTTTGTGTTCTTCAGGACTTACACTCGAGGAAAGTGATTGGGGTCGGTAAAGTGCGAGATGGTCTCTATTACTTGGACTTTCTAGGCGCCAAGGAACCTGTAGCATTAGCGACTCAGAAGGTTGAGAGTGGGGATTTCATGCTTTGGCACGCAAGACTGGGACATCCGTCTGGCAAGAAGCTTCAATTCATTCATTTTGATTTGGATTCTGTTACAAACAAGTGCAGTACTGCAATTACTTATGATTCTTGCTTAAGAGCAAAACAAATTCGATTACCTTTTCCTACAAGTTCTAGAAAGACTACTGGTTGTTTTGAGAAGATCCATATTGATATTTGGGGTGGATACCAAACAGCTTCCTTAGATGGTTCGCATTATTTTCTCACGATCATTGATGATTATAGTCGATGTGTTTGGGTTTACTTAATGCTTTACAAAGCTGAGGCAGAACGCTATTTGTTAATGTTTTATCACATGGTTGAGACGCAATTTGGGAAGCGCATCAAGCAAATACAGACAGATAATGGCTTGGAGTTTCGAACACGTCGACTTTATGACTTTTATGAAGAACATGGTATCCTCCTTCAGACTAGCTGCACTGACACGCCGCAACAGAATGAGGTTGTTGAGCGAAAGCACCGACACATTCTTGAGATTGCTTGTGCTCTTCGTTTTCAATTCGGGTTACCTTTACAGTTTTGGGGGGAGTGTGTGCTTACTGCAGTTTATCTTATAAATCGGTTACCATCTACTGCAATTAAGAACCACACACCTTTTGAAGTTCTCCTCGGCAAATCTCCCAGCTATTCGCATTTACGAGTCTTTGGTTGTCTCGTTTATGCAAAAGACAACCATCGTCATATACACAAGTTCGGGGAAAGGGGGAGAGCTTGCATATTTCCTTGTTACCCTAATGGTCAAAAGGGATACAGAGTGTTTGATATGGAAACTAAGAAAATCAGCACTTCAAGAGATGTGATTTTTGCTGAGACGATTTTCCCTTGGAAATCTTCTACTCCTCAATCTGGATCAACAGTTGCAGAAACCACAAATAATCATGAAAATGATGATGATTTTGTCCCCACATCAGTGGAGTTGACACAAAAGCAATTGGACTCCTCTCCTGCAAATAACAATGCAAATGACCATGTCATTTCCACTGAGATTGAGGTTGGAGAACCAGCTGCTCTAAATCAGCTTGAACCTGAAGTTCGTTGCAGCACTCGCTCACGAGATCTTCCACGTCACCTTGCTGATTATGTTGTTGAGCTACCCACTCAATCCAACCCGAGTTCATCGTCAATGTACCCAATGGCAAATTGTCTTGGCTATGATCAATTTTCCACGCAACATCAAGCTTTCCTTGCTGCAATCACAGTGAATGAAGAACCAAAATTCTATCATCAAGCCGTAAAACATGCTCATTGGCGTGACGCAATGACGAATGAAATACAAGCTCTCGAGGCTAATGGTACTTGGACGTTGGCCGCCTGTCAGTTATAATTTACAAATTTAGGTGACCACGTTATTACAAAATATAGTTAGATGACCACATTGTTACATGACCCATACTTAGATGACCGTCAGTATTTTTTACCCTTCTTTTCTTCTTTCTTTTACGAGCTCTAACATCGTTTGATTATGTTTGTGCACTCGATGAAGTGTCACCCTAATTGTTTTGACTAATCCATCTTGTTTTGAGTTTCAAAACTTTCTTCTCTCTACCCTCACCATTTTTTAACGTTCAGGTTTTCAATCCTACTCTGAAAGTGTGCTTGTTGGGTCGATAGTGATGTAGAGTGATCGAACTTTCATGAAGTTCCCAATAGAATATGTGTAGTCAACATTACAAAGATCATCATCAATTAGACTCCAAATGCTAAATTGAATGAAAGCTGAGATGTTCATCTTCTCTACTAGCACTTGTCTTGCAGTGTTGGTACAAATTCCTATCAATCACCACATTGTATATATGCCTTATACGGTGTCAAACACCGAGTATGGAAGATGTTGTTGCTTTGTTCTAGCTCATTTCTGTTGAGGGCTTGTTGGACTGTCTATGTGATTTTTTCTTGGTTGGGAGCCACCTACCTACTACATCTCATCTTCCTCCTATTCGACTCCTTCATCCTTTTAAGATTACTTCTTCATCACCATGGTAGGAAAGTCTCAAGCCATGTATCCATCCACGTCTGTGGAACTTAAACAACACTATTAGAATGAGTGTTAGTTGATGTAACAATACTCTTGATGCTAGGTTTGGTATCTTGGGAAGCTTCTTCTTTACTTTAAGGCTAGCATCCCTCCACTCTAGCTTAACCCAAATCCAGGTGATGTTTTTGTGGTTTGTTTCTCGAAGCCACCCTTAATATCATTCCCCATCAGAATGGCCAATGAAACCATGCTATCCAAGTCCATGAAATTTTAGAGGTTCTCCTCATGTCGAATTTCATTGTTGAGACCATAAAGAAATGATGATATCTTGAATTTCTCATTCTCGTTTAGATTAGCACTAGAAATTATGGTTTTTAAGTCCATGTAGTGTAAGTCCACGTCTCCACCTATGCCATGTAGTTTCCCTTGTCTTGTTCATCATCTTTCTCATTGTCTCGACCTTCTTCCCACCTTCTCTTAGGTATCCACACCTCTCTTTTCTCCACATCCTCCGCATCGTCTTCTTCTCGAGCCTCCTCTCGTCTCTTATGATAATGTCTATCTATTCTCTACATAAGGAGGGAAGGGATCAGCATCCAAGAGAATGCTGGTTTGGAAAGTTCCAAACCCATTTTCAACCATTAGATCTAGTTTGACTCTTTGACTAATCTAATGGTCCAGATTTGTCAGGGGTATTTAGGACTTTACACAAATAATTTAATTATTATATTTAATTTAAATATTTTATTTATTTATTTTTTAAATACTTTATTTTTATTACAGTACGCAACTAGTGGCTACTATACTGTCGCCGGCCAACGCTCGCCGGCCGCCGGTCGCCGATCGCCGACCGCCGGTCGCCGGCGACCGACGACTTTTTCGACGACTTTTTTCAAACAACTTTTTTCGATGATTTTTTTTCGGTGACTTTTTCCGATGACTTTTCCGACGAAGACAAGTTAACTAGTTAACCTAATTTTTACTATTAACTTATTAGCATGATTTTTTTATTCTTAACTAGTTAACTTGGATTTTTACAGTTAACATGTTTTCCGGTGACTTTTCCGACGAGGCTCCGGAGACCGACCAAACTCCGGTGATTTTTCCGGCGAGGACAAGTTAACTAGTTAACCTGATTTTTACTAATAACTTGTTAACAAGATTTTTTTTTATAACTACTTAACTAGTAAACCTGAGTTTGTATAGTTAACTAGTTATCTAGTTAACATGTTATTATCTAATCGAGTTAACTAGTTACCAAGTTGTTAACTAGTTAACCAATTGAGTTAACTATTTATCAAGTTGTTAACTAGTTAACAAAAATTTTAGTTGATAACTATTTATCAAAATTAGTTAACTAGTTAACATCATGATTTAGAAAATGAGTTAACTAGTTAATCAATCGAGTTAACTAGTTAACCAATCGAGTTAACTAGTTACCAAGTTGTTAACTAGTTATCTAATCGAGTTAACTAGTTAACTGATCATCCAAAATTTACTTAACTTGTTATCAACATTAGGTAACTAGTTAGCCAAGTTAGTTAACTAGTTATCAGATCGAGTTAACTAGTTATCCAATCGAGTTAACTAGTTAACCAATTGAGTTAACTAGTTATCGAAATCGAGTTAACTAATTATCAAGTTGTTAACTAGTTAACCAATCGAGTTAACTAGTTAACCAATCGAGTTAACTAGTTAACCAACCGTATTAATTTAATTGTAACTTTCATTTTTACTAAATAATCATCATAGTTTTTTGTAACTACAAATCATCACTCAACTTAAATGAATCACAAAACCATCACTCAACTTAAATAAATCACAAAACCATCACTCAACTTAAATGAATCACAAAACCATCACTCAACTTAAATGAATCACAAAACCATCACTCTTCTTCAACCTTGGCCAAAGCGTCTTCCCCTTTGGTCACTTTCTTCTCCGGCAATGAACGACGCCGCCCACCACCGGCGACTTCCCGAAATCTTGGAACGGCCTGGACTTCACAGCCGTTGCCTCCGTCTCTCGTCGCCAAAGCTTCCAGGGGATTCCGCCGTCGTCTACTCGTCCCACTCTAACCTCAGGTCCACCCGACGTCGTCCAGCCGAACCGCCTCACTCCCCATCAATTGGAACAAACCTTCTTTCTTTGCTGCTTGCTGCGGTGTCTCCTCCTCCCTCTGTCCACGTTTCTCCCTCTCATGGCGGTTATTCCAACTCATCCTTCCTCCTTCCTTACTTTATCTACCAACCCCACCTCCCGTTCATTCCGCTCCCAATCCCGCTTCCGCTGCAGCTTCTGAAATCCTCACCGGAGTATGAAACTGTTCGTTTACGTTCTGGAAGCCAGGGAGCTGCCGCCGGTGAAGCAAGAATCATCCTACGTCGTCAAACTCCGCCTCGGAAAGCGACAGCTGCAATTGATAAGAAAAGGGACAGCTGCAATTGATTGGAAAAGGGGCAGCAGCTGTGTACAATTAGGTTACATTTTTTAAAATTCCCAAAATGCCCCTCCTGTCAAATGGTTTGGAACATTCCAAACTAAAAAGCTTGGACGTGGATCCTTTGCCTACATAAGGATATTATACTTGGAGGGCAAAGGATCAGGCTCCAACCTTTTCCAAGGTTGGAAGTCTTCCAACCTTTTCTCAACCATTAGATCACCCTTGACTCTTTGACCAATCTAATGGTCTAGATTGTTTAGGGGTATTTAGGACATTACACACATAATTTAATTATTATATTTAAATTAAATAAGTAATATTTTACTGGGATCGTCGGTGATTCTTCGGCGGCCGGCCACCGTCGCCGGCGACCGGCCGTCGTCGTCGGCGACTTTTCCGGCGAGGCTCCGGCGAATTTTTTTTTTTTTGCTTTCGAATTTTTTTTTTCTTTAAAAAATAACTAGTTACCACAATTGTTTCTGTTAACTAGTTAACACTATTTTTTTAACTGATAACAAGTTAACACTATTTTTTTAACTGATAACAAAGTTAACATGACTTTTACCTGATAACTAGTTAACATCATTTTTTTATAACTGGTTAACATCATGATTTAGATAACTAGTTAACAAAAAGTTTAGTTGAACTAGTTATCAAAATTAGTTAACTAGTTAACACCTTTTTTTGTTGTTAACTAATTAACAGTGTTTTTAAACTAATAACTAGTTAACATGGTTTTTAAACTGATAACTAGTTAACAATGTTTTTTGTTTGATAACTTGTTAACAGATTTTAACCGGATAACTAGTTAACAAGATTTTTTGTTAACATGTTATTTTAACTAGCTAACATCATGATTTAGATAACTAGTTTACAAGATTTTTAGTTGATAACTAGTTATCAAAATTAGTTAACTAGATAACTTATCGAGTTAACATCATGACTAAGATAACTAGTTAACATTTTTTTAAGATGATAACTAGTTAACCAATCGAGTTAACTAGTTATCTAATCGTGTTAACTAGTTATCTAATCAAATTAATTAGGTAACTAATTGTGTTAACTAGTTATTTTGTTTTAATTAGTTCATTTATCGAGTTAACTTGTTAACATCACGATTATCGAGTTAATTAGTTAACATCATGATTGGATAACTAGTTAACAAGATTTTTAGTTGATAACTAGTTACCAAAATTAGTTATCTTACAAAATGGCCCAAAAAATTGCTAAATTGTTAATAACAAAAAATAAGTGACACTCAGATATTCAATCTAGAGTAATTAGCAAGAAAGAGGAGGTTGCATACAATCAGAGGTTGATGTTTGATGACCCTATCCCTGGAAATATTGAAAATACTAAAGTTAGCAGGGAAGAACTGGCTCAACTTATTAAGGATGAGGAGATGATTTTGAGGCAGAAATCAAGAGCTATTTGGATTGCAGAAGGGGACAACAATACAAGGTTTTTCTTCCATCATATCAGGGAGAGAAATTTGAGAAACACAATCAGGCAACTGAAAAATGAGCAGGGGAAATGACTGATGACCCTGTATAGATGGAAAGCATTGTAGTTGGGTTTTATAAGAGACTACTTGGGGTGGAAAAGATCACACGGGATGCTGATTTAGATTGTTTAATTGTTCGCAAGCTTGATGGCGATCAGCAGGACTCTATTATCAGGCCAGTTAGCCCTAGAGAAGTTGTTGAGGTACTGAAGAAGATGCCTAATGATAAGGCCCCTGGGCCTGATGGGTTCCCAGTTTCCTTTTTTAAAGAATGCTGGGATACAGTTGGGGGGGATATAACTGCTGCAGTGC
This sequence comes from Linum lewisii, assembly GCA_034768395.1. Classification (NCBI taxonomy): domain Eukaryota; kingdom Viridiplantae; phylum Streptophyta; class Magnoliopsida; order Malpighiales; family Linaceae; genus Linum; species Linum lewisii. The sequence continues at coordinate 16,646,747 of CM068297.1, forward strand.
TGCATTTCTTCAACTCTGGTAAGCTTCCAGGCTTTGTTAATTCAGTGACTTTGGCCCTTATTCCAAAGAAGAAGAATGCTAGTGAGGTTAAAGATTTCAGGCCTATATCCTGCTGTAATGTAGTTTATAAACTGATTTCCAAGATTCTGGCAAACCGTATGAGTGAAGTACTTCCATGTTTGATAAATAGGGCACAGTCTGCTTTTATCAAAGGTAGACTGATAGGGGATAATATAATGTTGGTTCATGAATTGCTCAGACCTTATGGGAAGAAAAATATATCTCCTAGAGCTACTATGAAAATTGACCTAATGAAGGCATTTGATAGTGTGAGCTGGAATTATCTGTTGAAGTTGCTGCTAGCTATGAATTTCCCCTCTGTTTATGTGGAATGGAAGTCTGCCTCAGGTCTACTATGCTCTCAGTGAATTTAAATGGTAGTCTGTGTGGTTACTTTAAGGCACAAGCTGGCCTTAGACAGGGTGACCCTATCTCACCCTATTTGTTTGTGATTGCAATGGAGTCTTTGAGCTGTTTGTTGGATAGAGGAGCTTCAGAAGGTAAATTTGAATGGCATCCACAGACGAAAGGAGTATTGACACACCTCTGTTTTGCTGATGATCTCATGATCTTCACAAAAGCAAAACCTGATTCTATCAAGGGGGTGGTGGACATTCTGGACTGGTTCCACAGACTATCAGGCCTTAAGTACAACCCAGATAAAAGTGAAATTTACTTGGCTGGTGTGGGGGATGACACAAAGGATGAGTTAACTTTGTTAAGTGGCTTTCAACTAGGTAATCTTCCTCTTAAATACCTTGGTATCCCTCTTACCTCTGGAAAACTCAGAAGGCCGGAGTGCAGGATTCTCATTGATAGAATAACAAAGCGTATCAAAACCTGGACAGTTAGGTTCCTTTCATATGCTGGTAAGCTGCAGCTTATAGAGTCGGTTATTAATGGTATGCTCCAGTATTGGATTTCTATCTTCATTCTTCCTAAGTACATGATGAAAGAGGTGGAAAGACTCTACAATTTGTTTCTGTGGGGCAAGTCTGAAGGTGGAAGAGCAAAAGTTTCTTGGGATAAGTTAGCCTTTCCAAAGAATGAGGGTGGCCTTGGCTTGAAAAAGCTTACTATCTGGAATCAAGCTAATGCTGCATGACACATTTGGAGTGTGTTTGCCAAAAGTGGTTCAATTTGGGTAGCTTGTATTGACAAGTATAGACTGAAAGGGGTTAGTATTTGGGAAGTTAAGTCTGATTATGGTTCTTGGAATTGGAAGAGATTGCTGAAATGTAGAAGTATCATGAAGCAGTTTATGACCACAGCTCCTTCTGGTGAGAAATACTTGAATGGTAAGTTGGTTACTAGATTCAAACCTAAAGCTGTGTGGAATTTAATTAGGGAAAGAAGGCCGGTTGTGAATTGGTTCAACCTGGTCTGGACAGGTTACTCTGTGCCTAGATGGAATTTTATCGGTTGGCTGATTGTGGCTGATAGATGTATTACAAAAGAGAGGGTGAAGTCTTGGAATCAAAGTATTGATGCTAGCTGTGTGTTCTGTGGAGAGGAAGAAGAAACTCGTTCACATCTGTTCTTTGAGTGCAAGGAAACTCAAAAAATTGTAGACGAGTTGCTTGGTGGTTGCTTTACGAACTATCAATGGAGTGAGGTGATTCGGACAGCAGCTGATTGGTGCTGTGATTCAGTGTTTATGAGGGTCAGAAAATTGAAGTTCATTATGGTGATTAATAGCATTTGGAGAGAGAGATGCGCCAGGATTTTTGGTAGCAATAGCAGGAATCTTGATAGTTATAGCACGATTATTTTGGAGGATTTGAGATTATATGCTAGCTCACATAGAGAGAGAGATGCAATTTTGAGTTGTTTATAGGAGGTTGTTAGTTTTTTGTACAGTTTGTAGAGAGGTGTTAGTAGAGTGCTATCTCTTGTATAGACCTTTATTGGTTTTTTTGATGATATGAAACCCCTAATTCATCAAAAAAAAAAAATTATAAGTGACCTAACTAAAATTGATTAAACTCAAGTGACTAATTTGTAAATGACTGAAATTTTACATCTTCTTCCTCCGATCAAGTCCTCTGATCAAGTGACTAATTTGTTAATACATTCATCCCGAATTACAGATAATCCACAAATTCACACACGAATTACCAAATTACACATCCACGACACGAACAACTACCTTTCCGATCATCAACCAGAAATCTCAATAGCCTTGACGTTCGGCTTCTTGACCACCGCCTTCGGCACCATCACCGTCAGCACCATTCTCCATCTTTAGTCTTCACCGAAATAGAGAATTAGGGAGGCTTAATCAAGAGAAGAATCTCGGCCGCCCCTCGTTCCCCAAGGCCATCGGCGAGCTACACGGTCACTCTGACGTCGCTAGGCTCCTTCTCGGTCACATTCACCTCTCTTCCACCGTAGACTGCGGCACGGCGGGACCGTAGCTCCGGCTATGAATTCAGCCTTCTCCTCCGAGTTCCGCGGTGGCTTCCATGAAAGGTCGGAAGCCCACGATTGTGACGAACACCGAGGGGCGGAAGACGACTCCATCGGTGGTGGCGAACATGAAGAACGGGAGGTGAGGGAGCTTTACGGCTGGAGACGGAGGTCGGCGTATGTAAGATTCAGATTTAGTTTTTTTTAATTGACGGAAATACCCTCTGCTTAATTGGGGTTGGACCGGCCCAACCTTTAAAGGTTGGGTCCGGATCCGGAGCCATACTTGGAGTACTTGAAGTTGATTGATAATATTATTAAATATATATAAAACACACAAGTGCTACTATTTATTAAGAGATTTTTTACAATCTCATTTTAATTTTATTTTATCATTTTCAGTTCTATCTCACTAAGTTTTCATTCTCATTAATCTTTTACTTTGTTTTTTCTCATTTATTTTACAAGATTCTCTATCTTTTATTATTAAACTATATTTATACTTTGTTTTAAGATATAAGTATCGTGCGTTAGTAAAATATAATTTATGTATCGCAAAATACTTTGCATAAGAAAATCATTTATTAGTTCATTCAACGAGTGAATACACCGACATTAGAAATATATTAATGCTTAGAGGCATCGCACAATCACACAATTTAGTTATATGTAAAATAGAGAACAACGAGGATTATAACTAAATCAAAAGCTAATCCTATTTGATATACAAAACTATGGGTCATGTAACAGCATAGTCACCTAACTATGTTTTGTAACAACGTGGTCACTTAAGTTTGTAAATCGTAACCAATAGGCATCTCCGTCAATTTTTATCAAATTTCCAGTAAATTTGCCAGCTCAGAGGGTCACATTAAGAATAAAATATTTTTATTCCATCTTCTCCATGTTAACAATATTATTTTATTGGCTAATGTTGCCCTCTGAGCTAGCAAATTCACAGGAGATTCAGTGAAAAATTGTCGGAGATGCATGTCGGTTATGATTTACAAAGTTAGGTGACCACGTTGTTACAAAACATAGTTAGGTGACCACGTTGTTACAAAACATAGTTAGGTGACCACGTTATTACATAACCCATACTTAGATGACCACTAGTGTTTTTGACCCTTATTCCAAAACATAAATATCATCACACTACAAAAAAGGTGTTTTAGCGTCGGTCGGACGCACGTTATAGCGTCAGTCGGACGCGCGTTATAGCGTCGGTCAACGCTAATTTGAATAGCGTCGGTCGGCCGAGCCGACGCTATAATTGGTGACGCTAAATTTTAGCGTCAGTTTTCGATTGGCCGACGCCAAGGCACTGATCGACCGACGCTAAATCCACTGAAAATCACAAAAAAAAAACCAGCTGCAGCCGCTTCTTCTTCTTCTCATCTCCCTACCGCCTCTACCGAGCATGTTGTCCCATTTCGTTCCGGCCGTCTTCGCGTCGCGGCTGATCCCGTTGCGGTTCAGAAAGTCGGCGACTTCTCGGTCCTTCTCGGCTCGGGTCTTGGATATAGTCGAGTTGAGGACGTTCTCGTAGTCGGCGACGGCGGCGGCAGCGGTGGAGGAGGATGACGATTGGTATTGTATTCGCCACGCTTTTGCTAGCCAGAGCATCTCGTTGGGTTTCCACATCGGGCTGACGAACTTTCCTTTTCTAATCTGTTGAGTTTGGATCTAGTCGTCGCCGGGGGACTCTCCCAGAGAAAAATTCACAGAGATTCGCTATATAGCTCTATGAATCTGAATTCCTCCCGCCTCTTTTTTGCCTCCGCATCACCCTGCCGCATTGCTTGAATCACATCCACGCTCACTGAACCCTCATGTCCCGATTTCATCGATCTCTGCTCTTCAATCCCCACCAAAGCATCCATCTCCCGTTTGAAGTCCTTCACTTTGTTCTCTAGTTTCTTCATCGCATCGCCCATCTTCTCTGCCTCTCTCTTCGTTTCCGATCTTCAAACTCATGATCCTGCGCCCAGCATGGCTCCAAGTTCCTCTTCACACCACTGACTGAACTGAAAGTAGAAACAAAAAATTGGAATCACTAATAAGACGGTCGGATGGTTGACTGACAACGGCCAGACGTTTGACTGGGAAGTTGGCGATGAAGAAGAGACGTTGGGAGAGAGAATAATAGGTGTCGGTGAGGAAGGAGGTTGAAAGGAAGGGGATAAGAAGTCTGTATGATTAGAAATATTTTAGTCATTTCAAGCGGGGTTAAGTTTCAATTCCAAAGTGTCAATGAAAATAAGGAATCACAGTTCGGATTTGTATAAATTTCAATTCTTCTAGAATGCATAATTATGGCGAAATTTGCATATTAAGCAGAAGAAGGATGCTGAAGGGGCCATTGAGTAGAAATTGTGCAAAGAACATGATAGTATGGGTCCAGAAACAATGAGATATTGTCAATGGATATTGTTAAAAATACACGAATAGTAGTAGTGCTATATATTGATCTTCTTCAAAGTTCAGGAAGTATCGATTCGATCCATGTGAAATATCTGGCCAGAAATTCAAAGGGAAGCTGGTAGAAACTATTATGTCATCTCAGATTAATTATACTACTAGACTAGACTAGATAGATAGATAGATATATACCCCACTCCTCCTCCTCCTCTCTTGTTTCATGCTCATGAAAATGATATACCTTACTTACCACTCCCCTCTCCTCCCCTCTCCTCATTATTGTAAATGCATTTATATTGGTTACTGCTATTATTATTATTATATAATGATCATCAGCATCTTTCTCAATAAATGCTTAGCTTAGCCCCCACTTGTTCTTCATCCTATAAATACAGTTCCCAGTTTCCACCACCCAAAAACAAACTCACTCACTCACTCACTCATCACTCAGAAGAAAAAAAGAAGCAAAATGATAGGAAGATGGTTAAGAGCAGCAACTTGTTTGTGGTCAGTGGAAGGTCTCTTCCTTTCGCTACTAACCAACATTCTACTTGCTTCCCTCACTTGTATCATTGCTTTAGGTACATTACATTCTCCCTTCTTCTTCTTCTTCTTCTTCTTCTTCTTCTTCTTCTTCTTCTTTCATTCCATTTGCTTTACTTTCCATCCAACAAGTAAAGTACAAAATGCAGGAGGTGCAGTAGTTGGTACAATAGTAGGAGCAATGAAGGGGCAGACAACTGAGACTGGATTCATGCGTGGCTCTGTCATTGGAGCTGTTTCTGGTGCCATCACTTCTCTTCAACTCCTTGAATCTTTTTCTGATGGAGAGCAACTCTCCAAGGTTACTCTTACTTACTTACTTACTTACTTCCTTGAATCTAATTCAATTCTGATTTTTGATACTAGCTAGTTTGGCTTAATGGAAATATATATGACCAATTTTGGCAAGCTCTGAAATAGAAAAAGGACTTGGGGATATGCAAAAAACTTTATTATATAATAGAAATGTGACAACTGATAATGAAAATTGCATAACATGTTACTACTGTCACTAGGAGATTGACTGAATTTCAATTAGGATTTTATTAATATTATAATAATGAATGTGTAGGTGGCGCTATTGAATAGTTTGGTGAGTGGGAAGGTGTTCATGGAATGGGTAGGACCAGCTGTGTTGAAAGCATACCAATTTCAGATGAGGGCCATAGAGAGCACTTACAGAGAAATGGCTGATATATGACACAAATGGGGTCACTGGGTTGCCTGAACATTGCATTCAAAGTATCCCACAGCTAACTTTTCAGATCCAACAACCTACCTCATGCCAATGCAATACCTACCACCTGCTGCTTTCCTGCTCTATCTGCTTACAGGTAAATATATAATACTAATCTTACTCAAATAAATATTCAAAATAACAGTACGTTAAATGTCATCATTTCAATGGTGGGATCGGATGCAGGATTTTGAAGGAGGAGAGTTAATGAGACAAGTGCCGAGTTGTGGGCACTACTTTCATTCGGATTGCATTGATAATTGGCTTATCAGAAATGCATCATGTCCCATGTGTAGGACTTATGTATGTAACGATAGCTTTGAATTGTAAAAATAACTAATCAAAACATGAGTCTACTTGTAACCGTCACATCAATCTTTAATCCTAAAACAAGATCAGCCGAGATTAGTGATCGTCGTGCCAGGGAAAGAGCAACTATATTGCTACTTCTCTGAACAAAAACCACTTTCATATGTGGTTGATCCACCAGCAACGACCTCCCCTTGACAATGATGGTTCCAAACTCAGTCATGTCGTGCTCTGTACCTCCCATTGCGAGCTGCGCCACCTGACAGTCGGTCTCAACAAAACCTCGTTTCATCCTGAGCGTTCGCGTCCACTTCAAAGCTATTACAAGTGCTACGGCTTCACATTCTTTGAATGTTGGGCATTCCTGCATTGTCTCCATTTTGTAACCTAGTAGCTCACCATTCTCATCACGGATTACCACTCCCACACCAAACATGTTGTGCTCTTTAAAGATAGCCGCATTGCAATTTACCTTCACAAACGTCAACAATGGTTTGTGCCATCTCGAGCACGGGATTGCCTCTTGCCTTTGTGCCCTGTGCCTTCGTTGCGTTGTGTTTCTCTACTCAGTTATTGCCTCGAGAGCTAGCTTCACTATTACCTTTTCATGCACAACGCGCCCCAATCATCAATCTCCACCGCTTCTCCTATCACCAAATCCTTCGCTTTAGCCACACTCCAACACCTTCTTGCCACTTCGCACTCAAGGAAGAGATGCTTGTTGTCCTCTCCAACTTCGTTGCACAACCCGCAAACATCTTCCACCTCAATTCCTCTTCCAATAAGCGCATGTCGGGAAGGATGATGTCTCTAGCAACTCTCCATAACAAGTGTCTCATTTTATGGGGAATGTCCAGTTGCCACAACAGTATGAAGTCACCCTCCACATCCAGGTCCCCATCCCCACCTGCCATCTCACATGCCCTCCTATATGCACCCTTGATCGAATATTGACCATCATGACTGTCTTTCCAAATCACTCGATCTACCTCGTTCTCTTGTGGATGTTGTAAGTTCAGGATAGCCTCTTCATCCCTTTCTTCAACCAACACCTTAACCATCTCATCATCCCACCTTTATTCATTCGGGTACTCCAAATCACAAACCTTACACCCCTCCAGCTCCTCATCCACCTCCGTATGAATCCGACAATCTCCATCCTCTCTAAGCCACGATTCATTCCAAACTGCAATATCCCTTCCTTTACCAATCACCCATTGATAGCCATTCTTGACAATCATTTGGGAAGACCTAACATTTTTTCACACGTAGCTTGGGGTAGCACCCTCATCAGCTATTAAGAAGTCCCTTTTGGAATAATATTAGGCCTTGTAAACTAATGACACGCTTTTTAGCGTGTGTGTCAAATAACTAATCTACAAAGGTAGACAGATCGTATTCTACTCGAGGTCACTAAGGCAACAGAAATTACAAGACCAACGGTTTTCAATTCTCATTCAATCAATTTCTATACACCACCATAACTCCTAACCCTTAGGTTTAAGACTGACGAACGTTCGCTCTATCCGATCTAACTACCAAGATTAATTAGCCGCCCGAGTACGATCGCTTCTTGCGACGACAAAACTAACTGGTGCAATTACTAGTGATTCATGAGTTACTTTTGAAGCGGATTAACCCTAACTGGTTCCTACGAAAGGCACATTCCAATGAATAGGTTAATTGGTTGAATTGATGTTCTAAAGTGAGGCGAACGTTCGCTACTATCCTCAGCTTAACAAGAATCTAAACTAGGTGATCAAGAAAGACAAGTTTATGCGCCAAAGCAGGGAAGCTATCTGGCGACTAACCCTAACTTGCACAAACCTAATCTAGGCGGCCAACCAGAAGAGAAACATAAACAATCAAGAACAAAACAACCATGGAAAGAGAAAACTGAATGAACTTTGAATCTAATCACCGCCGATCCGTGACCGCTTTAAAGCCCTGGGTCACTTAGGGTTCATCTAATCTAAGCTCTACAAGTTCAACTACTCATAACGATAACAGAAGAATCAAAGACAACAAAGGAAATCATCATACAGAGGAAGAACATATAAGAATTGAAAAACCTAATTCTGACGACTCCGGCGAAGCTTCGATCTCCTGGATCTTCAACTTTAAGCTCCAAGCTCTCCGAGGTGGAAGGATGGCGTCACGATCTCTCCACGGATCTTCGAACTCTCTCTAAACTCTATCTATCGACCCTAGAGTCGGCTGACTCTCAAAAGTCTAATTGAATGTGTAATTTTCGAATGAATCCTCCCTCTGCTTGGCTGCCGCTGCTTGCTTTAAATAGGAGTAGAATTAGGGTTCCCATTCTGTCTCGGAAAGGGATAGAGTTTTCGCCGAAAACTTTAGTTAAAATCCTCCTGACTTCTTTGTTCAATGGTTTTCGGCGAAGACTTGGACTTTTCGCCGAAAACTTCTTCACAATCAGCTGTGGGTTTCTGAAGGTATTTTCGCCGAAAACTTTATAGTATTTTCGGCGAAAACATTGTGCTGGGCAGTTGGATCTTCGGTTCTGACTCCGGTTTGATTTCTGGTTCGATTCCGGTTCACTCCTTGAGGTCTTGAACACGTCTGTGGTTACGTATTTGACGGAAAAAACCTGCACTCTTACAAAAACACTAGAAACCCATTAAATAGACACAAAAAGGGCCAAAGTAACCAAATCGGTAGGAAATAGGGTAGTTGAGTGAAATATTCGCTATTTTACCCCTAAAACCACGTTTCAAGCAAGGAAATGTCGCTTAAATGAGGCTGAAAATCACGCCAAATCGAGTGTCATCATAAACTCTTGACGATAACGTGTTAGGGTCAGAAAAAAGTTTCGAACAAAAAAGTTTCCAACCTTGTTTTCTCAACATCGCCTGGTTGAACTCCAACATATTATGGAATCCCAACTCACCCAACTCCTTCCTCACGCACAACCAATCCCAACGCATCCACGCAATACCTCCTCCCCCTCTTCCCTTCGCCCCCCACCAAAAGCTTTTAATCATCCTTTCAATTTCCATCGCAATCGTCTTCGTGAGCAGGAAGACGTTCATATAGTAAACTGGCAAGGACTGCGCCACAACTTTGATCAAGACCTCTTTGCCAGCTTTTCGAAATTTTGTTGTCCCTCCAAGATTGTAATCGCTGCCAGAGCCTATCCTTGAGCTGCGCAAACACCACCCTTTTATTCCGTCCCACACAAGATGGTAACCCTAAGTACCTCCCAGTGCCATTCAGGTTAATTATTAATTCCAAAAATAAATGGGATACCATCCTACAACATCTAATAATTATTCAAATCGAAGAGTATACCCAAATTCTGGTAGTAGATTAGCTGACCTGAAGCTTGTGCGTACATTTCAAGTATACTCTTCAACTTTCTTGCTTTAGGATCTCGGCCTTCACAAAAAAAGAAGTTGTCATCCAGAAAAATAAGATGACTAATCTTTGGTGCTCCACACATCGCCTGCACCCTATGAATCTCCTCCCTGGCCGCATTCCTCATCAATGAGGATAGCCTCTCCACACTCAAAATGAACAAAAATGGTGAAAGCGAGCACCCTTGACGAAGACCCCTTATTGGTTGAACAGGCTTCACCATAGCTCAGGATCCAGACCCAACCTTTAAAGGTTGGACCGATTCCAACCAAAAACCGGAGGAGCATTTCTGGTATTTTGACAAATTTAATGAAACCCTAATCTAACTACCCATCTCCGCCGCTTCTTTCTTCTCCTTTCTCCATTCTCCATTCAGAAATCTTCCTCATCTAACTTCGGCAGCTTCCTTCTCGCCGGAGACCCGTCGGAGCTAACTTGTGATGGGAGTCGTTTGAGCATGACCTCCTCTCAATCCCTACAACAATCTGATCGACTCTGCCGTCGTCAACCTCCACCTCTCGTAAGTATAAAAAATCGTCAAATCCGATGGAATCGGAAGAGCCGCCGCCGCCATTGAAGAGATCGGCAAGGAATGAGCTCGATCGGCGCAGATCTGATACGAGACATCCCTGAGTTGCCCTGTAGTGCTGTTGGTTGTTGTTGTAAGGGTTGAGATCCAGGAACCTAGTCCTGGAGACAGTGGTGGTGAGGTCGACGGCGTCGTAGTAGGAGAGGAATTGGTGGAGGAGGAGCTTGACGTGGGAGGAGAGGAGCGCCGATGGGGAATGTCGGAGAGGGATCGACGGATTAGTGGGAGGAGGGTTGATTTGAGGGTCTTGAACCACTCTTGTCTCTTGGAATACGACGATGACTTCAGAATTAGCGTTGATGGGTTTGTGGACCTGGGATTCAGAACCAGAGTACAAGCAGAGTTCATACGGCAACAAAATTTGGAAGTGGCAATGGGGCGTACTTGCAGGCTGATGTAATCACAATGCAGGCAAACCAAGGCTCTGGACCATTACCAGGACGTTGTTGATGTGCTTGATCTCCACATTAAAGGAGCCAATCAACGCACTCGCCATTTGCTGGGGAAGTAGAGTGGACAGGAACCTGTTGCAGGCTGATAGAAGAGATGTTGTTCATTACTGGCTGATAGAAGAGATGTTTACTCTTTCATCTTCTTCACTGCATTTCTCACCTTCTACTTGAATTCACTCACTCCCTTTGAATGTGTATCTGCTTTAGTATCAAACAGACATTGGATTTGATCCACACCATTCATGTAAAACACATTGACTACTGTTTGACTCCCCTGCCGACCACCATTAGAGATAATCTTTAGTGGGGACTATTTCTCAATTTAATGGGAAGCAGTAATAGTAGCAGCAGCAGCAATAGTGAATTGAAGTGTTGTTAATGCATATCAGAAGGAGCACTTGCTATGCTATGGACTGTTGCATATCACTGATTTAAGACATCTCTGCCTTGTAATTACAGGCTGATGTAATTATATGATGATGATGATGATGTAAATGATGATTTTTTTTTGGTAAATATGTAAATGATGATTATAAATTGTAAATGATGTTGGTTATTTTGGTAGTTATGTAGCACTGTAAAACCAACTAGTTATCAACTAAATAATTATGTTAACTAGTTATTTCATCACGAAGTTAACATCTTACAAAAATGTTAACTAATTATCTTAATCACATTGTTAGTTAACTCGATAAGTTAACTAGTTAACTCAATTGGTTAACTAGTTATCTAAGATATAATGTTAACTTGTTAACTCGATAAGTTATCTAGATAACTCGATTAATTAACTAGTTATCACCTAAAATTTTGTTAACTAGTTATCAGGTTAAAATCAGTTAACAAGTTAACATGATTGGTTAACTAGTTAACTCGATTGGTTAACTAGTTATCATCTTAAAAAATGTTAACTAGTTATCTTAGTCATGATGTTAACTAGTTAACTTGATACGTTATCAAGTTAACTAATTTTGATAACTAAATATCAACTAATTTTTTTGTTAACTAGTTATCAAATAATCTCGTTAACTAGTTACCCAATCACGATGTTAACTAGTTAACTCGATTAGTTAACTAGTTACTAATAAAATAACTAGTTAACATCAGAATAACATGTTAACTAATTTTGATACCTAGTTAACTGATGTTGATAACAAGTTATCACCTAAAAATGTTAACTAGTTAACTAGGTAAAAATAACATAACTAATTAGATAACCTGTTAACAAAAAATCTGTTAAAATTTTGATTATATGATTATTCATTAACTAGTTATCAGGTTAAAATCTGTTAGCAAGTTATCTAACAAAAAAGCTGTTAACTAGTTATTAGTTAAAAATTATGTTAACTAGTTATCAGTTAAAAAAACACTGTTAACGAGTTAACAGTAAAAAAAGGTGGTAACAAGTTTTTTTTTTTAAGTAAAAAAAAACTTTGAAAAAAAAAATTTTCGCCGGAGCCTCGCCGAAAAAGTCGCCGGCGATTTTGGCCGATAACAGTGGTTGAGAATAGAGTCTAAATATTTAAATATTAAACACAATATATTTAAATAAATAATAATAATAACATATTTGAATTAAATATAATAATTAAATCAAGTGTAAAGTTCTAAATACCCCTATTAAATCTGGACCATTAGATTAGTCAAAGAATAATCTAATGGTTGAGAAAAGGTTGGAACACTTTCCAACCCTTGGAAAGGTTGGAGCTGGATCTCTACCCGTTCACCATCTCTGAAAATAAGATTATTTTATTTTATTTTGCTTAATTATTATTAGGCTGACTAAGTCAGTTGAGTCATTTTTCACGTCAGCATTGGATGGAAAATATTTTCAGTATCATTTTGACATGATTTATAGATCGAGGACTGACGCGTTAGTTATTCAAAACCTAAGGACCATACGTGTAAATGCCCGATTTTGAACGTAAACGTTGGAGTTTACCCTGTTGCTGCTGCATCAGCATATTATCAGTAGGTTAGGTGGAATACATACGAGATTCCAAGAGCTAGGAACTCAGAGAGCAATCCATCAATCAATCCATCAAGACCGGAGGAAATGTCGAGTTTGACGGCAGCATTCAAGCCATTCCACCACGTGCCCTCGCTTATCAATCATCCGCTCCGGCGTACCCAATTCGCCATAGGCAGCTTCTTCCTGGGATCCTCATCCACCTTCTCCCGCTCTGCCCGACTCCTCTCTCCTCCTTTCGCTTCGTTGAGCTCCTTCACCCTCCCCTGTAACTCTCTTCCACCCTTTCCTCTCATTTTCTCGGTAGGGTTTTTTTAGGGTTTTCGAGTATCTACTTCCTCATTCAATAGTATTGCTTGATTTTTTTTTTCTCTTTTTCCTTTTTTTTTTTTTTAATTCTCCGCCGAGTCCGATGCTTTATTGTTGCCACCGTCGTCGAAGGGGAACGAACACGATATCTGTTTGATTCATCTTTGTTGGGCAAAATCGCCTCTTGTGATTCATCGTGTCTGAGATTGGTAACAGTATTTCATTGTGCGTTGAATTTAGCTAAAAAGGAGGCTGTTAAGACGGAGAATGCTCCAGCTGCGCTTGGTCCTTATTCTCAAGCTATCAAGGTCAACAACCTTTTGTTTGTTTCTGGGGTTTTAGGTCTCATCCCGGCGGTATAATCCCCACTTCCCCTCCTTATTGATTAAAATCAGTTCCTTACCTTTCTCCGAGCTTTGAAATTTTCATGTTGTAATCGAGTTTCTCCTCTCTGTACATTGCTGTTCAGACCGGCAAGTTTGTTTCCGAGAATGTTGAAGATCAAACGGAGCAGGTAAACACCCCTATCCTTTTGTTGTAAATATCGTTTTCTCCACATTAATTAGAATAGATGCTAATGGTTTTCATTGACAATGTTGATTCCTTGGACCTTACAGGTTCTTAAGAACATGGGAGAAATTCTAAAAGCTGGTGGTGGAGACTATTCCTCAGTAGTGAAGACGACTATTATGTATGAATTCCTTCTGTTTTGTTTTACATAACCCAATCATGGTTTTGAATCCGAAATCCTGGATTTGAATAGGCTATCTTCTGTGCATTTATTGCCTCTTGTCTTACCGGGTGTTTTCTTCTCTGCAGGTTGGCTGATTTGGCTGACTTCAAGAAAGTGAATGAGATCTATGCAAAATGTGAGTATCTATTAGACTTGTTCATATATGGATCAAGTTTATGAGGGAGTCTACAGTGGCATAGTTTTGTAGGAAGCGCTCGTGAATCGTAACCATTTACCATGCTTCCTTTCTAGTTTGATTTACGTCTTTGGTAAAGCAGCAAGCTTGTACCATTTAGTGATGATCACTCTCCGTTGACACTACCCTTCCGTTATCTGTTTGCAGACTTCCCTGCCCCATTCCCTGCTCGGTCAACGTATCAGGTAGCAGCATTGCCGTTGAATGCCAGGATTGAAATCGAGTGCATTGCTGAACTTCCTCAGAAGATTGAAGCCCAGCCTGTCTAGGTAAACTAAATCTAGTCTTAGAACTTGAGTTAATAAATGACAATAGATCTCATGCGAGTTTTCAATTGTAGCAGTACTTTCAAGTTTCACTCAATTTATTAAAAGTTAAGAGGTACTTTTGCAGCTCACCAACTTGTCTTGTTATTGTTACCCACATTGAGGGTAACGACCCCCTTTAAGAACGCCGATGAATTTGTATTGAAATACACTCATCGTTATGTTGTGAAGAAGCTTCATGTTTGCTCTTCGAGTTGAGTTTTCTTTCTATCAGTTTAAAATGTTTGTTGATTTGATGTGGGATAATCCTGGAACTGCAGTTGAAAAACTACCATTGAGATACTGACTAACAAAGCGGTACATTGTCTCGATTGAAGCAGAACGATCTAAAAATAAATGTACACATAATCAATCAAGCATGAATGCATGATGGATATATGTTGTTATTGACCATAGCAGCATTAGTAAACAACTGGAGGATAGGGAGAAGCAAATTTAAAGAAGTCAGCATCTTGTTCAAGAACAGCCATGACATCCTCATCTAGCCTAACCCATGCTTCGATGCCGCTATGTCTGCTGCCATTAACATCTCCACTCCCAACCAATTCCTTCAACACAATACAGTTGCCAACACAAGGCTGATCCCCACTTGCTTCCCCGAACACTCCACTCCATACCGGCTTCCCCCAACCGAAATCGACCTCGTTCGCTCCTAACCCTATCCAGCTTGTGCAACACAGAGCCGGTTGACTGAACCCTCATGTCATTTCACCCAACCCCTTCATTCCTTCCAACAAACCAGACAACCCTTTCTCTCCCGATATGCTTTCCAAGTACTTGCCGTTAATCCTCGCCACACCACTTCTTATAAGGCTAACCAGCTCCTGCAGCGACGCTGTTTCATCCCTGCACGCTGTCGTACCAGCAATGAAGAGATTCCCAAGTGAGCCTTTCGACAAGTGCGGACGCATTATGGGGCGTATGTTAACAGCTTGTGTGAAACAGCGAAGCCTCGGAGTCGTAGAAGAATCTGCGTCCTTGGCTGCTGACATGGCGGATCTCCAAATGAAAGCGGATACCGACTCTGCTCGGGTCGGGTTTTCTACCTTACTGCTTTGTTTGGATTATTATTAGCGGCCCATGATTCCACGATTTCTTTGGCGGTGAGACCGTCGACTGTTTTGTGGTAAAAACACATTCCGATTCCTATCCCACCACAGTCGAAAGTGTTGAGCTGCACCGTGTAATGACCCAGCTAACCGGAGTGGCTAAATTGCACTAATTAGTAAGTAGGATGACCTGTTTGTAATTAGGTATTTGGTAGGGCTATAAAGCCTACATTTTGTTATTGGAGAAGATATCAATGAACAAATTAAAAACCCTATTTTCTCTCCCAAATTGAAGGCTTCTGCCTCTTCTTCTCAACTTCTCCCTCTTTCTCTTCTCATCTAATTCCTTTCTTGCCTCAATGGCTTATCACTCGTTGTAATAGTTCGCCGGAGATTATGTCAATCCCGTCGGGTCATTACAAATGGTATCAGAGCGGTACTTCGGCACCCATGGAGCAGCTTCTTATCTCGCAACAAAAGCTTGTCATTTCCACCAATTCCATTGACTCATCACCTTCTTCCTTTTCATTGCCGATCTTTTCTGGTGGTGATGGAAATCCGTGGCTTCGTCAATGTGTTCGTCAATTTCGTCTCTACGATGTCCCGGAGAACAACCAGGTGTATAGAGCATGGATGGCTCTGGCTGGAGAAGCTCTCAACTGGTTCAACCAATGGCAAAAGAGACATGATTCTCTGTTTTGGATTGAGTTTTGCGTTGCTGTCCTGAATCGTTTTCCACGTCCCTCCTCCTCTGCTGCATCAACGACACTTTTCTCATCAACTTGCGCCAGCTCCAAGGGAAAGGGGAGTTTAACTACATTTCCTTCTTCCATTTCTCTTGGCCCATCGCCTGGAGTCGTAAGCAGGATGGAAGAACAGTCAAAGCAAGCAGCAAGTACCATTTCTCCTACACTCACGGATGGGTCTCAGTTTCATACCCTAGGTGAAGTTTTGGGTTTTCTTTTTTCTCCTTCCAAATTGTCAGTCTTGTGCAAAGGTTGTGATTTTGGGACTGAGTTTTGGGGACGCGGCGTGAAGAAATGGAAGGGTGACGGCAGTTCTGAATTTCACTATTGTCCGATTTGTTGTTGCGTTCATGTTGATTCTAAGGGTAGTAAAAATTGTTCTTGTTTCAAAACACCATACAAGGAGTGTCAGGGACTTCAAAGCCCATGGACGGTTTCAGTTACATCCCCAAATCTTTTGCCGATAGCAGTAATTTCATAGTGGCCAAAGCAGCGACGCCAACCAACACTGCTCAGTTTTATGTCCTTGCGTCTCATACTTCAACGGTGGGCAGCTGTCATCCGGAGCTGGTGACTCCCGATTACAAAGCACCCTTCAAGGACTTGATAATTTCCGACCAGGTGTTCGAAGAAAGTCCTGTGCCAGGTCTGAATCCTTGCCCCTTTCCAGTTACAGCTTCGACTTGTGTTAAGGGAGTTGCTGCTACGAAGCAGGATCTTGGAGCCTACATATTGCTTGAGACATATAAAGACTACAGAGTATTTCACATATCCTTTTGGTGGTTTACTTTGCTTGATTTGTTGAAGCAATTTAGCATGGCGGATAAATCATTACCAATTGATACTGTGAATTTCAGTTGGGGTTTAAGAAGATTACAAGAGGCACTAATCAAGCTACCCATTGACATGTTCACCTTGTCCATTTGTTATAACATGAATGTCAGCCTGAGGAAGTTTGAAGGAAGTCCCCTGCTCAATGCACTAGAGATAAATCTTGTTGCAGGTTTGATTTTAGATGAAAGATCCTCTGAGCTCGTTTCAGCATTGCCAGGAATACTTGTCGACAGCGAAATGCCTATACTCCTTCGAGTTGCAGTGTTGGTCAGAGAGAAGAAAATCAGTTTGCTCAACAAAATTACTGCTATTCAGGGGTTTCTACAGAGAATGGATGGTTCTCCAAATTAAAGGAACCATACCAAGAAAGTGAGACTGAGAACTCCCAAATTGCATACCTGAGATTTAAAGAACCCCAAGGGGCTGAGACAGCAATCCTTCTCTCGGGTGCTACACTGGATCAATCAGTTACTATAGAATGGATCCAAACTATGAGTTTCTTGTAGCTACTCAAGTATCTCCTAACACAATCGAGAACAATAGCAGCGCTGGAGCTGAATCAGCTATCCAGAAGGCCGAAGATGTTGTTAGTGACATGCTGGTCAAGGGATTCTGCCTAGGGAAGAATGCACTCATGAAAGCCAAGTTCTTCGATGAGAAGCTGACATCAACAACGTCTTCTTCCCTCGATCAGAAGAACGGTCTGAGTGAGAAAATCAGTGCAGGGACAGTGAGTACTATAGGAGGGGCAAATATTACTTGTTATAAAGAATCATGTATGGAGGTGTCTACAACTATGGTGATTGTTGAAATTCATGCTAACAGCTTTGATTTTTGGCATTTTCAAGAGGGAATGGTAGCAAAGGTTTGTGCCCAAACTCCAATGACAGTTGTTGCCTTGTCATCTGCACCATTAGAGTGGAGGACCTTCCAAATTCTTCTTTGTGCTTATGTCCACTTCTTTAATGGAGTTTCAATTGGATATACTATAGTTGAACTTTCGGTTGTTATTGTCTCCATCTTTCGAGCAGCTGCCTTCTACAGGGATGAGCACTATATGTGGTATTCACATCCGGAATATTTAACTCCTTGGATTTGGAAACCTGTGCTACAGAATGGGAAGTGGAAAGTGGTTTCGTTCATGATTCAGTTGTTAAATGGAATATCAAGTCTTGGGGGTTATATAAAATTAGATTCCCATAGCCATTTAGAGGTTCTCACCGAAGTTTTACTTGATGCATATGATGGTGCTATTGAAGCCAAACTGGGCTGTGACAAGCTCAAGGAAAATCAGTTGATACAGCCACTTAAATCAGTGTAAATTGGTTTCTATTTTGGATTCAAAGGAAGTGGTTCGTGTTTAGAAAGAAATGGTGTTCCACTTTCCTATTTGACTCATAGATGGTGTGATGAGAGGTCCTGCGATGAAGGAAAAGAGCAACATCCTCATGTGAGTAATGTTGCTCGACCGTTGCTCTTGGCTGATCATGTTGAATTCAAATCATGCTTATGTTTCTGTGGCTATCATGTCTACTTCCATGGAAGAGATGGCATTAATTGGTCCAAAGAGCCTTACAAGGATTTTATCTTCTTGTTAAGTGATCATGTTACGGGGCATCATTGTTCACAATTGGCTTTGAAGAAAATGCATCATGAACAAGCAACTCATAAACCCATCTACTTCTTCTGCCATATTGTGTGGTTATTTCCATTGTTGAACTGGAACTGCAACAGATATGCTGATCTTGTGCATCTTCATGGGTATTGTGTCTTACAAGTATGTCCATCATTTTACCTTGAGGTTTCTGCCTTGTGGTGGTGGTTCATTAGTGTGAAGACAAGCTGCTGCAAATGAGTTTTACTAGTATGTCCATCACAAGGGTGAGAGAATGGATGGAGATACCACTGATGCTGCAAATGATGATGCAATTGTTTTCTAGCATGTTGTTGATTCTGTTTTGTTGGTTAGCTATCATTCAGACTTGAGGACAAGTCTGATTTGAAGGGGTAGGGATTGTAATGACCCAGCTAACCGGAGTGGCTAAATTGCACTAATTAGTAAGTAGGATGACCTGTTTGTAATTAGGTATTTGGTAGGGCTATAAAGCCTACATTTTGTTATTGGAGAAGATATCAATGAACAAATTAAAAACCCTATTTTCTCTCCCAAATTGAAGGCTTCTGCCTCTTCTTCTCAACTTCTCTCTCTTTCTCTTCTCATCCAATTCCTTTCTTGCCTCAATGGCTTATCACTCGTTGTAATAGTTCGCCGGAGATTATGTCGATCCCGTCGGGTCATTACACACCGACAATTGAGGAGAGCCCAGTTGAGGTTGGAGACAGAAGGGCTCGATGGGGAGGAGCTATTGAGTGTACCCAAATCGGGATGTTTGAGAAGATCATGGAGACACGTGTTTCTGTAAAGGGGACTCCTTGGTGGAAGTCATGGACATTAAGGTTATCCCTCAAGCGCCCAGATAGAATGTAGAAGGATTGAGGGTGTTGGAAAGCGAGGTTTTGAGCTGCTTGGAGATCTTTTGATTGGTAAGGAAGTGGTTATTTTTGTAGAAAAGAATGAAGGGGGAGTAAGTTGAGATCATTAGCTGATCAAGTAGGCAGAGGTTGTAAGGTTTCAGGTTTTCAAGTGGTGATGATGGTTTTATGTTCTCCACTGAGATAACTGATACTTCCATCTTTCTTTTTTTTCAAGAACTATTGGAAGCAAAGAAGCAAGTATATTACTGATTGATTACTGATCAGTTCACACCAGAATATAATCTATGGTGAACACTCCGGTGCACCCACTAAAAGTGGGTGTACCGAGTGCACCCACTAACGTTTTGATAGATAAACATGTTTTTAATATCTTGTTTTTTCGAGTATAAGAATCTACATGTTGTTAAAGGATATATAGGACGATTTGAACAAAAAACTAATTTGGTAGAGATGATAATCTATGATATTGAGAAAAAATGCAGCTGTAGAAAGCAACATGAAGAACATTAGGTATAATCTTATACTATGATGACTAAAAATTGCAACTAAGCTCAATTTAGACTTATTAAGATTAAATCTATTGATATAAACGATTAGTTCAATGAAAATACCACTCTAGATAGCACAAACGTCAGTGGGTGTACCCGGTGCACCCACTTTTAGTGGGTGCACCGAAGCGTTTACCTATAATCTATATAAGGGAGTTTGGTGATCAATTATGGCGTCGGGGTCTATTGTAGAGGTAGAAAATGGGGTCTCAGCTTTCAATTGCATTAAAAAATTCCAATTTTTTTTCGCCTGCTGATAGGCAAAATAGTCCGCCTCGGCGGATAGGCAGATCAAGCCATACACTGATTAAATGAAGAGATCAACGGCTGGGGATGAATGCTTGAACCCAACCCTCACTTTTTCTTTACCAAACCCCTCTTTACTTGTTTATGTGGATAATACCCACCAATACTCCCAAAATTTGAGGACATTTGAAATTTGAAATTTGAAATTGAGATTCAAAATTGAAAGGGTTGCTTCTACTGTTGCTTGAATGGATTAGGGTTTTTATTACCCACACACCCATTGACCCATTTCTTCTTCACGTCCACTCACTCCGGCCTCCCCGACTTCGTTCTGCCGCAATCCTCTCGATCCTCTTTCGCGAGTACAAGGTAATCCGGCACCCCAGTATCTGGAACTCCCACTTTATGATCCATCTTCCTTCTCCTTATCGTTCTTATTCCATCTTCGTGTCCTGTTCTTACACCAGGTAAATCGGCACCCAAGGTTTGCAATCCCTAATCCCGTCTGAGTGGTCCTGACGTGGTGAACTGTAAACCCAATGTCCGGAAACAACCCCTTGAGCACATCTGGTCAGTTTGTGCGACACTACCTTGCTTGACCGTAGTATTAGGTCGTGGACATTATTAGGGTTTCGTTTTTGTATCCTGCAGGTGTTGACGCAGTTATGGCGAAATTTGTTCGGAAGACCCCAGATTTCGACGAGTTCCAGTATGGGGCTCAGGATGTCGATTGTCACTGTGGCATAAAGGCGTCTCGTAGAATCCCACACACATCAGCAAACCCGGGGAGGAAGTTTTTTGGCTGCCGAAACTACAAATCGAAGGTACTCTGTTTATGGTCGATATTGCAGGCTGAAATACCATTTTTTACAAATTCATATTGTGACGTTAATAGTTCATCGATGTAGGCTAATAATGGGTGCGGATATTTCGAGTGGCTCGACGACAAAGTTGCCGCCTTGAATGAGAAAGTAGTACTGGTAAATGCCTTGAATGATAGGATCGCACTGGTCAGTATTGTGCAGCATCTTGAGCATAAGGTGCATGAGCTCGAGAGTGAGAACCATGACTTGCAATCCACTCTCACTCAAGCTTTGAAGAGTCCGATTGGCAATGCCGTAGACGAGGAAGAAAGTTGTTCAAACTCATGCGAGTACAATGCACATGCCGAGATTGATGCTCTGAAGGAACGGGTGGCATTGCTCGAAAAGATTGTCGGACATTCGAAGTGAAGTGACCAGAAATATGTTGATTGTGCTGTGTTCTTTTAATGTACTCTATGTACTCTGTGTACTCTATCTGTCGGTGGTGTTTATGTCTTAATTTGAAAGTATTTCACTTACCTATAACGTACTTGAACATTACAAAACCATTACCTCGTGCATTCCTTGCACCCATCAAGTATTTGACATGGCATATTCGAAAAATCTACCCCGATTATACCTATAAATTACTAGAACATTACAGAACCATTACCGCGTGCATTCCATTCACATACGTGAACCTTAGAAAGTAACTACCATGTCCATACCTATAAAGTTGGTTTGTACAAACTTGGTTATTGGAATGTGATGGTTTATTGCATGGTATTAGCGTTTTTTGTGACGGTGAGGTCGTCGTGTGTTCAAATTTATGTAGCTCTAAATCTGTTGCACATGAGTTATCGAATTTGTGCAAATCTCATGGTCATGGGAGTCAATATTAATACTTTAATTATAGTGAGCTTTCGTCATCGTTGTGCACCCATGTTGTTGAGTTGTGGTCTTTACTAATGATCACTACATGATGATGTAATGATAATTGATATCCTTACTTAACAATTACAAAATATACTACCAAACATTAAAATTATTATTTTGTACATATTCTCATATTATTGTTAGTTAAAGTTGAACTATTGATCATAGTCCATAAATTTTTCTCATGCTGTGTGGGGATCTTCACACGAGTCCAAAGAGCGTTGTGGGGATCTGTGGGGGAGTTGTCCCGAGCACGAAGGCACTGTGTGAATCGGTTGGTCACGGACGAAAATAACTAGGAGTTTGGCAAGATTGTGTCCATGTCTTTGTCTGGTGGTGTGTTCTCCTCGACACGTAGGGGGCGGAAGTAAGAGTAGTACGTTGCTTGAATTTTTATGAAGTGGACCTATCACGTATCGTATTTGTGTACTTGGCATCCCTGTTTTAGCAAAACAATGAACTAGCATCCTTGTTTTACCAAAACAATACCTGTCATTTATCTTACTCTTCGAAATGGGTACTTGGCACGTATCGTATTTGCAGTTTACCACATGCGAACAGACTACGTACTGAGAACGTACCCATATATTAGAACCTGTAAGAGGGTCTACTTTGGCACTACTTGCAGTTTACCACATGCGAACGTACTACATACTAGGAACGTACCCATATATTACAACGAAAGTAATTACAAACCTAAAAGAGAGCCTACGTTGGTGGTTAGCATACTGTTAGTACAACCTTTGAGAGGGTGTACTTTCAGTTTGATAACACCGCACACAAAATAGAAATGCAAGGGCGATTGTTCGATCCGGGTGCTGAATCCTCGTGCGTGCGCGTGATCATTGTAGAATTCCCTCGCAAGATCGCCGCTGGGGAACTCAAACTTGTGCCACACTTCTATGTCTTCAGCACCAACTCTGTTCTCTGCGAGCACCCAAAACAACATTTGCCATTTCAGTAATGTGTGAACAAAATACGAATGATTCGTGAGGCTTCATTCGTGTGAAACCCTAAATCATAAACGGCGTACCCATGTCGTCCTAAACCCTTACGGATCTACTACTTCGGACTTACGAATCAACTACTTCGGACTGTAAACTCATAACTGTGGAATTAAATATGGGGTGACAAATAAATGCGTTTGTTTCCCGCAATGAATGCGAAACATGCATGCTACACGCCATTAAAGAAACAAAAGATTCATACAAAAGGTGAATACTTTATGTGGCCCCAATCCGAAACCCTAAACACAAGATTACAAAAATTCCCTTTCACCTTGGTTGTCCTTTTCTTCCAATTTGTCTTCTTCGTCAGCAGCATCAAAATCCTCCTCTGCATCATGGTTCAGATCGAAACCGCGGAAGCCGTCTCCGTCGTTGGCATGACCCCGTGAATCATCTACTTCCATTTCAGACGAACCCATTTTCATTTTGCCTCGTTCGCGAGCCACGTGTTCTTGTTTTATCAGATCAGTGTAACTATTATCACCGACAAAGTCCCAGTCATCAACGACGATCACTGGATTAAGAGAATCCATGGACAATAAAGGATGGTCGTACAAAGATGTAGAAGAGAAATGGATATTTCCTCAACTTATATTTCTACAATACACAAACATTACCTCCTACAAAGTTACTATGGAAAAGAAACCCTAATAAAAATCTGTCCATCCATTTTCCCGCTCAATGTTCCCGCCTAGCTGACTTTCTTCCCGCTAGCTGACTTTCTTCCCGCCCATGTGAAGCTCAATACCCTGTATTTTATTATTATATTCAGATCTTATCCACATACACAAGTAAAGAGGGGTTTGGTAAAGAAAAGGTGAGGGCTAGGTTCAAGTGAGCATCCCCAGCCGTTGATCTCTTCATTTAATGAACTAAGGGCTTGATCTGCCTATCCGCCGGGGCGGACACTTTTACCTATCAGCAGCTGAAAAAAACCGAAAAAATTCATTTTGATTACTCTTACATCAGTGATGTTGTTGTCATGTGGAGCAGTCTAGGGATACCCACATGTCAGATGTAGCACCATCTACCTAAGCTTCAGAGTTGACTCCATCCCTTTCATTAAGGCCATGGAATCGATGGCTTATATAATTGTAATTTATGGATGATTTCATTGTGTTCCTTGATTGCAGATTGATGAGTAAGAGGCAGGGAGGCTTCTGATGGCTTGATTTTCTTGTTTCTTGCTTCAACTGATCGACGAGTGCTTGGAGATGGCGGTTGTGAGATTAGCTCTCTTACATGTTTACTTTTAGGATTTCTTGCTCTTTCATGTCTAATTTATTTGGGATTGGGTGGACTTGTATCTTCTGTATTGTATTTTCCTTTCATGGACTTTTGTCTAGCTTTGTAATCTCTTTTCAATTAATAAAATGGATTCTGTAAAATAATAAGTCAAAAGCCCAAGGATTTTGGTGTTGAAGATATGTTGAAATCAATCGTGACATTTTATTTTCGTGTAGACTTAAATTAATGACTACTATCGAATTATTATTTGGTATATAATTATTTTTTGTGATGGGAGTGAAGTCTACAGTTAGAAGGGTAAAATAATAATTTTGTAAAAGTCTGTAGTTAGAAGGGTAAAATAATAATCTTATAAAAAGAGTTAGGGGTTGTTTGGTTGCAGTGATATTGATATTGATAACTGCATATATCATGATATTTAGGATATCATCATTTTTTCTGTCCTGAATATCATGATATCTGAGGCAAAAAGTGATATCAATATCACTCAACAGATATTCATGTGGGGAGGTGAATATCTTCATAGTGATATTGATATCACAGTTTTTGGACAATTCTATCCTCACTAAACCTTCACAATTATAATGTCATCAACCCCATTACCCCCAATTTATTTATTCTCTAAGATAAATAATTATGATTTAGTTTTTAATTACTTAATTAGAAATTTTTTAGTTAGAATTAGAATTCACCATGAAAATTATTTTAACTTTTTATTTTGTTTTTACTAGAAGAGGGAGATGTGTTGCCGATAAATAATTATTTTCTTAATGAATGAGCATTTATTATTATAAAAGTATAATTAACTCGAGTAATTAATTTACAAATACATTCACAAATTAAAAAAGAGAGATTATAAATTTTAATTTATAAACACACATGTTTTTTAATTAAATGTTAGGACTACTTTTATACTTTGTTCAAGCAAATGAGGGTATTTTGGTACATTCATCCATGCACTCACAATTCACCACTCATTTAAATATCACTACCCCAAACAGTGATATCAAAGAATCACTTTTACCAATATCAATATACTAACATATCAATATGGGGTCGTTTGGTAACAGGATATTGATATTGATATCTACAGATATCATGATATTCGAGATATCAGTGTTTTTTTCGTACCACATATCATGATATTTGGGGGAAAAAGCAATATCAATATCACTCCACACATATTCTACTCCACCCTAGAATATGTGGGGAGTGATATTGATATCATATTTTCGAGACACTTTTACCCTTCACTTTAATTTAAAATAACACTACCACTCATTACTTTACTCACCAATTCTTCTCTCTCACCTGCAATGATTTCGTCTTTTCCACATTTAAGGCACTTATCTCCTCTAGTACAATACCACTTTACCAAACAATGATTTCATGGTAATTGGCTAAACATATCAATATCAATAACATATCAATCTCACCCTAATCTCAATATCTAAACATATCATGTTACCAAACGACCCCTATATCTCACATATCATGATATGTAGATATCATCCAACCAAACGACCCCTTAATGTTATGTGATAAGAAAGTGACATACAAAGGCAAAGGTAGCTTGGAAGTTTGTTGCATTACCCAAGAATGAAGGAGGTTTGGGATTAAAAGACATAAAGGTTTGGAATAAAGCAAATATTACTAGACATATTTTGAATATATTGATGCAGGAGGGCTCATTGTGGGTGGTGTGACATCCTAGGCAAATCCACATCGACAAAGCATGGGGGGAGATCCATGGGCTATGTGGAATAATTCAACCATAACTGACATGACGCGTTTTGTGGTGTAGTGGTGGGGGTTGATCTTGAGAGGAGGAGGTCATGGGTTCGAATCCCACCAACACCCAAAAGCAAATCCGTGAGGGGGGGAGGCCCAAAGCGGACAATATCTTGTCAGGAAAGGTTGGGATGTTACAAGTGGTATCAGAGCCTCTCCCCGTCCCTCTTGAACGATGGTGGGGCAAACCTCAACGAGGACGTTGAGTCCTTGAGGGGGGGTGATGTGACATCCTAGGCAAATCCCACATCGACAAAGCATGGGGAGATCCATGGGCTATGTGAATAAATTCAACCATAACTGACATGACGCGTTTTGTGGTGTAGTGGTGGGGGGTTGATCTTGAGAGGAGGAGGTCATGGGTTCGAATCCCACCAACACCCAAAAGCAAATCCGTGAGGGGGGGAGGCCAAAGCGGACAATATCTTGTCAGGAAAGGTTGGGATGTTACAGGTGGCTTGGTTAAAGAAATATAGGCTCAAAGGCAAGAACTTCTGGGATATAAAGGCCACTACAGGTTCATGGCATTGGACTAAACTTCTGAAGTTAAGAGCCACTGTAAGACAATACATTGCAGTAGACAGTGATGGAGAGCTGCAATGGAGTGGGAAGTACATGTCAAGATACAAAGTAAGCCAGATATGGAACTCTATCCGATCTGCAGGTCAAACAGTTCAATGGTATGATGCAGTTTGGGGAGGATATATAATACAAAAGCGTTCTGTTGTGACTTGGTTGATTGTGCAAGATAGAATCTCGACTACGGATAAAATCTGGAAATGGGACCAAAGTATTGATGTGAACTGTCTGCTATGCAACTCAGGGGAAGAGACAAGGGAACACCTGTTTATTGATTGCTCTTACTCTGCTTTGATCACTCTTCAACTTCTGCCCGAGATAGCAGGGAAGAAATGGGAGGAAGTGATTAGATGTGTTGGTAGCTGGAAGACTAAAGGAGTTGCAGGAAAGGCTAGAATGTTGCTGTGGAGAAGTTTGATATTCCGCATTTGGCTTGAAAGGTGCAGAAGGTATTTTGGGGGAGGTAGTAAGACGGAAGGAACCTTGATAGATATGATACGAGAAGAGATAGGAGCTTTTGCTTTGGGTAGGAAGGAAGAGAATGTAATAGCTAGTATAGTTTGATAGATTCTTATCTTGTCTTTTGTAGATAGACTAGTTCTATTATTCCACTCTTTTGATAAATAAAAT
Source organism: Linum lewisii (assembly GCA_034768395.1). Classification (NCBI taxonomy): domain Eukaryota; kingdom Viridiplantae; phylum Streptophyta; class Magnoliopsida; order Malpighiales; family Linaceae; genus Linum; species Linum lewisii. The sequence goes on from CM068297.1 coordinate 16,674,087, forward strand.
CAGCCAATTCATAAATAAATAAATAAATAAAAAAAGAAAGAAAGTGACATAAAAGCAGTTTAGCTTGGGTGCTATCCATCCGCCTGGCGGAATGCCGCATCCAACGGCCACGGAGGCAGTGAAATGGAATGATTGATTGCTCCCTTTATTTACTTTTAGGTCCCCTAAACTTATAGTTTTAGCTTCTTTCATCATTTATTTCTTTTCTTTCTTATATTGTATTTAACTTATACTTTAACTCTAAAATAAAATATTTTTCTTCAATGGTATTATAGCTAAATTTAGTCCATGTTTAGCTATAATACCATTGAAGATTCGAGGACGAAAAGATCCGAAGCATATAGATGAGGATGTCGGATCCGAAGCATATGGCCACGAAGATTCGAGGACGAATCTTTTCGAAGAAAGGGAGAATGACGTAAGCATGCCCGGTGCCGTGACGAAGCCCTACTCGGCATTGCCACTGATGTCGAGCATTGTCAAATGCCTGATCCAAGAGAAGAGAAGCTACGGGCTAAAGCTAAAGAGATAAAAGGCCAAATCCGGATTTCTGGACAGATTCGTAGCCCGACAAAGAGTGACGAATATGGGCTACTTGGAGACATAATTTGGACTGATGTCCAACATGAAAGTTGTAGCCCATGGAGTCTACTACTGATCTGCAAAAGATCAGAATTTTACGAATTTGTTTGGTATTTATTTGGCTAATATTTCCAGAACCCGTTTAGCTATTTTTTAGGATTTTTCCAGCTTTTCCTTTTTAGAGTTATTCTTTAGGAAGGAGTCTTTTCCTTGGGGAATAAGGCTACGAATTTAGCCTCCTTCTTAGACAATATTAGGATTAGGTTAAGTCCTTTTTAGTGGCTTAATTAGGACTCTTTTTATTTGTTTATTATTTATTAGTTAGTTTCTAAGGAGGAATAGGGGAGCTTGTTCCCTACTCCTCCCCCTATATAAAGAGGCCTTCGCCTCTCTTGTATGACACCTTGAAATTAATAAACTCTTAAACTTCGGTTTTCTCTTAGCATGGAATTGCTATTCTCTTCTCGACTTTCATGGAATTGACTGTCGTTTAGACCGGCTTATCGTCTAGGGAATCCTCCCCTTGAAGTAGCGCCATCGACTTGATACTTCTGGTTCCTAGCTCGTTTATAGCTAGTGGGTCAAAGTCCAATATCCATCCCGGTTCCGACGGTTTCTTCCTCGTTGCACGATCATCAACTTGCGGTGGTTAGGGTCGTCTGCCCACGGTTGCGGCGGTTCACATCAATGATTGTTGCTCGCAAACAGAGAGGGAGACCGAAGAAGGATGTTCAGGCCGCAAAACAGAAACCTTCGTCGGGTTCTCATTTTTCAGCTCTCCATTCGGAGGAGTCTGATGTCCCGAGTGCTCCACGGGACACTGCAGGAAATTCGGGTCCGTCGGGCTCGAGTCTATCATAGCTGATCACGCGGCTAAGTTATCCCAGATTCTTCAAAGGGCGGACAAACCTAATGCACAGAATTCAGGAGACGAGGTTCCGGTGGTCATGGGCTTTACGATCCGGAAACCTCTTGTAGATGTGACTAATACGCCTGCGAGCTCTGCCCAGGTGTGTGATGCTGGTACTCACCCTCTCCAACATCCCAAATTGAGAGGCTCAAAGACCACAATCAGTAAAGTTAACATTGAATCAGGTCTGGTTTCAATACCTGTCACGTACACAAACCCGATCTTTCATGGGTCTTCAAGCAAGCCAGGCAAACCTAAGACACAGAGCACGGGAAACGGACAAGGAAGAAGGCTGTGAGTTCAGCTAGCAGCATGGGGGGTAAACCCACTCCGATGACAAAGGGAATTAATAAGCCTATCAGGTCATTCATTTCCAAACAGGCTCCGAAGACCGCCAAGATTGATAACGGGACAAAATCGGGCAAGCCACCTGACTGGAGTTGATTGCACGGTCTTCAATCCTCTTCCCTTTTTGATGATCATTTTCTCATGGAATTGTAGAGGTGCCGGACATGAGGATTTTAGTCCGACACTGAGATACTATATTTTGAAATATAAGCCAAACATTGTGTTCATCTTCGAACCAAGAATCAGTGGAGATGTGGCCAAGAAAGTTATTGATAAACTGGATTTTGATAGTCGTATCCTTGTCGAAGCTCAAGGCTTCTCTGGTGGAATTTCGGCTCTGTGGAACTCTGCGTCGGCTACATTGCGTGAAGTTGGTAGGTCGGACCAAGCTCTCCATCTTGAAATTCTCATTCCTAATCGGCCGGTCAGTTTGGTTTCAGCAATATATGCTAAACCGAACCCAGTCGGTAAAGCCCTTCTCTGGGACGAGTTAAAAGACAGAGCTGCTACTGAAAGTCGCCCCTGGTTTCTCCTCGGGGACTTCAACAGCATCACGAGCGCAGACGAGAAGAGCGGAGGAGCTCCCTTCAATCCTAATCATGCAGCTTCATTCAGAGACTACATCGAGACCTGTGGATTCCATGATTTGGGTTTCAAAGGCCCGAATTTTACTTGGTTTCATGGTTCCCTCAGAGAAAGACTTGATAGAGGCATGGCTACGATTGACTGGAGATTAGCCTTCCCGGAAGCCGTTGTCAAACATGTAACATCCTCGCCCAACCGAACGGTTTGGAACTTGAGTTTGGATGGTTTAGACATTGGAAACAATGTTCTTGAGGTTCCATCGAAGTTCGGGACGTTCATAGTTGAGTCGGGTCGAGTATACAAGAGAGTACGTGAAAAATTGTCAATGTGGGCAGACCACGATACACGGCCGTGTATTACAATACACGCCGTGTATCATGATACACGCCGTGTATCATGGTCAGACTATAAAAGGCTGATTTTACACGGAAATTCATAACTTCCCCTTCTTTCTCTTTCCCCAAAACCCGTATTTGAAGAAGCCAAAAACCCTTTAGCTTCAATCCTTGATTCCGGGAGTTGTAGAGCTCCGATTGACGATCCGTTTGTTGCTACGGGTTCGTGGCGACTTCGCTGTTCGTGGTTCTGGGTATTTCGAATCGAGGTGCTGTCAGTAGAAGAAGGAAGAGCTACGTTTTTGGGACTGAGCCAGAAATCTCCAAAAACTTCAAACCTCGATTCCGAGAGTTGTAGAGCTCCGATTGGCGATCCGTTTGTTGCTATGAGTTCGTGGTAATGAGAGGAAGAGATCGCACCTAGAGGTTCTGGATATTTCGGAGTAAGATGCTGTCGGTGAAGAAAAGAATAGCTACGTTTTTGGTGTCTGAGAGCTTGGCTGTTCGGGTTTCTAGAAGAGTTTTAGAGCCTCGTCTTCTTGTCAGGTGAGGGTTTAGCGTACGATAGGTAGTGTGGTCGGTGTGAGGAGTTACAATTCAAACCTAGAAAAAATGTAGGGCCTTGCATGAAACTGAAAGAGAGTAAAAGGGGAAAACTGCTCTGCAATTGATTGTTCTGTGAAATATGCTGTTTTGATGTTTGTTGGATATTTGTTAATTGATGGATTGGTTGATGATTGATGGCTGTTTGTGATGAGTTTGATTGGGGGAATTGATTAACATGGATGATAAATTGATCGAAACTAGTAAAGAGTGATAGGAGGGACGGGTCTGTGAACATGAGAATTATGTATATTATGCTATTGTATCAGGTTGTGGTTGCAGGAGGGTGGTCCTGCCAATGTGGGGTCGCCCTATAAATGATGAACAGGTGGATGACCCTGCCAATGTGGGGTCGTCCAATAAAGGACGTACAGGAGGGTAACCCTACGACTCATGACATGGCTTCCCCTGTACTTGCAGGTGGGGGTGGCCGGTGAGCTAGCCGTTTACCCTTAAACTGTTTGTGCCGTGGGAGGCGTTGAATGTCTTGTGATGTGTGGTTATGTGTGATGTGGGATTACTGAATGATTCGGATTATTTTGGTTTATGTGATGTTGGGTTTGAGATGATGCTATGTGTTGTTGGATGACCTGATGTTATGAGTTGTTTTGGTGGAAGTGGTGCTATGTGGATGGGGGGGGGGGTTGATAATGTGATAGTGATATAGATTTATGACATAGAATTGGATAATGGAATTGGTACATGGAATTGGCTTAGGGAATTAGTAAATGGAATTGGACAATAGAATTGGGTGAAGGATTTGGGGCTTGGGTTGACTGTTTGACATTGCTTGGTTGCTATGCGTGTTTGCCTGGCTTGTGATTGTGCATGTGGTTTGGAACTGGTCGACGATGGAATTGATGTGGGAATTGTTATTGGACTTAGTGATTGGAATTGCATTGTTGATTTGTGTAATTGATTTGGATTGTGATATGTGGATTGAGGTTTGGAATTGGATTAATGTTGGAAATTGATGGTGGAACTGTTGATGGTCTTGATGATGTGAATTGGATGGATTTGAGGAGAAATTGATGAATGAAATTGGTAGATGAATTTAAGGGATGAATTGAATGAAGTGATTGAATGAAATGTTAGAATCTGAAGGAGCCTGCACTGCCCCCTAAAACTGCACTATGGGTGCTAAGTGCCTCTTCGAGGGAAAGAGGTGCGGTCACATCTTCAAGGGAAAGGCGTGATTTGTTTGGTTGAGTCAAGTTTACGATTCCTTCAAGGGAAAGGTCTCGTGGTATCCTCCAAGGGAGAGGATGCGTCTTGGACCTCTCCAGGGGAGAGAGGTGCGTCAGGCCGACAGGGGTGGTGCGGGATAAACTCCTTATGGCGCCTAATGAACTCATCTAGATAATCACTTGAGATACATGTGTGTTGTGTGAGTGTGTGTGTGTGTGTGTGCATTAAATGTGGACGTGGGGTGCCTTGTGTTGTGTTGTGGTCTATGTTGGATTGATCTGTGAATTGAATGGTTCGTTGTGCTGAACTGTGGATTGATGTGAATTGTTTAGGTGTAGGATGGTGTTATGGATTGTGAACTGTTAACATGGGAAGATGCCTAATAACTCACTTAGTAGATTGGAATGTAATTTAGGATTTTGTGTAAGACGATTGTGTATGATTGTTGTGTGACGATTGAGATGACGAGTTGACTTAGGATGCTTCTGATCATTGAACTGTATGCATTGCGTTTCTATTGTTGAACTATATGTATGGATGTAATGTTGAACCGTCTGAATGATGCTCTTTGTATATTGATGCTATTGTGGATTGAGAATGTTGAACTGAGAACTGCACCTATGTGATCACCTAGACTGTGCATGTTTTAGGGAATTAAAACATGGTATGGTTATGTCTGGTTCCATTGTGGTTGTGTGTGCAGAGTTTGGAATCGCTCTTCTAGGCTAGGTCGGCGCATAGTTAAACCCAGTGGGTTCACTCAGTTTCATTAGGAAGCTGATCCCCCCCAGTTTCTCTTTTCAGGTGTTCGGTTGAGTTCGGAGGAGTTGCAGGTTGGAGTTGTGAAGTGAAGATTAGGAAGCTATTGTGGAGTGACCATTGTTTTAATTTTAGATTTCGGTTGACACTTTTGGGTTGGGAGATTTGTAATCATTTTGAGTTTTGGTTTTGGATTTCGGATTTTATGTATTGAAGGCCTTCAGTTGTTTTTGGTGAGCTTTTTAATGAAGAGTTGTTTCTGTTTTCGCTGCGTTTTACTCTTTTCTTTTAAAGCTGGTTCTTCCAGTAGCACTCAAACCGGTTCGACCACGGGTGAACCCGGGTTGGTTTGGGATGGGTGTTACAAGTGGTATCAGAGTCTGGTTAGTTGCTGCTGTGTTGGTGATTCGTCTCTTCTTCTACAGGAGTAATTAACCTCGTAGGGGGAAGGGATGAAGCATCGGCACAGGACCAACTTTCTAGGGATTTTCAAATCGTTTTGAAGTGGTTGGGAAGTTTTGAAAGGAAAGTGTTGTGAATTTGAAAGGAAAGTGATTTGAAATGAAATGTGATTTCTTAAAATTGGTCAACTGAAACGTTTTGTGTCCTCCTGTAGTGAAGAGGGTGGCGGAGTAGTTGAGAGTGGAAGTAGTAGCAGGTTGGGAAATTGGTTAGAGGAGTAGAGCCTTGTAGAATTTGGTTAAGTGAGTAGAGTGCTTGAGGGTGTGAGTTTTAGTCGAAGGTGTTAGCTTCATAGTTCTTGTTGGTGTGAGTTGTGCTTTGTTGAGCTCTTGCGTCGTGGTTGTGCTCTTGAGTGAGTTTGTTTGATTGTGTTTTGGTTGTGTTCTTGTTGTGAGTGGTGCCGTTGAGGTTCGGTTGTGCGTGTCTGTTAGGTAGAAGTTTGAAGTAGTGTGGGAGTAGTGCCCTTAGAAGGTGTGTGTTGCTAGAGCCGTTAAAAGGGAGTTTCGGGAGGTGATGTGATCCTTGTGTTGCTGCGTTATGCTGTGATTTGTGGATTCGTTGCTAGAGCCAGTTGGGTTGTGATTTCGGGGACGAAATCTTTTGAAGTTGTGGAGACTTGTAACATCCCCGCCCAACCGAACGGTTTGGAACTTGAGTTTGGATGGTTTAGACATTGGAAACAATGTTCTTGAGGTTCCATCGAAGTTCGGGACGTTCATAGTTGAGTCGGGTCGAGTATACAAGAGAGTACGTGAAAAATTGTCAATGTGGGCAGACCACGATACACGGCCGTGTATTACAATACACGCCGTGTATCATGGTCAGACTATAAAAGGCTGATTTTACACGGAAATTCATAACTTCCCCTTCTTTCTCTTTCCCCAAAACCCGTATTTGAAGAAGCCAAAAACCCTTTAGCTTCAATCCTTGATTCCGGGAGTTGTAGAGCTCCGATTGACGATCCGTTTGTTGCTACGGGTTCGTGGCGACGAGAGGAAGAGATCGCTGTTTTTGGTTCTGGGTATTTCGAATCGAGGTGCTGTCAGTAGAAGAAGGAAGAGCTACGTTTTTGGGACTGAGCCAGAAATCTCCAAAAACTTCAAACCTCGATTCTGAGAGTTGTAGAGCTCCGATTGGCGATCCGTTGTTGCTATGAGTTCGTGGTAATGAGAGGAAGAGATCGCACCTAGAGGTTCTGGATATTTCGGAGTAAGATGCTGTCGGTGAAGAAAAGAATAGCTACGTTTTTGGTGTCTGAGAGCTTGGCTGTTCGGGTTTCTAGAAGAGTTTTAGAGCCTCGTCTTCTTGTCAGGTGAGGGTTTAGCGTACGATAGGTAGTGTGGTCGGTGTGAGGAGTTACAATTCAAACCTAGAAAAAATGTAGGGCCTTGCATGAAACTGAAAGAGAGTAAAAGGGGAAAACTGTTCTGCAATTGATTGTTATGTGAAATATGCTGTTTTGATGTTTGTTGGATATTTGTTAATTGATGGATTGGTTGATGATTGATGGCTGTTTGTGATGAGTTTGATTGGGGGAATTGATTAACATGGATGATAAATTGATCGAAACTAGTAAAGAGTGATAGGAGGACGGGTCTGTGAACATGAGAATTATGTATATTATGCTATTGTATCAGGTTGTGGTTGCAGGAGGGTGGTCCTGCCAATGTGGGGTCGCCCTATAAATGATGAACAGGTGGATGACCCTGCCAATGTGGGGTCGTCCAATAAAGGACGTACAGGAGGGTAACCCTACGACTCATGACATGGCTTCCCCTGTACTTGCAGGTGGGGGGGTCGGTGAGCTAGCCGTTTACCCTTAAACTGTTTGTGCCGTGGGAGGCGTTGAATGTCTTGTGATGTGTGGTTATGTGTGATGTGGGATTACTGAATGATTCGGATTATTTTGGTTTATGTGATGTTGGGTTTGAGATGATGCTATGTGTTGTTGGATGACCTGATGTTATGAGTTGTTTTGGTGGAAGTGGTGCTATGTGGGATGGGGGGGTTGATAATGTGATAGTGATATAGATTTATGACATAGAATTGGATAATGGAATTGGTACATGGAATTGGCTTAGGGAATTAGTAAATGGAATTGGACAATAGAATTGGGTGAAGGATTTGGGGCTTGGGTTGACTGTTTGACATTGCTTGGTTGCTATGCGTGTTTGCCTGGCTTGTGATTGTGCATGTGGTTTGGAACTGGTCGACGATGGAATTGATGTGGGAATTGTTATTGGACTTAGTGATTGGAATTGCATTGTTGATTTGTGTAATTGATTTGGATTGTGATATGTGGATTGAGGTTTGGAATTGGATTAATGTTGGAAATTGATGGTGGAACTGTTGATGGTCTTGATGATGTGAATTGGATGGATTTGAGGAGAAATTGATGAATGAAATTGGTAGATGAATTTAAGGGATGAATTGAATGAAGTGATTGAATGAAATGTTAGAATCTGAAGGAGCCTGCACTGCCCCCTAAAACTGCACTAGGGGTGCTAAGTGCCTCTTCGAGGGAAAGAGGTGCGGTCACATCTTCAAGGGAAAGGCGTGATTTGTTTGGTTGAGTCAAGTTTACGATTCCTTCAAGGGAAAAGTCTCGTGGTATCCTCCAAGGGAGAGGATGCGTCTTGGACCTCTCCAGGGGAGAGAGGTGCGTCAGGCCGGCAGGGGTGGTGCGGGATAAACTCCTTATGGCGCTTAATGAACTCATCTAGATAATCACTTGAGATACATGTGTGTTGTGTGAGTGTGTGTGTGTGTGTGCATTAAATGTGGACGTGGGGTGCCTTGTGTTGTGTTGTGGTCTATGTTGGATTGATCTGTGAATTGAATGGTTCGTTGTGCTGAACTGTGGATTGATGTGAATTCTTTAGGTGTAGGATGGTGTTATGGACTGTGAACTGTTAATATGGGAAGATGCCTAATAACTCACTTAGTAGATTGGAATGTAATTTAGGATTTTGTGTAAGACGATTGTGTATGATTGTTGTGTGACGATTGAGATGACGAGTTGACTTAGGATGCTTCTGATCATTGAACTGTATGCATTGCGTTTCTATTGTTGAACTATATGTATGGATGTAATGTTGAACCGTCTGAATGATGCTCTTTGTATATTGATGCTATTGTGGATTGAGAATGTTGAACTGAGAACTGCACCTATGTGATCACCTAGACTGTGCATGTTTTAGGGAATTAAAACATGGTATGGTTATGTCTGGTTCCATTGTGGTTGTGTGTGCAGAGTTTGGAATCGCTCTTCTAGGCTAGGTCGGCGCATAGTTAAACCCAGTGGGTTCACTCAGTTTCATTAGGAAGCTGATCCCCCCCAGTTTCTCTTTTCAGGTGTTCGGTTGAGTTCGGAGGAGTTGCAGGTTGGAGTTGTGAAGTGAAGATTAGGAAGCTATTGTGGAGTGACCATTGTTTTAATTTTAGATTTCGGTTGACACTTTTGGGTTGGGAGATTTGTAATCATTTTGAGTTTTGGTTTTGGATTTCGGATTTTATGTATTGAAGGCCTTCAGTTGTTTTTGGTGAGCTTTTAATGAAGAGTTGTTTCTGTTTTCGCTGCGTTTTACTCTTTTCTTTTAAAGCTGGTTCTTCCAGTAGCACTCAAACCGGTTCGACCACGGGTGAACCCGGGTTGGTTTGGGATGGGTGTTACAAGTGGTATCAGAGTCTGGTTAGTTGCTGCTGTGTTGGTGATTCGTCTCTTCTTCTACAGGAGTAATTAACCTCGTAGGGGGAAGGGATGAAGCATCGGCACAGGACCAACTTTCTAGGGATTTTCAAATCGTTTTGAAGTGGTTGGGAAGTTTTGAAAGGAAAGTGTTGTGAATTTGAAAGGAAAGTGATTTGAAATGAAATGTGATTTCTTAAAATTGGTCAACTGAAACGTTTTGTGTCCTCCTGTAGTGAAGAGGGTGGCGGAGTAGTTGAGAGTGGAAGTAGTAGCAGGTTGGGAAATTGGTTAGAGGAGTAGAGCCTTGTAGAATTTGGTTAAGTGAGTAGAGTGCTTGAGGGTGTGAGTTTTAGTCGAAGGTGTTAGCTTCATAGTTCTTGTTGGTGTGAGTTGTGCTTTGTTGAGCTCTTGCGTCGTGGTTGTGCTCTTGAGTGAGTTTGTTTGATTGTGTTTTGGTTGTGTTCTTGTTGTGAGTGGTGCCGTTGAGGTTCGGTTGTGCGTGTCTGTTAGGTAGAAGTTTGAAGTAGTGTGGGAGTAGTGCCCTTAGAAGGTGTGTGTTGCTAGAGCCGTTAAAAGGGAGTTTCGGGAGGTGATGTGATCCTTGTGTTGCTGCGTTATGCTGTGATTTGTGGATTCGTTGCTAGAGCCAGTTGGGTTGTGATTTCGGGGACGAAATCTTTTGAAGTTGTGGAGACTTGTAACATCCCCGCCCAACCGAACGGTTTGGAACTTGAGTTTGGATGGTTTAGACATTGGAAACAATGTTCTTGAGGTTCCATCGAAGTTCGGGACGTTCATAGTTGAGTCGGGTCGAGTATACAAGAGAGTACGTGAAAAATTGTCAATGTGGGCAGACCACGATACACGGCCGTGTATTACAATACACGCCGTGTATCATGGTCAGACTATAAAAGGCTGATTTTACACGGAAATTCATAACTTCCCCTTCTTTCTCTTTCCCCAAAACCCGTATTTGAAGAAGCCAAAAACCCTTTAGCTTCAATCCTTGATTCCGGGAGTTGTAGAGCTCCGATTGACGATCCGTTTGTTGCTACGGGTTCGTGGCGACGAGAGGAAGAGATCGCTGTTTTTGGTTCTGGGTATTTCGAATCGAGGTGCTGTCAGTAGAAGAAGGAAGAGCTACGTTTTTGGGACTGAGCCAGAAATCTCCAAAAACTTCAAACCTCGATTCTGAGAGTTGTAGAGCTCCGATTGGCGATCCGTTTGTTGCTATGAGTTCGTGGTAATGAGAGGAAGAGATCGCACCTAGAGGTTCTGGATATTTCGGAGTAAGATGCTGTCGGTGAAGAAAAGAATAGCTACGTTTTTGGTGTCTGAGAGCTTGGCTGTTCGGGTTTCTAGAAGAGTTTTAGAGCCTCGTCTTCTTGTCAGGTGAGGGTTTAGCGTACGATAGGTAGTGTGGTCGGTGTGAGGAGTTACAATTCAAACCTAGAAAAAATGTAGGGCCTTGCATGAAACTGAAAGAGAGTAAAAGGGGAAAACTGTTCTGCAATTGATTGTTATGTGAAATATGCTGTTTTGATGTTTGTTGGATATTTGTTAATTGATGGATTGGTTGATGATTGATGGCTGTTTGTGATGAGTTTGATTGGGGGAATTGATTAACATGGATGATAAATTGATCGAAACTAGTAAAGAGTGATAGGAGGGACGGGTCTGTGAACATGAGAATTATGTATATTATGCTATTGTATCAGGTTGTGGTTGCAGGAGGGTGGTCCTGCCAATGTGGGGTCGCCCTATAAATGATGAACAGGTGGATGACCCTGCCAATGTGGGGTCGTCCAATAAAGGACGTACAGGAGGGTAACCCTACGACTCATGACATGGCTTCCCCTGTACTTGCAGGTGGGGGGGTCGGTGAGCTAGCCGTTTACCCTTAAACTGTTTGTGCCGTGGGAGGCGTTGAATGTCTTGTGATGTGTGGTTATGTGTGATGTGGGATTACTGAATGATTCGGATTATTTTGGTTTATGTGATGTTGGGTTTGAGATGATGCTATGTGTTGTTGGATGACCTGATGTTATGAGTTGTTTTGGTGGAAGTGGTGCTATGTGGGATGGGGGGGTTGATAATGTGATAGTGATATAGATTTATGACATAGAATTGGATAATGGAATTGGTACATGGAATTGGCTTAGGGAATTAGTAAATGGAATTGGACAATAGAATTGGGTGAAGGATTTGGGGCTTGGGTTGACTGTTTGACATTGCTTGGTTGCTATGCGTGTTTGCCTGGCTTGTGATTGTGCATGTGGTTTGGAACTGGTCGACGATGGAATTGATGTGGGAATTGTTATTGGACTTAGTGATTGGAATTGCATTGTTGATTTGTGTAATTGATTTGGATTGTGATATGTGGATTGAGGTTTGGAATTGGATTAATGTTGGAAATTGATGGTGGAACTGTTGATGGTCTTGATGATGTGAATTGGATGGATTTGAGGAGAAATTGATGAATGAAATTGGTAGATGAATTTAAGGGATGAATTGAATGAAGTGATTGAATGAAATGTTAGAATCTGAAGGAGCCTGCACTGCCCCCTAAAACTGCACTAGGGTGCTAAGTGCCTCTTCGAGGGAAAGAGGTGCGGTCACATCTTCAAGGGAAAGGCGTGATTTGTTTGGTTGAGTCAAGTTTACGATTCCTTCAAGGGAAAAGTCTCGTGGTATCCTCCAAGGGAGAGGATGCGTCTTGGACCTCTCCAGGGGAGAGAGGTGCGTCAGGCCGGCAGGGGTGGTGCGGGATAAACTCCTTATGGCGCTTAATGAACTCATCTAGATAATCACTTGAGATACATGTGTGTTGTGTGAGTGTGTGTGTGTGTGTGCATTAAATGTGGACGTGGGGTGCCTTGTGTTGTGTTGTGGTCTATGTTGGATTGATCTGTGAATTGAATGGTTCGTTGTGCTGAACTGTGGATTGATGTGAATTCTTTAGGTGTAGGATGGTGTTATGGACTGTGAACTGTTAATATGGGAAGATGCCTAATAACTCACTTAGTAGATTGGAATGTAATTTAGGATTTTGTGTAAGACGATTGTGTATGATTGTTGTGTGACGATTGAGATGACGAGTTGACTTAGGATGCTTCTGATCATTGAACTGTATGCATTGCGTTTCTATTGTTGAACTATATGTATGGATGTAATGTTGAACCGTCTGAATGATGCTCTTTGTATATTGATGCTATTGTGGATTGAGAATGTTGAACTGAGAACTGCACCTATGTGATCGCCTAGACTGTGGATGTTTTAGGGAATTAAAACATGGTATGGTTATGTCTGGTTCCATTGTGGTTGTGTGTGCAGAGTTTGGAATCGCTCTTCTAGGCTAGGTCGGCGCATAGTTAAACCCAGTGGGTTCACTCAGTTTCATTAGGAAGCTGATCCCCCCCAGTTTCTCTTTTCAGGTGTTCGGTTGAGTTCGGAGGAGTTGCAGGTTGGAGTTGTGAAGTGAAGATTAGGAAGCTATTGTGGAGTGACCATTGTTTTAATTTTAGATTTCGGTTGACACTTTTGGGTTGGGAGATTTGTAATCATTTTGAGTTTTGGTTTTGGATTTCGGATTTTATGTATTGAAGGCCTTCAGTTGTTTTTGGTGAGCTTTTTAATGAAGAGTTGTTTCTGTTTTCGCTGCGTTTTACTCTTTTCTTTTAAAGCTGGTTCTTCCAGTAGCACTCAAACCGGTTCGACCACGGGTGAACCCGGGTTGGTTTGGGATGGGTGTTACAAAACATCTTCCTCGTCTCTGTTCAAATCACCGACCAGTCTTTACCTGCCTTCTTGGACTTAATACCCCCGACAGAGCACGGAGGCCTTTCCGTTTTCTGATCCCGTGGATGTTTCACGATGATTTCCTTAGGGACTTGAATTTGGCTTGGAGTGTTGATCGGCCAGCTCCTCAGAATCTTAAAATCCTGGCTACCAGGCTCCATAGATGGAACAACGAAGTGTTTGGAAACATAGCTAATCGGAAGGAGGCCCTTTTAAGACATTTGGACGAATTGGAGGAAAAATCAGCCACCGATCACTCTGACTCGAACAGTTTGGCCGAAAATAAGGTTCGCCGCGAGCTTGAGCATGTTATTTGGGAGGAGACTGTTTTGTGGGCTCAGAAGTCTAGAGCTGATTGGATTGCGGATGGTGATCGTAATACCCACTTTTTCCACCAAGTCACGCTCCATCGTAGAGCTTCAAACAAAATTGTTAGCCTTCGTGATGAGACGGGGACTTGGATCAATGACCAGGCTGCTCTTCAGAACCTAGCCCGGTCTTATTTCTCCAATCTCTTCACTGAAGAGGAAGGGCCGAGAACGCTGATTCCCGCTTCCTTTAACGCAGTCAATGCGGAGATTGCTAACGATCTATGCCGGCTGCCTGATATTGATGAGATCAAGGGTGTGATCAGAAGTATGAAAGGCCTTAAAGCTCCCGGTATTGATGGCTTTCAACCTGCTTTCTTCCAACGCCAATGGAACACAGTTGGAGCTTCTCTTACTGATCTGATTCATAGCTGCTTCCGGGACAGCCGGGTTGTTGCTTCCATCAATGAGACAGTCATTGTATTGATTTCAAGGTTAGGCATCCTGAATCCCTTAACCAGATTCGTCCTATAAGTCTTTGCAATGTGATCTACAAAGTCTTAACCAAATGTCTAGCTATGAGAATTAGACCTTTGCTGCCAGAGTTAATTCAGAGTACCCAAGCTAGCTTTGTTCCAGGAAGACAGATCTCTGAGAACATTATTATCCTGCAAGAGGTTATACATTCTATGGAGAAATTTAATAGCCGCAAGAAGAGGATGGTGATCAAAATTGATCTTTCTAAGGCATATGATCGGGTCAGGTGGTCCTTCCTCGAGGAAACACTAAGAGCTGCGGGTTTTGGGTCAAGACTGTTGACCTTATCATGGCTTGTGTCAGAACGACAAACTTCCAAGTTCTCTGGAATGGGGGTTTGACCTCTAAATTCATCCCGGACAGAGGTATTCGACAAGGTTGCCCGTTGTCTCCCTTTCTCTTTACTTTGTGCATGGAAAGATTAAGTCATCTTACTAAACGAGGCGGTTCGGATGGGTAGTTGGCAGCCACTAACTCTTTCGGCCGGAGGACCTAGTCTTTCTCATCTTTTTTATGCAGATAACCTCATCTTAATGGGAGAAGCCTCAACAGCTCAGGCATCGACGATTATTGAATGCTTGGACAAATTCTGCGATGCTTCTGGCCAATCAGTTAGTAAGGAAAAGTCAGTTTGCTTCCTTTCTAAGAACACCCCAAGGCAGATCGGGGGGAGCATCTCGAGAACTCTCGAAATCCCGCTCACGCAGGATCTGGGCAGATATCTTGGAGTTCCGATCCTCCATGGTCGTATGACGACAAACACTTATCAGGGGATTATCGACAGGATTGATCAGAGGCTGTTAGGTTGGAAATCTAAAACTCTTTCCCTTGCTGGTCGGGTTTTTCTTGCACAGTCTGTTCTTGCAGCTATTCCTGCATATGCTATGCAGACCTCTGTCCTTCCTGTTAATACTTGCGAGGAAATTGACAAGAGGATTCGAGATTTTGTCTGGGGCTCGATAAAGGACTCAAGAAAGACGCACCTTGTGGCTTGGGTGAGGGTGTGTACTCCTAAGGAGGATGGCGGGCGGGGACTCAAGCTCTCCCGGACCTCAATAAAGCTTATATGACTAAACTTTCCTTCAAGTTCGTTCAAGAACCGGATAAATTATGGGTGAGGGTTCTTCAGGGCAAGTATTTCAAAGAGACGAACATGGGCCTAACTCGTAAGAACCGCTCGATCCAATCTCCTCTCTGTAGAGGTCTTACCGGTGAGTGGGGAACTATGCTCCTTGGAGCTAGATCGGCAATCAGGGATGGCAGGGACACGGCATTTTGGACTGCTAGATGGGTGGATAGTGGTGATCGCCTTATTGATTTTACGAATGGCGTTGACATTTCCCAGATCATTTGATGACTGTGTGGCTGACTATACGAGCCCGGAAGGTACGTGGGATTACGATAAGTTGTCTCGACTGCTGCCAGATGAGGCTGTTAAGCTGGTGATTGGTATATCTCCCCACATATCAATCGTGGGGAGGATTAGTGGGTTTGGGGCGAGGAGACTAACGACCAATTTTCTATTAAATCAGCTTACCGGATTGTTTCCAAGCTTGCAAACTCGAAGCTCGAGGATCCCTGGCGTGCGGTTTGGCAGTGGGGAGGACCGAGTCGAATCAAATTCTTCCTTTGGTTGGTTTCCCATGAGAAAATTATGACGAATTCAGCAAGAATGTGCCGTCACTTCACAACAGACGCAAGGTGCGACGCTTGCCCTGACCAAGCCGAGTTAGTGCTCCATGTCCTCAGGGATTGTAAGTTCGCGATGGAGATTTGGAGCCAAATCCAAGAATTCGACTGCTCCAGCACGGAATGGAAGAATGATTTAAAAGCTTGGAGCTGTCACTTCCTGAAATCTGAACACAACATTCTTTTCGGCATTACTTGCTGGTTAATTTGGAAGGCGAGGGATGACAGAGTGTTCACAGGTACTCATCCAAACTCGTTGGGAGTTGCAATTAAATCTAACATTTGGAAGCATAATGTGGAGGACGCGGCCAGAAGAAATGCTTATGTGCTGGGCAGTCCAATTAATAGGCGGGAGACTGAGATCGCATGGGATCCTGGACCCCCTTGCTGGGTTACTCTCAACACGGACGGATCCGTAAATCCTTCTCGAGCGGAAGCGACAGCTGGGGGCTTATTGAGGGACGAGTTTGGTCGCTGTCTTT
This sequence comes from Linum lewisii, assembly GCA_034768395.1. Lineage (NCBI taxonomy): Eukaryota > Viridiplantae > Streptophyta > Magnoliopsida > Malpighiales > Linaceae > Linum > Linum lewisii. The sequence goes on from CM068297.1 coordinate 16,690,364, forward strand.
TGGCTTACACGATTAATCTTGATAACTGCTCGATTACGCGTGCTGAACTCAGAGGCGCTATTGAAGGCCTGAAACGCACTTGGGATGCGGGCTTTAGGCAAGTTGTCCTCCTCATGGAATCAAAGGCAGCAATCTCTCTATTGGAGGAAGGTCAGGACACGACACACCAACATGGAATGGAGGTTTTACAATTCTGGGAGCTCTATGACAGGGATTGGACAGTCCGAATCAAGCATACTTATAGGGAGGGGAATCACGCAGCTGACTTCCTTGCTAGTATCGGTTATGACTACCCTTTTGGGAGTCACACGATTTCGATTTCAGATAGCAATCTTGATTACTTTATTCGTTATGACTGTATAGGTATTTCAGAAACTCGTTCTGTTTTAATTAATGATTAGGCGCTTGCGCCATTTTCCCACCCAAAAAAAAAGTCTTATAATTAAATGATGAATCTAATGATATCACTCTTAATGTTGTTCAATGATCCCAACATGTAATTGACCAAATCATGTCATCCCATTCCCCATAACATAGTTAGAAGACTAATTGCAAAATAATATATTAATTTCTCTCCTGCGCCACGACGACGGCGGCCATGCTTGGTACGACATCCGCTCCCGTCCTCTTCCTATTCCAAAATCAGCCACCAAACTGGTTGATCCATACGCACCATCCTCTCCAACCTCTACGGCCAGCACACCGATGAGGACGACAGTAACAGCTCCTCCTCCTTTGTCTCTGCCGTCGATGCTCCTCCCAGCCATTCTCCGTTCGTGTCCGAGAACTTGACTGATTATGTAATGGACATGAGCCTCAGTGAGCTGGCCACGAAGAGCTACGCCAACGGCTCGGGCGAATCGAAGAAGTCAGGATTTTCCTCATCAAAACGTTTCCCTGTTTGCTCGAGGGGTAAAAGAAACGCCACATTTTTTTGGGCACCTCCGGCAGCAGCTCAGGAACAGCACCACGAGGAAGTATGTCCTCGCCTGTGTCGTCTTCGCTTCTCTCAACCCCGTCCTCCTCGGCTACGATAACAAACCCCACCAATTCTCTAATTTGTTACGTGTTAGTAACAATATAAGATTCATTCACTCTTCTCGCCTTTTTCATCCTTCGAGAGAAGCAATCCATTGTGAGATGTGAACTCATGACACGGAATTGAATACGGATAGGTTCTAGCCTATTCCGATAATCAGGATGTTGTATGTTCGGTCCCTCCCAAGTGGGGTGTATAAGTTCATTGTTATTTTATTTTTTAAAAATATTAAATAATATTATTCATAAGTGTTGAATTAGATGATTTGAAAATATGAAGAGGTCCTTTTTGTTTGTTTCGCTGATTGTAACATCGTTTTCCGTTGATGCTAGCTCTGGCAGGATGGCTTTGCCGGTGGAGAGTGAAGTTCTTGATACTATTTTTTGAATTGTTTTCTTGAATTACGAAAATCAATCTATAAATTCTCTAATTAGCATAATTTATGCTTTTGACTTAAATGGTGCAGGTTGTACACAAACAATTGTCTGTTTCTTTTCTGGATAAATTGATGGGAGTACCTTGATTTGGAAATCAACCATTTTCCTTAATATTTTTGCATTGTAGTATTAATGACGTTTTTATGGTTTTTGTTTTATGATACATTGAATTTTAATTTCCAATGAATAGACATATCAACCTTTCAATTACGTTTCTTCGGCAAAAGATCTGGACCCAACCTTTAAAGGTTGGGCCGGTCCAACCAAAACCATGCACCCTATTAATCCCTGCTCCGCGGGCCGAAGCCCAGCCAACCAAAAACCTACCGGGGTAAAATCGTCCAAAAAGCTGCAGCCACCACTAACCCTAAAATCGCGGGAAAAAAAACTTACCTTATTTCAAATTGCAGCTTGTCCTCCTCGCCCCCCCCCCTCTCCTCCGATCAGCACACCACCATGTCCTCCTCCGATCAGCAAATCAACATGAGCTCCAACCCCGATCAAGAAATCACCACCTCCGATCAGCAAATCAACACCAGCTCAAGCTCCGATCAGCAAGTCACCACCTCCGATCAGCAAATCAGGATCAGCTCAAGCTCCGATCAGCAAATCACCACCTCCGATCAGCAAATCAGGATCAGCTCAAGCTCCGATCAGCAAATCAGGATCAGCTCAAGCTCCGATCAGCAAACATCACATCCACCTCCGATCAGCAAATCAGGATCAGCTCAAGCTCCGATCAGCAAATCACAACCTCTGATCAGCAAATCAACACCTCCGATCAGCAAATCACTACATCCTCCTCTGATTTTGAAGATCATTTGGACGAAACTAATTTCTATATCATTAGGTAACACTCTGACTCAATTCTTTTTGTTATCTCTGTTAACTTGTTAATTCTTTGTAATTTAACACATTGTTAACTAGATAACACTCTGCTTACTAGTTACAAAGTAAGTTAACTAGTTAATTCACTCTGAACTAGTTAATTCTCTGTTAACTAGTTAAATCTCAGTTAACTAGTAAACAAGTATGTTATCTTGTTAACTAGTTAATTCACTCTGAACTGGTTAATTCCTTGTTAACTAGTTAACAAGATAACATACTCTGTTAACTAGATAACACTCTGTTAACTAGTTAATTACTCTGAACTAGTTAACAAGATAACATACTCTGTTAACTAGATAACACTCTGTTAACTAGTTAATTCACTCTGAACTAGTTAACATACTCTGTTAACTAGTTAATTCACTCTGTTAACTAGTTAAAGTAGATAACAAGTATGTTAACTAGTTAACAAACATGTTATCTTGTTAACTAGATAACACTCTGTTAACTAGTTAACACAATAAGTTAACAAAGTAATTACAAAATGGTTAACAAGTATGTTATCTAGTTAAATTTTTGTTAACTAGATAACAAGTATGTTAACTGGTTAACTCAATAAGTTAACAGTCTGTTAACTAGTTAAATATCTGTTAACTAGATAACACTCTGTTAACTAGTTATCACAATAAGTTAACTAGTTAATTTGCTGCTATACGAATTCTTATATGTAAACCATTTATCATCTTGTTAAAAAAATCATGTGTGCTTGCAGATTCAATAATCCCAAGTGATAAGAAAACATGGGAGATGCTGAAATTTGAATCATCATCTGGTGCACTGGATTTTTACTCAGACTATGCACAACACAAAGGGTTCTATGCTAGGACCAACTTGAAAGGTATACTGACAGCAAGAAACAAAAAGTGGATTTCATATACTATATTGTGCATGTGTGCACTAAAAGAGGAGGGAAAAAAGACAAGGTTGTTGTTGCCAATCAAACCAGAGCGAGGGGGAAAATAACGACTGGTTGCAAAGCATTTTTGAGCCTCAGATTTGACAGAATATCAGGTATATTTTCTTCTAGTTACCTTGTTATATATGCTTATAAATTGTCAGCTTGTTAACTGGTTATACTGGTAACTAGTTAACATGTTAATAAGTTAAATGAAGTTGTTTGGAAACATGTAAATATATCATCACTAAATTTGAAGATCACCACAACCATGAAATGATCCCAGAAAGTGAAAGACACTTCAGTAGAAGTGTGAGAAGGATTCCAGCCATATATAAAGTCATAGCTGATATAAATGCTGATGCTAGAATCAATGTACGTTCCAGTTTTGATTATATGCGGATCGCTGCTGGTGGACCTGAAAACCTAACTTTCCTCCATCTAGACTTAAAAAACCACATCCGTAGCAGGAGAGAGACAAATGCAAGGATGTGTTGTAGAGTTCTTACTTGATTATTTCGTAAAACAGTCAGAAATTAACATGGGGAACTACTCAAAAATAAAAATTGACAAAAAAGAAGATGCACAAATTGAAAGCATCTTCTGGTGAGATACACAAATGCGTAGGGACTATCGAGCTTTTGGTGATTGCTTCAGCTTTGACAAACCTACAGAACCAACAAACACCATCGACCTCTAGGTATGTATTATCAGTAATTAAATTTTGCACATCACTGTTTTCTGTTTACTAGATAACATGTTAACATATGATTACCTAGATAACATGTTAACATATGCTAACTAGATATCAGCTATAATGTTATGAACTGGTTATCTAGTTTACATGTTAAATTATTAATTAGTTACCATGTTAAAAAGTAAGTTAACATGTTAAAAAGTAAAAGTTACATGTTAAAAAACCTGTTATTAAGTAGTTAACAAGTAAGTTAACTAGATAACACTTTGTTCCTATTTAAAGTGTAAGTTAACTAGATAACAGATATTACATGTTGTTTATCTGTTAACTAAATAACAGAAATTAATTTGTTAACTAATGTTAACATGTTAATAAAAGTTGCCTGGTGTTAACTAGTTAAGTATTCGTATTGTCTTAACTGATTTTTTCCCATGTACAACAATCTTTGTTGGTAAAACACATCACAACAAAATGTGCATTTTTGGTACTGCATTGCTCTATGAAGAGAATACAAAGTCATTTGAGTGGCTGTTTGCAACATTCTTGGAATGCATGGACGGTAGACATCCAAAATCGATATTCACAGACCAAGCAATAGGAGCAGCTATGAAGACTCAATTCCCAAATACATTTCATGGGCTTTGCACCTTCCATATACTGCAAAATGGACCAAGAAATTTGGGAAAGCTATACAATGCAAAATTCAGAGAACTATTGAAGTTTGTGATGTTCAACGTTGAAAATCAGGAGGAATTTGAAGTACACTGGAATGAATTGATAAAAACCTGCCCCCGTGCTAAGGGGAATTGGACTGATTCCTTGTATAAGCTGAAGGAAAAATGGTCGAGCGTTTGGATACGAAACCATTTTTGTGCTGGGATGAAGAGCTCACAGATGAGTGAGACATGCAATAGCAACCTGAGAAAATTCATGGATTCAACTATGAATCTATCCAGGTCAGTTACTAGTTGACCATTTATCTGTTAACTTGATAACCTTGTTTGTTAACTAGTTAACTTGATAACCTTGTCTGTCAACTAGATAACCTTGTCTGTTAACTAGTTAACTTAACTGATAATTGTTAAATAAATGTCCATTTATGCAGCTTCTTCATATAGTACAATCGTATGGTTGAGAATAAAAGGGAAGAAGCTAGTAGGCTGGAATTTAGTATGAAGGATAAACGACCAGTTCCTAGATCAGAAATGGCATTGCTTGAAAAAATTTCATGGCTATATACTCCTGAGATTTTTGAAACAATGCAAGACGAATGCATTGCATCTTCTCCATATGTATTAGGTAGAGATGAAGGGAACGATAATGAGAAGGGGATGGCATTTAAAATATATAAGTGGGGGCGCGACAACACAAGACTTGATGAAAGGACGGTTCTAATCAATGAGGACAAGCTTCAGTTCTGGTGTACATGCAGGACGTATGACACATGTGGGTGGTGGTGCCGGCACCTTATAAGATGCCTTGACTGTATGTTCTGTAACACAGGACATCTGAAGTACAAAGATATCCCAGACGAATATATAATGAAACGGTGGACACGAAGTGCAAGGGATGGTTTTGAGTTCGAATTTCCCTCTGAAGTTATCTTGCCGAGACAAGCAATGATAACCGGGAGGATGCAGACTATGTCAGCTATGACTGTAACACTGATGAATAGATCAGTTTGGAATGATGCAGCATATAAACGTGTGATGGATACGTTTCATACATTACTTATGGAAACAGAAGGATTACCAGAGATTGTAGATAATGCTGAAACAACTCAGTCAGGAGGGGCATCTACTTCAGAAGGTAAAAAAAATTATATACTTCATTATTTACTAAATTCTTGTTAACTATTTATGACACTGTTTACTAGTTATCATGGACTGTTAACTAGTTAACAGTCCATGATAACCTGTTATCAACACTAACAAAAAATTGTTTTTCTCCCCTCCAACATCTGTCATAATAACAGATGGTGAAACAATGACAGCTGCTGCTACAACGACGTCATGCCTGGAAATAACGGGATTCAAAAATAGAAAAGATCCATTTAACTCACGGAAGAGAAAGAAGAGTTGCGTGGAAGAAGCAATCTTCAAGAAAAGACAAAAACAAACCGACACGATAAAGAATGATGCTTTGCGTGCTAAGAGTGCTGGGATGAATAATTTCCCATGATACAATATGTTTTTCGATGATTGTTAAACTGTTGTGTTGTTTCTTTGAAGTACAATAGTTATATGTTAACTATAATTTCCCATGATACAATATGTTTTTCGATGATTGTTATGTTGTTTGTTTGAAGTACAATAGTTATATGTTAACTAGTTAACACAATATGTTATATTTGTTTTTTTTTTTTAGATAGAAATCCATAAAAAGGTTAACTAGTTCACATAACAGAAATGCATGATAACCTATCACCTCCATATTGGAAAGTCATTAAAAGTTACCTACTGCACAAGAAAAAAACATTAAAAGTTAACTAGTTAACTTAACAGTGTTAACTAGTTAACCATATTGTCTTATAATAAAAACATAAAACCAGCCTCCTTGACACTATTCCACTATTTCCCCAGATAACCCCCTAGTCAGTCCTACATGCCTTCCCTCTAATCTCAGGTAGCACCAAGTTTCCCTCACAGGTAACCAAAGTTTTCAAGATCTCCATCCTTCTTGTTGACGCATAAGACTTCTTCATTCGCCCCTTGTACTGACCATCCCAATTTGCACACCAGTCCAGAGCATACAACCCAGTAATACTCGTATCTTTCTGTTTGATCCTCTTCATCACATTCCACTTGTACCCATTATCGGTACCTTCTTTCCCCCTTCTGGACACTGCCTATCACAATACACCTTTATGAAATTGAACACTTTCTCACCAAGGTATTCGTACAAATCTTTGAAACTTTCTATCTGCATGCTGTCCAAGAAGTGATACCTCTTGTTCACATGATCAATGACGAAAAAAACATAATTACCGTCATGATTCACAGGCATAAACCACTGCACACAAAAAAGAACACATAACCACACTTGTAACTAGATATTTAGACATGAAAAAAATGTGGGAAAAACCCTAAAATAACTACTTACATAATCTACTTGGCTGAAATCGCAATCACGTGCCCATGTGAAAGCAACAATATCTTGAATCTCACCATGCTTGCTTCCCTGAGATGGTGGAGTTTCTGTATAATACTTTAAATTGGACCCCTACAAAAGAAAGGTTAACTAGTTAACAACAATATCATATATACTAGCTAGCATGATTTGATAACTAGTTAACAACTACACAAACCCACACACATGAATCTGGAAACTTATAAAAAATGATAATTAATTAAAACAATAACCAAAAACTAACCGTAAACTATTCATGAAAGATCCATCTCTTGACAATCTTATCATCCTTGACTGATTTCCTATTCAAATAATCAGTGTATGCATCGAATGTATTCACTGATATATCCTGATTAGGTCTCAGGGTCAGTAGATGTGTTCTGAGAGATATGTTAGAAAAAGAATTCTTCGCGTCCTTTATGTGATACAAAACTTCATCCCTATTAGGAAAAAAAACATGCATAAGAACCTAGATAAAAAACAACAAAACACTGCAGATAACTCGATAACAAAAATGATAACTTGTTAACAAAACTACAATGATAACTTGTTAACAAAATAACAGGTAGAGAAAACACACATACATATCAAGGGCTTCATTAGTGCAGTAATCAAAGATCATCTTCGCAATCCCTTCTTCTGAAATTAGATAGGCTTTTTTGGATCGAAGAATAGGAACTTCAGTAATTGATACTGCTCTGATAGGGTTAATAACAGATTGTTCAATTGTTGGCATTGGCTTGCTGATCTGCTTGGGGCTGCCTAATGAAGCCATTGTATAGGCTGCTGTAGCAACCTTTACCCCTAATGAGCTGCTACTTGAGCTCTTCCTCCCAGGGCTAAGGGAGTCAGGGACGATGGCTTTTGATAAACTGCATGTATCTGTTAAACGGAGTTAACAAGTTAACCGATAAAGATAAATTTTAAAAATGTTAACTAGTTAACAAAATAACATGTAAAAAAAGATAACTAGTTAGTTGGATAAAAAATGTCTTACCTATATCGTCCTTCAGCTGCATAGTATGTACAAGCTTTTCCAGTGGGCTTGAAACATGTGGAAGAGGTATGCCAACCTCTTTCGGAGATCCTGGAATCCTGATCAGTTTGCCACCGGAGGGTTTTACAGGGGTGTCAAAAGTAACATCCCGAATCAGAGCAGCAATCACATCCTCCTCTTCCTTTGACATACCTTCGAAAGCAATTCCATGTATTAAAGGATGATCCCTAACTGTGCTGTGTGAATCAGAACCAATTCCATGCTCACCTTCCTTAGGGGTTTCATCCTCTTTGGGTGGATCGGGAGTTCCTTTGTTCGTTTCTTCCACAACAACATCATCATTTGATGTGTCTTTTGAAGGATCCTTGACCTGTTGTCCCTGGTCAATGTCATCATCATCCAGATCATCATCTTTTTTGTCTCCTTTCACAGTAACAACATCATTTGGATCCTCATCTGCATCATCACCTCTGTCATTGTCCTCATCTTTGTCCTTGTCCTCATCTTTATCAACACTTGAAACAGCAGGGTGGTTTATAGTATTTGAAACACAAGTGATAGGAAACAAAACAATTAGTAACTAGTTAACTCTAGGTAACTAGTTAACAATAAATCATATGAATGATTAATAATTAATGAATCAGAGAATAAAAGGACTAACCCTTGACTTCGATTGGTTTGTCACCAAGAGCAGGACCAACATGAGAGATGACAGTGTCATCTGCATTCATATGCTCAACATTGCCTGAAAAACACAAAAAATGTTAACTAGTTAACATTTTGATATATTTAGTTAACATAAAGACCAAAAAAACAAAAAAAAAACCCTGCCTTCAACAACGGCAACACTTCCAGCAGCATTGAGAGTGTTGCTTGGTTTCAGCTGCTCACCAGAAGCTGAACAAAAAAAAATGGTTAACCACTTAGCAGTTCATAAAATAAATTAAACAAAACATGAAAGAACAAAAACAAAGAAAAACCCCTTACACATGGCTCCAGTTAACAAGTTAACAGCTTCTGATACCAAGTTAACAGCACCACTGGCTGAAGCAGCAGCAGCAGAAGCACCAACATCTGGCACTTTGTGTGCAACATCTTCACCATCTCCACCAAGTTTTCCAGCATCAGTTACATCCTCTGACCCCTCATTAAATGATTTGATCACCTTATCAAGTGCAAGGATGGATGAACTGTAATCTGAAAGCATTTCTCTACAACGGATACTTTCATTTGCAAACCTATTCCTCAATGCAATTGGCTGAAAGAAGCAAACAAGTTAACTAGTTATAAAAACAGTAAAATGAATGTTAATTAGTTAGCTGCTATAGTCTTAACTAGTTAGCTGCTATAGTCTTAACTAGTTAGCTGCTACAAGAAACTAACAAATTACCTTAGAACATGATGAAATATCATAGTCTGATAATTGAGCTGATGGAAAAGAAACTTCAGTACGCTACTTTTTCAAAACTCCCTCATCAACATCTTCAGGCCTCCCCCTCTTTGGAACCTTCCCAACAACACCTGACTTCATTGGTTTCTTTAAAAAGTCAGTTATTAGGGTGTTGTCATCCAAGATTTTGTAAGTTTTTCGCACAGTCTTCTTTGTCCTTGGTTTAACAACAGGTTCATCAACTATAATGATTGAGGGCTTTTGCACAACCTTCTTTCTTTTGATTGCTGGTTTTTCAGGTGCAATGGCAACCTCCTTCCCCTTTTTACTCACAGCTGCTGGGTTGACATCATCATCATCTTCATCTTCCTCGTCATCAGCAATAACAACCTTTTTAATCTCACAATGCTTTTCGACAGCTGCATTAAAATATTCCTTTAATGACTCATTGTTGAAGTACTGCAAAATGGAAGGAGGTTCCCCAGCTGGCTTCAGCTGTTTGAAGGCAGCACTGTATGCCACCTGCAAACATAGAGTTAAAAACAAAAAGATAACAAGCCAACAAGTTAACATTGGAATTATAAAATGTTAACAAGATAACAAGCTAAGTTAACTAGTTAACATAGAAGACTTACAACCAAGAAGTGGACATCAACATAAATGGTTTGGTTTCCCCTGCACGTGGACATACGAAGCTTGAACGTATCCATCCCAAACGCACACCAGTCATACTTGGTAAAATTCATCAACATGTCCCCCGTCACATAGTACAAGTAACGGATGTCTACCATGTGCGATGAGTTGGGAGACAACAACGAGCCAACAATGTACAGGAAGAATAAAGCAAACCACTCACTGTCAGAGACGTTACTCTGGAACAGCGCGTCCCTTATAGACTTCAGCAAGTAACCACCCCTGTGTGCTTCGAGATGAAATCGACTAATGAACTCAAAGTAGTCCACTACAGGTAGGCTTGATAATTCAGGGACGGGGAGCCTACCGCGAGGAAGAGAATATACGACCTCGTAATCACGTGGTGTCAATTTCTTCTTCGAACCACCAGGGAGTTTAAAAGATTGGGACGAATAGTCATAATTTTGTAGTGCCCAGCATAAACATGCACTGTCGATTTCAGTGACAGTAATTAAAGCAAATGCGTGCATCTGGTAAGAGATAAGCAGGTCAACCCGGCTCTCAGGAAGCACCTGGAAAATGTCATGAATGCTGGCCGCAGTATTTGCCGGCCTACATTTCTTCATGTCAACAACATCCGAGTATAGGAACCTATACCTGAAAAACAGATAACCAAACACAGAAAAACACATGTTAACAAGTCTAGTGATAACTAGTTAACAGATAGAGAGCTGAACATAACAGATAAAGACCTTAGCATAACTAGTTAACACACATATATGAACAAAATACTCTTAGATAATTAGATAACTACCAAACGAGAACTAGATAACTAGTTATCATATAGGGAGAGTACAAAGTTAACTTATTATCATACCTAATAAGAACACAAACTCATACCCAAACTCGTACATGCAAACCCTAAAACACACAATCTATACACCTAAAAACACAAAAACCTGTTCAAAATCTGAAAAATAACCACTGGTAACCGCAATAAACTGAAATTCAAACCCTAAAAAACCCTTACCCAAACACAGAACACATAGCAAAACACTGAAAATGAACTGAAAACATATCAAAATTGCAGGAAAACGAACTGAAACAAAACAAGATAGAACGTATGAAAAGAGCAACTTACTTTGCAAAGTTAGGTCTACCCATTGCTGATTAGTGTTGCTAAGCTGATCAATGAATGAGAGAATAAGTGAATGAAAACTGAGAGAACAAAGGAATGAAGAAGAAAATGAAGAATCGATGGGTAAGAAGACTTAAACGAACAGCTGAAATCTCAAACCTAGTGCTGAGAGATCAGGGATGATGGAAGAAAATCGTGGAGGAGGAGGGTTAGTAGTTGAGGAGATAAAAATGGGAAATGGAGCTGAAGGTCGGGAAAGTGTACGTACAAGGGTGGGGGTTAACCCGGGAAAAAAGTGGTCATGAACTGACGAAAATACCCATGACTTAAATGAATTTAATCTGAACCGCTGAATTCAAATTATTAAATCCGACGGTCCAGAAAAGGTTGGACCGGACTCCAACCCAAGGAAAAGGTTGTAGCCGGATCTGAAACCACGTTCCTTCTTCCCTTTTTATTTAATTGGTCAATTAAATGATCCAATTTTTCCCAAGTTAATTAACTTGTAATTGCAATGCAAATTAAGTAAGTTCTCCTTCTGTTACTAAATCGTTTCCTTTTTACTAAATCTTTTCCTTTTTCAAATTGCCTAATTGATTAATTGACTACCTCTTGATCGTTAAATTTTTCCTTGACCAGCACATTAATTGCTTAATCAATTTCTATCATTTTTAGGTTTTTTGTCATTAATTTAAAACTTCAAATTTACTGAATTTATTAATAATAGAAGGTGATGCCAAATACATAGTCGATTTTTTTTATCCTAATAAATCCCACCTGTTGACAGGGGCTATAATTCAGGAAATAAGAACTCTTCTCAAAAAGAGGTATGAAGTGATATACAAGACTGTAAAAAAAAAAGAAACTCAAAGGCACAAGATGTGGCAAAGTTTGCACTTTTTTATGCACCATGGTTTCTTTATGCATAATCTAACTCACTTTGTTGTAAAATTTGAAATTTAAGGGCTTATCAAAACTGTATAGGTTCATCCTCTAACGTCAAACAACCCCCCTCCCCCTCCCTAGGGCCGGCCATTAGGGTGTGCTGGCCGGCCCTTCGACACAGGGTCTCAAAATATTGGGAGCCTCAAAATTTCTGGGTTAAGTTGAAACACCTAAATTATATATTATAAATAAACTTTCCAAAAAGTAAACATAAGTGTAGATGTTGTCTAGTGGCTTAACTCTTTGTTATATTCTAGGTGGTCATGTGTTCAATCCTCATCTTTGACAAAACTAAACCAAGTTTTTTGTTCTATTCAAATTATTTGTCTTTTTGAAGTGGTCTTTCTATTTTTATGGTGAACGCTCCGGTACCCACTGGGTACCGATACCCTATCACTAAAATTTCATCACTAGTTATGTTTGAATTTTAAAGTTTGAGAGTCTTAGTTTAGTGTTTAGGGTTTAGGATATAGTGTTTTGGGTTTTGAGTTTATTTTTGGGGTTTATGATATTTTAATTTGAACTTTTGGTCAAAAGTTAGAGTTTTACATACGATTTAGGATTTGAGCTTATGAAGTAGTATTTGAGGGCCAGAATTCAATGTTTAGGGAGTAAGCATTATTCACTATTGCTCATGATTTATTACAATGGATTTAGGACTCATTATTTGAATTTTAACCATTTAAAAATGTGAATTTAGAGTGCTAGGGTACCGATACCATGTGAGTACCGGAGCGCTTGCCCTATTTTTATTATCATTGTTTTCTCTAAATTTATTATTAAATATACAAATATGATGTGATATTATTATTAAGTTACACCACTACAAAAAAAGTATATGATATAAATATAATTATTCCATTTTTTTGGGCAAGAGTTTCGTAATGTAATTTAGTGCGAATAAAAGTATATGATTTGTGTGTTATGTGTTTTCAGTACGAATTATGTGGTAGTTATAATTTATTTTTAAAATGAGAGTAATTAGTAGAATTGTTTGTTATTTGTAATTAATTGTTAGAATGTGATTAATTTTAGAATTCATTGGTTGAGTTAGGGTTTGTTTTTAAGTTAACTAAACTCAGTACCATATTGCTAGCTACTTCATGGTAATTTTGTACAAACAGTAGTTATTAGTATATTATTTGCTATTACATGATTCCAGCTAGGTGGGAGTACCGAGTACTCCCGCTTGCGTGTCACCATCTTAACATTTGGTAAAAATATTAATGATATGCCTAAAAAAAAGTTAATGATATAAATATAATTATTCCATTTTTTTGGGCAAGAGTTTCGTAATGTAATTTAGTTTTTTTTTTTTTTTGCAAGAGTTCCGTAACAAATATTTCTACCAACCAAACCAAACACAAATCAATTTTTATAATTAACCGAACCAAGTAGATCAGACCAACTAAACCAAGCCGTGTTGGCGTGGTAATCGGCAAGACAAACATAGAAAGAAATTGACAACCCAAACCACCGGCGGCCCATGTCCATGGCCAATGTCTTCTTTCGGCGATTGAATTTGGCTGATTAAGGTCACTGAAACCGAAGATCACAGCGTCGGTGGTTGGGATTCAGCCGTGTTAGGCCGTCGGGCCCTCCATGGTCAATGTCTTCTTCCGGCGATTGAGATTTGGATGATTAAGGCCACCGACACCGAAGATCAAAGTGTCGGTGGTTAGGGATTCAGCCGTTTTAGGCCGTCGGGACCTCCACGACCAACGTCTTCTTCCGTCGATTAAGATTCAGCTGATTAAGGCCATCGATTCGGTTGAAATAGGATCGCCGGCAAACTAGGCTAGATAGCCGGAGAAGTATATTTTTACACGAAACTGGATCTGGGTTGGAGAAGGATGAGTTGCCACCGTGTCTGTGTTACTTATCAGCCGGCGGAGAATAACTATGAACTGAATGTTTATTTCTTGAGTTAGGGAGATGAATAGGTTGAAGATGACAGAAAGTTCAAGTGGTTTTTTTTAAATTCAGTTTATAAATTTTAATGGCTTTATTGCACTTTTATCTAATAGTAGGTATCATACTGTAATTAGGTTTTAGGGAAATATAATAATAATAAAATAAACAATTTAATTCATAATTAATGCAAAGGCTTAAGATCCGTTGATTGAACAGATGGTTGAGATGGCAAGCGGGAGTATTCGATACCCCCACCTAGCTGGGTGCACCAGAGTGTTTGCCTATACTTCATATATTATTTTACTTTTCAAATTTTTTAGTTGTTAATAAATTTTATATAGTCTATGAATGACAATGGGTCTAAGTCAAGGTGGGCACAAGGTCAGACGTTTATACCATCATAAAGGGGGTATTATTATTGTATCAAACCAATCAGTATACCCGCACAAACAAGTCAAGTTATGCTAACCCAAATAATTTGGGTTTAAATTATCATTTTATAGGGCCACATAATAAATTTGGAACAGGGCCTCCGAAATTCATGGGACGACCCTGAGTTAAACCATTGTGAGCTGATGGAGTAAACAGAGGCTGAAGGGAGAAGCTCCGGTGAAGGAATCAGAGTAGAAGGGAGAAGAGGAAGAAAGTGATAACGGTTAAGACGAAGTTTAATCAGGGAAGAAAATAAAAATAATATGAGTGCTAAATTGTAATACAAAAAAGTATAGTATCTATAATTGTAATTTTTTTTAATTAATTTCCCATGTTGTCATATATCGTCATAACCGGTTACATGTATCATTAAAGCGTTAATCTTAAATGGAGTCTTTATGTAATTAATTAAAGAAAGTAATTCATGGTAGCAATTTTTTTTTAGGCAATTGGTCTGGATGTTAGGAAATTGTTATCCTAGTTGATGGAAGTATGGAAAGATGATTAATTCCTCAGTTTCTGTTTCTGTTATTGAGTCTTTGTTTTCAAATTTGCTTTGCCTGGATTGAATGATGTTTGCTTAACTATGGAAGGTATTTATCAAATTGGTTAAGTTTCAGAACAAATAGTTTGGGTTGGTCTGTTTTGATTAGCTGGACAGATTTTTAATTTGTGGAAGTGATTTGGATTTAGGGATTTATAGGTTTCATTTTAAGGTATAGTGGTAGTATACCAATCCCTTTTGCTTTCACAACATCGTTTCCCTCTTAAGTGTTACAAACTGTTTTTAGTATCATTCATTCAATGTAAAATGTCGTCACAAAAGAATTTCGATAATAATGAGTAAGAGGATTATTAGAAGATGATGTAGTAGAACAAGTTAAAAATAAAATTATGCATAATAAAGCATTGCATTCCTCCCCTCTCCCCTCTACCTGACTCTTACAACCTTATTAATCTAAGAACTAATTTTTAAAATTGGTTCGTGTATAAATTTCCACCTCTCCCCTCCCCAGCCTCTCTTTCTTTTTAATTTTTCTATTTTAACTTTTAGAATGGTTCACGGTCTACAAAAGAAAAAAAAGTACTTAATTCAAGATTAGTTGGAGAACGATTTAGATCGTTAGATAATAATAAGTGACAATTCATTTATGATTAGTTAGAGAATGATTAATTAGCTAATGAATAAAGAATATGTAGTTACCTATAATAGTTAATTGAATATGTTGTAATTAGTTGCGTGTTTTTTTCAGTTGCACATCGGGAGTGAGATCTACATATCTTTTTCCGGCTAAAATTACTAAAAATGATGTTCCGCCCACGAGAGTCGTGACGTACAATAAGGTTCAAACTAGAGAGTTGAGGGGTGAAGAGTTGTTCGCCTTGTTCCTGTGCACCAATGGTCGCCTAGAGTGTACCTCGCAAGGTGTACATGAGACAGTAGTAAGAGGACGAACAATTATGTGTTTGTGAGTGGGGGTAAGGTCGTATGAGAGAGAGAGACAGTCAAGTAACCCCTTAGGGTTTTTGGGGAGTGGACAACCCTTAGCGTACTAGCGAGAGCCTACAACTTAAGGCATGTCCTGTGTGAATATGTTGTGTGTGTCCCTTGTGAAGGTTGAGCCACTCTTTGGTGCTTGAGTTTGTTTGGGAGTCCTTTCACTTATGGGAGTCGTACTCCGTGTCTGAGGTGAAACCCTAGGCAGTTAGGGTTTCTGCCTTCTTATGGTTGGCCTTGGAGACCCCTCGACCCAGGTGGCTTATACGGAACCTTTGGCGGCTGTCGACCCTAGGGTTTAGTCTCGTTGTACCTGTACGTCGACATGTACGTCGGTGCAGGGGACCTAGCAACTTGGCTTGGCCCATCAAATGACCATATTTTTTTTGCCATAGATAACTCCCGCTGGAGAAAAGAAGATAATCATAAACTAATAAAAATTAAGTGTCCTTCCAAGCCAAAAGGTGTACCACGCCTTGGCTTGGGAGGCATCGAATTACATGACGAGCCACATAATGGGTTCTTGTAGTAGTCTGACGCGGAGCCACTACTAGTCTGATCTGGGGAAAGGAGTCCAGTAAATTGCATAAAAGTGTCACCACCTCCTTCGCGTGAGAACAACCGACGCTCCGAGCCCGAATCCCGCCAGGGAGCACAATCCCTGATAGCACAAAAATCTAAAAAGAAAAGTTAGAGATAAGAAATACCTTTTGAGAAAAAAAGGATCACCGTCAAAGCTTGGACAACCCAACCCAAAACTGATTAAAAGCAACGGTTAACGGACAAATCATCCGAAACAGTGACACATCCCTTACAAGCCGCCAAGGAATGCCAAAGTGCGAGGTTGAAGCGACAGACAAATTAAAAAAAATCGACAAATAGATTTAGAATAGGTTTATTTAAATTGGTAACTAGTTAATTAATATGTAATGGGAAAATAGCATTTTGCCCCCCTCTACTTTGCCAACTTAACAGATAACCCCCTATATTATAAATTGCTCATTTTACCCCCTCCTACTTTGATCACTTTCCCGTTTGGGTCCTTCTGTTCTCACTTTCGTCTCTGTGACGTTAATTGATTCGCATTCAGTACACCACATTGGCTTACTAAGCGTGTTTTAATTGGTAAATAAGTATATATAATTCGATAGGATGAAATCGATGAATAAAATATGTGGTTTCAAAACCCGTTCGTATTTCATCATACTCTTCGTGATACCCCCCAATTTACCTCCCTATTCAACTCTTCATCTCATACGTTTGATATCTCTCTTTGTCGGAGTGTGGATGTATCTAGATTTAATGTTAAGAAGACGAAAGTTGAAACGGTAGGACCAAAACGGTAAACTAGTCAAAGTAAGAGGGGGTAAGAGAGCGATTTATAGTATAGGGGCTATTTGTTAAATTGGAAAAGTAGAGGGGCCAAAGTGCTATTTTCCCATATGTAATTAATGTAAAAATCCGTCGTAGGTAAGACAGAGAGATAAGTGCAAAAGACAAAGAAAGAAAGGCAGTGAAAATGAAGATGAGGAGGAGAGCGGCATCCAAATTGATCAACCTTTTAAACGCTTTTGATTTCAAATATTCGGCACGCCAACTCCAACCATTATCGACATCTCTTCTGCGAACCCCCCTTCTCTCTCTACTCCTCAAGCCCTCCATTAATCTCTCTTTCTTTTGTTGTCCAGGTACTTCTCTGATTCCCTGTTCGTCCTTTCGGTAAATCTGCACTGGGTTCAAAATCGTATGCCCTCCTTTGATTTATAGCTAATTGATTGTGTTGATTGTTATAGCTTCTGGGTCGGTCGGTTTTCCCTTCAATTTGTTTCTTGTTGTTGTTGTGCTTCTTTAGAACCCGTCCTATTTCTGTATAGTTCCCTATTGCTGTTATTTTGAATGCTGAAGTGTTATTGATTTATTAAGTTTGAGCTGCCTCTCATGCCGTGGTCACTTCACAATCTTACCTTTCGTCATAGTATGTCTTTTAATCTGGCATAAGGGTTTGCAATTTTACTCTTTTTTGGATAAACTGTTTGAGAATGATGCGTCTTAATTGACAACAGAGTTTTGGTATGGTCCCAGAACTTGCTTATGTGAAAAAAAAGACCAAGTTCGTGGCTTCGTCTTAATTTAACATTGTTCATGATTTCATTTTTCCAGGATTTATAGTTAGTTAGACAATGGACGGAACGGTTGTGAGAAGGGTCATTCCTTCAGACAATTCTTGTCTCTTCAATGCCGTTGGGTACGGTTCTGGTCTCTGTGTTTGCATCTCATACATTGATTTTTCCTTTGTTTGTCAGATGTTATTCTAATGCTTTGCACTTTCTCGTGCTTCTGAATATCTTCTCCTGCAGATATGTTTATGGACCATAACAAAAATAAAGCTCCTGAACTGAGACAGGTTCTAGTCTAGTCTCCTTTTGCTTTGTGAGCTACACATATACTCTTCTTCATGCATTTGTTTACGGATTCAGCTATGCTAACTCATACCAACTGCCTTGGCTGGTTTTGAATATGATAACTTTTGTCCTGGTTCCATTTTTTACTTATTTGCTTAAAGTTTTATGGACGACAACAATGTTTATTTCCGAGTTGGCATATATCCAAGCTACCCTTTATCATCATTTGAGCATAGATTACATGATGCTATATGCATGAAATGAAAGATTATCCATTTTCTGTGTAACGGATATGATGGCTGATCTGAAATAAATGTTAGTGAAACAAGTGTTGACCATCTTCAACGAAGTTCTTACTTGAATGGGAAGTTGGGTGTAGATTACGTAATGGGAAGTTGGGTGTAGATTACGTAATCATACATTGAAATAATTTCTCTTTCCATATCCAACGTGCTTGATTGCCCAGCTTAAATGAATGTTAGTCAGTCAGATTACATTAATTCAAAAAATTTCATGATTGATTAAGTCTTACATAGACTTGCATGTATAATTTGGCATTCAAGCATTCTTAGAATGCTAATTGTTCAGAAAATTATATTTGTCAATAAATCTACCATCTATTGCATGTCAAATTTTGCTGCCATTATCTAGTTCGTCGTCCCGTTAACCATTTATTTAAGGACTCATCACTCATTACTTTTCTATTGAAATTGCTTACCTTCCAAATATTGTCTTATTGATCTTGTATATGGATGGACTTCCCTTAAAGGTTATAGCCACAACAGTGGCAAGAGATCCAGTTAAGTATAATGAAGCATTCCTTGGGAAGCCAAATCAAGAATATTGTGCATGGATTCTTAATTCAGAGAAGTGGGGAGGTAAATTTACTTATATATTTCTCTAAAAGTTGAGTGTATCTTGTCAACAATTTTACCTACGATGTCCATAGCATATGTGAGTTTTCTGACCTGCGTATCTATAAGCAACTACCTGTACTGCTTATTCATCAAAAAAAAAACTACCTGTACTGCTTATAACCTGAGAACCCTTCATAGAGAAGCTTATGTTGTATTTATTTAAAAAGTGTGCTTTCTATGACAAACCAAACCCAGAAACAAAAGAACCCATATACAGCATGCAAACCTGCAGAGTATCCTGGCAAGGGATGTTGTTCCAGTTCTGTAAAACTGTGCTTCGGTCTTTGTATTGTGACCATATTTGAAAACTATTCTGATTATTTGAGCTTAGATAACTTTTATAACACTTCATACTGTTGGGATACCTAGACAGCAATATTATTTATTCCTATTTAGTGGTAGCTTAGTTAGGAAGTTATCTTTTCTAGTTAAGGTGCGAATAAATTTTCCCTAGTTAAGGTAGGAAACTATTCTCTGCACAACTGTGTGGGTTAAGCCCTAATAATACAACAACAATTTCAGGCATCTACCTAAAGTTGTCTTATATGTTGCATCTGTGTCCATTGATTATAAACTCTTTGCTTATGTGGAACTGGAAATCAATGTTGCATGTTCTGGTTCTGCAGTCACAATTGATACTTGGCTCGTCCTTGTACTGCAAACTGAATAATTGGGATCAAAGTCTTTCATAACACTCATTACCATTTAATTATGGTTGGCAATGTCATAGGCTGGCTGGAATGTATCAAAATAGATCCATCCAGCCTCCCTATTCATTAAGTAATAACATCCATAAACATGTTTGTTTCTATCAGACCAGAAATAGAATTGCAAAAACATATTCCTGAAGTTATTGCTGTTTGATCCATAAACATGTTTGTTTCTATCAGACCAGAAATAGAATTGCAAAAACATATTCCTGAAGTTATTGCTGTTTGATCCATAAACATGTTTGTTTCTATCAGACCAGAAATAGAATTGCATAAACATATTCCTGAAGTTATTGCTGTTTGATCTTCTTGGGTGAAGGTGCCATTGAGCTTTCAATATTGGCCGATCATTATGGACGTGAAATTGCAGCTTATGACATTCAAACCACTCGATGTGATTTGTATGGTCAGGTAAGCAGCCTAAAGTTTTTTCAGAAGAACAGCAGTCATCCATCCAAATGACCAATTTTGAGTCTTTTCCTCTCCTCGTTTTTGTTGTTAACAGGATAAGAAGTACTCGGAAAGAGTAATGCTGATTTATGATGGCCTGCACTATGATGCTTTAGCTGTGAGTGTTTTTCATCTTACGCCTTATGGTTTTGACTAAAACGTTCTGCTTGCCTCTATATTGATTGGCTTTCTTGGTATTTAACAGATGTCCCCGTTTGAAGAAGCGCCGGATGAGTTTGATCAGACTATATTTCCTGTCCAAAAGGATAGGACGATTGGGCTGGTTGAAGGCATGACTCTTAATCTTGTCAGGGATCAACAAAGGTATTCAGTCCTCTTATATGTGCTGTTCGTGGGAAGTAGTGTAGTATTATTATTTATTATTAAATTGGTACGCCAACTGATGATTGTAGGAAAAGGAGTTACACAGATACTGCCAACTTCACACTGCGTTGTGGAGTATGCCAGATTGGGGTGATTGGTCAGAAGGTGTCTTCTTTTTGTTTTGTTGTTCATCTTTCCCCGTCAGAGGTTCGTATGCCGAACAATTAACATCAGTTAGTTTGAATGGTGTATTCTCAGGAAGCAGTGGAGCATGCACAAGCTACAGGGCATGTGAACTTCCAGGAATATAAATGATGATACAGAATTTCATTAAATCGAGAATGAAATACTCATTCATTAGGTGATTTGGCTGTTGTGTTATTCTATCAACTACAGACTACATACAATATTATACACATCGGTTCCCTTACAGATGGATGAAAGCGAACTAAGGCTTGGTGATAGGAAGGAACTCTTGGTTTTACTCTCCATATATTTGATTATTGTTTGGGAGTTGGAATTTGGATTTCAAATATGAGATGTGAGAATTTGATTCTTGCATTTTCTTGGTTTTTCTTCTTCTTCTTCTTCTTCTTCTGGGGGCTGCAACAGCTCAATCATTTAAGTATAGGAAGCTCAATCAAGCTCATACTATTTAGGTTAAATACACAATTCTAGTAAATGCCATTTTGATTATTATTTTCATTAACATTTCTGTCAAAGTTTCAAAAAAATTTGACGTCTAACTTGGTGGCTATTGAGATTAGAAAGAGAATAGAGATTGATAGGTACAGGAGGAAAGGGTTTATGTTATTACTGTAAAAATCCGAAGATACAAAGGATATATATACCTAACTAACATTATCGGATTCCTACCATAGGTAGGAGTCCAAACTAAGTAAACTTTCTCTCCTATTAAACTTCTCTATTAAAGACTATAATAACTATGACCAGAACTACCTAATTAGGATTATTCATCAAAGGTGGTTCTTGGCAGTGTTTTGGTGAAGACGTCTGCAATCTGCTTGCTTGTTGCCACATACTCTAGATGGACTATTCCACTTGAAACCTTCTCATAAATGAAGTGCCTATCCAATTCCACGTGCTTAGTTCGGTCGTGATGAACTGGATTTTTGACAAAGCTAATAGCTGATTTACCGTCACAGAATACACCTATAGGTTCTGGTGTTATAATCTCCAGTTCTCCAAGAATACGTTTTAGCCAAACCTCTTCTTTGATACTTGAAGTTACATCATGGTATTCTGCTTCAACACTACTCAAAGACACAACCTCTTGCTTCTTACTCCTTCATGTAACAAGGTTACCCCATACATAACCTGTAGTTGATCGTCTCTCTGTCAACTCACTTGCCCTTGCGTCGGTGTAAATCATAATGCTTTGCTAGTCATTCTTCTGAAACAGTAAACCTCTTGCTTCTTACTCCTCATGTAACAAGGTTACCCCATACATAACCTATAGTTGATCGTCTCTCTGTGAACTCACTTGCCCTTGCGTGGTGTAAATCATAATGCCTTGCTGGTCATTTTTCTGAAACAGTAAACCTTGTCCAGGGGAGGACTTCAAATAGTTCAGAATTCGATTTACCATCTCCAGATGTTCTTCATTGGGATCATGCATGTGTTGGCTCACGATACCAACAGATTATGAAATATCAGGTCTGGTGTGAGCCAAGTAAATTATTTTTCCAACTAATCGTTGGTAACTAGCTTTATCAACCGATGCAATGTCCTCTCGACTTAGTCGCTTATTAGGTTCCATGGGAGTGCTCATAGGTTTACAACCTAACATACCAATCTCTTTAAGCAAATCCAAAACATATTTTCGTTGGGAAAGTAAGATTCCCTTTTTTATCGAGCAACTTCCATTCCCAAGAAATACCAAAGTTCTCCCAAATCTTTCAAATCAAACTCACTTGCTAGTTTGAGTTTTAAAAGCTGAATTTTCCTCGTATCATCTCATGTGATAACAATATCATCAACGTAAACTATTAGTATAACAACTTTTCCCGAGTCTGGGTGTGTTACAAATAGAGTATGGTCCGATTGACATTGGTAGTAACCTGCTGATTTTACTTCCTTTGTAAATCTGTCAAACCAAGCCCTTGGTGACTGTTTGAGACCGTACAGAGCCTTCTCAGCTTGCAGACCTTTCCTTCTGAATTTATACCAGGATGAGGGTTCATGTAAACCTCTTCCGATATCTTCCCATTTAGGATAGCATTCTTTATATCTAATTGATAAAGATCCCAATCACAAAGCAGCTATACTTAGAGAACACGAATAGTATTTAACTTTGCAACGAGTGCAAATGTTTCCTCGTAATCAATTTCATATGTCTGAGTGAAACCCCTAGCAACCAATCTTGCCTTGAATCGTTCAACTGAGCCATGAAACTTGTATTTCACTGTGAATATCCACCTGCAATCCACAGTTCGTTTGTCAGGTGGGAGAGTGACCATGTCCCATGTCTGATTTTTATGAAGGGCATGCAGTTCTTCTTCTACAGCCAACTTCCATTTAGATTTTGAAGTGCCTCATTGATTGTTTTTGGAAATTCAATACTTTCCAGGTTAGTGATGAATGCTCTATACTTCGGGCTTAAACCTGCATAGCTGACATAGCTTCCAATCGGATGTTGAGTACAACTCTGAATCCCTTTTCGAATGGAAATAGGAATATCTAAATGAGTATAGGCACTATCTCTTCTTAAACAATCTGAGATTCTATTTCAGTTTCAGCGGAATCACAACAGGTCTTTCACGTATTGTGTACACCTGTAAGTCACATGGACTTGAATTTCGCAAGCTCTTCGGGGATTTCCCCTATGAGGTTGTTGTCGGGGACGTTGAATTCCTGCAATTTGTGGAGCTCTAGGTCAGGGATATGTCCCAAGAACTGGTTGTTATAGAGGTGCAATTCGACCAAATTGGAGACCACGATGAGGGAAGTAGGAGTCAATCCGAAGAATTCGTTCTCGGCGAGCCAGAGCTTCTTTAACACCACCATTTTCAGGAAGAAATCTGGTAGGATCTGGCCATTGAAATTGTTCCGCGCCAGGTACACGACCCTTAAGGTAGCTGAGACGGTTGAGCTGGGGGATATCACCGGAGAAGGAATTGTTAGCGAAGCTGAGCGTTCGGAGGCTGGAGATGTGGAGGAGGGCATCGACGTCAATCTTGCCAAACAAGCCGAGGTCCTCGAGGCGGAGGCGGTGACCTTTCCTTGGAGTGGAAGACGCCATGCCAAGGGAGATTGGCATTGCAAGGAGGGGAGGCAGGGTCCTAGGAGATGAGAGTGGTGTCGTTGTTAAATGATTTTTTAAGGCGGAGGTTGGTTGTGGTGATTTCGGTGGAGGAAGGGGTGGTGGCGGGTTTAGGGTTGTTAAGAAGAGAGAGGTATGGGGAAGAAGAAAAAGGCAAAATTTGAAAAAAAAATCAGTTAATATGACATGGCAGTAAGAATTTGGACTCAGTCAGGCACGTAGGATAATTTTGTGCAAAAAATGATGGCATGTTAATTTTGAAAAAGGCTTTGGTAGTTCGTGTCAATCTTGGAATTCGGCAAACGTTATGTATAAACGCGTAACAAGTTAAAAGGTCGTGTTGTATGAGTGCATTAGGCCTTTATTGTTGTCTATAATTCTATCTTATTAACTAATCTTGTAATAATTATATTTCATCAATGATTGCAGTGGTGGAGATAGGGGGCCACCCTGGGCCCGAGCCCAGGGTCCCCAGAAGCCCGAAACTATAAAACCCATATATTTTAGGAAGATTAAATGATTAGAGCTCCTTATTTAAACAAGCCCAGGATAATTAATTTTTGGCCCAGCTACAATAAATTATAAGCCCATGAATTTTAAAATCTAACTCATGTCTTTATTTCCTCTCTTCCAAACAGCCCCTTCTTTATTCTGTCATCTCTTCTCTAGGAAAGTAGGGACACAAAGTCCAACAACAAACAAACAACTCTTAAAAAAAAAAACAAAATTTTGTGATGACTGCATAAAAATCCCTTCATTTTTACGGAATACACGGTACCCAATCATTTTGCCACTTGTACAAATATTTAACTTTTCTATTTCAATTGCAGAAGGGTAATTTTGGAAGAAAAAAAGAAGGGATTTCTCCCTTAATTAAGGGTGACCTGACCCGTTCTTTCCTTTCCCAGATTTTTTCCAATAATGGGTTGTTTAAAAAATCAATTCCCATTATAGGACTATTACAATCAATTCCAAACGGGGCCATTTTGGCCACATCACCAATAAATCGCCATTGGAATTGGCCATTTGGTCACATACCATAATCGCCTGAATGGCCATTTTTTTTATCGATTTTCTTTTTCCTGACAACTTCTTTCAAATATGGGAAAAGAGCATTTTGGTCTCTCTACTTTATCAACTTAACAAATAGTCTCTTATTGTATAAACCGTTCTTTTTATCTCTCATACTTTACCTTACCATTTCAACTAACGTCTTCATCATGTTAAATATGTGCACATAGATTCTATTTTGAGATTTGTATGTTCATATTTCGAAAGGTGTTTATAATTAACTGATGTTACTTGTATAGTACTGAATGTGCACCAATTAAACTAACGTCTTCATCATGTTAATTGATTCTTGTATTTTGGTCTTTCCATTTGAACTAACGCCTTCATGATGTTAATTGGTGCGCATTCAATACTATACGAGTAACATCAGTTAATTATAAACACCTTTCGAAATATGAACATACAAATATCAAAATAGAATCTATGTGCACATATTTAACGTCATGAAGACGTTAGTTGAAATGGAAGGTCAAAGTATGAGAGATAAAAAGAATGGTTTTACAATAAGAGACTATTTGTTAAGTTGATAAAGTAGAGAGACCAAAATGCTGTTTTTCCATATTTGAAAGCAAGTTGTCAGGAAAAAGGAAAAAGGGTTCAGGAAAAAAAAAACAAAATCGCCAATTCCCATGGTGATTTATTGGTGATGTGGCACAATCAACCTCTATTTGGGAATTGATTGTAACATAGCCCTATAATGACAATTAATTTTGTAAACAACCCCTTTATTAGAAAAAATCCCCTTTCCCATCTCCATCTTCTTTTTGCCCTCTCTCTTCTTCTTCATCATATTCTGCCGCCCCAATCCCTAGCCACCAACGTCCTAATTTTTTTTCTGATCTATTGACCGCCTTAAGGTATGTATTGTCCCGTCTCCATCGATTCCATCAAGATTCGTCCCCAACCACCTCCCTTGTTGCCATTGCTGTTAAGATCCGTGTCCACCAACGCTTTCGCCGTTCAAATCTGACACAACCGTCGTCGTTTCCGTTCAGATCGGCCATCATTTTCAAATCCGCCGCCTCCGTTCCTTATTCTTTTTGTACCGTTCTATTTTCAGTTGTTGTTGCATCAAATCGGCTGATTGCTCAAATCTCCTTGTACCACCGCTACTGCCATTCAGATTCGTCAACGACGTTTTCAGATCGGATGCCTCCATTTACGGTACTACTTGTGATAGTTTTTTCATCCGCACTAGTCCTTTTTTTTGGGTTTTTAGTACAAGTGGAGTTTTTTGTTGACACTAGTGCATAATGTACTGTACTCTTTTTCGTTGTTCTACACTAGTGCATGTTGTTCTATTCAGTTGTTGACACTAGTGCATAATACTCTTTTTCGTTGTTCTGCACTAGTGCATGTTGTTCTATGCACTAGTGTGTGCCGATTGTTGCACTATTCATGTTTTTAATAATATGTTCACTTTTTTTTGTGTAGTACTAGTGCGTTTTGTTTTCGTGTGGAGCTCCGGTCAGACTGTCACGAGATGGTGTGGAGATCCGGCGAGAGGAGTTGAGCTCAAAACCGAAAAGTGCAACTTTTATATATATTTAATGTTGTTTATTTTAGGTAGTTTAGTTTGAATTGAATTGTTAATATTTAATATAATTATTATTACTAAATTGGCCTTTATTTAATCTGTACCGTTAAATAATATATTGATCTAAAGACTGTAGTGGATTCAGTATATTTTACATAAAGTGACTTCAGTCACTATATGCGCTCCCTTTCCTACCCACAACCTTATCTCTTTCTTTTTCCCTCTCTTTCTTTATTCTCCCCTCTTTCTCAGGAAAGTGGCGGACAACAGCAAGCAAGAGCAAGAAAACAAAATTTGTTGCTGATATTTTTGCAGCAAAAACTTTCTTTTTGGCTTCTTTTGGGTGATTAAGGGGTTGTTTGTATTAGAGATTTGGGGTGAGGATTTTAGGTGATTTGGGGCCAAAATCTCTTCCCTAGAGATTTCAATAAAATCACTTGTTTGGGCTACAAAATTGTAAGGAGATTGGGAGAGATTTTAAATCTCTTTGGTGGGCCCCTAGAGATTTGAGAGTGATTTTAAAATCACCACAAAAAAGTAGAGATTTGGGGAGTTTGAGAGAGATTTGAGGTAAATTTACTAGTTGCCCTCAACTAATTCCCCTATTCACAATTTTAATGAAGGATATTTTTGTCATTTATAATGTGAATGTAGTTTTTAGTTTTAATTTTCTGAATTTCTTCCCTCGATAACTCTCAATCACTTAACCAAACAATCTATTTTCAAATAGCAAGGGACCTCAATTCTCATGCTATTTCAAGTCTCTAGACATTTGAAATCTCCTCCTCCCAAATCACCCATCCAAACGACCCGTAAGTGGTGGGTGTTTCTATTTTGATTGGCTTACAAATCTACAACAACTTCAAAACTCAAAGAGTACAAATAAGTATTTTGAACTTAGTTTTAGGGTTTTAAGTAGAGATTTAGAAACTAGGGATTTAGATTGCTCACTTGAAATTGTTAAAATTGAGTTATTGTCTTGTTAATTTGATGAATTGCTATACCTTATATATGTGTAGAGTACATGTATTATGGCTTCTTCAAGTTAACCACCAAAGAAAAAGGGGAAACTGTTACATTACTTTCTTATTTCCAAAAGGAAAGAGAATCTAGAAATGTTCAAGAGGAAAGTAACCTTCCCACGGAAAGTCAACGATCTACCTCTCCGGTTCAAAATCAAGCCTCTACTCCTATTCTAATTCCGAGTCAACAATCAATGTGCGAGGTAGAAGTCGAAAGAGACCCGGGGAAAAGGAAGAAGATAAGTGATTGGGCTCTTGAATTTAGAGATGAGGTTAGGAGAAGGTATTTATCACTTGGAGCTTATCAACCATATCATATTTATTTTAAATCTCGACGGTTTAATGACAAATCTCGAAGTTTTCAAAAGCATTGGTACAAGGAGTTCAATTGGCTGGAATATTCACCCACCACACATAAAGCTTATTGTTTTCCACCTTTCTTTTTGGAGAAAATGAGAAGTCAACTAGTGCATTGTTACATGATGGGTTTGATACTTGGAAGAGAGTGCATCAAGGTAAATAATGTGTTTTCTGCATTCATATTGGAACATCATCATCATCATCATTTCATAATAAGTGTGTTACTTCTGGCACTGCTTTGATGAAACCCTCTGCACATATTAATCAAGTAATCCAAAGAATCTCCAAGGAAGAGGTTAGTAAACATAGATTGCGGCTAAATGCAACAATCCCAGTTATTCAACAACTAGCCTTGAAAGGATGTGCATATAGATGGCATGATGAGTCACAAAGTTCTATGAATCGTGAAAATGTGATTGAGTGGATACACTTCTTAACACAATGGAGATCCGATGTCAATGATGTTGCTCTATATAATGCCCCTAATAATGCCAAATACATTTCTCCAGATATACAAAAGGAGATTTTGGCAATTATGGCAAACCGAGTGTGTTGGCAGATACGTGAAGAAGTTGGAGATGCTTATTTTTCTATCCTATTGATGAAGCACAAGATGCATCAGGAAGAGAACAAATGGCTCTCATTTTGAGATTCATTAATTCTGCAGGTATTCTAACTGAGCGCTTCTTTCCTATAAAGGGTGTTTCTAAAACTTCTTCAGAAACTCTTAAGCAAGTTATTTGTGATGTTCTTTCTCAATATAATCTCCAAGTTGAAAAATTACGAGGTCAAGGTTATGATGGTGCTAGTAACATGTCAGGAAAATTTAATGTACTTAAAGCATTGTTTCTGAAAGATTGTCCATATGCATATTTTGTCCATTGTTTTGCCCATGGGCTACAACTGACGCTGGTCTCTTCTGCAAAGGATTGTGATCCGATTTGGGATTTTTATTCCATTTTGGATACTGTGATCAATATTGTCAAGTCATCTCCTAAGCGTAATATAGAGCTACAAGAACACCACAAAGACATATTGATGTAATGTTAGAAAGTGAGGATATTCAATCTGGACAAGGAGCTAATAAGATGACAACTTTGAAGCATTCAGGTGCTACTCGTTGGGGTTCTCATTACTCTTCTGTTAAAAGCATCATATCTATGTTTTCTGCAACTGTCAAAGTGATTAGAACCGTAAAAGATCACAAAACAAATCGAACAGCTCGAGCCGAAGCTAGAGGTGCTTGGATTAACTTACATTTGATAAAGGAGATTACGAGAATAACTGATTATCTTTGTCAAGCTTTTCAGCAAGAGTCAATTGATATTTTTGTTGCACTTGTATTTGTTTCCAAGACAAAAAGATTACTTCAAGAGCTACGAGATGGAGGATGGGAAAAACTGATTGAAGAGGTAATATCTTTCTGTTCAAAGTATGAAGTGGAAGTTCCGGATTTCACTACCATAATTGGTCGTGGTGATAAGCAAAGGACTCTTGAGCATATGTACCATTTTGAGTACTTTAATCAATCTATTGATTTCCAACTTGGTGCTTTGAACTCGAGGTTTAATGAGTCGACAGTTAGACTTCTTCAACTAAGTGCAACATTGGATACATAAAATTCTTTCCTGTCATTTAATGCTGATAATATCTATAAGCTCGCGGAGGAGTTTTATCCTCTAGATTTTCAGTACCATGAGATGATTGCTTTGGAGGGCGAGTTGAAGTTTTATGACACTCATGTGGTTGGAAGTGATGAGTTTCATGTATCCTCACTTGCAAAGTTGTTAGAGAAGCTTGTAGAAACAAGAATGGAAAGACACTACACAATGATATGTAGATTGATTCGACTTGTGTTAACCCTGCTAGTTTCTACCGCTACTACAAAGAGAGCATTTTCATCAATGAAATATGTGAAAAATGATCTTCGCAACAAAATGGCTGATGAATTTCTTGCTGATTCTTTGATTATCTTTATTGAAAGAGAGTTTACCATAAACATAGATCCAGATTCGATTATTGAGGAGTTTGCTAGTTTAAAAGATCGTCGCGTGCAATTGACATTTTGAGACATAGGTAATTATGTTGGGCTGACAAAAAGTGGGCGTACCGGATACTCCCACTGACGTTTTGTTAGATAAATATGTTTTTAAAATCTTGTTTTTTCAAGGATAAGAATCTACATGTCGTTAAAAGATACATAGAGCGATTTGAACACAAACTAATTTGGTAGACCTGATGATCTATCATATTGGGAAAAAATACCGCTATAGAAGAAAACACAAAGAACATTAGGTATAATCTGATACTACAATGACTAAAAATTTCAACTAAGCTCAATTTAGACTTATTAAGATTAAATCTATTGATTTAAAAGTTCAGTTCAATGAAAATACCACTCCAGATAGCATAAACGTCAATGGGAGTATCCGGTACTCCCACTTTTAGTGGGAGCACCGGAGTGTTCACCTTATAGATAAATATATTTTTAAAATCTTGTTTTTTCGAGGATAAGAATCTACATGTCGTTAAAAGATACATAGAGAGATTTGAACGAAAAACTAATTTGGTAGACCTGATGATCTATCATATTGGGAAAAAAATACCGCTATAGAAGGAAACCTAAAGAACATTAGGTATAATCTTATACTATGGTGACTAAATTTTTTAACTAAGCTCAATTTAGACTTATTAAGATTAAATCTATTGATTTAAAAGTTCAGTTCAATGAAAATACCACTCTAGATAGCATAAACGTCAGTGGGAGTATACAGTGAAAATACCACTCTAAATTATTAAAACCTCATTTGAAGTATCTATTGGATTTGAATATAGAAAACATAATCATTAAGCTCTTTAAGTATTTAATTTATGTGCTAGAAACCTTAGTTATACATTCAAATGATATGAAAATCGTTCTTGCATATCCAATTGTGTGGTAGATTCAGTCAATCCACATTTTGGTTGTCTTTAACTTCTCTTTAGAGTACTAGTATTCATACCAGTAGTTGTGTGTTATGGAATACTAGTATTTATACTAGTATATGTCTGTTTTGGAATACTAGTATTTGTTATCACCATAGCCATGAACAATTTCTTGCTGTATATGAGAAGGGATTAAATTCTCATCGACAGTAATAGAATCAACATCATCAGTATGATCGCATGGAGGATTATTAAGATCGAAAAGGAATGTGGAAGAAGGATCATTGACTTGAGAATTGACTTGGGAACTCGATCCGGGTAATTCCATTTCTTGAAGAAAAAAAAAACTAAGGCGGCCAGCGGCGAGGGGAATATTTAGAATTGGCAGGCTAGCGAGAAAAAAATATGAACAAGAAGAAGTATGCTCCATAATTGATATATAGCAAAAATAAATGGTGAGAGTTTTTAAGATAATTAAATGGAAGAGAAAATTAATTGTGAAATAAAATATTGTAAAATAAATCATGGATGTAATAAATAAGGAAAATAATCATACATTAAAGAGATAAATAAATAAAAGTATAGATGGAAGGCTAGGATTGAATTTTGTCACGGTGACAAAATATGAGTTTTGTCACCTAAAAGCTCCCGAGTATAGGGGAAATAAAATTCTTACGACAAAATCATGAAGTTGATTGACTCAGGTTGGCCCTATTTTATGCTGTTTTTGTGCTATTTTATTCTGTCCATATCAATGGGCCCATAAACAAAGCCACTATAGCTTGTTTCATCTTTTGAAAATCAAGGTAATCTTCAAATACTCCATCGACAGTCCAAGAAATGGATTACTCAATGAACTCAAATGTGACTTCCAATATTTAGCGGAGCCCATAAATGAAAGTCTAAGTTCAAGGTAATTCGAAGTGTAATTTTTTTTTAATGAAAAGGTAGGGTTTCATTTTATCAAATGACAAAGTTTGGAACTGTACATGCTAAAGACAAATCTGTAAAACTATACAAACTACAAAGTAGCTAAAATAACTTGCTCATCTACTCTTCCTAATGCAAAATATTGGATGTCCTTCCGAACTTTCTCCACCAATGCATGAGCAGAGATGTGCCTTGTCCCATACATACGAGCACACTTTCCCTCCAAATAGCACTGGTGATCATCACCCATGCAAGCTTTCGAATCCTACTTTGTACTGTTGCCATAACAAAATTGTGCTGAGCATAATGAATGACATCATCCCATTTAAAAACTCTCATCCCTGAGAAGAAAGCCTGCAAGACTTGATTTGAGTACGGGCATTCCCAAAATAAGTTTTCCTTACTGTCAACTCCATCAGAATAAAGGACACATCTAATGTCCATAGAAGTCCCCCAGGCAGCCATGCTCTCTTTAGTGGTTAACCTTCCCAGCATTATCAACCAAACAATGAAACTGTTACTAGGGATTGAGAATCCAGAGCAAACAAGCTCATACCAGGATATAACAGCAGCCTTAGGTCGAAGCAGTTCACACACAACTTTAGTACTATACTTGTTCATCTCAATCCCATCACACTTAACAATACCAACAATATCAGTGAAGATCGAAGCAGCTTTGTTTCTGAAAAAGCAACTTTTTCCAAATCCAGGATCCAGCCAAAGTAGTCAGGTCCCAAAAGTCATTCTGCTTGATTCTATACTTATACATCCACGCAACCCATAGAGAACCACCCCTAGTCAATAATGCCCAAATATGCCTCAATGCATTAGCTACATCCCAACTATGCAGGTCCTTAAGACCAATGCCTCCCTCCTGTTTAGGTAGGGCAATAAAATGCCAGGCAATCTTTGATCTCTCTCCAGGTTGTTTCCCCCACAAATAACGATTACAAACCCTCTCTACTTCCTTCAATATATACTAGTCTTGTACCTAGCCCGTTGGATGGATAAAATTGTTCATTTCTTGAAATTGTTTACCCTTTCATACCTATAATAAGATGAGCTCATAATATGACTAACATTCACCTCTATTTAACTAAACACTAATTCAATCAAATAAGGTTGCACAATATTTTTAAATGCATACCAAACTATGACAAAATTGACTACATTTTACTACATGAAAATGTCCATTAAAGCGGTTGATAAACCAATGAACGTACAACATATATAACTTGTGGTCGAGTGAATTATAATATATGCTAACCAAAATACTATAATACTATAAAAATTGGAATATTTTTTTCTATATAATCCAAACAGAAATCATAATGTTATGCAGTATGACCCAACTTGATCAATAACTTAAGTTAAATCAATTTCAACTAAACAAAATTCCATAAATATGAATATGATGAACCTGCAATTTGGATTGTATATAACTTCACTAATCTATAACTCAAACCAGATAACTTCAAAATAAATTTTCCACACTAACACCTCTAAGAATAATTTTTTTATGATTTTTTATAAAGAATTTTGATACTTAATTATCAGTATTACCATCATCTCATATTAGTTTAATTATATTAACAGAATGGTAATTTTCCCTAATTATAAAATATTTTCTTTATTATTGTCATGTATATGATAAATAAACATAGTTATAGTGATAGAAATTATATATTTTCTTATAAATTTTAAAATTTTATTCAAATAATTTCACTTCTTGAATTATGAAGCATAACAAAGAACATATAGTAATTAATAAATTTTTATAATTAATTTTAAAATATTATTTTTTATAAATTAAATTTTTATTTATATTGTTTTATAAACATTTGTGTTAATATTTATATTTAAAAACAATTTTTTTAAATTAATTTAAAATATATTTAATGTTGAAGTTTACATGAGCATTTAATAATAGGGAAGAGAAAATAATTAAATTTTAAGTTAAAAATTGTGTGATGATGTGGAATTTTGTAAGGAGTGTCTATCCTACGTGTCAAAACCAAATCTACCATACCACCATTAAGATTACTAGTTTTTTTCCACCGATGGGTGGAATATTATGTTAATAGGTATGGTTTATTAATTTATTATTTATTTAAGAATTTAAAATATTACTTAATATATCAAATAATCTTATTAAGAAATCAAATTAATATTTTTGAGTGAAAATATCAAATTAATATTTAGCAATAGTGATTATTAATATCAATTTCTTAATTAATTTCTAAAATTTGGAATATTTTTAGTTATAATTAGTGTGGTATATACAAAGAGAAAATGAATTTTTAATTTAACATCCTTTAATTTTTATATAATTAATGTTTATATAAATACACTACTTTCTTAATAGGCGTGAAATTTATTTTCTTTATTTTTAATAAAAACCATAAATTTTGACAAATCTAACACAATTTTTTGACAAATCTAAACCATAATTTTTTTACAAATCTAATCCAAAGTTTTTAACAAATCTAACACAGAAGTTTTTACAAATCTAACCCATAATTTTTTACAAATCTAACCAAAATTTTTGATAAATCTAGCCCATAAGTTTTTGATAAATCTAGCCCAATTTTTTGACAAATCTAAGCCAGAATTTGTGACAAATCTATGCGAGAAATTGTTACAAATCTAGCCCAAAATTTGTCACAAATCTAGGCCAAAATTTGTCACAAATCTACCTCAAAAGTTGTGACAAATCTAGCCCATGATTTGTGACAAACCTAGCCTATAATTTGTGACAAACCTAGCCTATAATTTGTGACAAATCTAGCCAGAATCTGTGACAGATCTAGCCCATATATAATTTGTGACAAATCTAGGCAATGAATTGTGACAAATCTGGCCTAGAATTTGTGCCAAATCTAGCCTAGAAGTTGTGCCAAAATACTACCTCCACTAAGCGCTCTTATGGACAAAATGTCACGTTTGAGGTCCAACTATCAAGCCACGTTCATGCGATTACATATGATGATTTCAAGGTTTCTAAAATTTGGAGACTTCTGCTCCATCGTGCTCAGTTGCTCGACCAGTGCCACAACCAATAGTGACAAAGATACTTTATAAAAAAAACTCTTTTAAATAAATAATTAAACTATATGATAGGTACTACGCTACTCAATTCTACTTGTGATCAAATTAACTCGAATGTGAATCGTAAAAAATTATGCCATATTATGACATGATTTGATGAACCCGCCCACAAAGCCCAATACAACTACATTCTTGACTTGAATTAATTAAATTCAACAACATGTGATGTCATGACCCGATAAACCCACTACACATTTAACATGTGATCTTATTGACTCATAATTTGATTAAACTACAACTCAATGGACCTCACCCTTCTAACTCGAATAATATATGAATTAAAATATGTTTCTTTCACAAATTCATTTGTATTGAAGTTGATCATCTAGATCAATCTGGCACAACCTAGCTTACTCGTGACATTATATTAATTGAATAAAAATCAATAACTGATAACTCGTTATATTTGCACAATAATTTACCAAAACATGTGACTCAATAAGTGCATACTCGACTAACTTATCTAATATCAAGATTTTTCATATGGACTACTTCTAATTTTATGTATGAAATTAACCATTAATTATTTCAGTTATGTTCAGATTGTAACCATTTTAACCACCTAATGTTTTTATGAACGATTTACGGCTTGTAAGTTTTAACTATTAATTTGATTCAGGTATAAACTTTTCAAAATCAAACCAATAGGGAATTATAATTTTAAATTTAGAGTAATGAAAAAATTATAATACCATAACTTTTACTTTGAGAATAATTTTTTTTTTTATAATTACTGAATTTTATTCCTCAAGAACCAAATTAGGAAATCCCCAATTGGCAAACAGTACAAACCGACTCTACTAATCTAAGAGAACTTTGAGAATAAATATTAAATTCTTATTATAACATGTGTTTATGAAGAATGAAATTTTTTAAACAACAAATTACATAACATTAGTAAAATTATTTTATATGAATGTATAAGTATATATACACATTAAATGTGGATTTAAGGATAGGTATTTAATATGAAAGCATTTGATAGGATGAGAGAAAATAATTATATTTTGATTTAAAAATTGTTGATGATGTAGAAAATTGTGAGAAGAGTTCTAGCTTATGTGGCAAACTCAAACTCATGAACACCCATAGTATATTTACTAGTTTTTTTTACCCGCCCTATGGGCGGTTTGGTTGTTAGTGAATTGTGATTAGATGTGTTGTGAGGCAATTTGTTTTGTTAAATTGGTTGTTTATTTTTTCGTGTTTGTGATGTAGTCAGAGTCGTCGTTGTTGGGGGAAATACGAAACTAATATGGTTCGAATGAGATTTTTATTGTTTGTATGTAAAGATGCATATGCAATGCTATTTTGAAATAAATGTTGTTTATAGCTAAAGATGCATATGATATGATATTCCTATTGGAATTTATTTGTTAATGTTGTGAGCATGCATGTGGTATGAAATGCGTAATTGTATCTAGCAATCTCTCTCCTTGATGTTGTTTCATTCGGGATCATCTATGATCACTCTTCCTCTTCTCTTATTTTGGTTGTTTGTGGTAGTACTTGGGTTGTCATCTTGTGAATCTGCGATGGCATCTTCCATGCATGTGGTGGGTAGTTCTGTGGTGGTGTTTTATCATCGGTGGTGTTTCTTGGCCTCTTTGTCAATGTCTTTTTTCCCTGTTCATTTTTTAGCATAACACGTATGTTAGTAATCAATGTTTGGTTAACTGTTTGGTTTGTGTGCGTGTTAGTTGGGGTACCTTAGATTTTGTTGTTTCGATGGTGTCTTCCTTTGGGTTGGTGTCTTCTGGGTAGGGTGCAATTTTGGAAATTGCATACTCGCCATATGAGTTGATGAGGTTACTTTTGCTGAGCTTGATTTTGAATTTGTACTCTTTTCCCACCATGTTTAGAATTTTTTGGGGCAGTCGGTCGCCCACACAGGGGCGTAACCAGGATTAGAAGATGCCTTGAGCCGAAATTGAAACAATTTTTTTCATAATTTTTAAGATTATTAGTATTACCCTTGACCAAATAAAAATTGAAATGTGCCACTGACAATTTTTTATAAATTTGAATGATTTATCATCAAATATTATATTCTTACTCATTCATAAGTCGGGATAAAATAGTATTGGGCTTACTCAACCCTTTACTTATGTTAACGAAATATTAGTATTAGTATATTAGAGAAGGGTATGGTTAATATGATTGGTCATATTAACTATATTAGGTTTCTTAAAATGACATGTTTTAAAATATATTTATTTTTTAAGTTGAAATTATAACAATTAACGAGCCAAATTAATATCACAATGAGCCGAATTTAAATTTGTACTGAGCCGAATTCGGAAAAAATCACATATTTACACGGAGATTTAACACTCGGGACCGAAAGTGGGGTGAGCTGGGGCTCGGCCCGGCTCCCCCTAGTTCCCTCTAGTTAGTTGTGGTGTATAGTTGATCAGCTGTGGTGTCAAAAAATCTCACTCCTTCATAGTCATTTTTTTTGGTTTACACTCCTTCATAGTCGAGAAGTACAAATTGACCTTCCCATGAGTTGTTCATGACATTGAGCTTTACTTGGTACCTGAAAGTTTGTTGTGGTTATGTTTGTTTCATCTATGTGCATTGTAAACTGATTGGGCATATATTTATATACCTTCGTGTTGCTTGTGTTGTTGTTTTTTTGTAGTTGCCGCAATGGTACATTTTTGTGGTCATTTGTTGGTTCATGTGGCTGAGGTGTTGGCCGATATCTTTGTTAGGAAGCTGGTATTGGTTGTGGTTGTCAGTTATGTCTTCAACTCGACGCATACATTCCAGGCAGCCTATGTAATTCCATCCATCGCGAACGGCTACTATTGTGCAAGTGACAAAGTAGTAGTTGTCCTGTGTAGTTTTAGAATGTATTAATGATTTGTTTGTGTATATAGGAATGTGCGTACCTTGTTTTCCTCTTTTTTTTTTTATCTTGTAGTGTCACTTCTTCTGTCTCTTTTGGTGGGGTGAGTACACTTGTGTTTGTGGGGTGATTTTGTGTTTCTTGCTCGAAGATTCCTTGGTTCATGTGATGTACTTCTGGTAATGGGAGGTGGTATAACTTTGGATTCTACGACATTAAATGGATTAAGTGTGTAATATGATGATAGGCCAAATTAAAAAGAGGATAAATAATTAATGCGAACAAATTTCATAGGTCATTTTAATGTTATGATTGATTTTATTATTTATGAATAATTATTGTCGTTTGTAACATTTGTTCTATGAGAGTGAAATAGTGGGTTTGGCAATGGGTGCCCACGGTTCCGGATACCACATATCTATTACCCACCCGTTTATTAAACGTGCATTACCCGTACATACCCGCTGAGACTAAACGGGTAGAAAAGCCAAACAAACCCCACCCCGACATGGGTATCTGGTGAACCCGTTAATTTCAAAGATGAAGTTACGATTTTTAGACCATTATTGTTTTGAGAGGGAAATGCAAAACTGCTCAATCGATAAGTTGAAGCGAAGAACTGAATGACTGAAGGAGAAATTGGGTGTGGTCCGTTAAACATTAGATGCTATATTGTGGCTAATATAACGTTGTTTCATATTGGGTACCCATAGGGTTGGGTATGGGGTATATACCTTGAAACCCGTCCCCACTCGTTACCCGCTCTAATTGGGTATTGGGTTTGCCCATACCCGTCAACTTTACCGGGTCAGCGAGTAATCCCCACCCAATTAGGCCAAATTTCGGGTGGGTACCCAATTTCTGGATATCCATTGCCAAGCCTATAGTGGTTGGTATTTGGTTGAGGTTATTTTGTTTTTGAAGTTGGAATTTCAATGGTTTAGTATTTGATATGTATTTGTTGTAGCCTGGTAGGATTGGGGGTTGGGTAGTAACCCCCTTAACTCGTTCGTGTAAGCAATCGGTATACAATTATTACCATAATAGATGAAATATTAAAGTTCGAAGTGCATATTGTACTCATTCCCATTCGTTTACAATTATTACCGTAACATATAATATTTAATTTTGATGACAAAAAACACTAAATGTAAATATTTTGATACACCTAAATACTTGATGAAGTGCATGATATGCCTGGGATTCCAAACATTTTCTTTCCACGAAGAATGAATACTTAGGGGGTTTTCAATTGAATAAGTGCACAATTTTGCAGGTATTTGTCAATTGAATAAGTGCAGTGTTACACCAAAAAAAAAAACATATGCAGCAACTATGCAGGCCAACAAAAATCTGCACTTATAAATGAACCACAAAACTGCATTTTCAGAGAACACAAATCTGCATTTTTTTAGAGAAATCTGGACTAAAATGAACAGAAATCTGCACCTATTTGAACAAAATACTGCACTTTTATCAACACATTTCTGCCTTTATAAAGAACACAAATTTGCACTTATAAAGAACACAAATCTACACTTACACTAACAAAAAAACTGCACTCAAATGAACAGAAATCTGCACCTATGTGAGCACTTCTATCAACACAAATCTGCACTTATAAAGAACACAAATCTGCACTTAATGAACAAAAAAACTGCACTTAAATGAACAGAAATCTGCACCTATGTGAGTACTTTTATCAACATATTTCTGCACTTATAAAGAACACAAATCTTCACTTAAATTTACCAAAAAGCTGCACAAATGAACAGAAATCTGCAACTATGACTCCAAAAAAACTGTACTAATGGTAAATACAATTCTGCACTGAAATCAATTAAAAACCTGGAACTACAATGCCAAGTGAAATGTAGGGGGTTGTTTTGTCATAGATGTTAACAGCTCTCGGCGGGAAGCAAAGGTTTGCATTAGCTCCTCTGGAATCTCATACGGATGAGGTTGGAAAATTAAGGTTTGTGTTTTCTCTTAGAAGCTTCTAGCTGAATGAAGTTCTAGTAAATGAAGCAAGCTCTAACACTGTTCCTAGTTGATAACATTCATGCTAAACACAATAGTTATCACATAATGGAAATGCAACTATAGTAATGAAACTATACATAACTCACCTGCATGCAAACAGCTTGATTATCCTAACTTTAATTGCTAAAGGACTGTCAAAATTAACAACAGTTTAAACCTCTGTATGCTAACATTAACTTTCTCAATTAATTGATTGTCTTCTCTGAAAAGTTTATTTTTCTTTTTGTTTCTGTCATGTACTTGAGGACCTTTCATTCTTGCTGCATTTTCTTTCCCATTTAGGGTAATACATAGGCTAATCAGCACATTACCTCACAAAGTAAGTATATCACAGCAGCATCTAGTTGATATCCCATCAGATCAAAAATTGGCAATGTGCACAGAGAGAAAATCCATCACAGCATCAGAATTTATGTATAAGCACCAGCTCACAAATCCATCACAGCAGAAGCTCAATTCAGTCCGATTCAACAAACTTCTAATGCCAGCAGATGAAACGCCAAAACTAAAGATGTATGATAATTGAAGTTTGGATCTATAGTATCTATTCAATAGGCCACAGTCCTATTCGGTAAGGAAAGAGAAACCTAAAACATAGATTTGCCCTAATTGAAAAAATTAATCTATGAACTCCTCAATCAGACACAATGAATTCGAATCAGTACAAATCAGCGATTTTACATGATTCTATCCAATTATGATGTTACGATGCTATATCCACCATATAACTATTGCCTGCAAATCGTAATGTCCTACAATCAGAGTTTACAGTTTATGATTGTCAACACTCAACTGTGATTGTGATTACACCAGAATCTTTCATTCAGGGTAGAATCTTCATATTTTCAATAATGAAACTAAATGAATTATCCACTATGGCCACTGTGCTTGAGACTCGAGCCAAGCTGATGCTAAGAGGTGGACAATTTGATGTTGGGGATGACCTGATAAAAAAGGCTATCTTCATTAGAGCATCAATCTGTGGAGAAAACCATCCGGATACCGTAGCTGCTAGAGAAACTCTGAGTAAGCTCAGCAGATTACTTGCTAAAGTTCATACTCACAACAACAGTCCACCCTAGAAACTCTTATTTAATCATATGTTCTTAGCCTGAAAAGACAGTTTTTTTACCATTAAAGCAAGTATAGAAAGCATACTCAATAAGCAGCAATTGCCCGGTTATTCCACCCCCATTGTAATCAATCATTATTCTTAGAGAGGAATTCTTAATACACCATTTCATTCCCTGAGATTATGAGTTGAAACAATCAGGTTTCAGTCTGGTATATGCACCACTGATTTAGCAGTAAAGAATGCTAGTTGAGAACTTAATAATCAGCAAGAACAAACATGATAGAGATGGAAAATCGAATACTCAGATTCAAATTACTACTACTGAAGAAAGTTCAAAATCAGATTACAGGTAAGAGAAATTACCTCAAACCAAACACCTGATGAATCCACCGTTGCTGGCCATCATCTTCTCAAACTGTGCAAAATTGACGCATTAAACGAAATTCAGAAACTGAAAAGAAGAAAAAGGACTGGAGATAAGGATTGGAGTGGTGCGAAAGCTTCAATACCATGTAGAGGATCATCTCCTCCCAATAACTCAAGGTATTAGATGGAGATGGTTCACTACAGCCTATCCAAAGCTTACCCTTCTTTCTGAATTCTAATTGATGCACTTAGATTGTAGATGATGAGAAGAATGGCTAATGACAGTAACAATGGAAGTTCAGGTGACACACCAGTGTTCTTCGAGGATGAGGTCTTCACCGAGTTCCAACCTCGTGCTCGGCTGCCAAAACGAAGCAAAAACACAAAAAGAGCTCACAAATAGCAACTCGAACGCACTTTGTACGATGTCTGGATGGAAACTTTAGTTTCAAGTAGCTAGGCAACAAATTAATCTCAAATTATCAAACAAATAATCCACGATTCAATCTTGGATAAAGAAATAAGACTCAGCAGGGCAATGAAGAGAACACAATCAGAGACTTGGAGATTGAATCCAAAGCTTACCCATCTTTCTGAATTCTAATTGATAGACTTAGATTGTAGATGATGAGAAGAATGGCTAATGACAGTAACAATGGAAGTTCAGGTGACATACCAGTGCTCTTCGAGGATGATGTCTTCACCGACTTCCAACCTCGTGCTCGGCTGGAAGAGAACGAACCTGGGAGCCAGAATTCTACAGCGAGTGGATGGAAACTTGCAGTTGAATAGATGGGTAAAGGAATATTGAAATTCCTCGGCCGACTGTGGAGCGGATCGAGTGATCAGAAAGTGCAGCCAAACACCGAGAACTCCCTCTTCGTTTGACTACTGTCTCCCACTCGCCGGCGCTATCAAAGAAGATGGAGAGAGAAGCGGGTAAGAAATCCAGAAGAAGCTGAGGGGAAAATTACAAAGGAAAGAAGAAGGGTAACAGTGCCGTTTTCCAATAATGACGTGGCCACTCAGTTTTCCTTCAAAAGCTGATGTGGCAGCAGCTTTCCCCCAATCTCCTATAGACTATTCTTAAGATTAAGATATTTTAAGATTAAGATTTAGGGAGGAGGAAAATCATCATCCAATATTGTAAGACTCCGTAAATGACTGAGCGGATTAACTGGACTCTCCCAGCATAAGAAAGGCATTTAGCAGACCAGTCAGATATCCTAGCAGTTATCTTATTAACTAAGATTCTACATTCACATCGTTTTAGCTTCCCATAGCACAAAGGAACACCAAGATATAGAAAAGGTAAGGATCCTTGGGCCATACCTGAAGCTGCATACAAACTGGGAGTAGTAACGTCATCTACACCAGCAAGGAATAACTCACTCTTCTATGGATTAAACTGGAGGCCAGAACACTCTTAAATTTTTCCAGAATGGAAATGACCCCCTCAATTGTAGATTTGGCGGCCTTAGTAATGACAATCAAGTCAATAGCAAAACACAGGTGTGTTAAGCTGGTGCCCTTACACTGAGGGTGAAACTGAAAGACTCCTTGCCTGCAGTAGCGTATCCATAAATTTTACCAAGCGGCGTCAAAAAATATATTAAAATATTAAAATAATAAATAATAATAATAATTCACCTTACAATAATCCACGTCGAGATTTCATGATTTGAAAATATTGTAAAATATTTTCTCTATCCAAACTCTTAGCGAAATCTTTCTCAATGTACACCACCAAACAATTATTCAGCAATTCGTCGCCCATTCGATTTCTAAGCTTGTTCTTGATGTATCCCATTGTAGAAAATGCTCTTTCAACACTCGCAGTTGCAACCGTCAAAAGTAAAGCTAGTTTGATGAGCAAATATACATTAGGATATAAAATATGCTTTCTTGTTTTAACCATTCTTCTTGAAAGCTCTGCGATTCCTTTCAAATCCTTGAATCTCTCATCAATCTTCATCTCAAATATATAAGTATCCAATTGAAAGGATAAATATGAGAGGTCGTGAGCTGAGAAGTCATCTGGATAAAAGGTAGCAAGTCTCACCAATTTCTCCTTGTCAAAAGCAACAAACAAATCGTCTGGATTTAAGCATGCTACACAACACAACAATTCACAGTTCACCTCATCAAAACGATTGTTCAGCTCTTGCAACTGCATGTCCACAACTGTATAAAACAACTCAACTTGAAAATGATGTAGGTTTGTGATTCGTTGAGCTTTTTGATGTGACTCTATTTAGTGCATTTTGAGCTTATGATTGACCTATGAAATTCCCGTGTTTGATCGTGAAATGCCATGACTTATATGCTTTTATTGAAGTTTTGTGCAAAGTGTCCATTTGTTGTCCGGTTGCCACTTTGGAGCCAAATTCGTGGTCTATTGTATGTTTCTTCGTACATTTCAGGTTTTTGGCTTTGAAGTACGGATGACAAGGAGCACATAGGAGCAAACGGGAGGTTAATCGGAGCTAGGACGGAGGAGATATGGCCGTTGCAAGATCGAGAAAAGTGCAAAAGTCTGCTAGCTTCTTTCCTGAAGAAGTTTTCGGCGAGAACTTAAAGTTTTCGCATCAGAAAGTCCAGGAGGATTGACTTTGGGTTTTCAAAGGAATTTTAGAAGTTCTCGCCGAAAACTAATGCAGTTTTCGCATCAGAAAGTCCAGGAGGATTGACTTTGGGTTTTCAAAGGAATTTTAGGCGAAAACTTTATAAAGCAGATTTTCGGGAGAAAGAAGGGCATAATTCATTATTCAGCAATCCCACCTTCGACAAAAACCCTTTTCTCTCAACTTTTCAATTGCTTTCTCCTCATCTCCAATCCACAACCCTAGAGCAAGGTGCAACTCAAAGTAGAGGAGCTTGGATTGAAGTCCACAACCTTGGAGGAGAAGCTAGAAGTGGAGGATTGAAGATTGTCCAAGGATCCAAGCCATGGTGTTCTTGGTGATCATCTCTCTTTCTCTTTCCTTCATTTCCTT
The DNA here is from genome assembly GCA_034768395.1 of Linum lewisii. NCBI lineage: Eukaryota > Viridiplantae > Streptophyta > Magnoliopsida > Malpighiales > Linaceae > Linum > Linum lewisii. The sequence goes on from CM068297.1 coordinate 16,734,769, forward strand.
GGCCATGTGTGGCTGCTTTCCTAGGTTTCCTTAGATTGATAGATAGTTGTGCTATGTAGAGGTTGATTGTGTAAACATGCTATGATTGAGCTTGGATGTAAGAAGATGATCTCTAGACTTGTTGTTAATTCCATTGATTGCCATGTTTGCTTGATTTGGTCTATTCTTTGTGATGTAATGCATGAGAGTGCTTAGATTACATGGTTTGTAGGTCTTGGGATTGAAGGGAGTGTGTTTTAAGAGATTAGATCATCTCAATTCAACTATAGTTGCATGATTTCTCTCTTGTGCATTTTATCGAACACTTGGCGTGCACTTGGTTTTTCATTCATTTGAACTTTGATTAGTCTTTTGATGATTCTCTTAGTGTTAAAATATTGACATGAGAGTGTGATGTCTAGCCTTGTGGTCATAGAATCATAGGAGAGGATTTTGTAGCTTGGCATTTCATCAAACACCTTTAATGCATCCTTAGTCACTTAGCTTGAGAGCGAGAGCCTAAGTTGAGTGGAGCTAGGATAGGAACTTAGTGCTACGAGAGTGCATTGAGTCTATAGAAGGGATTTGCGTAGTCATTCAATTGCAACCTCGATCATGTTTGGCTTGTTTGTGCATTTGTTCCTCTTGAGCATGATGAAGCTATCTTTCCAAGTGAACCTCCTTTATCTTTGATTTGCACCGCTTTGTTTTAGTTTCTTGCTTTACTTTCGTTTATGTTTTTGATTTCGTTGCTTTCAAACCAAACTCCTTTTAAAAGAATAGACCGTCCATGAACCATGTGAGTAGTGGCAATTGAGAGAGCCCTCATGGAAATACGACCTTGATTGTTGTGAGTTAATTCTTGCACGTCACTTTTCGTTTAGATTTATTCTGTGGGAAATACAAATCTTCCATATTTGAAATTGGAAGACTTTCCTTACTGCAGAAAGATAACACATCATCAAGAAGAGGTTGCCATCCATTATCTCTCACGTCCTGAAATCTAAGTTTTGCCACCTGAACAAAACTCATACCATTAAGAATGCTCTGGTCTTTTCTCTGTAATGCGATTGATAGTTGAGTGGTGACTGCTAATACTCTAATCATCATTTTCAAGATGAAAGCAAACTCAAAAGTTTGCACTAATCCCTACATAACATTAACTTCACCGTTTGAATCACCTCCCTCGTCTCAATGATCCCAAAACATCAATCAAACTTGAGAATATTGTTGGCAAATTAAGAAATGTCTTGAAATGTGAGCCCCAATGAGTATCACTAGGTCTTTTAAGACCAACTCTTGATTTAACCCCGACCAGTTTCTAGTTCACCATTACATAAAGCCTCTACAACTTTCATAGCTTGGCTATCTCGAAGGTTATCTCTTCGTTTACAAGATGATCCAACAAGATTAATCAAACTAGATACACTTGTAAAGAATCCACTAACATCACAATGATTTTTAGCAACTGCAACAAGTGTTAATTGAAGCTGATGAGCAAAGCAGTGAACATAATATGCTGCTGAATTTTTCAGCCAAGATTAAGGTTTTTAATCCATTGATTTCTCCTTTCATGTTGTTTGCCCCATTATAACCTTGTCCCCTTATTCTTGATTAACTCAATCCATGTGTTACGAGCATACACTCAATCTCCTTCTTAAGTGTTAAAGCTTTGGTGTAAGAGACATGAGAAATGCCAAGAAATCTTTCCACTATAGCTCCTTCATGACTAACATAATGCAAAACAATAGCCATATGCTCTTTAATAGACACATCACGAGCCTCTTCCACTAAAATTGTAAAAAGATCATCTCCAAGATCATTTATGATGGCCTTAGTTGTTTCTGCTGCTATTGCATGAACAATGTCCTTTTGAACATCCGGTGAAGTCATTTGAAGATTTTTTGGAGCATTTTTCAAGACAACGCTTTCTATATAATCTCTACCACGAACATGAAACTCGAGAAGGTCAAGAAAGTTACCTTTTCTTGTTGAACTTTCTGACTCATCATGTCCACGAAGTGTCAATCCATTGTGTAATAGCCATGTGATACAATCAACTGAAGCCTCTAAACGAATCCTGTAATCCTTCTTCATTTGATCTGATTGTTTGCAGAAGGCAGCTCCAATACTTTGTGCTTGTTTCATCAAATCTGCACGCTTTCTTGAAGCTATATTGTGTTCTCTAACACTCTTCCCAACATGCATATAAAGTCTATCTTTCTTATTCCAATACGTAAAACCATCACCAAAGAAAGTCTCACCGCCACCCTTCTTGCTGTTATCATTTCTGAACAAATAGCATTTCAAACAATATGCAACATTTTTCTGAATACTATACTCTAGCCAATCAAACTCATCAAACCAAGCAGGATTCAATCTTCGATTCCTTCAGCAAATATTTGTAAATGGAAAAGTGTGATTCCGAGGTTGACATGATCCTCTTTGAAGATAAACCCTTATAATCTCATCTTGAACATTAGGATGAAAAGAAGAAATCTTTTGCCTTAATCCTGGGTCGGCTTCTAAAGAGTTCTCATCAAGAACACAAGAATTTATCTCTTGAGTTTGTACAGGTGAATCAGAAGTAGTTGCACTTTCAAATCTTGCTTTCTTGATCAAGAACTTTTTCATAATTGATTTCAATCTACATAATTTGATAATAAATATTAAATTCGTTCCTAAATAACCAACTACCAAGATTCATAATAATAAAGAATATCAAATTAAACATACCTCAAAGTTGCAGTATTGTTGTTCTTATTAGCTTGTACAATAGGAATTGAATAAAGATGAACACAAGAAGATTATCGGATTCTGTCAAACAATTAAAAATACAAATAGTGTAAGGATACAATAATTTTAATTAAAGAAATTAAACATACAAAAAGTAAAAGTTCTCAAACCTTACCAGTGAAGATGATGCTGATTGTGCTAAGGAATCCCCAATCGGCAGACGATAGTACTTTATATGCATAAGAAACACAATATAGCTTCAACAAAGACTTGCCATAAGGCAATTATTCTTTCTTCAAAATAGGGGTTAATCTTTGTTTAATATATTTGTCCATCTAATAGGGTAAATAATCAATTGTTTCATTTTTATTATAATAATAGCCTATTCATTACTAATCCTAAAGAAACATAAATATTACTATATTCCTATTTGATAGTTACTTGTTGGTTTTTCTCCGGATGTAGGAATTAGTATAAAATAGGTTAGTTATAATATGTAATTATTATTAAAATGATTGAATAATAAAAATTCTAAGTTATTCAATTGTCCAAGGTTCAAATCAAGACATTAAAAATATAAATATATATAAATTTTTTATTTTTTATTTTGCCAAGCGGTGGACACCGCTTGGAGCCCCTGGCTTTGCCACTGCTTGCCTGCTAGCTCTTGAGAATAGTCCTGCCATAATTTTCATGGAAATGACAAATAGATATGGAGATATGGGATCTCTCTATCTAAATACCGTCTCAGTTGGAAAATATCCTTTCAGAACCCCATTGAACCTAACAGACAACCTGAGTGAAAGAAGTATAAAATTGCAGAAATCACCTCAGCTTTCACTGTATTCCAACAGATTTTAAAGAATGACACATGATGAACGCGTATTCACGCGCGTGTATTCAAATAACTAATCTACAGAGTAGACTAGATCGTATTCCATGGGTCTCGACTAATCGTTTACTCAAATGAGCGGCAATTTACTCAGGTTTAACAAATTGTTCGTGGTGTGAGTTCCATGACTTCTAATCTATGAAGCAAGAAAAATGAAATGAAAAAAGAATGCAAATTGAAAGGTTGATTGACTTAACAAGACGACAAACAAGCTTAGATTTCGAATCCCCCTAAGATCACCAGAACATTGGCGATCACAAGACCAGCGGCTTTCAATCCCGATTCATTCAGTTCTCAGACACCACCATAACTCCTGACCCTTAGGTTTAAGACTGGCGAACGTTCGCTCTATCCGATCTAACTTCCAAGATTAATTACCATCCGTGTGTTCGCTTCTGCAACGGAAAACTAACTGGCATGATTACTGGTGATTAATGAGTTACTATAGCAGTGGATTAACCCTAACTGGTTCCTACGAAAGGCACACTCCAATGAATAGGTTAATTGTTGATTTGGTGTTTTAAAGTGAGGCGAACGTTCGCTACTATCCTCGGCTTAACAAGAATCTAGTCTAGGTGATCAAGCTAGAAAAGAAACACAGAACAACGAAGAACAAACCAAACATGCAAGAGAAACTGTCTGAATCTGAATTTAATTACCGTCGATCCGTGACCGCTTTAAAGCCCGGGTCACTTAGGGTTCATCTAATCTAAGCTCCATGAGTTTAGCTACTCATATCAGGAACAAAAGAAACGAAAACAATCAAGGAATACATCTCAGACAGGAAGTACAGAGAAGAACTATAAAACCTAATTCTGATGAAACCGAGAAGCTTCAATCTCCTTGATCTTCAACTCCTAGCACCGAGCTCTCCGAGATGGAAGGATGGCGTCACGATCTCTTCCCGGCTCTTCGAACTCTCTAAACTCTCTCTCGAAATATTAAGTCTGGAAATCAATCCAAGGAATAAGTCTGTTTCAATAATGGCTGATGGTTTAGTATTTATAGGGTTTCCCAATCACAGCCGGAAAAGGACTTACTTCTCGGCGAGAACTGTGAAAGTTCTCGCCGAGAACTTGACTTGAAAACTGACGAGAATCCTCCTGCCCAATCTGTGTGTAATTTTTCCAGATTTCTCAGCGAGAACTTTGACATCTCGCCGAGAACTTTACTTGAAGCAGCTCCTGTGTGTGAGATGACAAACATCTCGACGAGAACTTGGTTCTTCTCGCCGAGAACTTCCGTGTAAGTAGGGGAGGATTTCGGTTTTGACTTGTGTGACTTCTTGATCGGTTTCGGGTGATTCCTTGAGGTTCCCTTGCTTCCCGAGCACTCTGTGGCTACGTTATTGACGATAAATGCATTCTCAAAAGCACTAGAAAACCATCAAATAGACCCAAAACGGGCCAAAGTAACCAAAACTGTAGGAATTAGAGCAATCGAGTGAAAACACCCTAAACTACCCTAAAAACCGTGTCTCAAGCAGGGAAATGTTGCTTAAATGAGGCTGATAATCACGTCAAATCGAGTGTCATCAACACACTAATCCCATCAAGGCCAGGGGCCTTCTCAAAGGGCATTGAATTCAGTGCCGGCTCAATCTCCTTATCAGTGATAGGAGCTGTTAACAAGTCCTCTTCCTCGTGCGAGAGATGAGATCGAATCACATTACTCTATTCAAGAGGTTTAACAGGTGAGCTAGTTCCCAAACTTCATATAAAAAAGAGACCGATATATTAGCCATATCATCAGGATCATCAACCATTACCCCCTTGTCATCTCTCAGCTGCTTGATTGTATTCCTGACTTGCCTCAAATGTACATAGTTAAAGAAGAACTTTGTACATGAGTCTCCTTCCTTGATCCATAAGGCCCTAGCCTTCTGTCTAAGAAAACTCTCCTCAACAAGATGCAGGGTTTTATACTTTCTAGTCAACTACTCAACAACAACAAAAGAAGCTGCAGAAGGATTACTGAACGCCTCCTTCCTAGCTTATTCAACCTCAATACCAACCTCAAGGACCCTCCTATGAAGGAAGGAATAATGTTCTCTATTTAAGGCTTTCAAACGAACTTTCACAACCCTCAACTTACCATTAGTTGAGCAAAAGGTTTCCCAGTCACTTTTGTATCCCAAGCCTCATTAACAATCCTCATAAAGTCAGGATGTCTGCTCCAATATGTAAAAAATTTGAAAGGAGGCTTACTCTTCCTAACTCCCTCTCTAGGCTCCAATAAAAGTGCACAGTGATCAGAGGTTTTACACGGCAACACAGATACCTTACTCTGCTTAAAAACCAAGTGTCATTGGACATTAATAGAGACTCTATCAAGTCTCATGGCAAGAGCATCAGACTCTCTATTATTGATCCATGTAAAGTCAGGGCCTTGGGATGAATGCTCAATCAGATCACTTTTCATGAAAATTCCTGAAATTCATCAATACTTTGTAGGTTTGAAGGCATAATGGATGACTCACATACATCTAAGATTGCATTAAAATCTCCAATTACTACCCAAGGCAGGTTCTACTGATGAAGCTTTTATAGGTCTGAATAAAGTATTCTCATCTCCACAAAATTAGTAGAAGCATATACAAAAGTAATGTGGAAATCTTGAGGTAGATTCACCAAGTAATGAATCCATTGAGAACTCTTGGCAAGTACCTTCAATGGCACACTCAGCTTCCAAGCGATACAAAGTTTCCCCAAAGTCCCCTCTAAACAAAAATTTGTTTGCCAACCAGGGAATCTACTACGAAACAAACTTTATGTGTTCTGAGTTCTGGTTCTTGGTTCAAGGACAGCAAGGATATCAACATTATGACAATTAATATAAGACCACTACAAGAAAACACTCAATTAGTCACGGTTCTTTAGTCACGGTTTTTTGAACCGTGACTAATTGGTCACGGTTTTTTAATTTAGAAACCGTGACTAATTAGTCACGGTTTCACAAAAAAACCGTGACTAATGGCGATCCGAGAATCATGCCACGCTGGCAATCTTCCCCTCTTTCTTTTTTTTCCTCCTCTTCGTCTCTTTCTTCTCTTTCCTCTTCTTATCTTCTTCTTCCCTCCTCCGACTTCTTCTTCCCTCCTCTTCTATCTCGTCTCTTCCGATACAAACCTCCCCGCCACCTCCGACTTCCCTAAACCCACCCACCACCACTGCCAAAGCTTCCTATCTCCTCTCCTCCGACGATTCAAACTCCCCCCCACCTTTGCCTCACCGATTCGAACTCACACCCCTCACCTCTCCCTCTCCGATTCAAACTCACCCTAAACCCACCACCACTGCCAAGCTTCCTCTCTCCTTCCTCCGGCGATTCAAACTCCCCCCCACCACATGTGCCACTCCGATCGAAAACAGAGGAGGAGATCTGAAACCACCACTCACCCTTCACCGTTCACCGAGCACCAGATCGAGGGAGCTTAGCTCCGGTCCACTGATCGAGACTTGCCGACGACTAAAGAGTCACCGGAGAAGACGAGACTAATTTGTTAGGCTTTGAAATTTCTAGACCAAGTTGCATAACTAGAAAGTTGTAGTGACTGATTTGTATAATGGAAAAAATAAATTGGGACCTTTTGTAAACCTTATAAGTGTATGGATTAAATTGCATAACGGAAAGAGTTGAGGGTTTGATACAATAATTCAAAGAAATTATAAATTCAGTCACTGGAAAATTGGATATTACAATTTGGTCACTAACCTTTGTCACGGTTTCTTTAAAAACCTTGACAAAGATAGTCACGATTTTGGGGAAAACCGTGACTGAACTTTGTCACGGTTTTTAAAGAAACATGACAAAGGTTAGTCACGGTTTCCCACAAAACCATGACTAATATCTTTGTCACGGTTTCTTTTCAATTCGTGACAAAAATGGTGCAATATAGTCACGGTTTAATAAACCGTGACAAATTTTTTTAGTCACGGTTAAAACCGTGACTAAAGGGCCAAAAAAACTGTGACTAAATTTGTGTTTTCTTGTAGTGGACTGCAATTGAAGGAAACGATCGCGTGTATTGAAACCACGCACATTCCAAACCCAGATCTTCATCCTCTTCTCGTTTTGGGCCTAGTGATTATCTCTTTAGGGGACAACACCTTTTTTTTATGAATTGAGCTATTTATTCACCAAAAAGTTAAGGAATAACGGTACAAGAAGTAGAACACTAAAGAGAAACAAGACTACTCTCTAATCAACCTCTACATACATCCCATAATTACACTTTCATGCCTATGTCCAATAGCAAAACCTTGAACTTCATCCTTGATTTCTTCACAAATCAAATCCGCACTTTTCCTTTTTGTGTTTTGGAAAATGACTAAGCACCTCTCCAACCAAATCCTGCATATAACAATCCTCCAAAGCAGAAGTCTCCCCTTCGAAACTGCAGTCAAATGCCATCTACTAACTTCATCAACTACCTGAGAAAAGGTTTTCCCCACAAGGCTCGGCAAAAACCTTCTGTAGACATCCTTTATTGCACAACATTCAGCAAATAAGTGCTCTCTCAATTCTTCTTCATTACAGAAAACACATGTTGCATCCACAAGTGGATCCAATCGCTTGACTTTATCCCTTGTCGAGACTCTGTCTGTAACAATGAGCCATGAAATGAAAGAATGTTTGGGAATGACAAAACTTGACCATACACAGTTATACCAAGTGACTTTGGCTCCTGTAGGTCGAATAGCTTCCCAGATATCACTAACCCTTAACTTCTTCTTAACTTTTCCATCCCAACAAGTGTCTCCCTCATCATCCACTGTTATGTGAGGTCTAACAGTGTCCCTCAGCTTCAGAAGGCATTTCCAATGTCAAGAACCACATACTGAAGTCACAGTCCAGAAAGTGTTCCTCTTGATCCTATAATACTTAATCCAAGCTATCCATAAAGATCCTGGTTGGATCAGTAAGTTCCAAACATGCTTAGTTACATTTGCCATGTTCCAGGATCTAAAGTCTCTCAAACCAATTCCTCCTTCTAGATTAGGCATTGCAAGGTGATTCCAAGCCACCTTAACTCTACCCCCCCCAGCTTCCCCGAAAGGAACTTATTGCATAGCTCTTCCACATCACTAAGTAAACTGGAAGGAAGAACAAAGGCAGACATCCAATACTGCATCATGCCTCCTATAACTGAGTCTATTAGCTGAATCTTACCAGCATATGTAAGCTTTTTCGATTTCCAATCAATAATCCTGGCAGTTATCTTGTCCAACAGGCCTTTACAATCTTTCTTTCTCAACTTTCCTGAAGTTAAGGGTACCCCCAAGTAACAGAAAGGAAGGTAACCCATCAGAAGCCAAAAGTCCTAACAATCTCTTCAGCTTTGTCGTCTTCCACACCATCCATATAAATTTGGCTTTTATCAGGATTAAACCTCAGCCCTGAATACTTCCTGAAGTCCTCGAGGATATCAGTAATAACTTTCACAGCTTCAACACTTGCTTTAGTAAACACCAGAAGGTCATCAGCAAAAATTAGATGAGTTAGGCCAATTCCTTTACACTGAGGATGGAGAGCAATTCTTTTTTTCTCTGTAGCTTTCCTGAACATGCAGCTTAACACTTCCATTGACAGAACAAACAAGAAAGGAGAGATAGGATCGCCTTGACGAAACCCCCTCTTTACTGAGAAGTAACCACTCAAGGATCCATTAACATTTACTGAAAGCATAGTAGACTTGAAGCAGGCTTCAATCCATCCAACCATTACATCTGGGATCTCCATGGCTTTTAAGGTACTGATGATGAAAGGCCATTCCACTGAATCGAATTCCTTTATCAGATCAATCTTAATGGCACGTCTAGGAGTCCACACCTTATTATTACTTATAAACTCAGAGAAGGTCGACTTACCAAGCTGACATGCTCCATCAGCACCAACCACCCTCCTATACTATTGCCTGGATCATTATCGGTTGCTTGCTGTTTCTCAACTTGTACACTAGCACCTACAATAGCTTCTTCAACTTGAGCAACAAAATCTGAATTAGCCAAGCTCTCATCATATACTACTTCTTCGTCATCACTGACCAACATACCACATCATCATTAGCCTTAACAGTTTTAGGTCTCAAAACCAAGACTTGTGGTTGGGTACTGTCACCTTAGGAACATATATTGCCTTCTCATTCCTCTTGTAAACTCTAGGCTCACGACACTAAATAGGGATTTCTCTATGCTCGCCGCCATTAAGAACTACAGTCTGATTAGATTTCATCTCTTCAGTGACATCCTTAACCACACAGACTTTTACATCGAGACCATCCCTAATAAACTTGTTGATCAGAGTGCCTACTTGACTGGCCAGCCAACTTACCCCCTTAGGAGTAACCAGCGGTGGCGGAACATCTTTAAAAGTTAACCAGACCGGTATCTCTTTCGGTTATGTATCAATGGGTTTAATCCCAGATACCCAGTGCCTTAAGATCATTGAGGAATGATGGATGTGCCAAGTGATGTGATTATATTTAGTGCATTTTAAGTCCATGATTAGCCTAGTGATCTCCCGTGTTTGATCTCATTTTGCTATGATTTATACGCTTTTATGAATGTTTTATGCAAAGTGCCCTTTTGTTGCCCGGTTGCCACTTTGAGGCCAATTCCATGTCTATTGGAGCTGTTTTCTTTGTATTTTCAGGTCTTGGCGTTGAATTACTGGTGACAAGGAGCACGTGGGATCAAACGGGAGGTCAATCGGAGCTAGGACGGAGGAGATATGGACGTTGCAAAATCAAAGAAAATACGACTTTCAGCTGAAGACATTTTCGGTGAAAATATCGTAGGATTTTCGCCGAAGAAGAAGTTTTCGGCGAGATTTTCAAGTCCTCGAATCGAAAACTCTAAGCAGACGAAAGACCTTTGATCACTGAAGATATTTTCGGCGAAAACATTCAAAGTTTTCGCCGAAAACTTTAGAAGAAATGCACAGCCGGTCGTGAGTTTTCAAGGAGATTTTCGGCGAAAATATTACAATGTTTTCGCCGAAAATTCAAGGCTATTCCGGCGTGCTATATAAAGGTGAAAGGGGCGAGAATTTGAGGGGGATCATTCATTCTAATTTTACAACATCATCGCCGACTCCTCTCTCTCTCTCAAATCACCATCCTCTCCCTCAAACACACACCAACCTCCCTCAATTGTTGATCAACTTGAAGATCTAAGTGAAGCCTTCCACCCTTGGATTGGAGCTTGAGCTAAGTGGGAAGATCCTCCATGGAAGCAAGGATGGTCTCCTCTACCCAAATTCAGGTTTCTTCCATGGTTATGCTAGGCTAAGCTTAGGTTTAGTTTAGTGGGGGATGGTCAAGGTAGGATAGGTGATTGATTGTATGGATTGAGTTTCTCATAGCCATTTGTGTAAGATGATGATCCTAGACCTTGTGCCTTGTAGCCATTAGAGTTTGATTTGCTCTTTTGGTATTGTTATGTCTTTCAATACATGAGAATGATTGATTGATGTTGATCTAAGGTTGTAGGATTGTAATTGGATGATTTGAGAGATTGGATTATGCAATTGCAACCATTTTGAGCTTGTTTTCCTTGTTGTCATTTTACCAAACACTTGGTGTGCATTTAGTTTTCTCTCATTTGAAGGTTGAAAGACCCTTTTGATTGCTAGACTAGTGTTATATGATTGACATGAGAGTGTCTTGCATCATTTACCTTGTGTTGGATGATTGTTGGCATAGAATTCAAGTTCCAAGCATTTCATTGAGCTAGTTTAAAGCATTCCATTCCCTTTGTTCACATAGCGAGAGCATGGTGCATTTGGTCTAGGAATAAAGAGTCAATTGTGCGAGAGTTCGTTGATTCTACTTAAGTGATTTGCATGGTCATTAATTACACATCGTTGCTTGAGATTCAATCCAGCTTTCATGAACCTTGAGCTTGAAGAAATCCCTAGCTAGACTAAACTCCTTTCTCTCTTGTTTGTTCCTCAATTTCATTTGTCAAATTTTCCTTGCTTGTTTATGCTTTTAACTTGTTTTCTTTCAAACCAAATCTCAACTCAAAATGTATGGACCGTTCATGAATTTTGTGAGTATTAGCCTATGAGAGGGTCTTGTGGAATACGACCTTGATAAAATCCTTATCACCAAGATCTGGCCAACACCCACTCACACAGCTTTACCGACGGAAGCTCAACCAGGAACAGACACTACAAGAAAATCCGTCTTTTTGTCGCGGATAAATTCACTGTTTGTCGCGGTTATAACCGCGACAAACCATATCACTCGCGGATGCGACTTCCGCGACCAACTCGACCCATACAACCAGCGCTTATCGCGGAAATGGCTTTCCGCGACAAACAGGACGCCTCGCGGAGGGTTTGTCGCGGATATATCCGCGACAAACTCTCTTGAATCAGCCTCTGGTTCGTCCGAAGTTTCGAGTCAGATTTTGGTTCGATTAAAGAATATCCGCGACTAACAGGAAGAATATCCGCGACAAACTGTAACAACCCTATCCGCGACTAACTCTTAAACATCCGCGACAAACCATGCATCTATTTTTCCAAATCCCGATCAAGCTCAAGCTCTCGCACGGCCTTCATGAGCATCATGCTGAAGCTCAGCAGCTCTCCGATCCTGCACAATCTGATCCAAATCCCGTTCATCCTCCAACGAATCATCCAATCCAACAGTCTCATACTGGTCTTGCTCGTCCATTCTCCGGTAATCACTGATCAATCGAATCGGAGCATGAGTAAACTGAAACGGCAAAAAATTAGGTCAAACTTAATCAGTAAGAGAACGAACTACTCACTCCATGAAAGTTTCGTGGAAGAGATCCTCTGCTTCCTCATCTTCATCCTCGACGAGGATATCCTCGTCCAGTATAATCCGAGGATCGACGGAGGCTTCGTCGTCGTCGTCGTAGTCATCGGTGTTGTTTTGGCTGGTGTTGTCAGAAGACCTAGAGAAGGGGAGATAACTATGAGAGGAGGAAGGAAAGGGAAGAGAAGAAGAAAGAAGAGAAGAAGACTTACCGTCGCACCGGTTCTTCAATCGCGCGTCAATGGAGGAGAGAAGGAGAGTGTCCGATTAGAAAATCTCGACTGTGAGGATGGGGAAAAGGGTATTTTTTTCAGGGTTTGTCGCGGATAAATTAAGACATCCGCGACAAATATAGGTTCGATTCAGCTTTGGTTTATTTTCGATTCAGGTTTGGTTTGATTTATATGGTACAAGCTTGGTTTGGTCAGGGTTTGTCGCGGATGATGGTTAAATAACCGTGACGAGTTTGTCGCGGTTAAATTAGTCGCGGATATATATTAAATAACCGCGACGAGTTTGTCGCGGTTAAATTAGTCGCGGATATATATTAAACAATCGCGACGGGTTTGTCGCGGAAGCACTTTTCACGGATATTATATTTTATCCGCGACAAACTTAGTCGCGGAAGCTATCCGCGACAACTTTTTCGCGACAAAAAGACGGATTTTCTTGTAGTGAGACCATCTGGAAGGACTGATAATATTACCTCACCCTCGTAGCCCCACAAATGGTTGATAACGCTTCGAAAGACTTTCAGAGGAGGGACGACATCGAGGAATTGAACGACGATTGCAGATTTGAGCTTCTGAATCCCTAGATCCACAACTTGTTTCGAGATGTGAAGAACACCATCAACCACAACCGCCTTAGACTCAGCAATGAACTTGAGATCGGAATCGGCGACTAGGGATGCCCAAGGAGCCCCGGGGGTAGGATCAGTAGAGGACGAAGCCATGACAAGCTACCCGGCGGCAACATTTCGTGAGCTTTCGCAATGAAACAGTGAAATTTTAGAGGTTTCTACGCGTGACAGCGCCATAATTTCTTTGTTCAATACAATATGAAGTGTAAATTCTCAGTTCTAGCTAAACGTTTGTTTTCTAACTAGTTTTCTCAAATTAATGGTCCGACTTATTCTAACCCAGTAACCCACACTCCATATTAAATTAAACTCAACGGGAGATACTTGCGGGTCGTTTGGATGAGTGAATTTGAATGTCTACGGAAATGGCGTGAATTGCATGGAATTTAATTTCTGAGAATTAGAGGTAATTCAAATTTTAAATTCCATGTTTGGATAGCTAATTAAGGTTAAGAAATTGAATTAGGAAGGTTTTTAATTAATATGTAAAAGACATTTGTACCCCAACGTGAATTAGCCTTTGGGTTTCATCATTATCTCTTGTTTCTCGATCTCTAACTCCAATGGTAATGCTTCATTGTGTTCATCTCGTGCGGGGTATTGACTTAAAGAGTCCCTTAAGTTTGAAGACTTAACGCGGCGGTCACGGTTGTATAAAAACTTTCAAATCGGTCCCGACTTCCAACTCCGTCCAACTTCCATCCAATTTTTCCATCCAATGCTGACGTGGATGATGACTCAACCGGTCCAATCAGCATATATAATAATAAAATATTAGAAAAATAAAAATAAATCAAAACTAATTAAAATATCCTCCCCTTCCTCTCTCTTCCTCCACTCTTCTCTCCCCCTCTCTCTCCTTCCTGCACTAAAGAAACAGAGACTCAAAATTAATCCAACAATAATAGAGCTAGAAGAAGAAGGGGGTGGTGGGGTCAGCTTGGACAAGACCTCGTCGGCGAGGAACTCGAAAGCGGCGACGCGGCAGAGGACGGCGGCGGGAGGGTTCGAAGAATCTGAAGGGTAGTTCACCGGAGATTGAGAGTGTTCTGCGTGTTCTGCGTGTCCTTGTGGGAAGTAGAAGACGTGAGAGTTGAGAGATGGGATTTGAACCATGCTTCCTGCACAAGCTTGCCATAGCTGTGGATCTACTGAGCTCTTCTCCTTCATTGTGAGAAAACAGGAAAATCGAAGCAACCCAGAAAAGGGAAAAGACGGTAATCGAATACCCAAAAGCTCAATTAATTTTTGAGTCTTTGTCTCTGTTCCTTTCCAGCTGATGGGTTCTGTGAATTTCCGGCGGCGGTGAAGACTCTAGCGGTTGCATAGAGTGAGTTCGGCGGGGAGGGGTTTTGATTCGGTAAAGATATGGATTTTTCGCCGGTGAGGAAATCGGAATCCGCTAGGAAGAGGCGGTTGTACAGGGAGACGTAGGTGGTGGAGCCGCAATTGAGGAGGTATGAACTCCATTTTGTCCAGGGAGACGTCAGCTGGGACGAAAGATGAGGAAAGAGTGAAAAGCGAGAAGAAGGGGAGGAATTGTAAAGAGGTATGAACTCCATTTTTGTCCTCCTTCTTCTTCTGGGTTTTGTCAAAGGTAGAGCCATTGTTGGATAAGTGAAAGGTGAAAGAGAGACAGAGAGTGTTGTTGCTTATTATTAAGAAAATGATTGAGCATGATTTCCGTTGATGTTTATGGGAGAGTTGGGGGAGTGGCCCAGTGTTGGGGTTTAAGCGGACTGTAGATGAACACAACACCGGATTGAATTTGAATTAGGAGATGGGATTTTGCTGTGGCTAAAATATCAATTCCTGAACTCCGCTGATCTGTAGCAGTTCCTCTTCAAGCCCAGTTGGATAGTAGCTGAGATTGACAGATGGTCGGATGGGAATGGGATTCCTGAACCAATTTCTCCTTCGAGCTCATTATCAGAAAGGTCAAGAGTTCTGACCCCGGTCAACGACCAGAAACCAGAGGACAATTCACCTAAAATTTTATTAGACGAGAGATCGAGAACTGACAGAGTTGCGCAGGTGGTTAGCGAAGTAGGAACCCGACCAGTAAGCTCGCTCCAGGCGAAGGAGACGACCCGGGGGGAGGCTGTGAGAAGAACCCGTCGGAGAGACGGTTGTCGCTGAAGGAGAGAGAGAGGAGGAGATGAAGGAGAGAGGTTATTTTATTCTATTATTTATTTGTTTTTGCTTTATTTGAATTTTTCTAATATTTTATTATTATTATTTATGCTGATTGGGTCGGGTGAGTCATCTTCCACGTCAGCCTTGGACGGAAAAATTGGATGGAAAATATTTTCAGTACCATTTTGACGTGATTTATAGGTCGAGTACCGGCGCATTAGTTATTGAAAACTTGCGGGACCAAACGTGTCAATTCCCCATCTCACCATTCCCATCTTGAATTCATGAAGATCGACGATGAATCTAGCTTAACTTTGAGTCTATGGAAGGAAAAGCCTGTTCAGAGGTGTTACAGAGTTAGCACAGAGTTCCAAGCTCGACTTAAACACTTAGCTCAATCCACCAGCAGATTAATCACATGTACCACTTTTGACGTCATGGCTGCACACATTTGGAGATCCTGGGTTAAAGCCTTGGATGTGAAACCCTTAGATTATAAGCTCAGACTAACTTTTCTCGATCAATGCTCGCCAGAAGTTGAAGAACCCGCCGTTGAGAGACGGGTTTTACGGAAACGTTGTTTGCTTAGCCTGCGCCACCAGCTCTGTCAACAAGTTCGTCAACGGCCTTTTGGCAGACATGGCGCGGCTGGTTCGCGAAGCGAGGATTGACGTCTCAGAGGAGTATATGAGATCCACGATTGACTATGTGGAAATAGACAGGCCAAGGAGGATGGAATTCGGAGGGAAATTGACAATCACGGACTAGGTTTCGGGTGGGGACGGCCGGTGTACGCTAGGCCGATTGACCTGACGCCGATGCCGCAGGTGTGCGTATTGTTGCCGGAAGGGGAAGTGGAGCCCAGTGGGAGGACAGTGATCTGTATGGAGATTCTGCAGTAGATGACGATGGGAGATTGACTATGGAGATTCAAGGGTTTGACGACGGGGGATTGACGGCAAGATTCTGGTGCAAGTGTTTGGGGCAACATTAGTCAATTGTGCAGAGAATTTCAATTCTTTGATGGTGATCAGGTCATTTGAATTATCCGAAAAGTGATATTTAAATTCCATTTCTAAACTTTCCGTTCAATTCTCTGATAATTTTTTAGACTACCCAAACAAGGAATTTAATCAAATCCCCAAATCTATCCAATTCTCTCTCTCATCCAAACGACCTCTTGGATGATTTTCCCAGAATGCAAAGCGAAGTCCCAGAAGCTACATTCCTGTCTATATCCTCTTAAGCATTTACAACAAACAGATAATAAACAACAAAAGGGCTCTCTCTACGCCCTTTCAATTACTCTTTTTACTTATTCTGATCATGATCAACCAGGCTCTACTTGCCCACATTGGTCTAAACTGTTGTTTTCTTCTTCATCCCTAGCTCTAAATCTTCTGCTTCAGTACATGGCGCAGCTGAAGTTTCTGGTTCTGCATCCTTGCCTCCAAAAGCTTTGACTTCAAACTTTGCTTCTGAACACCTCTCGGCCATTCAATGCATCCTTTCATTCCTCTTGTGATATGGGGGTTCCCTGATTCCGGTGAACTCCATTGATGTACGAAATCGCAAGGGCTAACTGCTCCTCCTCCTCCATCTTTACCTGACCCTTGGTCAGGCGATACAATCCCTGCACTAGATTTCCTTCCATTTGAGAACCTACCATTCATTCCATCAATTGATATTATCTTGTAGTTCTCTCCATTACTGCTCGACTTCCAAAGCCTTGCAATTGCTGATACCTTTTTTGACTGCTTACTAGGCATAGAACATAGCTCACTGATTTCTGCCACGGGGACCTCCTTGCAAATGTTGTCTTCCCATTCAGTGCCACTCCCTGATAAATTACTGTCCCTGTGATATTTATTGACCGATCGAATACTTCCATCTGGCGAGAAACTCGAGCCTTGATCCTCAAGATGGCTCACAGTTTCCCACCCACTTTCATCATCATCTTCTTCTATCTCCTCATTCTGACTCACATAAGCATTAGAATGTATGTGATTGTAGTCCTTAGTAACTAGATTGGCCTCGGGGCTCACCATATGCATCTTTGAGGAATGACTAACAGGACTGAAACCAGCACATTCTTCAATTTCTCTCTCATTTGGCTCACCGGAGTTAACTTCCTCCAGAACAGAAAATATATCATCAGGGTTAGAGGGCACATATGTGAATTCCTTTACCTCTTGAATATCAATAGAGGCTGCAGCCTGCATTAGAGACTCTGCTTGTCTAATTTCTGAAATTGCACCTCTCAACCTTAGAAAACTTTCCAAATCTGCTACAAGCTTGTTCATCTGAGAATACCGCTCCTCAAGAGCCACTTTGGCATCAACCAGCTTCATCTGGACACGTTCTTCACGCCATACCTCAGCCATCTGCAACATCTTTCGCTCATCATCTACTTCTTCCCGCAGGTTCATGGATTCCCTCTTTATCGCTTCAATTTCGGCCTTGTCATCTCCAATTTCCTTGGCGAGCTCATCACACACTTCCTCAATCAATTCTCTATTCTTTCTTTCCTTCTCGTAGTCCTGCATGAGTCGCTTCACTGATACCTTTGCATCGGCAAGCTCATTAACCAGTTTCGAGTTCAAGATCTCCAATCTCTGACGATTTTTCCTTTCACGGCTTAAGTCAGTCTTGACGTCATCAATAAATGCACGAATTTTCTCATGTTCTCTGCTCCTCCATGCAGCTCTTTCCTCGCTGACTTTCTTCAGAAAGTGCTCAAGTTTCTTTTTTGACGACCGTCGTTCTGTTTCGAGCTCCTGGATGCGTGCTCGAGCTTGTTCAAGCTCAGTTTCAAGGGCAGAAACCATTGATACAGCACTTACTTGCTGATCAAGACGCTCCATGTGGCCATATATCTGGCATACCTCATCTGGTTTCTCAAAGTATACAGGATCCCACTTGGTTGCACCCTCCATTGCAGAGTTGGCAAACTGGAATGAAGGTTCAAGCTAAAGAATAACAAAATAACTTCATTTAGACATAATAGAGTAGACAACAGCATAGGAAAATTCTAAAGAAAACGACACACCTGTCTGAATCAGCAAGTTAATATAAATCGTAGTTGTAATACTATAAAAAAAAATCACCCATGCAGTTCGAAAATATCATACTCCTCACCTCAGTTTCTTCCACACATGACTCCATTAACGGATAATGTCAACTTAATGCAGGAAACAATACTTGTAATGTTAAACGTATTCGGTAAGAATAACCCCTTCTAACAATTGCTAAAACAATAATAATGTAAACATCCATCCAATAAAGTTATTTCATGAATCCCAATAACCAAGAGAACAAGCAATCTGACCATTTCAGCATTATATAAATAGCTAGAAGGAATCACAAACAACTGGGAGAGACCAAGCAGGAGAAGAAGAAGAATCGCAGTTTCCATTTTCATCACTCACTGTAAGCTACTTAATCAATAAACCCTTGGGAGCGCATACCTTACACGAGAACTTGTTCTTCATACCAGACAATGGAACAGAGCTGTGTAATGGAGCCTTCAGCTCAGAACCATAAACTTTCTCAGTGCGAGGGGGGACGAACAAGATGCCGACATGAGCTGCCCCTGGCTGCAGGCAGAGACAATAAACTCAAACAGCTAAGAACCTTCATAATGTACATGTTACATTCAACTTGGCTCTGTTTAGGCATATAACCAAACTGAAAGAACCCACAAACAGGAAACTCTTAATAACTATACCAGATATCAATGAATATAACTTCTTCCTCTAAGTTGATTAAACAAGTACAGGAAAACCAATCACTCAAATGTAACTGATCAAGTTTGCAACATGCTCAACAAGCATTACAATAAATCTTAACCCCAACAACCGAAATGCTCAGAAATACTCTGGAAGTTTATAATCTCTGTCATATCCAGTCCATGGAGATATAGATGAGGGTGACAAAAGTTGCAGACTGCAGTAGTAAAGCCTAAGGAAACCGCATGCTACTATGATCAATGAATCAATTAGAGCGTATCATCAGAAGCCTTTCATCCATCACAGAAACACACCAAATAAAATGACAACGGAGACATAAAAAATTAACTCCTGCATCTTAAAGTCAATCAACCACTTAGATGTATCCGAGAAAAACAATAATCAGAGAACCAATAAGTCGTTACGAAAAAACAGTCAAAGATGAAAAGTCGAGGACAAAGTTGATCACACAAAATCTCAAGTTCAGTAAAATGGAAGTCAACAATATTTACTCCAGAAAACCTCAACCAAATCAACTCTTAAGACTTTGAATTGACGCTACACAGATCCTCTTCCAGGAAAGGATGAAGCTAAACTAGAACAGATAAACACACCAGACATGGAATGGAAACGAAAATGAATCACATTTTAACAATCTAACCTGAAAACCCAACTCATCCCTCCTCCTACGCTCTCCTAAGCCGCCACCGCCAACAGCGGCCTCTGGTGACTGCAACCTCCACAACCCAGCAGCAAGCTTTCTCGCAGAAACCGAGTTTACACTGTTCCTCAGCTTCCTTACTCTCTTACCCTCGTCTTTGCTCTTACTAAGCTTATCTTGTTCCGCCGCCGCGCCACCATTTCGCTGTCCGCCCTCCTCAACCTTCCATTTCAGCAGAGGGGTCTCGGGTCTGCTCCGTCGCCCGACGGAAGGTGCGACCCGTTTCAATGGGGTGAGGCTCCAGGCCTGCGCCGTGGCGGCCTGACGAGATCTGAGTCGGGATTGTGCTGATTTTGCTTCTGCGGCAAGACCTTGGAAATAGAACAAGTCCCCAGTAGCGCTGCCGACGAATGCGGTTTCCCAGCAGTGACCTTCATTGCTGATGCCGAGCACAGTCAGCCATTTAAGCCAAACCCAAAAATAAAACAGAACCAGAGAGAGAGCAAAATGGGTCGCGCGACCTTGACGATGTGATTGAGTGTAGAACAGTAGAAGTAGAGGAAAGATGTGAAGCAGAGAGAGAAAGAGAGAGAGTGTTAGTGGGGAAATTTTTGGGGAAGAAGAACTTGTTTTTGGCTGCAAGATCGGAGCAAAAGATTATTACATTATTCCAATTAAATTTCGTATCATTTCTCGTTTATTTATTTTCATGTTACTTGTTTTTGGCCTTTATGGTTTTTTTGTAATTTAGGAATCCTTTGAGGAGTACGGAGTGCGATGCTCATCATGCGACGTCGTGTGGGGAAAGAAGCGCGCTCTTCCCGCCTTGTACACGTGCTCTCTGGCAGAGAGAGACGTTGCTCAGATTTATACGATTATAGTTTTACTTTGCTTATTATTTAATTATTATTATTTAGACTTGCAATAACTAAATTACAAATGCAAGCAGGCATTTCCTAAAACTATACTGTAAAATTTAAATAAAGTAGTTTAGATATTAATGTGTCAGAATTGGTAAAGAATCCAATGTATTATTTACGGCAGTGATCGGGGTACAACCCTTGGGAGGGGTTGGATTTTGTTCCAACCTTTCCTAGCCATTGGATCATTCTTTGATCATCATTTTCACACTTTGACCAATCCAATGGTCTAAATTGATAGGGGTATTTAAGACATTTCAGTCTTAATTTAATTTTTATTTTATTTTAAATATTTAATAAATCTACAGTGAACGGTCAGCCACTCTACGGTGACCGGCCGCCGTGTTCCGGTGACTTTTCCGACGACCGGCCACCGTCTCTGGTGACTTTTCCGGTGAGACTCCGACGACCGACCAAACTCCGGTGACTTTTCCGGCGAAGTACATGTTAACTAGTTAACACTTTTTTTTAATTTTTTTTTTAATTTTTAACACCTGTTCTAACTGTTAATTAGTTAACAATTTTTTTTTTACTAATAACTAGTTATCTTCACTAGTTCATAGGTTATTCACTTATAACTAGTTAACAAATTTTCATGATGAATTTTTAACAAGATTTTTTGTTGATAGGTTATCTAACTAATACGTTGTTGTTAACTAGTTAATCTAATTGAGTTAACTAGTTATCAAGTTGTTAACAAGTTATCTAATCGAGTTAACTAGTTATCTAATCGAGTTAACTAGTTAACAAATCGAGTTAACTAGTTATCAAGTTGTTAACTAGTTATCTAATCGAGTTAACTAGTTATCAAGTTATTAACTAGTTATTTATTACATCGAGTTAACTAGTTAACTCGAGTTAACTAGTTAACTTATCGAGTTAACTAGTTAACCGATCACTAGTTAACTATTAATTAATAGTTTAAAACTATTTATCAAAACTATTAACTAGTCAGCAAAACTATTTATCAAAACTAATTAACTAGTCAGCAAAACTATTTATCAAAACTAATTAACTAGTTAGCAAAACTAGTTAACACATCATGAATGACCATATTATATAGTTATAAAGTTATCTAACAATGTTTGCATTTAATGTTTACAAAATGGCCAAAATTCTCAAATAGTCAGCCATATAATTTTTAGTGACTGAGAATGTAACTTTCAATAGTTGTTAAGACATCCAAAGCAGTCACCCAGCTTAACTAAGTGATAAATCAATCACCTAACTTAACTAAATAACAAACCAGTCATCTAACTTAACTAAACGACAAATCTGTCACTCTTCTTCAACCTTGGAATACGACAAAACTGTCGTACTCTACCTCTGTCTGATCCGGATCTCCCACCTTCGCCGTCACCGGAGACACCATCATCAATGCAGCCCCTAACTCTGACGAAACAGTTGCTCTGCCCCTGTTGATTTGCTGTCTGCCGTCCATCGTCAGATCTAATCTGTCTCGGTTCTGTTACGCCGCCGCAAGAGAAGACGAGGGAGGAGGCGGAGAGAGGTTAGATCGGAGGAGGAGGAAGGGCCGAGAGAGGTTAGATCGGAGGAGGAGGAAGGGGCCGGAGAGAGGTTAGATTGGAGGAGGAGGAGGTGGCCGGCGACAAAGGGAAGGGAGCCAGCGTGAGGTTTGGTTCGGCGAAGGGGGAGGAGGCGGATAGGTAATGGCAGGGGAAAGGTGGGCTGACGGTAGGCAATTAGATTTAGCTTTACGTTAAATGATTTTCTGATTTTACCCTTATTGGAACCGGTCCAACCAAAAAGGGTTGGACGTAGATCGTGTGCCTATTATTTACTTTCACAGAATGCGATAACTTCACTACTGTAGAATTACTAGAGTCTGGTAATTTGAATAATCACTTGTACTATCCTGATTAAATATGGGTTTTTTTCCTTATAACAAGTTGTTATGCTCCAATGGTCTCATGCGAAATTTGGCACTAGCTAGCTAAATTTCTTTGTTAGTTTACACCATCTCCAATAAGGAGGGTTAAATTTCCAAATTGCCAAATTTAGCTTAAAAATGTACTCCAATAGCAAAGTGCCAAATTGCTAAAATTGTATGATTTGGGTGCCAAATTTATATAGGCAAAGTGTCAAAGTGATACTTTTTATTAAATGATCTAGACCCACCCAAACTCACTCACGAATTAGTGAAGGTTGAGGTGACTTCTACCCATTGGCTACACTTGTCAAATTAAAAAATAAAGAAAATTAAATGTTGCACTTAAAATGAAAAAGCAAATGATTTATTTAAGGGATAATAGGCCGGGAGGCCCCTGTACTATTGAAAGATAACAAACAGGCCCTCTTACTATTAATTGCGCCAAACAAGCCCTTCTACTTAGAACATATAACAAACAAGCCCTTCCATTACAAATGTGACAAACGACATTACTGAATTGTTGACACAATTGACACGTCACTGACACATAGGTTGTTAGAGTTTACACGTCAGCCGATTGGAATGTCAGCAACCATAACGGCTCCGTTTTGACTCAGGGTTATCAGCAATAGATAATCTAAAATAGTAAAATATGACACCATTTAGGGTTGCTGACATTCCAATCGGCTGACGTGTAAACTCTAACAACCTACGGGTCAACTATGTCAACAATTCAGTAATGTCGTTTGTCACATTTGTAACGGAGGGGCTTTTTTGTTATATGTTCTAAGTAGAGGGGCTTGTTTGGTGCAATTAAAAGTAAGAGGGCTGTTTGTTATCTTTCAATAGTACAGGGGCCTCCCGGCTTATTATCCCTTTATTTTAATACCAACACACACCAATAGCTGTTTGTAATTTTTTTATTCATTGAACTCAATTGTTTATATATACTACAATTTCATTCATGCACACTTTGGACCTCTCACATGTTTGATGTTTCAAACACTACTTCTTCTACTTCTAAAAATCTCTCATCAAATTTTTAAACAATGACAAGTCGAGGGCCAAATTGGACTAGAGCTTGAAGCCTTAGCCAAAACTTCTGTCGAGTGTCGGAGGATGGGATCGTCGGCACCGGCCAACACGGGCGTGAAAACTCATTCTTTCAAACATGTGAAGAATCTATGACCATTTGACCCCAATAATTGATTTGTTGTCATTGATGACGTCATAGTTAATGGGAAAAAATTTTTGTCAAAATTTAAAAAATTACATCGAAATATTAGTTGTAATTAATTAATATTATCTACATATAAATAATGAACAAATTATGAGAAAAAGATAACAAAATCAAACATATATAAATACTAGTTAGAAATTTAAAGTGCAGTCTTATATATAAGACTGTCACTATTGGAGCAAAACATATTTTCAAAGTCTTATAAATTGCACTTTGGCAATTTGTGATAGCAATTTGACACTTCTTATTGGAGATGGTCTTAGTAGTGATTCAATCAAGAAGGAAATCTGCGTCCAAACTTTATAGTTTGGAACAGGATCCAAACCCAAAATAGAAGGGTAAAATAGTCCATTCATTAAAATAAATTAAAAAAACCCTAATGGCCCATTTTCTTCCGCCGTTCCTTTCCCTATTTCCTTTCAATGGCTGGTCTTGGCTTCCGACGTTCCCTCTTTCTCCGATTCAGCTCAAAGTCCGCAACCACGCCGGATCTCCCTCATCGGCTTCCGATTGCAGCAAGAACACTGCTCTGTTTTCGGTCTGATGCAAGGATTGCAGATTTCTAAGCCGATTTCTGTTTATTTGGGGCTGATTTTAGGAAAGGATTTCGACAACCCCACTACAAGAAAATATTGGGTTAGTCACGATTTTTAGTCACAGTTTTGGAAACCGTGACTAATTAGTCACGGTTTGTATCAAAACCATGACAAATCTAGTCACGGTTTTAATAAACCGTGACAAATTTAGTCACAGTTTTAATAAACCGTGACAAATTTGTCACGGTTCATCAAAACCGTGACTAATTTGTCACGGTTTAGTATGTAAACCGTGATTGATTTTGGCCATCGATGACACGTTGGCAATCTGTGCAATTATATTTACACTTGCCTTCCTATCTCTTCTTTCCTCCATCTCTTATCTCTTATCTTCTCTATCTTCTCTTTCTTCCTCCCATATCTTTTCTCTTCTTCCTCCCATCTCCTGTTCTCTTTCTTCCTCCCATCTCCTCTTTCTTCTTTCCAACCACAACTCTCAATCTCCTCTCATCACTTCATCTCCTGAGCTCCGGGGCATCCGCCGGCACTCCACTCCTCCGACCTCTACTGGTATCCGACGACAAGCTCCCCCTTCCGATAGCTCCCCCTTCTGATACAAGCCCCACCAAGCTCCCCCCTTCCGGTACAAGCCAAGCTAAGCCGCCGAACCTATTTCGAGATCTTTACAAGCCCCACCAGTACCCCCACCGAATTCCGAGATCTGTACAAGTAATGCCCAAGGAGTTCATCGATGAACTCGGAGTCCATACTCAAACCAAGTTGTCGAACCTATCTCGAATGGCCAGGTCGGTCGGCGGCTGGTGTCAGGTCGTTGTGGACGATTCGATGGCCAAGTCGGTTGGTGGCCGGCGGCCGTTGTGGACGACGAGACAAGAATTGAAATACAGATTCAGACATAGAACTTTCATATTATTACTCATTTGGTCATTAAACTATTATAACTGGACAATTAAAATTGGGACCTTTTGTTAACATTATAAGTTTATGTATTGGTTTGAGTAACAGAAAGAGTTAAGGTTTGGTTCTATAATTTAAGAAAATTACAAATTCAGTCACTGAAAAGTTTTAGCTTACACTTTGGTCACTCAAATTTGTCACGGTTTTCCTCTAAACCGTGACAAAGATTAGTCACGGTTTCGGAGATAAACCGTGACTAAACTTTGTCACGGTTTTCCACTAAACCGTGACAAAGCTTAGTCACGGTTTCGCGATGAACCGTGACTAAACTTTGTCACGGTTTATGGAAAATCGTAACCAATCCTTTGTCACGGTTTACATGAAAACCGTGACTATTTTTTATCAATATAGTCACGGTTTTCAAAACCGTGACTAAATTTTTTAGTCACGGTTAAAACCGTGACTAATAGGGCAAAAAAACTGTGACAAATAAGCTGTTTTCTTGTAGTGCGTACAACAATTTTAGGGATTCGATGATGCAGATGGTGGCGGAGAAGGTGATATACAATCGGAGCGGATTGGGGGAGCTTCTTAAGCGGTTCTTCGAGCTCAATTCTCCTTGGTTTTCAGATCTGAGTGAAAGCTCTGCCATCGCAGCTTCGATCGACCGGCGATAACGTTAGTAATCATGCTACGTATGTAGGTCATTGACTTTATAAGCAGCAAATGGTGATGGAGCATCGACTGGTTAGGTGGAGTTGCGGAGGTGGGTAACGGAGACAGAGCACGATGTCTGGAGAAGGAGTGGCGGAGCACAGCGGCCGGAACAACAACATCGTATATTCCAAGGTTGAAGAAGAATTACTAATATGTCATTTGGTTAAGTTAGGTGACTGATTTGTCACTTAGTTAAGTTAGGTAACTGATTTGTGTACTGATTTGCGGTTACACATTTGGATGTTTTAGCAACTATTGAAAAGTTACATTCTCAGTCACTGAAAAATATGTTGTTGATTGTTTGAGATTGTGGGTCATTTTGTAAACATTTAAATGCAAATAATGTTGGAATAACCATGTAACTATATAATTCGGTCATCGAATAACGTGTTAACTAGTTTTGATAATTAGTTACAAACTAAAACTCTTGTTAACTAGTTAACTAATCACGATGTTAACTAGTTAATTCGATAAGTTAACTAGTTATCTTAATCATGAGGTTAACTAGTTAACTAATTTTGATAACAAGTTATCACCTAAAAAATTTGTTAACTAGTTATCTAAATCACGATGTTAATTAATTAAACCAATAAATTAACTACTCATGTTAACTAGTTATCAACTTAATAACCTCGTTAACTAGTTATATTTGATCATAATGTTAATTAGTTAACTTGATTAAATAACTAGTTAACAACTTGGTGATTTTCGTGAGTGGTGTGATCCGGTACTAAAGATCTGTGTTTCTTCCTGAGATTTTCGTGAGTGGTGTGATCTGGTACTAAAGATCTGTGTTCTTTTCACCTTTAAAGAATTTTACGAGCTCCATCATTGTTTCATCGTCGAGTGATGTTACCCAGAGTATTTCTGGATTTCTAAACAGGGGTTGTTCTCATCATCTGTCGTCCTGAGTACCTGCTCAATCGAGCGATTGTTCTGTTTGAAACTGGTCTGAACCCTACCCAAAGTCAGACGGTGGGTTTGAAGACTCCGTACAAAATCTGACTCTATAGAACAAATATTGATATTGGAGTTTCCTTAATCTATGATTCCTGAATAAGGGTCTGTGTTCATTGTCCTGGGTTTTCTTTACTTCCGATTAACCCTTCAGCGGGTGGAACTTTGCCGGCGGTGACCCCATTCCTCTGACGAAACTGTTTCCTCTAATTTCCGGACTTATCGCTGGAAATTAAATTCAGTTTTTTAGATTTGCGTATTTCCAGGCTGTATTCAAATCCTGATTTATCTTAAGTTGGTTGAGCTGGCATTGATTTTGGCGTTTTCAGTGATTTCCTGGCTTTGATTTGGCGTATTCAACGGGGTTTTTTCGGTTGACTGACACCGGTCCATTTAATACACAGAAGGCGTGAGCTGTTTTATTTTTTCAAAATAACCAATTTTACTTTTTGTTAGATTCTTATCATTCATACCTCCCTTATATATCACTCTTCCCTACAAATTACCAAAATCAAACCGACACAATTTGTGAGATGATAGCACTGGCGGGAACAATCAGAGGAATTGGAAGTGAGATATGGAAACATGGATATTAAGCGGGATATGATAACAATCAACAGTTAAATTTTCTAGTGAATCATCCATGCAATATGACTCTTATATACAACTACTTTCGATGCAAAAGAACACCAACCACATTCACTGTCCTCATATTACTTCTGTGTACCTATCCCTGCCCAGCCATGAATCCACAAAACAACCAAAAGACCAATGATCAAGAAGAGATATTCAGGTTCGACAATGAAGTCATCCAAGATGGCCTTGAAAGAGTTGAGAGGAACGTGCTGATTCGAATTTTTTGGGATCAACCAAGAAGTTGAATGTTCGTACAGAACTCTTTGAACTAGTTATGGCACTACGACGGATCTATCCAAGTGATTGAAGTGGGTTTTGGATTACTCCAAGTGGTATTCCCCTCAGTGGATGCTGTTAACTGGGTACTTGAACGGAGGCCATGATCGTTGAACATGAACGCCATGAACATGGTTCCCTTCTCACCGCCCTCGGTGGAAATTTTTAAGGAGCTACAGTTCATGGCGGTCTGGATTAAACTCTCTCGAGTTCCGTCCCACTGTGTCACAACCCCTTTGGGAGGGAGTTCCTTCCTTTTTTTGCTGAGCTACTCGATATCTCTCTCTTTGGATCAAGAGGGAGGGATGCCGTTTTCATCAAAGGGTTGGTTCGAATTGATCTGCTGGCCTCCTTTTTGGGTCGAAGGTGAGCATGTGGGCCGGATAACATCCCATTTTGGGTCTGACTCCATTACGAGAACATCTCGTCCATTTGCTATCGATGTGGCTTTCTGGGGCACGCATCTCTAAGATGTCCACATACGGATATTCCATTGGACCATGAAGCAAGGGGTTCATGGATGAGCATTGGCCGCGTGGGTTTTAGAATAATGGAAAACAGCCTCCAGAAGTACATTCAAAATCAAATCAAGGCAAAGAGGTTGGAGCCAGAAAACTCTGGCTTCGGGCAGTTCAGTTTCGTTACAAAGGAAAAAAGATTCGGATACTCGGTTCAACCGCTTGTGGATGAAACAGGATCGGATGAGAAGGATGCTGAGACCGGTTCCTTTGCTGCTTCTTCAAAACAACCAGTCTCGCCATCTGCAAGCAGAAACCTGCCTAAGGGTGGAGCAATGCCACCTAATGGGAGAGGTCCTCATCCATCTAATGGTGTATTAGCTCGAAGGAAACAAGCTTCACTTCCACAGACATCTACGCTTGCCGTCTTAATTAACAAAAATAAGATGGTGAATGCTGGTGCTACGAAAGGATCGAATGGGCTCTACATCCATCTGGGAAGGAGAATGTTAGACGGAAAAGCAGCTTTCAGCTGTTCCAAAGGCAAGGATGCGGCTGCCGCCCCCTGTTCATCCTCCCTTGGGTCCGGCGGTTGCTCCTCAACAGCATGCCGTCAAAAGAAAGCTGACTTTTGAAGGAAAGGGCAAAGGAAAGATGATTGAAGGAGCTGCACCGATCCCTGCGAAAAGATGGGTTCCCTCAAAGGGAATTACAATTAGGGAACCAGATTCAAGAGAGGCTCTCCCTAATTCGATCTCTTCAGCTCCTACTCGGGGAAACAAGATCTCTGTTTCACCTCATAGGTTGGCGGGGCCTAGCAGGATCAGGGAATGGATCGAGCAAAACAGGGGTGCTCAAATCACTGATGAGAGAGTGGAGATTCTTCACAAATTCTTTGAAAGGAAATCATATTCCCCGGAGCTAATCCGAAACCTGTATCAGCAAGATGAGGATGACGAAGCTGAGGAAGAGGATGAGGAAGAGGAGGTGTCTCTGATAAATGGAATAAGATCAGCTCCTGATGCTGTTCGACCGGCGTTCAGTGAGTCCCATGCCTCGTCTGTGAACCAACCTATTAGAGAGGCTTCCATGGAGGATATTGGATGGATTAGACCAGTTATTGGAAGATGGGGGGATGTTACTGATAGCGATGAGGATGATAACTATGCTGAGCAGAATTTTGGAGTGGAAGAAGAGATTGACGTTCCCATGAATGAGTCGGGAGAAGATGAAGCACAAGAAGATGGGGTTGAAGGTAGTTTCTTGAAACCTAATCCTATCAATACTACTGTTGGCGGCGGTTTGATTAGGATTGAGATTCATAGGGCCTCTTTGCTACTTTCATTTAACTTAAATTGGGCTTATTTTTTATGGCTACATTTTTTACAGATAATTAAGGAAGGAGATGGACCAAGTTGGTGGGCTCTGCAAGATGGAATGGGCCAGGACGAGATTGGGCCGAATAAGGCTGGACAGCCATTTATTGTGTTATTTTTAATCCTTTTAGTATGTTTTGTTACATTTTCTGAACTTTTTAAGGTGGTGGTTTCCTACCTAAAATGGGCCCAATCAAATAAATGAGCATTTTATCTTGGAATTGTAGAGGGATTGGACCGGATTTGACGGTTCATGAACTCAAAAAACTAGTGGGTCGGTTTAAACCTAAATTTTTTTTCTTTGTGAAACACACGCTCAAGACGAAGACATAAGAGACAAATTATTCGCCATTCATTATAATAACTTTAAACATGTCTCAGGTGAGAATACGAAAGGTGGTATAGTGATGGCTTGGAAAGATAAACTAATAACCAAAGTATTATTCGCGAATACGTATTCGATTTGCATTGAATGGACGGAATCAAATGATAAAAAAATGTTTCTCATATGAGTCTACCTTTCAACGTTCCCGGTGATTAGACGCACTCAATTCGAAGCCCTACAAGATAAAATTCTAGATATAATAGGACCTAAGGTTATCTTTGGAGATTTTAACGCTGTCTCCAAACTCTCAGAAAAATATGGAGGAAACCTCCCAAATGCTAGGTCTTTAGCTGATTTTAACACATTCATAAATGATTTACTACTTGTGGATGTAGAATTCTCCGGACCCATCTTCACCTGGTCAAATAAAAGAAATGGATTAGAGGAAATAAAATCAAGACTTGATAGAATCCTAATCTCGTTAGAGTGGCTAAACATTTGGCCTGAAACATGCTGCTCTAATATCAATGTAAATGGCTCGGACCATTTAGCAATCCTTCTTGAAAGAGTACCAACAAAATCCCCTTCAAAAAAATTATTCAGATTTGATAATAGGTGGATCGGGTTACCTGAAGTAAGAAATGTGATTGAGAATGAGTGGAGTAGACCAACACCTGGTTTACCAATGTATAAAGTGACAAAAAAATTAAAAGAAATTAGATACGAACTTTTTGAGTTAATGAGATCAGGTGTCACAAACTCAGAGAAAAAAATTAAAGAGATCGAAAAAGGAAATCGACGTGGAGAAAGCAGCAAAAACAATTAATTGGGAACACGTGGCATCATTAGAAAATGATTTATCAATTGAGATACACCAGGAAAATTGTTATTGGAAACAGCGTAATAGAGCCAAATGGTTGGAAATGGGGGACAAAAACACGAAAGTCTTCCACCAGTCTGTAGCACAACAAAGAAGGAGGAACTTGGTAACAAACTTAGAAGACAAGAATGGAGTTAGCCAAAGTAATCAACATAAATTGGGCAAGATTTCTTCCGAATTCTATAACGAACTATTCGCTACGTCCTTCCCACCAACTAGTCTCACAACTATTATGAATGCAATTCCGGAAGACAAACAAGTTTCGAGCAAAATGAACAATCAAATTACTGAATGGGTATATGACGAAGAAATTAGAGATGCAATTTTCTCAATCGGGAAGGATAAGGCACCAGGACCAGATGGGTTCTCTGGATCTTTCTTTGAAGCCTATTGGGACATTGTTGGTCAAGAAGTCACTAATGCGATAGCCCTATTTTTCAGAACAGGGATAATGCTGGGAGAAATCAATTATACTTGGGTATCTTTACTACCTAAGAAGGAGGAAGTTAAAAGCATGAAATATTTGAGACCAATTGGTCTCTGCACAGTGCTATATAAAACAATAACAAAAATTCTAGCAACAAGGATTGGAAAGATATTACCAAATATAATTAGCTCAAACCAAAATGGCTTTGTACAAGGGAGAGCAATCTCTGATAATACTCTTATTGCCCACGAAGTTATGCATTACTTAGCAAATAGAACTACATAACTATCAAGCTTCATGGCCCTCAAAGTCGATATGGAAAAAGCATACGACAGGGTCGAATGGGCTTTTCTCATTGCACTTATGAGAAGATTTAAGTTCAGGGAAAGGGTTATTGGGTGGATTTATGAATGTCTAACGAAGGCTAAACTAACTATCATCTTAAATGGTCAACCCTTCGACTATTTTTCACCCTCTAGGGGTCTTCGACAAGGGATCCTCTTTCTCCACTTCTGTTTGCCATTTGCTCAGAAGGTTTAACGCTTATCATCCAAAAGGCTATTTTGGATAAAAAGCTTGTAGGTCTGAAGTTCAACAACATAAGCCCGACACTCACCCACCTAATGTTCGCGGACGATACTTACCTGTTTCTCAAGGTCTCAGATGACTTTATAACTAATCTAATGGATATGTTTGAGGTCTATCAACTTTATAGTGGTCAAGAAATTAATCTTGTGAAATCGGCCATCACGTTCAGTAAAGGTACTCCTGATGCCTCGAGGTCCCGCTAGAGTAGAATGATGGGCATTTCAATTTTGAACAACCAAGATATTTACCTCGGACTTCCTTCAGTGCTAAAGAGATCTAAAACTGAAACCTTCAGATTTCTGGAAGACATCCTGCTTAACAGAATAACTCATGGAAAGGGAAGTGGCTATCTCCTGCCGCTATGGAGGTCCTCATCTCTTCTGTCCTCATTGCTCTTCCAATGTATGCGATGGCTTCTTTCCTTATTCCTAAAATGAACATAGATAAACTTAATACGATTATTGGAGATTTTTGGTGGGGGAAAGTAGACGGCAAAAAGAAGATGCATTGGGTATCCTGGAGAAATTATGTCTCCCCAAAGAGAGAGGAGGATTAGGATTTAAGGATTTAGAAACTTTTAACCATGCGTTGTTAGCCAAACAAACATGGAGACTTATTCAGAACCCGATCTGTTACTAGCACAAATCTACAAAGCAAAATATTTTCCAAACTCTTCCCTAATGAAGGCTGGGAAAGGCTCGAACGCGTCTTGGGGATGGAGAGGCATCCTCAAAGGAAGGGAAATCACAAAAGTTGGGCATAGGTGGCAGGTGGGCGATGGGGTCCTTATTAACCCCTATCTTGATCATTGGATTCCCACCTTCCCCCTTCTGCCCCCATATTAAACAGAGGGATCCAATAATGGATTTTCCAATATCCGTGGCCGGATTCATTGACAATGATAATTGGGACCAAAACAAAATTAGAAATATATTCAGGGAGGACTCAGCCAATCAAATTCTCTCCATTCCAATTCCTAGGCGTCGAGCAATGGATAAAATAATTTGGCAACTGGCGGCATCTGGTGAATACTCGGTTCATTCGGGATATGGCGTTGCGAAGGAAATTTTAGCTGAAGCTCCACAATTCGAACCAATTGATGTGGTGGATTCAAAAGTTTGGAAGGCATCTGGGAAATCGAAATACAACCAAAATTTCATTTTTTCCTCTGGAGAATCCTAAGACGATCTCTCCCCGTAAGAGCAGAACTTTTTTATAGAGGGCTTGACATTCCAACTTTATGTCGGTATGTTGGGATGTGGAAGAAACAATAGAACATCTATTTTTTGTATTGTATCCGGCCTTGAAAGTTGCTAATGTATGCAACCTTCCAATTCAGGAGTATAAAGGGAGGAGGATATCTAGAGAAGACATGAGTCTAAGAGTTTCTTTCATTCTTTTCTGGTAGAGGCTGTGGAAATCAAGAAACCTGGTTGTTTTCAAGCTAACACAGGATTCTGCGGAAAAAATCTCGAATCAATTCTTTTTCATGCTAAAGGAACAACTTGAGAGCTTCTCCAATATCAACCCACCTCAAGTATTACAAATCACAAACAGAGAACACATAAATAGACCCCTATGCAAGGGCGTGAGGTCTAGTAATGCTATCTGGATTCAAGTGGACGGAGCTACTACTAAAAAAGTAGGAGGGGCAATTGGTTTCATTGCTAGAAGCCATATAGGGATACATGTTTTTGCGGGAGGGAGGTATTTTGTTGGTATCACTGACCCCTTTACCATTGAATGTCTAGCGATTAGAGAAGCCCTACAATGGTGTTTAGATTCAAATTTCAAAAATGTTGTCATTAAAGGGGATGCTCAACAAGTTAAAATAAAAATAGTGCAAGGGAAATCCCTGCATTCCTATGCTGGAGCAATTGTCACTGAAGTGAGACAATTAATTAATGACTTAGATTTTGTGGAATACAATACTATCCCGAGGACACAAAATACTTTGGCGCATAACCTTGCTAAAGAAGCATTGGCCTGCCTCCCAAATTCCATAAGTCTTTTCAATTTAAGGTCTTTCTGACATTAAGTTAGTTGGTGGATAAATTTCCACCCACCCCCCCCCCCCCCCCCCCAAAACCCCCTCCCACTTTCCCTCCTCTCCCTCCTTTGCTCTCTTTTCCTTTTCCTGTTTAGCTCCTAGGATGGTTCACGGTCTACGATATCTCTGTTGGAGATGTCCCGAAAAAAAACTTGGTAACTAGTTAACTCGGTTAGATAACTAGTTAACTCGATTGGTTAACTAGTTAACTCGGTTAGATAACTTGTTAACTCGATTGGTTAACTAGTTAACTCGATTAGATAATTAATTAACTCGATTGATTAACTAGTTAACTCGATAGATAACTAGTTAACTACTTGGTGACTAGTTAACTCGATTGGTTAACTAGTTAAATCGATTAGTTAATAGTTATCTAAATCATGATGTTAACTAGTTATCTAAATCATGATGTTAACTAGTTAACTAATTAAAAACTACATAACTAGTTAGGTTAACAAAAAATTCAATTAGCTAATCACGGTGATCCGATTGGTTAACTGGTTAACAAATTGATAACTCGATTAGATAACTAGTTAACTAGTTATCTAAATTAAGAACAACATAATTAGTGAGATAACATGTTAATAAAAAATTCAGTTAATAAGTCATAGTAATTCGTTAACTAGTTACCAGCAAAACAACATGTTAACTAGTTCAGTTAACTAGTTACCAGTATGTTGATAACTTGTTAACTAGTTATCAGTATGTTGATAACATGTTAACTAGTTATCAGTAAAAATCAGGTTAACTAGTCATCGCCGGAAAATTCATCGGAATTTGGTCGGTTGCCAGAAAAGTCATCGGAGTTTGGACGGTTGCCAGAAAACTCACTGGAGTCTCTCTGGAAAAGTCAACAGAAATGGTGGTCAGTCACTGATAAATTAATCGGCGACGATGTTCGGTTGCCGGTCACCAGAAAAATATTAAGTTTTTAAATTAAATATAATAATTAAGTTATGTGTATAAAGTCCTAAATACCCCTAACAATTTTAGACCATTAGATTGGTAAAATTTAAGGATTTATCTTAAACTAAAAAAATTAGGGGTCAAACTACGAAAATTTTATCAAGCTAAAAATTTCGTACAAATAAACCAAAATGCTATACACTAAAAATTTCAGTATCAAAATGCAAAATCCAAATATTGAAGGACTAATGACAAGAGGTGGCAAATTATAAATGAAAGAAACTTAAAGACTAAATAAAATTTGGCCTGGAAGTGCATGGGCTTATAGTGGAATTGGCTAAAGAAAAAATTTCCCACCAATTAACAGTAATGCACGAGATTAGAAAAGAAATATTAAATATTTAAATTTATATAATAATTAAATGATATGTGTAAAGTCCAAAATACCCCTAACAAATGTGGACCATTAGATTGGTCAAATGGTCAAACTAGATCTAATGGTTGGATGAGGGTTTGGAACTTTCCAAACACAAGAATGTCTTGGATGCTGATCCACTTCCATTCAATCACGTTACTTCAATAATTTTTTTTCCATTAGATAACTCCCGCAAGAGCGTTGGAGATAACCAAACATTCAGAAAATTAAGTGCACACCCAAGCCGTGAGGTTTACCATTCTCCGGCTTGGGAGGCAACGAAACGCATGACGAGCCACATAGTGGGCTGTCATGCTAGCTTGACGAGGAACTGCAAGTAGTTGATGAAGGGGCGAGAATCTAGAAGATGGCAAATGTCAGCAACCAAGGAACCTCCTTCACGAGCAAGGAAAAGGCAGCTAGAGACTGCCCGTCTGACTTCAGTGGCGTCACCTTCAATGTCCACCTCTGACCAACCCAAATCCCAACAAAGAACGCAAGCATCTCTAACCACTAAAAGTTCAATAATAAAAGAGTTAGAAATCCCTGGATAATAAATACCTGTGGCGAAGAGAAGCGAACCCTCGCAGTCACGAACCACCAGGCCTGCCGCGCCACCTACTCCCGGTAATAGGGCTCCATCTACATTGATTTTTAGTCTCGGATATCTAGGAGGGAACCATCTGGAGGGAAGAACATGAAGGGCTTGGGGGGGGTGACATTTGGGAGGGATGAAAGGGCATCAATATCAAAATTTAGTTGTCTGTGAAGAGCCATAGTCGAAGATTGAAATTTCTCGAACACCACCCAATTCCTAGATTTCCATACTCTCCACAGAGGAGCTTCTAAAGGTCGAGTTAATATAATAAATCGCCAAGTTATTGTCGGGGGGTATGTGGTATTGAGTCCAAATCCAAATTAGCCATCCTGAAGAGACGCCGAGCCACTATGCAATCGAACATAAGATGTTCTAAAGATTCATTTTCTAGTAGACAACAAGGGCACTGGAGTGGCAAGGTCACTCCTCTGGAATTTAGTCCTTCTAGAGTGGGTAGAATCCGATGACAAATCCTCTAGAGGAAGAATCGAAGCTTTGGTTGGATACGGAGGTCCCATACTGATCTCCAAAGAACAGAATCCGTTGGAGGAGCTAAAGACGGAGGGGTTTTCTTTTTGGGCCTCGTACGGAGAGCCTGTGCATACCCAGAGTAAGTGGTGTATTGACCATTGGCCGAAAAGTACCAAAGAGGATGATCTGGTTGTGCCGTCACTGGAAGGGGGATGCTAGAAATCGCCTGCACTGTGTCTGGAAGGAAAAGTCTGGATAACCGCTCTTTTCCCAACTTCCTTGAACAATCATAGAAGAGATTTGAATAACTGTACCAGGTGGTAAAGGATGGATGAGCGTGGGGAAAGAATGTCTCAACTGCCACGGATCCATGGCCGTTAAAAAATGGATAGCATTGGTCGGGAACCCAGCTGCCATAGGAGGCCCTGCATCAAAAGATATCGTCCATGTAAAATACTCTACCATCCCCAGGAAGGGTTTGACCGTTTCGTTGCATTTAGAAAGCATTGAGATGGGAAGTATCTTTCCTTAAGAAGATGGGAGAGTAATAGGTCAGGTTCCATTAAAATTCGCCAGCTTTGTTTGGCTAGTAGTGCTTGGTTGAATGCTTTGAAGTCTTTGAAGCCCAGACCTCCCTCCTCTTTAGTCAAGCAAAGCTTTGACCAGCTTCACCAATGAATGTGACGTTGATCAACCACTTCTCCCCACCAGAACTCAACCATCCATGAATCTAAGGTTTCACAAACCACATTACTGAGCTTATAGCAGGACATAATGTGAACAGGAAGTCCTGCGACAACCGATGTGAGGAGTGTGTGAACTCCAGCAGGCGATAGGGAGGCCCTCTTCCAACTATGTAATCGGGTTGCACCTTGTCCTCGATGAATGCAAAGGTTTCTTTTTTTGATTTAAGTACAACACATGGAGCACCTAAATATGTAGCAGTATTAATAGAAGAATTTATTTGTAGGAAATCTAAGTATTCTTTTATTAGATTATCAGGCACATTTTTGCTAAACATAACTGAGCTCTTTGCGTAGTTGATACGCTGCCCACTTAGAAGCTGGTATCTTGTGAAGAGGGATCGTAAGTGTACCAGGGATTGACGAGAGACTCGCATGAACACCATGGTATCATCCGCAAACATTAAATGTGTGATCATGGGACCATGTCCATTTAGTTTAATCCCGTGTAACGTTTTTCTCTGGAGCTCTAATTGGATGAGTGAGAAAGTCCTTCAGTACAGATGGCAAATAAGAGGGGCGAGAGCGGGTCCCCTTGCCGCAGAGATGGGGTAAAAAAACCCTTTTGGTGTTCCGTTAAGAAGTACGGCTATTGTCGCAGACGCCAGACATTCATGTACCAAGGAGACCCAACTTGGATGAAATCCTAGAGCTAAAAGAAGTGGGAACAAAAAATCCCACTCCACCCTATCATAGGCTTTCTCCATATCCACTTTTAACGCAATGAAATGAAGTTTACTAGAGCTATAGTAAATGGTGAATTAATTCATGGGCGATGATAATGTTATCTGTTATGCATCGACCTCGTACAAACCCATTTTGTGTTGGGTTTACAAGATGTGGTAGTACGAGTGCCAGCCTACCGGCAATTATTTTTGAAATGATTTTATAAAAAATCATACAAAGACGGATAGGTCGAATTTGAGTTATATTAGTGACCTCCGTCACCTTAGGTATCAGGGTCAACCAAGTATGATTCAACCCTCGTAGCATATGACCACGTCTAAAAAAATCCTTAACCGCATAAATTACATCATGATCTATGATTTCCCAATATCTTTGAAAGAGAGACCCGTAAAACAATCTAGACCAGGAGCTTGATGAGGTCCAATGGAAAACACTGCCTGTTTAATTTCCTCTTTTGATACTGAAGCTAATAAGTCGCGGTTAGTGGCAGCATTGATAACAGAGGGGATCCTGATCTCATAGACAGATTCCTGTGATCCATCATGTTCTGAATAGAGCTTTGAATTACGAGGCAGCTAATACCCCTTTATATTTCTCCGTGGAGATAACATTACCCTCCCCGTCCAATAGGTCACCAATAAAATTCCTTTTCCGTGTAGTAGTAACTGATCTATGGAAAAAGGTTGTGTTACGGTCCCCTGATTCTAGCCATTTAATTCTAGACTTCTGTTTCCAATACACTTCCTCTTGTAATCGAACGTTGGACCGTTGTAATTCTAGCCGGCGAACCTCAGATCAATTAACTGAGGCGGCAGAAAATTGGTTTGAAAGGGCCCTGTCTAGATCTTTCAGCAAACGTGCGGAGTTAGTAGTTCCTCCTTGACACCAATCAAAGAGTAGATGCCTTAAATTCTGGAGCTTGTCAGGTAATCGAAACATAGCACTTCCGTCCTTGCATGGCAAAGCCCAAGAGTATCTGATAAGATTTAAAACTTCTGGATTTTCCACCCATCGACAATCAAATCAAAAAAGTTTTTTTTTTAAGACAGGCGAGGGCGGCAATGTGCGAAGTAATATTGGTGAATGGTCCGAGCATAACGGTGGTAAGTGTTCAATCACCGTTTCAGGGAAAAAATCAAACCAAGATTCATTTAAAAAGAACCGAGATATTCGTTCATCGATGAGAGATGGCGGTGATTATCTGTTTGACCACGTAAACTCAGGACCAGAAAATCCGATGTCAATTAGGTGCATCTCATTTGAAAAGTTTAATAAGGGTGCAATTTTATTTCTATCCAGAAGGATACCACCCCGTTTTTCTAAAAGAGATAACATACAATTAAAATTTCCAAAAATAGAGTGGTTCTAAGAATTGTTCGGTTCGATTCACTAGTTCACTTAACTATCTTTTTCGGGTTGATTGATGGTTAGATAGATACACACCCACTAAATAAATAAATTTATCTGTTTCTAGCTCATACACAATGCAAATTGCAAAATCCAAAGAGAAGACAACTCGAGATGAAAATTCAGCAAACCAAGCCAAGGCTATCCCCCCTCCAGAATTATTACTAGGAACATGAAAATAATCTGAAAATCCACATTTCATTAATATCGAGGATAAAGTCCCCCGTACTTACATGAGTTTCACACAAGAAAAGAAAAGGAGGTGCAACACTACTACATAGACGTTCTAATTCTAAAATGTATCAGGACCTCCCAACCCTCTACAGTTCCACGATAACACCATCATAATCCTTTGGTAGCCGAATTTCGGTCGTCCATCACCACCATGTCATCAAGAGGGTCACCAATTGGTCCTTTCGAAATGAGTGCAAAATCGTCATCATCCGATAGCTCTAAATCTAATTCGTAGTCATCTGGGTCAACCGAAGGGATGATTCCACTGCCTTGTAAGTCATTTGGACCTAGAGGCCAAAGCTCATGGCCTATTATGTTGTCTGGGTCCAGCAGGCTGCCAGCAATTGGGAGTTGAAGGTCAATTGGGCCTGAGCCTGACTCCACAGTTATAGGGACTGTTTGGGCCGGCTGAACAAACTGGCCTACGTCTATTTGAAGGGCTTGATTTTGGCTGACATCCGAGCCCAAACTACTTTCGCCAATACCAACTGCACATTTAAAACTAGGGTTTCCCCTGCCGCCGTCAATACGCTAATCGACGACAGTCAACGAGAGCTTGTTTCGCCGGATTCACATCAACCACCAGCAGCTGCTTCCCACGGTGGTGCGACAGACGAATAGGGGAGTATCCATCATCCTGATGGATTGTTCATGTGTCAGTCGACCCATCATCTTCGCGAATGGGCTCTGATTCTGATCGAGGCGTAGAATGAGTCGTCGTCCTCCGTCGAACGCGTTAACGAAGGCAGTAGATGGCCGTGGAGGCGGAATGACAATTGAGCTTTGATGTGACTTTATTTAGTGCATTTTGAGCTTATGATTGACCTATGAAATGCCCGTGTTCGATCGTGAAATGCCATGAATTATATGCTTTTATTGAAGTTTTGCGCAAAGCATCCATTTGTTGTCCGGTTGCCACTTTGGAGCTAAATTCTTGGTCTATTGGAGTTACCTCTGTGCATTTTCAGGTTATGGCATCGAAGTACGGATGACAAGGAGCACATAGTAGAAAACGGGAGGTCAATTGGAGTCCGGACGAGGGATCTATGGCCATTGCAAGTTCGGGATTTATGCAGAGTGCAGGGGTGCACGCCGTGCAGTAGTGCACGCCGTGCACTGCCCCCTGCACTATAAATACCCGCGTTTTTCACTCTTTTGGGGTATTCTTTCATCTCCCTTGAACCCCAAACACATACCTACGACCCCATAAACCCTAGGACTCATTTTTGAGCAAAGTGGAGCTAATTGAAGCAATTGGAGCTTGGATTGAAGTCCACAACCTTGGAAGAGAAGCTAGAAGTGGAGGATTGAAGATTGTCCAAGGATCCAAGCCATGGTGTTCTTGGTGATCATCTCTCTTTCTCTTTCCTTCATTTCCTTGGCCATGTGTGGCTGATTTCCTAGGTTCTTCTTGGATTGATAGATAGTTGTGTTAATAGAGGTTGATTGTGTAAACATGCTATGATTGATCTTGGATGTAAGAAGATGATCTCTAGACTTGTTGTTAATTCCATTGATTGCCATGTTTGCTTGATTTGGTCTATTCTTTGTGATGTAACGCATGAGAGTGCTTAGATTACATGGATTGTAGGTCTAGGGATTGAAGGGAGTGTATTCTAAGAGATTAGATCATCTCAATTCAACCATAGTTGCATGATTTCTCTCTTGTGCATTTTATTGAACACTTGGTGTGCACTTAGTTTTTCACTCAATTGAACTTTGATTAGTCTTTTGATGATTTCTTAGTGTTAGGACATTGACATGAGAGTGTGATGTCTAGGCTTGTGGTCATAGAGTTATAGGAGAGGGTTTTGTAGCTTGGCATTTCATCAAACACCTTTAGTGCATCCTTAGTCACTTAGCTTGAGAGCGAGAGCCTAAGTTGAGTAGTCTTAGGATAGGGATTTAGTGCTACGAGAGTGCATTCAGTCTACAAAAGTGATTTGCATGGTCATTCGATTGCATCCTCGATCATGTTTGGCTTGTTTGTTAATTGTCTCCTCTTGAGCATGATGAAGCTATCAAGTGAACCCCTTTATCTTTGATTTGCACCGCTTTACTTTGCTTGTTTAGTTTTGTTTATGCTTTTGATTTCCTTTTCAAACTAAAACTCCTTTTAAATGATTAGACCGTCCATGAACCGTGTGAGTTGTGGCAATTGAGAGAGCCCTCGTGGAAATACTACCTTGATAGTTGTGAGTTAATTCTTGCACGTCACGCTTCCTTGTTGCCGATACACCTCCAGACATCTCTGAAACATCCACGAACCACGAATCGGAGGGCCCGTACTGATTTCCACCGGAGTAGAGCAGTCTCCTTGTACATGATCCAACATTCCACAATTAAAGCAAACCTTTGTCAAGCCTTCGTAGAGGATCTTAACCCAGAAGGAACGTCCGGGTCACTCCAGCACTTCCCTACGGCCGCCCAAAGCCCTTGAAGAGATCAAAATAGTTTTGCCCTCAGAAATACACTCGGTTCATCACTTAAATGGAACAGAGCCACGTCGTGAACACATCCAAAATTGGCGAGAAATTGGCGGGCACAAAAAACCGTTGCATACTTAGTGGGGACATCCTTCAACGTAACCTAGAAGTCCATGAAGTGTAGAGACATCGACACTTCATCTGACGGAGGAGACCACGCATCCAGATTCATCATCGTCCCATCCAAGTTCCAAGGTTGAGATCGGAGAATACGGCGACGATCCTCCAAGCTTTGGAAATAGACTTGGAAGAGTCCATATTCGACATTGAACACACGAATGCGCCCCTGGAGTACCCAGATCCTTCCAAGTGCTGACTACAGACTCGCAATTGTTTTACGAATCTGCCCAAAGAACATCAGGACAACACTCAAACCCACACGTTCCTGGCTGGCTGTTATTTCGGAAGAAGGTAGTTGAAAGGCTTTGATTGCCATTGTGAATTGCTTATAGTTGTAGAGCAAAATGCCAATGA
The DNA here is from genome assembly GCA_034768395.1 of Linum lewisii. Lineage (NCBI taxonomy): Eukaryota > Viridiplantae > Streptophyta > Magnoliopsida > Malpighiales > Linaceae > Linum > Linum lewisii. The sequence continues at coordinate 16,777,173 of CM068297.1, forward strand.
AATGGTAGTAGTAATATATATAGGATCCTGCGAGGAAACCGCAAAATTGTAGATAAACTGCCAAATACCCACACCACAACCGCTGTGAAAAACTTACAGCGTTTGGGGGATTATGGATAAGTCAGAAGTAGTCAAACCTCCGGAGAGAAAGTAACTGACAAGAGAAGAAAGCACAAAGTAACCGTCGTAGAGAGAAACCGTCGCAGAGAGAATTTTCGTCGAGAGAGTGTTTATTTTCAACTATTTATATATATTAGTATTCATTAATTAAAATGGAAAATTCTTATTAAATATGATGTCAAAAGTTATGAAGATGATACAATGGGGGATCCAAGTGAAGCTGCTTTGGGGGTATCAATTCCTGATGCCCTACCCTTACCTAGTAAATTTGGAGGGGGAGAAAAGGTTAAGGGTAGTACCTCAAAGACTTCTAATAGTTCAAGAGGCACCCTAGAATCTTCTGCTCCAGTCACACCTACATTGGGTGGTAAACAATTGATCAGGAGTTGGTCAACAACTCTGCCCCTGCTACTGGAAAGGAGAAGAAACCCACTATGAGGGATCCTCAAAAGGGCCTCTGATGGCACGATGGGGACTCCTAATAGAGTTGGTTCAATGGTATCAACCTCTGGTACCCATCCTTTGTCTAGTACAATTGGAGGGAGGGGGTTAAGGGTGGTAACTTGGCGCCTTCTGATAGTCTGAGAGTTCCTCCAAAATCTTCTACCCTAGTCACGCCTTCATTAGGTGTTACACCAGTTGAGTTGGAGTCGGATGCTCAAGCTGAGAATGGTGGTTCCCAAAATTCAGCAAATAGTAATTCTGCAGTACATTTGGAGGCTCCTTTTATTATGGTTAAGTCTGTTTTAAAGGTGTCTTAGGTTTCTATTGATGTGGAGGCACCTACTGTAAATGCGTTTGATGCCTTGAAAGAAGGTGAAGAATATGTATGTTGATGGGCCCCTGCCCAAGATTCCTCGGGCCTGCCAGACCGAGCGCCAAGGCTTAAAGCAAAGGTCATCCTCCCACCCTAGAGGAGCAAGTCATAGTCAGTGTCAAAGCGGCACGCCCTGACAACCCCTCCATCAGCCGTCTCCTGTCAAAATCAAGGATATGTCATTGTCAGGCCAGGAACAACTCCCTCTGACAGCGGCCACACGTCTGATGGGATGGGTCCATCCAAGGGCCCCCCTTACACCTCACCTACGGTCCGACATGATGATGACACATGGAGAAACAGTTCTGGCTACGAAAGTTGTATAAATAGACAGTCCCCCACACAATAGACGACACGACACACCTAGACCATACGCCCGATACTGCATGCTCACATGCTGCACGCTAAGGGTTGTGGTCATCCGCCCTATTCCTAGGAGCACACCTGAGTACTTCTCTGTTACCCACTTCTCCCTCCATACCATATTCATATACATCCTCACTTTCCCTAACGTATCTCCTTCACCTTGCAAGGCACACTCGTTCGTGACCAAGGTGACGCTCAGAGGTATTGGTTCGACCCACCTCGGTTGAACCTCTTTATTTACCGGCCCACCTCGGTTGAACCTCTTTAAAGGTGTCTCAGGTTTCTACTGATGTGGAGGTACTATTGTAAATGCGTTTGATGCCTTGAAAGTAGGTGAAGAAGATGTATGTGCTCCCCTAGTTGTTGTTAAACGGAGAGGGAAAAGGCGTAAGGGAGGTAGGGGGTGGTGGTAACACTCCAACATGAATTTTTTAGTCTGGAATGTTAGAGGTCTGAATCAACTTTGTAAACACCAAATGGTTCAGGAGAAGTTCAAATCCCTAAAATTGGATATGGTAACTATTATTGAAACTAGAGTTAGAAAGGAAACGGAGAAGAGTGATGTAGTTTATTGGTACTTCGTCATTCATTGCTCCACACTAATGAATTTTTTAGTCTGGATGTTAGAGGTCTGAATCAACTTGTAAACACCAAATGGTTCAGGAAGTTCAATCCCTAAATTGGATATGTAACTATTATTGAAACTAGAGTTAGAAAGGAACGGAGAGGATATTTTTGTGCTCTTTCTCCCACCTGTAGTATTATATGGTACTTACAGTATTCATGTGACATCTAGGAAAATCCACATCAACAAAGCACGGAGGAGATCCATGGGCTATGTGGAATAGTTCAACCTTAACTTACTTGACACGTTTTGTGGTGTAGTGGTGGGATTGACCTTAAGAGAAGGAGGTCATGGATTCGAATCCCACCAAAACCCAAAAAATAAATCCGTAAGGGCTTGGTCCAAAGCGGACAATATCTTGTCAGAAAAGGTTGGGATGTTACAAGTGGTATCAGAGCCTCTCCCCATCCCTCTTGAATGATGGTGGGGCAAACCTCAACGAGGATGTTGAGTCCCTGAGGGGGTGTGTATGTGACATCCTAGGTAAATCCCATATCGACAAAGCACGGGGGAGATCCATGGGCTATGTGAATAGTTCAACCTTAAATGACTTGACACGTTTTGTGGTGTAGTTGTGGGGGATTGACCTTGAGAGGAGGATGTCATGGGTTCGAATCCCACCAACACCCAAAAAACAAATCCGTGAGGGCTGGGCCCAAAGCGGACAATATCTTGTTAGAAAAGGTTGGGATGTTACAAGTGGTATCAGAGTCTGTCCCCGTTCCTCTTGAACGATGGTGGGGCAAACATCAACGAGGACGTTGAGTCCCTGAGGGGGGGTGTATGTGACATCCTAGGCAAATCCCACATCGATAAAGCACGGGGGAGATGCATAGGCTATGTGGAATAGTTCAACCTTAACTAACTTGACGCATTTTGTGGTGTAGTGGTGAGGGATTGACCTTGAGAGGAGGAGGTCATGGGTTCAAATCCCACCAACACCCAAAAACAAATCCTCGAGGGTTGGGCCCAAAGCGGACAATATCTTGTCAGAAAAGGTTGGGATGTTACAGTTCATGTCTTGGCAGAATATGGATTTTGTAGAAGAAGGATCTTAATTTACAGATTATTTTGTCTACTGATCAATCTATTAATTGTAAGGTCAAGTTCAAAGACTCGCAACTATAGAACGAAAAAAAACGAATTATATGATTCTCTTATAAGTCTGAACCCTCAAATTCCCTGGATTGTCTTAGGAGACTATAATGCTATAAGATATCCTAGTGAATCTTCAAATGTTGTCGCCAATTCTTTGAGTATGGAGGACTTCAATTATTTTATAAATGATGCTCAGTTGATTGAAGCTCATTTTATTGGCTCTAAGTTTACTTGGAAAAATAATCAAGAGCTTAATTTCATTGCAAGGAAGTTGGACAGGGCATTGGTTAATGAGGAATGGTACAATTCTTTTCCCCATTCTCAGGTGAGGGCTACTCCCCCTCCCTCCCTATTCTTACCACTTTCAGAACTTACCCTAAGCCTTTTAGATTCTTTAATTTCTGGAGGTCTCATCCGGATTACTTAGAGAGAGTGTGACTGGTGATTGGGAAAAGCCAGAGTTAGGTTCCTGCCACCTTTAGCTTTTTCGTAAGCAAAAGAGGCCAAAAGATGTGTTGAAGAACTTGAATAGAAATTTTGCTGATATTTCTGGTCAGGTTAGGGACGCTAGTTTGAATCTTTCTCGTATTCAAACTGATCTCCTTTCTGCTCCTTCTATTACCCTTGTACAATTGAAAAAAAGGCCTCTATATAGCTGAATACTCTCAAATCAGCTGAAGAGACCTTGTTATTCCAAAAGTCGAGGGTTTAGAAAGTTACAGATGGTGATTGCAACACTAAGTATTTCCATCGAGTTGTTAAGATCAGAAACTCCTTCAACACCATAAAGTAGATCAATAATGATGCTGGCTTTACTCTTTTTGATATGGAGGACATTAAGAAAGACTTAATTTGATTCTATAGGGGATTACTTGGTATAGAGGACATTACTATCACCCCTCGGATGTTTCATCTTTGAGGAATCTACTCTAGGTTCGTTTGACTATTGACCATGAGAAAATCCTTTGTCGTGTTGTCACTAGGGATGAGATAAAGAAGACTGTCTTCCATATGAATGATGCAAGGCTCCTGGCCCGGATGGTTATAATGCAGTGTTCTATAAGTCTGTTTGGAAAGTAATTGAACATGATTTTTGTGATGCAGTTCTGGAATTATTTAGTTCAGGAAAAATGTTTTGTGAACTGAATGTTACAGCAATTACTTTGGTTCCTAAAGTCCAGCATCCTCTACATGTATGTGATTACCGTCCTATTTCTTGTTGTAACTTATATTATAAGTGTGTGGAAAAGTTGTTATCGGTTCGTATGAAAGAGGTGCTCCCAATTATTATCAGTAAGGCTCAGTCTAGCTTTGTCAAAAATAGACGTATTCTTGATAATATCTTACTTGCACAAGAGCTTGTTAGGATGTATGGAAATACCAAGATTTCTTCCGGAAGCATGATTAAAATTGGCTTCATGAAAGCCTTTGATTCTATTCACTAGGGTTATTTGTTCAACATTATGGAGGCTATGGGTTTTCTCTATCAGTTCACTAATTGGATTAGGGGATGCTTTAATGTTGCTTCTTATAGTGTCTCCTTCAATGGAAGCTTACATGTTTCTTTCAAAGCTAGAAAAGGTGTATGGCAAGGGGATCCCCTCTCCCCATACTTTTTTTTCATTGCTTTGGAAGGTTTGTCTTGCTTGCTCAATGTTGCTGGTGCTGATAAATCCCTACCGTTTCATCCTCAATGTGTTAAGGCTAAAATCATGCATCTTGCTATTGCGGATGATATGATGATATTCACATATGGGAGTTGTAGAAGTCTTCTTGTGGTATTTGAAATTCTAGCAAAATTCCACTCTTTGTCTGGACTTAGAATTAACCCAAAGAAGAGTGAACTCTTCACTGCTATAAATTTTATGTGCAGTTCAACAGGTTTCTACAAGGGGGAGCTCCTAGTTAAGTACTTAGGTATTCCTTTGAGTGCAAGTAAGCTTTATTTTAAAGATTGTGAACCAGTTATTCGGAAGTTGAGGGATGGCAAGAAAAAACCCCGAGCTTTGTAGGGAGATTACAGTTGCAGCTCATTACTTTAGTTTTACAAACTCTCACACAATATTAGATGAGTATCTTTCTGCTTCCAGCTAGAGTTATTAAACGGGTCGAGCAACTTTGCAACTCTTATCTTTGGGGAGGTGATACTACTTCAGGGCATAAAGATAGAGTTTCATGGCTTGACATTACTAGGCTTAAGAATGAAGGGGGCCTCAGGTTTAAATGTTTGATGTCCTAGAATCAAGCAAATGTCCTTCGATTGATTTGGGACATTCTCACTTTTGAAGGATCTTTATGGATGGCATGGCTGGCGGTTTACAGACTTAAAGGGAGAGATAATCTTACTGTATCTACTTCCACAGGATCATGGGTTTGGCGTAGGATTCTAAAGTATAGATCCCTTTTCATTACTCATTGCTCAAAGGCTATTAATGGTGTGCAATGGGATGAAGGTGTTATATGACAGCATTACTATTTCTACCATTTGGCATCCGATTTGTACCATCCGAGCAAAAGTTTATTGGTATCATTAGGTTTGGGGGTCTCACTGCATACTGAGACATAGTTTTATTACTTTTTTTTTACGGAAAAAAGTAATGAATGCTTGGGGGATTTCTGTAAACCGTACCTGTATTATTACTTGGCTTGTGGCTTTACGTTGACTTCCAACCAAAGATATAATGAATGCTTGGGGGATTTTTGTAAACCGTACCTGTATTTTGTGCAAATCTACTGATGAGAGTCATGAGCATTTGTTTTTTGAATGGTCTTACTCTTTGGTTGTTTCAGTAAAGTGCTGGAGTATTTTCATTGCTTGCAGAATGGAGCTTGGGTGAATCTTTTGACTCCCTTCTCCCGGATTAGAAGAGGAAAAGGCCCGAAAGGTTTGATTTGTCAAATTCTTTGGGGGCTGGTTATCTCCTACCTTTGGAGGGAAAGGTGTTTCAGTTTACACGGTTCTTTAGATGGGGGATTCAAATTTTGACAAATTTGATCATGGACGACTTAGCTTTTTTAGCGGGTGGGAACATCCATGTAGCAGTAGCTTTGCATTCCCTTGGAGATTTTATAGTTTATAGTTCTTTGTTCTCTTGATGGTTTCAGACTGTAAGCTTAAATTTTATGTTTCATCTTTTTAATGTCCCTCTCATTTTGGAATGGAATATCCTATTCATAAAAAAAAGTTATGAAGATTCAAATTATTGTTAGATGGCCATATTTACATAAGCATGAGTTGTGTTATCAACTATTTATCCAATTTTATTCATATTGAGTTGCTCTATCATTGTTCATCCAACTTTAATCATAAAATGGGGCGTGCATCAATTAGTCATCTAACTTTAATTATATATTAAGTCGTGTCATCAATAGTTCATCTAACTTTAATCATATTTAGTTGTGTCATCAACTGTTCATTCAACTCTTATCATATTGTAGCAGAAGGTATCTTGATTGTTTTGTATAAATGAACCATAAAACTCTTCCATTCTACTCATCCCACTAATCAACCTTCTTCATTCTCCAACTCTGTAAATCTCCCTACATACAACTCTTTTTGTACCATGGATCCCCTATAAGAGAAGTTGATGGGAGTCAATTGGAGTATGAGTGCCAACTTGAACGTTATGACATCCTAGGCAAATCCCACATCGACAAATCACGAGGGAGATCAATGTGCTATGTGGAATAGTTCAACCTTAACTGACATCGGCTAAGGAATTGACCCATTTTGATGATTCTTCATTCAATCCTTGAGCAAAGATCTCAGCTAGTTGTCTCTGTTCGAAACCATGATGAGGGCAACTATAGAGGAGTTCTTGAAATTCATTCCAAGTGTCATATAAACTAGTTCCTTCCTTTTGCCTGAATCTGGAGATACTATCTTTGTAAGCAGTTGTTCGAGAAGGAGGGAAGTACTCCTCGACAAAGTCTTGAGATAGTCATCACCAACTTGTGTAGTAACCGGGAGGTTTACTATTCAATCACCTCTTGGCAGCACCTTTGAGGGAGAATGGGAAAGCTCGCAAGCACAAGGTGTTCTTGTCGAGATTCCCATTCTTAAAAGTCTCGCAAAGAGCGATGAAGTCAGCCAAGTGGGTGCAAGGGTTGTCAAGTGGCTTCCCTTCAAATTGTAGACCCTAGAGATCATTCCCAGGAAGAGGATCTTAATCTCATAGTCAAGATCACTGTCATTAAGTGGTACAGAGATGGATGATCGAACGCTAGCAGCGCTCGGCTTGTTGTAGTCCGCAAGACTTCTCTGAGTAGTCATCGCGGTAGGGAAAGATGGATCGGAAGTGGCTTGTTTCTAAGCTTACTTAACCTGGCAAAGATCAAAAACAAAAACAACCGGTGTAAAATCGAAGTGTGATGGAAAAATGAGAGATGGAAAGGTAGAAGAATAAAGTGCCAACTCTTCTTTCATACAGTTAGAAGAGTCCCGGCAACGGCGCCAATTTGATGAACGTTGTAAAGCGTATCAAATAACTACCAAGCACAAAGCAAGATAGATCGTATTCCACAGGTCTCTTCTAATTGTCTACTCAAATATGAAAGCAAATTACTCAGGTTTAAATCACAATTTGTGCGTGGTGTGAGTTCCACGACTTCTAAACTATAAAGCGGAAAAGAAATGAAAACAGAAAACAGAAAACAGTTGAAAGATTGGTTGACTTAACAAGACGGCAGACAAGCTTAGATTTCGAATTCCCTAAGATCACCAGAACATTAGCGATCTCAAGACCAGCGGTTTTCAATCCGGATTCTTTCAGTTCTCAGACACCACCATAACTCCTGACCCTTAGGTTTAAGACTGGCGAATGTTCGCTCTATCCGATCTAACTCCCAAGATTAATTGACCGCCCATGCATTCGCTTCTGCAACGGAAAACTAACTGGCGCGATTACTAATGATTAATGAGTTACTCTTGAAGCGGATTAACTCTAACTGGTTCCTACAGAGAGAAATTGTTCCAATGAATAGGTTAACTATTGATTTGGTGTTTTGAAGTGAGGCAAACGTTAGCTACTATCCTCAGCTTAACTAGAATCCTAACTAGGTGGTCAAACCAGAAAGAGAAACATAAAGCAGTGAAGAACAAACCAACCATGCAAGAGAAACTGATTGAAACTGGATTTAATTACCGCCAATCCGTGACCGCATTAAAGCCCCGGGTCACTTAGGGTTCATCTAATCTAAGCTCTATGAGTTTAGCTACTCATATTCGAAACAGAAGAATCGAGAACAAACAAAGAATACATCTTCAACCAGGAAGAACAGAGAAGAACTGCAAAACCTAATTTCAGATGAGTCTGCGAAGCTTCAATCTCCTGAATCTTCAATCCTAGCACCGAGCTCTCCGAGGGGGAAGGATGGCGTCTACGATCTCTTCCTCGCTCCTCAAGCTCTCTAAACTCTCTCCCGAACTGTTCTAAGTCTGGAAATTAATCCAAGGTAAATTGTGTTTTGAATGTGGCCTCCGATCCTGTATTTGTAGGATTTCGAAGCCCAGTCGAAAAAGAGAATTAATTTTCGGTGAAAACTTTCAAGTTTTCGCCGAAGACTTTAGGTAGAATCCCGGTTGAGTCTTCTGTCTTCGACTGGCCTTCTTGTGCCTTAGTTTGACCGAAGACTTTGGGTTTTCTGCGGGACTGATTATTCGCACTGTGCAGTAAAACTGCTAGAATACTTTTCGGCGAAGATTTTGAGTTTTCTCGAAACTCTGGTTAATCCGGATGTTCCCTTTTAGGTGGTTTGGATCTCGGGCACCTTAGGTCTGTCGAGTGTCGGGCTATGTACTGCGCAAAACTGTGCATTCTCAAAGCCTAAAAATCATCAAAGACCCAAGGGCAAGTAACCAAACGGCGATATAGCTTTAGGTGAAAATGCTAAATCACCTAACGAGATTCAAGGGAATGTGCTTAAATGAGGATGATAAACACGTAAAATCGAGTGTTATCAAATACCCCACACTTAAGCCTTTGTTGTCCTCAAGCAAACTGAACTAGAACGCACTCAGATTCAGAAATGACACGATCGATTAAGTTAAGGCTCAAGCAATCACAATGAATTATTTAAACTGCTACTTCCAGAACAAGTGACCTAAAATGCTTACACGTCAGCCAAACAACCTGGTCTCACTAATTATCTGCACACAACAAGTAGTAAACACAAATCATGCACAAATTCGACCTAACCGACCAGACTCCTCACACAGATAATATTTGGTACAAGGGACTCTCACACTCTATGTTTAGGGACGTGTTTATGCTCTCAATCACTTTCTCGACCGAAGTATGTCATATGTTTGCAATTCGACCACAATCTCCACCACTTTGACAACACGAGTAACTAGTCAAAAGGACTTTTGCAAAGGACTGTAACGATTCCTACACTACAAGGGTTTATAGTGAAATGGATGAAGGGATGAATGATGGAATTGGCTTTGGTGCGGTGCAGCTTTCGACTAACTTCCCTCGAATCTAGCCTATGGCTTCCCACCGTCTAACCAGACACGGGTGGAATAGTGCTCGTCCTATGATACCCTTAAGCAACCTAGCACTTTATTTTGCAAATTTTCTTTTTCTGAATTTTTTCTTTACATTTTCTTTTGACTTCGTTCTTCCATATGTAGGGAGAAGAACATTATTGAACTATACTATAAACTTTGAAACTTTGAACTTTTTCTATTTTTTTCTGAATTTTCTTCATTTTCTCTTTTTTCTTTTCTTTTTCTTTGTGCCAATTTTCTTTTAGGTGCTAGAGGGGTTTACACGTCTGGACATAATAGCTAAGACCACCTGTTTAATGGCTATAGGTAAGTTGCCACAAACCGACTTCCGGTAGGCTAATCTAGAACTACAATCGCAAGGGATCAACGGGGTGATGAAAAATGGGGATTAGCTGTAATGTATAACGAACCGAAAGAAAGGCCAATCTCAAGGGTTTACACCTAATGGATTTAACGTTAGGTTGGCTATCTGGCTTAAGTAGCTTCAACTAGGTGCCTCTATCCTCCTAGAACTCGTGTCATCGTGTGGTCTCAAATTGGTCTAACGCAAATTCTAACTCATTCAAAGTACGAGAAAGCCACTCAAAACGAATTGAAATTGCAATTTAATGTGCAACGGATCAAAAGCTCATAGTTGGTTTGCTAGTCGGATTCAGTCATTATCATGCAATCAGGGTGAAAAACTACAAGAGTGATAAAGCTTTCTGTTCTAGCCAGGAGATCTAGCATCGATGCAAGCAAGTTGGTTACATGTTCTAGGTTAAGCAGTCTAAGCATCATTATGAACAATTGAAAACTAGCTTAACATCACAAGTCAAGAATCGAGCAATTCTAAGCTAGAGAGATACGGAGAACATGGAGCGAGATGGTCGATGAAGGGGAGGAACACGGAGGGTCCGGAGCGGAGTGGAGTAGCTACTCAAGTTTCTAAGGCAACAAAAACAACAAAAGATCAAAAGGATACTAGGACAAGTGTCCTAGATCCACACAAAAAAGATGGATCGAGACCCGAAAAGAAGAAATAGAAAGAAATGAAAAGGGAGTGATACGACCTGATTACTGTCCCTCAGGTGGGGGTGGTGGTTGTGCAACGCCGAGTTGCTGATTCACTTGCCGCCGCCAGGCCAGCTCTGCTTGGGGCCGAGTGTTCTGCTCGGTCATGAACTGCTGAAGGAGTAGCCACCTAGCATCCTGTGTCCTCTCGTGCTCTACCCTATCCTTCTGCCATTGATGGGAACCGGAGGAGTAGTCCTGTTGCCACTTATCAATGCGAGCTAGTTGCTAACTGTGTGGGCCCGATGGCTGGGGAGCAGGCACTGGTGTGGGAAAATTTGAGGCTGAGAATGGTTGGTAGACGTCGAGGCTGACCGAGAGGTCGAGGCCACGCGTGATGGCGAGCTATGATCCGATGTAATTGACCTTGGTGCTGGGAAGGCTATGGTCCCACTTGTCACGGATCTTGAGATTGTCAATCAGACAAGAGACGAAAGGACCGCCAGGAAGAGCGGTGGCCAACTTCTTTGTAGTGGTCCGCTTATGAAAGAACCGGGCTAGCCACCACCCAGGGTGAAGGCGGTCGGGCTCTTCGACGGCATGGAAGAGGATGAACTCCTCTAGAGAGATGTGGTGACAAGCTTCCTTGCTGCAATAACACAGAGAACAAGTCCAAACATAATGAAGGAATTTGAAGAGGGGATGAGCAATGTTACCTACCGTGGCACGGCTGGGGTCGGGTTCGCTCTCACTGGAGATGAATCGCCATATGTCCGAATATGGGTGATGTGTCACCGAGCTCATCTCCTCAAAACCCAGGGAAGCATCTTCGGGGGTGGCATTGGGGTCAAAGAGGCTTTTGGGTGGTCATCTCAAACGAGCTCCATAATTCTTGGAGGGCGACTAGAGGGCAGTTGGAGCCGGATGTGGTTAGAGCGCTCAGACCGGTTAGCCCGAGGGCACGGGTGACGTTGGCGTACCATCCCAAGTGATGAATCTTGATGCTGTCTAAAGAGAGGATGGCCACCTTGGCGGGAGGAATGTCCTTGGTCTTGTCGTATGTCACCCGGTGAGCAGGAGGGAGGGCGGAAATGAACGGATGAGGGCCCTCGGAGGGAATGGGAGTTGGAGGTATTGGTGGAGGGACCTCCGAGATCACGGCTCTTGGGGCGGAAGAGGAGGTGATTGGAGCTTTATCCAATCTGGCCTTTGTTCGTCGCTCTCTGTCGACACCAGTAGTCTTAAACTTGCCAGGGTTCCTGAAAAGAGAAACTCAAAACAACCCGATGAGAACAAAAGTGGCCTCACCCCACACTTAATTGAAAATATGAACTTCACGAGGAAGTGAAGACAACCGAGCGGGAATAAACCAACAATCTGAAATTAGAGCCCAACACGATGTAGCATGAAAAAGAATAGACAACACCTATTACACAAACAGAGTTAAAATTGCCAAGTATGACAAAGCAATACCATAACAGATTCAGCAAATAAGCATAGCTAGCCACGATAGAAGGGTATTCCAAGGCACACTCAAGTATCCACGCTAATCAATAGTCATTAGGCACGGGAAGATAGGACGCATGGCATTCAATTTGGCTCCAACAATAGAAAAGTCAAACCGCAAGCTTGTAGAATGACAATGCCGCAAGAAAACCATCAAGAAAACAAGGCAATCATCGTTCGAAAACATCAAATCATAGCACAATAATCCCTAAGCATACTTGATTAACTATGTTCAAACAATTCTGCACAAATCACACCGAAACAGCATGCACGCAAATCGAGGTAAATCGAAAAGTCAACCAAAGTCAAACTCGACGAAATTCAGCAATCTATATGTCAAAATATTCGGAATGAAAAACCAACAAATTACCTTGAAGACATGGCGGCTGAAAACGAACGGAAATCGACAAAACAGAAGAAATTCCAAAAAATTTGGTTTCGGGTAGAACTGAAGCTCTAGAGCTCCGATTCGGGTGATCTATATCTCGAAAAAACTCAGGGAAGAGAGGGGAGGTGAGCGGCGGTGGTGGGCGGAATTGGGCGGCGGCGCAGCGCGAAAAATCGATGGCGAAAGGGGGAAGGAGAAAGTAGCGAGCGAAAAGAGAGAGAGAGTGCGTGCTGGGCCGAAAATCATTATTAAATGGGAGGATTTTTCTGGATTTTTCGAAAGTTTTCGGCAAAAAGAATAAGAGTTTTCGCCGAAGAAAATTTTGGAAAACAGTCTGCCGGATTTTCAAGAAAAGTTTTCGGCGAAAAGTGGAAACTTTTCTACCGAAAAGTAAATTAAAAACTGGCCAAAATTCACAGGAGTTTTCAAAGGAAAGTTTTCACTGAAAAGTTGTGCAATTTTCGCCGAAAACTAAAACCTGCAGTTTAAACTAAATTTTCTGAAATGCCGGCAAACTTAGAAGATCAAACAAAAGACACTTTTGGCTCCCCCGAGCCGACTCTAAAACGAGACTGACTCAAAAATTCAAAAAGAACTGACTCCAGCAGTGGGTTGCCTCCCACGAAGCGCTCTGGCTTAACGTCCTTGAGCTGGACGATACCTGGATGGTTGTCACGGGGTCGAGTTGAAATGGTGAACGTCGATCAGGGCCGCAACTAAACCGTGGAGATACCTCTTGAGCCTATCACCATTGACCACAAAGGGTACATGATCAATACCTTTTATCTCGACAGCTCCCAGCAGTGTTTGCTTAACGACTGTATAGGGACCGGACCATCGAGACTTCAACTTCCCAGGAAAAAGCTTCAGGCGTGAGTTGTATAGAAGGACCTAGTCTCCGGCGTAGAATGTCTTATGTTCTATCAGATGAGAATCATGAATCCGCTTGGTTCATTCTTTATATAGCCTCGTGCTCTCATAGGCGTTGAGACGGTGTTCCGCAAGTTTATCTATCTGCATAAATCTTTTATCCCCTACAAACTCGGGACGCAGGTTTAGATCTTTAATAGCCCAGAACGCCTTGTGCCCAAGCTCGATCGGTAGATGGCAGGCCTTGCCATAAACGAGTCGATACGGCGAAGTACCGATAGGAGTCTTGAACGCAGTTCAGTACGCCCATAAGGCCTCATCGAGCTTAGATGACCAGTCCTTTCGAGACCGGCCAACTGTTCTATCAAGAATCCGCTTGAGCTCACGATTAGTCACTTCCGCTTGACCGTTAGCTTGAGGATGATAAGCGGTGGACATCCGATGGGTAACGCCAAAATGTTTGCAAACTCGATCGAAGTGGCCATGGAAGTGGGAGCCCCTATCGCTTATAATGAAGCGTGGGGAGCCAAAACGCGTGAAAAGACGTTGAAGGAACTTCCCTACCACTCTTGAATCATTAGTGGGTAGGGCTTCCGCCTCTGCCCACTTAGAAATATAATCAACGACTACAAGGATATACTTGTTTCCGTTGGAGGGTGTGAAAGTCCCATGAAATCAATCCCCCAAACATCAAAAACTTCAACAGTCAAGGAAATATTCTGAGGCATCTCATTGCGGTTTGAAATGTTACCTGACCTCTGGCATGCATCACAATGGCGGAAAAATTCGTCACAGTCACGAAATATAGTCGGCCAAAAGAATCCGGCTTCCAGCACCTTCCGTGCGGTTCAATTTCCTCCGAACTGGCCTTCATGGCATTGTCGCATGATGTCGGCTGCTTCTTCTAGAGAGACACATCTTCTGATCATTCCGTCGATTCCGATTCGGAATAAGAAGGGGTCATCCCAGAAGTATAACTTGGACATCTTGATTAGCCTTCTTCTCATGTTGTGGTCGAACTCTTCTGGAATGGTACCAGAGGTGAGGAAGTTGGCGGTGGCCGCATACCATGGCTCATTTGGTGTGGTCGCATTACTCAAGGTTTGAGCGTGATGGATTGCCCATGGTTCAATGGCTACGCTATTTACCTGTTCTTGATACTCAAAACGCAACAGCTCATCATTGAAAGAATCATCAATAGGAGAAGTAGAAGATGTACCTGGTTGATATTCTTCAAGTCGAGACAGGTGGTCGGCTGCTACATTTTCTGCTCCCTTCTTTTCCTTGATCTCTATGTCAAATTCTTGGAGTAAGAGAACCCAACGGATAAGCCTAGGTTTTGAGTCTTGTTTTGCCAGTAGGTGGCGCAGCGCAGCATGATCAGTGTAGACTATGGTATGTGAGAGTATCAGATACTGTCTGAATTTGTCGAATGAGAACACAATTGCCTGGAGCTCCTTTTCTGTTGTGGTGTAGTTGCGTTGAGCATCGTTAAGAGTCTTGCTAGCGAAGTAGATTGGATGGAATCTCTCTTCTTTCCTCTGTCCCAGAACGGCCCCAACCGCGAAGTCACTAGCATCGCACATGATTTCAAATGGAAGTCTCCAATAAGGTGCTGTGAGGATAGGTGCAGTGGTGAGCTGGGTTTTCAAGATCTCAAAGGCTTCCAGACAGGCCTTGTCAAACACGAATGATGTATCTTTCTCTAAGAGTTTGGTCATAGGGAGAGTTATCTTGGAGAAATCCTTAATGAATCTCCGATAGAACCCAGCATGACCAAGGAAGCTACGAACCGTCTTGACTGAGGAGGGTGGCGGAAGGCTAGCAATTGTTTTAAGCTTGGCGCGATCAACTTCTATTCCAAGTTTAGATATCTTATGACCGAGAGCAATACCTTTGTCACCATGAAATGACATTTCTCCCAACTTATAGCTAGATTCGTCTCTTCGCATCGAGCTAGCACCTTGTCCAAGTTAGTCAGGCATTGAGAGAACGAATCTCCATAGACAGAGAAGTCATCCATGAACACATCCATGACGTTCTCTACTAAATCCCTAAAGATAGCAAGCATGCATCTCTGAAAAGTGGCTGGAGCATTGCACAATCCAAACGGGATACGACGATAAGCAAAGGTACCAACTGAGCAAGTGAAGGTCGTTTTCTCTTGGTCGTCGAGCACTATCGAAATCTGGAAGTATCCGGACATCCCATCCAAGAAACAGTAGTATTCATAGCCAACTAACCTTTCAAGCATCTGATCAATGAATGGTAATGGAAAGTGATCCTTCTTGGTTGCATCATTGAGGCGTCGATAATCAATGCAAACTCTCCATCCTGTGATGGTACGGGTAGGAATAAGCTCGCCCTTCTGGTTAGGAATCACCGTGATCCCTCCCTTTTTGGAACGACTTGATTCAGGCTGACCCAAGGACTATGGGCGATGAGGTAGATAATCCCGGCGTCAAGGAGCTTCAGGACTTCCTTCTTCACGACATCCTGCATCATCGGGTTCAACCGGCGCTGTGGTTGTCTTACCGGTTTGAACTCCTCATCTACCACTATCCGGTGTTTGCAGAATGTCTCGGAGATTCCCCGGATGTCGGATAGTTGTCAGGCTATAGCCCGGATGTGTTTCTTTAACAGCTTGACTAGTTGCTTCTTCTGTCCGGATGATAGAGCGGAACTGATGATAACTGGCAGCTGACACTCCTTTCCTACGAATGCATATTCCAGATGATCTGGGAGTTCCTTTAGTGTGAGTTCTGGTGGCTACTCATACGAGGTAGTGATCCGTTGGGTGAACGCTCAAGAGGTGATAGCGTAGGAGTAGTTGTGGATGTCGATTTCTGATCGGCGAGCTCGTCTTGCCATTGGAGCGGTTCGGATCATCCAATGCGTCCTCCATACCTAAAATCAAACACAACTCTAGTGGATTTCTAGTCAAGGCCTTAGTAACAAAATTGGCCGACGCCAGCTCCAAAGCATCAATCGAAAAACATTTATCATCTTGTGCAGAAGAATATTTCATGCTATCCTTGAGACAGAATGTTACACTATCACCTCCGACCATCAAAGCCAACAACCCTTGTTTGCAATTGATATTTGCGCCAGCTGTTGTCAGAAATGGTCATCCTAGGCTGAAAGTGACATCCACCTCTCGGGTATCTAGAACAACAAAATCTGCTAGAATGGTAAATGGACCACAACGAACAACTACTCCCCTAGGAAATTTGACTGTCCTATCAGCTATAACTAGGTGTAAGCTAATGGGTTTCAGTTTACTTAAGTTCAATTTCTCATAAAGATAAGTCGGCATAACGCTAATAAATGCACCAGAATCAGCTAGACTACACTCTATTTCTATACCGTTAATTATGCATAGTAATGTAAAAGGGCCAGGATCAGGACACTAAGCTGGGGGGGGGTGGCGGCTGATGTAGGAGAGATGGTTTATTAAAATTTCAACATACTCATTGGTGAGGGTGACAGAAAATACCTACCCGCTCTTCACGTTCTTCACTAGATCCTTAAAGAATTTGCCAAGCGGCGGTATGATCTGCACAGCTTCAGTCACTGGTATCTTGATCTTTGTATTCTTCAGAACCCAGTACCATCTTTTGTACTGAGTATTCAATGTCTTAAGCTTCAGAGCCTTCAGATATGGGATCCTTGGTTGGTAAGGTGCCAAGACTGGTGTAGGAGTAGCTGTCGTTGGAGGGGTTGTTGAGCTGTGGTGAACGCCTAAGATCGTTGTTCGGGTTCAACCAAATAACTAACAAAGCTAACAAGCTAGGGTAGATCGTATTCCACGAGCCTTCTATGATTAACTACTCCAAAAACTAGCAAAATACTCGAATGTAAGCACTTCGTGCGTGGTGTGAGTTCCACAACTTCTAATTCTAAGAAATGCAGAGAAATTTAAAAATTAAACTAAAGCAGATTGGAAATTAGGGTTGAAAACAAAGATGACAGACGAACTTAGATTTGAATCCCCCATCGTTCCCCAGAGCATTGGCAATCAACAGATCAGCGGATTTCGATTCCCATTCAATCAATTACTAAGACACCACCATAACTCCTTACCCTTGGGTTTAAGACCGGCGAACGTTCACTGATGACACTCGATTTGACGTGATTATCAGCCTCATTTAAGCGACATTTCTTTGCTTAAGACATGGTTTTTAGGGTAGAATGACGAATATTCAATCAATTGCCCTATCTCGTGCCATTTTTGTTACCTTGGCCCTTTTCGGGTCTATTTGATGGTTTTCTAGTGTTTTTGCGTAAGCACAGGTTTTTGCCGTCAAATAAAGTAGCCATGGACGTGTCTAAGGCATAGGAACATCGAGGAACTGAACCAGAATCGATCAAAGGAACCAATCAAAGTCCAACCAAAATCCTGCCCGATTACAAAGACACTTTCGCCGAAAATGTCCTATGGATTTCGGCGAAAATATTAGTGCATTTAGACTGGTGCCAAGACAAAGGAGATTTCGCCGAAACTAAGTATATGTTTTCGGCGAAAACATTAGTGCAAACCGGCTGATGTCAAGTGAAGAAAGTTTTCGCCGAAAACTTTGAGTTTTCGGACCGAAAAGGATGAACAGAAGGATCAGTCGGCGGACGTCCATTCACACAAGAGTTTTCGCCGAAACTACCCCTATGGTTTCGGCGAAAATACCATCTCAGCCCGGCCCAACTAGGGTTAAGTATTTATACTTAACCCGGCGGCCAATATAGAATATACAATTCATAATTCGAAAAACACAACTTTTCGAGATCAGATTTCTCTGAAGTTCTGGAGCGAAGAGTTGGAGTTCGAAGAGCCGGATAGAGATCGTGACGCCATCCCTTCCATCTCGGAGAACCGGAGCTAGGAGTGTAACTTACCGAAGATCGGAGTCTGTCAGAGTCGTCCGAATTAGGTTTTTCAGATCCTTTTCTGTTCTTCCTTTGAATGATGAACTCTTTCTTTTTCTTTGTTTCTTTTGTAATGATCATGAGTAGCTAAACTCGTTAGGGATTAAACTAGATGAACCCTAAGTGACCCAGGGCTTTAAAGCGGTCACGGATCGGCGGTGATTAGATTCGAAATTAAATCAGTTCTTTTTCATGTTTGATTCGTTCTTCATTGTTCATGTTTCTTGTCTGGATTGATAACCTAGATTAGATTCTTGTTAAGCTAAGGATAGAAGCGAACGCTCGCCTTACTTTAGAACATCGAATTGAACAATTAACCTTATAATTGGAGTGTGCCTTTCGTAGGAACCGGTTAGGGTTAATCCACTGCAAGAGTAACTCATTAATCACTAGTAATTACGCCAGTTAGCTAAGTCGTTGCGAGAGGCGACCGTACCCGGGCGGCTAGTTAATCTTGGTAGTTAGAACGGATAGAGCGAACGTTCGCCGGTCTTAAACCTAAGGGTAAGGGGTTATGGTGGTGTTTTAGTAATTGATTGAATAAGAATCGAAATCCGCTGATCTGTTGATTGCCAATGCTCTGGGGAACGAAGGGGGATTCAAAGTCTAAGTTCGTCTGCCATTCTTGTTTCCAAACCCTAATTCTCAATCTGCTTTAGCTTAATTTGTTTTAATTTTCCTGCATTCCTTAGAATTAGAAGTCGTGGAACTCACACCACGCACAACGTGTTTTCCTTGAGTAATTTGTTAGTTCTGAAGTAGCCAATCAATTGAAGGCCCGTGGAATACGATCTATCCTAGCTCTTGAGCTTGATAGTTATTTGATAGAACCAGCTCATCACAACGACGGTTCTCATCAAATTGGCGCCGTTGCCGGGGACTTCTTTTGATTGTTGAAAGAAGATCTGGCAATTTATTCTTCTATTTTCCATCTTTCATTTTTCCATCCACTTCGATTTTACACTGGTTTTGTTTGTCTTTGTTATCTGTAGGTTTACAGGTGTATGCCTCACCGTCCTTGGACTCGCTCTCAGACCAAACATGCTAAGATTGCAGGGAATCCAGGCAGTTCTGCTACACCTCTACGATCACAGATTCTGAAGGAAGGCAGATCCAATCCATTCATCACTCCGATCAAGATCGAGGAACCGAAGGAGAGTTCCTCATCTCCGTCTTCACCACACTCTTCATCCGCTTCATACACCGAGTCACTTTCACCGCCTCCATCTCCCATCATGACCGATAGATTACCACCAAATGGCGATCAACCGCCGCCACCCCCACCTGCACAGAAGAGTCTAGCAGACTATAACAAGCCGAGCGCGACTAGCGTTCGATCTGCCATTGCCGTTCCGCGCATTGAAGGAGATCCTGACTATGAGATCAAAATTCCATTCTTGACCATGATCTCTAGGGATTTACAGTTTGAAGGCAGGCCCCTAGACAATCCGTGCATTCATCTTGCAGACTTCCTTGATCTCTGCAATACTTTTAAAAACGGAAACCTCGACAAAAACACTCTTTGTCTGAGAGCTTTCCCGTTCTCTTTGAAAGGCGCTGCTAAGAGGTGGCTTACTGGCAAACCACCTGGCTACTACACTAACTGGGATACTCTGGCTCAGGACTTTGTTGAAGAATACTTCCCTCCGGCCAGAACGACCGCCATCAAGGACAGCATCGCCAGATTCTCCCAGAAAGAAGGAGAAAGTTTATATGATACTTGGAATCGATTCCAAGAACTTCTCTACACCTGCCCTCATCATGGATTCGAGCAGAGACAGTTAGCTGAAATCTTCTCTCGAGGACTTCGAGAAGAATCTGCCAAGTGGGTCAATTCTCTAGCTGAAGGGGATTGCACTACACTCACTCCTGAAGCTGCTCTTCTGCACTTCGCAAACTGTGCCTCCAAGTCAAGAAACTGGGAGCGACAATATGAAGGATCGAGGAGCAAGCTAGATTTCGAAGCAGCTATCAAGGCAGAGGTAGAGAAGCATTTGAAGAAGTCTACCACACCAATCAAGCCACCGGCAGCTTCTGTCTATGTTGCCGATTGCGAGTGGTGTGGAGCTTGCGCACATAACGGAGGCCGTTGTCAGAATTTTGGTAAAGCAGAAATCTGGTCTGCCGAAGAGGTAAATTTCATTCAACAAGGCTTCGTCAATAATCAGAACGGTTATGCTGGTTACCGTAACTTCAGACAGCAAGGGACCTATCAAGACAGACCTCCCTACAATGTTGGCGCCAATCATAACCAGAACCAGAACAACCACCCGGCTGTTCCAGCTCAGGATCAGAAGCCTAATCATCCGCCGGCAGGTGTCTACCAGCCGCTGCATCGCAATTCGGGTAACTATGGAACTGCTCCTGGCAATCGCCAGAACCAATACTTCAATAATACCTATCCAGGACAGCAGCAGCAAAGAGAGAACAATGTCAGTGACCTGGATAAGAAGCTCAACCAGATTATCACCAGACTCGATGATCACGATAGTCAGTTTAAGGCTCAAGCTCTTCTCAATCAAGAACAAATAGCATCTGGACAACGGATTGAGCAAGTCGTGAACAACATCTCGAGCATGCTAGCATCTGGTCGACCATTTGGCCAGCTTCCAAGCCAGACAGAGCCAAACCCGAGAAAAGAACAGGCTAAAATGGTAACTGCTCGAAAACTTCCAAACTTAATTGCTGATGCTTTTTCTGTTTTACGCAGGATCGCTGAAACGCCGGAAGAAGAAGAAAAAGAGGAGCGGGAACCAGCGCCTAAGGATGATCCTCCTCTTGCACCATACGTCGTGAAGCCTCCTTTTCCTAGAGCATTGCTGCCAAACGCAAGGATCGAGACTGGCATGAAGGGGAACAAGGAAGGATACCCTGACATTCGTGCTAAGAAACCCGTTTCTCCATATCCAGCTAAGTTATCTGATCCTGGTTCTTTTACTTTACCCTTGGTCATCAATGATGTTGAAATTGAACGTTGCTTAGTTGACCTAGGAGCATCTGTTAATGTCATGCCTGTGAGCTTGTTTAAAAAGTTAAACCTAGGAGAACTTGAACCACCTAGTATGCAACTTGTCTTTGTTGATAGATCGCTTAAAACCCCTAAGGGAGAAGTCAAAGATGTTGTTACAAAATGTGGTCCGTTCACATTTCTAGCTGACTATGTGATTATGGATACCGGTACAGAAGATTCAACCATTCTTATAGGTCGACCGTTCATGGCTACTACTGGAATGAATATTAA